>OY728123.1:1361513854-1362830108 GCA_963277665.1 Viscum album
ATTCATTATCACCCTAGAATGGAAAAAATTTAATTGATGAGTTAAGATGGAAAGATCCTATTATTCTAAAAATGACGATGATTCAATGAGATCCTTTGTTCAAGAACATAGTAAAACTAGACATAGGAATCATAAGGGAAGGGAAATCACCAACCCTATCCCAAATTATTTCTCAATAATCAGTACTAGATAATATCAGAAAATCTAAAAGTGAAGATCCTTTATTAAAAAAAAGATAGAGGCATTGAAGAATAGGAAGCATCATGAGTTAAATATTGTTCAATAAAGTGTATTCAATTTTCATACAAGGATATGTGTTTCGTATATCCTAGATATATAGAAAATATGATGGATAAAGCTCATAGTTCTATATTCTCTATACATCCTAGAAGCACTAAAATGTATAGGGACCTTTGTGATCATTATTGGTGGGATAAATTGAAAGGTGATACTTTTTAATATACTACAAGGTGTTTGGTATGTAACAAGTTATGGTGGAGTGAAAACTTCATAAAAGAGTATTGAAACCACTACCCATACAAAACTTAAGTTGGAAAATATCGCAATATAAATAATTATAAGTACTGTAATGTCCTAAAAGTTCATTGTAATTTTTTGAAAATTATATAGAATTATTTTGAGACTAGATTCTCTGATGGTACCTAATTCCAAGGCCCGATGATCCTAGAATAGATTATTGAAATTTTTTAGTTTATTTAAATAAACATATGATATGGGTTTTCTAACTTTTAAACTAGTGATCAGATCAAAAATATGAGGGAACCATTGAATTCAAAATGACAGGATTCTCCTACAATGGACTTAACTTTGACTCGAAAGGGTCAAATAGAAATGTTATTTTTTCAGACTTTTCAAAAAAACATAAAAAGTTTATTTATTGGTTTTTTCCAACCATTGGGCAGTGACACAGCGGTGCTGTGGTACAACGAAAATGCAACGAAAATTCACATTAAATGAATATCATTTATGTCTCGTAAATATACAATGTAATGAAACATTAAATGTACTATAATAGATACACTATTTCATAAATAAAAAAGAGCACCGATGTTATGACACATCATAATAGAAATTCCATGAGGTGTTTTTTTAATGGGTTACATTTTTGGAGAAATTAGGATCCAAGGTGGAATTTATCTGACAAAACTATGGGGATAATTATCTACAATGATGAATGAATAACGTCGGTGAATCTCCAGTGACATCAACTCACCTCAAAGAACGAGACCAAAGAGCATCGAATGCTAACAGAACTTGAAGACTCACAGATAGATTGCTTTAATGACGAACTCTAATGAGGTAGGTGTTGTTATTTGAATTTATATTCCACTTTATTTGTTTTAAATGATGAACGTATATCAACCCATGAACAGATTGACCTGAAGTTCGATCATTCTTGTGGGAGGGTTCATTCTGTGAGGTTTTTTCAAGAGATCTTCTTGATGAATTATTTTAATCCTTCTAACGACAACGCACCTAAGAAGCATGAATGTAAATCAAAGACCATTCAATCATTGTTGATTTGTGCATTCCCCCCCTTCATTCTTTTTTCTTAGGGGGTAGCCTTCACTTGGCCCATGATTCCACACTAGGCGATCGATCTGTTGCTACACAATCAATCCTCAGTGCAACGATTTGTTATCATGGATTCAGGGTGGACGTGGGATGATGAAGGCGTGATGATGGTGGTGGTGACCGAAATGAGGCAGTGCTAGAAATATTGCTGCTAGAAAGACATTACGTCAGGATGGATCTCCACAAGGATTTGAAGCCCTGAAAGTGAAGAGGGAGAAATAAGGACTCTAGAATATCCTATGAATCAATGAACGGACCAAAATAGTGCATCCATTAGTCTGCAAAAGTTTTCGTCAGCATGCCCACACCACGTGATGGCCACATCCACATGATAGAAAATGATGTGGTGCATCGAAGTTGATATGGAAGCGGAAGCCACGGCTCAAACTGTACTAGCTACTTTGTCGCAAGTCACGCAAGAAGACCCGGTCCACAACATGGACCAGATGATTGAAGTGGCAGCGCCTAGGGAAATAACAGATGTGGTTATGCCACTTCTGGGATGGGAAATATGGCCCTCAATGGAATGTTGGGCAGGCCCTGGCGGGCTACGCCCCCCAGTCCGGGTCGGACCCACGCCCATTGGAACTGACCTGTGGCCCAATGGGCCCACAACCCAACGTGCTGGACCAGGCTAGACCTAGGCCATTCTAGAATTGGGTTAGATCGGTGGACATTTCTCAGGTCAGTGGACCCTAGGCCGGGTCGGGTCGATTCGACCCATTTTTAAAAAAATGACTATATCTTTAAAACTAGGAGTCTGATTGATGAGTTGTTTGCGACAAAGAGGATATTTTGGAATAATATAATGAGGATTTAATAGAAGTTGAGACATTAATAATGCAATGGGGAGCAGTTCTCATGGAATCAAGCACACTACGTGTGGGGATCCTACAACTGACTGTGACCTAAATAATGCAGACAAGAGACCCTGTGTGGATCAGCTATGATGGCCTAGTAGGAAGCGACTCTATGTGACCCATCAGGACCATAGTGGGGAGCAGCTCTGTGTGACCCAGCATGCCCACAGTACTTAATGGAGAGAAGTACCTCAGTTTTATAGATAAGGTGGGAAGTGGCTCTGTGTGACCCGACATGCCCACGGTGGGGATCAGATCTGTGTGACCCAACATACCCAGGGTACTCATGAGGGATGAGTACCATAGTAGTCAAAGGTAAAGGGGAAGAATCTATGTGTGACCCTATAGGTCCATGGTGGGGAGCAGCTCTTTGTGACCCAGTGTACCCACGGTACTCATTGGGGAGGAGTACTCAAGAAGCTCAAGGTGTTCAGTGATATGAATAATAGTCTTACTTTCCTTACTCTAGATTATAACTAGTGTGGTCTATCACTCATTGTGATAATGCTTTGTGATCATGATTTGTGGTTTTCTTGGGGATTTCTATGTGATCTTTCCTTGTTTGTTTGAGGTCTATACATAGTATTCCATTACTCACCCACGAACGGGCTTCGCCTGCACATGTTGCGTCAAGTTAAGAAGATCAAATAGTTGGTCGAAGGACTTGGTGGCCTAAGACCAGGAAGTTACCGGTGAGATTAGGCAGACAAGACATGCTTCTACGGCTTTCAGATGCTACTCTATACTTACCCATCAGGTGGGGTTTTCCATGGATGGATTTCCATCGATCTATTACTTTCTCTTATTGCAATTTCCTTTTGTTGGGTTTGTATTCTGGCCCATTTATTTTCGGTTGTACCTTTACACTTAGTGGTTGTTTAGTATCATGCATGATCTCTTTTATAGTTTTCTAGGGACATCGTTGTATGTGTTTCTGTACAAGTACTTAGGTAAGTGCCTCTAACTTTCCGGTTGATGACTTCGGTGCTAGTCGCCAACCCCTGGCCTTCAAGAGGCAGGCTTGGGGGAGTCACTACATGGGCCCTGAGGTACAGGTTGTGACAAAGTGGTATTAGAGGTGGTCCGTTATACATCAAAAATTGGGACCTAGTTGTTTTGTTTTTTTGGAAAAAGTGAAAAATATTTTGAGTTTTACTTTTAGATTTAGGGAGTCCAGTGTTGTTGTGGTGGCTAATGTATCCATACACAAATGCCTTGAATTCTACTTTTCATCTCTATACATAAAAACAATGGTTGTATGAATCATTTAAGAACTGAGTGTTTCCTCATTTTAATCTTTAATTAGAGTCATCTCACGAGGTATAATCTATTAACCGTGGTACATATTGATTTGTATTTGGATGCGTCCATGCAGATATCTAGCTAGGATTATGATACGTGACTATGAAGAAAACCCTCCTAGTGATGAGGCATCTGCTCAAGGACCAGTGCTAGAGATAGCCTCGTCGGGAGGTGCACTAGTGTTACCACCACCCATTGATTGGAAGTTACTACCGGTGTTACCGGTAGAGGAATTATATAGGCTCAACACATTGAATGAGTTCTAGAGACAAAGACCCCCTAGGTTTAGGGGAGAGATAAACCATTAGGCCGCTGAGGGTTGGCTGAAGGTGGTGACTCAGGTCTTCTGATTAGTGAGGACGCCATTTAACCAGATGGTGATCTTAGCTGTGAGCCTTACTCATGGATAAGTTGGGAGGTGGTGGATATTAACCATTCAGACTCATGATTAGGTGGACGTCTCCTAGGCTGACTTTATGTGGCTTTTCCGAGAGAAGTTCTTCCCTGAAACCTTGCACTTGGTGCGTATACATGAAATGCATCATCTATAGTGGGGTAGAATGTTAGTGGCTAAGTACTCTGTGAGGTTTACAGACCTCTCCCTCTACTCTCTATATATGGTATTGGACCCTTTCTTCATGGCCTATACCTTTGAGTAGGGACTCCAACGGGAGATCAGGGCATCCATGGTGTCTCTCAACATCCCTACATTGGCTAGAGTACTAGAGAGATCTCTATTAGTAGAGAGATTCCTCATAGAGCAGGAAAAAATGGTGGGAGCTACCATTGCGTGACATTAATTAGAGTCTTCAATAGTGTGTAGTAGATGCGGGGACCCAAGCGAGTCACATATTTCGGTCGATGACCCCAGGACTCAAGGCCAGTTGTGCGAAGCTTCTATAGTAGAGGGAGTTAGTAGGGAGATAGGTTGTGATTCATGTGTGGCTGGTAGATACACATGGCTCATGACTACCCGACCATTCAAAAAGGTGATCAGAAGATGTTTGGGGGACCATTGAGGCATAAGAAGAGGTTTGAGCAAAGAGGTTCATAGGGCGGAAGATGTGGCCGAGGAGTAGGCTGAGTAGCAGGAAGTGGACGATAGTTCGATGTATGACTTTCACCACCCCCAAGCGGTCCACCCCAACCTCAGGGAGTAGTTGGACATGGGTGAGTGCAGCATCAGGCAGTATAGTCTTATGACCATGATGCTCTCCCCCTTAGCTACAGTTCTTATAGATACAAGTTCTAGTCACTCTTTCCTTTTCATTGATCTCGTTCAGGTCTCAGAGATTTCAGTGGAGTGGTTGGATCGATCCTTACAATTAGAGACTCATATGAGAGAGGATTCTGTGATTGCAAACTGGTGTCGGCAGTGTGAGCTTACTCTTGGAGGCAAGATCATTGGCTGGGATCTCCCAGTAGCTACATCGAGACCTTACGATGTCATCTTGGGCTTGGGCTGGTCATCCAAAATTCATGATCACATTGACAATCTTAGCCATAGAATGTGGTGTGTCTACAAGGATAAAACCTTTTTTTTATTCACTATTGAGAAGGGAACTCTTGCTGCACAAGACGTAATTTATCAGAGAAGGGTGAATCCGATCACTCAACATTAGGCTAGACTCAGCCTTGGTGTAGTGGGAGAGAGGAGTCCAAGATTCCTATACTGGTGGATGAGTATGAGGATGTTTTTCCTAAGGATGTTCTTGGACTAAATCCTCATAGAGAGGTAGATTTCGACATCAACTTGTGCCCCGAGAGAAAACTGATATCTGCATCAACATATCAAATGGATCTTACAGAGCTTCGCAAGTTGAGGGTTCTGCTGGAGGACTTACAAGAGAAAAGATTGGTGAGGCTCATCATTTCACCATGGGCATCCCTTGTGTTGTTCTCCCAGAAGGCAGATGGAAGCTTGAGGCTATGTGTGGACTTTTGGTGCCTGAACCGAGTGACCATGAAGAAAAAAGATCCCCCACAGACGGATCACTTCAGAAACTAACTCTAATGATGTAGGGGTTATTATTTGAATTTATATTCTCCATTATTTGTTTTAAATGATGAACATAAATCTACCCACGAACATGTTGACCCGATGTTTTATTGTTATCGTGGGAGGGTTTTTTAGGGGTTTTAACAGGATAACATATAGATTAATTTTTGGTTAACCCTTCTAATGGAAACTAACTTGATGGACATGAACATCGATTAAGGTATGCTCAATCTTCTTTGATTTGTGAAATTTTACTCCCTATATTCTTTGTTCGTCGCGAGTAGCCTTCACTTAGAGCATGACTCAATGCTTAGAGATCGATCGGTCTTTGTACAATCAATATTTAGTGCAATGATCTGATTTTGTGGATTCGGGATGAACATGGCACAACGAAGGTGTGAAGATGATGGTGGTGATCGGAACGAGGTGGTTCAAGAAATATTTCCGCTCGATTGAAATTGCATTAGGATGGATCACAACAAGGATTTGAACCCCATGTAGTGAAGAGAGTGACCCAAGGGCTCCAGAACAACCTCAAGATCAAATAACAGACCACCATAGCATGTCTGGTGGTCTGTAGAAGATGCCACTGGCATGCCAACAGAGGTAGTAGAAGTGGCTATTTTCCCAACAACAAGGCTATACATCGTGGTAGAGCTAGCTGCGAAAGCCTCTTGGCTACCACATGAATGAAGTCACAGCCTCCCGTTGTGGCACCACCTGGACCCGAAACTTTTCTACAAGTTATTCTATAATACTTAGTCCACTACGAGGAATCGTTGATTAGAGTGGTAGTGCCAAACGGTCCCACCTAGGGAAATGATGGATGTCGTTGTGCGACATCTCGGATTAGAAATACCCCCCACAATGGAAGTCTAGGTGTGTGATGGAGGGTTGCGCCCAACCTTCGGGTCAGGCTGAACCCATGCCCAGTTGGCTAAAACTGTGGCCCGATGGGCCCACAACCCAATGGGCTATATCTGAGTCGGGTAGGTCTGATTGTGTCGACCTAGACCCAGACCCAACTGACCCCTTTTAAGAAAAATAGCTATATCATTCAAAATGGGTGTCTGGTTGATGAGTTGTTTATGGCGTTGAAACCCTCGTGATGAGGAAGATCATTTGGAATAATCTTACGAGTCTTTAATTTAAGTTGAAATATGACGAATGGATTGAGGAGAGGTTCTCATATAATCAAGAGTACTACCTATGAAGATCCTATGGATGACTGGGACCTGGAGACTGCTAACAAGAAACCCTATGTGGATAGGCAATGATGGCCTAGTGGGAAGTGTCTCTGTGTGACCCAGAAGTCCTACGGTGGTGAGTGGCACTATGTGACATAGTAAACCCACAGTACTCGATGGGGAGTAGTAACTCATTATGATGGCCAGGGTTGGAAGAAACTTTATCTAACTCAACATACCTGTCGTGGGGAGCAGCTCTGTGTGACCTAGTATACCCACAATAATCATCCACTACTATAATTTTGGGCTATAGCCATAGTTATATAGAAATGGTTTATAAAAACCATGGCTAAAACCTATAATATTCCCATGGGTCCTAAAATAATCGTGGCGCTACACATGTAATACTACCTATATCATGATTCGACCCCCGATTTTTCCCGTCTTGATCTTTCCTCCCTGTGAGTTGGAAAACCTCCTCACTTGATGTAGCCATTAGAACTCCCACTATCCTCCAACTATGATGGGGCCACCTCAGGACGATCATCCAACAATGACACGACAACCCAACCTCTAGACGATCCTCCTCCAATGACACGATCACCCAACCACACTGTGAACCTCTTCTTCCGAAACGGCTCTGCCTCCACCTCCACATTCAGTCCACCCTCCTCCTTGACTCACCACTAGATAATGTATTTCCAGTCTTCACACATTCCAGGTTCCCCTCCACATCTCACCAGTGGGTGGTCAATTTCTCTCAGCTTTTAAGTGGCCTATTGTACAGTGTTTTAGGGTTTCTTTTCTATTTCCCCAAATCTGTATTCGATTTATGATTTTGGGGTTTCAATTAACTCAGAATTTATTCAATACAAATCCACATAAATATGAACCAAGACGGTTCTAATTCCTCACAAGCCCTCTGATTTCTACCACGAAGAAGGGTTTCTTTGATTTTAGATCCACTGCCTCTTCAATTTTCATTGGGTAAGATATATTTTTTTCAAATTATTGTCTTCTTAATTGTAACATTTTTCTTGGATAGGGTTTATTTATTTTCACTTATTTCCTCGGGTATGATTTCTTTGATTTTTGGTTTTATTTCTATTGGTTTTCATTCTCTTTTATAGTTTAAATCAAAAAAATCTAGAAATTAGAACTTATGATGATAGAATTTTATGATGGATGAATGGTATATGGTGATTTCTAAAAGATAATTTCATAAATATATAGTATTTATTTATTGTTATTACATTGATTAACGTAATCCTATGATTCATTCTGATGGATACATGACATATCAAGATATTTTTGTAGTTGTTGATTATAATTAATGTTTGGAGGATTTAATAAATTTAATGTTGAGTTATCAATTATTTTTATAAAATATAATTTTCCCATATAAATAATATTCAATACGATTATGATGAGTCACATAGAACATGTATATTCCAAAACGAGGATGTGATAGATGCATAAGAGATTGGTTCCCCATAGGGTTTTATTCATTTTCCATTGGGTTTTTAGTCTATGGTTTTTCTTTTAGAGGTTAATCCACACTACCCTACACCTTCGTACCAAATCTTATAGAAATAACAATTTGGGTTAATAATTAGTTAAGATGATTTTTACCCAAATTTTTATATATCAATGTATTTAAAATAATAAGTTTTTTTTTCATATTTTCATTTTAACTCCTTGAGCTTAGAACCATGGGTTTTCAAAGTAGATTTTTGATTACCTCAGTAATCCATCCCTCTCTATAGGTCCTTCATGGATGGATCTTGAATTTTTCCTTATGTTTGGTATCCTATTGAAGGTTGAGAGTTTTTACTTACCTTTAGGAAGTGTGGGGGGTGATAAATCTATTATAAAATCTATTGGAAAGGTGACTTAGAATGATATTTCCTTCCATATCCATATCATACTATTGAATACTCCCTGAAACCTTGGTTTTTCATTGGTTAGAATTATCTTCAATTCATAATGTCACATCTTTCAGTGGTATACATTTACTGTAAAAAGTATATAAAAACTCTTAATAAAATACACAATTGAGATACCAATGGGGGTGTATATCATGCCTATTTCAATTTTCTCAGCACTAATTATCTTATATTATAGGTATGTTCTTTAATTATAGACTAAATTATAAGTGAGTTAAAACATTTTACCATATGCACACTTTTTGTACTGGTGCATATATGAAAATTTTTAGATTTATAAGATACATTCTCTATCAAATCATTAGACCCTGTTAAATAATTTTCCATGAGATATCCACCTGATAAAGAATCCAATAAATTTCTATAACTTTTCATAAGGCCTTCATATAATAAGTTTAAGAAATTATGATCATATATATGGGTTTGATGTGGATTACTAGTATTAAACTTCTAGAATCTATCCCAATACACATAAGAATCTTCTCTATTAGCTTACATTAATCCATAAATCTAATTTTTTTACTATGTACTCCTTGAATCAAAGAGTTTTTTTTAATGAATGGCACTCTTGGGATCATACAAGCTTGTGACATCTCCATGTTATATTTTCTATATCCATTCTTTTGTTGAGGCCTCTAGAGAGAATGGTAATTCCTTCCATTTTATTTGAGCTTATGAAATGTCTCTCAATTTTTTATGGCAATGCATACGATGAAAAATTCATTCAAGTTCTTTTTGGGGTCTTCAACTACCAATGAATTAAAAATAGTAAAAAAAAAATTTTAGACCATGATTTAAGTGAAAGTCTAATTGATTATTTGGGAACCCTAATTGGGTATTCTAATAGTTAAAATTTTGTGCACACAAATATCTAATTGGTCGATTTACATGAGCTAGGTTCTCTTCCATATTATCACTATTTATTAAAAATCCAGAATAAGTATATGAGGATTAAGAATTTTTTATAATATAGTAACAAAATATATATAAATTCTCAATGATTCTTAAATTTATAACTCGATCTAGGAGAGTTCTCTCAACCTTTGCATCTAAAACATAGAGGTGATTTTATTTTGGTCTGATCAGGTGATTGAATAAGTTTAAACAAGAAAAAAATAATAAAAAATAATGATTGTTAGGGGGGGAAGAGGGTTCAGGGGGGAGTGGGGGGGGGGGGTGAAGTGGGAGTTAGGGGGGTGTGTCGGGAAATGGCTATTACGGGGGGAAGGGTGGGGGTGGAGGGGAAAGTAGGGGTGAGATCATAATATTATAAATTTTTTATATTTTTTTAAGGAACACAATTTACTAATTTTTTATTATTTTTATTAAAAAATGGATTGTTTATTATGAACTAAATTTAACTTATTTGGTTTTTGATTCTTCGGATTGTGTAATCTAGAGAGATAATGCTTGGTTTTGATAATTTTTTGGGTTTCTTAAAGATTTAATTTAGGTAACTTTTTTCTTTTTTATTTTCATTGGTTTAGTTTAAGTTGTGTTGTCTTGAATCTAGTAGTGTTAGTTTAGTACTATTTAATTTGGATTAGGCCAAATATAGTGGGTTTTGTTTAGGTCTATAACTTTCAGTTCTTATTTTAGTAAATCAATTTGGTTGGATTACATTGATTTAATTATATCCTTGTGACTTTTTTCATGAAACGTATATGCTAGACAATAATAGATCCATCTACCAATTACCCTATATCATGAAATAAAACCATAAGAGTAGGATTGGTCACATACTTTCTTAGTTTTTAGAAAATAAAAATATTACCATTCTATGAGTGGAAAAGTCCCAAATTGTTCTAAATGATAATATCACTAATTAATATGAATACAATTCTTACTTTTATCCAACATTATTCCCAAAAAAAATTTAACACTCCTGAGTTATTGAGATATATCCACTTATAATCCCAATAAAGATACCAGATGATCTGAAATAAAATAATTGGAAACATTTGTGAAAAAAGTGCATAAGAAATGGTAGAAGGAACTATATACAATCAACCCCCTCCTCCACCACCCATGGAGAAACATTACCATTAATATATTGTCGGTGGATACTGTTACTTGCAGGTGAGAAAGATAAGAGGTGATGTTGTGGGGGGATAGGGAGGTAGGGGGTTTGGGGGGCTGCTGCAGGGGGGTGTGGTGGTGGGGGGAGCTGGGGTTTGGGAAGGGGGAAAGGGGTCTGGGTGTGAATGTGTGTGTGGGGGAGGGATGGTGGGTCGGGATGGGGTAGGGGGTTTAGGTGTGTGTGCGGGGGGGGGGGGGGGCTTCTGGTGGTTGGGATAGGGGTATGGGGCAGGAGGTCTGGGAGGAGGTTGGTGGGGGCATGGGGTGGGGATGAGGGCATGTGGTCTGGGTGTGGGTGTGTGTTGGGGGATACATCAGGTATTTGGGGGGAGGGGTCTTGGTGGAGGTGTGGGGGGGGGGGGGGTAGGGGTGCTTGGGGGTTGAGATGGGGGCAAGGGGTCTAGGTATGGGGGGATGCTTCAAGGGGTTGGGATGGGTGTAGGGGGTCTGGATGTGGGGGGGATGCTTTAGGGGGTGGGGTCTGGGGGGTTATGGGGGTGGGGGTTGGGATGGGTTCTGGGTGTGTGGGGGGTGCTTATGAGGGTGGGTAGGGGCAAGGGGTATGCTGGTGGGGGGTTTCAGGGTATTGTGGGGATGTTTTAGGGGGTGTGGTGGTGGGGGCGGGGGGTGCAGGGGGAAGGGGCAGATGTTGCTAGGGGGTGTGGTTGGGAAGTTGGCAGAGGGTCTAGGTGTTGGGGGGATGGGATACTATAGGGGTTGTAACAATATGTCCAGTTTAGTTTGAACTAGCAAAAAAGATAGATCGATATGAGAAAAATGAATGTACCTTGATAGCTCAAGTAATGAATCAGATTCCTTTTAAGAATAAAGCTAATGAAGAACATAAATTCATACTTCCCAATGATGTTTAGATCCAGAAATATAAAGGGAAAGAAATAATTAATGGTTCTAGACATTTTAGGGCTATAAGTGTAGGATTTTTTGTGTTGAGATCTCTTTCTCATCCCTGTTTCTCTAACAAAATATCTACAAAATACCATCCTTATTCCTATATAGTATTTTTTATTGATCTTGGAAGAGGGAATTTAAGGTGAATAATTAATGAAGAAAAATGGTTAATGTTGTTATGTCTATATAGTATAATGAAATTAAACCCATCATAGTTAACTAGTAAGTAACAATTGAGCACACAAGTGGTGAGTGTAAGGTTGAAGTGAACACAACTTTAGTGGTTTTGGAAAACATTATAATTCCTTTCATGGGAAATTTTCCTTCAGGTAATTTGGGTATTCTACCCTCTTTAAGGTAATCGTTTTTTCTAAAATTAGAGTTACAAAAAATAAAGTACTTTAAGATTAGATATTATTTGAACAAGGATGACTTAATCCTGTGGAAAAAGTTCCCTCAGAAGTGTAGAACATTTGAAAAGATAACAATACTTCTCTTAAGGATGGGATGGTTCCACTAGTTTCTTATGAAGGTGTTTTACACAAGTGGTGTGTACATATTTCACACACTATATCCACACATGATTCCACCATATAGAACATATACATACATGGTAGGGAGGCTCCCTTCAGACTTTTCATGGACACAAATGATATATGATTTAGGGATTGTGTTCACTAGTGATTCACGCTAAATTATAGTAGGAACACCTCATTTGGCCTTACAATTCCCATTGCACATGATTCATAGAATTTAGGTATTGTAAAATGTCTTATGTGAAGTATTTGGATGATGGAATATAGATAATTATACGGATGAAGTAATTATAAAATGTAATTGGGTGCAGGTGGGGGGGGGGAAGTGGGGGTGAAGGTTGGGGGAAAGGTGGGTTGGGGTAGTGTGGGTGAAGGGTAGGAGGTGGGGGTAGTGGGGTTGAAGGGTGGGGGTGGGATAAAGGGTGCTGGGGATAGTGTGCAGAGGTTGGGAGGGGGAAGAGGTTGTGGGGGTGTGTTTGTGGGGGGGGGGGGGAGTGTGTAGGGGTAGTATTGTTTTTAGTTTATTCGAAACATGTATACATTAAAGCTAGTCTCATGTTTTTCATTTCATTATTCCAAATGACATCCATAAATGTCAGGGTGTCTATATTTTCATAGATAGGAGATTCAGTGACTTCAAAGGATTATTGTCAATTACTCCATAAAAATTTTTCTTGTCCGACAAACTTACCCATAAACCATTGTAAATTTGGCGTAGTTTTTCATCTAGTTCTAATCACAAGGCCAACATTTAGTTTCTTATTTAAGATATTGTGTAAATATTTTGACCAGTTGACTACATTAATGGAAAATGAATCCCAAAAAATCAGCATTTTGATGATGCTACTTGTCGTATATTAGAAACCCATGGGTGAGTTTTATGAAAAAAAATATTACATTCAATATAACATCTTATTGAACTCCTTTATTGATAACTATTAGGAGATTATGTCACAGAAATGGTAAGTTTATAGTAAACAAGACCGATCTATGAGGTGTTGATTAAGTATAGTTCTCTCCCAACGCATTTGTTTTATGTCTGATCATCTCTATTATAAATTTTCATAGGGATAATGATGATTCTCATCTTGAATGGGTGTTCAATGAATATGGTGTGGTGGTAAATCCATGGGGTCATTTACGAATGAGAATCAAATAGCTAACAATGGTTTGACTTGGTAAAACATGAATTTTCATTTATACCCTTAATTATTTTAAAGGGTTCATACCAAATTTTCACTTCTCCTTATTCATTTAGGGATTGGGTTCATCTAAGGGTGTCTCTCTCACCTTATTTCCTTTTTTTTATGCTTCCTTATTCCAATTCCATGTAGATTTCTCATAAAGAGACCCTCTTTCCTCATTGTTTTCATCCCATTCTTCCCCATATCCCTTTATCAATTGATTTCTTCCGCTCACATGAACCATTGGGGATTCTAGCGTTGTATTTCGTGTTTGAGGTGGTTTAACCATGGGGTATTGGGTTTCTAGGGCTTATAGAGGATTCCACTTGAATGCATCTTTTTTTATGATATACCAATGATTTCTAAACATGTATTCCATTTTTATATAGTAGTTATTTATGATTATGATTTATTCAATATCCACATGAATTATTATATAGTAGATATTTGTGATTTATATTTTTTCAAGATCCCCGTCCAACTGTGTTTTGTGTATATATTTTCTCACATATGCATTTTGTTATTCTTTTTTCACATCTTATAATATGATTATGCTCATGTGATAAGATGAAAAAAATAAAGAGCATATTTATGTTTTGAATCCCACACAACAAGAAATATATTTACATTATGGAAAATATCACATTAGTATTCATTTCAAAACATGTATAGAAGATAGATTATCCGAGCATTATAATAGTTTATCTAACCACAAAATCATTATTACTCCATCTTGATTCAGGTATGATGCACCAAATTTGTGAATTCTATTTTGCTTATGTATTTTTCATATATATAACCATATGAATTAGTTTTATGGAATCTTTTAATTCATACTAGGTGAATGTCAGTATTGGAACATCATGTTACAACAATGGAGTTTTATAATTTATGAGTTCAGTTATCTAGATTAGATGGAACTCCTATGATATGAACATAGGATTTATAGTTCATTCACTAAAATAAATAAAATCCATCATCACCTATAATATTATTGTCTTTATCACTAATAATGTTCCACCCACATCAATTTTTAGGTTCAATTAATGATGATTCATCATATCACTAGATTTTGTTTGAAGTCTCTTCGAACCCGTTCATGTGTGTTGTGGCAACCGCTGTCGAAGGTGAAGAGGTTCAACCCAATTTGGTTCGCTGCCAATGGTTTAATGTGAGTTTTTTACCTTTTTATTTCATTATTAATAGTTTATAATTGAGGGTTTTGTAATTTTAGAGCCATTGGTAATTTTATTATAGAGTGTTGATCATCCTTGAGGCGGGTTTGAGTCACCGGAGTCAAAGGCGACTCACCACATATGCATAAGTAATCATATGTATAATAAGTTCTCCAATTATATGTATATCTTCCCATGGAAGTGAGATTAAATATAAGGGGATATGTTTGATTATGTATATATATGGAAAATACATACATGTATGGGTGATAACATGCTTATGCATATGAGAATATATATATAAGGATCCTCTTGTGCATGTTCAAGGCCATACAGACACATACATAGGTGTTAGGGCGTCCATATGAATATGAAAAGATGCATATTCCTAGAGGATGGATGGAGTAGCTTAGATTTGTTGTTGATAAAAGTGTCAAGCACCGAGTGTAGAATAACTCCTTTATGGTAGAGTCACTCTCATATCCGAATTAATTTAAGAATGTTTTTAATTTTTTTAGATACTATCTTAATTATGATTTTTTATATTAAATTGCATTTCTTGATCAATTGTTAGCTAAAATAATTGTTTTTTTGATAAATAATTCATGGTTTCGTAATAAAACCCCTCCAACGGATGTGCACTGTCTGCAAAAACTCACAGTGGTAGTTTGTAATTATATATATTTTTTTAAATTATTCCATTTATTTTTTCCATTTTAATCCTTACCCATTATTCTCTAATTTGAGACACCACTAGAATCTCCAAATATATTTTTTTGACTCGTAGTTTCCCATAGAATAATTATAATGCTATGACAATCACCAAAACACCCCATAGTAATTAACTATGTTGTGGCCAAAAAACCTATAATGACTGGTCTTTCTGAACAAAAAATAATGTTTTGATAGATTGAATTTATTTACTTGTTCCTCTCTTGGTTATATTTTTTTTAAAATCCATTTCACCATGGTGATGATCATCTCTGGAAGGTAAATCATGATAGTATCAACCTTCACTCTTGCACTAATAATCAACAATATGTCTTAGATGATATTTGCATTCATTGAACTACGATTTTTCTATCCTTTTTTTTGTGCCTCAAATTATTATATTAAAATAAGAGACCATTGGAAAGATTGATGTGGTATCCGATCAGATGTCCCACAGTTTGGAGATTTTGGGTTATTTTAACACTATTATAAGGCCTATTGAAAAAACTTTGATTCATATCAATAGGATTGAATCTTATGAATTATGAACTTATATTGATAGATGTTGCATGGTTGATGTTCTAATTTTGGAAGGAGACTACACCGGGGGTAGATACACCCTAAATGGTAGGAAAGATAGATAATTGGGTATATTTTTCTCAGGTTTATGAGAGGAAGGATTCAATTTATGACTTTGTCCTCATTATTCACAAATGAAACTTGGATCATAATCCTATTATGGTTGATATTTTCAAAAGAAAATTAAGGTCATACCCCCTTCATTTTAAATTCATCAATACATGGATTATTGTTCCTGGATGCACAAAAGTTATCATTATCTCTTGGAAAAAGTAACTTTATGGTAGACGTATTCAAATCATGTCAAAAAAGTGAACGAATGTTAGAAAAATAAATTAGGAACCGGGAAATGCATCATTCACTACAATTTATAATGACATCAGGGATATTTCAATATCAAAATTCAAGTTGAAACTAGTATGTTTCTTATAGAGATGATATTCGAGCCCTATATGAACTATATTACATTATTTCCATCAAACAATTACTATAATAGGGTACAGAGGTGTCCGTGGGGGGGGGGGATCCACAGGGTGGAGGTGTGCACAGGGGGGGATGGAGGTGTGCAAGGGGTGTTCAAGGGGGTGTGCAGGGGGAAGGGTGAGTGAAGGGGGCATGGGGTGTGTAGGGGGCAGGGGTGTTCAAGGGGTAGGGGTGTGTGGGGGGGGGGGGGAGCAAGGGGGCATTGGCGGGGTGTGTAGGGGGTAGGGGTGTGCAAGGGGAAGAGGGTGTCATGGTGGCAAGGGGGTCTTCAAGGTGGGGTGGGTTGTGATTGGGGGACTCTATAGGGAGGGGGTGTATTTGGGGTCTTCCTAGGGGGTGGGGTCTGTCCTGGAAGGGGGTATGTCTAGGAAGGGGGGTCTATCTAGGAAAGAGGGGGTGTTTTTTCAGGGTGGGGGTGTTGGGGGGGGGGGTGGGGTGGGGTGGAGCTGTATAGGGGAAAGGGGGGCTACAGGGGAGTGGTGTGGGTGAGGTGGATTTTTAGGGGTGGGATACTGCAAGGGGAGTGGGGGGGGGGGGGGTGTTGTGAAGTGGTGGGGGTGGGATATCCAAGGGTGATGTCCAGGTGGTGGGAGGGGGTTGCAGGGTTAGGGTGGTTGTTTAGGGAAAGGGAGGAGGGGCTGCAGGGGGAGTGGTGGTGGGGGTGGGGGTGTCCAGGGGTGATGTATAGGGGGTGGGAGGGGGCTATAGTGGGAGGGGGGACTCTAGCAGGAGTGGTGGTGGTAGTGGTCATGGTGGGGGGGAAGTCCAGGGAAAGTGAGGGGGATGTCCCGGGAAAGGTAGGGGAGGTTGTCCAAGGGGAGGGGGGATGCAGGTGGAGCAGTAGGGGGTTCTAGGGGGAGGGAGGGGGCTGTCTGGGGGGGATTTGTAGGGTGGGGGGCTACCCCAAGGGGAGTGGGGTGTGGAGGGGTAGGGGTTTTTCAGTGGGGAGGGGATGTGTAACATTAGGGGGTGTCCAAGGGGGAGACCCTAGGGGGAGTGGGGGAGGGGTGTTCAGTGGTGGTGGGGCTACTATAAGGGGAGTGGGGGATGTGTAAGAGAGAGGGTGTGGGGGATATTTTTTTATGGATTTACAGACTCTATAGACATGATTCTTATCCATGGCTATAGTTCTAATGCCATGGTTAGAAACAGTGGCAATATATTGTCTCCATCTTGTGGAATATCCACAGTTATAAACTATGTCTATAGTAATATTTACACGGTCTGAATCGTGGTTGTATACCGATACCAAATGTTACAAAATGTGGCTATAGGTCTAGCCCTATAGTCATGCCAACCATATATAGGGTTTTAAACTATGTATATAGCCCAAATTTCTTGTGTTGATCAGGGATGGGTACCACAACAGTCCAAGGTTAAGGGGAAGTGGCTATGTGTGACCTGGATGGCCTACGGTGGGGAGAGGCTTTGTGTGACCCATCATACCCATGGTACTCATTGGGGAAGAGTACTCCAGAAACCCAAGGTGTTAAGTGGTGTGACTGATAGTATTACTTTACTTACTCTATATTATAACTACTGTTAGTTGTCTTGCTTCATGATCATGCTTCGTGATCATGCTTTGTGGTTTACCTGTGGATTGCTTTGTGGTCTTTCCTTGTTGGTTTTTGGTCTCTATGGAGTATTCTATTACACACCCCTACCGAGGCTTCTCCCGCACATGTTGTGATTTATACAGATGAATAACAACTTGGCGGAGGACTGGGTGTCCCTATACGAGGTGGTTCCCAGTGAGATCAGGTATAAAATACATTATTATACAACTTCATACATCTACTCTATACCTATCCATCAGGTGGGGTTTTTAGCGGACTACTTTCCCTCGATATTCTACTTTCTATTGTTGTAGTTGTCTTTTTTGGATTTGAATTCTGCCCCAATAACTTTCAGTTTTACCTTCAAACTCATTGGTTGTCTAGTAGCATGCAAGTTCTCTTTTCCAGTTTTCTTGGTTTTTGGTTGTGTGCGTGTGTGTACAGGTACTCAGGAAAATTCCTCCCACTTACAGGTTTATTCCTAGAGTGCCAGTCGCTAACCCATGGCCTTTAGGAGGTGGGATTTGTGGAGTCACGACACATGCCCTGGGGGATGGGTCATAATAGTTCTCCGAATAACATCCAAAGGAAATAATGCAATATAGGCTATAGTGGATCATCTCATAAATACTTCCCCTTTACTCTCTATTTGGGATTCTTTATCTATTGACCAACTTCCCATGATATACATAAAGGAAGTGGAGAGGTATCATAGGGTGCCAATTTTTATCATTTTTTATCATGATCCTAGGTTCAAATATAAAATCTAGGGAATTATTCAACATGATCTTAATACTGAATTGAATTTTAGTATGACTAATCACAACCAAATTGATGTCCAATATAAAAGGGATATTCAGGAATTGAAGAACATTCTGAGAACATGCTTAGTTGAATTTAAAGTTGGATGGGATCAATACCTCTAATTAGTTGAGTGATCATACAACAACAACATTCACTAGATTATTCAAATGGAACCATATAAACATCTATATGGAAGGTGATGTAGAACTCATACTTGTTGGGATGAAGTTTGTGAGAGGAAATCACTTGGGACTAATCTCGTGAAATATATGATAGAAAAGGTTCATGACATCTAATAACTTTTAAGGGATTATCAGAGTCAGTAGAAGAGATATGATTACAATTATCTTGTGGAGTTATAGTTTGATGTTGGTGACAAAGTTTTCCTTGAGACATCACCTTGCAATAGAGTCATGATATTTTGAAAGAAATAGAATCTTATCCTTATGTACATTTTCCCTTATGAAATACTTGATCGCATAGGAGTAGTGGCCTATCAACTAACACTACCACTAAATATATCTTAAATTAATGATGAATTCCACATATATGTTTTGAGGAAGTATGTACCTAATCCCTTAAATTTAAAAAATCAGGAGGTGGTACAAATGGAACATGACTTCTCTTATGAGGAGTAGTCGGTAGAGATCTTTGACCATAGAGATGAGGTTTCTACACAAAAAGACTACCTACCAAGTGAAAGTGTTTTTTAGGAACCCTAAATATGAAGAAGAAACATTGGAAATATAGGAGACAATGAGAGATAGGTACCATCATCTTTTATAAACTGAAGAAATGAGTTTAAATTTCAAAGATGATCTTTATTAAGTGGGAAGAATGAAACAACCCATAATTTCTAAGTAATATTGTTTTCCTAAATAAAGGTTTGGTACAATTTATATAATATCATACACATAAAAACTAATAGAACCCAATGAAATTTTATTTCATTAATAATGTTCATTAAATTATTCAGGTATGAAACCAATTAAAATTCCAAACATTAAAACTAGAAAAAAATATAAAAAAGAATAGCTAAAATGAGAAAATATGGATATCCTCAATATACTGGAATCACCCCCAAATAAAAATTACATATAAATGAAACAAAATACTATTAAACCAGTGAACATCTTATGAAAATGAAAATATAACCATTAGATAAATTGTAGTGAATTTTGAGGGAAATAATGAAGTTGTATTTATAGGGAATAAAGAGAAATGTGGCCATTGGGATACGACCATTGTATAAATATTTGGAAATATGACCATTGGAAAATATACCCTTGGTTAATAATTTTACCATTATAATTAGTATTTATAAGATGTAAAAATAAAGGATGATTGATACAGAAATGAGAATTATTGTCTTCAACTAGTAGAGTCACGTCGTTTGAATACCATTTGTTAGAACTTCAGAGATAGATAGCATCAGTGGGGTTATACCTTGAATAATATCACAATATGAGCATCAAAAAGTTAATCATTATGGAAATTTTCTATGGGAGAAGTTCAATGTTTTGTATATTACCACTCAGTGTATTTTAGCAGAGGCACCCCACAAAACTACCACCATCACACACCTTACTCTTAGGGCGTATACGTGTTTAATAAAGACCAATGTGTCTAGAACCTAGTTACATAAAATGTAAATTACTCTTTATAAATAAAATTTTTTATTCTATAAACTTCTATTATTAAAATTTTTTGTTAATAAAATATATTTTTAATTTAGTTGAATTTGATAATTTTATTTTTTGATGCAAATAAAATAAATTGCATTTTTTCTAGAAAATATATAAAGTTTTTATATATAACCAAGTTATTTTCAATATTATTTTTTTAATGGAATAATATTTTTAAAAATATTTATTTAAATAATAAATTATTACATAATATTATAAATTCCTCGGAAAGTTTTTTATAAATGTAACACCCCGAGCTTCCACGATACGCTTCTCATTCAATAATGCAATAGCTTGCATTGTACGCAAGTTCGAGTTCTAACACACCGCAACTAATCAAAATAGCCGTTATGAATAGTAATAACCACTTTTTAAAATTATAGAAATTTTATATTTCAAAATGGACTTCATTTTTGTATTCGTAATATCGAAATTAGCCTATGTTGAATTTTTGGTATTTTTCTGAGAACTTCTAATTTTTTATGAATAGTGAAAAATACATAAAAACAACTTTTTTAATCAAAATAATTTATACAGATAAATTATACTATTTAGTGGTTTTAAGGTATAATTAGAAAATATTTTTACCATTTTATCCAATGGTGGTCATTAGAATTAATTTAACATTGAAATTGGACATAAACAATTGCCAAACTTTTGATATAAATTGTTTCTTAAAAACACGCTATTTGTTGTAACAGCGGGAATTAATTATGAAATTAATTAATACAACTTATATGTTTGGAATTTTGTAAAATAGACATCATTTTTGAATTCGGAATATCAATTATAGCTTAGGGTGAAATTTTGGCCTTATTCTGAAAAACTTCAATTTTTGATGAATAGTGAAACCACTAAGTGGTAGTTAAATAACTGATTTTTCGTTTAAATGAAATATTACAACTTCTGTGATTTGATTTTCAAAAATCCGACATACATGGTTGTCATTAAGAAGTAAAATGTGGTTCAATGAGATCAAAATAATTTTTTGGTGAATAGTAACTTTTAAGTTCTTAATCGCGATTAGTGGTAATTAGTGTAGTTTAAGGTATAAATAATACATTAATAATATGAAATGACCTAGACACATGTCCCAACCTCATTGGTTGAGTCATGGCCGACCAAGACAAGCCATGGCCTAACTTGGGGACCCCATGGATCCACTTTTGTTGGGAAATAACATAAATTACTTTTTATTTAATGTTAAAGTGAAAATGACACTAACATAAATTGTTCTACTAAAACAATTTTTAATTGGGGTTATACAAGTCCAAATTTTGATTATAAATAGTCATTGGAAATCTAAAAAGAGTTCCTACATCATAGTATTTGTTTTATAATTTTTAGACATTAAATAAATTAAAGTATTTATGACATAATAATGATGCAGCGATGACATCATTATTTGACGATTTAAATAAAATGAGAAGATAATGCAAAATCCGAGGCTTACACTTGTCCAAAGCCTATTGGATGAAGATATTTCGAAACCTTATCACCTTAGCCTCGAATTATATAGATGTGGGACCTTTAGAATCCGAAAAGCATTTTGAAATAATGTAACATTTCATTACTTTCCAAAAGTGCCCCTCCTCTCCACTTATAAAAGGCCCCCACCTCTCCCACCTTATTCACACCATCAAGCCATTTGGCTCGGCCAACCTCTGCCCAAATACTCTCCCAACATTCCTTCCTTACTCCTAGAAACCTCACTTTGGGCAGAACTCTTCCCAAGGAAGCCTTTAGCTCAAATCAAAAAGAGTTACCCGATTTTGAGGTAATGTCTTTTCTAATGTTGTTTTGTTTTATTTTTCTTCTCCAACCCCCTAAACTCTTTTTATTCATTTCTTTTGTAACAACACCAGTATCCTCAATATACTAGGATGTTGTTATAAGAAGGATTCGAGCTACACTTACACACACCTACATCTAATGGTTAAAGAACATATGGTTTCTGTGGATGGCGAATTTCTGCCTCACGAAACGATGATTGTTCAACACTCATATAACACCTCCAAAGGTGGCCATTAAGATGTCACTATTTTTATATATGATATATAATATGTTTTTGTTTTACTTATGCTTCTGTATTTCTCATTTATGGCATACTTTATGATTTCCATTATGGGTAAAACGCGATAATTTCATTTTAGGAAGTGCGGACTACCGCCCCCTCAAAGTGATTTGAATCGTTAATGCCATGTGTGGGATGTATAAAGGATGGAGTAAATGGTATTATACACTATATTATACTGGAATTATATTATACATTTATATCATTATGATTTCATTCCATTAAATATGAAATTGAAATGAAAGTAGCGTTCATGCGTACGTACGGCTTACCGTCTCCATGAACGGTGCATTTCACTTCTTACCTCTAAATGTTACGTAATATTATAAATGAATGTATATACTGTATATATATGATATATATGATATCTACATCATTAATATAATTCTGGATATAATGTATATTTCACCACATGAACAACTTATAATTATAAGAAGTTTATTGTTGACTCATGTACCAAAGATCGACAAAACGACCGTTATTAACTTAAATAATTACATAATGTTCATAACATTGTAATAAGTGATATAAAAAGGATAATGAAATTGAAAATGGTTCTTAATAAGGTAGATATTAACTCTAGTTTATTATTCAGGAGGTTAAAGAACGGTTGAGTCAAGTCGGACACAAGGTAAGGGAACTTCTTAACCCAACTTCCATTCTTTGGGTTAATCTCCTACTTTCAAATTATGTCATGATATTATTATGTCCTATCTTGTATTTTTACATTATTTATGTGTACCTATAGTGAATACACATAATAGATATATTTTATTTAAAAATTATCTTTTAAAGTACTTCGTCTCAATCTCCTTTCATTGAGGCATATTTGGTTTTATACACAAATTTCTTTTATACGGTGTATAAACCCCTTTGACTTTTACGGTTATTCAAAAGGAATCTTTTTATACAAAGTGTTTTGCTAAACGACAAAAGGGAATGTTTTTCTTTCCGTACTTATGCGGCGACAACGACTTCTCCGCCACCGTGACCATTATTTGAGTTTCGGCTTCCTCTACAAGCCATCATTTTTTTAACGAAAAATAAATACAAAGTTTTAACTTTCTTTTATTTTGGTATTGAAAATGGTTTTGAAAGTGTTTTTATTATATCAATGTGTTGTATTGATATCTTGTGATTGAAATGTGGAAATGTTATGTTTACATTATGCATGTTTTATGTGATACAATTATGTTATGGTTTATGATATGTTTAAACCTATTCATATGAGGAATGTATTGGACTTAATAAGTGACGGGTGGAGCCCGCTATAGCTCCTCGATGCATCGGTAGGTCTCATGAGACAACTAGACGTGGAATTGGCCGAGGCCCTTTCCCAATTTGATTTATGGTTTTGGCCGAGGCCTTAATCATTTTAGATGTCTTGGCCGAGGCCTTGACAAAATGTTTCAGAATGTCCGGCATTATACATTCCCTCATTATGAAAGTGGTTATTGATATTACATGTGATTATTCGACCAGTAGAATATCCATGTGAAGAAGTAAATGGCATTATCTCATTTTACTTTTGCCATATTATGTTGAAGTTCATGTTTAAGAGGCTTTTGTTTTAGTTATACATTGCCTTAAATGTTAATGTTTATTTATGAAAGCTTCCGCATTATTGTTATCCTTACTGAGCATTTGAGCTCACCCCTTTCAATGTTTAAAAATTTTCCAGGTTGTGAAGAAGTATTTTATGACTGACTTGCAAGAATAATCAGTGAAGATATGAGTGTGGACTATGAAGACCATGTTTTTTTGTAGTTTGTTTAATTTTGATGTAATGAAAGACTTATGAATGTATCTAGTGTTTCCAAGGCTACTAAACTAATCGGTCTTTCGAGACTTGATCTTTTGTGATCATGCCAATGTTACGAAGTAATGCACCGGCTCTGGGTAGCTGGGGTCGGGGCGTTACAGTTGGTATCAGAGGCAGTTTAGTACTAACCTTGGAAGCTAGATTTAGATAAACTCTGATTAGAGCACATAGCCCAAAGATAGACTTTGAGGATTAGTATAGAAGAACTTCCTAGAATTTTAGTATTGTAGAGATGTTGTGAGTTTTCCGAGCAATACATCCCTGTCTGGATACGAGCAGGTAGAGGTGGCTCTGGCACAGATGTACCTAGGGGTAAAACCCGAAAACACCGCTTTGAGCTAGACTCAAACGGGAACTGGTGCACGACAACGGGCCTTGCTGCACTCTTGGTTATGACACTCCCGGGGGATATGCTTAGGATAATTCTCATTTTCTTTACAAACCATTATGTAAGGTTTATGAGTACATACTTCCTCAAAGGAAACATTTCTTTTTATGATTATGGATTATATCCATAAATAGTTCAATTTATGTTAAGTATTATACAAGTATGGAATTATGTATTTTGATTCATAAACTAATCTGGATTATGCCATTGTTTAGAAATGGCGCCTAGTAGAAGGAATGGAAACTGTATCAATGCACGAACTCCGTGTAGGGATTGCCCTCCTGCTCAAGATAATTATTGTGGACCTGGAGATACAACTGGTGCTGATCAACTTATTACCATACTGGGACAACTCACGCAGGTTATGAATAACAACCTTACTCGTATGGAGCACCCTGATTCGCAACGTGGAGGATCAATGCTAGACCGTTTCATGAGGCAACAACCGCCAACCTTCAATGGGAGTACAAATCCTACAGTAGCTGAGCAATGGATAAATTCCTTAGAGAAAATATTCCATGCCTTGGGGAGTAGTGAGAGGGAGAAGGTTGTCATGGCAGTTTACCGCCTCACTGGAGATGCCGATCAGTGGTGGTCACTGATTCAAAACACAAAGGAAGATGATGACGTATCGAATATGGAATGGAGGGAGTTCAAAGAGCTTTTCTTAGAAAAATACTTTCCTCGTGACCATCGAGCAGATATGGAAAGGCAATTTCGGAGTCTGAGGCAGAAGGAGGATGAGAATGTCGCAAAGTATGAGGCTAACTTTACAAGGTTAGCGAGGCATGCTGCCGATTATATACGTAACCCAAGGAGTAAGATTGATCGTTTCTTTGATGGGTTAAAACCATTTCTCCGACGAGCTTTAGTATCACAATCCTTCTCATCATACGAAGATATAGTCTCATGTGCTATCAAGACAGAAAAGGAATTCTCTAAGTCTTATGACAACAAAGTAAAGCAAGAGAAGAAGAGAACGGTGGAACAAGAGACAGATAAAGGGAAAAAGGGAAAGAAGGATTTTCCATTATGTGATAATTGTGGGAAGAATCACCCTGGTACTTGCCTAAAAGGAATGGGAGTCTGTTATAAATGTGGAGAAAAAGGTCACCAGGCACGTGATTGCAAGGGAAAGAAAGAGGCTGTCAAAGTTGAATGCTACAATTGTAGAGAAATGGGTCATTACGCAAATGAATGTCCTAAGCGTCAAGGAATCTTACCTCAGAAAAGGCCAAGGGATCAAGGACAATCTTATGCTATTACTACAGTTGAAGCAGAATAACTAATGTATTGATGCTTTCGGACTCATGGATTATATTCTGGTTATTAGAATAATGTGATCTATATAAGGATTGTACTGCAGTACTTGTTGGTTTCAGTAAGGTTTTAATATGATTAAGGTAATCATATTTTTAGTATGTGACAATAAGAGAAACTTTTCTTTGTTTGGGGAATCTGATGTTACAATTGATTTTGGAATTAAGAGACCTTTTAGAGAAAGTCTGGACAGAGGTATTTTGGATAACTATAAAGGTTGGAGTGGATTAAGTTGATTTTTGGATAGTATGGTTTAAGGTTAAAAAATTTATGAAGATTATTTTTGGAGTATTATAATACTATAGTTTTAGGAAAAGGACAACCTGCAGGGTGGGGCATAAACCGTCGCGTCGGACAAAGCTGTAGGAATCGAACCCACAATCAAAGTGCGACAGGCCTTTATTTCCTACCACTAGCCTACAGGAAGTCCCTGGTTATTACAAAATAATTTTACTAATCTAAATGGTATGTGTTAACCTTTGGTACCTTATACAATTAGGATAAATAGAATATTTTTGAGTTCTGTTACCATTTGGAGTAAAAGATGGGTTTGTGGTAAAAATTCATTAATGAATGAAAGTATACATAACAAGTATGTATATTCCCTTACGTTCTTAGTAAATCTCCTAAATAAAATCCTCAACATTATAAAAGGTAACTTAAAACAAAAATGTTGTCGGTTAACTTTTCCAACTGGGGATTCAATGACCGTTTAACCAATCACAAGTTTGTGATTTTCTTATGGTTAAACTTTCTCCTAATCCTGTTTTCTATAACTCTCCATCAGACCTTGATGGTTTGTTTCTCCTCCATATCCATATTTTCATAGAATCCTAGAATGGGCTATATCGGGTGACCTTTGTACTTATCCTGCTTTCTTTTAATGTTATATATTTATTAACCTTATTTCCGATGTGGGTTTTCCACAAAGGTATTTTCTATTTTCAGCCTTTTATTATCAAAGAAAAATTTCAAATTGCGAGGACGCAATTTATTGAAGGAGGGGAGAATGTAACACCCCGAGCTTCCACGATACGCTTCTCATTCAATAATGCAATAGCTTGCATTGTACGCAAGTTCGAGTTCTAACACACCGCAACTAATCAAAATAGCCGTTATGAATAGTAATAACCACTTTTTAAAATTATAGAAATTTTATATTTCAAAATGGACTTCATTTTTGTATTCGTAATATCGAAATTAGCCTATGTTGAATTTTTGGTATTTTTCTGAGAACTTCTAATTTTTTATGAATAGTGAAAAATACATAAAAACAACTTTTTTAATCAAAATAATTTATACAGATAAATTATACTATTTAGTGGTTTTAAGGTATAATTAGAAAATATTTTTACCATTTTATCCAATGGTGGTCATTAGAATTAATTTAACATTGAAATTGGACATAAACAATTGCCAAACTTTTGATATAAATTGTTTCTTAAAAACACGCTATTTGTTGTAACAGCGGGAATTAATTATGAAATTAATTAATACAACTTATATGTTTGGAATTTTGTAAAATAGACATCATTTTTGAATTCGGAATATCAATTATAGCTTAGTGTGAAATTTTGGCCTTATTCTGAAAAACTTCAATTTTTGATGAATAGTGAAACCACTAAGTGGTAGTTAAATAACTGATTTTTCGTTTAAATGAAATATTACAACTTCTGTGATTTGATTTTCAAAAATCCGACATACATGGTTGTCATTAAGAAGTAAAATGTGGTTCAATGAGATCAAAATAATTTTTTGGTGAATAGTAACTTTTAAGTTCTTAATCGCGATTAGTGGTAATTAGTGTAGTTTAAGGTATAAATAATACATTAATAATATGAAATGACCTAGACACATGTCCCAACCTCATTGGTTGAGTCATGGCCGACCAAGACAAGCCATGGCCTAACTTGGGGACCCCATGGATCCACTTTTGTTGGGAAATAACATAAATTACTTTTTATTTAATGTTAAAGTGAAAATGACACTAACATAAATTGTTCTACTAAAACAATTTTTAATTGGGGTTATACAAGTCCAAATTTTGATTATAAATAGTCATTGGAAAGCTAAAAAGATTTCCTACATCATAGTATTTGTTTTATAATTTTTAGACATTAAATAAATTAAAGTATTTATGACATAATAATGATGCAGCGATGACATCATTATTTGACGATTTAAATAAAATGAGAAGATAATGCAAAATCCGAGGCTTACACTTGTCCAAAGCCTATTGGATGAAGATATTTCGAAACCTTATCACCTTAGCCTCGAATTATATAGATGTGGGACCTTTAGAATCCGAAAAGCATTTTGAAATAATGTAACATTTCATTACTTTCCAAAAGTGCCCCTCCTCTCCACTTATAAAAGGCCCCCACCTCTCCCACCTTATTCACACCATCAAGCCATTTGGCTCGGCCAACCTCTGCCCAAATACTCTCCCAACATTCCTTCCTTACTCCTAGAAACCTCACTTTGGGCAGAACTCTTCCCAAGGAAGCCTTTAGCTCAAATCAAAAAGAGTTACCCGATTTTGAGGTAATGTCTTTTCTAATGTTGTTTTGTTTTATTTTTCTTCTCCAACCCCCTAAACTCTTTTTATTCATTTATTTTGTAACAACACCAGTATCCTCAATATACTAGGATGTTGTTATAAGAAGGATTCGAGCTACACTTACACACACCTACATCTAATGGTTAAAGAACATATGGTTTCTGTGGATGGCGAATTTCTGCCTCACGAAACGATGATTGTTCAACACTCATATAACACCTCCAAAGGTGGCCATTAAGATGTCACTATTTTTATATATGATATATAATATGTTTTTGTTTTACTTATGCTTCTGTATTTCTCATTTATGGCATACTTTATGATTTCCATTATGGGTAAAACGCGATAATTTCATTTTAGGAAGTGCGGACTACCGCCCCCTCAAAGTGATTTGAATCGTTAATGCCATGTGTGGGATGTATAAAGGATGGAGTAAATGGTATTATACACTATATTATACTGGAATTATATTATACATTTATATCATTATGATTTCATTCCATTAAATATGAAATTGAAATGAAAGTAGCGTTCATGCGTACGTACGGCTTACCGTCTCCATGAACGGTGCATTTCACTTCTTACCTCTAAATGTTACGTAATATTATAAATGAATGTATATACTGTATATATATGATATATATGATATCTACATCATTAATATAATTCTGGATATAATGTATATTTCACCACATGAACAACTTATAATTATAAGAAGTTTATTGTTGACTCATGTACCAAAGATCGACAAAACGACCGTTATTAACTTAAATAATTACATAATGTTCATAACATTGTAATAAGTGATATAAAAAGGATAATGAAATTGAAAATGGTTCTTAATAAGGTAGATATTAACTCTAGTTTATTATTCAGGAGGTTAAAGAACGGTTGAGTCAAGTCGGACACAAGGTAAGGGAACTTCTTAACCCAACTTCCATTCTTTGGGTTAATCTCCTACTTTCAAATTATGTCATGATATTATTATGTCCTATCTTGTATTTTTACATTATTTATGTGTACCTATAGTGAATACACATAATAGATATATTTTATTTAAAAATTATCTTTTAAAGTACTTCGTCTCAATCTCCTTTCATTGAGGCATATTTGGTTTTATACACAAATTTCTTTTATACGGTGTATAAACCCCTTTGACTTTTACGGTTATTCAAAAGGAATCTTTTTATACAAAGCGTTTTGCTAAACGACAAAAGGGAATGTTTTTCTTTCCGTACTTATGCGGCGACAACGACTTCTCCGCCGCCGTGACCATTATTTGAGTTTCGGCTTCCTCTACAAGCCATCATTTTTTTAACGAAAAATAAATACAAAGTTTTAACTTTCTTTTATTTTGGTATTGAAAATGGTTTTGAAAGTGTTTTTATTATATCAATGTGTTGTATTGATATCTTGTGATTGAAATGTGGAAATGTTATGTTTACATTATGCATGTTTTATGTGATACAATTATGTTATGGTTTATGATATGTTTAAACCTATTCATATGAGGAATGTATTGGACTTAATAAGTGACGGGTGGAGCCCGCTATAGCTCCTCGATGCATCGGTAGGTCTCATGAGACAACTAGACGTGGAATTGGCCGAGGCCCTTTCCCAATTTGATTTATGGTTTTGGCCGAGGCCTTAATCATTTTAGATGTCTTGGCCGAGGCCTTGACAAAATGTTTCAGAATGTCCGGCATTATACATTCCCTCATTATGAAAGTGGTTATTGATATTACATGTGATTATTCGACCAGTAGAATATCCATGTGAAGAAGTAAATGGCATTATCTCATTTTACTTTTGCCATATTATGTTGAAGTTCATGTTTAAGAGGCTTTTGTTTTAGTTATACATTGCCTTAAATGTTAATGTTTATTTATGAAAGCTTCCGCATTATTGTTATCCTTACTGAGCATTTGAGCTCACCCCTTTCAATGTTTAAAAATTTTCCAGGTTGTGAAGAAGTATTTTATGACTGACTTGCAAGAATAATCAGTGAAGATATGAGTGTGGACTATGAAGACCATGTTTTTTTGTAGTTTGTTTAATTTTGATGTAATGAAAGACTTATGAATGTATCTAGTGTTTCCAAGGCTACTAAACTAATCGGTCTTTCGAGACTTGATCTTTTGTGATCATGCCAATGTTACGAAGTAATGCACCGGCTCTGGGTAGCTGGGGTCGGGGCGTTACAATAAATGTCAGAAATGTTATTATACCTTAAAATCTGATATTTTTAATAAGTAAGGATTATTATATTTAAAAGTTTAAATTAATATATATATATATATATAATTTTTCTTATAAAATAAATATCATTTTTAAAATTAATTTTTAAATTAGGTTAGGGTTAATTTATGGGAATTTTCAAGCAAAATTTAATTTTTTGTGAATAGTAAAAAATATAGTTTTAGGGTTTAGTATATTTTATGAAATCATATTTTTCTCATAATCAATTATTAATTATTTAAAAGCATTCGAATACTATTAATATTTATTTTATTAATATTAATTATTTTAATATATTTTATTCCTTTTTTAAAATCTATAAGTTACTTTCCAAAGTCAAAAATGAAAATTTTTATTTCTAAAAACATTACATTGTGGAATATTACCTTTTCCATGCCAAAATTAGTACTAAATAATTTTTTTAGGTTATGTAGTATTAAAGAATCATAAAAGTTGTCCCAAATTTCCAAAATCATAAGCAAACACCAATGTAATGTTAATGGGTTTTCAATTTCCACAAACTATGTTTCCAAGGCCTATATTTGGGATTTATTAAAAAAATCCTCTATATATCATATAAATAACCACGCATTTCTCCATTTATATTTACTTAAAATCCAATATAAATGTATTTATGGTGATTTTTACTAACATGGATTTTCCCCAAGGTTTCATCAAGCCCCCAAGGTTTTATATTCATGTTTTAGGAACAACTCTTTAAGGTAAGAGAAATATCCACTTCCCTTTTCCATTCCACCTCGCTGTTTATGTGGCATGTCCTATAATTTAAAAACTAGTTTCTTTTTCCACATTATTTTTATCCAATTACCATAATAAGAGTATTTTATCAATGGGATACCCTTCCCCCTATTATCTTCCCCTTTTCTAAAACCATGCTTTATACTCGTCATGCAGTTGAATTTAGTTCCCAAATTTCCCCCCTTTTAAGGAAAATTATCTTTTCATTTTTATTTTAATACCCAATCATCTTTTATTTTTAATTGGTATTAAACAATATTTAATTTTTTTTTCAATTTTGTAATTTAAATATAAAAAACTCACATATAATTTCTTGGGTTTAAAATGATATAATGATCATGTTTTTAAGATCTTTTGTACGCCAAGATTTTTGATAATAAATCCATTATTTATTATCCATGGGTTACTAATGAAAAATATTATTATGATCAATGTGTATCAAATTAAATTAATACATATGAAGGGTTCAAATTGATATCACTCCAATATGGTGGTAAAATAATTTAATCTCTACAAATAGCATGTTATACGATACTTTGGTGAAGAACCATGGTTTTTTATTTATGACACCTTGGTGATATGATTATGAATGTCTCATTTAAATGTTGTAGAAACATTTCCATGTTATGAATCATGTTATTATTATTATGATATTTTGATTTCTCATTTCCTATTATTATGCCTTTTTTCTTTTTGATATATCTCAAGATCATATGTTATATGTCTCTCTTGTTTTTTCTCTTACTCAGATTCATTCTCACCCCTTTACTTTGATATATGTCCCAAGTATATGCGATTCAGAAAAATTAACCTATATTGAACCCATGAAGATGTATTTAAAGTTTTATTATATGAATTATTAATTTTTTCATGTATTATTTACCTTATTTCAAAGAAAATAAACTTTAAAATATTATCTATTTGTAAAAAGAAATGAAAAGTTATCTAATAAAAGAAGAGATGCAGAATAATAATAAAATAACACAATAGAGTAAAAAATACGTTCTATAAGATTTTTAATTTTTTAATATCTTAGGATATAAATAATAATTTACCATGGACCCCCAAAGTGGAAGTTCAAACTTGGGTATGTATAAGAAATGTAAGTAAATACAACACCATGACTCTAGAGCCCATAATGGTTCCACCTATGAGCACCATTTTCTATCTCCAAATTCATTGTCAACGGTGCCTTTCCCTTTCATGTATCCCTAGCCATGAATTAGGCACACAAACTAGAATTCCCATGTTGGGTGTGAGTAAAAAACCTAGAAGGACACCACCAATGTGTCCTTAAAACAAGTTCACATTAAATATATAACAACAATGTCCTGATATAAATTAAATTATTAAGTTAAAATAAAACAAAAAATGTTCCAATAAATCAGGAATTAAATAAGATTTCAAAAAGCATGACCCCACTTACTTCAGTATGATATTGATAAGGATGTCAATGCCTTTCATTACACGTTACAAGACATGACACAAGTCCTAAAGTCAATTTTCACCCAGTTCCTTTTAGTCATATCTCTATGTTATATATTTAAGGAATTACACATTCCCCATCATGATAGTGGATGTTAACAAGAAAATAGTACACCAACCCTAACTATTGTCATAATCCATGGATTATGGTAAGTACCACTTGACATGTTCAACATATTCAGATGTGTACGCCACCCCTGCATGGAAATCACTCAAATTGTCATGTAGCTAAAGGATACCTAAAACCCGTACATGGTTTACCCCCATGTTAGTTGACATGTCCATGATCCAAATCATACCATAAAATGATACATAGTTTGGATCCCTAGTCACATCATCATAATTCCCCTCCAAAGGGTCGTCTAACCATTTTTGAGCAACCTATCCATACTTATACCTAAGGCTATCTTCCATAAGTAGGGAAATACCAAAAATATTATGTTTTAGATCATGGAATAATATTAAATATCCGTAATAATTTTAAAGAGTCTACATACAAATCCTAATAACACATATTAAAGAAGGGTCATAGGGGTCACTCACACAACAACATGAAACATATATAAAGAATAGGATTCATGAATCAACAATAAAATCATGTCAATATAATATACAAGGCCGAATATGGTAAGGAAATACCTACCCCAAGACCATATAAAACAACATCAAGGTCTACCAAGATGGTAGTCACCTGAATAAGAACCATACCCATTGACTTAATAACCATCTCCGAAGATACATGATAATTCAAAAACTGAGATTCTAGAGGGAAACATAAAGACTGAAAATAAAGAGACACACCAAAGAAGAGTCGTCAAGAGAAACAATACTGAGAGATGACATAATTCCGAAAATCGTCAAGAAATTATGTTGATACATCATTGATAGAAATCACCATGATAGACTATACAAGGCACCATAGTATAATCAATAATTTCCTCATCCCATGATCATTCAATAAGAATAGAAGAACATGGTTGGAAGAAGTACTAATCATCAAATGGAGGACCCTGAAATGTCAAAAACCTGGAGCACAAAAAATGGTGGATTATTCAATACCTTATATTTATCAATGGAATGTAATGATGAATCCAAATAAAAAATAAATTAGTTTATGGGTGAAGGTATCACAAGGTACAGACCTATGTTTTCTAGAGAATCTGAAAAAACCAAGGAATCATGAAAGAGAAGAGTATATGATTAATATGGTAAATAATTAGATTAAAACTAATTTTAAGATCCCACATTTAATCCATACATTTTTACCCTTTGAATAGTTCAATATTAGAGGAAGTATGTGGCTATTTGGACCATTTTAAATCCTATCTGACTATCATTAGGACCTCTACCATTCCCTAGACATGTCTGTGGTGTAAGTGAACACAACTCCCGACACTATATTCCCTATGTAATAATCCAAAATGGAAATATGTTTTCCCTTACCATGAACTCCACCACATTTGTATTGAGGATGCTCATGCTATGTCTAATGAGGCTATTGCCTAAGCACCATGTCATGGCCACACTCATTTTCCCAATTTTCCATTTTACAACGAAGCATACTATGGGCAAAATGGCTTACACCTAGGTGTGGTGTTGGATGTTTTGAACCCAAATCCTAAAAAAACCCCACATTTAACCTTCCAAACACCACCAAAAAAACCAAACCAAATCTTTACTATCCCAATTTTCAAAAAAATTACATAAGACATGTTGAAACATTCATTAACATAAACACTAAAAGTGAGGTTGTTATAATTATTTCTCTTTAAGGAATTTTCATCCCCAAGTAGTATATCTAGAGTTTATCTGAAATAACTTGGTCCATCGGGGACGAATGGTAGACTAAAACTACCATGTTTCTACCTAAACTTATCATCACTTCTAAATGATCTAAACAAGTGGAACTGACTTCCCCTATAAAAATTTATCACTTTAGTCAACTATATGGAATAAATATTCCTTATATGATTCATATGGATTTAAATCAAAATCATCATAGTCTAAAACATGAATAGAATTGTGAATATACATATAAGGATGAGATACATGGAATACATCATAAATAACTTCTTAATACTGAGGAAGACCCAAGTGGAAATCCATTTCCCCAATATACTTTATGATCTTGAATGGTCTACCATATCCTAGTGTTATATTTCCTTTATTCTGAATATATCAATTTCTCAAATGAGGAGTCACCAGCATGAATACCTAGTTTCCCATAGATAAATACAAATGTCTCATTTTATGTTTAGAATATGATCTATATCTAATCTGAGCAATGACCAACCACTTATGGATCAACTACACTCTATATAAAGTCTCATGTACCTAGTTCATTACCACAACAACGACCTCACCAACCTTATTACTTCATAACAATGATAGATAAGGTCGACCATAGAGATCCTCATAGTTTACCATCTAGATAAAATAAAATTAATTTTTGTTATAAGAAAACTTGAATATGGAAACATGAACATCTCATGATCCTCTAAAGTATAGGATGAAAGTTCTTATCATATACTCATGAATCTAGATCATCTTCTCTGATTTTCCATTTTCATTTGGGTGATATTTTGTGCTCAATATTAGATAAGTCCCTAGATCCTTTTTTAATCCCTATTAGTACCCTAATGTAAAAAATGAGTCTATATTTGATATAATGCTCAATGTAACTAATTATATATGCACAATTTCACAAAAAACATATTTTCAAAGTCATCTATTGAAATATTCTACCATATTAGTAAGAAATGAACTACCTTAGTCAGTAGATCCACTATCACCCATAAAAATTATGATTCATTTATGAACTCAATAACCCTATCAAAAAATGCATCATGACATCATCCCATTTCAACATAGTCATTGGAATTTGTCCGAGTAAACCACTAGGATATATATTCTTAACCTTTACACTCTTTCCAGTAAGACATCATGAAACAAAATAAGCTATATTCCTCTTCATATATGACCACTAAAACTACCATTTGATGTCATGTAATGTCTTATTAAACACCAAATGCACTATCCTCAATGAGGAATGGGAGTCTATCATATGATCTTCCATGATATAAATAGGAACTAAAACCCTCCCATAGTCATAAAGAACACCTTTATCATTTAACTAACAACTTAGAACTTGATCATCTTCGAAAAACCATTAATACATTAATGAACACTAAAAAAACTAATGCTTTGATGGATTTCATTCAGTATAATAAATATAACATGATAACAACCATTTCACATGTAATTACCCCCCACTCCTTAGTCGCATCCATCTCCTAATCAGTTAACAAACACATCATATTCCTCTCTTCAATTGAAGTAGACTCTCTAGATCTCAGGCTTCCGGAATAATTCATTAGATTCTATCAAAAAATGTTTCACTTAATTGGTAAATATGTCATCTTAATTCTTGATGTCATTAGATACTCCACCCAGTGACACTACTTCAAATTTAGGTCTCATAATGAAAATATATAACATATAATTTTATGGTTTTTTTAGATGAGAAATCACTTTAAAATGATATAGTTTCACCAACACTTCAATTCATGGAAAAAAAATTCACTCAAAGTCATGGGTAGGGTAGTTCTACTCATGGGGTCGTAGCTATTGATATCAATAAGCTGTTAATTAATCTTCCTACATTAACACAATTCCTTATCCAACTATTATGTCATAAAAAATGATCATATATCCCATCCCATTTTTTAAACTCTAGCACTAGGGATATCTCCAACCCACTATTAATCTCAATTAATTATTCCTCACACTAAACAAAACACTCTAAATTCACACCTTTCATGGATATATATGTCATAGGGATTCCAGTCATGAGAAATCCTAAGTGAAATTCTAATAGTACATGTATAATCCAAAGAATATTCTAATATAAAATACATTCTGAGCAATAGAATAATATATCACCAATTCCACCATGTTTGGGTATATATAAATTAAATACTATGACACAAAATTCCCAAGGAAACACATCTCATGAATCCAAAATTGACACTTCAACAACTTCTCATAAATTCATTGTGATTGAAGAATAATAACATTTATATCAAGATATATTCTAAGATTCTTTGAGGTCGGTGAATGGATGAGAATGCCATCAATGACCACCCTGATGAATGAGTATAGAAAAGGGTGAAATATCTTGTTCATGTGGGACAAGAATACTGTTGTATAATTCAAAAAACTAAAACATAACAACCAAGAACTCATGTAGACCAAATTTTCTCCAAAAAAAACTAACTTTAGTATGTCTTCCTCCTTAACCTGAAGCTGGTGTTATCTTAGACATAGGTTAATCTTGGATAACCAGTGAGATCTTCCCAAATGATTGAAAAAATCATCAATCCTAGGAAATGGATACATATTCTACACCGTCACCTTGTTCAACATTATGTACTCTACACCAAGATGAAGAGTACCATTCACATTTTTGGTGAACAAAAATGGATCACTATAGGGAGGCATGCTCAGCCTAATAATGTCCTATTCTATATGTCAACAAGTTAATCCTTGAGTTACTTCAATATTACTAACACTATACGATTAAGAGTAATAACATAGGTTGGGCCCCTGAAATGAGTTATATTTCAAAATAAATCCCTCTATCATGAGGTAGAGATATAAATTCTTTTGGAAACATATCCTAATAAAGATCTACAACTAGGGGTAAATATTAGTGTGATGAAACTAATTTTTTGATCGTAATAATCCCACTAAATTAACTATAATAGATTCAATATGACTTAAATCCAATCCCACTATACCATCTTCCAACTCCCACCCACCGACCATTAAAAACCTACCCCCCTTAGGTGAGGTAAATTTTACCCATATATGATAGCAGTCGATGCGTGAACGATAACATGTAAGCCAGTAACTCCAAGGATAAAATCAAATCTATTCATCTATAGGATAATGAAATCGAAAAAATTATTTTAAGCATTGACCAATACAAGACATTATAGACACCTATGAAGATGGTATACTTTTGTCTATATAGGTGTGTTAAGAGAAAGAATATCTCAAAAAAAATTTAAGAATAATTCTAAGTACAATTCGACTTGAGTAGAGGTAAAGGAATTGGAAGAACCAGTATAAAAAAGTTGTTTATAGTGTAGAGGTGAAGAAGAATATAGCTAAAATCATAGATGGTTCCTCACTTCCATTGGTTAGAACCAGGTCCACTGCAAAAACTGAAGCTACCTCAGATCCACATCATTTCCCCTAATTTATTGAAGTCTTGGAGTCTTTATCCTCTAACGAGGTCCTACACCTCTATATTTCCTTAATCTTTCATAACTCTTCTTCGAATCCCTTGAATAAATATTCAGAATATGACTAGCCCTATCACATCTGCAACACTCCACAAGAGGCTTCCCAGAATCGTTGAAAATATTCCTAGGTTTCCCCCAACTGAAGTGAATGGTAGAGTCAGTTACCTCATAAAAAATGATGATGATTTTATTTGACCAATCTTCCTACTAACCTACATCCCATGATAATCATTTATCTTCCCTCTAATGGAATGGGATCCCATAGTTGTGATAGAAATCATAGTCCATGAACTGCTAATGATTGAAAGTAATCATGGTACCATATCCTCCTATATTACCTTCCTTATAGAAAGGTACTTTTATAGAACCTATAGGAGTGATGTCATATCAAATCTCCCAACCTATTGTTTGAGCTCATGATGTAGAAATATCTTCAATTTTTGAGACATTTGCGCCTTGTTTCCAGATAGAAGAGGTGAGAAATGTAAGAATTCCAAAAAATGACTAGAATATATAGATACAGTCATAAATCATCCATTAAACTTTGTTAAACCATAAATATTTTCTAGATTCATTGCTTCAGGAACATATTACTCATGGAACAGATCCTTGAAGGTCTATATAGTAAGGCCATATCATTTTCCAGCCTGATTCATGGTAGTCCACTATCTACTGGAAGGCCCGAAGAATATTATGGTCACCAGTATCACTCCCCCATCCTTTGAAGTATGGACTAGATCAAAAATACTCTTGATGATTCCTATCCAACCATCTATATCTTGCAGTCCTCCAATACCATGAATAGTCACTATCTGTTGTAGTTGGAAGTCGAAAGCATGATTAATCATAGTCTTTTAAATTATTTTTCCTTGAACAAGAACAATTATAAAAATTATTTGAGGAATTATCTCTATATCTATAATCAATGGATACAGTACATGATTATGCTGGGGTATATCCTCTTACCCCACTAGTGCTGGTAAAGGCATTCCCACCCTAAGGAGATAATCGTTGGATTCCTCTACTAGTGGTTCCACAAGATGCATTCATGGAAGTATTTATAAAATTACAACATAAAATTTAAGATTTTTCAGGTTATTAATTCAAGATATATCCTAATCAGTTTATGGTATCACAAAAAAGTTCTCCTAGGAGGATATCTATAACCCATGGTATATACCTCTTATAACTACCAATAATCGAATCCAAGTTCTTAGTACCTTCATGTTATTCGTAATTATATATATATATATATAACAAAATATCATGATTAGGATAAACTAATTAATTCTAATAATGATACCATAATTGTAGATAATAAATACATATCACTCGACAGAGAATGTAGGTCTATCCTAAATAGAGAACACAAATCAATGAATTTAATTAAAGATCTAACATAAAACACACTAAAATTATACATATATAACTTGATCCTACATTCTTACTCATGATGGATGAATGCATAAAAATCCCATATCCAGAATAGAACAATATACTCAAGATCAACATAAAATTTGTAAACCAAAATTTTTACAACAATCCCAAAAATGGAAACTCAATGGTCCACTACACATTGATAGCCATGCACAAATAAAACTCTCATGTTTGAGTCCCATACAAACTTAATCATTTCTACATTTCCCCAAACCATATTATAGAAATAAATAAAAATAAAAACCTACCTAGATACTATTTTTTAACACCCTATCCAAAAAAATTCTGTCAAAGCCAAAGTGACACATGGCATCATGCATGCCTCCATGCATGTAAGAGGTTTCTGAATAGTATTAAATTTCCTTATTCTATCAGTGGGGAGACTATACCCTTTATTTAAATAAGTAAAATATTAATAATAATAATAAAATTACATAATTGAATAAATATCAAATGATAAAACATTTTTAATGGAAAATATCTCAACACATATAGAATAATAAACCAAGGAACACTAATGTGACATGTCAAAACAGAGTACGAGTAAGATAGGTATGGAAAATAAACATCATGACATCCATATATACTCTATCATAGTATAGCCTCTAAACACCATGCTTGATATCCTAACTCCCTATCATTAGGGCCTTTCCCTTTCCTGCATCTAAGATCATGAAGTCTACATGTTCACCAAAAGTCCCATGTAGGATGTGACTAATTAACCTAGTTAGACACCACTAATGTGTCCTTAACACAAGTTCACATAAAATAAATAGTATTTTTTTACACGATATAATGTAAATGATCAAGTACACATATATCCCCACATATTATGAGTCATCATGCACTAACCAATTCAGAAAAACCCTAACCCCACCTGCTTTGACATGATACAGGTTAGGATGTCAATGTATATCACCACACATCACAAGACATAATATAATTTATAGTGTTGGTTGTCACCCTAAACCTATTAGTCCTATCTATATATTCCACCTTTAAATAATTACACACACACCACCCTGATGGTGGTCATTGATAGGAACACTGCACAACTGACCCTAATGGTGCTTTAAATCCTTAGATGATGTTAAGTCCCACCTGACATGTTCGATGTATTTTTATTTTTTATATCACCCCCATATGGAAAACACCCATATTGGCCTATAGCTAAAGGAAACACAAAACCCCTGTATATTATAATCCCAAATTAGTCACATGTTCGTGATATTACTCATACCATCCAATGATCTATAATATAAATCCTTTGTCACATCATCATGATCCATCTCCAAGGGGTTTTATATCAATTTTTGAGTAACCTATCCATATTGATACATGATACATGGTTCTGTAGGCTATGAAGTACCAAAAAATTACATTCCATAGAAATAGATAATAGGGAATATCAATAATATTTTTCAAGATATAGCACTCAAATAATAAGAATACATATCAAGGAATGGTCTCTTGGGACACTCACACACCCGCATGAAACATATATCGAGCATGGGTTTCAATAATGAAGGAAAAAATCATGATAATGTCGTGTAAAATGCCCAATATTTCAAGGTAATTCCTTCCTCAAGATCATTGATTTCAAAATCAATGATCATCAATATAGTATCAATTGAATGAGGCCCACAACAAAAGACGTAAGAACCATGTCAAAAGTCACATGGGAGTTTATGGATGGATATTATAGATAAGCACATCATGTTTAGAATGAACGAGACTCAAAAGATAAGAGTCCCCAAGAGAAAAACTATCAATATATTTTAGAACACCAATAATCCTCATGAATGGTTATTAATACATGAAGGATATAAATCAACACACTTAACTACACAAGCAACCATAGTCTAATCCATAAGGGCCTCAATATATGATCATTCAAGAAAAATATTATAACTTAGATGGAAGGGATACTTAATAGAAGTATCCCACCAAAATTTCCTAAACAATGATCACTAGAAATGGTAGATTATCCAAGGCCTTAGATTGATCAACGGAAAGATAAAACCAAAAGGAATAAATTTGGGATTGGATGAAAATTGAACAAGGTCAGGACCTATGTCTTCTAGAGAATCTATAAAAATAAAGGAATTATAAAGGAGGAAAATCAATCCACTAATAGGTATAATAATAATATTACAAATGAATTTAATACCCCAAATTTATTCCATACATAATTACCCTATGAATAGATAAATATATGAGGTAGAAGGTATCCATTTTGTTTGTATAAAATCCATCCTGACCATCAACATGAACTACACCACATCCTATAAATTGTTGTTGTTTTATTGAACACACACCCCGAAACAGTCTTCCTGGTAGTGGGGCCCCAAATCAGAGGCCATTTTCCCTCACCATGGGCTTCACCATAGACATGTAGAGGACTCCAAATCTATGGACTGAATGGTTGTTCCCTAGTCACCACTCCATGGACACACATGTTTTTTCCTATTAACATTTTATATAAAATGACACCACAAGAAATTGATTAAAAAATGGATTGATGCTATCCATTTGAAGAAAAAACCTCTAAATCGAACTTTTAATCTTCCAAGCATATACAACACAAATAAAAACCAAGTTACACCATCATAATTTTCAAAAAAATCACCTAATAAAAGGATAAACATCCATTAATAGAACCATTGAAAAATGGATGTTACATTTGTGGTCTTTGAAATAAAAATGCACAGAGGTATATTTTATCATAGAGAGATCTGAAATTATGAAAGGGATAGTGGGTATAGTTTTGTAAGGACTATGAATTTAATCTTCACAATACCTTATAGAAAGAGAATGTAGTTTCGAACATGCTATGTGGGAAATAATGGTCATATATTGTTTGGGAGTTTAGGGATTCTTGGAGGGTTATGGAGGATATTGAAGTGATAAAAATTTATGTATAAGAGGTTGGTGGTAGAGGTTTCTGATTTTAGATGATAGTGAAATCATCCATGATGTGGTAGGAAGAGTTGTCTCAGTGGGATACATAAAGTTAGAGATGATGTTAGATCACTTATTTAATGTTGATTCACTTGAGGGGGGTCAAATTATGATTGAAATCATATATTATATTAGGAGATACTATTTTTTCCATCATAAAATCATGAGTATTTTCTTTAAATTTTTTATATCTCACACATGGTAGTGAGTCCTGGTATATCTAAGATGTATCATTCCACAAGGATTAATGTTTTATATACTATAATGAGGTGGTCAATGATAGACTTCGTATCATTATGTTTAGTATTCTATCAAGTGAAGGTAATGTGTATAAAGACCCATACTTTAGATACATGTTTATTATTTCAAAATTGAAGCATAATTATTACAACATATAACAAAACCAGGAAAGGACCATATATGTATAGTGTCTTTAGAAACTGGGAAAAATAAACAACTGGTTCATAAATCATCTACGTTGTCTCCCATTTATTTCATCATATCTAGAGTACCTTTTTGGCATATCCTACTTAATATCCTTCTTCCTGACCTGGGGAAAAGAAAACATACAAAAAGGGTGAGCTCAAATGCTCAGTAAGGTTAAACAAAAGAAATATCAAACATATCATATTTATAAGAACATAACATTTTGAAAATCATATCCTGGAAAAGAGATCAAAACATGGGATAAATCATAGATGTGAAATGTAATTTGAATAATCATAACATAAAACATCAAGCTTTGTGGCATAAACACATAATCATAGAAAATCATTTCTTAGTAGTCGAGACTCATTTCCAAGACTATCTTAGCGGACGAAGTCCTTTTCTGAACCGAGGTCACTCCTCGTTTCAGTCCTATTTCACTGAACCGGTTTAACTTTCCGTTCCATCCATGTCAATATCATGAGATATAAATCTTTTCCCAATTCATTGTAGGGATATATAGGTCCCACCCATCTCATAATGATACCATTCTTATGTGTGCCACAAAATCATAAACCATACATAAGAGCATAACTCATGTAATAAAAATGGGATTCTTAAACATCACGTCCTCATAACATAATCCATAAAATGATATCGCAAAAATAATTCCATCATAACATAATAAAATCAATGTAAAAATAGGGATATAAACATAACCCTATATTACCATAGATGGAAAATAATTTTGATAAAACACTTGAACTCCATTCTTGAGGAAAATATCCTTTCTACTTCAAAAACATTTTCCTTTCTTAACATGTCATATAATTTTGAACTAAAATAAATTGATTAAAAATAAACTTGAAAACTTATAAAAGAATATTCATGGAAATAATGTTCTCAAAATCCATCCATGCCGTATAAGTTAAAAAAACATTCTTCCCATACTTTGGTCGGAAAAGTCAAAAAGTACCCCGTATGAAAATAGACAAAGGATTTCTTTCATATCTTTTACTAAAAACTCACCGAAGAGTAAAATTGGATATAAGAAATTTTAGGTGGATAGAAATAATATTACATATTTAGGAAACATGGACGTGGATGATAAATATTCCCCAGTAAATTCTGAAGTATAAACAATCTCGGATAAAAATGTGATTGTGATATTTTCTCTTACCTTAGGTCTGATTTGCTTTGTAAGTGTCCAAACCTCCTGTATAATGATTTAAATAATGTCATTTACTTATTCAAGAATCATAATTATTTTTATGATATCATATATGGTCATATTCTTAGCTTTTTATTAGTAATATTTCATTGCTACTTGTTATTCGAGTGTTTATTACTTTATGTTTGTATGTGTGTTTCGTCGAATAAATTCTTATTTCTATTTTTAGGTTATAGACACCTCATTTACCAAATTTTATTAGTGTAATATATATCATATTTATTCATTCAATTAATTTATATAATCATTATTCAATGAAGATCATGTAGAACGAGTCGCATCACATTGTGGAGACGATATTCCGTACGTACGCATCAGCGATGATATCGTTACCATGATTGTGGAATTGTATTGGAGTGTATGTATAATATTTTAGAATCAATATAACTTTACAATAATCATATATAGTCATTATTTACAATATTATACCCATCCAAGTAAGGTGGTGGGGGAAAATAGATTACACCACGGCGTGGAGACGGTATTCCGTACGTACGCACGCACGGTGATTTTGTTTTCCGTAGGATGGATAGATGGTGAAATAGGGTTGTTTCATAATTATAATAACATATCACTATATGAGTGATACTGATTTTATTACTTCATAATGAAACAACTAAATAAGAAGAAGTAGAATAAGAAATAAATTTGAAAGAATCGGTAACGGACATTACCTCTTCTTTGAAGCGCCACTTTGAGACCTCCTCTTAGGGCACTAAAATTGGTATTTGAAGAATACCAGAACCTCTAGGTTGTTTATAGGGAAGTGGAGAAGTGAAATGGGTAGGGGTTGGACGAGCTTGAAGGATCAAATTGGTGTGAGGAGGAGAGGGTGGAGGTGCCCTTTTATAAGGTGGGAGAGGGGCACCTTTGGAAATATAAGAAATATTAGTTTATATTAAATCCCAAACCCACTTAAAAACTTCCAAAATGACTCATATCTGAATATTAGATGATATAGGGTTGTAATCTCATCATCCAATAAATTTTGACATGTTAGGAATTTATTTTAAAGATTATCAACTTGATTTATCCTTATTTATCAATTTGATTTTATTTGTGGTAATAATATTATTATAAATAACTACATATGTGTTATGAATTTTCCATAATTTGATACTTTATAAAATTTTCGACCATATAAATTTTAATTTATAATTTTTAAATATTTTTGTGATTTTTAAACAATTTTATAATATGTTATTTTTATAAAATAACAATAGTGTCAATTTTGACACGATTCATTTATTTGAATTTAAATAAAATATATACAGAAGATATGTTCAAACTAAAAGCTTTAATAGATTAATAAAATGTCATAAGTATCTAGAAAATTAGTTGAGCACATTAAATAGTTCATATACTGTTTATTTTAATATTTTTAAAACCATTTATTTGATATTTTAATTAATAAAATAATTTCAACATCACTATTGTGTCATAATTAATGATAATTATTTGATCCTTAAAAATTATAAATAAATTCATATGATGTAGATAATTGTATTATATTTCTGGAGACTATTCATGTTCGAAGTTTCATTATGTTTACCACTAAATGAAAATTATTATAATTATAAGATTTAAGAAAGTGACATGTTGTCAATTTCTTTGGTTTTAATAATAATTAAATTATTTTCATGGAGAAAAGTCCATTAAATTAATCTAATCTGACCCTTAGGTGATATGGGTCGACTTTTAGTCATCCAAAAGGATTTTGGTAGGTTTTATGGTAATTTTATAATCTTATATTTAACCTTAATTACCCGATTTACCTTTAACTATGGTAAATAAAATTTACTGTAGTTACTATTCATAATGCCCAAAAATAAAAAGTAGCCTATTAACATAATTTGGATCCACTGATTCCAAGTATGGAATCCATTTTTCTAAATTCAAAACATATAAGTTGCAGTAATTAATTTAAAATTAATCCCGTTGTTAAGAAAACGGGTTTTAGAAGTTAAAACATTACCAAAGATTGAAATTTTTTTACTTATGAATTCAATGTGAAATTAATGCTAATGAAATATATTATATTAAATGGTAAAAATATATTCTATTTATACGTTAAAACCATTCAATATTATAATTTAACAATATAAATTATCTCAAATAAAAAAGTTTTTTTTAATTAAAAATTAGCGTATTTTTACTATTCATCAAAATATGAAAGTTATCAGATAAGTATAAAAAATTTATCCAATGTTAATTTTTATATCTTGATTCCAAAGAAGCATTTTATTTTGTCAAATTAAACTTATAAACATTTCAAATACTAGATTTAATGTGGGTGCCCCATCAAAAGGCAGAAAAACTGCATTTTTTGAAAAATACTTATTTTACCCGAAAAATTTATTTTGTTCTCTTACCATGGTCTAGAAAATGTGTAAGATGAATAATAATGTTATAAAATTAAAAATTTAGTTAATACTATTGATAACGTCTAGTCCATAATAATATATCTTTGTTTAGTGAAATGCGGTATTGCGTACTACACACGCTATCGAGGAAGGTTGCGATTGCGTGTAATGCAAGACAAGTCAATATTGTGTGTTGTGAAAGATTCCGTTGATGATTTATATAACATAAAAAAAATATTTCTCATAAAAATCTCGGGTGTTACATTCTACCCCCCTGAAAATGAATTTCACCCTCGAAATTCGTCACATTGTAACAAATAGATGAGGATACCTCTCCCTCATCATATCCTCAAGCTCCCATGTAGCTTCTTATAATTGGTGGTTCTTCCATAAAACTTTCACCAAACGAGTGGTCTTGTTCTGTAGGACTTTTTCGCTACGATCCAGTATCTCTATCGGTTGTTCTTCATAAGAAATATCTTTCTCCAATGGTACAACTTCTTAGCTGAGTACATGTGAAGGATCAAGTATGTACTTTCTCAGGAGAGATACGTGGAACACATCATGAACTTGAGATAGATTCAGTGGAGGAGCCAATAGGTAATCTACCTTCCCAACATGATCCAGAATTTCAAAAGGACCAATATATCTAGGGCTCAACTTTCCCTTCTTTCCAAATCTCATGACCCTCTTCCAGGGAGATATTCGTAAGAACACTTTATCACCCAATTCAAACTCTAGGTCTTTTCTTCAGTTGTCGGCATAACTTTTCTGTCGACTTTGAGCTGCTCTTATGTGTTGTTGAATTGATCTGACCTTTTCTGCCATCTCATCAACAAGATCAGGTCCTAATAGATTTCTTTCCCCAACTTCATCCCAGCAAGTTGGAGTTCTACATTTCTTTCCATAGAGGGCTTCATAAAGAGCCATTTGAATACTAGAGTGGAAGCTATTATTATAAGAAAATTCCACCAAAGATAGGTTTTGATCCCAACCACCATTGAAATCTATATATCAAGCTCTCAACATGTCTTCTAGAGTTTGAATTGTCCTCTCAGACTAACCATCTGTCTGAGGATGGTAAGAAGTGCTGAAACTAAACTATGTATCTGGAGCATGCTGAAGACTTCGCCATAATTTAGAGTTAAACCTCAGATCCCGATCAGATATAATGGAAAGTGGTACTCAATGAAATCTTACCACTTCCTTTACATATATCCTGAAAAATCTGATTAAGATAAAAATCTTCTCTAATAGCAATGAAGTGTGCCGAATTCGTAAGACGATCAACTATAACCAAGATAGAATTATTGCATTTGGATGTTATCGTAAGTCCAGTGACAAAGACCATAGTGATGTTTTCCCATTTCCATTCTGGTATGGGTAATGGTTGTAACATCTCCTTAGACTTTTGTCTCTCATATTTAACTTGCTGAAAAACCAAGCATCGAGAGACATATTCAACAATATCTCTTTTCATGCCATACCACCAGAAGTACTCCTTCAGATCCCTATACATCTTTGTACTTCCAGGATGAATAGAAAATGAAGAACTATGAGCCTCGTCCAGTAGCGCCATCTTTAATTCTGGGATGGGAGGAACACAAACCTGATTCCTAAACCTTATTATCCCATCACAATCAAGGTTGAATTCAGGAACATTTCTCACCTTCTTTTGTAACTCTAAATCTTCTTTCTATGCCTCTTTAATCTTCACGTGTATAGATGGTTTAACATTCATTTGAGAAATATAAAATTTTTCCCTTTCCATTATAATTCCAAGATCTATCCTTTGTAAATCCATAAATATTGGATCTTTTGTGATCTCATCATGGATAAGCTAGCATGGTCTTGTCAACTTAATGCGTCTGCTACCTTGTTTTCTTTCCCTGGGTGGTATTGAATTGAGCAGTCATAATCCTTAATCAGCTCCAACCATCTTCTTTGACACATATTCAGCTCCTTTTGTGTGAAAATATACTTTAAAATTTTATGATCATAATAAATATCACACCTTTCACGATAAAGGTAATGCCTGCAAATCTTTAATGCAATGATTACCATTTTTAACTCCAAATCAGCAGTTGGGTAATTTTCCACATGGATTTTCAACTGTCGTGAGGCATAAGCTATCATCATATCATCTTTCATGAGAACACACCCCAGTCCCTTCTTGGATGCATCACTGTAGATCACAAACCTTTCTCCACTGTAAGGTAGTGTGAGAACAGGTGCACTAGCTAACCTTCTTTTTAGATCTTTGAAATTATCTTCACATTCCTCCGTCCAAACAAACCTAACTCCTTTCCAAGTCAACTTGGTGAGTGGGTTAGATAAACTTGAAATTTGTTTCACAAAACGTCCGTAATATCCATCCAAACCAAGAAGGTTATGTTCATCATTGCATCGATAGACAATCATAGATTGATCTGGAATATGAAATGTGACTTCCCTTCTTTGGAAATTGATATGATCTCTATATAAAGAAATCCAATCCATGCCATTAATCACATCAAATTCCAATATAGGAAGGATCATGAGATTTGTAGGAAGCACTTTCCTACAAACTTAAATTAGAGAAGAATTGTAAACTTTTGATGTGACTGTTGTGCCATTAGGAGTTGTCACATCCAACTCAACATCTAATTGTTGAGGTAATACGGAGATACCCTTAGAAAATTCTTCATAAATAAAAGAGTGTGTGGATCCAGAATCAAATAAAACATTTGCTACTTTATTGTGGATGGTAAGTTTACCTCTCACCACTTCGTTGTCGTACTCCACATCACCGATAGTAATTGCATGTGACTTTCCTTTGTCTATGGCCTTAAGAGTTTGTTGATGTCGATCATCATCATCAACCCTTGTATTTGGGCATTGATTGGCATAATGCACCATCTACTTTCACTTGATACATTGAAGTGTAGTAGGTTCATTCTGTGTATCCCTTCCTTTTTTTGCATCATTAGACATCTTCTTCCCATTATTTCGACATTCAATTCCCGATGACCTTCTTTTCCACACTTATAACATTTTCCTGTCCCCTTAAGAAAATTTCCTCCAGGTTTCTTTCCACACTTTGAGAATAAGGGAAAACACATATTCTTTTTAGTATTGTCTTCATATTTTCCTTTAAATCCAATTTTCCGCTTCTTATCAAACCCATGTGACTGGTGGGTTACACCAGTCTTCATCTCAACATTAAGAGCACATCGAACAATTTCCTCGAAGCTATTGAAGTCCCTAATGGATAATGCCCTTCGAAGACTTAGTTTTAAGCCACTAAAGAATCGATCAATCTTACTCTTAGGTTGGATAATAATTCCGGAAGCGTACCTTGAAAGTCCTATAAAATTTTCTTCGTAGGTACCAATGGATTCATCATCCTTTTTCTTAAGTTCAAGAAAATACTTCTCCATCTTTGTTCGAAGAATACGAGGGAAATACTTATTGAAAAATATGTTCCTGAACTCGTCCCATTCGATGGACTCAATTTTATCCCTTTGCCTATTATTCATAATAAGATTCCACCATTGATCAGCATCACCTTCCAAATGAGACAATGCTAAGATGACTTTATCATGTTTAGAACATTGAAGAACTAAAAATATCTTTTCAGTGGTACTGATCCATTGTTCCGTCACTAATGGATCAGAAAACCCACTGAATGAAGGTGGATGCTGCCTCATGAAAAATTAAATAGAATTTTGATCATTCTATTTCTCATTTGGAAGTCCTTCATGATTCATATCTTGAGAAATTTATGTGATCATGGCAATAAGATTTTTCATTCCAGCTCCCATAACATTTGGTTTCTCAGGGGGACAATCATTGCATTTCCTGTCGTATTCCGCATTAACATGGTTCCTTCGGGTTCCATCCATTGACTAAAACCAAGAAGAATAGTGTGAGAAACACTAATTATAATAGGAAAACCACATAATCAAGAATAAAATTTCACACTTAAGGTCTTTCATAGGTTTTTCATGGCCATTTCTAAAGCACTAAGATTGTGTTCTATGCTTAGACATATCCTTAGGTTTCTTACTAAGGCTTTCACATCCAAGTTTCCAAAGGTTTACTATAAACTCCCTCGGATACCAACTATAATGACCCATACTTTACATACATGGTTATTACTTCAAAATTGAATCATAATTATTACAACATATAAAAAAACCATGAAAGGACCATATAGGTATAGTGTCTTTAGAAACAGGGAAACCTAAACAACTAGTTCATAAATCATGTACGTTGTCTCCCATTTATTTCATCATATCTAGAGTCCATTTTGGCATATCCTACTTAATATCCTTCTTCCTGACTTGGGGAAAAGAAAACATAAAAAAGGTGAGTTCAAATTCTCAGTAAGGGTAAACAAAAGAAATATGAAACATATCATATTTATAAGAACATAATAGTTTGAAAACCTTATCCTGCAAAAGAGATTATAACATCGGATAAATCATAGAAGGGAAATGTAATTCCAATAATCATAACATAAAACATGAAGCTTTTTTGGAATACACACATAATCATAGAAAATCATTTCTTAGTAGTCAAGACTCATTGGCAAGACTATCTTAGCGGACAAAGTTCTTTTCTGAACCGAGTTCACTCCTCGTTTCAGTCCTATTTCACTGAACTGGTTTAACCTGCCATTCCAGCCATGTCTATCTCATGAGATATAAATATTTACCCAATGCATTTTAGGGAGATATAGGTCCCACCCATCTCATAATGATACCATTCTTATGTGTGCCATAAAATCATAAACCATACATCATACCATAACTAATGTAATTAAAATGGGATTCTTAAAAATCACGTCATCATAACATAATCCATAAAAGGATATCGTGAAAATAATTCCATCATAACATAATCAAATCAATGTAAAAATAGGGATATAAGCAGAACCCTATATTATCTTAGATGGAAAATAATTTTGATAAAACACTTGAACTCCATTCTTGAGGAAAATATCCTTTCTACTTCAAAAACATTTTACTTTCTTAACATGTCATATAATTTTCAACTAAAAGAAGTTTATTAAAAATAAACTTGAAAATGTAAAGGAAGCTTCATGGAAATAATGTTCTAAAAATCCATTCATGTTGTATAAGTTGAAAAAACATTCTTCCCGTACTTTGGTCGGAAAAGTAAAAAAGTACCTCGTACGAAAAATGAAAAAAGATTCCTTTCATATATTTTACTAAAAACTCAACAAAGGGTAAAATTGGATTTAAAAAATTTTAGGTGGATGGAAATAATATTACATATTGAGGAAACATGGATGTGGATGATAAATATTCCCCATTAAATTTTGAATTATAAACAATCTCAGATAAAAATGAGATTGTGAGATTTTCCCCTACCTTAGGTCTGATTTGATTCGTAAGTGTCTGAACCAACTGTATAATGATTTAAATAATGTCATTACCTTATTCTAGAATCATAATTATTTTTATGATATCATATATGGACATATTCTTAGCTTCTTATTAGTAATATTTTATTGCTATTTGTTATTCGGGTGTTTATTGCTTTATGTTTGTATGTGTGTTTTAACGAATAAATTCTTATTCCTCTTTTTAGGTTATGGACACCTCATTTCCAGAATTTTATTAGTTTAATATATTTCATATTTAATCATTCAATTCATTTATATAATCATTATGCAATGAAGATCATGTAGAACGAGTCGCATCACATCGTGGAGACAGTATTCCGTACGTACACATGAGCGATGATATCATTCCCATGATTGTGGAATTTTATTGGAGTGTATGTATACTATTTCAGAATCAATATCTATTTAAAATAATCATATATAGTCATTATTTACACCATTATACCCATCCATGTAAGGTGGTGGTGGAAAATAGATTACACCACGACGTGGAGACGGTATTCCATACATACGCACGCACGGTGATTTCATTTTCTGTAGGATGAATAGATGGGGAAATAGGGTTGTTTCATAAATATAATAACATATCATTATATGAGTGACACTTATGTTATTACTTCATATTGAAACAACTAAAGAATAAGAAGTAGAAGAATAAATTATGTTGAAAGAATCGGTAACAGACATTACCACTTACTTGAAGCGCCTCTTTGAGACCTCCTCTTAGGGCACTACAATTGGTATTTGAAGAATAACAGGACCTCTAGGATGTTTATAGGGAAGTGTAGAAGTGAAATGTTCAGGGTTTGGCCGAGCTTGAAGGCTCAAATTGGTCTGAGGAGGAGAGGGAGGAGGTTCCCTTTTATAAGGGAGGAGAGGGGAACCTTTCGAAATATAAGAAATATTAGTTTATATTAAATCCCAACCCCACCTAAAAACTTCCAAAATGAATCATATCCAAATTTTATATGAGATAGGGTTGTAATCTCATAAACGAATAAAATCTAGACTTGTTAGTAATTTATTTTAAACATTATCAACTTGATTTATCCTTATTTATCAATTTAATTTTATTTATGGTAATAATATTATTATAAATAATTACATATGTGTTATTAATTTTCCATAATTTGACACTTTATAACATTGTAGACCATATAAATTTTAATTTATAATTTTCAAATATTTTTGTGATTTTTAAACAATTTTATAATATGTTATTTTTATAAAATAACAATAGTGTCAATTTTGACAGTATTCATTTATTTGAATTTAAATAAAATATATACAGAAGATATGTTCGAACTAAAAGCTTTAATAGATTCATAAAATGTCATATGTATCTATAAAATTAGTGGAGAACATTAAATAGTTCATATAATATTTATTTTAATATTTTTAAAACCATTCATTTGATATTTTAATTAATAAAATAATTTCAACATCACTGTTGTGTCATAATTAATGATAACTATTTAACCCATATAAAATTATAAATAAATTCGTATGATTTAGATAATTTTATTATCTTTCTGGAGACTATTCATGTTCGAAGGTTCATTAATTTTATCACTAAATTAAAATTATTATACTTATAAGCTTTAAGAAAGTGACATGTTGTCACTTTCTTTGGTTTTAATAATAATTAAATTATTTTCAGGGGAAAAAGTCTATTAAATGAATCTAATCCAACCCTTAGGTGATATGGGTTGACATTTAGTAATAAAATAGGATTTTGGCAGTTGTTAAGGTAATTTTATTATCTTATATTTACCCTTAATCACCTGATTTACCTTTAACTATGGTAAATAAAATTTACCTTAGTTACTATTCATAATGCCAAAAAATAAAACGTAGCCTATTAACATAATTTATACCCACTGATTCCAAGTATGGAATCCATTTTTCAAAATTCAAAACACAAAATTTAAAGTAATTAATTTAAAATTAATCCCGTTGTTAAGAAAACGGGTTTTAGAAGTTAAAACGTTGCCAAAGATTGAAATGTTTTTACTTATGAATTCAATGTGAAATTAATGCTAATGACATACATTATATTAAATGTTAAAAATATATTCTATTTATACTTTAAAACTAATCAATATTATAATTTAACAATATAAATTATCTCAATGAAAAAAGTTGTTTTTAATTAAAAATTAGCGTATTTTTACTATTCATCAAAATATAAAATTTATCAGAAAAGTATCAAAAATTTATCCAAAGTAAATTTTTATATCATTATTCCAAATAAGGATTTTATTTTGTCAAATTTAACTTATAAACATGTCAAAAACTATATTTAATGTGGGTGCCCCATCAAAAGGCGACAAAACTGCATTTTTTTTAAAATACTTATTTTACCCGAAAAATTTATTTTGTTCTCTTACCATGTTCTAGAAAATGTGTAAGATGAATACTAATGTAATAAAATTTAAAATGTAGTTAATAATATTCATAACGGCTATTCCATAATAATATATCGTTGTTTAGTGAAACCCGGTATTGCGTACTACACACGCTATCGACGAAGGTCGTGATTGCGTGTAATGCAAGCCAAGTTAGTATTGTGTGTTGTGAAAGATTAATTTGATGATTTATATAACATAAAAACAAAATATTTCTCATAAAAATCTCAGGTGTTACATTCTACCCCCCTTAAAATGAATTTCACCCTTGAAATTTGTCACTTTGTAACAAACAGATGAGGATACCTCTCCCTCATCATATCCTCAAGCTCCAATGTAGTTTCTTCTAATTGGTGGTTCTTCCATAAAACTTTTACCAAGCAAGTGGTATTGTTCTGTAGGAATTTTTTGCTATGATATATAATCTCTATCGGTTGTTCTTCATAAGAAAGATCTTGCTTCAGCGGTACAACTTCTGAGCTGAGTACATGTGAAGGATAAGGTATGTAATTTCTCAGGAGAGATACGTGGAACACCTCATGAACTTGAGATAGATTCGGTGGATGCGACAATCGGTAAGCTACCTTTCCAACACGATCCAGATTTTCAAAATGAACAATATATATGGGGCACAACTTTCCCTTTTTTCCAAATCTCATGACCCTCTTCCAGGGAGATATTCGTAAGAACCCTTTATCACCAACTTCAAACTCTAGGTCTTTTCTTCGGTTGTCGGCATAACTTTTCTGTCGTCTTTGAGCTGCTCTTATGTGTTGTTGAATAGATATGTCCTTTTCTGCCATCTCATCAACAAGATCAGGTCCTAATATCTTTCTTTCCCCAACATCATCCCAGCAAGTTGGAGTTCTGCATTTATTTCCATAGAGGGATTCATAAGGAGCCATCTGAATACAGGAGTGAAAGATATTATTATAATAAAATTCCACCAATGATCGGTGTTGATCCCAACCACCTTTGAAATCCATAGAGCAGGCTCTCAACATGTCTTCTAGAGTTTTAATTTTCCTCTCAGACTGACCATATGTCTGAGGATGGTAAGCAGTGCTGAAACTCAACTCTGTATCTAGAACATGCTGAAGGCTTCGCCAGAATTTCAAGGTAAACCTCGGATCCCGATCTGATATAATGGAAAGTGGTAGTCCATGCAATCTTACCACTTCCTTTACATATATCCTGGAAAGCTGATCAAGAGAAAAATCTTCTCTAATAGCAATGAAGTGTGCCGACTTCGTAAGAAGATCAACTATAACCCAGATACATTATTGCCTTTGGATGTTTTAGGAAGTCTAGTGACAAAGTCCATAGTGATGTTTTCCCATTTCCATTCTGGTATGGGTAATGGTTGTAACATCCTCGTAGACTTTTGTCTCTCATCTTTAACTTGCTGTCAAACCAAGCATCAAGAGACATATTCAGCAACATCTCTTTTCATTCCATCCCACCAGAAGTACTCTTTCAGGTCCCTACACATCTTTGTACTTCCAGGATGAATAGAAAATGAAGAACTTTGAGGCTCATCCAGTATCTTCTTCTTTAATTATGGGATGGGAGGAACACAAACTTGATTCCTGAACCTTATTATCCCATCACAATCAAGGTTGAATTCAGGAACATTTCTCACGTTCTTTTGTAACTCTACATCTTCTTTCTGTGCCTCTTTAATCTTCACGTGTATAGATGGTTGAACATTCATTTGAGATAGATAAGATTTTTCCCTTTCCATTATAATTCCATGATCCATCTTTGTAAATCCATAAATATTGGATCTTTTGTGATCCTCATCATGGATAAGCTAGCATGGTCTTGTCGACATAATGTGTCTACTACCTTGTTTGCTTTCCTAGGGTGGTAATAAATTGAGTAGTCGTAATCCTTAATCAGATCCAACCATATTCTTTGACGCATATTCAGCTCCTTTTGTGTGAAAATATACTTTAAACTTTTATGATCAGTATAAATATCACACCTTTCACCATAAAGGTAATTCCTCCAAATCTTTAATGAAATGATTACCGCAGCTAACTCCAAATCATGAGTTGGGTAATTTTGCTCATGGATTTTCATCTGTCATGAGGCATAAGCTATCACAATATCATTTTTCATGAGAACACACCTCAGTACCTTCTTGGATGCATCCTTCTAGATCACAAACCGTTCTCCACTGCAAAGTAGGGTGAGAACAGGTTCACTAGATAACCTTATTTTTAGCTCTTTAAAATTTTCTTCACATTCCTCCGTCCAATCAAACTTAACTCCTTTCCAAGTAAACTTGGTGAGTGGGTTAGATAACCTTGAAAATTTTTACACAAAACGTCAGTAATATTTATCCAAACCAAGAAAACTTCGGATCTCAGTTACTGTTGTTGGTCTCGACCATCTTTCGATAACCTCTGTTTTTGCTGGATCCACAGATATCCCCTCTTTTGAGATTATTTGACAAAAAAATTCATCTTTTTGAAGCCAAAATTCACACTTGGTAAATTTGGCATAAATCTTGTCCTTTCATAAGGTGTTTAATACAATTCTCAAGTGATCTTCAGGTTCTTCATTGCTCTTTGAATAGACAAAAATATCATCTGTAAAGACTACCACAAACTGATCAAGATAGTCTGTAAAGACTCTATTCATCAGATCCATAAGGATAGTAGGGGAATTAGTAAGACCAAATGGCATCACTATAAATTCATAGTGTCCATACCTTGTACAGAAAGCCGTCTTTGGTATATCCTCCCTTTTGACCCTTAATTAATGATACCATGAACGAAGATCAATCTTGGAAAAGTATTGAGCTCCATGTAGTTGGTCAAATAGGTCATAAATGCATGGGAGAGGATATTTGTTCTTGATAGTGTTCTTTTTAAGTTCTCGATAATCAATTCAGAGTCTCATTGATCCATATTTCTTCTTAACAAAAAGAAAAGGTGCTCTCCAAGGTGAAGCACTAGGGAGTATGAATCCTTTATCAAGATTCTCTTGGAGTTGCTTCTTCAATTCCTACAACTTAATTGGAGCCATTCTATAAGGTGTCTTTGAAATAGGCAAAGCACCAGATACAAGTTCTATTGAAAAGTCAACTTCACGATTTGGTGGAAGACCTGGCAATTCCTCTAGAAAGACATCATCAAATTCTCGTAAAATGGTCATATTATTAATCGTGAGTTTCTCTCCAACCATTTGAGATAAATAACCTTCATTTAGTGTAATCGAGACCCATAAGATAGAAGAAATTTCCACTGGAAGGTTATGTTCATCCTTGCATCGATAAACGATCATTGATTGATCTGGAATATGAAATGTGACTTCCCTTCTTTTGAAATTTATATGAGCTCCATATAAAGAAAGCCAATCCATGGCAAGAATCACATCAAATTCCACTATAGGAAGGATCACGAGATTTTCAGGATGCACTTTCCCAAAAACTGCAATCTTAGAAGAATTGTAAACTTTTGATTTGACTGTTGTTCCATTAATAGTTGTCACATCCAACTCAACATCTAATTGTTGAGGTAATACAGTTATACCCTTAGAAAATTCTTTAGAAATAAAAGAGTGGGTGGATCCAGAATCAAATAAAACATTTTCTACTTTAGAATGGATGGTAAGTGTACCTTTCACCACTTCGTTGTTGTACTCCACATCAACGATAGTAATTTCATGTGACTTTCCTTTGTCTTTGGCCTTAAGAGTTTTTTTACATCGATCATCATCATCTACACTTGAATTTGGGAATTGATTGGAATAATGCCCCATCTCCTTGCACTTGAAACATTGAAGTGTAGTAGGTTCATTCTGTGTATCCCTTCCTTTGTTTGCATCATTAGACATATTATTCCCATTATTTCAACATTCAATTGCCCGATGACATTCTTTTCCACACTTATAACATTTTATTATCCCCTTAAGACAATTTCCTCCATGTTTCTTTCCACACTTTGAGCATAAGGGAAAACACATCTTCTTTTCAGTGTGGTCTTTAGATTTTCCCTTATGGCTAATGCCCTTCGAAGACTTGGTTTTAAGCCACTAAAGAATCAATCGATCTTACTCTCGGGATTGATAAAAATTCCAGAAGCATACCTTGCAAGTCTTGTAAAATTTTCTTCATAGGTACCAATAGATTCCTCATCATTTTGCTTCAGTTAAAGAAACTCATTCTCCATCTTTGTTCGAAGAATACAAGGGAAATACTTATTGAAAAATAAGTTCTTAAACTCGTCCCATTCCATGGACTCAATTTCGTCCATTTGCCTCATATTCTTAATAAGATTCCACAATTGATAAACATCACCTTCCAAAAGATACACTGCTAAGATGACTTTATCATGTTCAGAACATTGAATAACTGAAAATATCTTTTTAGTGGTACTGATCCATTTTTCATCCATTAATGGATCAGAAGACCCACTGAATGAAGGTGGACGCTGCCTCATGAATGATTCAATAGAATGTTTCTCATTCCTTTTCTCGTTTGGAATTCTTGCATGATTCATAGCATGATAAAGCTGTGTGAGCATGGATACATGATTTTTCATTCCAGCTCCCATAACATTTGGTTGCTCAGGGGGACAATCATTGCATTGCCCGTTGGATTCGGCATTAACACAGTTCCTTCGGGTTCCAGCCATTGACTAAAACCAAGAAGAATAGTGTGAGCAACACTAATTATAATAGGAAAACCACATAATCAAGAATAAAATTTCACACTTAAGGTCTTATCATAGGTTGTTCATGTCCATTTCTAAAACACTAAGATTGTGTTATATGCTTAGACATATCCTTAGGTTTCTTACTAAGGCTTTCACATCCAAGTTTGAAAAAGATGACTATAACCTCCCTCTAATACCCACTATAACGACCCATACTTTACATACATGGTTATTAATTCAGAATTGAAGCATAATTATTACAAAATATACCAAAACCATGAAAGGACCATATAGGTATAGTTTCTTTAGAAACTTGGAAACATAAAAAATGGGTTTATAAATCATCTACGTTGTCTCCCATTTATTTCATCATATCTAGAGTCCCTTTTGGAATATCCTACTTAATATCCTTCTTCCTAACCTGGGGAAAAGAAAACATAAAAAGGGGTGATCTCAAATGCTTAGTAAGGGTAAACAAAAGAAATATCGAACATATCATATTTATAATTACATAACATTTTGAAAATCTTATCCTACAAAAGAGATAAAAACATGGGATAAATCATATTAGTGAAATGTAATTCCAATAATCATAACATAAAACATGATTCTTTGTGGAATACACACATAGTCATAGAAAATCATTTCTTAGTAGTCAAGACTCATTGGCAAGACTATCTTAGCGGAAAAAGTCCTTTTTCGAACCGAGTTCACTCCTCGTTTCAGTCCTGTTTCACTGAACCAGTTTAACCTGCCATTCCAGCCATGTCTATCTCATGAGATAAAAATCTTTACCCAATGCATTTGAGGGAGATATAGGTCCCACCCATCTCATAAGGATACCATTCTTATGTGTGGCACAAAATCATAAACCATACATCATAGCATAACTCATGTAATTAAAATGGGATTCTTAAACATCATGTCATCATAACATAATCCATAAAAGGATATCATAAAAATAATTCCATCATAAAATAATCAAATCAATGTAAAAATAGGGATATAAATAGAACCCTATATTATATTAGATGGAAAATAATTTTGATAAAACACATGAACTCCATTCATGAGGAAAATATCCTTTCTACTTCAAAAACATTTTATTTTCTTAACATGTCATATAGTTTTGAACTAAAAGAAGTTTATTAAAAATAAACCTGAAAACTTGTAAAGGAAGCTTCATGGAAATAATTTTCTAAAAATCCATTCATTCCGTATAAGTTAAAAAAACATTCTTCCTGTACTTTGGTCGGAAAAGTCAAAAAGTACCTCGTATGAAAAACGACAAAAGATTCCTTACATATCTTTTACTAAAAACTCACTGAGGGTAAAATTGGATTTAAAAAATTGTAGGTGGATGGAAATAATATTAGATATTGAGAAAACACGGATGTTGATGATAAATATTCCCCAGTAAATTCTGAAGTATAAACAATCTCGGATAAAAATTAGATTGTGAGATTTTCCCTTACCTTAGTTCCGATTTTCTTCGTAAGTGTCCGAACCTCCTATATAATTATTTAAATAATATCATTGACTTATTACAGAATTATACGTATTTTTATGATATCATATATGGTCAAATTCTTAGCTTCTTATTAGTAATATTTCATTGCTATTTGTTATTCGGGTGTTTATTGCTTTATGTTCGTATGTGTGTTTTGTCGAAAAAATTATTATTCCTATTTTTAGGTTATAGACACATCATTTCCATAATGTTATTAGTGTAATATATATCATATTTATTCATTCAATTAATTTATATAATATTTATGCAATGAAGATCACGTAAAACGGGTTGCATCACATCATGGAGACGGTATTCCGTACGTACGCATGAGCGATGATATTGTTCCCATGATTGTGGAATTGTATTGGAGTGTATGTATACTATTTCATAATCAATATCACTTTACAATAATCATATACAGTCATTATTTACACCATTATACCCATCCATGTAAGGTGGTGGTGGAAAATATATTACACCACGGTGTGGAGACGGTATTCCGTACGTACGCACGTGCAGTGATTTTGTTTTCTGTAGGATGGATAGATGGTGAAATAGAGTTGTTTCGTACTTATAATAACATATCAGCATATGAGTGATACTGATGTTATTACTTCATAATGAAACAACTAAAGAAGAAGAAGTAGAAGAAGAAATAAAGTTGAAAGAATTGGTAACGGACATTATCTCTTCTTTGAAGCGCCTCTTTGAGACCTCCTCTTAGGGCACTGAAATTGGTCTTTGAAGAATACCAGGACCTCTAGGATGTTTCTAGGGAAGTGGAGAAGTGAAATGGGTAGTGTTTGGCCAATATTGAAGGCTCAAATTGGTGTGAGGAGGAGAGGGAGGAGGTTCCCTTTTATAAGGGAGGAGAGGGGCACCTTTGCAAATATAAGCAATATTAGTTTATATTAAATCTCGACCCAACATAAAAACTTCCAAAATGACTCATATATGAATATTATATGAGATAGGGTTGTAATATCATCAAAAAAGTAAATTTAGACATGTTAGGAATTTATTTTAAACATTATCAACTTGAGTTATCCTTATTTATCAATTTAATTTTATTTGTGGTAATAATATTATTATAAATAATTACATATGTGTTATGAATTTTCCATTATTTGAAACTTTATTAAATTTTTGACCATATAAAATTTAATTTATAATTTTTAAATATTTTTTAGATTCTAAAACAATTTTATAATATGTTATTTTTATAAAATAACAATAGTGTCAATTTTGACACTATTCATTTATTTGAATTTAAATAAAATATATACAGAAGATATGTTCGAACTAAAAGCTTTAATAGATTCATAAAATGTCATATGTTTCTATAAAATTAGTGTATAACATTAAATAGTTCACATACTATTTATTTTAATATTTTCAAAACCATTTATTTGATATTTTAATTAATAAAATAATTTCAACATCACTATTGTGTAATAATTAATGATAATTATTTAATCCCTAAAAATTATAAATAAATTCATATGATTTATATAATTGTATTATATTTCTGAATAATATTCATGTTATAAGTTTCATTAAGTTTATCACTAAATTAAAATTATTATACTTATAAGATTTAAGAAAGTGACATGTTGTCACTTTCTTTGGTTTTAATAATAATTAAATTATTTTCATGGAACAAAGTCCATTAAATGAATATAATCTGACCCTTAGGTGATATGTGTCTACTTTTAGTCATCCAATAGGATTTTGGAAGCTGTTAGGGTAATTTTATAATCTTATATTTATCCTTAATTACCCGATTTACCATTAACTAAGGTAAATAAAATTTACCATAGTTACTATTCATAATGACCAAAAATAAAAAGTAGCATATTAACATAATTTGGACCCAATGATTCCAAGTATGAAATATATTTTCAAAATTCAAAACAAATATGTTGCAGTAATTAATTTAAAATTAATCCCGTTGTTAAGAAAATAGGTTTTTGAAGCTAAAACATTGCCAAAGATTGAAATGTTTTTACTTATGAATTCAATCTGAAATTAATGATAATGAAATACATTATGTTAAATGGTACAAATATATTCTATTTATACCTTAAAACCATTCAATAATATAATTTAACAATATAAATTATCTCAATGAAAAAATTTGTTTTTAATTAAAAATTTGTGTATTTTTACTATTCATCAAAATATGAAAGTTATCAGAAAAGTATCAAAAATTTATCCAAAGTAAATTTTTATATCCTGATTCCAAAGAAGAATTTTATTTTGTCTAATTGAACTTATGAACATGTCAAAAACTAGATTTAATGTGGGTTCCCCATCAAAAGATAGCAAAACTACATTTTTTGAAAAATACTTATTTTACCCGAAAAATTTATTTTGTTCTCTTACCATGTTCTAGAAAACGTGTAATATGAATAATAATGTTATAAAATTTAAAATGTAGTTAATACTATTCATAAAAGCTAGTCCATAATAATATATCTTTGTTTAGTGAAACCCGGTATTGCGTACTACACACGCTATTGAGGAAGGTCGCAATAGCGTGTAATGCAAGCCAAGTCAGTATTGTGTGTTGTGAAAGATTCCTTTGATGATTTATATTACATAAAAACAAAATATTTCCCATAAAAATCTTGGGTACTACAGTGTGTCATGTCCTAGGTGGATTGTGGTAACCATTTGATATGCCAATATAAAGTTATAGGATATTTCATGGGCTTTCATCAAACGTTTACCTCGGTCACAAAGAAGGTATGATTCTATTTTAGTGATTTTGGATTACTTGATGAATTTGGGTAATTTATTTCCATTATGGGATTAGGGATATGTAGGTTTGTTGAAGAGGCTATATCTAGATGAGATAGTGAGAATCTATGGTTTTATAATGACCATCATATTTTTATTGAGATCCTCATCCTATTTCACAAGTATGGTGAGGTGTTCAATATGATATTGTATCATAGTTACACCTTAGAACCACTTTCCATATTCATATGGATGGAGTTATGGATCAAAAAATTCAAATTCTATTGGATATTCTATGATTTAATTCTAGATTTTGGGGGATCATTGGTGAAGAACATACCCTTTGTTGAGTTTTCTTATAATAAAAACAATCAACCTTCCATTTTCCTGGATATTTTTTAATGTGATATATGGGGATCCATTAAAATATATTTATTATAGGATTGAGGTTAAGGATTTATGTTTCGATGAACCAGATTTGGTATAGAGTAAAAATGAGAAGGTTTAAATTATAAAAGAGTGGATGAAGGTGGTAAAATATTTCCATATGTATTACACTATTTGTAGGACGATACCTATGATGTTTGATTTTAAAGACAATGTTTTCATGATGGTTTCCCCTCATTATGGACTATGGTTAGTTTGTATGGGGGATTATAGTATCTCCAAAGTTTGTTTTTACATTTTAGGTTCCATGGTATTTTAGTATGGTGGCATATCATGTGATTCGTCCCTCATAGTTTGGATGGATCCACAATGTCATTAACCTGTCAAGAATTCATCAATATCTTCATGTTTATTCTCATGTCATTAATTGGGGAGAGTTGGATATTGAGGATAATGTGACAGATATGGAGTGGTTGTTTGAGATTCATGATCACCAAGAGAAGGTTCTACATGGGCATGTTATTACTTCCGTGCATCTTTTATAGAGTCATGGGGAATTAGGGGAATTCATAGGGGAACATGAGTCATAGATGCGCACTCATTATCCTGGTTTTAAATATTGTTTTTAATAATTTTTAAATGATTGATTGAATTATAATTCATTATGGATGACAATTTCTAGGCGGATTTTTCTGATTATATTGATTCCTTATTTTTATTAATTCTTTTATGATGGGGGTTTTCCATTTTAGAGGTATATACCAAAGAGTGTTGAGTTTTAGGTTACTATTTATTATTCTTTTATTGGTTTAAATTATTGAGAATGATATTTTTTAGAGGTATAAAATTTCATGACCAATAACTTTATGTCTTGTTATATTTCATGTTTATAATTTTGAAGGAGTTAGGGAATTATTAAATGAAGTGAGGTGATAAAATAATAGAAATTTATTCTCTAAGGGGGGTTTTCATTGTGTGTAGGTATGTGTTTTACCATAAATGATTGAGTTGGATTTTGGTTGAAGCATGGTGGTTATATTTGTGGAATGTAAGTGATTTTTGAAATTTTTTATTATTTAATATAGTGGATATTGCATCATGATCTTGGTTATTATGGTGAATCCCCTTGAGGGGATAGTTGTATGACTCTACCATGTTATATGTCACTATGTCATAGTGTTTAAGCTACACCATAAGGTTCAAGAGGTTTATTTATTGTCTCTTCCATTCTAAAGGTCACTGCACTATGGTTCTGGGGCTATGCCATGGCGTATTATAGTTTTATTCCTTCTTGGATTTTACATTATAGAGTTCATTGAACGATGGTGCCGTAGCTACACTCTAGGGTTTCAAAGGATGAGTTTATTAGCTCTTCCCTTTTGGGGGTCATTATTCCATGGTGTTTTGGTTTCACAGAAACCCTTCCTTTCTTAAAAAAATTATTTGGTTGATATAATTTTAATGTGGGAAAGATAGTTGAAATGGAACATGATTTCTATAGATCAATTGGACTTAACCCCACAATGACATGACCCTTGCAGTTGGGCCCTATTTCTTATAATTTCCAGAATCAATATAAATTTATAATAAATATATCTTCCTCTATTTTCTATCATTATTTTAAAAACTTATGGTACAATGGACCCATTCTGAGACTCTTAATTACCTTTAAATTTTCATCAGTCTTTAGTTTCAAGAGATACTTTGATTGGGAACTATGGTGATTTCCTCTTCTAATTTTTTGGTTCTCCCACCATTCCACCTTCTTGGGTATTCTATAAAATTGGATGGATTTTATTTGTGTAATGATAGGTCTTGTATTAATTGGGTTTTGTTTTCATTTAAATTGTTGATGATTCTCTTGTGGAATTTTGGACCGGTGAACAACTATTCCTCACCATATTTTGGCATAGTAGTTGTAAATCATTAATTAAGGTGGGGTATTCAAGAAATATCTTTTATTTTTTTTGAATAAAGTGAAATTAAAATAATTTTACATTATTTTAGTGCATGGTTAAGATTAAAATAAATAATATAATGAAATGGACCAAAATAATTTTTTTGGCAGAGGATGATTATCTTTTGGTTTTATTCTATGATATTACTTATACGATTTCTTGCCTTCCTATAGATGTTTCTAGGATAAATGTACTTCCATGTTAAATATTAGGTTAATATGTTTTTCTATAAAACCCATATATAAAACTATAATCAGCTAAATATATAAATGAACATATTTTAGTAAATATGAACTTTTTATGTTACCATTATCATAAAAGATATAGAATAAATATTATGGGATGGATTACAAATAGGATTATGGAATCTATTCTTTACTAGAATCAGATCTTATAAAATATTGAAATGCACATTTTAGTGATGTGGTTTGTTTGGTCCTAGAAATGGATTTTTTGTTGCATGTTTGCGAGGTTAGTATGGAATGAGAAATGCATGATGCAGTTACCTTTCCTTGGTTTTAAAGAGGAGATATGGTTTTTGATGTGTAAATATGGTATGGTTGGTTGTGTTGAAAAAGGAATTGTTGTTTGACTATTGTGGGAGCTATTGGTCAGTGTTATTGGATGGTTGTATAATATATTGGTTGGTGGTCATGGGGATATTTTTATTTTCTTGGTGGTGATGGAATTCAAATATTAATAATAGAAATGGTAATAACTAAGAGTTTTTATTAAATTTTATGAAATTAAATGAATGGGTAACAAATATAATGAAATGTGGATGCAAGATAAATTTTTTTCAAATATTATATTAAATATAATAATGATTGTAACTTGGATAGTAAATGGTAAATCTATAAATTATTACACGATGTGATTAAATGAGTAACAATTTTGTGTGTGTGTGTATATTTTGAATGGAATGTGGGGATGGTTATTTTATAGAAACTGGTCGCAATGTTAGACCATGGTAGTGATGGAGCAGTAGTTGCAGAGGTGTGGTAGAGATTTTATAGTGTGAACCCCTTGGCTAGGATTTTTTTGGGTACATATATCTTATATTTCTTTTGATTTTATATGCACCCCAATAAAGTCAAATATACATAACAATGATCGAAAATTTTGGGTTTTATGTGATTTTTTAAATATCTATATTAGAAAGGGAATATATAGATGGCTACTCCATATTCCATACTCCCACTTATAGATGTGGAATAGACTGTGAAGGATCATAGTTGGCTGGTTATGTAGATTTTGGAGTGATACTTGTTAGGGGTCATGCATGATATGAGGAGTGAACAAGGATCCCGTCCTCTATGTTCATGATATCCTACTAGGATAGATATATGATGAGGATGTGACATGAGTCTATGATAATGTTGTGGATTTAGATATATGATATAATGTGGTAGTGTATATATGATATTAAGATGATGCAACAATTTTAAGTGGAATTTGGTGATGATATGAGATATGGAGAGTTGTGGCACTATGGTAAAATGAATAAGAATGCTAGGATATTTCATGTTAGGATTTGACAGTGAAAGAATAGTGGGTAAGTCGTTTTATAGTAATCACTTCATATCGATTATTAATTTATTATGTTATTATATTTGGAGGTGATGTTGGGTGAGTGATCCTTGGTGATTTTTCGTGGTAGTTGACCTAGTAGGTGATTATTGGTTCCTTAGCTTCTTCCTTGAAGACTTAGTATAATTCTCCAACATTTTCCTTATAATAACTAACATGGATCCTATTATTTATAAATGTATTATCAACCCAATATTTATATATATACTTTTAAAAATGTTTTTTGGGTTTTAAGGTGATTTTATATATTAATATAAAAAATACTAGCTCAGACGTTGGAGTTATGGTCACTTTTATTGACTAAGAGTTTATTTTGGTACTTCATTTGAATGCTATTTTTTCATATGACTATCTTCTGTTATGTGATATTAGTTTACTTTTATATTTCTAATTTTATTTTTGGTTCACTTTTTTTTATATGTTCTTATGATTTATGTGGGTAATTTCACCTATTTATATATTTTATACTCTCAGTGCTAGTCACCAACCCAAGGCCTATTGGAGGTGCTCCTTGGGGGTCTCTCCCACGTTCACTAAAAACCCAAGAAGGGTTCACAGTCGGAGAGGTTTGTGATAATGATTCTCCAAACACATATAATACCATATATGATATTATAATAGTGAGTTCATTTGTAAATATTCCAATTAAATTAAATAATTGTTATTTCCTAAACACAAATTAGTTTTTTACTTTATCTATATATTCTAATAATAATATAACTTCTAAGAGGAATGTGGGAGTATGACGTGAATTTGAATAGTTCAAACTTAACATATAAAATCTATTTCTAGTAAAATTTTAATGTAAGTATCACTCAATATTCTCAAAAGAGTTTAGGGTATATTTGTAAAAAAACTAAGCAGTTAAATTTAGTTATCCTAATGAGTTGAATTCCACTTTATATCCTAATTTTGTTTAGGATATATTAGTAAAAGTTTAATGTAAATAATAACATCATTTAGCAAAATATTTCAAGTAATAAGTATGATTGAATTGATTCTAATGATGATGATTATTACAAACATAAAATGATTTCTATGTAAAAAATAGAAGCTATTGACATTGTAACATTTTATGTTTTGATGTTATGGGGTTTGAATATTTTCAACGAGTGTAACATTAATAATATGATTCCTAACTATCTCTATTATTTAAACTAACATACATAACATATTTTATTTACTAAAGTGTTTAGTGAGAGAGTTTCATTAGACTAAAACATAGTGATGTTATAGGTATTATATAGATATGTAATAATATTAATGAAACATATGAAAGTGAACTAAACATAAATTTATTATGTTAGTTAATCATAACTGACATATTAGAAAGGCACTTATGTATGGTTTTTTCATGTATTATTGAATAAGTTTGATAATATAAAATATGTAATGTTATACTAAAAGGAAATATCGACTTTATCATTATTTCAAAGTAATTGTATATATATCATGAACTGAAATGAAAATTGACCTCTCAAAATTTGAATTTTGAATTATCCCTATCTGATTCTCTTCATGGAGTATTACAGGTTGTGATAAACTGTTAAGGTCAACATGAGTGGTATTGTTATATCAAGATATGGAGGATTTCATACAGATGTGGGAGAAAATGGATTATTGGTTTTAAGACCTTAACAAGGATGATCGAGATTTATTGGTAAATGGAATTTTTTAATACTATAAAAGAATATTTTTTATTGTAGGCATAAATTATATTTCAATGGTTCTTATTTCTCTTATGATGTTTTAATCTTTTTATTTTGTACTAGAATGAGTTCTTACATTCACTTACAAGTGATTGGAAAATAAAATAGTTATTTTCAGGTAAGATATGATATATCCACATAAGTAAAAAAGAGGATTTGTGTGTTTTATAACCCATTAAGTATACCTCATAAAGTGTTAAACCCCAAATAACTAGTATACTAGTAGTGTATGGTTCATATTTGGTGTCCCTAATATAATATATTGGTGAGATGACTAATTTAATAACCTATATACCTTTATAGCTTTCTTATGTGTTCCATGATTCTTAGCTAATCAGTGGGTAATTGGGTGTATTTCCCATCATGCCATTGGTTATATCTTACTAAGACAATATTTTTTCTCTAGTATGATGAGTACGACATCTGTACCATCAATGGTGATAGACTTAGGAAGTGTATTACCATGAATAGATAATTCATATGATATTCCTTTCAATTTGGGTGCGGGGTATATGATGTTTTTATCCATAAAAGTAAATGTAATATGATGTATTCAATGACTTGGTCATTTGATACTCAAATAATTGATAACAATTGAGGAGTATATATGAATTGAGACACTCTTTGTCCCATGGAGAGTCAAAGTATTCGACAAAGGTATCATATGGAAATGAATATTTTCATATGATGTGGCAAGTGGACCCAGGTATGGAGATACATTTATTTTATAGAGATCACTCTAGATCCATTTATTGCTTATGTAACATTGAGAAAAGATAAAAGTGTTTTATAGTATATCCAAGAGATGTTTTGCGTAAATATTCACAAGGTACTATATATATAATGTGATACAAGTTTAATTGAATATATATTTTCCAAAATAAGTTTTTTAAATATATCAAATGAGTTTAAAATATAGTTTCAGAAGTTATTTATTATGATGTTATATAAGGTGAATGTGTTCTAAGTCTATTAGGATTCAGTGTAAGTGGTAGATTTATGGAATTTTTGACTAAAATAACCACCATGGCCTGGTGGTTTAGATGACATCATGGTATTACTTTAGATTCACCTCAACATGGTGGGTGTCACCATGTTGTAATGATTCACATAAGAATTATAGTATTTTATGATAATTATTTATTTAAATTACATATTCCTACACAAATAACATTATTAGTTGTATTCATTATGTGATGATAAATATGAAGAGTTTAAAAACATAACATGAATGTTTAGATGTTGAACGATCATAATATTAATTCAAGATTAATGTTACTATATATGAAACAATAAAGTGTTTTATGAATATCTTATTTAATATTGGATGAATGTTTTTTGTTCCTTGGATGCTTATATAAGTGATTTTATCATTAATCATGTGACGTGTTAGTTATAACACCTCAAGAATAAATTCCTTTATCTCTATTTTCTTTATATTCTTTAAATACGATTTTCTAGAAATCCATGAATAGATAGATATCCTTCTTGATCACCAAGGGATTCATATGATTCATGGATACTTCATGATGAATTAATCCATTATCCTCTTCTTACTGATCTCAATCAAACACTTGTGAAGAGCTATGATAGTTTGAATTGACCAGTGTATGGTATGTCACTCTTATTTTTCTTTATTATTTTAATCCCAAATGTATTGATATTTTATGGGTATAAGTGGGTTTTAATATGTGTTTCAAAATTTAGAAATCCTTTTGATATTTTTTATTATAGTGAACTACTTATTTTATACATACTATCACAAAAATTTTAAACATATATATCTAATAAAAACAACCCAAGGATCGATAAGAATAGTGTTGTTAAGAGACTTGGTACATAAAACATCAACATTAAAATAAAATAAAAAAATTATATTAAACTCCATAATGTTGTCCTAGATCACATTTAGATTCTAAATTTTATGATATAACTAAGGGTATAAATAAAATAAAGGGGTGATATATAAGTCTCTATAAGGGAACAAACATGATAAAGAAGCATACCATATGAATAAAATGACATATCATAATATAATAAGAGGAAATAAACATAACTAATCACATGGAAGAATGAAATAAGTATACATGAAATAAAATAATAAGTAATTATTTTAATGTGAAAGAATCATATGGTATGAAATAATAAAAATTCAAGGCTAACTGGAAAGACAACATTACAAGGTGGACAGAGTCCCGTCATGGATTAGGTTTATTTCCAAATCCCATAAATATCATCTCATGAGACATAAAAATTACCGAATTCATTAGATAGATATATAGGAACAACCATAATAACATTTACATTTTTATGTATGCTACGTAAGGAAATAAAAAATAAGGCATAACCATAAGAGATACCCATGGAAATAAAATGGGTTACATAATCATATATTGTAACGTAGCCAAATGGAATATCATAATGAATTCTATGAAATAAGGGATTAAATCAATCTTGTAAATTCATTTATAATTAAATAATTATAACAAATGAAAATGTATTATATGTTAATTGAGTATATAAAATGGATGGAGAAAATATTTTTGAAAATATTCAATTTATATGGGGTTTTAAGAAAAAGGGTAAAGAATTAGAAGAGGGTATGTGCATAATAATTTATCTAAAAAAATTAACTAAAACAGTTTAAAAAATTAAAATTATAATTTTTATGTATTCTATAATTTTAAAAACATTTTATTGAGTGGTACTTGCAATGTGGAAAAAAACCGAGAAGTTCCCTTTAACTGGATCTATTTAATAAAATAAATTAAAAAGGGAACATTTCAAAAATATATATATCCCCCTCAAGTAATGATAAATTAAAATAGGTATATATGTGTGGAAAATATATACATAATTTAGAATAGTTATATAATAGCAATAGAGATAGAAATAGAGGATAATTGAGAGAAATAATAACCTTAATAAAATAGGGTGGTTCTGAGAGATCCCATACCTTAGGCACAAATTCATTCTACAATTGAACTTAGAATCCAAAATAATAAAATTTTATTACTTAATAAAGTTATTCAGATCAAGTTTTATCTATTTTTTATATACTATAAATATATGATGTTCATTTACAACTATTTCAATGAGATATAATGTTTAATTTTACTGTTCTGAGGGCGTTTGTTTCATGGATCCATGATGAGATCAATTATTGATATTTATTTATGTTATTGTCAAATGGAACTTAAAAATATATAAGGCAAATGAAAAAAACTTAATTTCCTTCTATATATTTAAATGGTCCCCAATTTCCCTATGTGTTCTAACATAGGGATGACTCATTTTTTATAAACATTATCATTATACAGTTAGTTCATTTAGGTCGTTTTACAGAGCATCATGAACTAGATTCTTAGAATTTAATAAATACATTAGAGAACATGAAATAAGTTTCAATATACTTATTAAAATAATATTTAACAGTAATAATTTCTATTTAACTAGTCTTGAAGGAAGTGGAAAGAAATAGAATTACTCTATTCATGGGAGCGGTGAACCCACCATAATATGAAAAATATTTTCATTTATTGAATTAGAGGAGGGGAAGAAAGGATTAATGATAGATATTAAATTTAAAAAATAACTTTATAGTATATTTATGATAATTTAGTCATATTTAATGTTAGATGAATTTTATTCTTGGGATGAGGAGGAATAAAAAAGTGAAAGGCTCAATTGAAGGTATTACCTTTTTTTTTGGATGTCACTTCATCGGAATTGCATTTAAGGAACCTTGGATTGGTATTTTGATGAAAAAAAGGACTATAGGAACATGGGGGAGATATGGGGATAAAATTAAGAAAATATTTGGTAAAGTAAGTAAGTTAGAATGTGTGAAGAGAATGGGTGATATTTATAAAGGGATGTGATGAATGTTTTTTGAATATTATATTCATTATTTAATTATTTTTTCTTAATATTCCCAACTTTGTTGATTATTATGACTATATAAATAAATTGTAACATGTGAGTTCAAACTAATGGTTGATTATATCATCTGTTATTCAATTAAACATGTATTTAAATTATTATGTTAAATACCAAATTTTATCATATTTCACTATTTACCAGAAATTAAACTATTTTCAAAAAATACCAAAAATTCACCCATACTATTTCTGGACATTTATATTAAAAAAATGAAATCCGTTTTAATAAAATATTTTTATAAATATAAGAAATTTAATTTTCAAATAAAACCCTTATTTATTTGAAAAACACAAAATTTAATATTATGATTACTTTTATGACCCCTTGAAAAATTACATATGTTCCCATTAAATTGTATTATCATCATAAAGAAACATAATATTGATTTATAAATCCATTTTATGAAAATAAAAATTAATAAAAATCTTTATATTTTATATAAAAATACAAATAAAACATATATGTTCTTCAAAAATATGAATAACTATTTTATCAAATTAAATCATTTATTTAGAAGTATCATGATATAATTATGTAACATTTTTATTTTATAAGATACATAAATATTATTTTACACTTCCATAGGTGAGGATACTGTTCCAACGTTAGGGTTTTTATTCCTAACATTCGTATTACTATTTAAATGGTCAGATTACTATTCTAATGGTCAGATTTGTAACCGTCATATGGGTTCCCTATATTCTATATATACATAATATTTCACTGATTATTCATTCAATTCCATTTTCTATCAAGTTTATATATATTTTCATTTTGTAAATGAATTTTTCATTATTAATATTCTATTTTATTTCTTCAGTGTTTTTCTTTTATGCGATTATTATAGGGGACCGAGTAGATCCAAATTTTCATATTATAATTAATCTATTTCCAATTATTATCATATTATAATACATTAAATTCATATGGAAATTTTTATTCTATTAATATAATATTCATATTAATGAAATAATATGTTTTTGGTTCGATCATGGCGTCAATGATATTTATATAATATTACATTGCTATATATGACACAATTGTATTATCTGAAGGGAAATTCTATTTGATAAAATTCTACATCATTATATTCTTCCCCCATAAAGAAATTTATGCTTAATAATTTCATTAAATCGACTAAGATGATAATATATGATGGTACTTATATTTCTCCATGTCCTCTGATTACTATGTTTCCCCATCACATTTATTATTTCTCCATAGTACCTTGACTAGGTGAGTTTTCATGTTGTGTATAAATTTTTCTACACATCCCAAGATTTTCACCAGAATATCCTCATAAGATAGATCATTTTTTATAAATCTCATTTGAATTTATTATATGTGATGGATCTTGTTTGTACTACCTCATGAGGGATATGTGGAACTTGTCATGTACTTGAAACATGGTTGCTAGAACTTCTATTAGATATACCCCATCTTCAATTCAATAACGAATCAAAATAGGAATGATATACCAAATAGTTAGATTTACCTTATTTCTAAATCTCATGACTCTATTCCATGTAGATATGAAAAGGAACACTTTATCTCCACCATCATACTCTAGGTCTCTCTAATGATTATCAACATAACACTTTTATCGACTCTGAATTTTTCTAATGTGCTTTTGAGTGGTCTTAAACTTCTCTACCATTTAATTGACCATTTTTGGTCCCAGAATCATACGTTTACCAACTTCCTTTCAAAAAAATAATCATTATAAATCTCTTCCCCTAAATGCATTCATATAAATTAATTTGGATGATTTTGTAGAAAATATTATTTTATGTGAACTTGGATAAAGGAAAATATAGATATCATACACCTTTGGAGTCTATGAAGGAAGATCTAAATATTTGCTAAAGTTTCTACATACTATTTTCATGATAACCATTATTGTGGGGATGTTAATCTACAATACTGTTCAAATTAGTGTTTAGAACATGTGGGAAAGTTTTCCAAAATTTATAGATAAACATCAAAAAACAATTAGATATAATCGATTATAGTGTTTCATATAGCCTCACCACTTACCTTATGTATATCCTTGCATTGTGATCAAGTGATAAGTACACTCAAATTTAAATTCATTGAAAATTATTTATAATATGATCTACCATAACCCATATAGAATTATTTCCATTAGATTTCTTTAGAAGACCTATGATAAAGTACATGGTGATGTTTTTCTATTTCTATGTATGTATTGGTAATGGTTTTAACATCCCCTTGAAATTTTTCATATTTTAATTTACTTAGTAACATACCAGGTAATTTGAGGTATATTACATGATCCTATTATTTATATTGTCCAATCAAAAGTTCCCTTGAAGATCTCAATACGTATTCACACTCCATGGGTGGACGAAGAAGGTTGGTCTATGGGAATCATTCAATAGATACTTATTTATCTTAGGATTTTAATGTTCACATATTTATGAACGAAATATTAAAAATACTTCATAAATTTTGACCTATTAGGATTTTTCATTTCTAATAGCTTCCACTTTAATAGGTATTTCTATATAATCTATTGTGGCATCCTTTATCATATCGAGAAGGGATGGTTGCGAAATCATTTGACTATGGAATGATATTTTTCCATCCATTATCACTTATATGTCCATCCTTTGAAGGTATAATAATATTTGATACTTATCTATTCTCACAAAGTATAATCTTATACAATGATTTCTACCTAGATCATATTCCATTTTTTTTGTTTTCCCAGGATGGTAGCAGATTGATTATTCATAATCCATGATCTTCTCTAACCTTATTCACTAGTTCATATTAATATTCTTATTTGTGAATATATACTTAAATATATTATAATCCATATATATTTCACACATTAAAAGTTTGTGTCATAGAACCAACTGGTTTTAATTTTATTATATGGATACTTAATATATCATTACATATTGTTCATTGTTCTACATGACTATGATGTAATAATGTCCTAGAGTATTTTCTGCATTGATAAGGTCATGGAATTTCCACGCTATAATGAGAACCTTGAAATTCTATAACAATATTCTTAAATATAGTTATGTGGTTGGATGACATTCTATGATGGGACACATAGCATGAAGACCATCAGGTGTGAGTACTTGTAAGAAGATGAGACTTCCTCTCATAAAGTTCACACTTGGTAATCTCCAAGATAAGAGACTATGAGAACAGAACCACTAGTAGGAATTCTTCATGTTTTAGTGTCATTAGATATTTCTATCTACGATCTTATGTAATGATCCTTAGACTTTAATATTTTTATTAATACTTTTCATGACTCATGCACTTCGATTTACTGACGAAAACAGTCACGCATATAGTTAGCTGGAAGTAGGTTACTTTGGGTGCATCATGAGTGGCATGTCATTAATGGATAAATCGAGGAAGTATTTGTCCCTTTCATTTATAGATGTTAATATTTTTGACCCTTGGTTGAAATAGAAGCGTCGTGTGAAATTCAATGCCCATGGTGTATCGATGAGTTTATTTCATGTATTGAAAAAACAATGTATCAAGCATAAAAGTTAATGACACTATCATGAAACCTACTTGATGAGATATTGTGACAAAGAGATTATATTACATAGTGAGAATTCATATGTGGATGTCATTGTTGTGAGTTTTCATTCTTTCTCTTGGGTTCCTTGACCTATTTCTAGACAATACTCTTGGAATTTAGGCAAGCTCACGTAATGCCAACGAGAAAGAATCCTAGAGGGTCACACACTAAGCGTTTTTGGTGGTCTTGGATAAATCCTATTAGAATTTAATTATTGAAATAAATTTTATTCTCAGGACCATTGAATAATTTTATTCATGCTAAAATGATCTCATAAATTAAATAAAATATTTTTATTTTATTTTTATTGAACATTTAATAAATATTTATTTACTAGTTTGTAAATAAATCTTTTTAAGAGAATAATTTTTTTTTATTTGGGTGTTCAATAAATGGAAGTGGAGTTTGAGTGGACCAAGTTCAGTCCAATAGTAAAATAATTATTAGAAAGATAGTAAATAATTATGTAATTAGTTGGAACACGTTAAAATAATAATGAAGCTGCTATTATTTTATGACGCAGAATTTTATTTTATAATTCCATTTTGCAGAAGTTGGTGCACCATGAATAATGACACGGTATTATTATTATGAGCAGGTGTTTTCTCTATGTTCAGAAATTTATTTAATTGTTTCTATGTAATTAAATATTGTAATTGAAATTACATGTATATAAATAGAAAAGTAGGCCTATTATGCCATACACCACACCACATGTCTGAGGAATTGAGAATTGTTAAGACAAAAAATTTCTCCCTCGAATCCTCTTCTCCCCCTCTCAAGAATGAGAGACGTTCTTCAAGTCCAAAGAACAAGTGATCAATAACGACAGACACAAGACACTCGCTTCACCGCGCTAGCACCCGAAGAACAAGTGGTGTCGATCGGAGGCCATTGGAGCACGTGTGGATCACCGCTAGAGGGATTCTTATCTGGATCCTTACAAGAGAAACGAGATAATATTAAAGGGTCATTTTGGATGATCAACATCATCAACGATGAAAAATTCCAAAGATCCAGGTATTATGTTTTTATATGAAATTAATTAAATTAATTATAAACATGATCTGCAAAATCCTCTCTAATGGTTTTGGGCATCTTTATTCTTTATCTAAATATTTGATTATATTCCATGGATACTGGAGTTCATCATCGTATTGATCATGGAATAATGATTGATCATGGTAAAAGTCAAAGGTGTGTGTCATCCAAACCAAACTTCTAACGCACCCAGAACCATCAAGTGGCATCAAATGGGGTTACATCATAGTTTATAATTATTTAAATATTTCATTGATGACTTACGAATTTAATAATTTATTTGTTTCAATTAAAGTTAACTGTTCTCCAAATCTGAATCGAAAAATCTATTCCTCCTCTTTTGTTTCTTGTTCACCTTACAGAAATGATATTTTCTTTTAATTTTTATTAAAATCAAATACAGGATCTCATCTAGAGGTGCCAAATCTTCCTGGTCGTACAACACAAGAACACACGGCGTGTATTCAGTAGTACACGCCGTGTAGTCAAGATTCACTATATCAGACTGGTCCACCAAACCAAGTCATGTGTTGGAGTGTTTCTAAGTCTTAAATGACTCTGTGTGTTGACCAGGAATAGGTGACACATGGTTTCCAAATTAGACGTCGTGTGGCCCAAATGGACATAGTGAGTAGTCCATTCGGGTTAGGGTTGGACCGTGTACCTCGTACACGGATAGCCCGACATGAGACTGTTTAATGAGGAACTACACGGCGTGTATCCAACCAGACACCCCATGTACTCTGAAGATTTACGATGTACACTCAAATGTTGTTTCCCTTGGCATGTACTTCATATGGATGGTGAACAATAGTACACACCGTGTAGTTATAACTACACGTCATTTACTCATCAAAATTGCCTAGATTTATTAAAATGTATTATTATATTATAAAAACCCTTGAGACGTATACCATCATTCGGGAATAAATCATAGGCAGAACACGTGATATGAGTTTTATATATGTGTGTTTAATTTAACATCTGCATAATGTTCATTTCTACTCGTTGGGTAGTTAAGAATAGTAATTCATAGGGTTTCTTCCAAGGTACAAGTTACATGTAAAGATAATTTTAAATAAATTTATTTGTTTAAAATTATGATGTATGAGAATCTCAAAGAAATTCAGAAAATGAGTTAATATAATAAATGGATTAATTAATTAAGGATGATAATTAATTGATTTGAGTGTGATTTATCATAAATAAAAATGATGAAAGAATTGAATGATAGTTTTATTTATGCGTAAATATCGTTGCATGTATGGATGATCATGATATAAACCAAGACCTTTGTATGTGGATGGTTTATTTTAATTTATTTATTTGAATTAAATTTGTTGGCCTGTAAGCCTTCATCTCATTAATATGTAGGGCCTACATACCCAAGGTTTCTTTCATGTAAAATCCCCTTTTACCCCTCACCTACATGCGAGTTAAATAGGGCATATGTAATGGATGAAACTACTAAGCTAGTTGAGGTGGTTCAAGTTGGAGATGAGACAAAACCAATCCTAGGAGATACCTAATTGGAAAGGTGGAAGATGTAAACATGATCCCAAAAGGTTCAACGTGTTTCTTCCCTAGGCCAGGGTTAGTTTTTCAACCGCTAGATAAACTAACCACCAAAAAGGCTCATGATCATGTCATTTACTTTATTTTATTTCTATCATTTTCAGGATTTATCATTATGGATGTGTTGTTATGAACACATAATTAATGAATTAAACATGAATGCAAGATGGAACTAAACTAAACTAGACTTATGTGTAAATATTATCATGACATGGTTAATCACATAAGTAAGTTCCACTTAATATTAACAAGCATGTTATAATAATCAATTCACGTATAAGAGAAAAAAATCCCTCAAAAAAAAATATTAAGTCAGACCAAGCCTTATGTTACTTGATTAGGGGAAAACCCCAATAAAATAATGTGTTTGACCAACCCTTGTTGGGAAACTTACTTTTATACAGGAATCCCTTATGAAAGGTTTTGGGTTGACATAACCAAATTACATCAAGAGGAGTAGCCCTTTCTAGACTTGGTGTAATATTGGAGGCAAGAGTTGAGGAAATCCAAAGTCATGATTTCAGGATTGGGGAGTCCATTCCACAAATCAAGGAGATGCATGCCCACAGTTGCCAAAGGCCTGCCTACCTAAATAACTTCTATTATCTTGACCAATGCTTGTTGGGGTTATGCGAAGGGGAATATTGATCCCTGAAACTTTAATGTCATTGAAACTAGACATTCCTAGTTAAATGGTGAGGGCCATTGGGACTTGATAAAATAGTTCGATACTTAATAAAATTTATTATTTCTCATAAAATGTAATCAAGAAAGTTATAATGAGAAGATCTTTTAATTGTAGAATAAAATGAAAAACTCATCAACCACACTATCTATGTGATCAATTCTGGGTAAAGACAACATCCTCACCGGCAGCAACTTCCATGAATTGTTTAGACAGATTTGGGTTATCCTACTCAATTAACGGATGTCTTACCTTCTAGAGTTAGCATTACCTGGTCTGCCTTCCATGGAGGCGAGTGATGATTATTTCTTGTTCTATGAGAAACATATGAATGATGCAGTTAATGTTCAATGTTTGATGTTATCATCAATGTCTAGTGAGCTCATAATGTCTCGTGAAAACATGGATGTTTATAAAATTCTCGAGCACCTTCGTGGTCTTTACCAGGAGAGAGAAAGATAGAAAAGGTTTGAGATTTCTACAACACTATTTCAGAGTAATCTTGGAGAAGGTGCCCCAGCTGGGCCTCATGTAGTTAATCTCATTGGATACATTGAGCGCCTGGAGGTTCTAAGGTTCAAACTCCCCGTAGAACTGGGCAATGATCTCATTCTCACATCACTACCTCAGATATTTTCTAACTTTATTTGTAAATTTCAACATTAATAACATTTAGAAGTCCCTATCTGATATTCTTATCCTCATTCACAGAGTGGAAAAATATATGAAGTATGAAAAGCCTTCTGTCCTTATGGTGAATAAGAGTAAAGGGAAGGTGAAAAGCTTTAAGCCCAAAGATTCTTGAAGGCCTTCCAAGAAAAAGAAGATCAAAGGGGAGGCATGGGAACAGTAGTGTGTTTGTTTCGCATGTGGTAATAAGGGCCACTGGAAGAAGAATTGCACCCAGTCTAAGAAGAAAGGGGAATCTTCATGTGCATTTGTTATCGAATGCAATCTATATGTTTCTAAAAATTGGGTATTAGATATAGATTTTGGTGCTCACATATGTATCTAAATATAGGAACCAAGTAGATTCAGGAAGATTTATCGAGGGGAGGCAGATCTACGAGCAGCCAATGGAGCCAGACTTGCTATTGTAGCTGTTGAGGACTACCACCTCATGTTGGAAACTAGGATGATCTTGGTGTTAAAGGGTTGTTTTTATGTGCCTTCTATAACCAAAAACTGAATTTCTGTATCCATATTAGATATAGATGGATTTGTTTTCAAGTTTGTAAATGAATTTTTATTCTTTTATAATGATATAATTTGTTTTGGTAGGGTACATTTATACAACTGTCTTTATGTGATGGATTACACAAACCATGTAATGGAAATCAATGAAAAAGATACATCACAGGACACATACCAAACCCAACTTTGGAATCACTAGCTAGGTCATTTAAACAAGAAACACATGACAAAGTTACATCAAGATGGATATTTAGATTCATTTAAACTAAAACCACTTGGCGTATGTCATGCATGTTTACAAGGAAAAATTACCAAACCCCCATTTTGAGGGAAAGGTAAAAGGGCTAAAGTGCTTCTCGAATTGGTTCATACCATTGTGTGTGTACTATTTCTAGTTGAAGAAAGGGGTGGGTACTCATACTTCATAACTTTTACTGATGATTTTAGTAGGTATGGATATATTTACTGAATATGGTATAAGTCGGATTTCATTCATAACTTCATGGAATATACGAATTAAGTTGAGAACCATCTTGGTATGAAAATTAAGAAACTATACTCAGAACGTGGTGGGGAAAATCTTAATCATGACTTCATTGATTACTTACAAGTGTTTGGGATCATATCCTAAATCACTCATCCTTACACACCTCAATGGAATGGTGTCAGTGAAAGGAGGAACCCCACCTTGTTGGACATGGTGAGATCAATTATTAGTCATGAAAGTCTTCCATTATCATTTTGGGGGTATGTGTTACAAAAAATGACACACAAATTAAACCAAGTACCAAATAAATTGATAAATGGTATTCCATACAAGTTCGGGAGTGGAAGAAAATCCATGTTATTGAATTTACATGTGTGGGGTAGAAAAGCATTTGTTATGTACTCTTCATGTAGCAAACTCGCACCCTGAGGCACAAAGTATACCATTATACGATACCCCAAGGATACAAGGGGATATTACCAATACAAACCCTCAGACAAAAAATGTTATAGTGGAAATACATTCCATATTCCTTGAGAGGGAGCACATATCCAAAAGAGATAGTGGGAGCAAGATAGACTTCGGTGAAGTCGAGGGTCAAGGTACACAAGAGTTGGTACAAGAAGAGATTCCACAAGGCCCAATGGAAGAAGAATATATTCAAGAGACACAAGTACTTCATAAGATTACAAGAGAGGTTAGAGACCCATAATGTTATTGTTTTCTAGTTACCGAGGATGGTGACTCATTATTAGTGGATAATAATGATCCTCTAACCTATAAGGAATCAGTACGTGGCCTAGAAATTTCCAAGTGGAAAGAAGCCATGAATTGTGAAATGGATTCCATGTACCCAAACCAAGTCTGTATTTTGGTAGATCCTCCATTCGATGTAAAGCCTATTGGTTAAAAATGGATATTCAAGATGAAATTGGATATGAAAGGGAACGTCAGCACCTATAAGGAACAATTGGTTGCAAAAGCGTTTAAACAATGTCAGGGAATGGACTACGATGAAACATTCTCCCCATTTTCAATGCTGATATCCATCAAAATTCTATTTTCCATTGTGACTTACCATGACTATGAGATTTGGGAAATGGATGTCAAAACGGAATTCCTTAACAGGAACCGTAAAAAAGATGTCTACATGACACAAGCTGAAGGTTCTATGCCTCCAAAGTATTCCAATAAGGTATGCATGTTGTAGAAATCCATTTATAGATTAAAGAAATCATCAAGGTCATGGAATATTCATTTTTATGAAGCCATAAATAAATTTGGTTTTATCATGAATGAATGTGAGAATTCTATCTACAAACTATTTAGTGGGAGTTCAATCATTTTCCTAATAGTATATGTTTATGACATATTACTTATTGGTAATGAGATACCAGTCTTACAGTCTATTAAGGAATGTTTGAATCAATGCTTCTCCATGAAATACTTGGGTGAGGCAGCGTATATTCTTGGGATAAAGATCCATCATGATTGATCCTAGAGATTTTTGGGCCTAAGTCAAAGTACATACATTGATAAGATACTAAAGGGATTCAGTATGTAACAATCCAAGAGGGGATTATTGATAGCATTACATGAAATTCACCTTTCCAATAAAATGTGTCCTCAAACACATGAGGAAAGAAAGAAAATGGAAATGAATCCACACGCATCAGTGAGTGGGTCAACCATGTATTCCATGCTATGTACTAGGATGGATGTCTCCTATGAATTAAGTGTGGTAAGAATATATCAAGATGACCTAGGTGACCACCATTGGATGGAAGTCATGACTATCCTAAAGTATCTGAGGCATACTATGGATATGTTCATGGTTTATGGAGGAGATGAGGAACTAGTCATTAGAGGATATGACGATGCTAGTTTCCAAACTGATCAAGATGCCATGAAGTCGCAAATGGGATACATATTCACATTGAATAGAGGTGTAGTGAGCTAGAAGAGCTCAAAGTAGAGTGTGGTCGCAGATTATACAATAGAGTCTGAGTATATCACAGCTTCTCAGGAAGCTAAATAAGAAATTTGGATGTGAAGCATCGTCTAGGAGCTAGATGTGATACCTAGCGGTAAAGATCCCATCACACTATACTGTGATAATACTACAGCTGTGGATCTCGCAAAAGAGTGAAGGTCGCATCAGCGGAATAAGCATATACATCGAAAGTATCATCTCTTGAGGGATTTTTCTCAGAGAGTTGAAGTTACAGTGAGCATTTTTTCCACGAAAGACAATGTGGCAGACCCCTTGACTAAAGCCTTGACTCAGTAGAAACATGATCATCATGTGATGTCTAGTGAACTGAAAGTCATAGGCAGTTGACTCTAGTACAAGTTAGAATTTGTAAGAGTTGGTGTCTTAGAACCAACTAGTTTTACATTGATTACATGGATATTTAATGTATTATTAAATATTGTTCATTTTTCTACATGACTTTGATGTAATAATGTCCTAGAGTATTTGTTTCATTGATAAGGTCATGGAAGTTTCCCACTATAATGGGAACCTTGAAATGCTATAACAATATTCTTAAATATAGTTATGTAGTTGGATGACATACTATGATGGGACACATAGCATGCAGACCATCGGGTATGAGTACTCATAAGAAAATGAGACTTCCTCTCATGAAGTTTGCACTTGGTAATCTCTATGATAAGAAATTATAAGAACATACTCGTTCGTAAAAATTATTCATGTTTTAGTGTCATAATATATTTCTATCTAATAGCCTGTGTAATGATTCTTATACATTAATATTATCATTATTAAGTGTCATGACTCATGCACTATGATTTACTGATGAAAACTTTCCTGCAGACAGTTGGCGGGAAGTAGGGTACATTGGGTGCATCGTGAGTGGCATGTTATTATTAGATAAACCAAGGAAAGATTTGTATCATCCATTTATGGAATTTGATATCTCAACCCTTTGATTGAAATAGAACCGTCGCTCTAAATTCCATGGCCATGGTGTAACTGTGAGTTTATTTCAGCTAGTCAAAGAACGATGTATCAAGCATAAAAGTTAATGACTCTATCATGAAACCTACTTGATGAGATATTACGACAAAAGTATTATATTACACGATGAGCATTCATATGTGTATGTCATTGTTGCGACATTATATTCTTTCTATTGGTTTCTTTGAACCGTTTATAGATAGTACTATTGGACTTTAGGAATTCCCACCAAATGCCAACGAGAAAGAACCCTAGAGGGTCACACAGTAAGTATTTTTGGTGGCCTCGGTTAAATTCTATTTGAATTTAATTAATGAAATAAATATTATTATAAAGACAGTTGAATAATTTTATTCAAGTTAAAATGGTTTCATAAATTAAATAAAACATATTTATTTATTTTATTGAACATTTAATTAATATTTATTTACTAGTTTATAAATAAAAAATTTATTTAAGAGAAGAAATTATTTATTTATTTATTCAACTGTTCAATAAATGGATGTGGAGTTCAAGCAGACCAGAGTTGGTCCTGTAGTAAAATAATTATTTTCAATACGGTAAATAATTATTTAACTAGTTAGAACAAGTTTAAATAATAATGACGCTGCTATTATTTTTTGATGAGGAATTTTAATTTATAATTTCGTTTTGCGTAATTTGGTGAACCATGAATAATGACTTCGTATTATTATTATGAGCATGGGTTTTCTCTATGTTCATGAATGTATTTAATTTTTTCTATGTAATTAAATATTGTAAATGAAATTCCATGTATATAAATAGACCAGTAGGCCTATTGTGTCTTACACCACACCCCATGCTCGGTGAATTGAGAATTTTTTTCCAAACAATTTCTCTCTCGAATCCTCTTCTCTCCCCTCTCAATAATGAGATATGTTCTTCAAGTCTGAAGAACAAGCGATCAAGAAGGACTGACACAAGACACTGGCTTCTCCGTGCCAGAACCCGAAGAACGGGTGGTCTCGATCAGAGGCTATTGGAGCACGTGTGCATCACCGCTAGAGGGGTTCTAGTTTGGATCCTTACAATCACAACATGATAATCTGGAAGGGTCATTCTGGAAGATCGACATCATCAACTAAGAAAAACACCAAAGATCAATGTATTATTTTTTATGAAATTAAATAAATAAATTATAAACATGATGTGAAGGATCCTCTCTAAAGGTTTCAGGCCTCTTTCTACTTTATCTAAATCTTTGATTATATTCTGTGGAGAGTGGAATTAATCGTCATATTGATCCAGGAATAATCATTGATCATGGTAAAAACCAATGCTGGGTGTCATCCCAACCATGTTTCTACTATGCCCGAAACCATCACACACTTCTACCCATATAGACAATGCTTCCAAATTTCCAATGCAAAGATCCCATCACCCACCTCCAGATCCTATGTTGGATAGTTATACTCATGAACTTTCCACTAACTTGAGGCACATGCTATCACTTTTTTATTTTGCATTAGTAAACAACCAAATCCATTTTCTAATGAATCTCTATATACCCTAAATAGTCCCCCACTTAAGGGTAGCATGAGGACTGGTAAACTGATAAAAATACTTTATGAATCCTTGAAGTTCATTTTATTCATTATTTAAGATAAAATTTACTCCCTTATGAGGTATCTTTGTCAGAGAGTTTGAAAGTAACAAGATGTTTTTATAAAAACATTAGTAATTCCCTAATAGTACAAGGAAACTATGGATCTTCAATACATAAGCAATTACAGACCACTTTTCAATTGCATTTATCAAATAATGATCAACAGATATACCTTTATTGGTGATAAGATTCCTCAATAATGATGGTTCCTCCATTTAAAATGTGCATTTACCATACATTTCATACAGGTTGTCTTTTTTATAGTCATTAGTATATCATTGAAATTTTACTCATGGTCCTCCTTTATTTCGAAAGATACCAAAATATCATCTATAAATACAACCAACAATTTATTGAGGTAATCTCTATAGGATCAATTCATTATGTCTATAAATACTGTGGGAGAATTTTTCAGTTTGAATGCAATCACTATGAACTGATAGTGTTCATACCTTATTTGAAATTAAGCCTCGGTAATATATTCCTTCTTCAACTTTAATTGGTGATATCCTAACCAAATTTACACCTTGGATATGTACTGGGACCCATGTAGTTATTGAACACGTCATAAAACCATACAACAAGATACTTGTTATTCATAATGATCTTTTTTAGTTCAAGATAAACCATACAGAGGTGAATTGACCCATCCTTATTCATGAAGAAGAGGACCGACACACCCCATGGGGAAGAACTCCAGAGTATATAACCCTTTTCTATATTCTACTGCAATTTCTTCTTCAATCATTGAAATTCAACAGTTTCTATTCTTTAGGCAGTAATGGATATGGGTATATATCTATGTATAAGTTCGATGAGAATTAATACTCTCATTCATGAGTAAGACTATAAAAATCATTAAGGAATAAATAAATAAAATCCCTCAAAATGGATATGTCTTCAAGCATTATTATCACATTTGTATTAATCATTTGAGAAAAATATACTTTCTCACAGGGAAATAGTATACATTATTGAGAATGATATTCCAAATTAAATTCACTCTCCTATTTTCACTTGAACAAAATCAAGGGATGAATAAAGAAGTGATGAGTGGCCTACCTATATAAATTTCTAATTTTCGATTGATATAAGGAAAAAAATATTTGCCCAATATATTATCAAATTCCACTAAAGGAAATATGAAACGTTTTTTGGGAGATTCAATACAAAAACATTAACTGGGGATGATTTATATACATGGAATATGATAACTGACTAATTTTCAATTATAATAGAGAGATCAACCCCCTTATTTTGATGTGGTGTTTGAATAATTATACTAATCATACATGAAATTAAAGAATGTGTGAAACCAAATGAAAATAGTATATTATATATTCTGTAATAAATTATTAGCACACCTATGACCACATCATTTTAAGGATACACCTAATCTGTAGAAATATCATATGCCTTACCTTTATCTATATTCATTGCAGTATTTATTCCCTTATTTTCTTTGAAAATTGTTGGCTTTGAGAATTGGATTACTTAATTATCATGTTCCTTACAGTTGAGAAACTGGACTACAGGATAAGTGTGGATCAAAAACTTCTTTTACTCAATCATATTTGTAAGATTATTTGTCTTCCTTTAGCATTTATTAACCTGATTTCCCTGTTCTCCAAACTTGGAGCATCTCCCCATTCCCTTGAGATAGTTTCCATGATGCTTCTTGATAAACATTTAACACATGGGAAGTTGGTATTTCTATAATCTATGGTGTTTATCCATTAATCCTATTCAGTTAAGCTCTACTTTAATCCTTTTATCTCTTGACCTAAGAGTCCATTGAGAGTCACCAATCTCTATATATCCCTTAAGTTAAAAATGAGAAATATCTTCATAGTTATCTAAGTATCAAATTGTAAAATATTTTCATTGACTCATATTTAATCCACTAAATAATTAGTCTAAATCAATTTCAATTATGATGAAAATTATGGAGGAATTCCATTAAATCCTTTTAATGTTTTCCTCATAATACTCAATAAACCCAACATTGTTTTTCTTCAGTCTAAGGAAATACAGTTCCATCTTAAAATATATAGTTTGTGTAAAAAACTTATGGAAAAAATAATTCATGAATACTTATAATTACATGGAATTTATTTCTTCCTTGGTATACATATTTTTGATTAGTTTCCATCATTAAAGTTCTTCCCCATTTAGGGATAAAAGACTAGTAATAGTTTCTATTATTTCAAGAAGTTGAGTAAATAAAATATATTCTCAATGGTGCAATCCATTTTTCTATGATTAGGGGATAAGTAGACCCAATAAATATTGGAGGCCTTTTTTCAGAAGTGACTCAACAACAACTTCCACTTTATTAAGAGAAGGAGTGTGTTCTACATGATTCAATTAATTAATTATAATGTGAGACAATTGATCCAGTACTACACTAAAGTTGCTAGATTCCATTTTAGTTATTATATACATCTCATTAGGGAAATCATCACATTGCCTATCACATTGGTTGTTGTAACTATTTATGATATTTCCCTATATTAATTAAAATAAAGGAAATAAAAATTATCTCTGAGAATAATAAAACTATAAATCATATAAAAATAGAAACCATGAACATATAAGTAATAACTTAAAAATGATACCTATATCCAAACATATGAATATTTGTGTTTCAATCATGGTTATACATGTTAATTTTCTTATTAGTTATTCTTTGATAAAAATATATTCATGTCCTTCGTAATGGTTCATAAATAGTTTTGAATTTTATAAAGCATATCCATAAAGAGTGTGAAACTATATGTGAAACAAGGACTCTTTGTTGTGTGCCAGGGACGGGTCGAGATAATACCCAATGATCCATCTAAGGGTTATTATACCTAGGTAAATATATTATAGATACAAATACACTCATAGTATGTAGAAATATTTTTCATTTTTTGGAATGTAATCACTTCATACTTTAATAAAATATTTGGATTTTTTTATATTGAGGCTTATACCAATGATTTTTTACTAATATGTTATTGTCCAAATCCCCAAAAAAACTATACCTTTTTCCAATAACAACCCTAGATATCCAAGTATTTTAAAAATATTATCCCATTATTTTTTTCATAAATATAAAATAAACATAACTCAGGGATCAAGAGGTATAATTTCATGGGGAGGCTAGGTACATCAAACATTAACATTGAAATAAAATAAAAAAATTTATTATATACTACAAAATGTGATCCTATGTCAATTTAATCTACTAAAACGTTAAAGGGTAGCATAGAGAATACATAAATGAAATGAGGGAGATATAAATCTTAGTAGGGAATAAAAATGATAACAAAAAATAAAATATGAATTAAATTGCATTTCATGTGATCATAAGAGAAAACATGCATGAGTGATCACAAGGATGAATGAAATATCTATTCATGAAAAATAAGATCAAGGAATCATTGGATTGTGGCAGTATCACAGATCATGACATAATCATAAGTCAAGTAAAACCAATAAGATAACACCACATAGTGGATAGATTCCCATCATAGATTAGGATTACTACTTAATCCCTTACATATTATCTCATGATACATAAAAATTACCTGATTCATTGGTGCACTATCTCAGTGCACCCATCATTACATGTTCATGAAAATTACTTCCAAGGTAATAAAACATACGTCCTAAGCATAAGAAATATCCATGTAAATATGGGGCACATAATCATGTCTTATAATGTTATGACTGATAATTTTATCAATGAAATTTCCATTCTCATAATTATGTTATATATTATAAAACACATACATCACATAGAGAAACCAATAGAAATGTTGTTCTCAAACCGAAATAATGAAATAAGTGGTATTTATATAAATTAAGGTACTTATACCAGTGGAATTTTAACCTAACAGTACTACAAAATAGGCCTTTAAAAGTGCTAAAAGTGGCCTTTATTAGTGCTAGAGAAGTGTTAACTACCAGAGTGATATTAAAATACACAGTCTTCTATAAACACTAAAAAAGCATTGATAAAGGGGTCCATTATCAACCCTAAAAAAGTATCTAATAAATTTTTTATTTAGTAGGTATTTTAGAAGCCCGATAAAGGGAAGCATTTATCAATTCTTTTATTTATCACTGATAAAATAGACCTTTATTGTGCCTTTTGGAAGAGCTGATAAAGGTTACCATTATCAGTGCTTATTAAAGTGATGATTAAGGGTAATTATGCTTTGTTTCATAAGAGAACATTTCAGTAGTAGTATGGTGTGCTGTAACAGCACAACACAACTCCAAAAACACCAAAAAATCATAAAAATGAAGTACCAATATTTTATTTAAATGAAATAAAATTTACAACCTATATAAATGAAAAACACTATATTATAGACATTTAAAACATTGGTTTATACCATTAAGTAAGTTGAAATTATTAATGATGGATGTGTTGACACACCACCCTAAATATTTTAGAGACCCTGAGAATGTGTTACCCAGGGGGGGAGTTATGGTATATTTGTTGCTTCAGTCAATTGGATTCATGAGGGAGAAGGGTCAAAAAAACTTTTCCAAAGGTATATAAAGTGAAAACATGAGATTTCAAGGGTGAATGATCTCAAAATTATTGTAATTGAGATTCTTACTAGGGGAATATGAATCAAGGAAGGTCTAATTCAGGGTATTTCATACAACATAGGTCATACCAGAGGAGTCAGATTCTAGGATTTCCATCGTTATAGGCCTGGTAATTATTTATTCTTCCATGGAACTATAATTATTTAACAATGGAGCATCAAAATATTTCATTTCACTTAATATTATTTATGTTTTAGGAATGAAAGTTTAGTTGATAATTTATGTTATGGATCTAATACACCCATTGGGTAGGAAAATGAGCAATCTTAAAAGTGCGATGAGTTTCATGTTGTGGTAGCTAGAGTGGAAGTTGTATGAGACATTCTTATTTGGACATAGATGTTTTTGAACATATTATTGGCATGTATTGTTTGATAATATGTGATTATTTGGTTTAATTTTATCATAATAGGGATTAGTATTTTATTCATAATGCAAAAATCATGTCTTTCAGGGTGAGTTGGATCTATGTTGAGATTGGGAGGGATGTGTTTCTTCATAGTTGGGGTTGATCTTATTCTAGTTGTCTAGGTTTTTCTCTATTTCATTGAGAAGAGCTATATAGGTGAACTTACAATGGTCATATACAGGTATGTAGACATGTTTCCAGAGGATTTATCATGAAATCCATCTCAACAAGAGGTCGAGTTTACTATCAATCTACTTTCTAGGATTAGCCTAATATCCTTTTTGTCTTATCAGATGCATCTGGATGATCTGATGGAAATGATTGTTCAACTATAGGATCTTGAGGGAAAGGGTTTTATCTATCTAGCATCTCACTGTGGGTTTCACCAATGCTACTTTCAAAGGAGATAGATGGTAACCCCTAACTCTTCATATATTATCATGATCTTAAAATTGTGAAAGTATAGAATAAATACCCATTTCATAGAATCAGTGATCTGTTTAATAACCTCATGGTTTCCTACTGGTTTTCAAATATCTATCCGAGATTGGGGTACCATAAGTTTAGGGTCTAGAAATAAGATGTTCCAAGGATCACCTTTTGAAGCTTGTATGATAATTTCAAGTATTTTTTATTCCATTTTCTCTTTTTAATGTTTCTCCTATATATATGGAATTAAGGAACCATATATTCCATCGCTTATTGGATTCCTTCATGGTTGTTTTTATTAAGGATATCTTGGTTTATTCTAGGTGCAAGGAAGAGGAGGTTGACCATCTGGAGGTTGTTTTGGGTGTTATAATAGAGAATTATCTATATGGAAAGTTGTAAACGTTATATTTTTGGATCCATAAAGTGACATTTTTGGTTAACTTGTTTTATGAGGCATGAGTTTAAGAGGATCTTGAGAAATATTGAGGGTTCATGTCTTGGGAGCTTCCCAATAACATGTTCTGGATTCATAGTTTTTTTTGTGATTGGTCGAGTATTGTAGACATTTTTTGTGACTTATCCAGGATAGATTCTCCCTTGATGATATTTACTTATAAAAGGATGATGTTTGAGTGGGATGAGAATTTTCAGAGTAGTTCTGAGATGTTTCAACCTCATCTGACTTTTGCACATACTTGGAATCTTCCTAAGACTGGGAGATCATATGTTGTGTATTGTGATTCTTCCAGTGTGGGTTTGGTATGTGTGATGATGAAAAATGAAAATGTGATGGCCTACAGATCACAGAAGCTATTCCCCCATGAGATAAACTATCCCACCCATAAACAATAATTTGAATTAGTTATGCATGCTTTGAAGACATAATTCAATTTCCTTTATGAGGATAATTTATAGTGTATTCATATCATATGAGACTGAAGTATATTTTCACAAAGATGGACATGAACCGAAAATATAAACACCTGGTAAAGTAACTTTATAATTTTTAATTCATGCTTGTATATATGATTAGAAAGGAAAATGTGTTCACTGTCACAATGAGCAGGAGGCCTCCAATGCAAGAAGTTCCGGAATTAGAGGATGAGAGGGGTATGATGATTTTTATTGCTGATATGAGTTTATAAATGTAGAAGGATAAGGGTATGGTTTTCTTGGACAATTTTCATTTTATACCCTCTCTTATGGATCAGGTGACTATTGACTAGGCACCTGACTCCGAGTTCCAATAGGTTATCAGTGCCTTCAATAGTGGAGAGACCTTGGGTGATCAGTCTCAGTCTCCCAATGGTTCTCTTTCCTTCAGAAATGGTTTGTTATTCATGTGAGATAAAGGAAAGAGTATACGTACGATGTGAATCATTCCTCCTAGTCAATTCATCCCAGGGTGAACAAGATGTTTTATTATTTAAGGGTACGATATTTTTGGTTGGGGATACAATGTGTGGTGGTAGAAATTTTTTCTAGGTGCATAACTAGACATAGAATAAAACTGTAGCATCATAGACCTTCCAGGTTGTTGCAACCACTTTAATTGATTTATTGGAAGTGGGACACAATATCTATGGATTTTTTGATCAATATAAATCATACTACATCTTAGAAAGATTCTATGTGAGTTATTATTGATCTGATTACAAAAGAATCCCATTTTGTACCCATTATAGAGTCAATAAGGGTCAAGGATCTCATATTCCAATATGTTTGAGAGGTTGTTTATCTTCATTGAGTGACCTTAATAATAGTATCAAATTGGGATTCTTGTTTCACATATCACTTTTTGAAGGTTCTCTAGGAGGCACTGGGAAACCATTTGAAGTTGAGAATCGTGTATCATCCATAGATGGATGGTCAGTCTGAGCGGACAATCCATACTCTCGAGGATATATTTCGAGCATGTGTGATTTATTTTAAAATTTCATGGTAAAGGAACTTTCCCTTGGCCTAGTTTTATTATAACAACAATTTTCAAGCCTCGGTCAAGATGGCCCCATTTGAGGTGTTGTACGAGAGACCGTGTCAATCCCAATTAAGCTAGGATGAGGTGGGTGATCATTCCTTAGTTAGAATTATCCTATTTTAATAAATTTTTAAGATAAATCAAAAGATTTATAAGAGGTTAGTGATAGATTAGATTCACCATAATTCATATGTCAATGAAAATACTATCTGTTGTAGTTTTTAGGTTGGTGATTATGTGTTATCTAAGAATTAGTCCAGTTAGGTCACCATCATTTGGTGAAGTTGGTGAAATTGGATTCACATTATGTCGATCCGTTTAATGATATAAACATCATGTGATGGAAGCCTAATAGTTGTAACTTCCATCAAAACTAACCTCAATCCATGACGTAATTAATGTTTCATAGCTGAAGATATACCTTCACGACCCATCTCATGTGTTGTAGTGGGAATATCTGAACTTAGAGCCTGATTACATCATTGTGGATTAACCTGTTCAAATCATGGATGCTTATAATATGGTTCTCTATGGGAAATAAATCCAAATGGTCCATACGATCTAGAAACATGGTTTTTATTTCCATGAGACATAAGAGTGGTATGTTTGGGTGAGGGGGTAGTGTCATCACCTGTTTTATTCTTGAAAATAGACTTTATAGGGGTATAAAGCAACATTGTGGCGAGTTAGTGACACATGATGGGTCAATGGGATGTTTATCTTGGATTTTTAATTAACTATTCATTCCTTTAAATAGTTCCTGGGTGTCCATGGTTAAAATCAAGAGTTTTGGGTGGACTGAACAAGACCCATGGTTAGCACATAATTTTTATAATAGTGCATCTAAATGTGTGTGGGTGATGCAATGTGTGATAGTGGGATTTCTCATGGTTTGATCATGTTTATTCAAACCATATAATATATAGGTGTAACTGTGTATCTTGTTTTGGTTAGAATGTGGCACCCGCATGTTTGGTGCATGGTTTTCTTAAATGTGTGGCCAAGCCGTATGATATTTCTATGTACCTTAAAATTTTAGATTTTTATCTTTTTATGAATATATACTTTTTATGATTATGGAGATCATTCTCCCCCAAATCAAAACCCCTATCCCTTTGCATTGAATCACCCCCTTCTTCCTTGGTGGGTTTCTCTTGGAGATCTTGGTATTTTGGCTTGGGGTATATTGGACTATTTTTGTTTTCTTCTCTTTTCCCCCCACCTCAGGCCATGTTATTACTTTTTATCAGATATCTGTAGCACTAGAAATGGGTGTTGAATAAACCTGGCGTTTTTAAGGGGGAAATGGTTTTTTTCTTGAGGATTAGTTGTGTGAGGATTTTTTCTACCCCTTCAGGGTGGTCATCATCAAGGGTGATGAGATTTGGACCAAATTAGTGGTAGGGTCCTCTATTCATGAGAATTTTCTAAGGCATAACTTTAAATTTCTAATCAATTTGGGTTTTTTTGGGTTAAATTTAATTTAAATTATTTATATTTTATGTGAATTCCATGGTTGATGTGTTTCATTTATTGAGTTATAAATTTGTGTTTTTATGTGGTTTTCCCAAATGGGTGTGTCTTATATGCACACCAAGGGTTTTTTAAATTATTTCAAAGGGTTTTATGGGTATAAATGATTTATAAAGTGATTTTTGAAATGTTTTTACCTTGGGAATTTGTTTTGATAAAATTTCTTGGTTTTTAGTGGAATGTATTATGATTGATATTTTTTGATATGGGCACATGTCTGTGAATGTGTTGGCATAGAGTAGCACATGGGTTAGCCGAGGTGAGAGAAACGAGTTTGTTTAAGGGACTTTGTGATCCCTTTTATGGAATAACATGTGAGGTACCACTTTGTTATGTCTTAGTTCAATGTAAGATATCAAATGGATAACCTTGTGAGCATCCACCTTCGTTACCAAGGAACCACGAGATCCTTTCAGTAGGAAGATTGTGAGAGCTTCCATGTTGGGCCTATGGAAGACAATGAGAGATTACATTTTTCTTAGCTACCTAGTATAACTATTTAATCAATCATTATTGGAATGATGATTAGAGCTCAAGGTTCACATTACTTATTCCATATTGGTTTAAATGATTTATTCATTTGATTACAAAAATTTAATTGAATTAATATGTATTGTGCATATTTCCTTTAATTTTGTTATTTGATGTTGTTAATATGTTCAATTTGATTAGTCCATGTTGGGAATGTTTCAAATTTTGAGCCTTGTTTATTTATTTGAGCCTTTTAGGTATGTGTTATTAAAAATCAGTTTTTTTAAAAGGATAACCAAAGGAAATTCAAAGGTTTATTTGAAAATGGAATGTTTTAAAAGTGGTTCAGTTTTTAATATGTTTTCAAAATAGTTTATTGGTTTCATGGGTAAAATACATAAATATACCCATTATGAAATCTAACTAGGCTTCATACCTCTCACCATACTTTGGCCTTTGGGAAATTGCATATTTTGTTTTCTAGGAAACTAGTAAAGGCAAGGGAACCATGTCCAAGGATGGATCTTCATGATTACTGTCATCCATCTTTTTTGAAGAAGAAGTGGTCTCACTGGGATTTTTTCATGTGGATTCATTTTTGGTTATTTTTTATCCGTTCGGTTGTGCTTGGGCATTATTTGGAATAGTACCCATTATTTTGAGTGTTGGGGTTTTTTTAGATACCATGCCTGCATATGGGATATTGTTGCATGTATTTTTGATGAAGTATATTGTTGTGTATGATATCTATTTATCTTCTACTACTTACGATCATTACATAGTTGTGGACATCACATTTTATGGAATAGTCATATTGGATTTCTAGTGGATAAATAATTACCAAGTGCTAGTTAGTGTAACGCCCCGACCCCGGTTACCTAGAGTCGGTGCATTATTACATAACATTGGCACGATCACAAGAGAGACCAAATATTGAAAGACCGATTAGTTTAGTATCCTTGGAAACACTAGATTTATTCATAAGTTTTACATTACATCATAAAAATGAAAACTAAAACAACATCTTTTCTTCAAAGCCTACACTCATAACCCCACATACTATCCCTGTAGGTCATTCATAAATTACTTCTTCCCATCCTGGGAAAAATAAAACATTGAAAGGGGTGAGTTCAAATTCCCAATAAGGATAAAAATATAGCGGAAACTTTCATAAATAAGAATAAGCAATTAAGTCAATTTATAAATAAAACAAAAGCCTTTTAAACTTTAACTTCAACATCGTATGGAAAAAATGAAACAATTCCATTTACTTATTCACATGGATATTCTACTAATCGAATAATCACATGCAATATCAATAACCACTTTCATAATGATGGAATGCATAATGATAGACTATCATAACCACATAGCCAAGGCCTCATGCCAAGACTACAAATAAGATTTTTCCAAGGCCTTGTGCCAATACACTAGTTTGTCTCATGAGACCTACTGATGCATCGAGGAGCTATAGCAGGCTCCACCCGTCACATATTAAGTCCAATGAATTCCCATATGAAAAGTTTTAAACATAACATAAACATTCGTATTAAAACTAGCATACGAAATGTAAATACTTCATCCATAAACCATGAATGGTATAAAAATAACACATCCATAGTCAAACATATCACAAAACCTTCAATACAATATAGAAGTTTTGTATCATAATAAATCAACTTCAAATAAGTATAAAATCCATCAAAGGATGTTGACTTAGGTGAAATAAAAATCTTTTTAGAGAAATATCTCTTTCTATTTTGAAATAATATATTTATAAAATAAACCATTTTCTTTGAAAATATTCTTATAACCTGGTAAGGGAAGCTTCGAAGATTTTATAACGGCAGAAAATAGCTGCACCCACTGTATAGGTTAAAAAAACATTCTTACCTTAATTCTGCTGAAAAGGTTAAAAAAACACCTTGTTTGGAAAACGACGGAAAGATTCATTTATAAACCTCTTATAAAAATTCAAACTAGGGTATAAATGTCTTTAACCCAAATTCTTTAAATATTAAATTTTTTTCAAATAAATTCTTAAGAAACATGGATGTGGATGATAAAGAAATCCCAGTAGATTATTACATATAAACAACCTAGGATAATGAAGAGATTGTGAAATAACCCTTACCTTGTACTTTTACTTGGTTGGGGTAGGTTAACCTCCTGTATAATGGTGAAATAATTGTTATTAAATTATACAAGAATAATATACATTAATATGATATCATATATGATCATTTAACATTGATTTTGTAATAATATCTTAGTGTTATCGTTGTTTCGGGTGTTAACATACTCATTTTATTTTATATGTTTTGTTACGTAAGCTGTGTTTGTCATGGATAGGTTGTATCTTAATCATATCCAGAATGATATCAAGTCCTTATATACAATTATTAATCATCAAATGATAATTATACTTGAATGGATACGATGGAGAATGAATCTCATCACGTTTGTGGAGACGGTAGTCCGTACGTACGCACGAGCGACAATATCATTCTTTTGATATTAAAATAATATATAATTGGATGGTATATCATATATACATAATCATTATCATGTTATATTTATTATTTACATGAATTACAAATCATTATTATACCCATCCAAATAATAATATATTGAATAACAATTACACCACAACGTGGAGACGGTAAGCCGTACGTACGCACGTATGGTGACATGTCATTCAAAGGATGGATATAATACTGAATATGGTTGTACCATATTAATAATAATATTACATTATATAGGAGATACTAGATTAATTATTTTAGAATGGGAATAACAAAGAAAAAATAAGTTTAAGAAGAAATGAATTTGAAAAAGGGTGGTGAAAACATCCCCTCTTTTTCGGGTTCTTCCTTTTGATTTGATCAAAAGGGATCTTAGGTTGGATTTCTGACTAAATGAAGGCCTCTAGGATGAAGTGAGGGAAGTTGAGAGAGTAGTTGGGAAGATTTTGGCCAAACCAAAAGGCTTTTAAGGTGTGAATTAATGAGAAGTAGGAGTGCCTTTTTATAAGGGGGTTGAGGGGCACCTTTGGAAAAGCTAGAAATATTATTTTATAATAAATTCATATTCGGTTTCTAATGGCCCCATAGTGGATTATTTAATGGTTAAGGTGGGGATGGGTCGAAAAACACTCACACAATAGAATTTAGACTGGTTTGGGTTACTATATTAACCTTATCTTTAAGTATTAACTCATAATTAATTAGTTTCACTTTTACAATGTCACTTTGTATTTTTATATGTCTCTTTGTATTTTTAAAAACTCTTTTATGTCAATTTTGACACTATTCAATAATTGATTTTTGTAAAAATCATAACAGAATGATTACTTCAAACAAAGTTAATTAAAACATTCCTAACATGTCATATTAACCTATAATATTAGTTTAATTAATTAAAAGTCTCAAATTATATTTATTTGGGTATTTATAGTATCAATTATTTTAATTTTTCACTAATGGTAATTACTGCATCATCATTGTGTCATAAATAAAATAATTTATTTAATGTTTAAAAATTATAAATAAAATATCATTATGTAGGAAATCGTTTTAGCTTTCTAATTCATATTTACAATCAAATTTATCTTATGTATAACCCTATATTAAAAATGTTTTAGTAAATAAACTTTGATTTAAACTCTTTTAACTCTTCTTTGAATTAAATAATAATAAATTTCCTAATCTAATCCAAGTGGACCTAAATGATAATATTTTATTCCTAAGGTTGTTTTCGGTCGAGATACACTTGTCCAATAGAATTAGGACATGTGTTAGGGTAATATTAATATCATTTTTACCCTTAATTACCCTATTTACTTTTAACCGTTGTAAATAAAAATAAAAAGGTACTATTCACCAAAAATTATTTTCATCTCATTGAACCACATTTTACTTCTTGATATTAACTACGTCTCTCTGGTTTTTGAAATTCCATTCACAGAAGCGGTAAAATTATGTTTTATTAAAAATTCAGTTTTTTAACTACAACTTAGTGGTTTCACTATTCATCAAAAATTGAAGTTTTTCTGAATAATGCCAAAATTTCACCCTAAGATATAATTGATAATATGAATTCAAAAATGATGTCTATTTTAAAAAATTAAAAACATATAAGTTTCATTAATTAATTTTATAATTAATTCCCGCTGTTACAACAAATAGCATGTTTTTAAGAAACAATATATATCAAAAGATTGACAATGGTTTATGTCAATTTCAATGTAAAATTAATTCTAATGAACACCATTGGATAAAATGGTAAAAATATATTCTAATTATACTTTAAACCACTAAATAATATCATTTATCACAATAAATTATTTTCATTTAAAAAGTTTTTTTTAAGTATTTTTCACTATTCATAAAAATTGGATGTTCCCAGAAAAATACCAAAAAATCAACTTAGGATAATTTTGATATTATGAATCCAAAAATGAAGTCCAATTTGAGAGATAAAACTTCTAAAATTTTAAAAAGTAGGTATTACTATTCATAACGGCTAGTTTGATCGGTTGTGGTGTGTGTTAGAACTCGATGTTGCGTACAACACACGCTATTGCATTATTCAAAGAGAAGCGTACCGTAGAAGCATGGGGTGTTACATTCTACCCACCTTAAAATAATTTCTTCCCCAAAATTTCTGGAATACTAACGCATGAAAAGACTCGGGTTTTTCTTCATCATAAGTTCCTCGGGTTCTCACGTTGCCTCTTCTATCTTGTGGTTTCTCCATAAAACTTTTACCAGATGTGTCATCCGGTTTCTCAGTACTTGTTCTCTCGTATCAAGAATCATGACGGGCTCTTCGCAATAAGACAGATCGGGTTCAAGTTCTAGTTCCTCGTAGGTGAGTACATACGTTGGGCCAGGCATGTATTTCCTCAATAGAGATACGTGGAACACATCGTGAACTTTGGAAAGACTTGGAGGCATTTCCAATCGGTAAGCTACAACCCCAATTCGTTCTAGAATTTCAAAAGGTCCGATGTACCTGGGACTCAATTTTCCTTTCTTACCAAAATGTATGACTCCCTTCCATGGAAATACCTCCAGGAAAACATGATCACCGACTTGAAATTCCAAATCATTCCTTCGATTATCGGAATAGATATTATGCCTACTTTGAGATGCTTTGATATGGTTGTGGATTACCTTCACCTTTTCTATCATTTCCTCCACCAGTTCTGGGCCTACAAGTTTTCTTTCACCAATGTCATCCCAACAAGTTCATGTACGACATATCTTTCCGTATAATGCTTCATATGGTGCCATATGAATACTCGAATGGAAGCTATTGTTATAGGAAAATTCTACCAGAGGTAAATATTGTTCCCACATAACATGAAACTCAAGTGAGAAGGATCTCAACATGTCTTCTAAGGATTGAATAGTTCGTTCTGATTTTCCATCTGTTTGAGGGTGGTAGGAAGTGCTCAAATGAAGTTCAGTATCCAAGGCTTTCTGAAGACTTTTCCAGAATCTTGAAGTAAAACGGGGATCACGATCAGAAACAATCGATAGGGGTACTCAATGAAGTCTCACAACTTCATCAATATATAGTCTTGTTAGACGTTCCAGTGGTAGATCTTCTCTTATAGCAAGAAAATGTTCTGAATTGGTAAGACGATCAACAATGACCCATATTGCATCATTCCTTCTAGGAGTCTTTGGTAGCCCCATGAAAAAGTCCATTGTAATATTTTCCCATTTCCACTCCGGTATGGGAAGAGGTTGCATGACTCCTCCAGGCTATTTCCTTCCAGCTTTAAATTATTGACAAACCATACATCTTGACACAAAATCAGTAATCTCCCTCTTCATGTTTTCCCACCAAAAATGTTCCTTCAAATCTCTATACATTTTGGTGCTCCCATGGTGTATAGAGAAATTGGAACTATGAGCATCATCTAGCAATTCCCTTTTTAGATCAGGTATATCGAGAACATAAAGTCTCTTCCCAAATCGTAAAATTCCATCTTCATACACAAAGTCTCTAAATCTCCCATCATTCACAGCTTTAATCTTCTTTTGAAATTCTTCATCATCAGTTTGAGAACTCTTAATTATTTCTAGTAAAGATGGTTTGGAAACCATTTGAAAAAGCATTGATGTTTCACCTTCCCTAGTTATTACCATGTCCATCTACACTAGATCCATGAAAATGGGATCCCTTTCAATTATCATATTGTTCAAAACTCCATGGTCTTTTATGCTCAAAGAATATTCAACCTTGTTTGCCTTCCCCGGGTGGTAGTGTATCGTGCAATCATAATCCTTGAGTCATTCAAGCCATCTCCTTTGCCTCATGTTGAGTTCTTTTTGTGAGAAAATATACTTCAAACACTTGTGATCAGTATAAATCTCACATTTTTCACCATAGAGGTAGTGCCTCCATATCTTAAAATCAATGATCACAGCAGCTAACTTGAGATCATGAGTAGGATAGCTTTGCTCATGAATTTTCAACTTTCGTGATGCATGGGAAATAACCCTATCATTCTGCAAAAGGACACAACCAAGTCCTTTCTTCGATGCATCACTATAAATAACAAACCCATCATTACCCAATGGTAGAGTCAATATAGAAGCATTGACTAATCTTCTCTTCAGTTCTTTGAAACATTCTTCACACTCTTTTCTCCAAAAAAATTTAACCCCATTACGTGTGAGCTTCGTTAATGGGTTAGCCAATCGGGCAAAATTCTGGACGAAACATCGGTAATAACCTACCAAACCAATAAAACTATGTACCTCAGTTATACTCGTAGGTGCTGGCCATTCTTGGATTGCCTTGGTCGTAGAAGGATCAACAGAGATTCCATATTTACAGAAAATATGGCCAAGAAAAGAAATCTCATGAATCTAGAATTCAAACTTGCTAAACTTCCCATATAATTCATGTCTTCTCAGAGTCTTCAGGATAATGCGCAAGTGACTTTCATGATCCTCGTAGCATTTAGAGTATACCAAGATATCATCAATAAATACCACCACAAATTCATCGAGATATTCCTTGAAAACTCTATTCATCATATCCATGAATACAGAGGGTGCATTAGTCAATCCAAAAGGCATTACAGTAAACTCGTAATGCTCATACCTGGTTCAAAATGCTATCTTCAGAATGTATTCCTTCTTACACACAACTGATGGTATCCAGATCGAAGGTCAATCTTTGAAAAGTATTGAGCTCCATGCAGTTGGTCAAATAAATCATCAATGTGAGGTAGGGGATACTTGTTCTTTATTGTTATAGCATTGATCTCCCTGTAGTCGATACATAACCTCATAGATCCGTCTTTCTTTTTAACAAAAAGAACAGGGGCTCCCCATGGGGAAACACTAGGGAGAATGAATAACTTATTACTCAATTCATCTAGTTGTTTCTTTAGTTCAACTAATTCTACAGTGGCCATTCTATAAGGGGTATTCTATATAGGCCTTGATCCAGGAATTAAATCAATGGAAAACTCAACTTCTCGTTCTTGAGGATATCCAGGTAAATATTCCAGAAATACATCTACATATTCTTTCACAACAGGTAAATCCTCTATTTGAACATTCCTTTCCTCACCCCTAGTCATTTCATTCTATTCCTCCCCAATAATTGAATTTAGTTGAGCTACTGGGGGTGGATCTAGATAAGAATTAGGTGGTGACGATTCTTCTCTAAAGATAAGGTGTTCCTTATCATCATCATCAAAAATCATAACCTCCTTCTTCTTACAATAAATCTTCGCATCATAGTCTGAAAGCCAATCCTTACCAAGGATTATATCAAACTCAATCATAGGTATGACGATGAGATCAGCAGATAAAGAACATTTATGTGCTCTAATGGGGACTGATTCACAAAACTCTGTTGTAATGATACTTCCCTTAGGAGTTTTAACTGACAAATCCCTTGTTAAATCAAATTGGAAATATCTAATTTTCATAGAAAACTGGGAAGATATGAAACAATTCGATGATCCAAAATCAAATAATGCATTTGCTAAACTTGAGGAAACCATTAAATTACCTGACACCACGTCTTTTGGAGCTTCTACCTCAGCAATAGTGATATAAAAAGCTTGGCATTGATACCTTGGCCTTTTCTGAGGTATGTTCCCCTAACGATTAGGACATTCATTTGCATAATCTCCCATCTCCCTGCAATTCTAGCACTGAACATTGGTAGCTTCCTTCTTCCCTTTGCAATCACGATATTAGTGGCCTTTTGCACCACACTTGTAACAGACACCCATTCCCTTCAAGCAAGTACAAGGGTGTTTTATCCCACATTTACCACAAGATGGATATTTAACCTTTCCCTTCTTCCCCTTATTTCCATTCCCAGATTGATCAGTAGATCTATTCTTCTCTTGCTTTTCTTTAAAGTCATAAGACTTAGAGAATTATTTTCTGTCTTGATAACACAAGAGACAGTGTCTTCGTACGACGAGAAGGATTGTGAGACTAATGCTCGACAAATAAATGGTTTTAACCCATCAAAGAAACGATCAATCTTACTTCTTGGGTTACGTATATAATCTCCAACATACCTTGCTAACCTTGTAAAGTTAGCCTCATACTTTGCGACATTCTCATCCTCCTTTTGTCTCAGACTCAAAAATTACCTTTTCATATCTACTCGATGGTCACGAGGAAAGTATTTTTCTAAAAACAGATCTTTGAACTCTCTCCATTCCATATTTGATACTTCATCATCTTCCTTCGTGTTTTGCATCAATGACCACCATTGATCAGCATCTCCAGTGAGGCGGTAAATGTAACAGCCCAAGATTTTATGAAAAATATTCTTTTTAATTTCACTAATGTCTTGTGTTGTATGCTACACCAATAGGAGCTTGCACAACACGCATCCTTGACTTGCCTTGCATTACACGCAATCGCGGCCTTCCTCGATAGCGTTTGTAGTACGCAATAACGAGTTTCACTAAACAACAATATGCTATTAAAATATTATTAAAAGTAGCCGTTATGAATAGTAATAACCACTTTTTGAAATTTTATAAATTATATTTTTCAAAATGGACTTCATTTTTGGATTCAGAATATCGAAATTAGCCTAGGGTGAAATTTTGGTATTTTTCTGAAAACTTTCAATTTTTGATGAATAGTGAAACCACTAAGTGGTAGTTAAAAAAACTGAATTGTTCATAAAACATAATTTTACCGCTTCTGTGAGTGGAATTTCAAAAATCTGAGAGTCACGGTTGATGTCAGTAAGTAAAATGTGGTTCAATGAGATGAAAATAATTTTTTTGTGAATAATAACTTTTTACTTTTTTTTACCACGGTTAAAAGTAAATAGGGTAATTAAGGGTAGAAATGATATTCTTATTACCCTAACACATGTCCTAATTCTGTTGGATATGTGTAATTCGACCAAAAACAACCTTATGAATATAATATGACCATTTAGGCCCACTTGGATTAGATTAGGACATTTATTATTAATTTATTTAAAGAAGGGTTAAAATAGTTAAAATCAAAGTTTAATAAGTAAATAATGTTTAATATGGGGTTATACATAAGATAAATTTGTCTATAAATATTAATTAGAAATATAAAAATATTTCCTACATAATGGTATTTTATTTTTAATTTTTAGACATTAAATAAGTTAATTTATTTATGACACAACGATGATACAGTAATTATCTTATTAATGAAATATTGACATAATTGATGTTATAAATACCCAAATAAATATAATTTGAGACTTTTTATGAATTACACTAATTTTCTAGGTTAATATGACATGTTATTGTGGATTTATTTAACGTTTTTCGAACTTATCATTCTGTTATGATTTTCACAAAAATCAATTACTAAATAGTGTCAAAATTGACATAAAATAGGTTTTAAAACAAATATTATATTATTAATTGTTATTTTATTCCTAAAAATCTATGGTTCGGCCAAATTACTTAGATAAGGTTATATATATTGATAATAAACAAATTGGGGTTCTTTTGGCTTCTTATTGTAAGTTTATTAACCTTATAGTGTAAGAACACAAGAAGACACAACAAAAGTAAAAATATTTAACTTAATGTTAAATCTAAATGATAATGTTAAAATAGGAACCTAAACTTGTATAAATTATATTAGATGAGAGGATTTCAACCCCTACCCACCATAGCCTAGAAATAAATCAATTTGGAGCTATTTAAAATCGAACTTTACTTTATAATAAAATAATATTTTTAGTTATTCCAAAGGTGCCCCTCTCCTCCCTTATAAAAGGACACCTCCTACCTCTCATCCTCACACAACTTTGAGCCTTCAAGCTCGGCCAACACCTGGTATATTCTCTTATCCACTTCCCTAGAAACATCCTAGAGGTTCTGGTCTTCCTCAAAGACCAATTTTAGTGCCCTAAGAGGAGGTCTCAAAGAGGCGCTTCAAAGAGGAGGTAATTTCCGTTACCGATTCTTTCACCTTTATTTCTTCTTCCACTTCTTCGTCTTTGGTTTTTTCATTATGAGGTAAAAACATAAGTATCACTCATATACTGATATGTTATTATAAGTATGAAACAATCCTATTTCACCATCTATCCATCCTACGGAAAACGAAATCACCGCGCGTGCGTACGTACGGAATACCGTCTCCACGCCGTGATGTAATCTATTTTCCACCACCACCTTACTTGTATGGGTATAATGGTGTAAATAATGACTATATATGACTAATATAAAGTGCTATTGATTCTGAAATACTATACATATACTCCAATACAATTCCACTTCATAGGAACGATATCATCACTCGTGCGTACGTACGGAATATCGTCTCCACGATGTGATGCGACTCGTTCTACATGATCTTCATTTCATAATGATTATATAAATGAATTGAATGAATGAATATGATATATATTACACTAATACCATTCTGGAAATGAGGTATCTATAACCTAAATAAAAGAATAAGAATTTATTCGACAAAACACGCATAAGAACAAAAAGTTATAAACACCTGAATAATAAGTAGCAATGAAATATTACTACTAAGAAGCTAAGAATATGACCATATATGATATCATAAAAATAAGTATGATTCTGGAATAAGTCAATAACATTATTTAAATCATTATACAGGAGTTTCAGACACTTACAAAGCAAGTCGGACCTAAGGTAAGGGAAATATCACAATCTCACTTTTATCCGAGATTGTTTTTACTTTGGTAATTACTGGGGTATATTTTATCATCCACATCCATGTTCCCTCAATATATAATATTATTTCCATCCTTCTACAATATTTTATATCCAATTTTACCCTTCGGTGAGTTTTTAGTAAAAGATATGAAATGAATCTTTTTTCGTTTTTCATACGAGGTACTTTTTGACTTTTCCGACAAAAGTACGAAGAATGTTTTTTTAACTTATACGGCATGAATGGATTTTAAAAAAAAATTATTTCCAAGAAGCTTCCTTTAAAAGTTTTCATGTTTATTTTTAATCAACTTATTTTAGTTTCAAATTGTAAGACATGTTAAGAAAGGAAAATGTTTTTGAAGTAGAAAGGATATTTTCCTCAAGAATGGAGTTCAAGTGTTTTATCAAAATAATTTTCCATCTAAGATAATAAAGGGTTATGTTTTTATCCCTATTATTACATTGATTTGATTATATTGTGATGGAAATATTTTTATGAATTCCTTTATCTTATATGAATTGTTTTATGATGTCATGATGTTTAAGATTCCCATTTGTATTACATGGGTTATGCAATGATGTATGATTTATGATTTTGTGGCACACATAAGAATGGTATCATTATGAGATGGGTGGGACCTATATCTCCCTCCAATGCATTGGGTAATGAATTTATATCTCATGAGATAGACATGGCTAGAATGGTAGGTTATACCGGTTCAGTGAAACAGGACTGAAACGAGGGTGACTCGGTTCAGAAAGGGACTTTGTCCACTAAGATAGTCTTGGAAATGAGTCTTGAATAATAAGAAATGATTCTCTATGATTATGTGTGTATGACACAAAGTTTAATGTTTTAAGTTATGATTATTTTGATGAAATTTCACTGCCATGAGTTATCCCAGGTTATGAAATTATGATCTCTTTTACAGGTTAAAATTTCCATAAGTTATGTGCTTATGTATATGATGTGATTGATATTTCTTTTGTTTACCCTTACTGAGCATTTGAGCTCACCCTTTTATGTTTTCTTTTCCCCAGGATATAAAGAAAGGTTTTAGGTATAAAAAAAAGGAAGATATTTATGGGAGATGTTGAAGATCTTTCACCAGGATTAGAAGATTATATTCCGAGTTTCCAAAGACACTAAACTATTACGATCCTTGTGTGTGTGTTTTTGTTATGTACTAAGTATTCCGTAAATGTAATGTAATGTCCATGTACGTCAGGATTTTGGTCTCTACAGTTGGTATCAGAGGAAAGGTTTAGTCAACCTTTGGAAACTAGGATGCGAGAACTTTAGTGAGGTCAAAGAGATATTTCTAAGGTATGTCTAGGGATGTCTCTAAGGTTAAGTATACGTAGAGGTTATAGTCTTAGAATTGCGCTAACGATCTTAGAATTTATCCTAAGATGTTAGATATTGAGGGTACTCCCCCTTTATTATGTTGTTTTCCCTATCATGATTTTTGCCTCTCACACTATTCTTTTTGGGTTTTAGACGATGGCTGGAACCCGAAGAAACCGTGTTGATCAATGCAATGGACAATGCAATGATTGTCCTCCTAAACAAACAAATGTTATGGGAGATGGAGTGAAAATTTTATTTCTATACTTACACAAGCTATGAATCATTCTGGACTTCCAAATGAGCAGAGAAGGGAACAATATTCTATTGAGTCCTTCATGAGGCAACATCCACCTTCTTTCAGTGGGTCTTCTGATCCACTTGTTGCTGAACAATGGATAAGTACCACTGAAAAGATATTTTCAGTTCTTCAATGTTCAGAACATGATAAAGTCATCTTAGCAATATATCATTTGGAAGGTAAAGCTGATCAATGGTGGAATCTTATCAAGAATACGAGGCAAAGAGATGAAATTGAGTCCATGGAATGGGACGAGTCCAAGAACTTATTTTTCAATAAGTACTTCCCTCGTATTCTTCGAACAAAGATGGAGAAGGAGTTTCTTGAACTAAAGCAAAAGGATGATGAATCTGTTGGTATATACGAAGCGAATTTTACAAGACTTGCAAGTTATGCATCTGGCATTATCATCCAACCTGAAAGTAAAGTTGATCGATTTTTCAATGGCTTAAAACTAAGTCTTCGAAGGGCATTAGCTATAAGAGACTTTAGTTTCTATGAAGAAATTGTGCGTTGTGCTCTCAAGGTAGAAATGGAAGTTGGTATTACTTATCCATCTCATAATTTTGACAAGAAACGAAAGATGGAGTTCAAGGAGAAATATCAGAATAATGGTGAAAAGAAGATGAATGTTTCCTTATGCTCAAAGTGTGGAAATAAACATGGTGGAGATTGTCTTAAAGTGACTAGAAAATGTTTTAAGTGTGGAAAAGAAGGTCATCGAGCAGTTGAGTATCTAGGTAATGGAAAAAGGGTTTCTAATGATGTGAATAAAGCAAACACTGCAGAGAACGCACCACCAACACTTCAATGCTTCAAGTGCAAGGAAATGGGGTATTATGCTAATAAATTTCCTAATCCAAGGGTTAGGGATGATCAACATGAGAAACCATTTATGGAAAAGGACAAAAAGAAGTCACATGCGATCACTATTGGAGATGTTGAATATGACAATGATGTGGTGGAATGATTAAGTGTTTATGTAATGGGATTCCAAAATAATGTTGTATATAGTATCGTGGAATATTTGAATATTTATGTTTTGGTCTATTGTGGTTTTCAATAATTTTATGGTACCGGTAACCATGAAAAGTGATTGAGACATTTTTGGTAAATAGATGATATGAGCATAATGAAGGGATAAGAAGATAATGAGATGTTTGATTGTATTCATGAGCTCATGATTGATATAAGAACTAAGTGATATCATGGTTTGAGTATATAAAATTTTGAGGATTTTGGTATGTGGAAAGTGTTAACTTTTAACTGCATTCATGTTTTCACTAAGGTTCAATGGGTATTCATTCTTCATGAGAATACATGATTAAGGTATTCACGTGTTTGTAATTTGACCAACAAGATATATCTTATGATATATGGGGGATAAATGATGGAATTCACGTGATTATTCTATGACATTTCAAGTAATCATTTTCTTTATACTATGAGCTTGGACCGAAGTATTTTAGATAAGCCTAAAGATTAGAATGGATTATGTTGGACATAAGTTAGGATAAAACGTTTTTTGATATTATTGATGGGATGTTATAGTAATATATCTTTAGAAAAAGGACAACCTACAGGACGGGCGACAGCCCATCGCGTCGGACAAGGCTGTGGGAATCGAACCCACAACCGAAGTGCGACTGGACTTTATCGCCTACCACTGGCCTACAGGAAGTCCCTGTTTAGTAGAAACTAGTTTTATTATATTAAGCAGTATGATATATGAAGTATAAGTCCTTTTTAGGAACCATATATGATTAATCTCACTATAGAATGACTTATGTATATTTAATAACTTTTGCTAACCTTTTGTTTGAGAAAGATGGAATGACCCGTCATTCTATCACATGATCTGCTAACACTTCACGAATAACAAATTCAACTTCATTTATTTAAGAGATGAAGTGGAAATTGTTCAAGGCACGAACAACAGTGAGATTGTACAAAAATAAAGTATGTATTTATTCTAATTCAAATTCTTCAACTTTAGGGAAACGATCTTGAAAACCAAAAATGTTGTCCTAGTGCTCTTATATCTGATTAATCAGATGATACCTTAGATCGTCACAAATTTATGGATTTGTGATTGTTGGCTTTTCCATAGCCATGTTCTCTACCACTCTCCATCAGAACATGATGGTTAGATTTTTCTTCCATATCCATATTTTCATCTATGTGGAAACCCAATGATTAGTTTATTTGGGTAACCGTTATGTTTCATACTTTCGTTTTTAAATATTGGTTTTCATATTCCTTTTTACGATGTGGGTTTCTATTAAAGAAACTTTTGAATAGTAAACCATTTATAACCCCGACGAATTTTGAGGAAGAAATTCATTTTAAGGGGGGTAGAATGTAACAGCCCAAGATTTTATGAAAAATATTCTTTTTAATTTCACTAATGTGTTGTGTTGTACGCTACACCAAAAGGAGCTTGCACAACACGCATCCTTGGCTTGCCTTGCATTACACGCAATCGCGACCTTCCTCGATAGCGTGTGTAGTACACAATAACGAGTTTCACTAAACAACAATATGCTATTAAAATATTATTAAAACTAGCCGTTACGAATAGTAATAACCACTTTTTGAAATTTTATAAATTTTATTTTTCAAAATGGACTTCATTTTTGGATTCAAGAATATTGAAATTAGTCTAGGGTGAAATTTTGGTATTTTTCTGAAAACTTTCAATTTTTGATGAATAGTGAAACCACTAAGTGGTAGTTAAAAAAACTGAATTGTTCATAAAACTTAATTTCACCACTTCTGTGAGTGGAATTTCAAAAATCTGAGAGACACGGTTGATGTCATTAAGTAAATTTGGTTCAATGAGATGAAAATAATTTTTTGGTGAATAGTAACTTTTTACTTTTTTTTACCACGGTTAAAAATAAATAGGGTAATTAAGGGTAGAAATGATATACTTATTACCCTAACACATGTCCTAATTCTATTTGATAAGTGTAATTCGACCAAAAACAACCTTATGAATATAATATGACCATTTAGGCCCACTTTGATTAGATTAGGACATTTATTATTAATTTATTTAAAGAAGGGTTAAAATAGTTAAAATCAATGTTTAATAAGTAAATAATTTTTAATATGGGGTTATACATAATATAAATTCGACTATAAATATTCATTAGAAATATAAAAAAATTTCCTATATAATGGTATTTTATTTGTAATTTTTAGACATTAAATAATTTAATATATTTCTGACACAACGATGATCCAGTAATTATCTTATTAATGAAATATTGACATAATTGATGTTATAAATACCCAAATAAATATAATTTGAGACTTTTTATGAATTAAAATAATTTTCTAGGTTAATATGACATGTTAGTGTGGAGTTATTTATCTTTTTTCGAACTTATCATTCTGTTATGAGTTTCACAAAAATCAATTACTAAATATTGTCAAAATTGACATAAAATAGTTTTTAAAACAAATATTATATTATTAATTGTTATTTTATTGATAAAAATCTATGGTTTGGCCAAATGACTTAGATAAAGTTATATATATTAATAATAAACAACGTGGGGTTCTTTTGGCTTCTTATAGTAAGTTTATTAACCTTATAGTGTAAGAACACAAGAAGACACGACAAAAGTAAAATTATTTAACTTAATGTTAAATCTAAATGATAAGGTTAAAACAGGAACCTAAACTTGTCTAAATTCTATTGTATGAGAGGATTTCTACCCCTCCCCACCTCATCCTCGAAATAAATCAATTTGGAGCTATTTAAAACCGAACTTGACTTTATAATAAAATAATATTTTTAGTTATTCCAAAGGTTCCCCTCTCCTCCCTTATAAAAGGGCACCTCCTCCCTCTCTTCCTCACACAACATTGAGCCTTCAAGCTCGGACAACCCCTGCCAAATTCTTTTCTCCACTTCCCTAGCAACATCCTAGAGGTTCTGGTCTTCCTCAAAGACCAATTTTAGTGCCCTAAGAGGAGGTCTCAAAGAGGCGCTTCAAAGAAGAGGTAATTTCCGTTACCGATTCTTTCACCTTTATTTTTTCTTCCAATTATTCTTCTTAGGTTGTTTCATTATGATGTAATAACATCAGTATCACTCATATACTGATATTTTATTATAAGTATGAAACAATCCTATTTCACCATCTATCCATCCTACGGAAAACGAAATCACCGCGCGTGCGTACGTACGGAATACCATCTCCACGCCGTGGTGTAATCTATTTTCCACCACCACCTTACTTGGATGGGTATAATGGTGTAAATAATGACTATATATGAATATTATAAAGTGATATTGATTCTGAAATAGTATACATATACTCCAATACAATTCCACTTCATAGGAACGATATCATCACTCGTGCGTACGTACGGAATACCGTCTCCACGATGTGATGCGACTCGTTCTACATGATCCTCATTTCATAATGATTATATAAATGAATTGAATGAATGAATATGATATATATTACACTAATACAATTCTGGAAATGAGGTATCTATAACCTCAATAAAAGAATAAGAATTTATTCGACAAAACACGCATAAGAACAAAAAGTTATAAACACCCGAATAACAAGTAGCAATGAAATATTACTACTAAGAAGCTAAGAATATGACCATATATGATATCATAAAAATAGTTATGATTCCGGAATAAGTCAATAACATTATTTAAATCATCATACAGGAGGTTCGGACACTTACAAAGCAAGTCGGACCTAAGGTAAGGGAAATATCACAATCTCACTTTTATCCGAGATTGTTTTTACTTTAGTAATTACTGGGGTATATTTTATCATCCACATCCATGTTACCTCAATATGTAATATTATTTCCATCCTTCTACAATAGTTTATATCCAATTTTACCCTTCGGTGAGTTTTTAGTAAAAGATATGAAAGGAATCTTTTGTCGTTTTTCGTATGAGGTACTTTTTGACTTTTCCGACAAAAGTACGAAGAATGTTTTTTTAACTTATATGGCATGAATGGATTTTTTTAAAAAAAAATTATTTCCAAGAAGCTTCCTTTACAAGTTTTCATGTTTATTTTTAATCAACTTCTTTTAGTTTCAAATTGTAAGACATGTTAAGAAAGGAAAATGTTTTTGAAGTAGAAAGGATATTTTCCTAAAGAATGGAGTTCAAGTGTTTTATCAAAATTATTTTCCATCTAAGATAATAAAGGGTTATATTTTTATCCCTATTATTACATTGATTTGATTATGTTGTGATGGAAATATTTTTATGAATTCCTTTATCTTATATGAATTGTTTTATGATGTCATGATGTTTAAGATTCCCATTTGTATTACATGGGTTATGCAATGATGTATGATTTATGATTTTGTGGCACACATAAGAATGGTATCCTTATGAGATGGGTAGGACCTATATCTCCCTCCAATGCATTGGGTAAAGATTTTATATCTCATGAGATAGACATGGCTGGAATTGTAGGTTATACCGGTTCAGTGAAACAGGACTGAAACGAGGGTGACTCGGTTCAGAAAGGGTCTTTGTCCACTATGATAGTCTTGGCAATGAGTCTTGACTAATAAGAAACGATTCTCTATGATTATGTGTGTATGCCACAAAGTTTAATGTTTTAAGTTATGATTATTTTGATGACATTTCACTACCATGAGTTATCCCAGGTTATGAAATTATGATCTCTTTTACAGGTTAAGATTTCCAAAAGTTATGTGCTTATGTATATGATGTGATTGATATTTCTTTTGTTTACCCTTACTGAGCATTTGAGCTCACCCTTTTATGTTTTCTTTTCCCCAGGATATAAATAAAGGTTTTAGGTATAAAAAAAGGAATATCTTTATGGGAGATGTTGAAGATCTTTCACCAGGATTAGAATATTATATTCCGAGTTTCCAAAGACACTAAACTATTACGATCCTTGTGTGTGTGTTTTTGTTATGTACTAAGTATTCCGTAAATGTAATGTAATGTCCATGTACGTCAGGCTTTTGGTCTCTACAGTAAACTTCAATGATAACTTTTCCCCTTTCACTACTACCCAAAGCCTAAAATATTTTCTCTAGGGAATTTATCCATTTCTCAGCTACTAAGGGATTTGTACTCCCATTGAACGTTGGTGGTTGTTGCCTCATGAATCGATCTAACATTGATCCTCCACGCTGCAGATCAGGGTGCTCCATACGGGTAAGGTTATTATTCATAACCTGAGTGAGTTGTCCCTGTATGGTGATTAGATGATAGGCACTAGTTACATCACCAGCTCCACTATAATTATCTTGAGTAGGAGGGCAATCCCTACATGGAGTGCGTGCATTGATACAGTTTCCTTTTCTTCCACTAGGTGCCATTTCTAAACAATGGCATAAACTAGATCAGTTTATGAATCAAAATAAATAATTCCATACTTATAAAACACTTAACATAAATTGAACTATTTATGGATATAATCCATAATCATAAAAATATTTTCTTTTAGGAAGTATACACTCATAAACCCTTCATAATGAGTTTCAAAGAAAATGTGAGTTATCCTAAGCATATCCCCCAGGAGTGTCGTAACCAAGAGTGCAGCAAGGCCCGTTGTCATGCACCAGTTCCCGTTCGAGCCTAGCTCAAAGTAGTGTTTTCAGGTTTTACCCCTAGGTACATCTGTGCCCGAGCCGCCTCTACTTTCTCGTATCCAGACAAGGATGTATTTCTCGGAAAACTCACAAAATCTCTACAATACCAAAATTCTTGGAAGTTATTCTATACTAATCCTCAAAGTCCATCTTAGGTCTATGTGCTCTAATCAAAGTTTATCTAAATCTAGATTCCAAGGATTGTACTAAAATTACTCTGATACCAACTGTAACGCCCTGACCTCAGTTACCAAGAGTCGGTGCATTATTACATAACATTGGCATGATCACAAGAAAGATCAAACCTTGAAAGACCGATTAGTTTAGTAGCCTTGGAAACACTAGATATATTCAGAAGTCTTAAATTACATCATAAAAATGAAAACTACAACAAAATCTTTTCTTCATAGTCCACACTCATAACCCCACATACTATTCCTACAGGTCATTCATAAATTACTTCTTCAAATCCTGGGAAAAATAAAACATTGATAGGGGTGAGCTCAAATTCCCAGTACGGATAACAATATAGAGGAAACTTTCATAAATAAGAATAAATATTTTAAGTCAATGTATAACTAAAACAAAATCCTTTTAAACTTGAACTTCAACATAGTATGGAAGAAATGAAATAATTCCATTTACTTATTCACATTGATATTCCACTAATCGAATAATCACATGCAATATCAATAACCACTTTCATAATGATAGAATGCATAATGCCAGACTATCATAACCACATAGCCAAGACCTCGTGCCAAGACTACAAATAAGATTTTTCCAAGGCCTTGTTCCAAGACACTAGTTTGTCTCATGAGACCTACCAATGCATCGAGGAGCTATAGCGAGCTCCACCCGTCACATATTAAGTCCAATGCATTCCCATATGAAAAGTTTTAAACACAACATAAACATTCGTATTAAAACTATCATACGAAATGTAAATACTTCATCCATAAACCATGAATGGTATAAAAATAACACATCCACAGTCAAACATATCACAAAACCTTCAATAAAATATAGAAGTTTTGTCTCATAACAAATCAACTTCAAATAAGCATAAAATCGATCAAAGGATGTTGAATTAGATGAAATAAAACTCTTTTTAGATAAATATCTCTTTCTATTTTGAAATCATATATTTATAAAATAAAACATTTTCTTTGAAAATATTCTTATAAGCTTGTAAGTGAAGCTTCGAAGATTTTATAACTGTGGAAAATAGCTGCACCCACCGTTTAAGTTAAAAAAAACATTCTTACCTTAATTCTGCCAAAAAGGTTAAAAAACACCTTGTTTGGAAAATGACAAAAATATTCTTTTACAAACCTCTTATAAAAATTCAAACAAGGGGATAAAAGTCCTTAACCCATATTCTTGTAAATAGTAAAAATGTTTGAAATAAATTCTTAAGAAACATGGATGTGGATGATAATTAAATCCCAGTAGATTATTACGTATAAACAACCTCGGATAATGAATGTAACACCCCAAGCTTCCACGATACGCTTCTCATTCAATAATGAAATAGCTTGCATTGTACGAAACTTCGAGTTCTAAAACACCGCGACTAATCAAAGTAGCCGTTATGAATAGTAATAACCACTTTTTAAAATTATAGAAATTTTATATTTCAAAATGGACTTCATTTTTGTATTCGTAATATCAAAATTATCCTATGTTGAATTTTTGGTATTTTTCTGAGAACTTCTAATTTTTTATGAATAGTGAAAAATACTTAAAAAAAACTTTTTTAATCAAAATAATTTATAGTGATAAATTATACTATTTAGTGGTTTTAAAGTATAATTAGAATATATTTTTACCATTTTATCCAATGGTGGTCATTAGAATTAATTTAACATTGAAATTGGACATAAACAATTGTCAATCTTTTGATATAAATTGTTTCTTAAAAACACGCTATTGTTGTGACAGCGGGAATTAATTATAAAATTAATTAATGCAACTTATATTTTTGGAATTTTGTAAAATAGACATCATTTTTGAATTCGGAATATCAATTATAGCTTAGGGTGAAATTTTGGCATTGTTCTGAAAAACTTCAATTTTTGATGAATAGTGAAACCACTAAGTGGTAGTTAAATAACTGCTTTTTCGTTTAAATGAAATATTACCACTTCTGTGATTTTATTTTCAAAAATCCGACATACATGGTTGTCATTAAGAAGTAAAATGTGGTTCAATGAGATTAAAATAATTTTTTGGTGAATAGTAACTTTTAAGTTCTTAATCGCGATTAGAGGTAATTAGTGTAGTTTAAGGTAAAAATAATGTTTTAATAATTAGAAATGAGCTTTACACTTGTCCTACTCCTATTGGATGAGTCATGGCCGACCAAGACAACCCATGGGTCAACTTGGGGACCCCATGGAGCCACTTTAGTTGGAAATTGACAAAAATACCTTTTATTTAATGTTAAAGTAAAAAATGACACAAACATGAAATGGTTTACTAAAACAATTTTTACATGGGGTTATACAAGTCATATTTTTGATTATAAATAGTCATTGGAAAGATAAAAAGATTTCCTACATCATAGTATTTGTTTTATAATTTTTAGACATTAAATAAATTAAATTATTTACAACATCATTATGATGCAGCGATGACCTCATTATTTAACGATTTTAATAAAATGAAAAGATAATGTACAATACAAGGCTTAAACTTGTCCAAAGACTATTGTATGGGTATATTTCGAACCCTTATCACCTTAGCCACGAATTATATATGTGTGGGACCTTTAGAATCCTAAAATCATTGTATAATAATGTAAACTTTCCTTACTTTCCAAGAGTGCCCCTCCTCTCCTCTTATAAATAGCCCCCATCTCCACCACCTAATTCACACATTCAAGCCATTTGGATCGTCCAACCTCTGCCCAAATACTCTCCCAACATCCCCCTATTACTCATAGAAGCATCACTTTGGGCAAAACTCTTCCCAAGGAAGCCTTTGGCTCAAATCAAAAAGAGTTACCCGATTTTGAGGTAATGTCTTCTCTAATGTTGTTTTGTTTTATTTTTCTTCTCCAACCCCCTAAAATCTTTTTATTAATTTCTTTTGTAACAACACCAGTATCCTCAATATACTATTATGTTGTTATAATAAGGATTCTAGCTACACTTACACACACCTACATATAATGGTTAAAGAACATACAGTTTCTGTGGATGGCGAATTTCTGCCTCACGAAAGGATGATTGTTCAACACTCATATAACACCTTCAAAGGTGTCCATTAAGATGTCACTATATTTATATATGATTTATAGTATTTTTATGTTTTACTTATGCTTCTGTATTTATCATTTGTGTCATAATTTATGATTTCCATTATGGTTAAAACGCGATAATTTAATTTTAGGAAGTGCGGACTACCGCCCCCTCAAAGTGATTTGAATCATTAATGCCATATGTGGGATGTATAAAGGATGGAGTAAATAGTATTATACACTATATTATACTGGAATTATATTATACATTTATATAATTATGATTTCATTCCATTAAAAACGAAATAGAAAGGAAAGTAGCGTTCATGCGTACGTACGGCTTACCGTCTCCATGAACGGTGCATTTCATTTCTTACCTCTAAATGTTACGTAATATTATAAATGAATGTATATACTGGATATATATGATATATATGAAATCTAAATCATGAATATAATTATGGAGATAATGGATATTCTACCACATAAACAACTTGTAATTATAAGAAGTTTATTGTTGACTCAAGTACCAAAGATCGACAAAACGACAATTATTAACTTAAATAATTACATAATGTTCATAACATTTTAATAAGTGATATAAAAAGGATAATGAAATTAAAAATGGTTCTTAATAAGGTATATATTAACTCTATTTTATTATTCAGGAGGTTAAAGAACGGTTGAGTCAAGTCAGACACGAGGTAAGGGAATTGTTTAACCCAATTTCCATTCTTTGGGTTAATCTCCTACTTTCAAATTATGTCATTATATTATTATGTCATATCTTGTATTTGTACTTTATTTATGTGTACATATAGTGAATACACATAATATATCTATTTTATTTTAAAAATGATCTTTTTATGGGACTTCGTCTCAATCTCCTTTCATTGAGGCAGATTTGGTTTTATACACAACTTTCTTTTATACGGTGTATAAACCCCGTTGACTTTTACATTTATTCAAAAAGAATCTTTTTTATATGAAGCGTTTTAATAAATGTCAAAAAGGAATGTTTTTCTTTCCGTACTTATGCGGCGACAACGACTTCTCCGCCGCCGCGACCATTATTTGAGTTTCGGCTTCCTCTACAAGCCATCACTTTTTTTTAATTAAAAATAAATACAATGTTTTAACTTTCTTTTATTTTGGTATTGAAAATTGTTTTGAAAGCGTTCTTATTATATCAATGTATTGTATTGATATATTGTGATTGAAATGTGGAAATTTTATGTTTCCTTTATGCATGTTTTATGTGATATGATTATGTTATGGTTTATGATATGTTTAAACCTGTTCATATGAGGAATGAATTGGACTTAATAAGTTACTGGTGGAGCCCGCTATAGCTCCTCGATGCATCGGTAGGTCTCATGAGACAACAAGACGTGGAATTGGCCAAGGTCCTTTCCCAATTTGATTTATGGTTTTGGCCGAGGCCTTAATCATTTTAGACGTCTTGGCCGAGGCCTTGACAAAATGTTTCAGAATGTCTGGCATTATACATTCCCTCATTATGAAAGTGGTTATTGATATTGCATGTGATTATTAGACCAGTAGAATATCCATGTGAAGAATTGAATGGAATTATCTCATTTTACTTTTTCCATATTATTTTGAAGTTCATGTTTAAAAGGCTTTTGTTTTAGTTATACATTGCCTTAAATGTTTATGTTTATTGATGAAAGCTTCCGCTATATTGTTATCCATACTGGGCATCTGAGCTCACCCCATTCAATGTTTTAATATTTTCCAGGATGTGAAGAATTATTTTATGAATGACCTGCAGGGATAGTCAGAAGAGGATATGAGTGTGGACTATGAAGACTTTGTTATTTGTTTTTAACTTTATGATGTAATGTAAGACTTATGAATGTATCTAGTGTTTCCAAGGCTACTAAACTAATCGGTCTTTCGAGACTTGATCTTTTATGATCATGCCAATGTTACGAAGTAATGCACCGACTCTGGGTAGCTGGGGTTGGGGCATTATAGTTGGTATCAGAGGCAGTTTAGTACTAACCTTGGAAGCTAGATTTAGATATACTCTGATTAGAGCACATAGCCCGAAGATAGACTTTGAGGATTAGTATAGAAGAACTTCCTTGAATTTTGGTATTGTAGAGATGTTGTGAGTTTTCCGAGAAATACATTCCTGTCTGGATGCGAGCAGGTAGAGGCGGCTCTGGAACAGATGTACCTAGGGGTAAATCCTGAAAACACCGCTTTGAGCTAGACTCGAATGGTAACTAGTGCACGACAACGGGCCTTGCTGCAATCTTAGTTATGACACTCCCGGGGGATATGCTTAGGATAATTCCCATTTTCTTTACAAACCACTATGAACAGTTATGAGTATATACTTCCTCAAATAAAAACTTTTTATGATTATGGGTTATATCCATAAATAGTGCAATTTATGTTAAGTATTTTACAAGTATGGAATTATGTATTTTGATTCATAAACTAATCTAGTTTATGACATTGTTTAGAAATGGCGCCTAGTGGAAGGAATGGAAACCGTATCAATGCACGCACTGCGTGTAGGGATTTCCCTCCTGCTCAAGATAATTATTGTGGAGTTGGAGATACAACTGGTGCTGATCAACTTATTACCATACTGGGACAACTCACTCAGGTTATGAATAATAACCTTACTCGTATGGAGCACCCTGATCCGCAACGTGGAGGATCAATGCTAGAACGTTTCATGAGGAAACAACCACCAACCTTCAATGGGAGTACAAATCCTATAGTAGCTGAGCAATGGATAAATTCCTTAGAGAAAATATTCCATGCCTTGGGGAGTAGTGAAAGGGAGAAGGTTGTCATGGCAGTTTACCGCCTCACTGGAGATGCCGATCAGTGGTGGTCGCTGATTCAAAACACAAAGGAAGATGATGACGTATCGAATATGGAATGGAGGGAGTTAAAAGATATTTTCATAAAAAAATACTTTCCTCGTGACCATCGAGCAGATATGGAAGGGAAATTTCTGAGTCTGAGGTAGAAGGAGGATGAGAATGTCACAAAGTATGAGGCTAACTTTACAAGGTTAGCGAGGCATGCTTCCGATTATATACGTAACCCAAGGAGTAAGATTGATCATTTCTTTTATGGGTTAAAACCATTTCTCTGTCGAGCTTTAGTATCACAATCCTTCTCGTCATACGAATATATTGCCTCGTGTTCTATCAAGACAGAAAAGGAATTCTCTAAGTCTTATGACAACAAAGTAAAGCAAGAGAAGAAGAGAACGGTGGAACAAGAGATAGATAAAGGGAAAAAGGGAAAGAAGGATTTTCCATTATGTTATAATTGTGGGAAGAATCACCCTGGTACTTGCCTAAAAGGAATGGGATTTTGTTATAAATGTGGAGAAAAGGGTCACCAGGCTCGTGATTGCAAGGGAAAGAAAGAGGATATCAAAGTTTAATGCTACAATTGTAGAGAAATGGGTAATTATGAAAATGAATGTCCTAAGTGTCAGGGAAACTTACCTCAGAAAAGGCCAAGGGATCAAGGAGAATCTTATGCTATTACTACAGTTGAAGCAGAATAACTAATGTATTGGTGCTTTTGGACTCATGGATTATATTCTGGTTATTAGAATAATGTGATATAAATATAAGGATTGTACTTCAGTACTTGTTGTTTTCATTAAGGATCTAATATGATGAAGGTAATCATATTTTTAGTATGTGACAATAAGAGAAACTTTACTTTGTTTGGGGAATCTGATAAATTGATTTTGGAATTAAGAGACCTTTTAGAGAAAGTTTGGACAGATGTATTTTGGATAACTATATATGTTGGGATGTATTAAGTTGAAAATTGAATAGTATTGTTTAAGGTTAAAACATTTCTGAAGATTATTTTTGTAATACTATAATACTATATTTTTAGGAAAAGGACAACCTGCAGGGTGGGGCATAACCCGTCGCGTCGGACAAAGCTGTAGGAATCGAACCCACAACCATAGTGCGACAGGCCATTATTTCCTACCACTAGCCTACAGGAAGTCCCTGGTTATTACAAAATAATTTTACTAATCTAAATGGTATGTGTTAACATTTGGAACCTTATACAATTTGATAAATAGAATATTTTTGAGTTCTATTATCTTTTTGAGTGAAAAATGAGTTTGTGGTAGAAATTAGTTGAAGGTTGAAACTCTACTTGTCAAGAATAAATATATATACCTATCTCTTATTCAATGAATAAATTAATTCTTAAACTTTAGTAAAGGGAAATTAAACCAAAAAATGTGTTATCCTAATACCTTATGTCTTGTTGAACTGATGATATTTTAAATCAACATAGATTGAAGGCTTTGAGGCCCTCAATTTTACACTTGTTTGTGATTAATGACCTCAATCACTCCCTAAAAATATTTACGTTTTTCCTCCAATTATATGTCTCTAATTTCCACCAATGTTCTCTTAATCGAGATCATAATAGGGTGGTGACTTTTTCATTTCCCTTTCCCTCTTATTAAGGCTAAATTTTATTAATCTTATTTCCGATGTGGGTTTTCCTCAAAGGTATTTTCTCTTTTCAACCTTTTATTTTCAAAGAAAAATTTCAATTTGAGAGGACGCAATTTATTGAAGGAGGGGAGAATGTAACACCCCGAGCTTCCACGATACGCTTCTTATTCAATAATGAAATAGCTTGCATTGTACGCAACTTCGAGTTCTAAAACACCGTGACTAATCAAAGTAGCCGTTATGAATAGTAATAACCACTTTTTAAAATTATAGAAATTTTATATTTCAAAATGGACTTCATTTTTGTATTTGTATTATCAAAATTAGCCTATGTTGAATTTTTGGTATTTTTCTGAGAACTTCTAATTTTTTATGATTAGTGAAAAATACTTAAAAAAAACTTTTTTAATCAAAATAATTTATAGTGATAAATTATACTATTTAGTGGTTTTAAAGTATAATTAGAATATATTTTTACCATTTTATCCAATGGTGGTCATTAGAATTAATTTAACATTGAAATTGGACATAAACAATTGTCAATCTTTTGATATAAATTGTTTCTTAAAAACACGCTATTGTTGTGACAGTGGGAATTAATTATAAAATTAATTAATGCAACTTATATGTTTGGAATATTTTAAAATAGACATCATTTTTGAATTCGGAATATCAATTATAGCTTAGGGTGAAATTTTGGCATTGTTCTGAAAAACTTCAATTTATGATGAATAGTGAAACCACTAAGTGGTAGTTAAATAACTGATTTTTCATTTAAATGAAATATTACCACTTCTGTGATTTTATTTTCAAAAATAAGACATACATGGTTGTCATTAATAAGTAAAATGTGGTTCAATTAGATTAAAATAATTTTTTGGTGAATAGTAACTTTTAAGTTCTTAATCGCGATTAGAGGTAATTAGTGTAGTTTAAGGTAAAAATAATGTTTTAATAATATGAGATGAGCTTGACACTTGTCCTACTCCTATTGGATGAGTCATGGCCGACCAAGAAAACCCATGGGTCAACTTGGGGACCCCATGGAGCCACTTTAGTTGGAAATTGACAAAAATACCTTTTATTTAATGTTAAAGTAAAAAATGACACAAACATGAAATGGTTTACTAAAACAATTTTTACATGGGGTTATACAAGTCATATTTTTGACTATAAATAGTCATTGGAAAGCTAAAAATATTTCCTACATCATAATATTGTTTTTATAATTTTTTAGATATTAAATAAATTAAATTATTTACAACATCATTATGATGCAGTGATGACCTCATTATTTAACGATTTTAATAAAATGAAAAGATAATGTACAATACAAGGCTTAAACTTGTCCAAAGACTATTGGATGGGTATATTTAGAACCCTTATCACCTTATCCACGAATTATATAAGTGTGGGACCTTTAGAATCCGAAAATCATTGTATAATAATGTAAACATTCCTTACTTTCCAAGAGTGCCCCTCCTCTCTTCTTATAAAAGGCCCCCACCTCTACCACCTCATTCACACTTTCAAGCCATTTGGATTAGCCAATCTCTGCCCAAATACACTCCCAACTTCCCCCTCTTACTCATATAAGCCTCACTTTGTGAAGAACTCTTCCCAAGGAAGCCTTTGGCTCAAATCAAAAAGAGTTACCCGATTTTGAGGTAATGTCTTCTCTAATGTTGTTTTGTTTTATTTTTCTTCTCCAACCCCCTAAAATCTTTTTATCATTTCTTTTGTAACAAAAAAATTATCCTCAATATACTAGGATGTTTTTATAAGAAGTATTTTAGCTACACTTACACACACCTACATCTAATGGTTAAAGAACATACAGTTTCTGTGGATGGCGAATTTCTGCCTCACGAAACGATGATTGTTCAACACTCATATAACACCTTCAAATGTGTCCATTAAGATGTCACTATATTTATATATGATATATAGTATGTTTATGTTTTAATTGTGCTTCTTAATTTCTCATTTATGGAATACTTTATGATTTCCATTATGGGTAAAACGCGATAATTTCATTTTAGGAAGTGCGGACTACCGCCCCCTCAAAGTGATTTGAATCGTTAATGCCATATGTGGGATGTATAAAGGATGGATTAAATAGTATTATACACTATATTATACTGGAATTATATTATAAATTTATATAATAATGATTTCATTCCATTAAATATGAAATAGAAATGAAAGTAGCGTTCATGCGTACGTACGACTTACCGTCTCCATGAACGGTGCATTTCATTTCTTACCTCTAAATGTTACGTAATATTATAAATGAATGTATATACTGGATATATATGATATATATGAAATCTAAATCATGAATATAATTCTGGAGATAATGGATATTCTACCACATAAACAACTTGTAATTATAAGAAGTTTATTGTTGACTCAAATACCAAAGATCGACAAAACGACCGTTATTAACTTAAATAATTACATAATGTTCATAACATTGTAATAAGTGATATAAAAAGGATAATGAAATTAAAAATTGTTCTTAATATGGTATATATTAACTCTTGTTTATTATTCTGGAGGTTAATGAACGGTTGAGTCAAGTCAGACACGAGGTAAGGGAATTTCTTAACCCAATTTCCATTCTTTGGTTTAATCTCCTACTTTCAAATTATGTCATTATATTATTATGTCATATCTTGTATTTGTACTTTATTTATGTGTAATTATAGTGAATACACATAATATATCTATTTTATTTTAAAAATGATCTTTGTATGGGACTTCATCTCAATCTCTTTTCATTGAGGCATATTTGGTTTTATACATAACTTTCTTTTATACGGTGTATAAACCCCGTTGAATTTTACGTTTATTCAAAAGGAATCTTTTTTATACGAAGCATTTTACTAAACGTCAAAAAGGAATGTTTTTCTTTCCATACTTATGCGGCGACAACGACCTCTCCGCCGCCGTGACCATTATTTGAGTTTCAGCTTCCTCTACAAGCCATCACTTTTTTCAATCAAAAATAAATACAATGTTTTAACTTTCTTTTATTTTGGTATTGAAAATTGTTTTGAAAGCATTCTTATTATATCAATGTATTGTATTGATATCTTGTGATTGAAATGTGGAAATGTTATGTTTCCTTTATGCATGTTTTATGTGATATGATTATGTTATGGTTTATGATATGTTTAAACCTATTCATATGAGGAATGCATTGGACTTAATAAGTGACGGGTGGAGCCCGCTATAGCTCCTCGATGCATCGGTAGGTCTCATGAGACAACTAGACGTGGAATTGGCCAAGGCCCTTTCCCAATTTGATTTATGGTTTTGGCCGAGGCCTTAATCATTTTAGATGTCTTGGCCGAGGCCTTGAAAAAATGTTTCAGAATGTCTGGAATTATATATTCCCTCATTATGAAAGTGGTTATTGATATTGCATGTGATTATTCGACCCGTAGAATATCCATGTGAAGAAGTGAATGGAATTATCTCATTTTAGTTTTTCCATATTATGTTGAAGTTCATGTCTAAAAGGCTTTTGTTTTAGTTATACATTGCCTTAAATGTTTATGTTTATTGATGAAAGCTTACGCTATATTGTTATCCTTACTGAGCATCTGATCTCACCCCATTCAATGTTTTAATATTTTCCAGGATGTGAAGAAGTATTTTATGAATGACCTGCAGGGATAGTCAGAAGAGGATATGAGTGTGGTCTATGAAGACTTTGTTATTAGTTTTTCACTTTATGATGTAATGTAAGACTTATGAATGTATCTATTGTTTCCAAGGCTACTAAACTAATTGGTCTTTCGAGACTTGATATTTTGTGATCATGCCAATGTTACGAAGTAATGCACCGACTCCGGGTAGCTGGGGTCGGGGCGTTACAATGAAGAGATTGTGAAATAACCCTTAACTTGTACTTTTCCTTGGTTGGGGTAGGTTAACCTCCTGTATAATGGTGAAATAATTTTTATTAAATTATACAAGAATCATATACATTAATATGATATCATATATGATCTTTTAACGTTGATTTGTTAATAATATCTTAGTATTATCGTTGTTTCGGCTGTTAACATTCTCGTTTTATTTTATATGTTTTATTATGTAAGATATGTTTGTCATGGATAGGTTGTATCTTAATCATATACAGAATGATATCAAGTCCTTATATACTATTATTAATCATCAAATGAGAATTATACTTGAATGGATACGATGGAGAATGAATCTCATCGCGTTCGTGGAGATGGTAGTCCGTACGTACGCACGAGCGACAATATCATTTTTTTGATATTAAAATAATAGATAATTGGATGGTATATCATATATAAAAAATCATTATCATGTTATATTTATTATTTACATGAATTAAAAATCATTATTATACCCATCCAAATAATAATATATTGAATAACAATTACACCACGACGTGGAGACGGTAAGCTGTACGTACGCACGTATGGTGTCATGTCATTCAAAAGATGGATATAATAATGAATATGGTTTTACCATATTTATAATAATATTATAGTATATAGGAGATACTGGATTCATTGTTTTAGAATGGGAATAACAAACAAAAAAGAAGTTGAAGAAGAAATGAATTTGAAAAAGGGTGTTGAAAACATTACCTCTGATTCGGGTTCTTCCTTTTGATTTGATCAAAAGTGATCTTAGGTTGGATTTATGACTAAAGGAAGTCCTCTAGGATGAAGTGAGGTAAGTTTAGAGAGTATTTGGGAAGATTTTGGCCGAACCAAAAGGCTTTTAAGATGTGAATTAATGAGAAGGATGAGTTCCCTTTTATAAGAGGGGTGAGGGGCACCTTTGGAAAAGCTAGAAATATTATTTTATAATAAATTCATATTCGGTTTATAATGGCCCCAAAGTGGATTATTTGAAGGTTAAGGTGGGTTGGGTCGAAAACCACTCAACCAATAGAATTTAGACAGGTTTGGGTTACTATATTAACCTTATCTTTAAGTATTAACTCTTAATTAATTAGTTTCACTTTTACAATGTCTCTTTGTATTTTTATATTATATGGTTAATAAACTTACTATATACATCCAAGAGACCCCCAAGTGGTCCAATAATGATACACCTATCATGATATAAGTCTCTTGGCAGAACCTTAGATTTTGAGGAATTTAATATCAATTAATAATATAATTTTTTTTAAACTCTTTTATGTCAATTTTGACACTATTCAATAATTGATTTTTGTAAAAATCATAACAGAATGATTACTTCGAAAAAATTTAATTAAAACATTATTAACATGTCATATTGACCTATAAAATTAGTTAAATTCATTAAAAGTCTCAAATTATATTTATTTGGGTATTTATAGTATCAATTATTTTAATTTTTCAGTAATGGTAATTACTGCATCATCATTGTGTCATAAATAAATTAAATTATTTAATGTCTAAAAATTATAAATAAAATATAATTAGGTAGGAAATATTTTTAGCTTTCTAATGAATATTTACAATTTAATTTATCTTATGTATAACCCTATATTAAATGTTTTTAGTAAATAAACTTTGATTTTAACTCTTTTAACTCTTCTTTGAATTAAATAATAATAAATGTCCTAATCTAATCTAAGTGGACCTAAATGATAATATTTTATTCCTAAGGTTGTTCATGGTCGAGAAAAACTTTTCCAATAGAATTAGGACATGTGTTAGGGTAATATTGATATCATTTTTACCCTTAATTACCCTATTTACTTTTAACCGTGGTAAATAAAAGTAAAAAGTTACTATTCACCAAAAAATATTTTCATCTCATTGAACCACATTTTACTACTTGATATTAACCATGTCTCTCGGATTTTTAAAATTCCATTCACAGAAGTGGTAAAATTATGTTTTATGAAAAATTCTGTTTTTTAACTATCACTTAGTGGTTTCACTATTCATCAAAAACTGAAGTTTTTCTGAATAATGCCAAAATTTCACCCTAAGATATAATTGATATTCCGAATTCAATTTTTTTTTATATTTTACAAAATTCCAAACATATAAGTTTCATTAAATAATTTTAGAATTAATTCTCGTTGTTATAACAAATAACATGTTTTTAAGAAACAATATATATCAAAAGATTGACAATTTTGTATGTCCAATTTCAAATTGAAATTAATTCTAATGAACACCATCAGATAAAATGGTAAAAATATATTCTAATTATACTTTAAAACCACTAAATAATATAATTTATCACTATAAAATATTGCGATTAAAAAAGTTGTTTTTAAGTATTTTTCACTATTTATAAAAATTGGAAGTTCTCAGAAAAATACCAAAAATTCAATGTAGGATTATTTCGATATTCTGAATCCAAAAATGAAGTACATTTTGAGAGATGAAATTTCTAAAATTTTCAAAAGTAGGTATTACTATTCATAACGGCTAGTTTGATCGGTTTTGGTGTGTGTTAGAACTCGATGTTGCATACAACACATGCTATTGCATTATTCAAAGAGAAGCGTACCGTAGAATCTTGTGGTGTTACAGTTAGTTACTCCCAATACATATCTCCAGTCGGTGATGATTGGGAATGAACTTTAGATTGTGTGACGATTTGGATCGGGTGACCAGATTGGTCAAACAGAACTGGTTTGTTATAATGAAATCCCATAAATAATGGTAGAAGATTGGATGTGTTGTTGTAATTTTTTATTCTTCTTGTTATGTTTCCCTACACGATTTGGGATATTGTGCAGTGATGTAGGTGGACAACTAAGATGTGAGATGTGTGACAATATGATGTGATGGTTGGTTATTGGGGAAGCGGCAAGGGATTTTTTGTGATGTGGTGCATTGTGGTTGTGGTGTATAGTGTTTTTTAGTGCATAGTTATTGCGGTGCATAGTAGTTGTGGTTGGGAGGTATGGTGGTTGAAGCATGTGGTTGTTGTGGAAAGAATACTTGTTTGATATGGTGTGGAGTTTATGGTTGGGGATGTTTTGTGGTGACGGTTGCTGTGAGTTTGGATAATTTTTGTTTTTTGTGGTTATGTTAGTTTACCGATCAACAATTGGTTAAATTGTGATACAAAATTGAATGAATAAATTAATGGTATGATAATGAATAAAATAATGGGTCGTGTAAATATAAAAAAAATTTCCTGGTAATGAGAGTTGGTGGAAACCTATTAAATCCAAAAATAGTGGATCCAATAATGAATGGTATTGTATGTGGAATGTGTAGTGTGTTGCATATTGTGTTGGTAGTGGTTGTGACAATAGATGTGTGGTATAGTGGTGGTGATGTGGTGTGAACTAGTGAAGTTATGGAAACCCATAGGATGGGTTTTATGCACTATCTATATGTCATGCTTATTTATGTAATTTGATATGCACATCACCCATGCTGGACAACCTTACCAATGATCAGTGGTTATGGGTTCCGGGTGTTTCCATATGACAACCCTGCTTTTTATTACAAATTAAACATGATTTATTACATAAAACTTCACTTGATACAACAAAGAAGATCGAGAGGTTTAGTGTCTTTGGGGATTAGGATCATTACATAAAAACTTTAAACTTGAAATACAACATCCTTATTGAAAACTTCCTTTACATGACCACTACATTCCTTCGTACTTAGCATTGCATGGGATAACCTGAGGACATGCATAAGAAAAGGGTGAGCTATAAAGCCCAGTAAGGGAGTACATAATGAATAACATGAGGAGTACAATAAATGTTAGGCAATAGGCATATCAATAGAATATAAGAGAGACATGAACATAAAGGCATGATAAAGCATGATAATCATAACATGGAAATGTGGCAACAACACTTAACATTGAATTAGCATGAGCCAAGGCTCATTGCACATGGAGCATGAGTAAACCCTCATTGCACTTGAAGCACGAGTAAACCCTCGTTGCACTTGAATTAGCATGAGTCAACACTCATTGCACATGACGTATCATGATACTATACTTTACCCAATGCATTGGAGCGCTATTAGGGCGCACCCTTCTTAAACATTTCATTTCATGCATAAGTGTGCCACATGGATCATAAAACATGGATTCATAAAACATAATCATTTATTCCATGATAAAGGAATGTGGAATTCATACATGAAGCTTTACAATCAATAAGTAAATGTGCATAAAGGTGAATACCCTTGATGGAGAAATGGGCATGGTATTCACTACACAAAGACATTGGCTTAGAAAATCGGTGCGATTTCGGCGGCGTAACGGCGTGACATAACAATTCATAAAAAGGTTGATGAGAGAGAAAGGGGTTCCTCATCATATTTACATGTAATGGACAGTAAGGAGATCATATATATACATGTCCCAACAATAGAAATGGAATTTAGATTCATGATACAAAAGTATTGCTTGAATATAAAAGAAGAGAGAGAAGCTCCTTTCGGAATTTCGGCATAGTAACGGGTGTACATGGGAGGCATTTAATGAGAGAGAAAGGGGTCTCCCATCATTCAAACAATAATAGGGCAGTATGGGGGAGGTGCGAAACCATACCCCAACATTCATAATTGAAATTAAAAAGGCAATACAACTTAAAGAAAATTGACAAAAATGAGAAAGGAAGAAAAACCCTTACTTGGAAGTGTGCTTCCAAAGGCTAGAGAGAGGCTTGTGAGAGGCTTCTTGGGAGCTTGGGGCACCTTGAGAGGATTCTAGAGAGAGTAGGGCAGAGGTTGGACGAACTTCAAGGGCTTTGAGTGAGGAGGAAGTGGGAGCTTGGGTGGGTTTATATAGGAAAGGTGAGAGAATTCTTTATTATTTAGGTTTGGGACCCCTTATATTAAAATAATCCAAACCACAAACCATCCCATGGTATTTGCCCATGGTTTCTGGAAAAGAAGAGAGGAAAATAATATTTTATAAGGCCAAGGTCCGAACTTATTAAAAAAATAGGGTTGCTTATGTGGAGGTGAGTCACACTCCCATGGAAATTAATTTAAAAAGGCAAAGTGTTGAATAAGTCTTGAGGGCTCCATTAATGCTTTGAAAAGTGAGTCAAACAAACCCAAAACCTCATTATTTTAATGATAAAACATATATTGGCCGAAACTAAGGATTATGGTATTTTATTACATCACCATTGGGTCATTATGATGTCATAAAACACATTATATATTTAAATGGTATTTAATTTTTACCCAAAAATTTGACTATCTCAGAAAATTATGAAAAATTCACCGTTGGATAATTTCGACGTCCTGATTCCAAAAATAATACTTATTTTATCTAAATAATTTTCTAAATATGTGAATTTTCACTTTTAAAATAAAAACCGACATTTATAAAAAAAATCACGGGTTTTGACAGAAATGGCTTTCAAACCTTAATAAAAATTTTAATTGCATTCATAAAATTATAAGATCATTTATATTTAATTAATTTAATATTAATAATAATATTTTATTAAAATATTATTTAATTCAAAAATCCTTTAATTTAATAAAATATAATTCTTAATTAAATAATAACTAAAAACACCATTTGTACTTTAAAAACTAATTACAAAGTATCAAAAATGACTAGAAATTATATTCATTATTATATATAAAAAAATAATGTACATGAACATGGTTCTACTTATTTGTTACATAACCCCTTAAAATAGCCGCATAAGACCTAAGGGTAAGGTGCGCGATGGTGACAGACTCTTGGGGCTGCTCGGATAACATCGCTCGAGTGGTAATCTCTATCAACTTCCATTTTTCCCGTAGACGATCACGTTCGAGCTTGACTTGATGAAGCTCAGCTTGGGCTTGGTCAAGGGCAAAGCCCAAAGACGCCACCTCTTTACCGAGCTCCGACAAATGGGCTTCGTAAGGGGCAATTCTACTGGATGAGGCCATCGCTTCCTTTGTCTGAGTAGAAAATTGGTTCGTTAAAGCCTTATATTTAAACTACCCAGATGATCACTGTTCAACGGCTATAAAAGTAACGGTCACAAATCTTAACGTTAAACTAAAGAAGTTGACATCATATAAAAACATAAAGAAACATTTAACTGGATCAAGAGGGATTTTCCATTAATGAAATTTTGGGTCGTTACAACATTCCCCCCTTAAGAAATTTCGCCCTCGAAATTTTCCTTTTCCCACACTAAAACAAATGTGGGTAACTTAGCTTCATCATATCCTCCGACTCCCAAGTTGCTTCTTCAAACTTGTGGTTTCTCCACAACACCTTGACGAGGGGCATTGTCTTATTTCGTAGAACTTTTTCTCTATGATCTAAGATCTTCACTGGTTGCTCCTCATAAGAAAGATCGTCTTCTAATTGTACCACCTCAGAAGAGAGTACATGTGAAGGGTCTGGTATGTACTTCCTTAAGAGGGATACATGGAAGACATCATGCACCTTGGCCATAGTAGGTGGAAGTGCTAGTCGATAGGCCACAGCCCCAACACGATCAAGAATTTCGAATGGGCCGATGTACCTTGGACTTAACTTCCCTTTCTTTCCAAACCTCATGACCTTCTTCCACGGAGATATGCATAAAAACACCATGTCTCCGACTTTAAACTCAAGGTCTCGTCGACGATTATCTGCATAACTCTTCTGTCGACTTTGGGATGCCTTGATATGCTGCTGAATGGTTTTCACCTTCTCCACCATTTCTTCGACCATTTCTGGTCCAAGCAGCTTACGTTCACCGACCTCATCCCAACATGCCGGTGTTCTACACCTTTTCCCATACAGGGCTTCATATGGTGCCATTTGGATGCTCGAGTGGAAACTATTATTATAAGAGAACTCAACTAGGGGAAGATGTTGATCCCATCCTCCTTTAAAGTCCATTGAGCACGCTCTCAACATATCCTCAAGTGTTTGGATAGTCCGCTCGGATTGGCCATCAGTTTGAGGATGATAGGCCGTACTGAAGTTCAGTTCAGTATTCAGAGCATGTTGAAGACTCTTCCAAAACTTAGAGGTAAATCTTGGATCTCGGTCCGACACAATAGATAGTGGTACTCCATGCAACCGTACCACTTCCCTGATATATATCCGTGCCAGTTGATCCAAAGAGAAATCCTCTCGAATAGCAATGAAGTGTGCAGTCTTTGTAAGACGATCCACAATAACCCAGATTGCATTGTTGCTTTTGGATGTCCTTGGAAGTCCAGTGATGAAGTCCATGGTGATGTTCTCCCATTTCCATTCTGGTATGGGCAATGGTTGCATCATCCCCTTAGACTTCTGCCTCTCTGCCTTCACTTGCTGACACACCAGGCACTTTGATGTATATTCGGCGATCTCCTTCTTCATATTATCCCACCAAAAGTTTTCTCGGAGATCTCGATACATCTTTGTGCTCCCTGGGTGAATAGAGAAATTTGAACTATGTGCATCATCCAAAAGTTCCTTCTTCAGCTCCGAACATGATGGGACACATAGTCTTTTCCCAAACCGCACAATTCCTTCTTCATTAACATTAAACTCTGAGGATTTTCCCTTTTTGATAGCTTCCACTTTTTCTTGGATTCTCGCATCATCCCTTTGAGCATCCTTTAACCTTTCCAAAAGAGATGGTTGAGCAATCATTTGTGAAAGGATTGATGATGTTCCCTTCTTTATGATTCCCACGTCCATCTTCATCAAGTCTAAGAAGATTGGATCCTTCTCAATTCTCATCATTGATAGAATTGCTGGATCCTTTCTACTTAGGGCATCCGCCACCTTGTTCGCCTTCCCAGGGTGGTAATGTATTGAACAGTCATAATCCTTGATGAGCTCTATCCATCTTCTCTGGCGCATATTAAGCTCTTTCTGTGTGAATATATATTTAAGACTCTTGTGGTCAGTATATATCTCACATTTCTCCCCATAGAGATAATGCCGCCATATTTTCAAGGCGAAGATCACCGCCGCCAACTCCAGATCATGCGTTGGATAATTTCGCTCATGGATTTTCAACTGCCTTGAGGCATAGGATATCACTTTATCATTCTGCATCAGCACACATCCTAAGCCCTTCTTCGAAGCATCACTGAATACCACAAAAAGCTCCCCACTTGTGGGTAAAGTGAGCACAGGTGCAGTGATAAGCCTCCTTTTCAACTCCTTGAAGCTTTCTTCGCATTCATCACTCCAAGCAAACTTTACTCCCTTTCGAGTTAGCTTGGTAAGAGGGTTGGACAATCGTGAGAAGTTTCTCACAAATCGTCGATAATATCCAGCTAACCCCAAGAAGCTACGGATATCAGTTACCGATGTTGGCCTCGGCCATCCCTCAATTGCATCTGTTTTGGAGGGGTCCACAGATATCCCATTGCTTTTGATGATATGGCCCAAGAATGAGACCTCCTTCAACCAGAACTCACACTTGTTGTACTTGGCATAGAGCTTCTCCTTGCGCAAAGTCTCCAGTACAGTTCTTAAATGCTCCTCATGGTCCTCCTTGGTTTTGGAGTATATCAGAATATCATCTATAAAGACTACCACAAATTTATCTAGGTAATCTCTAAAGACTCTATTCATCAAGTCCATGAATATTGCTGGAGCATTGGTGAGTCCAAAAGGCATTACTATGAATTCATAGTGCCCGTACCTTGTACGAAAAGCAGTCTTGGGGATATCTTCCTTCTTCACCCTTACTTGATAATATCCCGACCGCAAGTCGACCTTGGAGAAGTATTGAGCTCCACGCAGCTGATCAAACAAGTCATCGATTCTTGGGAGAGGATACTTGTTCTTTATCGTGATTTTGTTAAGTTCACGATAATCGATGCAAAGCCGCATTGACCCATCCTTCTTCTTGACGAAGAGGACTGGTGCACCCCATGGTGATGCACTTGGGCGTATAAACCCTTTATCCAGATTCTCCTGTAGTTGTTTCTTCAGCTCTTCAAGCTCAACAACAGCCATTCTATATGGAGTCTTGGATATTGGTAGCGCCCCAGGTATAAGTTCAATTGAGAACTCAACATCTCTTCTTGGAGGAAGACCAGGAAGTTCCTCGGGAAATACTTCAACGAATTCCCTCACAATAGGCATTTCTTCAAGGGTGGTTTCTTCCTTGGACTCAATCATCTGAGCCAGATATGCATGCTCATAAGGCAGTAATATCCATGCTTGAGATGATGGAGTTAAAGGAGATTCATCTTCCTCCTGACACTTGTAAAGAATCGGGGGTCGATTCTCCATATGGAGTGTGATTTCCCTCTCCCGACAATTTATGTTAGCTCTATATAAGGAAAGCCAATCCATGCCAAGAATTGCATCAAATTCCACCAAAGGGAGTATGACGAGGTTCGCCGGGAAATTCAATCCACAGATTATAACAGGGGAGGACTTATACTCATGGGATGCAATGATTGCCCCATTTGCCGTACTCACCGACAACTTTACTCCCATGATTTGTGGTGGTGCAGGGATTATTCTACTAAACTTTTGAGATATAAAAGAATGCGTAGAACCTGAATCAAAAAGTACGTTCGCTATTCTTGAATGAATAACTAGCGTACCTGTCACCACTTCGTTGTCGGGGTTCACTTCGGCAGAAGTGATGGCAAAAGCTCTTCCTTGCTGTCTTGGAGGTTGTTGATTGCCTCCGATAACCATTGGATTAGGGCACTGATTCGCAAAATGACCCGGTTCTTTGCATTTGAAGCATTGAACAACGCGTTGAGGTTCGAACGGAGCGTTCCTCCCCTCCGTCGCAGCCGCGGGTCCTTCTTGCTGACAGTTAACAGCTAGGTGCCCTTCTCTTCCACACTTGAAGCATTTTCTTGTCCCCCTAAGGCAATTTCCAGGGTGCTTCTTTCCACACTTTTGGCAAGTGGGGTGCTGGAATTTCTTAGCGCCGTTGGATTTATCCATCGGACCACCAGCATTGAAGTCCACCTTCCGCTTCTTGTCCCCATGATACCCCTGTGATTCTCCGATCTCCATTTCAACCTTAAGGGCACATCGGACAATCTCCTCATAGCTGTCGAAGTCACGGATCGCTAATGCTTTCCGCAAGCTAGGCTTCAGCCCACCAAAGAAGCGGTCAACCTTGCATTCGGGGGTAACGACAAAGCCGGAAGCGTATCGTGCAAGCCTTGTGAAGTTTTCCTCGTACGCTCCCACAGATTCCTCATCTTTCTGCTTGAGGGAAAGGAAGTCCCTTTCCATCTTAAGACGGAGGGTCCGTGGAAAATATTTATCGAAAAACATCTTCCGGAATACCTTCCATTCCAAAGCCTCGATCTCCTCCTCAGGCTTCGTATTTTTGATCAACGTCCACCATTGATCAGCTTCACCCTCCATACGATAAGCCGCCAGGAGAACCTTCTCTTTTTCAGAGCATTGGAGGATGGAGAATATCTTTTCAATGGAGTTGATCCATTGTTCAGCAATCGTGGGATCAGATGATCCACTAAAAGTAGGAGGCCTTTGTCTCATGAAGCTTTCAATAGCGACTTGTTCTTTCTTAGGGGGGGTTGAACGTTCCTCTTGACCAGTGTTTCTATTCAAAACTTGAGTTAGCTGAGAGAGAAGCGTGACAAAGTTCGCGATTCCCGCTCCCATCGGATTGGGCATCTCATTAGTACAATCCTCACACTGATCTTCACAACGGTTGTTAGCCCGAGTTCTCCTATTACCGGCCATTGGCTGGAATAAAAGGAAAGTTAGGGGTAACACATAAAGGGTAATCCAAAGACAAAAGTTGATGACTTATAAATAAACTTTAATCTCTTTAACTCATGAGTCTATAGGATTCAATCCAGGCTTTTCATGATCTTCCTTCTAACATATATTCTTAGGGGCATTTTTCCCTTAATAAGGGTTCATACTAAGATTGCGAATTTATCAAAACATATCCCCCGGGAGTGTCGTAACCAAGAGTGCAGCAAGGCCCATTGTCGTGCACCAGTTCCCGTTCGAGTCTAGCTCAAAGCGGTGTTTTCGGGTTTTACCCCTAGGATACATCTGTGCCAGAGCCGCCTCTACCTGCTCGTATCCAGACAGGGATGTATTTGTTTGATAAACCACTTACTTAGTATTTACCAAAACTTAGGGATGTTTTTATTATGATTAGTCTTGTATCTAAGGCTTTACTAGGGTTTCCTAATCCCAAAAATAACTAAACCTATCCTCTGATACCAACTATGACAACCCTGCTTTTTATTACAAATTAAACATGCTTTATTACATAAAACTTCACTTGATACAACAAAGAAGATCGAGAGGTTTAGTGTCTTTGGGGCTTAGGATCATTACATAAAAACTTTAAACTTGAAATACAACATCCTTATTGAAAACTTCCTTTACATGACCACTACATTCCTTCGTACTTAGCATTGCATGGGATAACCTGAGGACATGCATAAGAAAAGGGTGAGCTATAAAGCCCAGTAAGGGAGTACATAATGAATAACATGAGGAGTACAATACATGTTAGGCAATAGGCATATCAATAGAACATAAGAGAGACATGAACATAAAGGCATGATAAAGCATGATAATCATAACATGGAAATGTGGCAACAACACTTAACATTGAATTAGCATGAGCCAAGGCTCATTGCACATGGAGCATGAGTAAACCCTCATTGCACTTGAAGCACGAGTAAACCCTCGTTGCACTTGAATTAGCATGAGTCAACACTCATTGCACATGACGTATCATGATACTATACTTTACCCAATGCATTGGAGCGCTATCAGGGCGCACCCTTCTTAAACATTTCATTTCATGCATAAGTGTGCCACATGGATCATAAAACATGGATTCATAAAACATAATCATTTATTCCACGATAAAGGAATGTGGAATTCATACATGAAGCTTTACAATCAATAAGTAAATGTGCATAAAGGTGAATACCCTTGATGGAGAAATGGGCATGGTATTCACTACACAAAGACATTGGCTTAGAAAATCGGTGCGATTTCGGCGGCGTAACGGCGTGACATAAGAATTCATAAAAAGGTTGATGAGAGAGAAAGGGGTTCCTCATCATATTTACATGTAATGGACAGTAAGGAGATCATATATATACATGTCCCAACAATAGAAATGGAATTTAGATTCATGATACAAAAGTATTGCTTGAATATAAAAGAAGAGAGAGAAGCTCCTTTCGGAATTTCGGCATAGTAACGGGTGTACATGGGAGGCATTTAATGAGAGAGAAAGGGGTCTCCCATCATTCAAACAATAATAGGGCAGTATGGGGGAGGTGCGAAACCATACCCCAACATTCATAATTGAAATTAAAAAGGCAATACAACTTAAAGAAAATTGACAAAAATGAGAAAGGAAGAAAAACCCTTACTTGGAAGTGTGCTTCCAAAGGCTAGAGAGAGGCTTGTGAGAGGCTTCTTGGGAGCTTGGGGCACCTTGAGAGGATTCTAGAGAGAGTAGGGAAGAGGTTGGACGAACTTCAAGGGCTTTGAGTGAGGAGGAAGTGGGAGCTTGGGTGGGTTTATATAGGAAAGGTGAGAGAATTCTTTATTATTTAGGTTTGGGACCCCTTATATTAAAATAATCCAAACCACAAACCATCCCATGGTATTTTCCCATGGTTTCTGGAAAAGGAGAGAGGAAAATAATATTTTATAAGGCCAAGGTCCGAACTTATTAAAAAAATAGGGTTGCTTATGTGGAGGTGAGTCACACTCCCATGGAAATTAATTTAAAAAGGCAAAGTGTTGAATAAGTCTTGAGGGCTCCATTAATGCTTTGAAAAGTGAGTCAAACAAACCCAAAACCTCATTATTTTAATGATAAAACATATATTGGCCGAAACTAAGGATTATGGTATTTTATTACATCACCATTGGGTCATTATGATGTCATAAAACACATTATATATTTAAATGGTATTTAATTTTTACCCAAAAATTTGACTGTCTCAGAAAATTATGAAAAATTCACCGTTGGATAATTTCGACGTCCTGATTCCAAAAATAATACTTATTTTATCTAAATAATTTTCTAAATATGTGAATTTTCACTTTTAAAATAAAAACCGACATTTATAAAAAAAATCACGGGTTTTGACAGAAATGGCTTTCAAACCTTAATAAAAATTTTAATTGCATTCATAAAATTATAAGATCATTTATATTTAATTAATTTAATATTAATAATAATATTTTATTAAAATATTATTTAATTCAAAAATCCTTTAATTTAATAAAATATAATTCTTAATTAAATAATAACTAAAAACACCATTTGTACTTTAAAAACTAATTACAAAGTATCAAAAATGACTAGAAATTATATTCATTATTATATATAAAAAAAATAATGTACATGAACATGGTTCTACTTATTTGTTACATAACCCCTTAAAATAGCCGCATAAGACCTAAGGGTAAGGTGCGCGATGGTGACAGACTCTTGGGGCTGCTCGGATAACATCGCTCGAGTGGTAATCTCTATCAACTTCCATTTTTCCCGTAGACGATCACGTTCGAGCTTGACTTGATGAAGCTCAGCTTGGGCTTGGTCAAGGGCAAAGCCCAAAGACGCCACCTCTTTACCGAGCTCCGACAAATGGGCTTCGTAAGGGGCAATTCTACTGGATGAGGCCATCGCTTCCTTTGTCTGAGTAGAAAATTGGTTCGTTAAAGCCTTATATTTAAACTACCCAGATGATCACTGTTCAACGGCTATAAAAGTAACGGTCACAAATCTTAACGTTAAACTAAAGAAGTTGACATCATATAAAAACATAAAGAAACATTTAACTGGATCAAGAGGGATTTTCCATTAATGAAATTTTGGGTCGTTACATTCCACCAACATCCAAGTTGGTGGTTATATTAATACTTGGATTACCCCTCTTTATCATTATTATTTTGGTAGTAGTGATACCCCATTTGTCTTCATGTGAGGTGTGATGTGTTGGACTTGGTTTCTTTAGGTGAGGCATAATGTTCCGAACCATGTGTCTTTAAGTGAGGCATGACGTGTTAGCCTAGGTGTCTTCGAGTGATATGTTATGTGATGAGACATGGTATGTATAGAAGGTATGATAGCACAATTTGTTTTATGTTTGGGTTTGATGGTAAAAATTAAATGGGGAATTAGTTTCGAGGAAACTTTATTTTTTGGGTTCTTTATATTATGTTACTATATGGGATGCGTGATTTGGTGAGAAATCCACAATGAGGAAGGAATTGGATTTTCAGACTCTTTATTTTCTTATTGGTTCAGTTGTTTGTCCATTGGTGCATTAGCATGCTCTTTTCATATGTGAAATTTATACCTTGGGCATGATCACTCTAATTATACCTATTATTATTATCCTATGTATATAAATTGTTTCTTGTATTTCCATGAGTAATTTGGGGACCGAGAAGGACATTTCTAGATTTGGGTTGGAACTGCAGTTGAGCCACTCCCTTAGTACTTATATTTTGGTATATGTTGGAGACATTTATTTTTTATTGGTTTAATTGATCATTCATTGTGGGATGGTTTTTGGGTTTATTTTTATATCATATATTGGCATTTCTTGGTTACTTTTATCAAATCTCCTGATCATATTTTATTAGAAAGAAATGTATCCCATTTATGAAATTATTATATCATCTACATTTTCTGCCAACCCGAGGCCTACTGGAAGTGAAACTTAAGGGGTAATTATATTTCTTCCTTCGTTCTCAACCCCAGAGGGGTATCCTTAGAGGCATGGGGTCATAATGTAAATAATTTTGGTGACTTTTCAAGAATGTAGAGGTAAATCTTAGATCTCAATGATATAAAATAGATAGTAGTGTCCCTTTCTTCCTCATCACTACTATGATGTATATCCTTTCATTTTAGTTAAGTGAAAATTCCTGTCAAATTTAAAATAAGTTAATGGTATTTTTAAGATGTTATACTACCTCCCATATAGCATTATTTCATCTAGATATCTTTTAAAGACTAGTGATTAGGTCCATGGTGATGTTTTCCCTTTTATATGTAGGTATGGGTAATGGTTGAATCATCCTTGTGAAATTATACCTTTCTTCATCCACATATATAAATTCTATGAAATGTGATATATATTCTGTGATTCGTTTATTTATATTATCCATCCAATAATACTCTCAGAGATCTCAACAAATCTTCATGCTCCCTCAGTGGATGGATATCGTAGAGCAATGCATATCTTTTAACACCTCCTTTATTTTATCATGTGATGGTAGACATTGTTGTGACCCAAATATTAAAACTTAGTCTTCATAAATTTTGTACTCTAAGTATTTCTTATTTCTTAGAGCTTCCATGTTCTCCTGTATTTACAAATCATCTATTTGGAAATCATTTATCATATCTAGAATGTATGGTTCAGTAATCATTTGAGCTAGGTTGAATTTTTATCCTCCCATTAAGGATTCAGTATCCATCATTTTCATGTATAATTAGAATGAATCCATGTCAATTCTCATGAATTATATGGTCAATTGATCATTTCTACTTCGAGATTCTTACACTTTATTTTCCATTTTAGGATGGTAGTTGATTGATCAGTCATAGTTCTTGATATTCTCTAACAATCTTCAATGGGGAATATTAATATCCATCTATGTGAATAAATATTTTAGGATCTTATTTTCTGTATATATTTCAAAATTTCACTAATATTGGTAAATAAACCAGATATTCAATTAAAATATTACTTTATCCAATTCCATATCATGCATTGGATAGTTCATCTAATGAAAATTGAGCTACCTTGAGGAATATGCTATCACCTTTTCATTTTCCAATAGTACAAAACCCAATCCCATATTTTAAGCATTATTGTATACCAAAAATGTTTACTACTTAATGGAATATTACATGTTGTTTTAGTGATAAACCATTTTTCAAATTCCTTGAATCCCACTTCACATTCATTAGTCCAAACCAAATTTACTAACATCAGATTTATCTTGGTTAATAAGGTTCAATATCATGATAATTTATTTAAAAATCATCCATAATACCTAGATAGTCTATAGAAAATCTGGATCTCTACTAAATATATTTTTATAGTCCACTCCTCAATTGTATTTATCATTCCAGGGTCCATTAATATCCCATTATTTGTGGGAACACACCCCAATAATGATACTTACTCAATCCAGAACTCACATTTACATTAATTTTCATATAGTATATCCTTTCACAATGTCTTTAAAATAGTATTCAAATACACATCCTGCTCACCCATTATTTTGGAGTATATTAAAATATCATCTATAAGGACTACCAAAAATTAGTCAGGGTAATATCTAAATACTATTTTCATTATTACCATGAATATTTCTCATGAATTAGTGCGTCTTAAAAGAATATATATTATATCATAATTTATATAACTTATTTTATTGTTATTTTTTGGAATACCTTATTTATTCATCTTTAATTATTGATATATCGACCGCAGGTCCACCTTAGGGAGGTAATGGTCCTAATATATTTGAATGAAGAATTCATCAATTCATGGTAGATGATACATGTTCTTTGTAATTATTTTTTTAAGATCATGATAATCAATGAAATGGTGCATTATGACTTCCTTTTTCTTGATGAAGAGGACTGACTGAACCCATGGTAAAGTAAACAATTATATAAAAACCTTTTCCAAATTATACTGTAATTGATTATTTAGTTCCTCAAACTCAATAGTGGTCATTATATATGGACTACTGGATATTGGTAGAGATCTAGGTATATTTTCAATTGAGAAAAAACATCTCATTTAGGAGGTAAACCAACAAACACTTCCTGGAATACATCAGTACAATCCCTCATAATAAGAATGCCATAATGGAAGATTATATCTTTTTTCTAAACTATTTGAGAAAGATTTTATTACCCATATGGAATTAATATACACTATTGGTAAGAATATCCCAAAGAAGATTAATCCTCCTCATTACAATTTTAAAAAATTAATGGATGAATTAGGATGTAAATAGTGATCTCCCTCACTAAACAGATGATGTTGCATTTATATATGGAAAACCAATCCATGTCCAATATAGAATTAAATTCCTCTAATGGAAGTACATTTTTTTGGAGGTTTATTCTATAAACACTCACTGGGGAGGAGGTATATACATGGGATGAAATAATTGATATATTTTCTATTATTATATATATCTCAACCCCAATGTTTTAAAGTGGTATTTGAAGTGTTACACTAAAATTAAAATATATTAAAGAGTTCGTAGAACCTGAATCAAAGAGTACAATCATTATTCTTGAATGAATAACCAATGTACCTATCACCACACCGTTGTATGAATCCACCTTAGTAGTTGTGATAACATATGAACTTCCTTTATTTCTATGACTTGGAGGTTGTTATCATTATTTTTCTTCAATAAACTTATAGAATTTTATTGGATTTCATAATGAATATGTTCCCTACAATTGAAATTATGGACAATAGGTTCTTGTAATTAGAACCTTGTTTTATTCCATTGTATTAGTGGTATTCATCTCCGCCCTTCAATATTTATTAGCCTGATTCCCCTCTTTAACACACCTGAAGCATATCTTGGTTCTCTTGATAATGTTTTCAGGATTCTTATTCCAATATTTTTCACCTGTGGGTTGTTGAGTGTTCTTTCCTCCATGGGATTAATCTATTGATGCACCCTAATAAAACCCCAATTTATTCTTTTTATCTTTAACCCCATGAGACCAATGAGAGTCACCAATATCCATCTCAACCCTAAGAGAACAATAAATAACCATTTTAATGAAATCAACGTATTTAATCAGCATATTTTTTTAAACTTTTGTTTAATCCAACAATGAAGTGGTCCACCTTACCTTAAGTGTCGATGAAAATTCTAGAGGCACATCACGAAGTCCCTGCAATGTTTCCCTCATATGGCTCTAAAGAATCATCTTCTATTTTCATTAGTCTTAGTAACTCCCTATATATTTTATGATATATATTTTGGGGAAATTATTTATTTAAATACATTATTTTAAAAAATTCACACTCCATGGAATTAATTTATTCTTTGGTCTTCATGTTCTTGATCAGTGTCCTATTGGATTTGGTTCCCTAGAAACAAACATATTTTTACTTTATGATAAACCTATATTAATTAGATGTATATTAATAAACATTTTATCACATCATGATTTTTCTTTTTCATGAAATAGTATGTGATAATTTCCTAAGAATTGTTATCGCAATAAAAGGTCATAGTAGATCCCTACTATGATAAGAACCCAAAAGTGACATGACACTATTCTTTAATATATGTTCTATGGCGGGATGATATCTTTTTAAGGGAAAAAATGATATAGGATATCAGAGGTGGGGAGTCATAAAACTTTGATTCACCTTCTCCTGTTGTGTTCCCTTAGTATTATCCAGGAGGATATTATGAGAACAAGACCCACCAATAGGAAATGAAAATTCATAAGTGTTATTAGATGTTCCTATCTCTGGACATGTGTATTGGTCCCTATACTTTATTATTATTATTAATGGGTATTATGACTCACACACATATATGCATTGATGAAAACCGTGATGATAGATGTTCGTATCAAGTTAGGATATGTTGGACGTGTCATGAGTAATACAACATTAATGAATAATGCGAGAAAAGATTCTTCACATCTAAAAAAGTAGACATCTTAGGCCATTTGATGGAAATGATATAGCCTAACCAAATTCATGTCCATGGTGTTCTTTAGAAAATCTCAATTCCTAGATATCAAAAAATGAGAAATTGAGCATATGGTTTGATGGAGCTTGCATGCAACCTGCTTGATTTGAGATATAGGGATAAAGAGATTATATTACACAATAATCCTTCATATGAGGTGACATGTTGTTGTGACATCAACTTCTTTCTCATGGGTGCCTCAACCCATTTCTAGATAATAATATTGGACTCTAGGAAAGCCCACCTAATGCCAACGAGAAAGAGGCCTAGAGGGTCACACACTATGTGAGAAAGTATCTTAGTTAAATAATTTACTTATTTAACAGGTTGAATAAATATTATTCCTGGTTATAGTTTAATAATTATTCAAATATTCCTGATTTCATTTATTTCAGCGCTAGTTATTCGAGATAATATATTGCGGAAAAAATATTTATTTATCGGAAAATAATGTAGTAATATTTATTTAATAAATAAATAGTCATTATTTAAGTATCGGTAAAAATTGAGGTGGATTGGGGGACCAAGTTATGGGTTTAGTGATAAATAATATTAAATATTATTTTGTTAAATAATATTTAAATATAAAATTAATGTTAAGAACATGTCCTGGAAATAATAGCATTACTATTATTATTTGATATGGGGTATTCAAATGGAATAATAAATTAAGTAAAAACACATATACTAATTATTTATTATAACCTTGTAATTGAAATTTTTTAAGAAAATGTACTAGAAATAATAGCATTGTTATTATTATTTGACATGGCATTTTTTACATGGAATAATAAATTAAGTAACACAACTTGTGCTAGTTATTTATTATTTCCTAGTGAATTATATTCCCCGTTATGTTATTATTCACTATATAAGAAAATGGGTTATTCCACCAGTTAACCAATCGTTGTGTGCACAACATCCTTGGGGGAAAACTATTGATCCTAGAGAACTCTTACCTCTCCATGAATGCTCTGAAGAATGAGATATATCATCCTCTACTGAATCATGGAGAAATCCTTGGAAGAAATTCTCAAGGAAATCGAATGCGGACATCGCAAACACATGGATATTCCGCACTAGCACTCAGAGACTTCTTCGGCGACATATAATGATACGTGGAGAATGTATGGATCAAAGCTAGTGGATTATTATCCTTGGATTATAAATCTCAATGAAGTATCATTTCAGACCGTTGGTTGAATATATCTACAAAGAAAGAATCACTTTGATGTAATTCTATAATTTAATTAAAATAATTACAAACAAAATTTATTGATCCTCTCTTATCAATTTTGGGATCTATCTTTTTCTTTTATGTTGGATTAAATTATTTGGATACTGGTGTTCATCATCATATTGATCCCAAATTAGTCATTGATTATGGAAATTTGAAAAGTTGGGTACACACCCACCTTATGCTTCTACTACGCCCAGAACCTTCAAGTGGTATCAGAGGGGTCATATTTTCATTTATAATTATTTAAATAATTTTTTGATGATTTAGAATTTAATAATTTTTTTTTCAATTCATGTATAATCACTCATGTAATCTGAATTTCTAGATTTGTTCCTCCCTTATTGTTTCACATATATCTAACAGAAATGAATAATTTTACGAAAAAAATTAAATTGAAGATCTCATCAGGAGGCACCAATGGTTCTATCTAGATAGAACAAGAATAAATTTCTTGTTGTTGGATCTACATGTCATGTATTTGTGGTTAATTAATTAGGATTAATTCATAAATTACTCAATCCATGTGCATTAATGACACACAGTGTAGTTAATTGTTACACAACATGTTGAACAGGACAGTCTGGCACACGGTTAGCCGGACTACATGCCATGTGACCCACTGGACATGGCATGTATTCCCTTTGGGTTAGGGTCAAGTCATGTATCCCATAAATGGATTCCAAACTAGTGACTGTGTAACACATATTTTACATGGTGTGTGGCCCATTAGACACTCTGTGTACTCTGAAGATTTTCTAAGTACACCTCACACATCATTTTTTCAAGTATGTACTTCAGATGAATGATGAGGAGGATACACGTTGTGTAGTTGGATCTATAATCCATTTACTATTTCTATATTATTCTGATTTAAAATTATATTATCATATTATGTAACCATTGAGACATGTACCTTTGTGTGGGTCTAAAGCTGGAAACAACTTTCGATAGGTGTCTGATATATATAAAAATGTTTAATTAACATCTTCATAATGTTCAAAGATATTCACATCATGTATGAGTTGTATTATAATTATGATTATATGTTCATACCAAATTTAAAAAATAATAATTTGTATACAAGTATAAATACATTATGGGGAGTTTTGGATGGGTATTCACTAGGTTTCTTTGAAGGTAAAAGTTATGTACAAGGTTACAGATGAAAATATCATGGAAATTAAGAAAATTATTAAGATAAAAGGATTGATTAATAGAATATAATTATTAATAGATTCGAGCATAATTCATCTTAATAATAATGATTAAAAAAATGATTTCTAGTTTTATTAAATACATAATTATTTGCATGTATTTAGATGATCATGAGCTAGAAAAGGCCTTAGTATGTGATTGATTCCCTTTTAATTAATTTATTAAATTAAAATTTTTGAACTACGTGCCTTCTCCAAATTAATATGCAGAGCTTTCATTACCATGGTTTCTTTCATATAAACTCCATTTTTACCTCACTTGTGTGTGAGTAAAAAGAATATGTAATTGATGGATCTCCCAAGATAGTAGAGGCGGTTTAAGTTAGGATCCAAGGTGAATTCTATCCAAGGAGATTCAAAGATAGACAAGTGAAAAGCTGTAAACATGAACCTTAAAAAGTTAAAGGTATTTGTCCCCTAGGCCAGGGCCATTTTATCAACTTCAAGATAAACTAACTAATAGTAATTCTCTTGATCCTACCCTTTATTTTATTTATGTCATTTTTATGGTTACTCATTATTGGATGTTTGATGCTATCACCTAATTAATGAACTAACAAGCAGACAAGATGGAACTAAAATAAAATCAATTATGCTTAAATATTATTTGTACATGGTTAATAACTTAAGTATATCTGACTTAACACTACCAATCATATGAAAGGATAATAATCTTCAATTTATTCATAAAGGATAAAATGCCTCAACTAAATATTAAGTCGGTATATCCTTACATTCGTTCAGTTAGAATCGAACCATAGTTTAAAGTGCTTGACCAACCCTAGTTGGGGTGATTTTAATTATTGGGGAATTCTAATTTGAAGTTTTGGGTTGACTTAACTTAGTTTAAATTAAGAATTGACTTCCCTAGAAGGAGTTGTTGTAACAGAGATGCAATGGTTGGGGAAATCCAAAATTAAGGATTTTATGATTGGGGGGTTCATTCAACCAATAAGGGAGCCATGCATTAATGCTGTTGGAATTCAGAATGCCTACCTAAAACCATTCACGTTGTTTGACAACCCTAGTTAGGGTAATGCAAAGGGAAATATGGATCCTTGCTGCGAGAATGCCCATGAAATAAGATATACTGAAACCAATGGTGAGGGATATTGGGTTTCGACAAAATAGTGGGAGACTAATAAAAATTAATTAATTTATGTTTGTATATTTATCAAGACAAATAACTAAAACTATGTTCATATTAATTTGTAGAAATAGAAATCAAAATGTCATCGAACATATTGTTGTGATCCATACTCGAGAAGGAAAAACTTCTCACCAACACTAATTTCCAAGAGTGGCAAAGATGCCTTTGGGTCATCCTTTTCCACAAAATGAAACATTATGTGATAGAAGAGTCTTACTAGTTGCGTATGGAAATGATGTGAGTGATGAGGAACTCTATGTGTACGAGAAACATCTAAATGACTGTACATATGTTCACTGCCTCATGCTATCATCCACCACCAATGAAATCTTGAAGCTACATGAGAAAATGGATGATTATAGCATGATGGATCCCCTTCGGTATCTCTATCAAGATAAGAAGATATATGAGAGGTATGGGATATCCAACGCTTTATAAACTACTAATCATGTCAATTCCGTGCTAGCTAGATCACAGGTATTCAATATTATTGACTATATTGAGAATCTGGACATCTTAGGGATTAAATTTCCATATGATTTACATATAGATCTCATACTATCATTGCTACCTAAGACATTCTATAGTTTTGTTTTAAATTTTAATATGAGAAATAATGATAAGAGTCTATTAGAGCTTCTTAACATGATTCTCCAAGTTGATAATCACATGTGGCATGAAAAACCTACAATACTTATGGTGAATAAGAATAGGAAGGTCAAAGAAAAGGGACCTAATATTTATAAACAATATAAATTATCTAAGAACCGTTCAACCAAGAAGAAGAAGATCTAGAGGCAGGGTAAGGAAAAGGAGGCAGTATGCTTTTCATGTGGAAAGTCAGGCCACTAGAAGAGGAACTGTACCCAAAGGCAGGGGAGGCCAAAGGCGCAATCCTTATCGAGTGATATCTTTCCATTTTTACACATTAGGTATTAGATATAGCTTGTGGGGATCACATTTTTATTCAAATATAGGAATCAAGTAGATTTTAGAAAATTTCTAGTGGAGATATGGTTCTGTGAGCTGCCAATGGAGAAAGTATGGCTACTCTTTCCATTGGTAACTACCACCTCACATTTTCGACAAGAATGATTTTGGTTTTACATGGATTTTATAATATACCTAGTGTTACCAAGAACATTATTTCTGTATCGAGTTTATATTGATATGGATTTATTTTCAAGTTTGGAAAAAAAAATTGTTACTTTTATAAGGACAACATATGTTATGGTATGGTGAATTTAAATAATGTTTTTTATGTATTAAATTACGACAACCAAATGTTGGAAGTTGATAATGAACCAAGTTCACATGACTCATACAACACCCAGTTGCAGAATCATTTCCTTGGTGATTTTAACAAGAAGCACTAGACAAAGCTCTGTCAATATGGTTATTTAGACTCTTTCAAGATAAAACCACTTGATAGATGTCACAATTTTTTGCAAGGTAAAATTACCAAACCACTATTTGTGGGATAGAGTGAAAGGTCCATAGAACTTATAGGGTTGGTACATATTGATTTGTGTGGACCATTTTGAGTAGAATCTATAGGTGGATATTATTATTTCATTACTTTTTCTGATGAATTGAGTATATATGGTTATGTATACATAATGAGGTATAAGTATGAGTACTTTGAGAAATTAAATGAGTTTAAGAATGATGTAGAAACTCATCTTGGTAAGAAGATAAAGAAGATTTGATTGGATTACGGTGGAAAATATATTAACAAAGAGTTCATTGACCTTTTACAGGATTTTGAGATTCAATATCCACTCACTCCACCCTATACACCACAATGGAATGGTGTTAGTGAAAGGATGAACTGTACCTTGTTTGACATTGTAAGGTAGATGAAGAGTCATAAAGATCTTCTATTATCCTTTTGGGGATATGTATTGAAAAATGTGACATACACATTAAACCAAGTACTAACTAAAGAGTCAAATGGGATTACCTTTTAGCTATAGAGTAGAAACAAACCCACATTGTCACATAAAAAAGTATGTGGATGTGTGACACTTGTTAAAGATTTCTCAAGAAAAAAACTAGAAACCCAGGGCATGATTTGTATCTTTATATGGTATCCCAAGGAAACAATGGGATAATACCTATACATATCCTCAGAAAATAAAGAGATTATTTCTAGACATGTTGTCTTTCTTGAGAGGTAGCACAACCTCAAAAAGGATAGTGGGAGAAAAATTGACTTCGATGAAGTTGATGCTCAATATACACATGATTTGGTGTGGGAAAAAGTTCCACAAGTCCTCATGTAAGAGGTAGTTCCTGAAACACAGGTACTGTGTACGAGCACAAGAGAGATAAGGGAACCAGAGAAATATGGTTTACTTGTCACTGAGGAAGGTGAATCATTATTTTTGGACAATAATGAACCTATCTCCTACATGGAAGGAGTAGAGATCTTAGAAGCAACAAGTTTGAAAGAATCTACAAATTTTGCGATAGATTCCATGTATTAGAACCATGTCTAGGTTTTGGTCGATACACCAGTTGATGTAATTATTGTTGGGTGTAAATGGGTATTAAAAAAGAAAATGGGAATGGATGGTCAAGTTAGTACCTATAAAGTAGGGCTAGTGGATAATGGTTTTAAATGACATAAATGAATTGATAATGATGAATCCTTTTCAACAGTTTCCTTGTTTAAATACATAAGAATCATACTTGTTATAACATCTTTTCGTGACTATGAGATTTGGAAGATGGATGTCAAAACTGAATTCCATAATAGGATCCTTTAGGAATATGTCTTTATGACACAACCAGAAGGGTTTGTGACACCAGGTGATGTGAAAAGGGTATTACAGTTGTAGAGATTCATTTATATATTAAATAAAGCATCCAAATCATGGAACATTAGATTTGATGAATCCATAAGAAAATTTGGTTTCATTAAGAATGAATGTGAGCCATGTGTTTACTAGAGGTTTAATGGGAATGAAGTCATTATCTTAATAGTGTATGTTGATGAAATATTACTTATTTAAAATTACATACTAGTCTTGCAGTCAGTCAAGGACCAGTCGAACAAGTGATTCTCTCTGAAGGAGATAGGTGAAGTAGCCTACATTATAGGGATCAAGATCATTTGTGATAGATCCAAGTGGCTACTTAGACTATGTCAAAGTATATACATTGACCAAATACTAAAGATATTTAGTATGTAATAATCCAATAGGGGATTGGTTCTAGTGTCACATGGTATACATATTTACTAGAAAATTAGTCCCTAGACACAACATGAGAAAGACAAGATGGGTAAGATTCTATACGCTTCAACAATAGAATCTGTCATGAATGCCATAATATGTACCAGAATTGATGCCACCTATGAAATAAAAATGGTAGGATGATATCAAGTATATCTAAGAGAATATCATTGTACTATATCCAGCTATATCCTTAAGTATCTAAAAATATATGAATATGTTTCTGGTGCTTGTAGGAGATGATGAGCTTGTCATCAGAGGGTATAATGATGCTGGTTTTCAGATAGATCATAATGATCTGAAGTCGTAATCAGGAAATGTTTTCTCTCTCAATGTAGGAGATAGGAGCTGGAAGAGTTCAATGTATCCAGTTTTTCCTGATTCTACAGTAGAGTCCAAATATATAGTAGCTTCTGATGTATCCAAGTAAGCAGTCTGGATTCGGAACATTGTCCAGAAGCTTAATTTGGTTCCTTGCTATAAATATACCATTACATTGTATTATGATAATACTACCATGGTGGAAGTTGAAAAAGAGGAAACGTAACATCTTTCTCATGAAACATTGAGGAACCTTCTCTTGGTGTTCACCTTTGGTAATATCCAGGATGATTTTATGAGAACAAGACCCGTTAGTAGGAAATATACATTCAAAAGAGTCATTGGATGTTCCTATTTCTGGATGTGTGTATTGGTCATTAAACTTTAATATTATTATTAATAGTTATTATGAATCATTCACTTAAATTTTTTAATGAAAACTACGACGAAAGATATTCATGGCAAGGTACGATAAGTTGGGTGCCTCATGAGTAATACCGCATTAATGAATAACGTGAGAATGGATTTTTCACTTATACATAAGTAGATATCTCATGACCTTTTATGGAAATGATATAGCCTAACCAAATCCAATTTCATGGTGTTATCTAAGAAATTTAAATTCCATGAAGTCAAATATTCAGAAATCGAGCACATGGGTTGACGACACTTGCATGAAACATGCTTGATTAGAGATATCAGGACAAAGGTATTATATTAGAGGGTAAGTGTTTGTATGAGGTGACATGTCATTGTGATATCTACTTCTTTATCTTGGGTTCTATGAACCATTAACAGATAGTAATATTAAAATTTTAGCAGGCCCACCTAATGCAAATGATAAAGATTCCTAGAGATTCAAACATTAAGTGTAGACAATATCTTAGTTAAATAATTTATTTAATTAACAATTTGAATAAATAGTATCCCCTATTGAGGATTAATAATTATTCAAGAATACCTGATCGAATTTATTTTGATACTTGTTATTCGAGATAATATGTTACAGATAGAATATTTATTTATTGGTGAATAATGATGTTATATATATTTAATAAATAAATAATCATTATTCAAGGCTCGGTAAACATTTAGGAGGATTGGAAGACCAAGTTTAGGGTCTAGTGATAAATAATATTTAAATAGAATGTGAATTTTAGGAACATGAAATGGAAATAATAACATTTCTATTATTATTTGACATTGGGTTTTCACATGGAATAATAAATTAAGTAACCACACTTATGCTAATTATTTATTATTACCCAGTGAATTAAATTCATTAAGTACATGTCATTGAAATAATATCATTGCTATTGTTATTTAATGTGAGTTTTTTCACATGGAATAAAAGTAACAACACCTATTCTAATTATTTAGTATTATCTAGTGTATTAAATTCCCTGTTATGTTGTTATTCTCTATATAAGCGAAGGGGTCATTCCATCTGCTAACCGATCGTTGTGTGCACAACTTCCTTGGAGAAAAAAATATCGATCCTAGATAACTCTTCCCTATCCAAGAACTCTCCCATTAATGAGAGAGATCCTCCACCACTAGATCAACAAGATCGCTTTGGAAGCGATTCTCAAGGTGATCGAAGGCGGACATCGCAAGCGCAAGGATCTTCTACGCTCGAACCCAGTGACTCCTTCAATGATGTCTGAAGATACGTGGATCACGTTTAGATGAAAACTATAGAATTCTAATCCTTGGATTATACATCATAATGAATTTTCACTTTAGACACGTGGTCGAATGCATCAACGAAGAAAGAATCACCTTGGTGGTTATTCAATAATATAAATATATTTGTGATAAAAAATACATTGATCCCCTCTTCTCAGTTATGGGTTATATCTTTGTATTTTATATTTTATTTAATTCCATGGATAGTGGAATTACTTTTCATATTGTTCCGAGATTAATCATCGAATATGGATATTTTCAATGTTGGGTACACGCCCATCCTGCGCTTCTGTTGCTCCCAGAAACTTAATGTCAACCACCGATTAGATTCCCCCTCCATGGGATAAATAGGTAGTACAACATTATCTTTATGTTTTTCATTATATTATAGATAATATCTTATCAAAAGAGTTAATCCATTATTTCATGATGATGGGGTAATAGGAAATACTATGGGTAGGAGGCCTTTTCACATAAAGGAATCGACCGCAACTATTTATTTCTCATGAGAAAGATGGAATTCCACACACATTATGTTATTATTAATTACTCGAGTTAGTTGATCAAGTAATTAAATGATGTAGTTAGATCCATCTCCCACAATGTTTGGGAAATAATTAGATAAATAATCACTTTAACTATAACATTGGTTATTGGAATAGTTCTTCTTATATCCCACCATTAACTAAAATAAGGAAAATCAAATTAGGGTTGATAATACACAATCTAAAAAATAACATAAGAAGAAAAACATGTAATTAGAAGGAACAAATAATAAATTTAATATATAATCTAACATATGAGTCTCTAGGTTTAAATATAGTTTATTTTTGGTAATTATCTTGTTAGGTTTTCTAACCTAACAATCTATTTAAGACCATCATAATCATTCATAAGGTGTTTATGAATTTTATTAATCATATACCCTGGGAGTGTGAGACTAGGTGTGTGAAAAGGCCTCTTTTTCATAATCTTGGTATATGTTCGGTTAATAACCAATGACCCCTTTCAATGTTATTACACCAAAGTATATGAATTACAAATCCACATCCACTTGTGGTATCTAGATAGAGATGTCATTTCTTTGAAACCACTCACTCTATACATTTCCAAATTTTCGGGAAATTTTCATATAATTACACATACACATAGGGTTTTTAATAGAGTATTATAATTATAATACCAAAAAATAACTAGAACTCTCCCTGATACCAATAGTTGATAATAAATCCTCTTACACATATTATTACATGTTTTTAACATAACTATTCCATAAATACAACCCAAATATTGAGAGGTTGAGGGTATTTGGAAGACAGGGTTCATAATACATCAAAATGGAACAAAAATAAAACATATTTTTTTATAGTACATAATGAGCTCCTAAATCACCTTGATCTCCTAATATTAAATAGGATAACATGTGGAATATATAAAGAAAAGGGGTGAGCTATAAGTCCCAAAAAGTGAATACACATGATACAAATCATAACATATGAGTCAAAATTCATTACATGATATCATAATATTAATGTCTCATGAATAATAAAATAGTATAAAAAATAAAGAACATGGAATCATACGATTATGGTATCATAGTAAATTGGTAGTAATAAAAAACATGATAGAAGCATAATTCAAGGCTAACCACCAAGAAAACATCACATGGTGAGTAGAGTCCCATCATTGATTAGGTTTACTCCCTAATCCAATATGTATAATATCATTTTAAATAAACATTTATAAATTTATTATAGATCTATCTTTTCTCACCCATTATAACTTGTACATTTTTATGTGTTCCACAAAAGGGAATCTACCATAGGGAATAAACATAATAAAAACCCATGGAATGAAATGGGCTATAAAATCATGCCTCATATAAAAATAAGAGTACATTTCAAAAATATTCCAAAGAGAAGAAGGAATTAAATATTTTGGAAGTTATTACCTGAATAAATTTTAATAGGTCCCAAATATGGTGTTTATTTGAAAAAAATTATTAAAATGGGTAGAGAATTTGGTGTAGAAATGATTTTTTGAAATGGTGTTTTAATGAATCAGTTAAAAAATTATGAAAAAAGAATGCATATGTAATTTTTTTAGAAGAAAAGGTCAATCAGAATTTTTTTCCAAAAAATATACAATTTTTAGTGAAATCATCAATGGGAATAGATACATTAATTGAGTGTTACATAAAACGATTAAGGGATAGAAAATTTTTCCTCAATCATGTTTAATTTTAAATAAGGAATTGATAAATGATATTAAGGTATGTATAACTTCATAAAAGAAAGATATAATAATATACGTATATATGTAATAGATGTATATAAATAAATTATAATAATCTTGTAACATCATATATAGAGATAACGTGTGTTAGAGAGAGAAAGGTCATAACCCGAGGTAAATAGGGTGGTTTTGGGAGATCCCTTACATTGTGTCTAGATTCTTTTTTCACTTGTACTTAAAGTATTGAATAATAATATTAGATTCAATGGTAACGTAATTCATAAAATTATGCATATATATTTGATTTACTATAACAATATTATGTTTATTTTCAACCATTTCAATGTGATATAAATTTTAATTTCATTGCTCCAATGGAATTCATTTCATGGTTCAATGGTTTGATCAGTTGTTGATAATTATCAAAGTTCTTTTCAAATGAGAATACAAATATAGAAGTGAAACGAAATGATATTAACATCCTTTAATATATTGATATGGTTGAAAATATCCATATTTGTTTTGATATAAGGAAGATTCATTAAGTATAAACATTCTCCTTATACAGGTAGTTCATTTAGGAGGTTTACTGTCCATTATCAACCAGATTAATTTTATTTAATATATTGGATAAATATTCATTCTATAATATGAAATAATATATAACATATTCATAATAATAATATTGAACCATGATATTATTTATATAACCATCAGTGAAGGTGGTGGATAAAAAATGAAGTACATTGTTCATGGAGGCAGTCAACCAACCATATTGTAAACAACATTCTCATTTTAGTATCAATTGAAGGGAGGGTAGAAGGTAAATATTCAACCATAATAATAAAATATTATAATATTTATGACACATGTTCTATTTTTTATAGGTGTATGTAAAATATGTCGGGGTGGATGATGAAAAATAAGATTTTAAGATGTTTAGTTGAGAATTTACCTCTTCTTTTGGTCATCTACTTTTTGGATAACCCTTAAGGATCCTTGGAATAGTATTCAGTGAGACTAGGGATTTTAGGGATGTGGGAGAGATAGTAAGATATATGTTTTTAATTTTGGGTAATCTAAAAGGCTTATAAGTTGTGAGTAATAAGGGTGGTATTTATATGCGGAGGAGATATGTTTTTTTAATATTATATTTATTAGTTTATTATTATGGCTCCAGACTATCAATAGAGATGAATATTTTTACCATGTATAGTATATTTATTTATGTGATTTTGAAATAATGTGTTCTTACACCATCCTATATGAAATTAATATGGTATTTAACATTAAATGTAAAATACGATGTTTTCTTATATTTCACTATTCATAAAAACATTCAACTATTTTATAAAAATACCAAAAAAATCCCCATAACAATTTTCTTATCTATACATTAAAAAAATTAAACCATTTTTATAAAAATAATTTTCTAAATATGGTAAATTTATTTTTTAATTAGAATCCTTAATAGTATGATCATTTTTAGAACCCTTTGAAAAATTAATTATGCTCTCATATAATTATATTATCAGTATAATATAACATAATATTAATATAAAAATCTATTTTAGGAAAATAAAACTTCATGAAAATCATTATAATTAAAAAATGAAAATAAAACATTTAGGTTTTACAAAAATATAAATAAAGTTTTAGTCATGTGGAAGCATTTATTTTCTTGTTTCATGATGTTAAGATATAATTTGTTCATTTTATAAGATACCTAAATATTATTTTATACTCCCATTGTTGATGATACAATTATAAGAGTCTGGTTAATATCCCTAATGGTCAGATTAATATTCAAATAGTCATATTACTATTCCAATGATCAGATTTTTTACGGTCATATGGATTTCTTAATTTCTATTAATACCTCACATTTCATTCATTCCAAACTCAATTCTATTTTATCTAAAGTCTATATATATTTTCATCTTCATGATTACTATTGTCTTACTAATATTATTTTTCATTCCTACAACATTGATTGTGGGTGTAGTTATTTTTTGGGATCAATCATATCTAAATTTTCATATTATAGATATGTTTTTTCTATTTATTGTCCCATTTTAATATTTTCAACTATAATTTCCATACTTATATTCTAAATATAATATTAAAATTAATATAATAAAAAGTTTTTGGTTATATCATATAGTGAGTGTGCATTATATAAAACTACATTATTAAATATATAAATTTATATAATAAGGGAAATTTCATTGAAAACAATTTGGGTTGTTACATATCTTTATGAAATTAATCACATATTTAAATTATAATGTAAAATAATGTATTTTACCATATTCCACTCTTTAAAAAAATTCAAAAATTTTATAAAAAAAAACAACTGAACCATTTTTTATGTTTATATTGTAAAATTTAAATAAATTTTTGTCAATGATTTTCTAAATATGATACATTTAATTTTTAAATTAAAACCTTATTTATTTGAAAAATACAAATTTTAATATTATTATCATTTTCATAACCTTTAACAAATTACTAATAGTATCATAAAATTTTATTATAATCATAATAAAAATTAATATTGTTTTATAAAACAATTTTATGGAAATAAATATTATTTGAAATATTTATATTTCTTATGAAAATACAAGTAAAACATAATTGTTTTACAAAGTTACAAAAACTTATTCCATTATTTTTAAAAAATTTATTTACTTTTATAAATATATAAAGACTTCATATTTATAAGATAACAAAATATTATTTTACACTCACATAGGCAAGGAAACTCTTTAATAACTAGGTTACAATTCTTACTACTCATGTTACTATTTCAATGGACAAAGTTCTATTCTAATAGCCATATTTGAAATAACCATATGGGTTCCACAATTTATATGAACGTGTTACCTTACATTACTTACACATTCACTTTTATTTTCTCTCAAGGTTATATATATTTTTCATTTTCAAAATGACTGTTGCATTTACTTCATATGCAGTACATAATGAAAAAATAATAATATTTTAAAACCAACATATAACATGAATAACATGAATATTTAATAAAAATATACATTCATAATGAATCATGATCTAAAAAAATAAAGAGATTAGTAGGAAAGGAAACACTTTACCATAAATTTTGACTTGTTTTGAATATGATCAAAATCACGGTTTAGTAAGATTAGTCTTAATAAAAATTAATTATTTAACCATTAATATATTTGTATTTAATTTATATAGATTCATTTATATAACTTTATTATTTATTTATTTGCTAATAATAGTTTATATCAATCATCATATGTTATTATCTCCCATAGTTCCCTGTTACTTTTAGTTTGACGAACATGGTCATCATTCTATATTCATAAATTCATAATATATATAATGGTAAAGTTACAAAAATAATGATTTTATAATGATTTATAAATCTACAATCTTATTTAAAAGGTGTTACTGTAACTGTTCACATGGGCGAAATCTATATCTTTCTCATTCTTGTAACATCACCGATATTAAATAGTTACATAATAATCAGTATTCAGTTTAATTTTAACAGTAAAAAACCATAAAAATAACTTAAATTAATATAATATATCATAAATTTTCATTGTTTTATGTTTTTTTAATCCTCTATAATCATAATAATTAATGTATATTAGTATCGTTTATGTAGGTGATTGAACCAACAAAATCAAAAATTCATTTCAATGATAAATTGATTTTAAGACCATACAAATTTCATTATAATAACCCTATTATAGAATTATATTTATTATAATTTTATGTTTTTATTTTTTTAAATCAGATTCAATAAGGGTTAGATGAAGAAGGTTAAGAAAATAAACAAAAAAGATGATGATACATATGTTGAAAAGTGAATCTTCCCTTACATATCTTCTTTGTAAGGAAATATTTGGGGATTTTTCTTGTGGATAATGTCAAAAAATGTGTGAGTATTACATGATAAGTAATTTTATATAAATAATGAGAAAAAATATAAAGTTATATGTTTTATTATGGGTATAAAGTGACATCATTTATAAAACATATTCGATGACACTTTTTAAAATATTCATTCCATAAGTGTTAAGAATGTAATTTTCATGCTTAAAGTGGATCATAAAATGTAATAATAAGATATGGTAGGGCCTTAATCATCGAAATAAGATTTAAGACGTATAATTATAGGTTTATATAGAATTATAAATTTTTTTAACAAATAATCCCATTTATACATATTTTTATGGTTAATCTTGTCAATTGAGTTTAACAATTTGAAGATAATTGTTTAATTGATGTTAAAATATTTATATTAGTTATTTTTCATCATAAATATACCTAAAATTTGAGAGAATACATATTCTCTCCCATTATTAACAATAATTACCCTTTTTTTACTTTTCTTATGCTATATAAGCATTATGAGATCAATATGTATGAAATTTTCATTTTTTATCTTGATATAATGTTTTTATTAATTAGATAATATATATATGGAATTTTAAGTACATTATCATGTATGAATTATTTCCTAGGCTTATATACTATTATATATCATTTTATATGAAAATAATAAAATAGGTAGAAAATTACCCTTAAACCGAAACTCTTACTTTAAAAAAGAGCACAAATATTTTACTCAATCTCTACAAAAATAAAATTAATATACTAAAATTAAAAATTAATATATCTTATAAATATCTTACATTTTATATAACTTTCTATACAGAAATTTAATAATGGGATGTAAAGTTCAATTCAAACATAAACTCTAAATTTTTTAAAATGAATTTAAATTTATTACTCATCATATAATAAAATGTAATTTTAATAAAAAACCTCTAAAACATTATAAAATATTCGATATTTTTCTCATTTTAAAAAAAATATAAATATTATTAAATTAATATTTAATAGAATTAAATGTGAATTAAGTCTCTTAGTTTTAAAAAAAAATATCAATTCAAATTTATCACCCATATTATAACCATATTTAATTTGATTAATGAATTTTAAAATGAAATTTTTAAATCTTTAGAAACATAAAATAAAATAAAAGAATTATTTATAAGATTTTACTATTGTTTTTTAACATAGACTCTAATTATACATTACATGTGCTATTTAATTTCATACCTTGTTATTTTTAATTTTTATAACAAAAAAAATCCACCAATTTTTGCAAGAAAAATTTAAAATATATAATGATTTTTTTTTAAAAATATAACCATTACATATATAATTTTAAAATAACACTCACAATATATAAAAAATATTATATATTTTTAAAATAGAAAATATTTTTTAATATGAAAATAATATACTTATTTCATACCATGAATTAACTATTTTAAAGATTATAATAATAATAAATATCAAATTAAATCCATGAAATAAATATAAATATTTACTTCTAAAATTTATAATAATTGCATAAATAGATAGTTATAATAAATCATTATAAATAAATATACTTAACCATTTGTTGAGGATCATTAATGTGAATTTATAAAACATTTGAGGTTTGTGCCAACAAAAATGAGAATGAAAATGTATTTAAGGTATTTATGAAGGAAAATAAAACTTCATTGATCAACCACCACCACCAGGTCTCTAGTTGCATAGAGCCTCTGACCACATATAATTGGAGTGGTGAATTTTACCACACCACATAGCCCCTTTCACGAGTTGACATCATGAATCACTGATCCCTTAAAGGTCCTGGCCTCATGATGTTAGGCTATTTTTTGATACTTTAGGAGGTTTCCTTGATGTATACTCCAGGAGGTTTCCTTGACGTATACTCCATGAGACAACCTCATCTTATAGTAGACCTCGTGGAGGATCTAACTTATTTACTCACCACATGGCACCACATCATATTCTATTATTTTGAGAGGCATATTACACAAAGATTCTTATTAATACCCTAATATTCACCCAAAAAGGACACACATAGATAGAACGATGGTACAAAGATACAAGATTTCCACTTATAGAAATTATCTCTCATGAATCCACTGGTAGTTTATAGGAAAGAACCATTATAAGAATAAAATGAAGATGAGAAAAAACATGACCATGAGGCCCATGAGCCAAGATCACGAGGCTAAGTTCACGAGGCCAAGATCATGAAATAATACCTTGTGGAAAATCCCACAAGATAAGCCTGTTAGGTAAATCCTATGAGCCACACATAGAAAGAAAATCTCCAGACCAATCTCGCATGAAAATTCTCATGATCCATGATTATGAGTCCAAGACTATAATCCAAGATTTCAAGTTCAATTCCCAAGCCAGTCATGTAAACCCATTTGAAAGGACAGTTCATGATGTCACCTTGCGTGGAATGTTTGAGAGATCACCTTGCAAGTTCTAGTTCATAGACCCCCTCCTTTACAAAGGCTTCCAATTCACCAAGTCTAACTCCTCCACCTGAATTTTCCCATCAGGCTAAGTTAATTTGAAGACCCTGGGAATCCCTCATAGAGTTTTCCCCTAGACTTTATTTTATTTGTTCATATCCCTCTTTTCCTCTGTATTCCCACCCTATTCCATCCGGGGAGGTGGAATCAATCACATAATTGGATTTAATCTCAGTGTAAGTCCCAACTTCATGCTCAATAGTGGATTTCTTCTCCTCACTGAGTAGGGTTACTAGAATGGGACTTCTCTTGGGTGTATTCCTTAAAGTTCACTCTTTATTCACATAACTTACTAATTATTTAATGCATTATAATAGCCTCAAATTTATAATCCCTACATTTTCATACATCCAGGAAAAATAATTTTAAACTGTGTGGCCAACATCATAGTCCTTAATGTTTTTCTTTTGAATAAATAAATTTTGGGGTTGATTGAGAATTAAAACCAGAAAAAGAACCAAATATTATAATAAAACATCACAAACATCAAAACCAATCCATTATATAAAATCCAGAATGATGATCTAAAATGAAAAATCCAAAATTCGATATTCAAACCCTGCATGATGAACTATGCATCATCCTGCACCCAATATCAACGCCACTGGTTCCAAAACCTCATGCTACAAATTGCAAAATCACCATCACCATTCGAAAGAAAAAACTGTCAAACAATCAAAAACATACACCATCACTGAACCTTCACTTCAGACCTTGACTGATACACTCTACAAAGATGAAATGAAACCATAGGCATCAAACACAGAAATGGAAAACATCACCTTGAAACAAGAGGAACCATTGTCAAGCATCCTGCCTGCACAATACCAAGCCACCATGAGAGCTTATATGACTAACAAGATTGGTGTAGACTAAGATAGATTATAATGAAAGAGATCAGGGAATGAAATAATTATGAGCATGTGAGGGGCGATTGCAAAACAATCACTCCAAACCAGAAACCCCAAAACCGGAGCAGCTGAAGCACCAAACACATTAATCATCCATCACATTACCAAGTCATAATTGAACCATAATTTTCACCCATGATGGGGCCTAGAATAATGAGAATAATTTAATCGATATCAGAGGAGGAAGGATGATCATCGAAAGTCAAACACCATACTATAAGAAAAATAAAAACTGATGTAAACCATAGATGATGGATTAAGGGAACTAGGTTGCCACAAGAATGTGAGGGGATATAGAAACATCATAGCTCAGTCATGGTAGAAGGAAATAAATTCCATAAGAGGAAGGGTATAAGGGCCATGAAAACCTTAATCACCGAGGCAGAGCCCTCTAGGAGAGAAATATACCATATCCACTGAGACAAGAACTAGGTAAACCAAAAAAATAAGAGAATGAAACCTAAGGAAGACCGAAGGTGATCTATAGCAGGTAAGGCTAGATTATTCTACATGAAATTAAAATTGATAAACTCCGAAGGGAATCAAATAAAACGCTTTACATCCAAATGAAGAGAGACCACGAGAATATGAATTCCAAGAGAGGCATAACCGAGAAGAGAAGTGGGAGGAGTATCAACATTAAAGGAGTCAAGGATGAGGTCCCCCACAAATTTTTATGCACTAGAGGAACCCTGGAGGAGAAGGAGGTATAGAGAGATTCATCTTCTAGGTCCACTATCATTCTAGTCATATGAACTAAAACTGCACAAAAATATCCTTATTATATAATGTCAAACTATATGTAGCGGTCTAACCACATGACCATTTCAATCTCAAAGACTCAAAACCAACATCTTCATCCCTATATCCATCTAGATGGGGACATATTCCTTATTAAACCACTTATGTAATCTATCACTAGGATAACTCCTTGTGTTCCCGTGCATACCATTCACCAAGAATTTTTTCTTTGGAATTCTATGTACTCTATTATACTACTGATAAAATAATTCCCCACACCTAGAGGGAAATATTAAAAATAGTTAATCATTATATACATATAATCTAGGCCTTGTTTTTTATGACAACATACCTATGTTGGATGGTCTCTGTACCTCTTCAACCATATTGAAGTTGGTTTCGTAGAACAAACATGTTTATACTTAAGATTGCCGAATATATTCAAAGAATTAAATATTGAATATATTTTATCAAATATTTATCATTATTATACCTGAAATTAATGTTATAACATCTAAGGGTATTTTTGAATAAGAATAGGTCATAATAATTCCCTGTTATGAGGATAACATTAAGATGTTAAGATGATATCTCATAAATATTTATCCAATAGTCCTACTAAAAAACTGTGACTGGGCCTAGAGTTTTTCAACTATTAGGTGTGAGTTCTCTTAGGTTTATGAGACTTCATATCATGATTCTCTAACTTGGTAATATATAATATGGGATATTATGAGGAGAGGTCTCCCAACATGAATTTTTTATATTTCTGTGTGATTTGATATTCATATATAGGAGTGTGTATGGTAGTCCTTAAACTTTAAGATTATTAATAATACATATCATGTCTCACATAATTTTATGTATTGAAAACAACCATGATGAATTATGTTCATGATAATTATGATATATTGGGTTTATAAAAATTGATATGTTATTAATCAATAAGTAAAGGAAGAGTTAATACCTTGAATTTATGGAAGTTAATATCTCTAAAATTTTATTAGAATAGAATCATTGAATGTAATTCCATGGGCATGGGGATGTAGTCATGCTCATTCTAGACCATCAACGAATGATATATGAAGCATTAAGGTTGATGAAAAAATTATGAAGCCTTATTAATGAGATATAGAGACATTGAGATTTTATTATATAGTGTGTGCTCATATGTGGTTGTCGATGTTGTGACATTAAATTATTCCTCTTGGGTACCATGACCCATTATTATAATTTAATCTTAGAATTTGGTTAATCCCACATAGCTCTAATGAGTAATAAAACTAAATGGATAAACACTATGTGATTATGGTAATATTAATGAAATTCTATTTGAATTTAATTATTAGAATAAATAATAGTATAAATATCGAGAAATAATTTTATTTAGAATATTTTTATCACATAAATAAAATAAATATTTATCCACACAGAAATTATTAAATTATACAGATATATAATACTTTAATTTATTTATTTATTGATTGAATAAATATTTAATTGAATATTTATTAATGGATTCAATAAAACATAAAGAGGATGATCCAAAAAATATGTGTTTTAGGGATATATATTAATTTTCTAGATTGTAAAATAATATATTTCATTGTTCTAACAAGAAAAACCATGATAAATTAATAATAAAATTATTATTACATAGAGTGGTTCCATTTAAGGGTTTAATATATTATTAAGGGATAATGTGAAAATAAATAATATATAACCCTTACCCAAAACTCAATAAAAATACTATTATTTATATTGTTCTAGGGTTAATAAATTATTTAAGAATTATAGTACACAAAAAATATTGATCACTCTCTCTCAAGACTGAATAACACTATTGGTTTTCTTATCCCAAGAAGGAGAGATTTTTTCCCACCTTCATATTCTGAAGAATTTGACTGAAAGGATGATTCTTCAACACCAAAGGAATTGTCATAATGATCTTTAATAAAACTTCCATATGTTCAATCCACTATACTAGCATTTAGAAATAAATTTAATTTTTTCTGAGATCAAAGGATAACCTCAGGATCGCCATTAGAGGAATTCAACAGTTGGATGCTGTAAGTGAAATAAAAGAAGAATAAAAGGATTTTATATGATCAACATATTCATCAAAGAAATATATAATGGGTAAGGTAAATTTTTTACATGTATAACTAAATAAATTATAAATTTATCAAGAAATATCATCTTGGTTTGGGCGTGTTTTACAAGTTTCAGCAGATATGTTTTCTTCAGTCATAGCTCCCTTGTCATGTACATTTCATAATATCTGCTGAATTTGAAAATTTTATGTCAGGACAAGCCCCAATAATTACTTATATTATTCATAAAATATTTTAGTTTTATTAGTGTGGTCACATTGAAATATTAAATAATTTATTTTAATATTGATCATTAAACACTTAAAAATTAAATTTCATTTCTTTTTGAAATTTTTTCTTAATATGTGTTGGATATTTTGTATTCCTGCTCTTGATTTATCACTAAAATAGAGAATAAGGTTTAATATTTAATGAGAAAATAATATTAATTACACATCTATAGGTTTTGAGACATTTGGATTATTAAAATGTGTTACAAAATGTGCATTTTTTTTCACATGCCCCACACTCTTATTCAGTACACCGGGATACCCACGTGGACTTTGGGTTGTAGTGTAATGAACGCACACCATGTGTTGGCCAACCATGATGGAACATGATTTTTATTGATTAAAATTTGTGTATATTACGTACATTATATGTAGTCAAGTTTTTTCTAATAACAAAATATGGGGTCAAGATGCATCATATATTCAATGCACAACATGTATTTAATACATGGAAAGTACAAGATGACAGTCGTGGATCATGAAGTACATGATGTTTATACTTCATACACACACCATATTCCTTATTAATTTATTTGGGAAGTATACACCATTTCTTCTAGTCATGTGTTGTAGATATCCAATGAAGAAAATTACATGATGTGTGGATAGCTTACAAATGTTGGGTATTTTTCTAATTTATGAAATCATAATAAATTTAATTATTTACCCAATAAAAAATCAATGAACTAAGTTTTGTGAGTCATTTAATTGAAAATACATGATAGTCATTAGATTTTTTATTATATAAAATTATAAATTAATTCCTATTAATATTAAAATGTACAAGTAAAGTATGGTTGTTTCATACGAATGACTCAAAAGGCTTTAAATTTCACATGGAACATAATTTTCATGTGTTTAATGTGTCATTAAATTCGATAGAATATTCCCAGAAATTATGATGCATTCTATGTATAAAATATTTCATGTGAGAGAATTGTATAAAATAAAGATTATACTATGTATTTTGGACATATATTAGCTGAATTTATTCCATATACAAATCTAAATACCATTTTTATTAAATTTTTCATAAAATAAAATTATTCGTTTCATTTTAAAACATATAAGATAAGATTATATTGGATGATTTAATTGAATACTATAAAATAATTAAATAAATTAATAAGATATATAATTGGATAAATTCATTCACATTTTATCTTATCAAATAAAAATTTGAAATAAATGACAACTAGTTGTTTAAATTCTTTGTTTTGGAATGTCTATGACTGATCATGAGCTTTGACTAGACCTATTCTTGTGTAAATTTTATTTTATTCAATTTTATTGAATGACCTTTCAACTATTTATTATTAAATCATATTTCTTGTCATTTTTGTCTTCCCTCCCTCCTTTATTATTTTGGACCTTCTTGTCCAAGGTTTTTTATGAAATTCCACTTATCAAATCCTTTGATTCCCCTCTCATATGTGTGAGTAATAAAACATATGTAATAAAAGGAGTATCCAAATGTGTATGGATTTGGTTCAAGGCATAATTGAGGCAAAAAAGTGCAATACTGAACATAGGTGAATCTAACCAAGGAAAAACATAGGTGGACATGTGGGATAATGAAACTCATGCCAAGACTAAAACAATAATTTTCTCCTAGGGTTATAGGTTGATTTATTTTCCACTCAACAAATAAACCATTATCTAGAGATCAGTTTCATTCCAATTATTTATTTATTTTTTTTATATAATTACAATTTTATTTTATGGATTCAAGACCATGATCACATAAGTAAAGGGACTAATATGGAAATATAGAATTAAAATAAACAGATTGTGCATAAATGTTTAATCAGAACATGTTTAATAACTAAATAAAAAGCCACATAATATTAAAAATAAATGTAACAGATATAATAAAAAAATAGGCATAATAAATTTAATATCTCAAAAAATATTTAGTAGGAATAATCCTTACATTATATGATTAAGAAAGACACTATAGAACTAACTTTTGGTCCAACTCTTTTTGGGACACTTACTTTTATCAAGAAGTTCTTATTAATTTTTTGGGTTGAATAAACCATTTTAAATCAATAGGGGTAACAATTTACCTTTTTAATGATACTTATAGAAATGTTTTGCGGAAACTTAGGTGAGGGTTTCAGGATGGGAGAGTCTACTCAATAGATCAATGAATTATAAAACTAAATTTGGAAGATAAATTCCTAACCAAATACCTTCGAGTCATTAACCAACTCTTTACATTGTTTATATGAAGAAGAATATGAATCTTTTACACTAAAATGTCTATGTTTCTAATTTTTTTGAATCTAATGGTGAGTGTTGTTGGGACATGATAAAATAATCAGATAAATATACCTAAATTTATTTCATCTCAATTTTGGAAGTAGGGAAAGGTAATGATAATATACTATATATTTTTGTAAACCCAAATGGAACATTCAAAAACAAAAACATTTTCCCAATGAATAATCCATGATATATAAAATATCTTGAAGGGGACAAAATTCTAGGAAAGGTATAGGATCTTACATATATTACAATTCTAGGAATTAAAGTTATACGTGCAGGAGTCCTTGTTTATTAATTCACATGCTATGGAGGTGAGTGAGGAAGAGTTCCTTGTCTAAAAGAAACACATGGATGTTGTGGTATATCTCTAATGTTTAATTATGTTTACCATTTATAATAACCTAAAAAAATATCATGAGGTAATGAATAAATATGAAATTCTCAATCATATATAACATCTTTATCTATAGAGAGTAAGAAAAGAATGGTTTGAGATCTCCAAGGAACTCTTCCCATGAAATCTTTTAGTAGGTGCACTAGCTGGACCTCAAGTAGTCATAATGATTAAATTCATCAAGGATATTGAAATTATAGTTTTTAAACTACATGATGAATTGCGCACTTATATCATTCTCACAACACTTCCTTAGATATTTTCTATCATTTTTTGAATTTAATCCTGAATAATAAAGAGAATTCACAAGTAGATCTCCTCATCTTAATTATCTATAATGGTAAAGAATCAAATCATAAAAAGTGTACTATCCTTATGGTGAATAATAGGAATTTAATGGTGAAGAGTACCAATAATATGTTAAAGTATAAGGCTTATATTAATCATGATTACAAGAAGATAATGTTACAATGTAAAGAGAGGGATCGTGATTCTATCAAAATATAATGTGGAAGAAAGGTCCACTAGAAGAAAAACTACACAGTGAGAAGAAAGGAAAGATTCTTTAAGTATTATTATTATTTAGTGAAACCATTCTATTTCTAAAAATTGTGTATTGGATACCACATGTGTCTCTCAAATTTGTAAAAAAATTAAGGACGCTATTATAATCCTAAATGTTCTGTAGAGTGGCATGGATTTATGGGCTGTAAATGGAGAAAATGTGGTAGCACTTTCTATTAGAAACCACCACCCCACATTACCAACGAAAATGATCATGGTTCTTCATAATATTAAATTTATACATTTAATAAATTTTTTTTATCTAAATTAGATATGTATGTATTTATTTTCATGTTTGGAAATGAACTTTTCTTCTTTTACGAAAAAGGAATATTCTATATAAAGTCACTTTTAAATAACGGTATTTATGTATTTCATTATTTATGTTATGTTTTTGAAATAGATAATGAATCTGATTCACATGACTTATACCACACCCAGTTATGGAATCACCACTTAGGTCCTAGAAATAAGAAATTATTGACATAGTTACATCAAGATGGATATTTAGTTTCATTTTAAATAAAATATATTTGTATTCAACAAGCATGTTTACAAGGTAAAATGATCAATGATCATTCAGTGAAAAAAAGTGAAAGGGTCGTAGATCTTCAAGATTTAGATCATTCTAACACGTGTTGAACATTATTACTTAAATAATGGGGTGGGTACTCATACTTAAAAACTATTAATAATGAATTTTTTTAGTATGTATATATCAATATAATAAGGTCCAAGTCATTATACTTTTATAAATTCAAAAAAATTTAGAATGATGTTGAGAACCATCTTGGTAAGAATATTAAGAAACAACACTCAAAATGCGGTAAATAATTTCTTAATCAAGGAATTATTATATATTTATAGAAGTATGTGATTTTATCCCAATTCAATCCTCCTTATAAACCCCAGTGGAATGATGTATGTGAAATAAGTATCCACACCTTGTTAGACATGATAAGGTCAATTATGAGTCATAAAAATATTCAATTGTAATTTTTGGGATATATATTATAGAAAATGATGCCCATAATAAAACAACTACCAAGTTAATTGGTATATGATATACCATAACAATTATGGAGTGAAAGGACCCCATGTTTTTTAACCTACATGTGTGGAGATGAGAAGTGTTTGTTAAGGCCTCTTTCAGAAACAAACTTATAAACAAAGGGACAACTTGTATCGTGGTAGGATACCATAAGAAAACAAGTAGATATTACCTATATGAAACCACAAATTAAAAGGTGATAGTGGAAATACATTACATGTTACTTGATAGGGAGACCATTACTGAAAGTGATGGTGAATGAGTTATATAAATTTATGACGTCTAATATCAAGATACATAGGAGAATGAATTGAAACGGTTCTATCAGTACCCATGTAAGAAACTATTCCATATAATAATTACTATTTAGGAGTATAAGAGAGGTTAGAAAACATGTATGATATGGTTTTATAGTCACTGAGAATTATAATCGATTATTAATTGATAATATTGACCCTTTATCCTATTTGGAAGCAGTAAGTGACACATATGATTCCAAATGTTAAGAAACAATGAATTCTAAAATAAATTCCATTTACCAAAACTGAGTTATAATTTTGGTGGATCCTATAGTTCATGTATACCCCATTGGTTCCAAATGGGTATTCAAGAAGAAACTAGTCCTTGATTGTCAAGCCAGTACCTATAAAGAACAATGGGTTGTAAATGGGAACAAATAAAATCATGGAATATACCAAAAAAAACCCTGTTCACTAGTAACAATTTTAAAATCCATTAAAATTATACTAGCCAAAACAACACACAATGAATATGAGATTTGGTAAATTAATTTCAAAACCATATTCCCTTAAATGGACCTTTAGGAAGATGTCTATATGAAATAAGCATAAGGATTTGTGAATCTAGTTAATTCAAATAAAGTTTAAAAGTTACTCAGATATTTATATTGACTAAATCTAGCTTCCAAGTCATGAAATATTAATTTTTATTAATCAATAATAAAATTTGGATTTTTATGAAATGAATATGATTCTTGTGTCTATAAATAGTATAATGGGAGTGCAGTTGTCTTATTAATAGTATTTTTAATGACCTTTTACTTAATGGAAATGATACACCCGTCTTAAAATTATTAATATGTGGTTAAATACATTCTTATCCATGAAATACTTAGTAAAAGAATAATATGTTTTTGGTATTAAGATCCATCATGATAGATCCAAGAGACTTCTCAATTTAATTCAGAGTACAAATACTGACAAGATACGTAGGAAATTCATTACGAACTAATCTAAGAGGGGATAATTGTTTATGCCACATTGTATTCATATTTATAATAAAAAGTTTCCTAAAACACATTCAGAGGTAATGATATTGTAAATGATTCTATATGCATCAACAATAGGGTTAGTTATGTATTCCATGGTGTATCCTAGGCTAGGTATTGCTTATGCTTGTACGAAAGGCATATATTAGGCTAATCAAGGAGACCTCCATTAGATGTATGTCCAAACAATATTTATTTATCTAAGGTTAACTAAGGATATGTTCCTAGTATATGAAGGATATGAGGGTCTAGTCATCTTGGTATGTATAGATTATATCTTCCAAATTGATCAACATGATATGAAGTTTCATTCAAGATACATCTTCATTATCAATAGAGGGGTCATGAGATGAAAGTGATCAAAGAAATCAATGGTTAAAGATTATATAGTGGATTAAGAGTATTTTATGGATTTTAATGTATCTAAATAAGAACTATTGATAAAAAAATTCATCCAAGATTTAGATGTGGTACATAGGATTAAAGGACCAAACATAGTTTACTGTGACAATACTATAGCAGTGGTTCTCTCTAAAGAACCAATATAACATTAATGTATGATGAATATACTATGAAAGTATCATCTCTTAATGTAATTTTATGAAAGAGTTTATGTAATAGGGAACAATTTTATCACATAATACAATATGGTAGATCTCTTAACAAAACTGTTGTATTAGTATAAATATGATATTCATGTGAGATCTTGAGAAATAAAAGATTTTAGAAGTTGGCTCAAGGAAAACTAGGAGTTGGTTATAGTTGGTTCCCTAAAACCTATCACTTCATACCTTATAATACTGAATATATTCAAATAATATAATATTAAATATTTTATATAACATATTAATCATTATTCTGTATTAAATTATTATGATAATGTCCTAGGGTATCTATCACATCAAAATAGGTCATAATAGTTCATTGCTATGATGAGAACTTTTTGATGTTAAATGACATCTCTTTAAAAAAATCTTACAATCAGAGTGATGAAATATAATGTGGAACATAGTTTATGAACTATTATATGTGATTGCTCGCAAGAGGATGAGTGCTAAACTCATGATGATCATTATTGGTAATCTCTATGTTGAGAGATTATGAGAATATACCTATTGGTAGGAATTATGTAGGTTTTTGTTTCATTAGATATTCCAATATGCGAGCATGTATAATAGTCCTCAAAATTTAATATTACTATGAATATATATCATGAGTCACATTCAAAAGTGTATTAATGGGACCAATGATGCACTATGTTCATTCTTAGTAGGATATGTTTAGTACTTAATGATCTATATGTTATTGTTGAATAATTTGAGTAAGTATTTGTACCTTCCATTAAGGAATTTTTATATCGTTTCCCTTTGATTAGAATGGAACCATTAAAATAAATTCTATCACCATCATGATGTAGAGATGTTCATTCTATATAATCAAATGACGATATACCAGGAATTATGGTTGATGTCACATGTATTCATCCTTCTTTATGATATATCAAGAAAAAAGTATTTTATTATGCAATGCATACTTGTATATGGTTTTCAATGTTGCAATGTTAACTTATTCCTCATTGGTTCATTGACCCATTACAAGATACTAATTGTGGACTATAATCATTTTCCCCGAATTATAATGATAACGAATCCTAGAGGGTCACTCACTAAGTGTTTCCAATGATCTCAATTAAATTTTATTTGAGTTTAATTATAGTGAGAAATATTAATCTCAAGTCAGAGGAATAATTTTATTCAAGATTTATCGATCACATAAATTAAATAAATATTTAATTTTAGGTTAATTATTTATTTACATAGATATAATATTTATTTATTTATTGAATGAATAAATATTTAACACAAAATTAATTCAGGTATTTAATAAAATTCAGGGAGGACGAGTGAACCCAAATGAGGTCCAATAATAAATATTAATTTGAATGATGGTAAAACAATATTTATTATTGTTCTAGTAATCCATCACTATGGTGGAATAATATTAAATTATCATTACACTACTTAGGTTAATTTAATGGATTAATATATTATTTAGGGTCAATGTGAAATTAAATAATATTTATCCTTAACCCATAACTATATAAATAGACCGATATATCTATTATTCCACAGTTAATTAATTATTTTAGAATCATTTTAGACAATGAAATCTAGATTTATCTATCTCAATATCAAATATTGCAGTAGATTCTCTTCTCTCAATCCTAAATAATTCTCCAACTACCTCCATCGTCTCAAGAATGATAGTGAATGGATGATTCTTTAGGCTCTAAGGAATCAATATAATGATCAATTAAAATACAATAATATGATCAAGACACCATGATAACACCCCTAAATCCACCAATGTTTTTTGAATATCACATGAGAACATGTGTATCACCACTAGATAGATTTTACACTTGCTCTCTATAAGCTCAATGTTGGTATATCGAAAGGGTTTCAGATGATCAACATCTTTATCAAAGGAATTTTTTTATATTGAGGTGAAATTTCATCCAATACAATTAAATAAATTATCATTTTAATATGAAATATTATCTTTTTTCGGGTATTTGTTTCAAGTTTCATAGTAAATTTGTCATATTTCATAACTCTCATGTCATCAATATTTATAAATAGCTATTGAATCTTATATTTTTTTATTTAAGATCGACCTTGATAAGTGATTCTTCCATTCCAAAAACCATTATTACTAAACCATTATAAAATGGCCATATTATGTTTGAAAAAAATCTTACATCATTGGTCCATATTTCCTTTGAGGTCTACTAGAAAGTGTCTCTCATGTATAAGTCACACACCAACCATTACTAGGAATCATTCACTTGGTATCTCTTATGGTATAATGTTAAATGTTTTGGATTAGTCTTTTTCACACAACCCTAAAATATATGACACGTCACCTTAAGCAGTACTGAACTACATGAGTTCTAATTATTTTTACAAGGATATATAAGAATCCATTCTTAGGGGCCCAATCATACATCATTGATTCTTAATGCCTCCCTCGACAGTGATAAACTCTATAGTTTCTAGATATGTTTATTTAAACCATGTAATCCCAAATTAAGCATAACTAATAAGTAAAAAAAACATGGAGAACCTCTAATACATAGAAATGTTAACATCAATGCATAATTTTGATCCATTACTGGTGTGAGGGTAATCATCCCCATAATAGTATTTGAGAAAACTTCAAAAAATAAATCTAAAATCTATTAGAGAGTCTCAATGTGGAAAATTATTCCACCTAAGCGAGATATAAGCTTGAGAACCTATCCTATTTCCCAATACACATAATTAACAATCAATTGGTAAGAAACCCAAGTGACTTCCTTCCTTTATAAATAAGGTCAACAATGATGGTCATTTTCATATATATAAAATATGTTAGAAGTTTTTAGTTTAATAAAAGAATTCCCATTGGGATCTGATAAAATAAATTGTGAACCAGACATGAATCCTTTGATATTGAAAGAAAAAAGTGTTCCCCAAAACAATCAGGCCATTTTATTCATGTATCATACAATTATAAATGGTTAATGAGATGTGAATCGTTGAATAACCAAAATAAACGAGTTATCCTTTCCCCACAAAATTGATTGATCAAACATTACCATACATATGGTGATACATTGAAGGGTGTTCTTGTTTGTGTTTTTTGTTATTTATAGTATTTCAAAGGATAGATCCCCCTTTGATCCAAAACCATTGCACCATCCAATAAATGATCCACCACTATGCATTTTTTTCCATGTGTAGGAACCCATGACCAAGAGGATTCTCTCACCCAGGCACCATCACAACTAATATGATCCAAATGTTCTTTTGAGGTAGTACACTAGAATGGAAATATCACCATCCAAAAGGCAACACAAGAAAATTTCTAAGATGTTGGGCCTTGTAGGTTTCCTACCTAATAGAGGAAGACCTCAACGAAGAGAGTGGAACCTATAACCACTGAAAAAACGTCAAGATATTTTTAAGGGAGTGAGACAACAATTACCTCTCTTACCACAAGGAGACATGGGATGATGTTTTCTACACCTTAAAAATTTTCAAAAAGATTAATAGGAGGGATCTTGAATATTTTCATTGCTTCTAATGTTGTGCAACTCAGACTTATTAGCAACTCACTAAGAGAACCACCAAGGAGGCCTTGAATCTGGTCACCCAGGACCAGTATCGAAGGAAATATATTTTGGGTCAATAAACAACCAAATATATGAAACATGATCATATTTCCATTCATTTAAAAGAGGTACATCAACAAAATATGGTGGAAATTAAAGAGAATAATGATATCCCTGCTTGTTCTCAATATTCATACCAATATAACCTTGTAGTTTTTTAAGGAATGATATGGAATATCACATAATCCTCCCATGGGAAAGATCATAATTCGTCTTTTTCATCTAAAACTCATCAGTATATGATAACACTGAATAAAGAATTAGAGTAGGATAATATCCCCACCACCACCAAGGAATAGGATCATACACAAATTACAATCATGGAATCCTTTTAATATATCCTATATGCAATATTGGGGAAAATTAATATTCATACCCAAGACATAAAGATATATTAGAAAATTATATCATTAATATCAATAAAAAATAATACTCTTAATATATTCTGATGGTCAATAGGGGAAAGGCTTAGATTCCTACCCAAGATAATGTTGAAAATCTCATCAGTATACATTAAGAGTTACCCAAGAGGGGGAACATATATCCACTCCCATTAAAGAGGAAAGATGATACATATCATCAAATATCGAATATCATGATGGGTCATATATTCCCATTCCAACTAGAGTTTCTCAACACATTCCAAAACCCCCTTTAGGATAGGATTATATTTCTTCCAAAACTATTATAATTCATTGATGTGTAATGAAATTTTCTGTAGAGAAATATCATATTCATACTGTCCCTAGGTCATATGAGACATTGAGGCATATTATAGTGGCGTCCAAGAGCAAATTCCTCACCACTACTCATTCTGAGGGATCTCACAGAGATATTTTGGTGGCCAAAAATTGGAAGGATCATATACCTACCTACCCTAAATATTTATATCAACATATTTTGAATGAAAAAATAGTCACCCAAAGAGGATCCTCTATTTATAGGCCACTAAACATAACTCAAAACCTAAAATTCCTATCAATTAACATCTATAAAGAGATATAATTAAGGGAAATGTTGAAATCTCCCCACACCAGGAGCCACTAAATCAGATCCCCATGTTAGGTCACCACATGACCTCAAGATATCCTCCCCGTATTCCAGAGGTTTTTGACTAGTATAAATAGTTTAATAGATCATTTGGGGGAGACTATACAACCTTTATCAGAGAAAAACACATCAGATAACATAAAAAATAAATGAAAAAATAAATAGTAAACATCAATCATGTATTACCAAACCTCTCCCAAAACTAGGTACAAACCATAACCAACAATAAAAATAGCATGACATGCTAACATTTCAAAAGTGGAGGAAACCCAAAAAAATACAGTATAAGAATCCCTAAAACGGGTCCTGACCCGAAGTCCAGGTCCCTTATCTATGCACATCCCATGCCCAAGTGAACTCCCTTGAAAATGGATTTTTCCCTTTGTCTTGACCTGAAAACACAAAATCTTCATGGGTACCCAATGGCGGCCCGAGTAGGGTGTGAGTAAAACTTCGTTGGCCACCACCAACGGTGTCTACAAAATATCCATTCTAAGTATATAGTGTATGAAAAAACTAAATGAGAAGAATGTAAAAAACTGAATAACCAAGTTCTACTAGACAATGATATTCACTTATCCATTATCTTAATTATTTCTAGGGGTTAGGCATTTACATCATTTACATTATGGTCCATGATGATAAAAGTCTACGAATAAGGGATTATGTTCAGTTTCTTACCTCACTAGGGAAAATCATTTCCCAATGAATTACATCACACCTACCTTAGATCCTTATTCTTGATAGTCTCATCAAATGTAGTTTTTAGGGGTATAGATCCTTAGTCCCCTTCCCTAACCCATGCATTATAGGGTTGGGGTTTAGAGCCTCAGTCTAAACTGACCCATGGGCATAGATCCTCAAGTACAATACTCCACAACTGATAAGCTATGTGAACATGATTATTTATCCATTTACTAAATATACCTTATCAAAAGCCTTACACAATCAATACACATGACATTAATTTTTTTATTCATTCACATATAAATCAATATCAGGCATTAAGCCATTAGCACCATTATTGTTTACATTGCATAACCCATTTAACCTGCTTACTTTTCTCATATCTTAACCCATTAATCATATTAAAAAATTCCCAAAAACTAACCCATTTAACACATTCCTTAATGCACATACATTTTCCCCCTTGATCATTTCAGTTACAAACTCATAAGTCCTTTCACACCATCACTATGTCCCATTTAACCCTTTTCACATTATTCTAAACAACCCCTTATGTAATTTATAAAAACTAAAAACAACTTACATTAGTGCCTCCTTAGGTTTTAGAATAACATTTCAACATATTTATCATGGGATCATTTTTTAACACAAATAAACTCTATACTTAATATTAAAAAAATTCATGTTCAAAAATGATGGAACACCCCATGGGTGGCCCTAACCCTTTCTAAACAATAACATTACATCCCATGAGGATCATGAGGGATTAAATTCATAATTTAGACAACCATTTTACCCAAAAATAATAAATGCATTGATTTCACAACTAGGAGACACCATATCACAATCACATACAAAAAAACCAAGCATCGAGACAATGTGACATGACTTGTAGACCACTTACCGCGATTTTGAAGATGAACACTTTCTTAACCTCATCCCTTGACTTGGATTAAAGAACCCCTTGAATCCCCAAAAATAGATACAAAGGAAAAAATAAGGGTTTAGGGGTTCATATTAATAAGAACAAATATAAAAGACCTAATCTAGAAAATAGATAAAATAGAATCTTTAGAATCACATGGAGCTTTTATTCACACCCAAAGACACTCCAAATGGACTAGAAATAAAGGAGATAGATCATTGGGAAGCCTTTAATGTTTTGGTTCGTAACTAGGATTGATGGAGGGGAAATGGAGGAATAAATCGAATTGACCCCATAAAATCTTGTGGGGGGAAATGGTAAAACCCCCACTATTTAGGAGGTGCACGGTTAGCCCGCAATGTTTTCCAAACTATGCACCAACAATTTTCCAGCCTCTATCCTAGAGGGGTCCATGTTACATTGTTACGTGGGGATCCCACATAGTTTGACAAACCGTGAGCTAACCATGTAGAATAGCTCTTTGTAGGTCCACGTAGTTTGGAATTACCACTTTCATAGTTTCTTAAATCATGCACCCCTCCTCCTGGCTAGCACAGTTTGGGTGCATATTAACTACTAACCATGAACCAACTTTAAAATATGCATTGGATGGCCCAATTTCCCTTCAAATCATTTCTTGAACCGCTGAGACACCCTCGATCCTCCACATACACATGGTAAAAATTTAATTAACTCGATTTATTGGATTTAAACCAAAATTTAAATAGGGATGTACCTCCATAAAGTCGGGGATCTTATAACCTCCATATATCATAATGACTCATCCTTGAGCCGCATTCCATATAATTGTTGTGCTTCAAAGGTAATGGGTTTAGGATATTAGGCCCTCATATCTGTCTCTCTCTCTCTCTCTCCCAAGTTTCTTCCTAAACATAACCATGAAGCCAAAAAACTCACACTAGATGCACAATATATCCCCAAAATACTTTCTCACTACAACCCACAATACATACCAGGTGATTCTCAAAGAATGAATTAGCCTCAAGCTCAAAATCTTCAACATTAACCACATTAGATTGGTCAGTATGATATTTTCAATGTTTTGACACCAGAAAAACATAGAATACAAGGATATACCACAATGGAAGATCTAATAGACACTTCATAGGCCTGATCCTCCCAAAAAATCATAGACCAAATTACTTGGATTCATCTTACCCTATTTTTCGGAACCTAAAGAGTACCCAAGATCTACATCACCCAAAGAAAAACACACAGTTTCCAACCAAAAATCCCAACCAACATTGTTCCACAACTTGAGGACTAAAATTCGTAGTGTATCCCAAACACCCATCACAAAATAGAAGCACAACATTCATCTAAAAGTACTCAACCGATCAAAACCCAATCAAACAGCCATTTCCAAACTGAACACCGAGATTGATTTAACCCCAACCATTCCAATCTAAAACAATGATCATGATGTCAACCGACCACTACTCCCTATCATTCTCCCTCCCATATGTAATATCTCATGACTACCATATTTCAATAGTCGGAACAACCTTTATCTGAAATGAATCACTAGGTACATAACTCAAACTTCTAAAAAAACCGTACATGTTTTCTAACCTACCATTCCCTGTCATCCAGAAGACCTCCACCCAACAGTGACGTCTAACCTTGCAATCAAAATAACCCACAATGAACTGGCATACACCATACATTTACATACTATGAATAACCTAAATTCTCTCAGATACACCATCATTTTAAAAGAACTATTTACATTACAAACATCAATCTATAGATGGATTATAACTTACAATGTCCATTAACTTTTTATCAAGTCTTTTCATACCGACCCAACCATATTCTCCCAAAACACCATCTTACACTATTAACACGCTGCCCCCTTTACCTTCCCATCTCTCCTTCTCACATAGAAAATAACAATATTACCTGACGTACCTACTAGAGTTATTTTCTCAATTTCTGGTAAAAATCCACTAGAAAGTCACCCACTACTCTCCATGCCATCATTGCATCACACTACATCGATAAATATTACCAACACAAGCACATCCCCTACTCATACATTGACAAAGAATAAAATGGTTCTCCCCCAAAATGCATTCCACTATCAAAACACTCTTATCATTACTAAATGTCTGTCGATGGTGGTAGAAATTCAACCACCTTTATTCCTTTTTCCTAGAAGAGTCGATCCATCCCCGACCGACTTGTGTTGGAAACAACCAGATTCACTGTTGGAATGACACTACTTCACATATCTAAGATGCCTATACCTATATCTCCATTACATGGTCACTGAGACCCCCTACTGGAGTCCCTACCCAATTTCTGATTATGATTTATCACCCAACCTCAATTTGTAGTACCATCAATGATTCTAACACAAGAATCTATGAATCTTCTTAGAACCATCATGAGATTAAATCCAAACATTGGATCAATCAACTACCATATCCATGTCCCACCTAGACCTTCCCAATTAACCAAAATTCACACCTCATAGGTTTATAATATGTATCTTCATTCCACCACATCCACCCCATCGTTTTCTCCACACCTCTATGACTGACTTACAGCTCCCCACATTTGGAATGATATTGTCACTGCTCTCCTAATGTATCTCTAACCACCACATCTAATGCATCAAACATAAGAAGAACCCCTAAAACATGAACATGGTCATCTAGATTCCACCTTAATAAAAAAACATCCAACACTCCCCATTCCTAGCTTTCAAGAATGGAAACCACGACATTCATCAACATTCAGTCCATCCTAATGACCTCGCCAGTAAATAGTCGATGGTGTAATTTCCATTATTTAGCTACAGATACACCACTCAATGAGAATAACCCCCAAGATCCCCCACCTCAAAAAAAATCTAGGTAGAAAGGCATAAAGACCGAGCTCTCTCAGTGTAACTAGGATGATGTCAATATATTTTTCTTGATTTTCAGTAACTACAAGTACACCGAGATATCAATAAAAACACTACCAAAAATATCCCAAATGAATACCAACTCCTACTGTTGGGACACCATGAACCCTTGAATTTATCATTATTTCATGTCTTCGAATACCTCATAAACACCTAACCACCCAAATCAAGTGGGGTTTCCAATAAAACTCACCGCCAATTCCAAACTCTCTATGATGTTTCCACTGACCAATAATTCATGTGAAACTAATACCACCATGCCTCTTGAGTTCTTCTGGAAAAAACTTGTAGGCCAACGAAAAAACAAATTATTCCACCATATCAATATATAAAAAATGATCTCTCACATAGTCATGCTTCCCACTTTGGATTCATAGAGAATGAAAAATGCTTCTCCCAGGCCACCAGTTCACCCATGTCAAATGGCATTGGGCCTTACCAGTGTGTGCTTATATATGGACATAATGTAACATTTCAGGGCCCCAAACCTTTCTAAGACCACACACTAATCCCACCTATGGAGTTCATGATCTATACATCACTAGACCCAAACATTTAATTACACAACAAGCCGTGCCTCTAGGTTCTTCAGCGTCATCATACAATAGTAATTCTCAACAATATCATTGAAAAACAAAACCTTTCACATAACAAGAACAACTGCATGACTAACCTCACCCTAGTTGTCACTTTCTTGTAAAAAAATTCTATTCAAGCCTTATTCATTATTATCTCATCCACAAAACTCAACTCGCATCCAACATAAAACTTTACCCACCATTATTTTAGGAACCGCAATGATCTTTCCCTATGAGACCAACCATAAAACCAATATAAAATTCTAAAGTGTTCCCTTAAGAGAGAAATAAAGGCACAATCATGCTCTTTTTTATAGAAAATTGATGACACACACCGGGAATTGATTCCCCCCTAAAGACAAAAACTATGGTTTGCATTCCATGGCACATGAATCAATGGCTAACCTCCCTTAAGGATCCCCTATATTTTCCCTTGAATTTCAACTCATTATCACAACTCAAGTTTCATCCCCCAAAATCATCGACCTTCTCACTCACCCCTATAGGAAAAAACAACACCTTTTTAATTCGAAATAATCTACCTATGCCTCACACAACCAAGAGAACATAAAAAATGGTTAACCACTCTCATGGTGAACTATTGAGGGTCAATGATACTAACTTCCCAAATTGGGGTTAGGGTTAACAAGTGACAAGGAATTATATCTTGGACATATGCATCAAACCTATGAGAATTCACCACTCACAGGTGGCTCTCCTACCCACCTCTTTAAATACAACATCCTTCGCACTGATTGAGAAGTTACCCTAGGTTTCAAGAAAATAATAACACACCCACCACTAACGGTAGCATGAACAGATATATCTATTTCAAAACCCATCACAAACTACCAGATAAAAACCCATAAGGTTTAACACATCCTTGATATGCATAAATACCCCTAAAACATTTATCAACATCTTAACTAAAGTTTTAACAAGGAACACCCCTCTAGTAAACAAATTAGAATCACCAAGGTCTCCAAAAAATGCCCTCTCACTTCCCAAACCACCCATACACATGGTTTATTCTCAACACTAGGGATTTCCACTTCTCTTTTCCTATCATGTTACAACCTTACACTTTCTCAGAAATCAATTCCACCATCATTAGAAAATGTTATAGAGTGTTACAATCGTAACTCTATAGTGAGATCAAACATGCTCAGAATTACCCAACCTGGGTATTGTTCTTCATTTTAATATAATAATTAATATTTCTCACAGAACTTCTCCTCTCCTCAGTCAACCTAGACCAATGAGGTCTCTTACTCTACTACAAGTGGATCATTATCAGTGATACTCTCATGTATTAAAACTATACAAATTCATTATGAAATAATTTCTCTACAATTCCAATCATGAGACTTAGAGCTCATAAAATAAAACTTCCACATTTTACAAAAAAGATGGATCTCCACCATCCATAAACAACCCATTTCAAAATTACTATCCCAACTAATAGAGTTACACCTAGAACACTACCCTAAAAACTTCCTACCATAGGTCATTTTAAACATGGAATAACAGAATCCCATGTAAAGACCCAAAATTTCTGTTGAAAAGTTTTTCTTAAATACAAGGTAATTTTAGGAGTCCTTGAAAACTGACGGCGTGTGATTTCGAGGTCCGGTGTGCCCAGAATCAATTTCTGAATTTTTGTTTAGGTACGTTAAGTAAATGTATGATCTGGATTTTATAACTTCTGAACCGGTGCCCGGAATTTAAATCCAAGGGCACCATTGAACTCGCAGCGCTGGTATTCTCTTAAGGAGACTTTTACTTTGATGAAAGTGGTCGTGTTTAAAAGTTAGATTTGGGTTTTCATGGAAAATAATAAAATAAAGTGTGCATCACATTATTTTATTTGAGGCACCAAGCGAGTGTTGGGTGGTTAAAACCTTATCATGGAAGTTGGAGGTGGGGCCATTTCACCTTAACCTCCCATGAGAGGTTATGGTGGTGGGGTCCACCCGAACTAAACCTCTCATGTGATTATAAATGACGTGGAGACCCCCCGGGATCTTAACACCTTAAAAATCCCCCATTAAAGTGGAGAAAAATCTCATGCTCCAATTAATATAAGGGTACCTCTTCAACTCCCCTTTATTTAATTTGTGACAATATCCCCTAATTAATTCATGCTAACCTTTCAAATTAATCAAGGGGGGCCTACCTAATTAATTAGTCAATTTGAATAATTTTCCAACAAATTAATAGGAGATTACAATATATTATTTTGTTGGAATATTAACTTTGGTGGATATTGGAAAGAGTAGAATTTGGGAGAAATGGAGATCTCCAACGAAGAACTCCCCTCCCAATGAAGAATGAAGAACTATGGAAGTTGATCTGTCTTCGACTTCTTTCCCAAAGCTTCAATCGTCATGAGACGTCTTTGACGACCATCTTCCGCGACTCTGTCAACGAATGATGATGGACAAATAAAAGGTAGGGGGACTAAATTCATTTGAGTGCCTTGTTCTTACCTCCATTTTGGATAATGAAGGTTGTTGAGCTTCGTTCTTATGAACCATTCGTTATCTCCATAAACGCGGAGGATACAGGACAACCTAACATGGACCGACATCCTCCGTCGATTTTCCTTCTTATGGTGTTCTTCGGCATGACGACATAACAATGGCGAGGCAACGAAGGCGGCAATGAAAAAGGCCGCACTACCCACGGCCTCCGCGAATCACACCGCCCCCGCGGCACTCTAGTGCTCCCAGCCGAACACCGCCGGCCCGCTCCGGCCCCAGCAGCGCCGCAACGGCCTACCCGACTGCGACCCGACCGCCTGCCCGCAACCTCTCGCACGCCCTGCCCATAGCCTACCAGGTGCCATGTCGGCCTGCCTGTGCCCCGCACGGCCTGCACGAGGCCACCCCGCCCCCTGCGCGCCCTTCCAGCGGCCTTCCCGCTACCCTCGCGCCCTGACCGCGTCCTCCTCACACCCCGCACGCCCTTCCCGCGGCCTCCTCGCACCTCACACCCCCTACCCACGACCTCCCTAGTGCCCTGCCGACCATCTCACGCCCCGCGCGGCCTGCCCGTGGCCTACCCGTGTCCCGCCCACCCTACCCGCAGCCGACACATGCCCCTTGTGCCCTGCCTGCGGCCTACCTGCACCCCACGCGCCCTACCTGCGGCCTACCCAGTGCCCTGCCGGTCTGCCTGCGCCTCGCGCGCCCTGCCCACGTTCTAGCCAGTGCCCTGCCCGCGGCCGAACCGCACCCCACGCACCCTACCTGCGGCCTACCCGATGCGCTGCAGGCCTACCCGTGCCCCACGCCCCCTGACCGTGACCTACCAGTCGCCCTGCCCGCGGCCTCCCCGCACCCAGCACACCCTGCCCGCAGCCTTCCCAGTGCCCTAGCTGCCAGCCCGCCTACCCGGCGGCCCACCTACTCGGGCCGCACCCCAACTCTCGGCCGAGCCGCCCCGGTCTCCCGAACCTTCCAGTGATGTCCCTCGAAGATTTTTTGGCCGAACCGGCTCGGCCTTCCACGCTGAGTCACCCGAACCGCACCCCTCACGACGCTGGTCGAACCGCCCCGGGCCTCCAGGGCGTGCCTCCTACACGGCGACCACCGGGCCGAACCGCCCCCGCAGTCTGCTGGGCCGGGCCCAGCGGACCGGGCCGAACCTAGCGGGCTGACCCGCCCAACAGGTCGGGTCTGACCCAGCGGGTCTGACTGGGTCGGCCTAGACCAGGTTGGGCCGAGTGGGTCCGACCGGGTCGGACCGGACCTGGGCCCACTTCTGACGCTTTACTTTCTTTAGTCATATCTTTGGTCTCAGACGTCCGTTTGATGAACCATCAGTGTCAATGGTATTCTTGGACTGCGACTGTCCCTTTAAGATTACCCCACTAGAGTTCTAGGTATATTTTTTGAGATATGATTGGATTGGATCGTACACGAATCAAACCGGGCGCCCAGGACTAAAAGGATAATAACTCACAGACCGGGCATGCGATCGACGTGCTGTCTGTTGCGTTGAGACCCCTATGACGAGGCGGACCACTGAGTTACTTCTTCATGTGAATTTGAGGAAGTTGACGTATCAAATCTTGGCTTGAGGATCATACCCTCCCAGAATCAAGCGTGCTCTAGTGGAAACCCTGATGATGGCTGTGCTCCGACTATTGTTCCTGGATCTTGTGTGGGACCGATAGTACTGACCGATGGTCCTAGATCATGTGTGGGTCCAACAGCTCCAACTACTTTTCCTAGATTAAGTGTGGGTCGGACAGTACTAACCACTGGTCATGGATCCTGTGTGGGTCTGACAGCTTCGACTACTGTTCTTGGATCCTGTGTGGGTCTGACAGTACTAACCGATGGTCCTGGATCCTGTGTGGGTTCAACATCTCCGACTACTGTTTCGAGATCCTGTGTGGGTCCAACAATTCAATCTTCTAGTCCTGGATCCTGTGTGGGTCCGACAACTTAGATGATTCAGTGACTGCATCTGATCACCTCCATCTCTCTATAAAAGTTGTATACCTGTGTGAGCTGAGTGAGTGATTTCTGTGTTTTCCTCATGATTGAGATAGGTTACTTGATAACATAGGTATATGTATGGGCATATACCTATGTTATGGCTATCCCTTGATTTCATAAATTTTGGTTTATCCTTGTTGGATTTTGTGAGACCTTGAGGGTCTTGGGGTCCCTACTGAGTATCGTTATACTCACCCCTGCACGGGCTATGCCCACACCTCATTGTGTTGGATGCAAACAACAGATAACGATGACCGAGGCTGAGTGTACGAGGACTGGATGGTGCCTAGAGGTGGACCACATGATGAGTCAGAACCCGGAGGAGACTGGCGGACGTGGAGTGTTGAGGATACTATCCGTACCTACCCTTCAGGTAGGATCCGTGGTGGACGATCCAGGAGCTGCTTTTCAACTTTCAGCTATTTTTTTCTTTTAATTTATACTTGCACTTTCAGTTGGGCTTGTATTTCCAGCCCCTTTACTTTTCATCACTCTCTTCTAATACAATATTTACTTAGTGTTTACTTTTAGATGTGTGCTCTATTGTGTGTGTTTTCAGTTATAAAGGAAATTCCTTTCCGGTTTAGCTATTTAAGCCTTTGGTGCTAGTCGCCAGCCCCAGGACTATGGAAGGCAGTCTTGGGGTAGTCACGACACGGTCCCTAGGGTACGAGTCGTGAAAAATTGGTATCAGAAGCAGTCGGTTAAACCACAGAACTATTACTTTGATCTTTTCTATGAAGTAATAGTGTTGAGGGTACTGAGTGTGGTTTTCAGTTTAGGGAGTCCAGTGTTGGTGTGGTGACCGATGTATCCGTACACCATGACCGTGACTTCTGATTTCTGACTCAGTGCATGAAAACACTGATTGCGTGTTTGTTGTCAAGAGTCTTCTTTTTGAAATCTTTGATTCAGTTCACGAAGTATAACTTATTGATCATGGTGCACATGTTCTTTATCAGGATTTCGCTACGTAGACAGCCATCTAGGGTTCCTGAGAGTGTACACGATGATGGCCCACCGAGATATGAGGCTTCTGTGTAGGGCCCTCTTACTATGATGGCACAATCGGGTGGTGTACGAGCAGCACCACCACCCGTAGGGTAGCAGATTCCCACCAAGCTGAGTGCTAGTTGGAGAAGATTTCTTGGGTTTTCCACCTAGTTTAGAAACTACTAGAGAAGATGGTGATCATAGCTACTAGGATTTTTCTGTGAGTGACCAAGAGGATGGTCCTCATAGTGAAGAGGCCTTGGTACATGGACCATTACCTAAGATAATACCTCCGGGTAGTGTGTCAGCTATATCACTACCCATTGGTCAGTAGTTGCAACCGGCGGTACCAGTAGAGGACACTTGTAGGCTTAGTTCCTTACACGTGTTTTAGCATCAGATACCCCTCAGGTTCTGAGGCGAGGCTGACTCATAGGCGGCTGAGGACTGGATTGAGAAGTTTTCTGAGAGTTCCCGAGAACTTCTATAGCTTTAGTAGGATGATGTTTCGATAGCTGAGTATTCATCGAGGCATACCGATATTTCCTGGCACTCGATGAATACGATACGATCAGTGCTTCAGGTCTAGAACTTCCAAGTGAGGTGTGTTTAAAGGACATCCGATCCATCACAATTCCCCTATGAATTCTTACTTATGTTAGGGTTCTAGAGAGGACATTTTTGGTTGAATTTTCTTTGGCTGAGCGGATACAGCCAATGAATGTTATTAATGGTAAAGCATGAAACCGGTGCCAGTATTAGAGACTTGAACGTGTAAAATGTTTTGGGAAGCGGAGGTGTTAAGGATTGATGAATCTACAGGGCAGCAGATGTGGAAGAAGAGCTAAGAGAGAAACATGAATTGGCGTAAATTTCGACATGTTACAACCACACCCTTATGTAGAACCCACCAAGCTCAGGGGGCTAGGGGATAAGGGTAGAGAGTAGTTGCATGCGGTCAAAGAGTGCGACCCAAAGTCGCTGGGAATGATTAGAGATACGGTCGGTGTCTACTACTAGCTACCGTATCAATAGACATAGGTATCAATAATTCCTTCCTTGCACAAATCTTGTCCAAGTCCAAGAGTTTCCGGTTAAACCGTTTACTTGACCCTTACATCAGGAGATAAATTCGGAAGGAGAATCGATAATCACACTTACGTCGACGGTGTGATATGACCCTTGAGGTGAGAGTTTCGGTTGGAACCTCTTGGTGGAAGCGTCGAGGACTTATGACGTTAGTTTGGGTTTGGACTTGACATCCACAGTTCATACTCAGATTGAATGTATTAGGCAAAGAGGTTGTGATTTATCTATGACATTGGGATGGGGTTTTCCTTGGTCGGTGAAAAGGAAATCCCAGGTAGCAGAGGATGGACTCATGAATAAGAGGGTGCGGCCGATTGCTCATGAGTCGACCAAACATGCCTTTGTGGTTGAATTCTCCAGAGTTGGAGCACCATTATTAGCCTTGACGAAGAAGGGAAAACCCTTAGTGTGGTCGGAGAGATGCCAGCAGAGCTTTCAGGAGCTGCGGTAGAGGCTGACTAGTGCCCCCATATTGAGGCTTCCAGAGGAAGGCGTAGGGTACGTAGTCTACTACGACCCATCAGGGACTAGACTCGGATGTGTCTTGATATAGGAGGGAGCAGTGATCGCATATGGTTCTCGTCAATTGAGACAGTATGAGCATAACTATGCTACCCATGACCTAGACTTAGCAGGAGTGGTCTTTGCTTTGAAGATGTGGCGACACTATCTTGGGTGAACTTTTTACTATATACTCTGATCACAAGAGTCTCAGGTGTATATTCTCTTAAAAGGGCCTGAACCTGATACAGTTATGTTGTCTTCAGTTCCTCCAGGACTATGACTTCGAGATAGTCTATACTCCTAGGAAGGGGAACGTTGTTACAGATTCACTCAGCAAGAGATCTGGTATACAACTTCTCGGAGAGGCAATAGTGCAGCTGGCCTCTTGTAGATATCCTTGTGGATAGAGATGGAGTAGGATTTCTATAGTCTCTTACAGTCACTCCCCTATTTCTTCAGCGAGTCAGGGAGGCGCAGCATGGAGATGATGACAACGAGACACGACGTGCTCGTATATCCACATGGAAGGAACCTGATGGATTTTCTGAATGTGGGGAGCATGTCATCCTCTTCAGAGGACGTACCTTGGTACCAGTAGCACTTCAGGAGGAAGTGTTAAAGGATTTCCACACATACCCTCTAGTGGTACATCTAGGAGTGGTGAAAATGTACCAGGACCTTTGACGACAGCACTGGTAGCCAGGTATGAAGAAGGCAGTAGTGTAGTTTGTCTCTCGATGCCTCACTTGTCAGTAAGTGAAGGCAGAGCATCAGCTACTAGTAGGCTTGGGTCAGCCTTTAGATGTCCCAGAGTGGTAGTGGGATGGGATACCCAGAGACTTCATGATGGGACTTCCACATACATCCAAGAGATAAGACTCTATCTGGGTGATCCTCGACCGACTCACCACGTCGGCCCACTTCCTACTGATCAGAGAGTAGGGTTTAGTAGAGATCTTGGGATGCCTCTACATTCAAGAGATTGTGAGGCTACATGGAGTATCTTCTTTTATTATCTCCTATCATGATGCACAATTTACTTCCTTGCTATGGAAGGGGTTTCAGGAGGCTTTTGAGACACAACTTCATCTGAGCACTGCCTTCCATCCTCAGATATATGGCCAGAATGAGCCGACCATTCAGAACCTTGAGGACATGTTGTGTTCTTGTTTAATTGACTTTGGTCGTATTTGGGAGGATCACTTACCTTTGGTGGAGTTTTCATACGACAACAGCTACCACTACACCATTGGGATGGAACCTTTCAAGGTGTTATACGGGAGACTTTCCGATCACCCTTATGTTGTACTGACCCTGTGGAGTCAGAACTGGTGGGACAAGAGATGGTATGAGCTACCATAGAGAAGGTGCAGTTCATACAAGAGCGGATGAAGACGACATAGAGAAGGAAAAAGTCGTATGCAGACAAGAGAAAGAGGCCTCTGGAGTTCGAGGATGGTGACCACATCTTCCTATGGGTCTCACCTCGACGAGGTCTATAGAGATTTGGCCGAGGCAGAAAGTTATCTCCGAGATTCATCGGAACTTTTCAGGTCCTCAACAGAGTTGGCGAAGTGGCATACCGCCTAGCTCTTCCACCTCAGTTGCACCGGGTGCACGACGTCTTCCATGTATCCCAGCTGAGGAGATACGTTCACGACCCTTCCCACATCATCGACCATGGAGAGCTGGACGTTGACGACGGGGCGACATTCACGGAGGTTCCAGTGGAGATTGAGGATCGATAGGAGTGGGTCCTTTATGGATGGGCGATACCTCTGGTGCGTATATTTTGGTAGCATGCGAACCTCCAGAAAAGCACATGGGAGCGGGAGGCTCAGATGAAAGCTCAGTACCCCCATTTGATCCCTTAGTTAATGTTGTAGACCATGGGGATGAAAATCCCGAAGGTGGGGAGAATGTAAAGAACTGTAATTTCCATGGAATTTTTTTTCTTAAATACATGGGATTTTTACGAGTCCGATAAAACTGACGGTGCGTGATTCTGTGGCCTAGTGTGCCCGAAATCAATTTCTGAAGTTTTGTTCGGGTACGTCCAGTAAAAGTACGAGCATGATTTTCAATCTTTTGAACTGGTGCTTGGAATTGAAATTTTAGGGCACCATTGAACTCGTTGCGCCGGTATTCGCTTAAGAAGACTTTCACTTCGACGACAGTGGGTCAAGATTAAAAGTCAGATTTTGGGTTTTCATGGAAAATAATAAAATAAAGTGTGTGTCACTTTATTTTATTTGAACCTCCAAGTGAGTGTTGGGTGGTTAAAACCTTCTCATGGAATTTGGAGGTGGGGCCACCACACCATAACCTCCCATGAGAGGTTATGGTGGTGGGGCCCACCCAAACTCTACCTTCCATGTGAGGATAATTGAGGTGGGGACCACCCTGGTTCTTAGCCCCTTGAAACTCCTCCTTAAAGTGGAGAAAACTCTCAAGCTCCAATTAATATAGTAAAGCCTCTTCAACTCCCTTTTATTTAATTAGTACCAATCTCCTCTAATTAATTCGTGCCAACCTTAAACATTAATTAAGGGGAGCCTACCTAATTAATTAGTCAATTTGAATAATTTGACAACAAATTAATAGTAGATTACAATCTATTATTTTGTTGTCATATTAACTTTGGTGGAGCATGGAAAGAGGAGACCTTGTGAGAAAAGGAGATCTCTAAAAAAGAACGCCCCTCCCAACGAAGAACGATGAATGAAGGAAGATGAACCTTCATAGACTTCTTCCTCGAAGCTTCAACCATCGTGAGACGTCTTCGACGACCAACTTCCATGACTCTGTCAATGAACAAAGATCGACGAATCAAAGGTAGGGTGATTAAATTCATTTGAGTACCTTGTTCTTCCCTCCTTTTTGGATAATGAAGGTTGTTGAGATTTGTTCCAATGAACAATTCGTTATCACCATAAAGGCGGAGGATTCAGGCCAACCTAACATGGCCATATATCCTCTATTTATTTTCCATCTTGTGGTGTTCTTCGGCATGGTGACGTAATAAGGATGGGGTGGCGAAGGAGGCAACGACAAAGGTCGCGCTTCCCGTGGCCTCCGCAAATCGCGCTGCCCCTACGACGCTCCTTTGCTCCAAGCCAAACACCACCGGCCCGAGCCGCACCGAACCGGCCTGCTCAGCCACCACCCGGCCACCGGCCCACTTGCCCGCGACCTCCCGTGCGACCTGACCGCGGCCTGCTGGTGCCCTGTCAGGCTGCATGCGGCCTACTAGCGCGCCCGCGCGCCCTGCCTATGGCCTCTCTGGCACCCTTTCGGCCTGCTCGCGCCCCGAGCACCCTGCCCGTGTCCTACCCGCTCCCCACGCACCTTACTCGCGGCCTACTCAGGGCCATGCCGGCCTACCCGCGCCCCATGCGCCCTGCTCGCGGCCTAAATACACCCTGCCCGCGGCCTACCTGGCGCCCTGCCAGCCTGCCCACACGCCCTGCCCTCGGCCTGCCCGGCGCCCCGCTGGCCTACCCTGGCCACCTTCTGGCCTACCCGTTGCCCTGCCTGGCCACCCACCTACCTGGGCCACACCCCGTCTCTCGGACGAGCCACGCTGGCCTCCCGAGCTAGCCCGTGGCGTCCCTCGTAGCTTTGCTGGCCGAACCGGCTAGACCTTCCGGGTTGATTCACCCGAGCCGCTTCCCTCACGGTGTTGGCTGAAACGGCCCGGGCCTCCGGGCTGAGCCGCCTACGTGGAGACCTCCGGGCCGAACCGCACCCGTAGTCCACTGGGGCGGGCCAAGCGGACCGGGCCGAACTGAGCAGGCTGACCGGGTCGACCCATATCGGGTCGGCCCAGATTGGGTTGGGCCGAGTCAGTCGAACCGAGTCAGACCGAACCCGGTCCCACTTCCGACCCTTTGCTTTCTTTGGCCATATCATTGGCACCGGACGTCCGTTTGACAAACCGTCGGAGGCGATGGTATTCTTGTAACGCGAAGGTCTCTTTGAGAATACCCCACTAGATTTCGGGGTATCTTTTTTGAGATATGGTTGGGTTGTATCGTACACGAATCCAACCGGGCCCCCGTGACTAAAAGGCTTATAACTCACAGACCGGGCATCTGTTCGATGCGTCGTCTGTTGCGTTGAGACCCCTATGACGAGGCGGACCTCTGAGTAACTTCTTCATGGGACATTGTGGCAGTTGATGTATCGACTCTTGGATTGAGGATCAGACCCTCCCGAAATCAAGCGTGCTCTAGATCATGTGTGGTTCCGACAGCTCTAACTATTGTTTCTTGATCCTGTGTGGGTCGGATAGTACTAACTGCTGGTCTTGGATCCTGTGTGGGTCTGACAGCTCAGAATACTGTTCCTGGATCTTGTGTGGGTATGACAGTTCTAGCTGCTAGTCCTGGATCCTATATGGTTCTGACAACATAGATGATTCAGTGACTACATATGATCATCTCTATCTCTCTACAAAAGTTGTATACCAGTGTGACCTGAGTCAGTGACTTCTGTGTTTTCCTCATTATTGAGATGGGTTACTTGATAACTTAGGTATATGTATGGGAATATACAAAAGTAATGGATATACATTGATTTCATATTTTTTTTGGTGTATCCTTGAAGTATTTTTTGAGACCATGAGGGTCTCGGGGTCCCTACTTAGTATCGTTATACTCACCCTTTCACGGGCTATGCCCACACCTTGTTGTGTTGGATGAAGACGATGAACAGCGCTGACAGAGGCTGAGTGTACGAGGACTGAATAGTACCTGGAGGTGGACCACATGATGAGTCAGAACCCAGAGGATACTGATGAACAAGGAGTGTTGAGGAGGTTACCAGTACCTACCCTTCAGGTAGGATCCGTGGTGGATGATCTAGGAGCTGCTTTTCACCTTTCTGTGGGTTTTTTCGTTTTAGTTTTACTTGTACTTTTAGCTGGGCTTGTACTTATGGCCCCTTTAATTTTCAGCACTCTCTTGTAATATATTTTTTACTTAGCATTTACTTGCAGTTGGGTACTATGTTGTGTGTGTTTTCGGTGATAAAGGAAATGCCTTCCCAGTTTAGGGATTTAAGCCTTTGGTGCTAGTCACCAACCCCGAGCCTATGGAAGGCGGGCTTGGGGTAGTCATGGAACGAGCCCCGGGGGATGGGTCGTGACATCCCATAACTGAAATTCATTTTTATTAGACATCCCATTTTGACAATTTCCACTTTTACAATGTAAATCATTCTATCTTAGTCACTTTTCCAGATTCAAAACTTGTGAAAACCAATATGTTTAACTCATTTACAACCTTTCATTTAAGAAGAATTATTTAACAATTTTGTTACAATATTTCCATTTACCAAATTTCATCATCTTTATTTGACATTACTTTGATTATATTTTTAATGAATATGAAATGAATTATACCCATCTTGTCCCACATGCTCTTCCCGTGTGTGACTACAGTGATTCATTTAAACTACTTCTCTAGTTTCCTATAATATTTCATGAATGAATATAATTGTTCCATTATGGCCTTGTAAAAAATATCACAAAACATTCACATCACACAATAAATGCATCAACCAATGGTGAAATATCATTGAACTGTAATAACACACATCATAAACAAAAAACCCCCAACCTGGGTACTTGTGTTCTCCCTTATACATGGGTTAGATACTCCGTTTACAGAGATCATTTAGAAGAAATGAAGCTTCATAATATCCCATATACCATTCAAAATGATTAAAATAGTGAAAAGAAATCATTTTAAACCAGTTTATAATTTCCCACCTGAAGATCCACTTAATAGGTGCCCCAAGTAGGGTTTTCACATGACCTCAAGCATGACTCCCCGTTCTCTAGAGGTTTCTAACTATCATCAATGGTATAATAGATCATGTGGGGAGAATATACCCCCATTATTATTGTAATCCACAATAGATAACATACGAAATAATTGAAAAAAATAATAAACAACAAGCAAGGATTACCAACACTCTCCCATAACTATGTACAAACCACAACCAATAATAAATATGTCATGACATGATAATAATACCAATGTGGAGAAAACCCAAATTAAAGAAAAACTAAATAATCTAAAAAATGGGTTTTGACTCCATGTCTATGTCTCTTATCCATGCACATCTTATGCCCATGTCAACTCCCCGAGAAAAGGCATTTTCTCTTATACTGACCTGTAGCCATGGAATCTTCCAGGGTACCCAATGGAAGCCCAAGCATGCATTGAGTACAACTAATCATGTCTATAATAATATCCAGTGTATGAAGACAGTGTATGCATAAACTAAATGAGAATAATGTAAAAAAAGGAATAACCAGGTGCCATTAGTTAACGATATTCACTTAGTCATATCATCATTATTTCCATGGGTTAGGAATTTACTTCATTTACACTATGGTCTATGCCGAACAATTAGTACGAATAATGGAATAAGTCCTATTCCCTACCTGTCTAGGGATAAAAATTTCATAAAAAATTACATCACACTTACCCTTGATCCCTAGTCCGGGTAGTCTCATCAAATGAAACCATTAGGGGTATAGAGCCTCAGTCCTCTTCCTTAACCCCTACATATTAGGGGTGGGGTTTAGAGCCCCAGTCTATCTCAGCCCATGATAATACATCATTATGTATAATAACCCCAACTACAAATCAATGTGATAATGATTCATTATCCATTTACCACATATACCATATCACAATCCATAAAAATCAATTAATATAAAATTCAAAATTCTTATTCAATCACATGAAAATCAATATCAACCCAAGACTCATTAAGACATTTATTGTTTACATTGTATAGCACATTTAACCCATTTAACTTTAACATATCATAACCCATTTATCATATTCAACAATTTCCACAAATTAACCTGTTTAATAAATTCCATAATTCACATACATTATCCCCTTTAATCATTTCAATTACATACTCATAACTCCTTTAACAACATCACCATACCCTATTTAACCCTTGTTCATATTAGGCCAAACAACCCCTTATGAAATTGCCAAAAACTAGACACAACTACCATTAGTGCCTCATTGTGATTTAAACTAACATGAAAACATATTTATATTGGGTTATATTTCAACTCAAATCAAATCTATTCCTAACATTATAATTGTTCATGTTCAAGAATGATGGTACACCCAATGGGTGGCCCTAACCTAGCTTAATGAATCTCGATGAATCCCAGAAAGATCATGAGTGGTTCAATTCATCATTTAGACAACCATTTCACGTAAAATTATTAAAGGAATAAATCTCACAATAATAATACCCCATATAACGACCATATACACAAAAAACCAAGCATCAATACTATAGGATATGACTTTTACACCACCTACCTTGATTCTGAAGACAAAAAATCACTTAACCTTGGACCTTGTCTTAGATTCAATCCCCCTTTGAACCCCCCACAGAATATCCTCTTGAAAAAACTATTTTTATGTATTTGGAAGAAGAATAAGAAATATAAAAGACTTAATATGGAAAATATAGAAAACAAAATCATTTGACCCAACTGGGGCTTCGATCGGAATGCAAAGACACTCTAAATTACCTAGAAACAAGGGGAGATGAATCCTTCGTAATCCTTTGGCATTTTGGTTCATCACTAGGGTTTATTGAGGAGAAATTACTAAAGAAATCAGGTAGATAACTTAAAATCATGGGTTGGGGGATGGTAATAATCTAATTTTAATGTTGTGCGTGGTTAAGCTGGATGGTTTTCCAAACCATGCGCCAACCATGAGCTAGTCTCTATCCAAGAGGGTTCCATGATGCACAGTTACCTGGGGAGCCTGCACGGTTTGAAAAACCATGTGATAACCATGGAGAATGTATCTATTCAATACTATATGATTTGGCCTTTCCCCATTAATTTTTTCTTAAAACATGCACCCTCCTCATGGTTAGCATGACATGGGAACAAGATTACTAATTACCATGCACCAACCATGAAATATTTACAAGATAACCATATTTCACTTCCTATCATTTCTCATACCCCTAGGATACCATCGATCCCCCTCGTACTCCTTGTAATCTTTTAATTAACCAACATTAATAGATTTAAACCAAAATTTAAACTAGTATATACCTCCACAAGGTCCAGGATCTTACAAATGTAAAACTAATGAGGGGGATCATATTTCATTAGTGACCAATGGTAATTTTCTTAAGGTTTTGAAACATCTATCAATAGTGGCTGTAGAATCTACCAACTCGTCATTAGAGAGGGGAAGTAACAACTTTCATAAAGGTCCTCCCCTGATCACTTCAATAGATAATTGCATAATTACATCCTTGAACATTATTCATGATCATCCTTCCCTTTTTGACATATAGATCAGCCGCATGGACTATTCTAATAATGAGATTCATTAAAATCCACCTTGTTGCCGAAATTTCTATTTTTGAGAAGGCCCTACCCTTTCCGAGATACTAATAATCACCCACTATAGAGGTTCCCACAGAAATAGCTATGAAGGCCCTCCTCACAACAGTATATCACTCTGACAAGAAGGTCCTCCCCTTATCAAGGTCACCCTAGAGATGCCATTATATATATATATATGATTTAATGTTTGAGGCTCATCAAATTAGGTGCCTCCCCAGTAACTAGTGATAACAAATCCCAATAAAGGGATAGTTTGAATCAATAATAATTATCCATGCCACCTTTAGAGTGTATATCTCTTAGGGTAATTGAAAAGAACCCAAACTATCAAGCTCCCCTTGATTAGAAAGCTGGGAAAAAACTTTATCTAATTCAGGTGTAAGAATTTATTTCTCAAAGATGAGGAGAATGCTATGATCACAAGGAAGGAACAAGTAGAGAAAAGAATACAAGTTATTTTATATCCCATGTACACTAATCAATATGAAATTCTAAAAATTATGATAGAAGAATGCATACAATATCATTAGATGAATTGTTGGATGGATTCATTCGATTTTAATGTTGATTTCTATCTTATGTAGAGTACAACAACCACATCCTGATAATAAGTTAAAGTTACCATCATATTTCCTTTTATTCCCATTATGTTATGAAAAACCTGATTTCGGGAAGATAATATGAAGACCTCCATTGTAACATCTTTGGTTACTTGAAATATTGGTTCCATTTAGTTACTAATGGAAATGTTTATATAAATATAATAGGTTTGTGTTGGTACATAGAGTATCATTTCACTCTACTTCACAGCCAAAATATTTCTCTCCAATGAGTGTTGTGCAACTTCATCACATCACGATGTGTCTCCTGCATGAGGTTTGTGTACAATGACTTGTTTATTCAATATAATGTCACTAATTCTAAATCCCAATTTTTTTTACCAAGTGTGGTCAATAGATTGTAAAATTACATCACTGGGACAAGGAAAAGGTTGGGCCGACACTGAGTATAAGAATGGAATAACATCCAAAAACTAATTAATTATCGATGACAAGTAGTTCATACCCAGAAGAAGCCTTGAATTTATATCGTGCTTGAATAAAACCCTATAATATCAAAAGTTCAACTGTAATACCTGTTTCATGACAATATAGGGGAAACCCCAGTCTGTAGAGATAGGGAGTTATCACCAATTTTACCACCACTACCACCCTTGAGAACATGAAAAACTATATGAATTCAAGATATAGTGGAAGAGTAATCATGGAAACCCTAGAACGTAGAGTTAGGGGAATTTATACCATTATTCCCTCCCCTGTAAAGGAATTTAGTCTTCTTGAGATTATGAGAATCATTAAAATCAGTTCTCTCCCTATCCCTTTCAATGCATGATACACCCATATCTTTCATTGAATTCTTAGTTAGGATAGTTGGGAAATCCCTTAGAATCACCATCCATAGACCACTTCTAGGAGATTACTTAAGATGTATGATGAATCCCCATAGAGGTCGTAAGACTAAAGTCCCTTCAAAATGGAATGTACAAAAGACGATTATAGTCTGTACCTGGAAAATATTTGGCGGATAAAAAAATATTATTGTATTTTAGATTAAGACTTGATTACCATTCATATTACCCCTTAGTAGATGTCATTAATATCACCCATAATGATGAATTAAAACATAATATTGCAGTAGAATATAATTATGAAGAAGTTGTTGATCAGAATGCGAGTAAAACCAAAATGATAGAATCATATGTGTGTATCCAGAATCGGTGAATAACTAAAAATATTAGGTATCCTCTAGGAATAAAATATTCAAATATATAGAAATATTTACATAAATAAAAGGGAAAGGGTGTGTCCACATCCCACCCACCACTTTAGGAGACTGGGGATTTCATAGTAAATGAATAGTTCACCTAACATGAGGTTGAGTTGGAGAGAATAAGATAACTTAATGAAGAATTTATCTGGGATAGTATTCATGAAGATCAAAACTCCTAGGTGTAAGTCAATGTTTCCCCTTCAATACACATACAACCTAATAAATCTTCGCAACCAATGCAAGAAGATCTTAACCTCCTAATAGGTTTTGGATCTAGGAAATTAGTGTACTTTTGTCCTAAAGTTAGAAATTACCATGAATTCTCTTATATAGTGAAAGAAATAATAAATTTTTGTTTAATTACTCCTGACTAGATCATGATGGTATTTAATAGAGTACATGTGTAAGCCAGCCATATCAAGCCCCACATGATACCTCTACTCAAGTGCCTACTCAATTGGATATCCATCAATAACTACTCGAATAAATTGAATTTATAGCTATCTTATTGTAAACTATGAAATGATTTCAATCACCAGTTCCATGAGAAATGAATCTAATCCCTGGTTGGATGGATAACAACTCATCCTTCACCAATTTTAGAAATTAAAACTTTCCAATAATCAATTTCATTGGTGTCTGGATACAACACATCTATTATTTCATGAACTGATTGTATCCCACGATGGTAAACCTCGAAAAACAGAATTGAATAAAATTATATGAATCTTGAAAATCTAGAAGGTCCAGACTATTTTTGGTATATTATTTTTCCAACGGGAGCCATAATAATTTTGGATTTCCTCCACCAGGAATTTCACTATCAATTTAGCTCAATGCTAAAAAAGATAAAGTCCATCATCCTACTCAACATCAAATAAAATGATAATGAAAATGTTTCTGGCTTCATTAATAGATGGATATATCTGATCTACTCATGCAATATGTTTCTCCCATAGTATAATCTATGATAGATTTGTGTAGATAATCTCTATGATGAGTTACATAAATAGTTGATCTCACTAAAATGTCATGGTGGATTATAATAACTAGAAAAAATTTCACAATGAAAGGAAAATTATATTCAACGCACATAGATAAACTATACGATAATGATAATATCTCAAGTAAATAGAACCAGTAAATGAAAAATGAATACTATTACACTCCATTAATTTCTAAAACCAACCCTGACACATAATCCCATACAAAATCATACAATGACTTCCCCTAAATAGTAGTGAAAATAATAACTCCCTGATCATAATGAGAGTATATTCCAAAAAACTAAACTATTAAAATTTTTAATAAATAAAATATATTCATAAAAAATGTTAATGTTTGAATAAAATTTATTGGATCCTTGGAAAAATATTTCTAAAGTAACTAAAGAATTTAAAAAATGAGGTCAGTCTCACTGACCATTCAGAATACTGCCACTTCCATCAAATTCTAAGAAATAATATCCATGTGTGTTTTTTCTTAACAGGAATCCTGCAATGGATGGTTGATTATATGAAATTTATATTAGAAAAAAATCACTAAACTGGTAGCTCATGTTATATCCATTTCTCCAGATATTTAAGGAGAATGGTAGGAAGTACCAAGTAAGAATGTATGGAAGTTTGATGTTTTGATAACATCAAAGTATATTGATTGAGTGAATGCAATAATTAGGCCATAGTGGAATAGATTAATTACATCATTAATTAACATGGAAAAAAATAAAGCATCCTATTTAGAAGCATATTGTTTTGAAAGTAATCATAGTTGATACAAGAAGGGGAATAAATATAAGTAATAGCTTAAAATAGTGGCCAAGTCAGTCCAGACTCTAATAATTGTTTACATTTAGTGTTATATTCATGGGAAAAAACCCCCTAAAAATAAACCTCATAATATTAAGAGTTATTATATATAATGGTCAATTTTATCCACTGGGTGGATACATTATTCGATAAAGAACTTACATATGAACTCAACGTACCTACCAAAATTGGTGGTGGTGGGGAAGAAGCCACATATACCGAGGTTGCAGATGACGATGGAGTTGAGAGGAATCTTTTCATGAATCTTAATATTTAGGATATGTATCATATAAAGACATATATACTATAGAAACATGGATACATGAACTCTAATTGGCACAATACTAGAATCGATTCACACCTGTTTTATCTAGAGGTCAGCCAAATACCAACAGTTTGCAGAAATATCTAGAGAATGTATCCAAACTAGTTATCATTAAACCATAGAAGGATCACTACTTAACTATCCAGGAATAAATAATTTTCATCAAATATTGGACAATTAAATGGGTCAATATCACAACCTATATAAATTTTCAAATTTTGGACTACAGAACAACCCCTTGGTGGAAAATAAAGGCTTTAGGCATTAAAATATGATTTATTGACAAATATTTCTATATTTACATATAATATCTTAATATTGAACTCAATTTAACATTAAAAGGATCTCTGAGAAGCACTGATTGAGGACCCACATCAAGTGTTTGAGGGTGATATCAAGAATTTTTAGGTCTACCATTCCGATACCGATCCAATAAAATACAACAAAGTTATCTCATTTATAGATAAAAATAGATAATTTTATGTAAATGGACCAATAAAATATTCCTAAGTTTTTTAAAAACCTGATGAAACTAACATATTTCAATCAATCATTGACAATATATCTGATATCAACATCATACCAGTTCAAACCCATTGACTTTTGATCTATATTGGGGAAACACCATCTCTCTTAATTTTGATAATCTCAGGATGTGATAAGAGCGAACAAAAACCCATTGTAAGAATCAATATCAAAGCCTAGTTCTTTGATCTAAAATCAAACTCTAAATTCATTTTCATTTTTCATGAAATGACATTCAATGATCTTCTAAAAAGACTGTGGATGCATCTACATGAAAAAATGACTTCCTTATACCTTAATCACCTTAATTAATCTATAAATTGACAGGTTAGAGTAATTTATGGTGATAATTATCTATCATAATATTAGAAATCAATGTATATAAATTCATGAAATTATAAAAATAATGGGAAATAATGATAGGAAATGATACTTGGACTACGACCCCAATTTTTTGGAAATGAATTCTTCCAACCCATCTGTTGAAATGGTTGAGGAGTGTGTATTGAAGATTGCTTGGGAAGAATAATTAATTCTAGATTTGTAAATATACTTAAATAAATGGTTTATCCCATTGATTGGGATATATATTATGCCAGTTGATCATTTCTTGGAGAAGAATGGGTATAATTATAAAAAGAATGATAATGCTCTTGATGAGGGTACCCCTCTATTCTTTTTAAATTCCACAAATTCAATCACATAATCATTTGTGGGGATTAAATATGTCTCTCCATCATATATTGGAAATTAAAATTCTAATGCATCCTTCCCAAAATCATTATATGTTAGTGCATATTTCACACTCAATGATAGTGAGGCAGAGGGATAAATTGTTTATAATGCACTGGGTGAGGAGGTTTCAACACTTGTGTCTTTAGAACCTAATTAAATATCTTTATCACTCTAAATAAGTTAAAATTTCCCTCTCATCCCACTTGTCATGTCACCAAGATTTAATAAGTAGTGGAATAAAATCATAGAAATTACGCACTATTATTTGAGGAAGGTGTCACTATCATTATCAGAGATCTCAGATATATATGTCTGTCTAAGGATTAAGACCTATAACCCACATTGATCACTAAAACCATGCATATTAAAGATGTAAAAATTTATATCCCCTTTTTAAAATAACATTTTTTTTTGTGTTTTTATGGGATTATATTAAAATTCCTGAACTAAATCTCGATATGGACACCCACTATTTGGGCCTACCATATTATCATAATGGTTTTAAGTAGGCAACCCAGAGGATTAATCCTTCACACATCACTAAGTTCAATGATTAATGAGGCAATATTAACAAATATAAATTCATTCAAGAAGTTTAGTACATGAAATTTCTTGAAAACATTGACTATATTAAGAAAAATAATGGGAAGATAATATTTTTATTGATTTTGGGGAATTAATATAGCACTAAAAATTAGATGACTTCCTAGTACCAATTATAGATATCTTGATCAATGAATATATTGCATTCCAAGCCCTTTATTTAACTGATGGATACTTAGTGGAAACTAGATCAGAATGGAACCTAGGATGAATATTATACTACTTTCCTAGAACCCTTAGGAATATTCTATTATAAAGTTATGCCCGCCAGTTTGAAGATTGATGGAACCACTTATCATTTCACCATATACCATATATTCAATCCTCTCATAGGAAATATCATAGAATTTTATTTTAATGATATGGTTGTTAGGTCGGATAGGTCAGAATGACTATTAAAAATAAATTAGAGGGGGGGGGGGGGGTGAATTGCGACCCTTCTAAAATCATTGACTAATTCAAAACAATTTTATTGATATGCAATGATTTTTTCCATCTATCTTAAAGATTTTTAAGAAGAATAAATAATCAAGGAAAGGAACAAAAAAATGTATATTAGTTTAGGGAACAAAAATACCCTAGTCCACTCCACTAACTCTTTCTCCATGAGCTTGGTAATTTTTACTACTAAGTTTATTTATGGGGTACTTCTACAACAAATTATAGGTAGTTCATACCATTACAATAAGGATTTTATAAGGCCTTCTTGTTATTTTAAAGGGAACTGTAAATCCATCTCTTGGTCCAAGAAGATGATACTCTTTCACCATAATGATAGAGTCTAAGAAGTTGTTACTCTAATAAATCAAGAAATATTTAATTGATTGAAAACACAGTTTTCACTAATAGTTAAAGCAACAATGACAGATGTGTTTTATCTTTAATAATGTACAACATGAGAAAAATAATCTTCAATGTTGCACACAGTTTTTTTAAATAGTAGTAGAGAAAAACAAAGACACATGAATAAACATGTATGTCTCCAAAATGTAACTCTAATAAAAAATTTATTGAAATTTATGAATATGATTTAATAATAAGATGTAGCAGCAATATCTAAAACAAAAACAATTATTTGATCAACTAGATCTAAATATATATGTCTCCAAAATGAATATTTGATGGTGAAGACAAAATTTTATTTACAAGAACACAAACATTTCATTCCAATGTTTCTATATCTATGTTTTTTTACAAAATATGAACATCTCAATATTTATATTATAAGTTCAACAACTCCATGCCAATAGATTCTAAAAATAACTTATAATAAATTGTAAATATTTGAATTCAAAATAATTCAAGAGAGTCGTATCTTCCTTTACAAATAGGAACAATTTTATCTGAGGAATATGACCCTTTCAATTAGTCAAAAAACAACTTTAGTGATATATTTACTTTCAGAAAGACCATTCCAAAAATTGAAGATAATACCATTAATTCAAAACTCCATCACTTACCAGTCAAATATAGAGTTCCTTTTCAGAGCGACGAGCTCCAAAAGTAGGGTTGACAATGTTTGGTGGTTTAGAAATGTAATGTTTTTTAACCATAAATTTATTCTTATAAACATGGGGTTTCTTCAAAACATAGTTTTGTTGTCCATACTTTTCCAATAGTGTAGGGTACATGATCTATACATTTTATTCTAAACATAGTGTTCCCAAACCATACATTATGCTTACAAACTTAGGGTATGAACAATGTTTCCAAAATACTTCCAAATATGTCTTATATACATTAAATAAATGGTTCCATTGTATCAATGAATTTTATATACTTATAGAATAAATAATCTAAAAAATATCATTTTTTGAAAATTTACATAAAAAGAAACTTTTTTAGTAAAAAAAATGTCGGTGTTTTTTAGACTGAAAACTAAAAAGAAATTAATAAATTTTTTGAACCAACACATTCAATAAAACCTCCCCCATTTTTATGATCACAAAACCCATAAAATAGAAATTAAAATTAAAATAATTGTCTATAATTGTTTTTCCCAAATTATGTTTTTAATAGAAATTTTTAATAAACAAGTCAAAAATTTTCCTTAAATAAAATTGTCCTAAATTTTCCCATTAAAATTTCTCCCCAATTTCATTGCACCAAAAAGATTAGAACAAAGAGTAATTATATAGACCTCCCCTAAATTCATACAAGAAGGATATAATCAAGAATCCATGAGAACAAATAAATTATTGTTAAATTAAAATGGATTTTTAATTTATTTGTTAAATCATTTAATTCATTCCATAACTCTTTGTTAAAAATTTAAATTAACTCCCCATAAGATATAGTATAATTAATGTAATTAAAATAAAATTTCCACATGTCATAATTAAACAAAATAATTAATAGAATTATATATTAAATAATAGACTAATTTACAACATGAAATGAATTTAAAAATAATCAAACATTAAACATAGGTTTGTAGATAAGATAATTATTAAAAGTATAAACTTGAAAAATAACTAATTAAAAAATTCATAACACATATTTTTACACATTAAAATATTAAAAATAAGACGTTGAAAATTAATAATCAATAAAAATTAAGAAAAGTGAGGGTGTTTAGGAAGGATTGGACAGATAGTTTCTAAACCTAAATCCTTTTTATCTAATTATGATAAAAATCATGAAAGTTGTTCTATTATTCGTTGAACAACTGTAGATCATTGATATAATGAAGAAGTAGACACAACTTGACTAACCAAAAACTCTATCAGCTTATCAAGTTCAAACATAGTAACAAATTCTCTTCTAAGTAACTCTACATGTCTTAAGATTGGATCATTAAATGCTTCAAAGTATTCTTTTGAATTTTAACTTAATTTTAAATTCCGGTACTCCCTTTGAATGGTATCAAAAACATGTTTTTGAAAATATTTCTTTTTTTTCTCTTTATATGACCTTATAGACATATTTAGAACAACATGTATCTTCACTATTTCTTTATTCAAAGTCTAATCGTTAAACATAATCTCCTCAGAAGATATTTTACATTTAATATTTTGAGGTGATGAAACTTCTAGTTCATCAAAACCATGAACTTTATTTTCTTTTTAGGAATAATTTTCAAATGAATCCATGACATAAGAAACCAACTGTTCTCTTAACAAATCAAAAGAAGGATTACCTTTCATTTTCTTATCAACAATAATTTTCTATTAAATTAATGTTCTTGATCATTTCAACTTACTCAGACTTGTTTTATAAGTCTTTAAAAATGATATTTAATTAAATAAGAAGAAACAATTTAAATGGATTTAAGTAATAATATTTTAGGGTTTTAAGAGAAGACTACACCCTTTGTTCTGACAAGTTATGTAATATCCTGAGTTTTAAGATAAAAATTATAATGTATCTTGATTTTAACATTAATTAAACATTATAAATGATAATATTAATTAAAATTTTTAATTTAATATTAATCTATCAATTTATAATGTAAATAAAATAATGAAGTAATATAAATAATGATCTTAAATGAAACTTTATTAATAAATCATTGATTTTCTTTAGTAATTTTTATCAAATAATTATTACTTGATATGTTTTAAAATATTAAATATATTTTCATAAATTTTATAATTTTTTTTAATAAATAAATTATTGTAATTTAAATTTAAATAATAAATTAAAATTTTGATAAATTAATTAAATTAAATGTTGTATAATTTATTTTTTGTTAATGAAGTTATGAAAAAAAAATTAAGTGCTTAAGAAAATATTCATATTATTATTTTTATTATTTTTATCTTAAACATGAATAATTAAGGGGTATTTTGACATTCTAATTTTAATTTTAAATTTAATTTCTTTATTATAAATATATTATAAATACAAAATTATGATTAATAATATTTTATCAGGTTTATAAATTGTTTTTACATAAATATAATTATAATAATCATATATTACAAAAAATAAAGAAAATGAATATAAAATGAAATAATATAATTTTTGTAATGATAAGAGAAAAATCTTGAAATGAGAATATGGGGGGTATGTCATTCGGTTTGAGAAAAAGAGGATCCAAGGTTCTGTTTCACGGGAACTCGAGATGTGGGTAAAATTAGATGAATCATGGGTTGTAGCATATGAGAGGACTCAGTTTTCAGCCGAATGATCTCAGTCAAGTTTGAGCCAAATGAGATTAGCTGCTAGCTAAGGGTCGGGCACCGATCAGGGAGTCTTACCAGTATCAAATTTTTGAGTCGTAGAAAAGGGGTTCAACTGCAAAGGGGTAAAAATTTGGAAGAGGTGTGAGGTTTTGTTTGTCTTCTCCCTCCTGTGATTGATTTAAAAATATATACGAGATTAGTGTTTTTATGTTTTCCTTTTTACATGTCTGAATCTCTTTCAGATTAATAGTGTTATGCTCACTGCTTCCCCTTTTCTCTATAAATCATTATGGAATATATTCTGTTCAACACTTTCTTTTTGTTCTATTTGTTGGTTGTTTAACCTTATTTGATTTTGGTTGAAAATATGACTATGAATAGTAGGTTGTTCTATTTATTTATTTTAAAAAAATTATATATATATATATATATTTCACCATCTCATTTTTTCATGAACAGTTTAATTTGGAGTTTATAAATCATTGTAACTTTCCTCCTTTTTCAGGATGTTGAATCATGTTGGATTACAATAGTTAGTAAATAAATCCAACTAGCTCAAATATATATATATTTTACACCATGCTTGCTTGAAAATCATTTCACATGATTCATTTCTTGAAAACCTGATTTATTTTTTTCATTAATATATTATAAACATATCTTTCATCATCATATCTAGAAAATAATGAATATGGATATAAAAGCATTGTTTCAATGTGTAAATTAAAACAACAATCCTATTTTCAGTCTAGAGAGAGTGTGATAAAGTTGGAAGAACAATAATAAGATGGTTTTTTTATTATATGAAAATAAATTAAGGGAGATATTTTATTAATTTATTTTCAATTTATGATGGGTAAGGGTGTATTATATTTATTTGTATATTATTATCAAAAGTTTTCAATTTATTCAATTTCTTAAGTATCCTCATTTAAATTTTCTATTCAAGTAAGGGTGTATAAATATATATGTAATATTTTTAAATTCCAATGTCATATTATCAATGTATATATATATTTACACAATTTTCTTAATTTCAAGTTCATACATGCATCAATTGTTTTTAAACTTCATGTCATTCAAGCATATATACTTACATTTTTTTCAAATTTATAACTATTATTAAATAACTTATTTATGAATATTTATGTATGTGAAATACATGTATCACCAAGTATTATTCCATTTTTGAAATAAAGGATAAGAATTACAGAATTTCATGAAATTGTATGATGTTATGTCAAAAAATCATTTTATATACATGTAATTCATAATAATAATTAAGTCCATACATTATTTATTATTAAGGAAATTTCATACAAATATATATACCCATGTTGGTTGAATAAATTATTCATTTATGGGAACTATTTTTAAAATGGATTTTATGTATTTATGAGGGGAATGTTAATACAAGACTATTAATTAATATTCCATTGATTTATGAAATGTCTAATGGTTATGAGATTTGGTTGCTCTAAATATAGAATATTAACTCCCATGAAAGTATTTATATATAAATATATTAACATATGAAAATTTGTTTCCATGTTCTTAAAGAAATAACATTAGTAAAAAGTTTAAATACATTTAAGGGAAGATTAATTTTTTTAATAAATTAGGCACATTAACTTTGTGAAAATGATAATGAAGAGGGGAGTGAACCCATCACTTAGATAAGTGGTTTTTCCCAAAAAACAATCAATTAATAATGTGTGTAATGTCTCGTATTTTTTCGTGTATTATTTTGAAATATTAAATGGAATTATTATGATACCACGTGTGAAGACGAAAAGTCATTCTGAGGCCCGGTGAACCTGAAATTGTGGTTTTAACTTTTTTTATGTTAAGTGAGTTGACGGGTGTGCGCGGTTGATGGAGTTTCCAAATAGATGTCAGGATTTAAAATATTGGGGCACTGTTGCATCCTGGATGATGACTTTACCTATGGATGGACCTAACCTCGACCGGCACTGGTCGAGGGAAAAAATAAATTTTCAGAGATTTTATTGAAATAAAATAGAAAAATTCGGAAAAGTATATTTAAATTTATTTGGAATCATTCATTGTAGTGCAACGATATGGAATATATTTTGTTAATTAATGCCACCCACAATGACACAGAAGCAGAAACGCTAACTCATTATTGTCGCAGCATGCTGGAATGTTGAAATCTGTTCCCTCCTTTTAATGAGTTAATTGAATGTTGGTCATTGGTAGAAAATTGAGAGGAACCCTGGAGAATTATTGGAGTGATTGGAGAGGACCTTGACAACGAAAGCAACACAACGTTCTTTCTCCAACCAAATCAAGGTAGGGGTTTTTTATTTCGATTCTTCTTTTCCCAGTTATTCGATTTAACGAAGAATGAAGATCAACCAATAAATAGGTTGACCAGCGGAATGTGGGTTCTTGCGGGTAGGTGTTTATTTTCCATTTCATTAGGGTTTGATTCTGGAAATGGATTTGTGATAATTGTTAGATTATCTTTTGATTCATTCGGTTTAATCCTTCAAACGGGAGAAAATTGATGCCACGACGAATGATGGAAGAGGTGCATTCTTTCTTTGGTTATTGATTTCCTTTTCCTTCTAACCCCGAATTCATCACGTTCTTCACAGGGTTATTAACAATGGATCGTTGCATGTCTGTTTCTCAATGCAATGATCCCAAATTGGAGATCTGACATCGCGACAATCTGGCAGTGGTGCGACGACGATGGTGGATGGCGAATCGACTCGAAACAAGGAGGATCGTTCTTCAATCATTCATCACGAGGGTGGATTGAAGCTTGTTTTCTGGGCTAATTGGAAGCCCAAAAACAATGGAAACAACTTTATGGTGTTGGGGTGACCTAGAATCCGGAGTTTTGTTACGATTAGATGGCCGAATCGAAGATCAGAGTACCCAAGGCACGGAAGAGCATGTTCACGATTCTGAAATATTTTGGAAGACATGACATGTATCCTGATGAACACACCATGTGGACCAGAGGCAGTGGCTAGGGTGTGCGCACTGCACGCGATGAAGAACACAGCGTTCCTTCGGGGAGACACTGCGTGTGGAGTCCAGCCACTGGTGTCCAGAGTCCCAGGAGACATGAAGCATAGACACAACGTGTGACTACAAACACGTGACTTGTGGGTCCTCACATGGGGCACATTGTGTATCTCAGGCGATACATGGACACGAGGAGGATTACACTCCATGTACTCCACCACATGGTCATATGAGGCAAGTAATGTGGGTTACCCTGTGTACCCATTACACGGGGTGGAATACATGGGATGGGGTCGTGTGCAGGCACATGACCATCGCACATGGAGCAGACCCCATATAAATTGACATTGCATGTGATCCTTCCTATACACCTTGTAGTTGCATTTTATAGGACAACCCTTATGACACTGGCTGTTTTGCACAGGAAATACCAAGGGTCAGAAGACACAGCGTGTGACAATTATAAACGGTGTGTACTTCCAAATACATGGCTTGATCTTCTTTTCCATCGTTCCTTGGATAGGTTCCATTTAGGTTAGTTCCCTATTTTCTAATTCATCTGAAGGTCAGGTATCATTTCCATTCACCAGAGTAGATCCCTTCAGTATGACTTTCTGGGATAGAGTCAGGTATCCTTCTAATAGGCCTGAAGTGAGATCCTATATCCATTCATTACCCAATGTAGAGTTAATTATCGATCTGACTAATCCTACAAAACTCTTTACCTCTACTTAGAAAGAAAATATGGATGAGTCACTGTATCTGCCCAGGACCTGGTAGTGACACTCATCTTTGTATCATGATCTTTCCCTACTCAGAAGTGTGTTCTCCCAGAATGAGTGTATCTATCTCCCGTGATCCTTCCCGATGAATAGTAAATCTTGGACGGATGACATCAGAGCTACTAGACTTGTGGAGTGAGTCCTCCCGAATGAGTGCATTGTGGAACCTTCAAACTGAATCCCTAGCAGTGGTATGCAGTTTTGTGACTTCTCTCTTGACTACAGGTCGTGGTTTTGAGTATATCTAGATGTGTTCATCTTATAATATGTTTGGCATACATATACTATGTAGAGATGATTGCAACTTTACCTAGTGTATTTATTTTTTGGTTTTTGGGGTCCTCTACTGAGTATTGTTATACTCACCCTTGCACGGGCTTTTCCCACATGTCTCGTGGCTTGTGTATATAAGTGGCCTTTTGATGGAGTCCATTGTTGACTAGGATCAGACTAAGATTTTTGAGTTCCTTATAGGCCATGGTGTTCATATGGATATGAGCAGTAGTATCAGTACATCTTTTTGCTTTCACGTTGGACATTGTAGTTTTCAGATTCTTATTTTTGTGGGATTGTATTCTAGCCCAGTTTAACTTTTCACGCTTTACTTCGGTTGCACTCTATTTGGTGGGATTAGTTGTATTCATGCATTTTGTTCCATAGTTGTTTTTACATTTCAGCATTTGTGGGCTTGGATATGTGTGCTTGTGTATAGGTACATAGGCAATGCCTCCCATGTTAGTGATATGCCTACTTAGTGCTAGTCACCAGCCCCTGGCCTATTGGAGGCAAGCTTGGGGAATCGCGACATGGGCCTTGTTGGGACGGGTTATGACAATGTGGCCCCATAGTTTTCTTTTCAAAATATTTCCTAATTTTTTTCAAAAAATCATTTGATTATTTTTAATGCTTTTCCAAGGTTTAATTATTTCCAAAGTATTATAGTACTTTTGAAGGTAATTATAAAAATGTATTTTGAAATGATTTTTTTTAAAAATCACTCTCCATTTAAAACCCCCTTACTGACAGTTTAATGATCAGATTTTGATTTAAAAGTATTTTCACAGGTCAATTTTAATCTCTAAGACGGACGAATTACCTTATAAAGTTAGCACACATGAATCACGTTATCTATTCTATTTTATTTTTTTTATAACTTTGAATAATTGTAAGTTTTGGTTTTAATTATCCAAATCCTTGACCAGAAAAGGCCGTCAATTTTATAATCCATGTTTATTTTTCAAATTCTTTTAAAAAAACTTACATATCATTTTTTAACACTGATTCTAGAAACATAGGTTCAAGAATTATTAATTGGTATCAGTGGAATGGTATAATCAACTTTAGAGATTCTGTATTTTTGTTTGACGAAAAAAATCTACGAGATATAATTATTTTTTGAAATTCTAGGTAATTAAGTTCCATTATATTTCTTAGTTCTTATTAATTCTGAAAATGAAAAATTCAAAATTTTCTTAAGTCTGATAAACAAATTGCAAGAGCACAAGTCCTTTAAGGGAGAATAATGTATCATCCTGGGTCTTAAGATAATAATTTCTTAGTATATTTATTTAAACATTAATTCAATATTAGCAATAATAATATTAATTAAAAAAATTTATAAATAAATATTAGATTATTAATTAATAATATAAATAAATAACTAAATAAATTTTAATGATGCTCTTAAATTAATATTTATTAATAAATAATTTCATTTATTTATATAATTTATCAAATAATTATTACCTGATATATTTTAATATAATGAATTTATTTTCGTAATTTATTTAACATTAGTTTTAAAAAATAAAGTACAATAATATAAATTTAAAAAAAATTGTAAATGGTAAAATTTTGATAAACTAATTAATTAAATGAGGTATAATTTATTATTCATAAATGAAATTATGAAAAAATATTATGTGTTTAAAAAATATTACTAATTGTGCTGTTATTTTTATTTTTTTTACCATGAATAACAAAGGGGTATTATGAAATTTTAATTTTTGTTTTAAATTTAATTCAGTTATAATAAATATATTAAAAATACTAAATTATGATTTTTAATTTTTCAACTTGTTTTAAATTGTTTTTATATAAATATAATTATAATAATTATATATTAAAAAATGATAAAAAATAATCGAAAATGAAAAAAATATTTTTTTAAAAAAATAGTGAAAATGTGAAATGATAATGGTGGGAATAATTCATTTTGAGAAAAGGGGGATCCATATATTCATTTCATGGGAGCTCAAGTTGTGGGTTGAAGCTGAGGAATCGAGTACTATAACATATGGGATGACTACGTTTCTGGATAAGTGATCTTGGTTGAGTTCAAGCTGAAGGAGATTAACTACATGATGAGGACCAAGTTCCAATGAAGGATTACTAGTGATGTAAAAGGTTTAAGATGAGTATAATTAGTTCGAACACAATGGGGTTTCAAACATGGAATATGTGAGAAATGTTCTTTGTCTTCCCCCTCCTGTAATCGTTTAAATGACCTATGCGATGTTGGTTTTTTTCTATTTTTCTTTTTTAGGTGTTCTAATATCTTATGGATTAAAAATGTTATGCACATCACTGCATCTTTTCTCAATCAATCCTTCTCCAATATCATATATTCATCACTTACTTGTTTTTTGGTCCATTGGATGTTTATCTTATATTTATTTTGGTCGAAAATGTGACTATATAAAAAAGGAATTTTTGTTTTCATTTTATTGATTTCTTTTCAGCATATTATATATATATATACAGTCTACCATCTCATTTTCATAGGAAAATTTTTATTTTGAGTACATTGATATTTTTTTATTTCTTACTTTGTCAAGATTTCAAATCTCATTAGATTGCAGAAATGAATATATAATTCCAACTTTATATAATATATATATATATATATATATATATTATACATTACGCTTTCTTGACATGCATTTCTCCTGAATCATTGTTTGAAAACAAAATTTATTTTATTCATTGTTATTTCATATACATATATTTCATCACTGTATCCAAATAGGTATGAATATGGCTATAAAATCTTTATATCAATGTGAAAATGAAAATTGAAAACCAATTTTCAGTCTAGAGAATGTGTGATAGAGTTCTAATTATGAGAGATGATGGTTTTTTGATTTTCAAAAAATCATTTAAGGGAGATATTTCATTTATTTATTTTCAATTTATGATATGTATGGTTATATTATTTTTATATATATATTATTCTCAAATCTTTTCATGTTATTTTTAAGGTATTCTAATTTAAAATTTATATTAAAGTAATGTTGTATATATAAATATACATATATGTATAATATTTTCAAATTCCATGTTCATATAATCCCAATATATATGTTTGTGTGTGTGTGCACTATTTTTTAAATTTCTAGTTCATACATGTATACATTACTTTCAAATTTGAAGTTATTCGAGCATTTATACAAGTATTATTTTTATGTTTATAACTATTCTTAAATAAATTATTTATTACTATTTATGTAGGTGAAAAACGTGTATCATTAAGTATTATTTTATTTTAGAAATAAAGGTTAATAATTCCCTAATTTCATGAATTGGAATCATGTCATTTCAAATACTTTTTTATATACATGTCATTAGTGATCATAATTATGACTATATATTATTGATTATTCATGGAATTTTACACACACACACACATAATATATATTTGAGTATGTGCATTGAGTAAATTATTTGTTTATGCGAAATATTTAAAAAAAAAGAATTTTATGAGTTATTTAGGAAATTTTAATACATGGATGTTAATTAAAATTCCATGAATTTATGAAATGTCTAATGGTGATGATATTTGGTTTCTCAAAATATAACAGATTCCCTCATATGAACGAATTTATATATAAATATATAAATTTATGAAAATATGTGGTCATGTTTTTAAAGAAAATACTCTATTAATAAAATTATATCCATGTAAAGAAAGCTTAAAATGTTTTTATAAATTTAGGAACTTGAACTTTGTAAACATGATTGGGATGTGGGGAGTGAACCCGACCCTTAGGAAAGTGGGTAGGCCTAGACAACATTCAATGTTTCATGTGGCCCTATGGGTTTTTTCATAATCATGCATAAATGTTTTTAAAAAATGAATTGATTATTTTAAAATAATTTTCAAGGAATATGTATTTTTGAAGTGTTATAGTATTTTTGAATGTATTTTTCAAAAGGTATTTTCAAAGGGAATTTTCAAAAAATATATTGGGATTTTAGAAAACTGTTAACGGGAAATTTAATGTTCATCCCTTATTTTAAAAATATTTTTACATTTAAATTATAATATATAATATGGTCGAATTGACTTATGTAGTTAGTGAATGAAAAAAATTATAGATATTTTATTTTATTTCTATATAAGTGTGAATAATGGTATGTTTTTGTGTAATTCTATAGAACCTGGAGTGGAAAAGGACCTCAATTGTATAAATATCTATGTATTTTTTCATTTTCTTTAAAAAACACAAAATGCTTTTAGCACTAAATCCTATAGAATTGGTTCAGGGCTTTACAAGTTTCAGATTACACTTCACATTCTTGAGTAAAAAATATAGTATAATCATTATTAATTTTAACTTTGGAAAAGACATTTAACAAAAGAAAGCTATTCTAAAATAATTTTTTTTATAAAAACCTTTAACAGTACAATATTTAAAGAAAATAATAAGTTTGAATGTTTAATCAAGGAATATCATTTTTATTAACCAATTGTGAGTATTTTTGAAATTCAGTTATATAATTATATAGAATATATTTTAACACTTTAATTCTTAGAGCAATAAAGTATTTTATAAATTTAATAAAAAATATCTCTATCTCTCTAAATAAAATAATTTATGCAATAAAAAATATATATAATAATATTAATTAAATACTTCATGTGTTATTAGTTACAGTTCTATGTATTTTATATAACGAACAACTTCATAGTTGATCACTCTTATGTTAAGGATAGAAATTCCAATATAATTATTCATCAACCAATTTATTAATTAATGATGCATTTCAATGGTGTATTCCTACAAAACATAAAATATAAGTTTCTTTTGTACCCATATTATTTTCGGGCTGAAGTGTTAGAAAGTATGGTTTTGGATAACCAAATAAGTGTGTTTTTTGTGGAGATTACACTATTATAGTTAAATAATTGTTTTAATTAATGAAAATTTTTAACATAACAAATTTGAATTTTTCTAATATAACAATAATTTTTATAATGTCTACATATACCATAATAAGAAAAATTAATACTTAACATTAATTTTCAATTTGATATAGGAGCTATATAATTCCTTTATAATATGGGTCTTTCACCATTACCATATATTATAGGTTTTGCTTTGTGAATATTATTTTTAACAAGGTTTTCATTGAAATATTTTTCTCTTTTTATAAAAAAACTATACTATTGTTTTAAAATTTATACATAATCCAATAATAATTTAACTCTAGTTTCATGCAGATCAATAAAAATGATGGAAGAATTAGATTTTAAATCTGTAATTTGTTTTGAGAATCTTTATTTCTCTAATAAAATAGAATCATAATAATTTATATGCTTTCTATGATCTTTCATTGAGGATACAAATTTATCTTGTAGCATAAATCAATATATATGTACAATTTATCATAATAATGTTTTTTAGAATTAGAGTTTTGAGAGTGAGAAGATTATACATCATCATTAAGAACCATAAGACATACCATTTTTTTATGATGAACCTCATAATTTTTAGAAGATTCATCATTTTAAAAAGAAGATTCATTACATGTATCCATCATAATTTTCTTTCCTTTTGTTTTATAATTATGTTTCCTTTTATATTTAAATAAATTCAAGTTAAACTTTTTATGAACATTCTCTTTTCATTCATTACATCTATTCTCTTCAGTCCCTTTATTTATCTTATTGTATAGTTTTCAAATATTTTAACTTGATTTGGTAAATATTTATCTATATCTGGTTGAATTCAATCAAAAGATTCATCCAAAGTAGTGGATAGATAAGCTTATTCATATATAATAATATTTTCGTCTTCAGTCAGAATCTCATCTTCATAAATTATCTAGGTTACAATTAGTTATTCCATTGTAAATTATATTACTAGTGTATATTATTTTATAGTAGCAGATATTCCATTTCACTTAGGGGATAAAACTCTAACTACTTTTAATGATTACTTAGATTTCCTAACTGAATCTCTCATACAAGAAATGTTATTAATAATTTATATCAATATCTCATTCTTCTTAGTGATATTTTCATCTTCATGAATTATAAAAGTTTTCAAATTTAACTTTTCATAACTATAGCTCACATGTCGGATATTCTCATTTCTTTATATGGAAAAAAATATTGTCCCGCATCTCATATGAATTTGTACATTGAGAAACTCATTGAAAATCACTAGTACCTAAACCATAGACAATATCATTCATTTCTATTGAATTGAGATTAAATTCATTTTCTTGACCATCATCCCATTTTTACAGATCTTCCATATTAATTTCATAAGGATGGAAAACCTTTAAATAAACACTAATTTCAAAATACTCCAAATAAATAATCATGTGAGCTTTCCATCATTAATAATTATCACCATTAAAGTAGAGAGCATGGATCATTGACATACCTTCTATAAGGTCACCCATTTCATGATTTTTTATTCATATTAGTCTTTAACTAATGATTTTGAGATCCAAAAGATACATTTAGATAATAATTGTTTGTATTGGATAGAAAAAAAATATTCATTTATTTCCAAAAATAAAATATAGCAATGGTTCTCTGACTTTGATACCAATTTGTTGGTTGGATAGAATGAATGACATTGATTAAGACATAAGTGGGAGGTGTGAATTTTCACCCTTTTAAATCTTTGACATATTAAAAGAAATTCTCTTATTATGTAGTGATTCATTAATTCTATCATAAATAAAATTAAGCATAAAACATAAATAAGGAAAAGATCAAAGCGATGTATAATGGTTCTAGGAACAAATATTCCCTAGTCCACTCCACTAACTTTTTCTCCAAGATATTGGTGATTATAACTTGTTATTCCTTTTACCAGGGAATTATACAACCAAGTATAGGCAATTGATACCTTTACAATATTGATTTCTCATGGCCTATTGGTTCTTTTATGGGGAACCATAAACCCACATCTTAGTATGATAAGATGATAGTCGTTTACCTCCACAACTGAGTCTGATTAATTGATACTACAATAAATAAATAGAGCTTTATGGGATAGAAATTACTAGTTTCACTCACAGTTTCTTCAGTTGCTGAAAGATTGTTTTCATCATTAGTAACCTACAGAGTAACAAAATAATATTCAATGTTGTATATGATTTACTTTAACAAAAATAGATAAAACACCATAAATATGAATAAATATGTATTTCTACAACGTGTTACTCTAAAAAACTCATTTGAAATTTTTTATAAGAATATTTAATCATAAGATGCAGTTGCAGTGACAAAAGTAGCAACGACTTGATTTACTATTTCAAAAAAAGTATTTCTCCAAAATCTAGCTCTGAAGGTGATGAAACAAAACAATTTACAAGATTTTTTTCTTTCCAATTTATATATCTCAGTGGGTTTTTAAGAATATGAACATATCAATATTCACAAAGTAAGTCGACGATCTCTAGGTAAAATAATTCCAGAAATATAGTATAACAAATCATAAATATTTTAATTCAGAATAATTCGACAGAGTTGTAACTTCCCCTATAAATAGGAATGATTTAATCTGATAAAAATGTAACATTGAATTAGTAATAAAATATTATTAAAGAGAAATTCACTTTTATCAAGACAATTGCAAAAAATGAGGATAATTTGATTAATTTAAAACTCTGTTATTGACCAGTCAAATATAGGGTTCCATTACATATTGATAGACTCTATAAGTAGGGTTAAAAAATACTATTGTTCAAAAAAGTAAGTTTGATGAGCCATATGTGTATTCCTTTAAACATAGGGTCTCTTCCAAACCTAGGTTTGTTGATCCATAATTTTCCCAAAATTTTGAGTGCATGACACATACATTTTATTCCAAACATTTGGTTCCCAAACTATATCTTACACTTTCAAATATAGGGTATGAGAAATGTTTCTAGAATAATTTCAAACATGAAGAGTATAATATGTATAAATATTTTCCTATGAATCAATGAATTTTATACAGTTTTAGAATAAATATTCTAATGAATATCATTTTCATGAATATCACTTAAAATTACGTTTTTTAAGATAAATGTGGGTGTCTGTGAGTATAAAACCGAAAAATAAATTAATCAAATTATTGAATCCAGACATTCTCAAAAATTGATTTCCAAACCTAGAAATTATATAAAAATTTTATTAAATATATATATATTTTTTATAAATTTATATAAGAATGTATTAATGATGAACCCATGAATTGTGCCTTTGGGATGACATCGGGAAAATTCCTCAGCATCATATTACAACAACTTGGAATCTATGTTGACCCTAGGAAAACTTGTATGATCCTATAAATTCTAAATCATAGAAACCATAAAGAGATAAGAGGGATTCAGGTTTCCTCATTTATCTGAGATGTTTCATGTCTAATATTTTTAGAAAATGCATCCCCTTAATGAAAATGATGAAGAAATAAATTGTCTATTGATGGGATTAATATTTTCAATTAGTCTTAAAATTTCTAATGAGATATATACTATCACCACCAATTTTTACTCCATTGGTATATGGGAATCCACTTATCCTATATGTGGCCACCATGGAGTGATCCCTCATTACCCTTATCACACAAAAAACGAATAAAGTATAAATAAAATATTATCTACTATCATAGTAAGAAAATGTTAGAAACTAATAATGGATATTCCGACATTACGAATAATTTAATTATAATGATTTTTAGAGTGAATGATTTGAGGATGTACTTGCACTATCACAAGGTATTTTGTTCTCTCCCATTGATCCAATCAAGTACATTCTCAACCATTCTATGATGATTGGATGACTAGATTGATGGGTGGTTTTCTAATAGTAGTTCAAAATTCAATTTTTTATCACAAAAGGAAATCAAAGGGAAGGTGATAACTATTCTTATCATAGAAAAACTTTACCCAAAAAGTGAATAGGTGAATGATGTGTTCCCAAATGAAGAATTTTTCCTTATCCATAACACACTCCAAACATGGGTGGTGTATTTTTATGGTGCCTCTGGAATCCCAACTAGAAAACTAATAGAAAACCCAATACTCAATTGAGTTATTTTGGGGAATTTCTTTTTTTCCCCAGACATTGATGTTATACCATATTCATTCCTACAATCTAAAGGCTATACTTACCAATAGATAGAATAAAAAGTTGACAACGTAGTGTTATAGTTATCCTTGTATATTTTGGTATCCCATTTGAATGCTAAACAAGATTTGAAACTACTAGTTAAGTAGATTAATAGTGAATACCCCATAACGAATGAATAATTGGATCTCCTCCTTGGTTATATAGTGGTGTTGATGGAATAAGTCACCCTTGATATATTAAATTGGTCTAATTTATCAACAACTCTAGCTGATATAGACGATGATAATATAGTATTCCAAAATATACAATATAGTGTTGTTTCCTAATCATTACCAATGACAGATTGACAATTAGTGGAATCTACACTACCTCATAGCATAATGAGACAATATCCTCATCAACTAGTTCCATTACTAAATGGATTTCCCCTATAATTGATTACCTCTAAAATGGGTTCCTCTCATTAGACCTAACCATGAAATTACATATCAAACATTGGGTAGAAAAATTCAACTTCTATGATGGATGGAATTAATAGAAATTCCATTACATATGATGTTTTAATGGGGCCCTTATCAGTTTCATTGAATTAATATAAACTCTATCTATTATGAGGGATGTTTATAATGGATCATGCGACACCCAACAACCATAGACCAATATCTCCCATCAAATCAGAAAGCATGGCTATTTCTGGCTAGAAATGATCCGAAATTGTTTGGAGCTTATGAATAATTTCTATGTTTTCCAAGTACATGACAAATTTAACCATAAAACTCTATATTTTTTGTATGGTTCTAGGTATTCATGGATGTTTCTCATATATGGAATGGATTTCATGATGCTATATTCACCAGCTACAACCAGATATTTCATGTTTATCCTTACATCCACCGATATCTTCTTTAAATTTGTCAAGGATATAACAGTCAAGGAAGTAGGAACAAATAATATCATAAGCTTCATGAATTTGAATATAATCACCAGGTAACACTCACATTATATTCATGGTAAAAATACAAATTTATTTTCTTCCAAATTGAAATTGATATATTAGTAAAATAATATCTAGTTTAACTAATAATGCTACCATGATGAAACAAAAAATGGATTGATGAAAGACTTTAGCAAGACTCTATCAAACATATTTTTAATGATAATATTTATAAACAAGAAACCATAGTAAAAAAAACTTATACATAACTTGTGGGATTACTACACCACAACATGTATTTTCTACACAAGAAACCCCAAATTCTCTTGTATATAAAATAAATGTTGTGTTTCTCATTAATTTTCAATTACCTTCACTCTAGATTTATAGGTGCGGTCAAATATTAGAATATGGAAAATCCCAAAGATGACTTTATGAGTCAGAACAGCTCAATGGGAATAGGTTTCATATGCTACATATCTTATAAGTCTATTAAAACTAGGTTGTGTGAGCTATTAATAAGAAATGTTACCATTTCTCTTTCATCCAGAGAGATATGGTTTTTGTTCTAAGAACATCGATGATACATGGGATGAATATAATGAATATAGGATAAAAATGGAAAAGTTCATATTCTATACATAGGATCTATTACAATAAATATTACTCCTTGACCACCATGAATAGTCATCATGATACTCCCCCACCGGTACTTAATTTTTGACTAATTACATTGTATAATTTTCACATCAGTTAACTAATGTCCCTGAAATATGAGATTGAACTGCATCATCACTATCCTTGTTTGAAAATGTTAAACATCATGGAAACGTCCAACCAACATGGTGATAAATTGTGTGAAAAACTTCACCATCACACAATGTAAAACTACATGAAATCAAACTTACCTCATGACATTAAACTACATCATGCCCATCTATTGAACCCAAGGTTATTCATAGATATAAAATGATGGTATGTTGTACTTATTGGAAATACACACTGTTTTGATAAAGGAGTATACAAGACAAGCGATCTTATGCATGCATGTGAATTTAGCATTGAAGGTGGCATAATTTTCTAGTCTTTACCATATTTTTGGCCCAAAAAATGTAGATAAAAGTTAAAGTTTCATGAAATTCATGTTCCCAAAAACAACAAAGTGTTTATGTATCAAAGTCAAAGTTTTATAAAAGTTTTTATGTCTCTTGAAATAATTAAAAAAACCAAGGGTTCACAAAATCACAAGTCTCACATGATCATGGAAGAATGAGTTTTGTGAGCCTATGAAAGGTATTTTGATATTGGATAATAGGAGGAGGCATGTTTCTGAGGTGTGGTAATGTTTCAAGGAAGCCTTTGATTTGCTCAAAATTTCTGGAGTTTCATTAAATAGTTTTTTCACCAATAAATAGGCCACCTGACATCATTTGAAGGATGAATATTTTTGGAGGAGGACTTATTGCTATGATTATATGAAAGTTTTACATGAATATAATTCTAACATAAATGACTAACATTATTTGAAAACAATTCTCATGATATGAATATTTGAGAACTATTTGATAAAAATTGATTTAAGTGAAGTTATTTTCATGAATGTAAAATGTTTTTTCGAATTCATGTTTCAAAAAATTTGGGAGTTTTGCAAATTCATATAGTTTGGCACAAATAGAAAGTGATTTCAGGAAAAATTGTGTTTTGTGAAAGATACTTACTTGAATGTACCTGAAACTAAAAAATATATTTTATAATTGATTGAAGCATCATAATTGGACCTCCATGATGAAAAACATCATTTGTATGTTCTCATATATAGAAGATACCTTTATGCTGATAAAATGAGAAGTACATAACCTAACAAAGGGGATAGGGGTGAGTTAACAGAAGTTATCTGGGGGAGTCAATGTGAAATCATTAAAATTATTGTAAAGTATGTGAGCCAATAAAAAAGTAACCATGATTGTAAAATTGTAATCCACATTATAAAATTAATGTTAGTGGATTTTGGTATGACCAACACACTATCAAAATATGATCCTTCAACAAGACCTTAGCGGTGAACCAAGTAAACTATTATATATTGTTCTCTTCTCCCCATATATGTGTTAGGTGATTATATTCTTCTTTATTGATATATTTAACTAGTTCTTAAAAATGTATGATAAGATCTATGTAACCCCAAGAAAATGTTGTTACCATGATTCTCCCATCCCCTCTCAGGGTTTTATGGGGTATAACAAGTTATATCAAAGGGATTAAGTTATAGTATTTAAATCAATTTTTTTGTTTGGTAGTGATGGATAATTTAGTTAAAATATGGGGTAACTATTTTTAATAGAAGAAACATCCATACTTGGAAGAAAATAATGAGATATTATATGAAATATCTTAGTAAAGATGTTTTATTTACCACAAATCAAAGGATTAATGGCAGTGATGTAATAATAATTTCTAAGACTGAAATAGATAGAAAAATGCATGATGTAGATTCTAAATCTCAAAATGTGCTACTGTAGCTCTATCCAAAAAAATATATTTAAAGGTGACGAATTTCACTACAAAAAAGTCCATTTGGGATAAATAGGAAAATATATACAAGGATGATAACAAATTAAAGGGGGGAAACTATAACTATCTAAAAATATAATGGTATAAAATCAAATCCATTGAAAAACATAACATTTATAAAGTAAGTGATAATGGAGAAGATGTGCATAATGAATTTATTTCCCTTATTTCCTAATAATTCAAGAAATGAAAAGGGAGATTCAAAGGAAAGATTGAATTGGATTGTTTTCAGTGTGGTAATGTAGTTTTAATTTATGCATGAAGATTAATAAAATCCTATGATGAAGAAACAAAATCATAAAACACATAGATGAATTATAAGAGTTTCCCACCAAAATACAACTTAAAAATAGGAATGATATTAAAGAGGAAGTTCATATTTTTAAAAGAAGAACAAGAAGATAATGAATTATTAGACGAAGTGGAAACAATGTTTAAATGTGATGTTAAAGATTTCATGAATGCTATAGTTTGAAATGGAGAACCTATAAAATTGGTATAAAACAATCCAGATGGTGTTGCCAATATCTATGTGGATTTTGAGGGTGCTCCTAGAGAGCTTAACATTCATACAAAGAAAAATAGGATGATTGGATCCTTATTGAAAGAATCATTAGAGTATATGGATCGACATAAAGTAAATATTGATCAAATTCAAGGTGATCCAGAAGAATTTTTGATAACCCATGAATGATTGGGATATGTTTTAGAGTTTGAACTAAGGATTGAAGAGTAGGAATTTTTTTTCAATTAACTTACGTAAGGATGGAGGAGAATGATAAGATGTCCCTTAAGGATAAGTTTTACTATACAAAGTAAATTTCAACTTGAAACAAAATCAGTGGTGCTAAAGAAGAAACCACATAATGGAAGATATCATATGTAGAGCTTTTTAAAAGATTCAAATTTAGTTTTTAAGGAGTATATATATCATTGAATAATAAAATAACTAAATTTATGGGAAGAAGTTTAATTGGATGTGGTATAGAAACAACAATTGTTCTAAATGATATGTGAAAAAACAAAGGTAAGTAGAATGTTAGTAATGTAATATAGGTGAATTATATTCCTACAGATATAGTTTCAAACCTAACAGAGGCCTCCAACCAAAAAGATAAGTGACTTGAAAAGAATCCTCAATTGTCTGGAGATAATCGCTTACTAAATACCTAAAAAAATCAAAGAAAATGTGAATTAATGTAAGTGATAATATATTTACTCATATGAAATTTCAATTTATATATTATTATTTAGAGGCTATTAGAGTGGTCATCTTATGCCTCAACTCAACTGGGTATGTCATGGAAGGAAAATAATATGATCAAGAAATCCAACATGGTTGATATTTCACTCAAAGCTAAAAATAATACTAACATATGTCTTATTAATAGTGTATGATCATTTCATATAATATGAAAAGAAAATATTTTGAAACATTTGAGGAAATAGTTGATCAAACAGTTGTATTTGGGAACAATTGTTCCTTAATGATCTATGTAAGTGGAAATACCCAAATGGAATGTGACGATCTAAAGAAAATGGAAGTGATATATGTTGATAGTTTACGTCAAAATATCTTGTGTGTGATTCAACACCATGAATTAGGATTGTTGGTGAAATTTAATCAGAAAGGATACAACAAAAAAGGCCACAAAAGTAATTATATCATGAAAGGATTAATGAAAAATGATAAATTATACTAGGTAAAAAGTAAATAGAACACCTGGTTATTATCAATTTAAGAGGAAAACATCATGTGGAACTAGATGTTGGGTCACATTAATCAAAAAAGCATGTAAAAACTATAAAAAATAAAATATATTGAATACATATATAATCTAATGTTTAATCATGAAAATATTAGTAATACATGAATGTGGGAAAAATGGTCTAAAATTTATATCATCTGAGAAAAAATGGCAATATACCTTCTTGATATAATCATCATAGATGTATGTAGTCTAATAGAAATTTCTAGAACATATTACTAGAATAACTTCATTATTTTTTTGATGATTATAGCCTAATTACATTTTTTATGTATATAGATAGTAAAGACAATGTTATTGATTGCCTGAAGAGACATATTTGAAGAGTTGTGAATGAATATGGCCGCAAAATCAGTATATTACGAATATACAATGGAACATAAAAAAATCCATTGAATTTGAAAATTATACTTAAAAACAAGGGAAAAATGGTGTATCTTTAGTGATAAAACCTAAAAACAAATGGTGGTTTTGAATAATGAAATTTAAAAATGAATAATATAGAACAAATAATGATGACTGAGTGAACTATTTTTATCAATACTAGAAATAGTTTGTTCAATTGACTATGAAAACTCAAAACCAGATATCCATTTTTCTAGGAAAGTAATGGAAACCCTTTTAAACATGGCACGGAAGGAAGAAGTCATTAAATTATTTCCATGTTTTTGGAAGTACATATTTTGTCTGAAATAAATAATGAAATATTGGAAATAATGGTGATGCTATAGATGAAATAACATTCCATGGAGACTAAATGAAGAGTAAATACTATAAATTTTAGAATAATTGGATTATAATGATTTTGGAGAAGAATGAGTTCAATATAATTGATAACAAAAGAATGAGGAACTCAAGGAGATCATATAACAATATGTTTTAAGATGAATAAGAAAGTTAAAAAGGGATAGATTAAAATATCGAAATAGTGGAATTCTTACCTATAATTGACAGTTCTACAAATGCCAATGATTCAAATGTATAATCATAAGAGGAATAAATTATTGATGAAAATAAATTGGAAACTACCATTATAAGAAAATGCACAAAATTTGATCAATCCAACATCATTGGGGATTGGACCACACCTACACAGTCAAGGATAATGAGAAATATAGAAAATTATGATCTATTATCAATGGTGTAACAATAATAATTTAAAGAACTAGTGAAGCACGAATCATGGATTAATTACATGAAAAAAAACTAGATAAGATTGATAAAAAATGGTCTTGTGATCTTGTTAAATGGATAAAATGTCACAATTTTACTTGAAAACATTTGATCTTCAAGAACAAATTTTATGATAATTTAAATGTGATCAAAATAAAGGCTCACATTGTGTGTAAATCCTACTCTCAGATGGAATACATTGATGTTAAAGAAATTTTTGCCTCAGTAGGTTTAATAGAGTCCATTTGTCTCTTTTTAGTCATTTAAATTCAATGAGAGTGCAAATTTTATTAGATGGATCTTAAAACTTCATTCCTAAATGGTGTTATTGAATAAGAAGTTTATATTGACTAGATTCTCCTCTAAAGAATTTTAAATTTGAAGGAATAGGTGTAAAACATAATCTCTTTGTGGTTAAATATTAGGGAGATAAAATTATTGTGCTTATGTATGTGGTTGATAACATATTTGGAAGTAACAAGTATGAATCAATTGAATAATTTTCTAATCATGTGAAGTTATAAATTGAAATGTCCATCGTTGGATAACTCACACAGTTTGTGGGTCTGTATGTTATTCAAAAGGAGAAAACAACTTAATTTCTCATGGAAAGTATTCAAGAGAGCGTTTAAATAAATTCAACATGCATGATTCTAAACCAATGTTGACTCTGATTGCGGTTGGGAAAAATCAAGGGATAAATGAAGATGGGAAATATGTGGATCAAACATTTTATAGGAGGATCATATGAAGCTTTTTATATTTGACTATTAGACAACAAGATATCACCTTATCAACATGTTTATGGGATCACATCCAATGAAATTTGAAGGAAGATATTTTTTCATGAATTAAATGAATCACGAGATACATTCATGGTACTCTCGACTATAAATTAAACTTTGAGGTAGGAAGGGATAATTTTTTTTCATAATGTTATCATGTTTATTGGGTTTGAGATATGCTCGATCAAATTACCAAAAGTGGATAATCATTCCTCATTGGAAATGAATGTGTGATCTAGTTGAGAAAAAATTATGAAATCCATTCTCTTATTATGGATGAAGTAGAGTATATATCTATGGAAAAAGTCATACACATTACTATTGTGCATGAAGAAATAACATAATAATATCGGTGATGGGGTGAAATAATCAATGTTTATATTATGTGACAATAAGAGAGCGGTCTAGATCATGTAAAATCCTATTCAACACAATCATTACAAACATATAGAAATCATATATCACTTCATTAAATAAAAACATGAACATGAGATGATTAAAATGGACCTTGTTGAAACTAATGATCAAGTGGATGGTAGCCTATCTATGAATTTGGAAACACCAATGTTTGAGAAACATAAAATAAACCTCAGTGTTTAACAATCACACATTTCATGACAAGGTTATGATTTAACCCCTATCCTCGTTTTTCTTACTATTGTAAACTATTTGTTCATATAAACATGTTTTAGGGGGAGATATGATCTAGTGGTGTTTTTTTCTTAAAACTAAGGGAAAATATATAGTTTCATTTTGTTTATTTCCAATGGGGGATAATGTAATATTGTTTTACATAGTAATTTAGAGTTTTATGAAATGAGGACTCTTGAGGCACAAAATTATCTCTTCAAACTATTAGTTTCTAAACTATGATTTTCTCACGTAAACTTAGAGAGATAGATGAGTTATTTCACTTCAATCAGATAGAAAAAAACTAAAGGGGGATATTTTTAGAACTAAGGGTATTAACAACTTGAAATGGATAGTATGATATGTTTTTTGGAAATACACAATGGGTTTGTTGATGAGTTTTAAAGAAATGTGATCATATCCATGCTTGTGGATTTAGTGTTGAAGGTGGAATAGTTCTCTAGTGTTTGTAATAATTTTATCCTTGAAAATATGGAGTAAAGGAAACATTTCACAAAATTCATGTTCTTAAAATCAATTCATTGGTTATGTCTCAAAAGAAAAAATTTGACAAAATATTTGTAGTTTCCCTAAAGATGAGAAAAAGGATCATGAAATCACAATTTTCATGAGCTCCTAAAAGATAGGTTGAAGCTGGAAAATTAAAGGTGACATGTTTTCCAGAAGTGACAGTGTTCCAAAAAAACCATTTAGTTTCATTAAATCCATATAGTTTCATGAAATAGTGTGTTTCACCTATAAATAGGTTGTTACTCATCATTTTATAGATAACAAATTTTTGAGGAGGTTTTCTTACTATGATTTTGTGATAGTTTTATGATAAAAAAATCCTTATGTAAATTAAGAATATTACATGAATATATGTTTGAAGAAAATAATTTTTTATAACTAATTGGTAAAAATTAATTTCAATGAAGATGGTTTTATGAAAGGTATATGTTTCAAGAAATTCATGTTTTGTAAAATATGAGAGTTTCATGTAGGTTTCTAGTTTTTCAGAATAAGAAAGGGGTTTTGTGAAAATGGTGTTTCAATAAAGAAAATTACTTGAAGATAATTGATGTTGGGAAAACTTTTTTTGTTGATTTAATAATCAAAGATGGATTTCCATGAAGAAACAATTAATCTTCGTGTTCTTAGATATACAACCAACCTTCATGTTGGTAAATAGAGAAAGTATTAACACATTTCTATGAGAAAGGGTGAGATAAAATATTTGATCTGAGGGAAGTAGTGTGGTATCCATAAAATTATTATATGGTTAGTGAGCATAGTATGGAGTGACTATGACTGTGAAATTTTAATCCACACCATCTAGTAAAGCTTAGTTGATTTTAGTATTACTGACACACTATTGGAATATGATACTTAGACAATACCTAATCAGTGAACCATGTAAATCTTCTATGTATGATTCCCTTTTATGCATATGTGTGTTAGGTGATTTCATTTTATTATTTTAGACAGAATTCATGAGTACCTACATTTTTTGTGACAAGATATATGTAATTATAACCAAATGTTGACACCCTGATTCACCCATCCACTCTCAAGGTGTTTTGTGGTATACCACCATCCTCAGTGTATGATGTAAAATACATTGTCAAAGTCTAAGATGAGAGACCAGAAGCTTCATAACATTACCCCTATCATCTCTACTGTATGATGTTAAATTTTGTGGTTTACATCTTAGATGGATAAATTTAAACCATATAGTACATCTTTCTTGTCGCATGATGTTCAAATCAAATAAATTTTCCTAGTCTCGTGATATAAAACTACAGGACATCATCAAACATTCATGATGTTAAACTATAAAACTACCACCCCCATTTGAGATAATGTTCTTCAATTACATTTGGTATCATCATATTCCATTCTTCAGTACATACTTATTGATTAATTCCCTTTCTGTTAAGGATATATAGTGATACCAGAATCCCATATCACAATCACAATTTCAAATAACATTAATTAAAATTCCTCTCCTCTATACATGATCCATATCTTTGTAGGTCCTTCTAGTGCATAGTCATTTGCAAACCTAAATCGAGATAGTAAAAATTACTCCAACATAGGGTCATATTAACCTTCATCCATATTATGTCCTTTCCAATGACCTCTTACACTAAGAATTCAATAATTATGTGTGGCATGATCATTATTTTTATAACATACATAGTGATGACCTAATCCCTCATCCTAGGCCCAACTAAAAAAATTCCCCTTTCACTACAGCTTATGTACATCTATATAGAAAATTTATCTTCAAGAAATATATATATCTTCATTACTATTTTTATTGTATATGTAGTGATACTTTGATCTTATATACCTACCCATAAAAAAACTCTATCAATAAGAAATTACCATTATAAAATTCTTTTAAGAGTTTCCCTATTTACATCGATCTATCGTGAGGACAATATGTTATGGTTGAAGCCAATTCTTTCATCCAAAACCTGAGATCATTAATTATAGAAGATTTAAATCTAGAACTACATATGTCTTTATTATTTTTACATCAGGATTTGCAGTGACATATTGGATCACCTATCATGGAATGATCCACGAGTTCTCCCTGATAGTAAGACCATTCCAGTTGGAACAAGGGTTATGTAACCCTCCCTCGTGTATCCCCACAATAATGAAAAGTGATTCCACACATTAGCCACTCTATATTGGAACACCCCAGTCTTGGAAGTGGGTATTTAAACTACATGTAATTTCATCCATGTTTCATGGTGTTAAAATCAACAACATTATCATTGTCCCTCGCACGAATCAGAATATCATAACATTCAGTCCAAATGGAAATAACATAAACTTCTTAGAAAAACTTACAACATCTAGATATAATGCCTTACAAAAGATCCATATCCCTATAATAAATCATCATTCATTTCTTTTATTTTTCATTATGCTACATCAAGATTAAAATTCATTTATTTTACAATATTTTACATCAAAAAATGGGAAGAAATTTGACTTTGTATTTCCAATCATTCGCTATCATGAATTCGTAGATCAAATTGGTGATTTATTATTCACCAATTGATTCTATCACCATGTTAAACTCACAAGAGATTAGAGTTCCTAATAAGTCACTCTACTTGGCATGATAGAAGTGAACCAAATTCAATAATAGGAATTATTGCAATAGGCCCATTTCATTAAATTTTACAATATAAATTATTTCATACATGACTTATCGAACTATTTGGGATGTTTTTTTAGTAAAATAATTTCCTTATAAAATATATACATCTGTATAAGATATCTTTGGTGTATTGATCTACATTCAGACAATATTCTCCCTCCTTGTACTAGAATGATCATTAGCCAAATTAGGTCCTTCTTAATGACCATATGCACTATGAATTTTAGAGCATTGTGTAGCTTGACTTCTATTATCCAAGGATATGTATTGACATCTGTATTATATATCCAAGGTCTATCCAAGAGAAATTATTACCCCTATTTTCTTTAGTGTTTGGGATTCATCTCCAAATTTAGTTTTCATAGTAGCATTGTACTCTGGTGGAACCCAATCATCTTCCCATGTACATGAGTCTGATCAATATATAATAGGATTTGTAAGAACTACAAGTGGAATTATTCACCACATTTTTTGGATATAATGTGAATACTAGACCTTATATACTATTCATAGACATGTTTTCTAATACCCATACATTCCTTTTCACATGATGTTAAACTAAATGATTTTTTAGTCCTTGTGGATTTACATTAAATTGGATGGCATATTAGTCATTTTTTCATGATATTAATCTTCTTAAAAAATCAATCATTTTCACATGATGTTCAACTCCATCAAATGATAGACCATATCACATGATGTTAAACAATATGAAATAATCTAATAAATATGATAATAAACATCATGAAATTTCATCTCTCCTACATGACCCTAAACTGCTCCACGATTGAGAAGTATTCTTATATTTATTCTTATTATCACAAGATATCTAGAGACTTATATATTATAGACACACCCAAATATCACCACCCATTTTCATTCATTTGGAATGGACAAGAATAAACTATACTTGGGAAACATAGGTGCAGATTAACTCCACCACCTTTTTTGGGCATCACCTTTCACAAACCATGATTTGTATCTTGATTGTCTTAGGAGGACACAAATATTCCATGGATATTAGTGATGAGTCTATATGACTCAAAGGGACACCTCTATTTGAATAGGCATATATTTCACTCATATTGATGTTAAAAATATTCCCCCAAAAAGGATTTCCAACCAGAGGAATCTTTATCCTAAGGGAAAAGTCCTCTGATATTTTTATTCCCTAACACAATTCCAATATATCCATTCATTCAAATTCATTTAGTGGTTATCTTGGACATACATTTACCATATCATCACTTTTAATCTAAATAACCCAAATTCAATATTTATATCATCTTAATTATATTATAAAAGGATTTTAGGGTTTTCTGATACATTAAACCCCAAATTAGGCTAGTTTGTTACACTTCCCCTTCATGAATAGGTCCAAGAATCTATAAATTAAAAATGAATTCATCATATTTAATGATAATCCATAGTGTCATTGATCCTTTTTCTGGTTGGTCCTTTCCTTGATCTTTCTATATAAATTGTCTTCTATTTATGATCCATGCACTATGACCTTAAACCATGTGAACTCCCCAATGATATAATATATTCTATTTCATCTTCTTGTTGAGTTTTTCCTTTCCCTATTTTTGAAGATTATATCATCTTTTGGTTTTTCATTACATTATAATTCTTTTAACTTGGTAAAATCTATACTACCTTAAAATATAACCCATGAAGGTCCAAATCTCAAGACCATAAACTAATAATAAAATACACCCAAAAATTCTCAATCTGAAACCCATAAAGGGATTCCTAATAGAAAATACAATGTATGTTTTCCATGCTCCATGATTTTAAGACTTAGGAAAAAGGAAAAGAGTATATAGAGAAAAGAAGTGAAACTTATAAGGCCCTTCATATATCCCTAAAAAGATCAGTTATTATCGAATGATTTAATATTCTTGAAAAAATTTAGATCACTTATTAATCAAATAAATGCAATAAATATGTGATCAATACTTTATGACCTAAAATTTAGGGTACTTTAAACCTCATTGAATACCCTCTTCCATGGCCAAAAATTATTTATTTAGTGTTTGAATCTGCACAAGTCTCCCATGGCTACCAGTGATGACCATATTCAAATCTAAGGGGGCACCCATGTCTAGCTATACATATATTCCATGGATATGGTTCCTTCATATTCACCATTAGTATGGTCTTAGAACTAGTTACATCTTGATCATAAGGATAAAGTCCTCTAATCTCCATATTCCCTTGCACCATTATAGTGAAACCCATCATTAGAATATGGTAACTCGTCATCCACAATATATTTTTTTATCTCATAATACTTGATTAAATATGCTTGAGTTATGATTTAGCCAATTAATAATCCAATTATTCAAATGGTTTTGATATCCTTGATTTTATTCCTTCATTCATCTCACCGATTTTCATAGAATTTACGTGAAACTTAATTCCTGAACGTTTGAAGAAACATATCATGAGACCTTAAATTGATTGTAAAATGGGTTGAGATTTACGATCCTATGATGATTTCCCTCATTCATAAGGTTGTCTATACCAGTAGACCTATAATTTTTGTAATTTTTTTCCAGCTTAATATACATATTTTATTGTATGTGACACTTTAGTTTTATTCTATGAATCCTATTTTATCATAAGCATAAAAAACCATGGGTAAAAATTTTATAAAAAAAATATCATCATTCCTTCATCAAAAACACTATGAACGTAAACAACATGAACTATTCCCTAAGGCATTCAATGTTAGTGACACTAGACTCTTCACATGTGATGGTTTTTTCTTTTCCCAGTTTTTCATGTTGACCTCCTCATCTATTGGTAAAATATTTATAGCCTTGAACTATATCTCTTAATGGTATATCTTTAATGACATAAAAATACCTCTGGAAAGAGGCCTATAAGTCCCTAGATTGTAAAACTACAAAGGGAATCCTGGGAAAGAAAATTAGAGTCCTCTCACTAGATATTAATCTATCAGGGTCTAGGAAAAATTTAGTAATTCACACTAAAATGGAAAAAATATTTTTAGGTTAAAAACATGTAAATTTAAATCTAAGAAGAATATTTTTTATTTCCATTATGTGTTCCCAATACGAGTCATTGGAGAAAGTTAAAACCATTAAATAAAAGGCTCAACGATTGAGAGGGTGACAATATGTCTCTAGTCTATGTAAATCTATGCTCACTGGGACCCTTATACTAGGAAAATGTTAAAGCATTCATCAATTATCTCATGCCTCACATATAAGTATGAGGGCATTCCATAATAGTGGGATACTCTAAAATTTCTAAATATTGGGATCCTCATTCTAATCCACCCTTTTTAATCTTCATCACATTACGTTATCTCATTCCACATCTAAATATACCAACTATATTGTACGGTGATGGTATTTATGACTATACATGTCCATGCTACATACTCAGGAGGAAGTCTTTTGAATTGAAAAAATATAGTGTGCAGTGATGAAACCCATTCTAATACCCATTCATAAGCTATGAACAAGAGGAAATTTCACTAACTCATGTGTTTAAAAGACACCATTAACCTAATTATTTCTACATCAGTGTTCAATTAGATTAAGGTTATCTTAATTAAAACCATTAAAAGTTTAGAATGAAACCATGAAAAATAAAATGGAAAAATATTTAGAATAAAACTTTTTTCATTCATATAACATGGGGGAAATATTAACAATTGGGAGTATATTTTTTTCAATAGATAAAAAATAAAGGCAATGAAATAAATCACGATAGGTCCTGAATAGTCATACAAAACATGTAATCCAATTCTTTGAGGGATGATAGGATGTATTACAAGAAGTTCACTAGTTTGGAAGTTTCAAAATTTTCCAATGGACATGTTTTCATAAATTAAGAAGTCAATTTTTAGATACTTTATTCAAAGGACTTGAGATCCATGGTAGCTTTTAGCAGCAAATTTTTTTATTTTACTACCTAATCCTCAAATTCACAAGGAATTTTAGTTTTTGAATCAATAAATTACTGAAGCCATGTTCCCTCAATAGCAATGTGATTAAGCTCTTTATTGGAACTATCTGAAACATATACTTTAAGGGTACCATGAATTAATAAGAGGAGATCACATTATTGGGCCATTAGTTTCTCTCAGATAATTAAAATAATTCCAAATTTTAATGTTTTGGTGTTGGTATTTAAATCCAACCACACCAAGATAGCAAAAATTTGAAAAATATTTCATGGATTTCTTCTCATCTCTTACAACCAGTTCCCCACAATGATAACACAGACTTGACACCAATACCAATTTTGGTCTGTCCAATATTTGGTATTGATCATGGGGTTCTCTTCCTGATCAGTCACAATCAGTGGTGTAAAATCAGAAATCAATTTCAAAATAGAGGATACAGATCATGAGAGAGTTACAGATGAGTCATATTTCTATACCCCGTAGCAGGTTCTATCAACTAGATAAATGGAAGAAATATTCATTAGTAGATCATTGGCTGTCATTATAGTACAACTAATTTCATTAGTGTAGTTAAAAATTCATGTTAATTGCATTTATCATGCAAGATCTTCTAGGAGAATAAAAAATTAAAATTAAAAATCCACATGATGTTTATATCACTTGGTCATGGGACACACCAGTTGGATGATCTTCCCTAAGGTAGTAGTTGGATGTATTCTATGACAAGGTAGTGTCGTAATCTTCCATCGGATAGACCACTAAATAACCCCATAGGGATAGATCTATACCCATTCCTTAACATAATACCATGTTTTTTAGGTTCTTGTGGTTGTAAAAATTAGCTTCGATTTCATATCCTATCAAACTGAAATCAATAAGACCTAAAAGACAACAATATGATGTTGGTCACTCCTAATGCTAATCAAAGGAATCAGAGATACCCTACATAACTCATGAATTATCATGTGAATCTATATGGAGTGAAAGTATCATATATTACTAGTTCATCGACATGGGTCACCAATACACCATCCTAGAAAGAAATGATGAAAGAACACTCTTCACGGGTACAATTACCATTGTTAACAACTACTCTAGAATTTGTGTCATGATAAGAGATATGGAAATAATTAAAATGATTCTTTTAAATGTTGGTGACTTATTCAATGCTCAAAGACCTCAGTTGAAAATTCATTATATTCCAAAATTTTGGGTGAGTTGAAAAATCAGGGACTATTAGAAAATTCTATTACTCATAACATAATAAGTGTGGTGCCATATGACCATATAAGAAACAAATAGGGAACTAACCCAGTATGGGGTCTAACATTCTTATATATCACTTAACTTATGATAAATCCATGAAAAAACCCACACCACTATATTGATTGGAAAGACATGGACTAGTTGAGCGTCTATAAAAAATGTACTAAACATGACACATAACCAAAAATCATCATTATGAAATAGCCACCCACTTAAAAAAATATGTGGGAGGAACAATAATTAAAGTGATGTGATCAAATTTGTTCAAATTACATAACCCCAAGAATGATATTGTCTTACCAAAATATCCTAATAGAGGCCCTTTGTATTCTTATATTTTTATCTCAATCAACTATTTGAGAACCTGACTCCTATTTTTTATCAATGGGTTTTACAAACATTCCACCCAATCCCAAATTGAGATAATTTAGTGAAGATAAATATCCCATCCTAGTATTCTATCCACTTTAATTAGCAGATCCCTCCCTAGGGAAGCGATCTTCCATACATCCTCCCATAAGTTTGCTATATAAAGGAACTCATCATACATATTTCCGATGAAATGGATCCTTTATCCATTGGATATCCCATAAAATGATTCCTGACTAACCCTGTGATAAATGTAATGTATTAGTTTCTATAACCTGACTAAAAAATATTTTAGGAGATGTTTAGTTGGTTGATACACCACAAATTGACAGACCCAAATGAACTCATACAGGGAGACTGCTCACAAATAATTGATAAAGTCTATATATCTACGATGAACTGAGAGGGACTATATATTAATCAGAAAAGAAACCAATTCTGAGTAAATCTCATTTTAGGATCCACTATCCACCGGGATTATTCAGTGAACATTCATGGATTGACCCATAGTTTGGGGAAACATTCTACAGATGTTAGTATTGATTATCATGAGTATGTTGAGAGTTTTTGAATATATACACACTCCCTTCATCACCATCTTGGAAATGTTATATTTTAGTAGAAATATTTTTCTAAATGTTTACCATGGAAGATGCAATCTACTCTGATAATATATGATGATCTGGTATGGGGTCTAAGAAATTTTAACTAAGACCGAAGTGGTATATGGTTACTCAATCAAATAGATAGAAATCGAAGAAATTTTATTTATGAATACTATATAGGGCAATGTTCTTGGGAATTAATCTATATCAGGGGTCAGCACTGGGGTTCCGAGCAATGAAGACACTTCTTTTGGAAACTATTATCAAATAAAATAGATAGACTGATATAGTTTCAATTATTTTTTCAATAAAAGTGATGATGATCATTATGATTATTAAAAAAGGGGGATGAGGTTGTAATCAAAGTGAGATCAAAGGTATCAAAGGAATATTCTCGTAAGGTCACTATTTGATTCTCATGGTTGACCATGCAAACCACATAGTGGAACACTTGTATAGAATGACCTCATGTGGACTGAATGATGACCAAGAAGACCAAAAGATCTCCAAATGCACCAAAAGATGAGCATATGATAGATACTATGTGAAGTGATACTCACAATGTTCACAAATGGATTGAGTTCATATATGGTGTGAGATTGTTCTTGAAACAGACTTACAATGTGAGATTCAGTGAAAAGTTTAAAAATGAATGTAAGACACAACACTATCCCATAAACACACATAGATATATATATTGGGGTACCTCAATAGTCAACATGAAAAGTATTTAAGATATTATAATTATTTACACTCAGATCCTTATCATTTCAAATGATCCAAATTTTAATGGGGAAATTTTTGAGTCATATGAATGAGAAAAAAAATTAAAAATTTGATGGCAGAGCTATGATAATCATGAATGAAAATACATTTAAGGTTTTAGAGAAGAACACTCTAACATCTTTAATATTTAGGCACTACAAGGTTACCAAATATGTAGAGAACCCGACCACATAGTTTTAGATAGGATAATTTTACCATACTATGTGGTCTCCTAATTAAGGTCATCTTGAAAAGAACTAAACATGAAAAGTTCTTGATCTTCTGGTGTTAAGAATTGTTTTTCGAAAATCCAAGAGGTGGCCTCACTGTGCACTCCATGGGATCACCTCACTATGCAATTTACCTAATGGAGGCTCTAACCTAAAAAATCACCAATTATATACCCACATTTACCCTTATTTGGATAATACAATTACCATGGGAAACAAAAATACCCTTATAATCCTCTCAAAAAGTCACATGGAGAAAGAAAGAGGATATGAAGATGAAAACTTTTTTCTTCTTGAAATTATCTCTTGAAAATCCATAAGTAGTTTAGAGGAAAACACTTCAAGAAGAAAAATAAGAAGTCATGAATGAATAATATCACGAGGATAATCCCACTAGGAAGGATCACCAAGATAATCTCATAAGACAATATCAAGAGGACATGCCTATGAGGGTAATCCAATAAAATAATATCCCAAATCCAAGACCATAATCCAAGTTCACGAGTTAAAGCCTCTGATCCATGCTAATGAAACCAAGACCACAATACAAATTCATAAGGATAAGAACACAAGAAAAGATTGTGAACATATCAAAATTTCGTGTTCTTGTTGTCACCTCATGAGGGATGTTAATGAGGTCAACTCATGATGTCCAGTTCGTAGACCTCTTCATTTACAAAGGCTCTCTCATATAGGCATTATACCTCCTCCAAAAATATTTCTCTAATTGAAAAAGTCAATTCAATGACCTAGGGTATCTCTCCTAGGGTAATACCCATGTATTTATTGTAAGAGGTTGTATCCATCCTTGTCCTCCACATACCATCCCTCATCCATCAATGAAGGGGGAAGCAATTATATAAGTGGTCTTCCTTTAGTTGTATGTCCAAACTTCATAATTAATGGAATATTTATTCTCCTCACAAATAAAGGTTTCGAGAGTCGGCATCAAATTAGGTGTAATCCTCGACTTTCTCTATTGGTTCACCTAAGTCACCAATTAGGTTAGGCATTAGGGAATCCTCATATGCATAATACTTACATAGTCCTATATTATTTCACCTTTCATGATAATGAGATCCACTTAGGACAATGTAAAAATACGTTTTTAATTTTCTTGTCACACGATGTGAAATTTCATGGATATTTCCTTAACACATAATGTTAAATGAAATGTTAAATTCCTTACAGAAGCAATTAAACTGTATAACTAGAACTACATAGTCTTTGATTCCTACTAACTATAATATATAAGAAACCTCATAGAGGTTAAAACACAACATCATCCACCTACATATCCATAATATTGTCTCTATGTTCCTCATGAAGCAACTTATGTCATCTCTTAGTAGATTGTACACCCTATTCACCAATGTTTCCCATTAATGAGTGTTATTTCCCTTGGAAGTTTCCACATTATACTATATCCAGGATGAAATCATTCCCCCAAATTGAGGGATATATTTCTTATAGGCAATCACTATATACATCTCATAAAGGCCATATTTTCATTGAGACTATAACCATCCCAGTAAAGAAATATCCCTTTAAAAACCTACACTTCCTCAAAAGACCATAATCCTTGTGAAAAAACATATTCTTATTAGAAAAATACCTTTTAAGGGAATTAGAAGGTCCACACATTCATAATTTCCACACCAACCATCACTGGGAATCTTTTTCTTTGTCTTCCTAACTATATGATGTTAAATTTCATGGATTTGTCCTTTTCACATTACCTTAAAGGTATTAACTTTCATTTTAAGAAGAATCAAACTATATGATTTATCATTCCTTTCACAGGGATACTTAAGAATCCTCTATCATGGGCATGTTCCCAACATCATTGATAATTAATACCTTAATGGATAGTGATACACTATAGAGAGCCAAACTGTGTGAATTTAAGGCATAACATCCTAAATCAAGAATTAATGATAAGTAAATCAAAGGTGGAGAAAATCTGATAAATAAGAATGTTCACATGTATGTATAATTTTGATCCATTTTCGGCATGGGGTAACTAGTCCCATAATTGGATGTTGGAAGGATTAATGAATATGAAATAAAAATATAATAGTGTACCAGAGTAAGAAATAATTCTCTATAATAGGGAGAGATGAGCCCAACCTCAAATCCTCTCAACCAATATTTATCTTGAAGTTTCACTGGTATTAAATTCAAATGAACACATACCTTTGGTATAAAGTCCACAAGAATAGTCATTATCACAAATACAGGAGCATAATAAAAATTTAAGTTCCACAAATAAAATCACTTTCGGAATCTATGAAACACAATTATATAAAATATATTTTTTTGGAATGAGATAAGTGGAATTATGTTTTATTATAAACTTATTCTATATTTAATTATATAATGACCATTAATTTGATCATATAATGAGTATCTTACCACTTAATAATGTGATCATATAACAACAACATTAATGGCCATATAACAACCACCCATAATATTTATATTACAAATTATATTATTATATTTAACATTACATTCTTATCCAAAAATATCTCATTATTTTATCTCATTTATTCCTTAAAATGACTATTATATTTCTATTTTTTTCATTCATTCTATAATTATATTTTTTGGTACAATTTCAAAGAACAATTTATAATAAATAATTTATGATTACAATGTTTTTATTTAATTGTTTTTTATTGTCCCATTGTACATCTATTGATCTCATGGGGTTTATTAAACCTTAATATGTAATGTTTTATTTTTTATAAAATAATGGTAATTAATTTTACTTTATAATCACATTATAGTCTTCATAAAATAATTTATGGGAAGTTAATGTATACTTTAAATGTCTGATATTGCAATACAAGTGTTTTTAAATCCATTAATAATGGAATTGTTCCTAACACTCCACACTAAATATCATCAAGTTCATTAAATGATATTTATATTTCTATTTTTTGAAAAATATTATTATAAAAATTAAATGGTAAAAACCTGATGAAGTGTAAATTTCTAAGCATTCCTGACCATCCTTCATAAAATGATGATCTTTATTTAATAATATACCCTAATTTTAAAATCTCATTTACATTTAAAAAATTATTTTCCACTAATGAAATTATTTCATATATAGTTTCATTTCAATATTATTTCATAGTTTTCTAGTAATTGAAAATTTAAAGGAGATATGTTTTTCACAAAACCTTCTGTGTTTTAAATTAAGGTTTTTTTATCATTATGATTTTTTAGATGAACACTTTAATTTCATGTTTATTTTGGAATATAAACTTTCATATTTACACCATCTGTTTTTTATGTATTACTATCTTTATAATTGAATGACCAAAAATGTTTCAAATTTTTTTGTAGTATAATTATTTAAAATTGTATTTTCGAAAATAAATTAACATGATTATTTAATTCTGTCACGAAGATATTAATTAATCAAGTATCTCTTTAACTATAGTGATATTATAATTATCTAATTATGTTTTTCGGAAAATAAAATTACTATTAAATTATTTCCCTTCTACCTACTAAATTTAGGATTTTTTATTCATTGAAACATTACACTTATTTTGGATCCCATTATTTTTACAAATAAATTTAATCTTTTGGGGATTTTATTCTAGATGTTATTTCTGTTAAGACCATATCAATATAAAGTAACAATATCCAGTATATGTAATTTAAAATTTTTTATATTTATTTTTACAATATAATTAAATATTCTATCATTATTATTCATTATATCACATAGATTTAAAATAATTAATCACTATATAAAATTAAAATAAAATAATATGGATATTCATTAATATTCAAACTATGGGTCCTTAGAAAGATCAATGATTGTTGATTTTATTCGTTTTTTTATACAAGATAATTATATTCCCTTTCATTTCATAAATATTATGTCCATGAATATTATCTTATATTTATTATCAACCTACAATAATACAATATTTGTAATGAAATATAGATATTGTTGATTTAAGGGTGATTGATGTTGTCATATTTGATTGGTTTCTCAATGTTCAAGCATAAACATGAATGAAATACAAGATACTCATGGAAGAGATTATATGGGTAGACGAGTTCGTATTATCTTTTGAAGAATAAGAGAACTTGAATGGAGCATCCCGTGGGGTATGAATTACCAGAAGATTTTTTTGACTCCTTGTGTTGATCAAAGGAATTTTTATAGTACACATTATTTTTTAATCTCTAAGTGATCAGGATCTCTCATACAAAATATACAAAGTGATGGTTTCCCGGTAAAAAAAAATTCTAAAGGAGTTATCTATATATTATAATGATGATGTGAAGCATATAAATAATAAATATATTTCATATAAATATGTCTTATTGCCATTTCTTTCAGTTATTATTGAAGAGATATCCTTATGGTTTGTATAGATCTTTGAATTAAATTAAATCAAATTAATTAAAGGTGAGAGATGACTAAATAATGAGAGAGGATCAGTGACTTGCTGCAAGAACAACAAATCAAAGTAAATTTATTTAAAAAATGAAAATGAAAATTAATGAAAATCAAATGCAACAAATTATGATAAAATGAAGGTCAAAATTAAAAAAAAGAACAAAGTGATAAAAATTAAAAACATTATAACAACTTATTAATTTTGTTAATTGAAAATTAAAAATTATAAACTAAAATTATGTTAAAAGACTTAAGGTAATTTAATGCAAAGAAAATGAAAATATTTACAGTTAAAATTATAAATTACATTAAAAAAATTAAATAAAAATATTTAAATTAATAATTGAGTTGGTATTAATTACTTTTATTAATGAATAAAGTAATAATAAATAAAAAAATTCAATTAAAAGGTAAAAATTTAAATTAATGATCAGTTAATTGAATGAAAATGATTTTATTAATTGATTAATTCTAAAATTAACATTAAAAATATAAAACTTAATAATTAAAATGAAATTAAAGAACTAGAATAAATTGTAACAAATAACTATTGAATTTAAAGACTAACATAATAAATTAGTTACAAAAAATGATTAAATAATAAATTTAGTTTTAAATTTACCAAAGTGAAATTATTCATCAATAAGTGGAAAATTATTTAATTAATTTAAAAAATATATATAGAAAATATATGTGTTTTAAGAGCCACATTAAATTACAAAATAGTTCAAAAGTTTTTTCCAGAAAAATTTACATTTTTTATTAACTTGAAAAATATAAGCATGTATACTTAGCTCAAAGTGAATCATCTTAGAAATTTTCAAAGCAGAGGACCTCTAAATTGAGTAATAGGATTTTGATATGAAATAGTTCCAAATAATTATTGACTAACATCGTATATTTACTCGGTAACTAAGAGAGGAAGGAATAATCTACCTCCAAGGATGTCATGCCTGATATATGAAACAACATAATAAATTACATCAATTCAATCTCAAGATCCAAGTTCAAAGTGATAAATTTTTTAATGTGTGTGGATTTAAGAACATTAAAAAAAGAACCTTTTACATTAACCATCTCCGTAGTTCTAAAATAAAAAATTAATTGAATTATTTTGAATCCCCTTATTGAAACAACCTAAATGATTCCAAACAAACCCAATGTCCCCTTCATTATCTGGAATTTATTATTACCCTCGCCTTAATGAACTCATTTTTAACCATAGGAACATTAATTTATTTTTTCATCCATATTTACTATGCAAAAGCACTATGAATTAACACTTATTCAATTTGAATAGAGGGATTTTATTTAATAGAAATTTACATAGTGCCTAGGGTCTCAGAGATTCACTATGGGTTCCCAAATTCCCAAATTACCCTAGTTCCAATATATTATTAAAAAAACCATTCAAAGTGGACAACTAAGGTGATTATTTTCTAATAATTAAAAATTGAGATGAGTCCCCTAGAAAAAAGTTAAAACTTTCAACTCTTAGGGTTATGTTCTCAACTCCACTTATAGGTATCCTATATCACACACAAAAGTAGTTCCTAAACTAAATTTTCATAATATCACTAAGCATGTTCAGTCAACAATCATCCATCCTCATTTGTTTCTGACTCATAACAACTGTAAATTTCCAATAAAGTAATTTTATTAAGTCAAGAATCTTTTGAGTACAATATAAAGCCAAAATAATTAAAATTGTGAAAGGATTTTGAATAAAAAACTAACCATATTTTTGAATTTTTTTAAATAATTGAGGAATCTGATTGGCTTCCGCTAAGAATAATTTTAGGTCATGGTATGTTGACACTCTACCCCATAATTAAAACCCAACATAGTTCCCAAAGTTGAATTCAAATGTGAATAAGACAAGTACACTATTAAAAAACAATGTAGATTTTCATTTATGTAGATTAATGACATGTATAAGGATTTAAGTGTAGTTAAGAAATTTGTACCACAATAAAATATCTTTATTACAAAAAATTAGCATGAATGATCATGAATGTCAGTGAATAAATTTTCCAATTAAATACCAATAGTATAATGTAAACATATTTAATTTAATAGTGAATAGGGTGTAAGCAATTTTGACTAAATTTGATTCAATAATAATTTCAATAAAGCATAAATACGCATGATAATCACACAATAGAAAAAAGACAAACACATCCAATAACAAGATTACATGAGGAAACCCCCCAAAATTAAGTTCTTGCAGTGAAGAGATTTTAATAACGGTGAAATTCTATTTTTTCAACAATGAAACACATGAAGAATTTTTTATGCATAGTGATATGCAACAAATTCTTTTCACTAAGAAACATATATAGAAGAATTTTTTTTGAGAAACATCAATGAAACATACAGATTGTTCAAATGTAGTATAAAATTAATGACTCGTCGACACTACCAGTAGTGAGTCACCATTGGGATAACTCATTGATAGTAGTGTATCAGTGTCTCAAACAAATCATTGACTTATTAGTGAATTTTTTTAAGGTGAAAGGAGATGAAAATAAATGTATAATTAAAATGAATGAAATTACATGATAACTTTTTATCCCTTATTGTTCATTCATGAAACTCCATAGGAATTGAAAAATTTTGGGAATTCTACTTCACATTGACACCAACTAGAAAAAACTTATTTTTCTGAAAAAAAAACTAAGAGGAAAAATTAAACTGAAATATGGAATGAAGACTACAAGCAAAACATTATTCAAAAATAAAACAATTAAAAAGTTAGAAACAAAAAATGAACCATGGGTTGACTCCCATAAAGCACTATATTTTATGTCTTCATTTAGGATTTATTTAGATTTAGTTTTCAAGCATTGTGAAGGCAACCAAGCCTTTTGGATATCCTTCAAAATAAAGATTGTCCATATGCCAATTAACTAGAATGGTTTGTTTTCCTCCGCTACTATTTCAATAGTGCCATTATTTAAAACTCTAACTATTATAAAGGGTCCGGACCACTTGGATTTATGTTTTCTAGGAATATTTTTGAGTCTTTAGTTAAAGAGAAGGAATTTTTATCCAGGTTTGAACTCCATATTTTGAATGATATAATCATGAATGACTTTGGACGTCTCTTTTTATATCCTATTATTTCCATAAGACAATCTCCTAATCTCATCTAACTCCCTCATCTCAAGTAATTTTCTCTCTCTAGTACTCTTAAAATAAAAATTTAAGGCCTTAACTGGCCAATATGACTTGTACTTCAACTCCAAAGGCAAATGACAAAATTTACAAAATAAAAGCCTATATGGAGACATACCTATTGGAGTCTTAAAATATGTTCTATATGCCAATAAATCTTCATTTAACTTAATAAAACTGTATTTTCTAGAGTGTGAGATAGTTTTTCATGAATCTATTTCAGTTTCCTATTAGAAATTTCTACCTATCCATTAGATTGTGGTTTGAAAGAAGTACCAGTTTTATGAGTGCATCCATATTTATCCGTAAAATTCTTAAAAAATGTCGTATTTAATATATGTTCCCTTATAAGTGATGAATGATTTTGGTACTCCAAATATTTAAAAGATATTTTTTTTAACAAAATTGACATTGTGGGATTGATTGTTTGGTAGAGCTATTACCTCATCTCATTCAGAAACATAATCTATAACAATAAGAATATACTCATTCCCATGAGAAGATGGATATTGTCCCATGAAATATAGACCCCAGACATCAAAAATCACAATATATAGAATACCTGTAACAGCCCAAGATTTTATGAAAAATATTGTTTTTAATTTCACTAATGTCTTGTGTTGTACGCTACACCAAAAGGAGCTTTCACAACACGCATCCTTGACTTGCCTTGCATTACACGCAATTGCGACCTTCCTCGATAGCGTGTGTAGTACGCAATAACGAGTTTCACTAAACAACAATATGCTATTAAAATATTATTAAAACTAGCCGTTATGAATAGTAATAACCAATTTTTGAAATTTTATAAATTTTATTTTTCAAAATGGACTTCATTTTTGGATTCAGAATATCGAAATTAGCCTAGGGTGAAATTTTTGTTTTTTTCTGAAAACTTTAAATTTTTGATGAATAGTGAAACCACTAAGTGGTAGTTAAAAAAACTGAATTGTTCATAAAACTTAATTTTATCGCTTCTGTGAGTGGAATTTCAAAAATCTGAGAGACACGGTTGATGTCAGTAAGTAAAATGTGGTTCAATGAGATGAAAATAATTTTTTGTTGAATAGTAACTTTTTACTTTTTTTACCACGGTTAAAGTAAATAGGGTAATTAAGGGTAGAAATGATATTCTTATTACCCTAACACATGTACTAATTCTATTGGATAAGTGTAATTCGACCAAAAACAACCTTATGAATATAATATGACCATTTAGGCCCACTTGGATTAGATTAGGACATTTATTATTAATTTATTTAAAGAAGGGTTAAAATAGTTAAAATCAATGTTTAATAAGTAAATAATTTTTAATATGGGGTAATAAATAAGATAAATTCGACTATAAATATTAATTAGAAATCTAAAAAGATTTCCTACATAATGGTATTTTATTTGTAATTTTTATACAATAAATAATTTAATTTATTTATGACACAACGATGATGCAGTAATTAAATTATTAATGAAATATTGACATAATTGATGTTATAAATACCCAAATAAATATAATTTGAGACTTTTTATGAATTAAACTAATTTTCTAGGTTAATATGACTTGTTAGTGTGGATTTATTTAACTTTTTTCGAACTTATCATTCATTTATGATTTTCACGAAAATCAATTACAAAATAGTGTCAAAATTGACATAAAATAGTTTTTAAAACAAATATTATATTATGAATTGTTATTTTATTCCTAAAAATCTATGGTTCGGCCAAATGACTTAGATAAAGTTATATATATTTAATAATAAACAACTTGGGGTTCGTTTGGCTTGTTATAGTATGTTTATTAACCTTATAGTGTAAGAACACAAAAAGACACGGCAAAAGTAAAATTATTTAACTTAATGTTAAATCTAAATAATAAGGTTAAAATAGGAACCTAAACTTGTCTAAATTATATTGGATGAGAGGATTTAGACCCCTCCCCACCTTATCCTAGAAATAAATCAATTTTGAGCTATTTAAAACCGAACTTGACTTTATAATAAAATAATATGTTTAGTTATTCCAAAGGTGCCCCTCTCCTCCCTTATAAAAGGGCACCTCCTCCCTCTCTTCCTCACACAACTTTGAGCCTTCATGCTCGGCCAAACCCTGACAAATTCTCTTCTCCACTTCCCTAGAAACATCCTAGAGGTTCTGGTCTTCCTCAAAGACCAATTTTATTGCCCTAAGAGGAGGTCTCAAAGAGGCGCTTCAAAGAAGAGGTAATTTCCGTTACCGATTCTTTCACCTTTATTTCTTCTTCCAGTTCTTCTTCTTAGGTTGTTTCATTATGAATTAATAACATCAGTATCACTCATATACTTATATGTTATTATAGGTATGAAACAATACTATTTCACCATCTATCCATCCTACGGAAAATGAAATCACCGCGCGTGCGTACGTACGGAATACCGTCTCCACGCCGTGGTGTAATCTATTTCCCACCACCACCTTACATGGATGCGTATAATGGTGTAAATAATGACTATATATGACTATTATAAACTGATATTGATTCTGAAATAGTATACATATACTCCAATACAATTCCACTTCATAGGAACGATATCATCACTCGTGCGTACGTATGGAATACCGTCTCCACGATGTGATGCGACTCGTTCTACATGATCTTCATTTAATAATGATTATATAAATAAATTGAATGAATGAATATTATATATATTACAATAATACCATTCTGTAAATGAGGTATCTATAACATAAATAAAAGAATAAGAATTTATTCGACAAAACACGCATAAGAACAAAAAGTTATAAACACCTGAATAACAAGTAGCAATGAAATATTACTACTAAGAAGCTAAGAATATGACCATATATGATATCATAAAAATAAGTATGAATCTGGAATAAGTCAATAAAATTATTTAAATCATTATACAGGAGGTTTGGACACTTACAAAGCAAGTCGGACTTAAGGTAAGGGAAATATCACAATCTCACTTTTATCCGAGATTGTTTTTACTTTGGTAATTACTGAGGTATATTTTATCATCCACATCCATGTTCCCTCAATATGTAATATTATTTAAATCCTTCTACAATAGTTTATATCCAATTTTACCCTTCGGTGAGTTTTTAGTAAAAGATATGAAAGGAATCTTTTGTCGTTTTTCGTACGAGGTACTTTTTGACTTTTCCGACAAAAGTACGAAAAATGTTTTTTTAACTTATACGGCATGAATGGATTTAAAAAAAAATTATTTCCAAGAAGATTCCTTTACAAGTTTTCATGTTTATTTTTAACCAACTTCTTTTAGTTTCAAATTGTAAGACATGTTAAGAAAGGAAAGTTTTTTTGAAGTAGAAATGATATTTTTCTCAAGAATGGATTTCAAGTGTTTTATCAAAATTATTTTCCATCTAAGATAATAAAGGGTTCTGTTTTTATCCCTATTATTACATTGATTTGATTATGTTGTGATGGAAATATTTTTATGAATTCCTATATCTTATATGAATTGGTTTATGATGTCATGATGTTTAAGATTACCATTTGTATTACATGGGTTATGCAATGATGTATGATTTATGATTTTGTGGCACACATAAGAATGGTATCATTATGAGATGGGTGGGACCTATATCTCCCTCCAATGCATTGGGTAAAGATTTTATATCTCATGAGATAGACATGGCTGGAATGGTAGGTTATACCGGTTCAGTGAAACAGGACTGAAACGAGGGTGACTCGGTTCAGAAAGGGACTTTGTCTACTAATATAGTCATGGCAATGAGTCTTGACTAATAAGAAATGATTATCTATGATTATGTGTGTATGCCACAAAGTTTAATGTTTTAGGTTATGATTATTTTGATGACATTTCACTGCCATGAGTTATCCCAGGTTATGAAATTATGATCTCTTTTACAGGTTAAGATTTCCAAAATTTATGTGCTTACGTATATGATGTGATTGATATTTCTTTTGTTTACCCTTACCGAGCATTTGATCTCACCCTTTTATGTTTTCTTTTCCCCAGGATATAAAGAATGGTTTTTGGTATAAAAAAAGGAAGATCTTTATGGGAGATGTTGAAGACCTTTCACCAGGATTAGAAGATTATATTCCGAGTTTCCAAAGAAACTAAACTATTACGATCCTTGTGTGTGTGTTTTTGTTATTTACTAAGTATTCCGTAAATGTAATGTAATGTCCATGTACGTCAGGATTTGGGTCTCTACAGTTGGTATCAGAGGAAAGGTTTAGTCAACCTTTGGAAACTAGGATGCAGGAACTTTAGTGAGGTCCCTAGAGATATTTCTAAGGTATGTCTAGGGATGTCTCCAAGGTTAAGTATACGTATAGGTTATAATCCTAGAATTGCGCTAACGATATTAGAATTTAACCTAAGATGTTAGATATTGAGGGTACTCCCCCGTTATTATGTTGTTTTCCCTATCATGATTTTTGTCTCTCACACTATTCTTTTTGGGTTTTAGACGATGGCTGGAACCCGAAGGAACCGTGTTGATCAATGCAATGGACAATGCAATGATTGTCCTCCTGAACAAACAAATGTTATGGGATATGGAGTGAAAAATCTTATTGCTATACTTACAGAAGCTATGAATCATTCTGGACTTCCAAATGAGCAGAGAAGGGAAAAATATTCTATTGAGTCCTTCATGAGGCAATGTCCACCTTCTTTCAGTGGGTCTTCTGATCCACTTGTTGCTGAACAATGGATCAGTACCACTGAAAAGATATTTTCAGTTCTTCAATGTTTTGAACATGATAAAGTCATCTTAGCAGTATATCGTTTGGAAGGTGAAGCAGATCAATGGTGGAATCTTATCAAGAATACGAGGCAAAGAGGTGAAATTGAGTCCATGGAATGGGACGAGTTCAAGAACTTATTTTTCAATAATTACTTCCCTCGTATTCTTCAAACAAAGATGGAGAAGGAGTTTCTTGAACTAAAGAAAAAGGATGATGAATCTGTTGGTATATACGAAGTGAATTTTACAAGACTTGCAAGGTATGCATCTGGCATTATCATCCAACCTGAAAGTAAAGTTGATCGATTTTTCAGTGGCTTAAAACCAAGTCTTCGAAGGGTATTAGCTATAAGATACTTTATTAGCTATGAATAAATTGTGCGTTATGCTCTCAAGATAGAAATGGAAGTTGGTATTACTTATCCATCTCATAATTTTGACAAGAAACGAAAGATGGAGTTCAAGGAGAAATCTCAGAATAATGGTGGAAAGAAGATGAATGTTTCCTTATGCTCAAAGTGTGGAATGAAACATGGTGGAGATTGTCTTAAAGGGACTAGAAAATGTTTTAAGTGTGGAAAAGAAGGTCATCGATCAGCTGAGTGTCGAGGTAATGGAAAAAGGGTTTCTAATGATGTGAATAAAGCAAACACTGTAGAGAACGCACCACCAACACTTCAATGCTTCAAGTGCAAGGAAATGGGGCATTATGCTAATAAATTCCCTAATCCAAGGGTTAGTGATGATCAACATGAGAAACCAATTAAGGAAAAGGACAATGGGAAGTCACATGCGATCACTATTGGCGATGTTGAATATGACAACGATGTGGTGGAATGATTAAGTGTTTATGTAATGGGATTCCAAAATAATGTTGTATATAGTATTGTGGAATATTGGAATATTTATGTTTTGGTATATTGTGGTTTTCAATAATTTTATGGTACCGGTAACCATGAAAAGTGATTGAGACATTTTTGGTAAACAGATGATATGAACATAATGAAGGGATAAGAAGATAATGAGATGTTTGATTGTATTCATGAGCTCATGATTGATATAAGGACTAATTGATATCATGGTTTGAGTATATAGAATTTTGAGGATTTTGGTATGTGGAAAGTGTTAACTTTTAACTTCATTCATGTTTTCACTAAGGTTCAATGGGTATTCATGTTTCATGAGAATACATGATTAAGGTATTCAAATTTTTTTAATTTGACCAAAAAGATATATCTTATGATATATGGGGGATAAATGATGGCATTCACGTGATTATTCTGTGATATTTCAAGTAATCATTTTCTTTATACTATGAACTTGGACCGAAGTATTTTAGATAAGACTAAAGATTAGAATGGATTATGTTGGACATAAGTTAGGATAAAACGTTTTTTGTTATTATTGATGGGATGTTATAGTAATATAGCTTTAGAAAAAGGACAACATGCAGGACGGGCGACATCCCATCGCGTCGGACAAGGCTGTGGGAATCGAACCCACAACCGAAGTGCAACTGGCCTTTATCGCCTACCACTGGCCTACATGAAGTCCCTGTTTAGTATAAACTAGTTTTATTATATTAAACAGTATGATATATGAAGTATAATTCCATTTTAGGAACCATATATGATTAATCTCACTATAGAATGACTTATGTATATTTAATAACTTTTGCTAACCTTTTGTTTGAGACAGATGGAATGACCCGTCATTCTATCACATGATCTGCTAACACTTCACGAATAAAAAATTCAACTTCATTTATTTAAGAGATGAAGTGGAAATTGTTCAAGGCACGAACAACAGTGAGATTGTACCAAAATAAAGTAAGTATTTATTCTAATTCAAATTCTTCAACTTTAGTGAAACGATCTTGAAAACCAAAAAAGATGTCCTAGTGCTCTTATATCTGATTAATCAGATGATACCTTAGATCGTCACAAATTTATGGATTTGTGATTGTTGGCTTTTCCATAGCCATGTTCTCTACCACTCTCCATCAGAACATGATGGTTAGATTTTTCTTCCATATCCATATTTTCACCTATGTGGAAACCCAGTGATTAGTTTATTTGGGTAACCGTTACGTTTCATACTTTCGTTTTTAAAGATTGGTTTTTGTATTCCTTTTTACGATGTGGGTTTCTATTAAAGAAACTTTTGAATAGTAAACCATTTATAACCCCAACGAATTTCGAGGGCGAAAATCATTTTAAGGGGGGTAGAATGTAACAGCCCAAGATTTTATGAAAAATATTATTTTTAATTTCACTAATGTCTTGTGTTGTACGCTACACCAAAAGGAGCTTGCACAACACGCATCCTTGACTTGCCTTGCATTGCACGCAATCGCGACCTTCCTCGATAGCGTGTGTAGTACGCAATAACGAGTTTCACTAAACAACAATATGCTATTAAAATATTTTTAAAACTAGCCGTTATGAATAGTAATAACCAGTTTTTGAAATTTTATAAATTTTATTTTTCAAAATGGACTTCATTTTTGGATTCAGAATATCGAAATTAGCCTAGGGTGAAATTTTGGTATTTTTCCGAAAACTTTCAATTTTTGATGAATAGTGAAACCACTAAGTGGTAGTTAAAAAAACTGAATTGTTCATAAAACATAATTTTACCGCTTCTGGGAGTCGAATTTCAAAAATATGAGAGACACGGTTGATGTCAGTAAGTAAAATGTGGTTCAATGAGATGAAAATAATTTTTTGGTGAATAGTAACTTTTTACTTTTTTTTACCACGGTTAAAAGTAAATAGGGTAATTAAGGGTAGAAATGATATTCTTATTACCCTAACACATGTCATAATTCTATTGGATAAGTGTAATTCGACCAAAAACAACCTTATGAGTATAATATGACCATTTAGGCCCACTTGGATTAGATTAGGACACTTATTATTAATTTATTTAAAGAAGGGTTAAAATAGTTAAAATCAATGTTTAATAAGTAAATAATTTTTAATATGGGGTTATACAAAAGATAAATTCGACAATAAATATTAATTAGAAAGATACAAAGATTTAATACATAATGGTATTTTATTTTTAATTTGTAGACATTATATAATTTAATTTATTTATGACACAACGATGATGCAGTAATTATCTTATTAATGAAATATTGACATAATTGATGTTATAAATACCCAAATAAATATAATTTGAGACTTTTTATGAATTAAACTAATTTTCTAGGTTAATATTACATGTTATTGTGGATTTATTTAACTTTTTTCGAACTTATCATTCTGTTATGATTTTCAAAAAAATCAATTACTAAATAGTGTCAAAATTGACATAGAATAGTTTTTAAAACAAATATTATATTATTAATTGTTATTTTATTCCTAAAAATATATGGTTCGTCCAAATGACATAGATAAGGTTATATATATTAATAATAAACAACTTGGTGTTCGTTTGGCTTCTTATAGTAAGTTTATTAACCTTATAGTGTAAGAACACAAGAAGACACGGCAAAAGTAAAATTATTTAACTTAATGTTAAATCTAAATGATAAGGTTAAAATAGGAACCTAAACTTGTCTAAATTATATTGGATGAGAGTATTTCGACCCCTCCCCACCTTATCCTCTAAATAAATCAATTTGTAGCTATTTAAAACCAAACATGACTTTATAATAAAATAATATTTTTAGTTATTCCAAAGGTGCCCCTCTCCTCCCTTATAAAAGGGCACCTCCTCCCTCTCTTCCTCACACAACATTGAGCCTTCAATCTCGGCCAAACCCTGCCAAATTATCTTCTCCACTTCCCTAGAAACATCCTAGAGTTTCTAGTCTTCCTCAAACACCAATTTTAGTGCCCTAAGAGGAGGTCTCAAAGAGGCGCTTCAAAGAAGAGGTAATTTCCATTACCGATTCTTTCACAATTATTTCTTTTTCCACATCTTATTCTTAGGTTGTTTCATTATGAAGTAATGACATAAGTATCACTCATATACTGATATGTTATTATAAGTATGAAACAATCCTATTTCACCATCTATCCACCCTACGGAAAATGAAATCACCGCGCGTGCGTACGTACGGAATACCGTCTCCACGCCGCGGTGTAATCCATTTTCCACCACCACCTTACTTGGATGGGTATAATGGTGTAAGTAATGACTATATATGACTATTATAAAGTGATATTGATTCTGAAATAGTATACATATACTCCAATACAATTCCACTTCATAGGAACGATATCATCACTCGTGCGTACGTACGGAATACCGTCTCCACGATGTGATGCGACTCGTTCTACATGATCTTCATTTCATAATGATTATATAAATGAATTGAATGAATGAATATGATATATATTACACTAATACCATTCTGGAAATGATGTATCTATAACCTAAATAAAAGAATAAGAATTTATTCGACAAAACACGCATAAGAACAAAAAGTTATAAACACCCGAATAACAAGTAGCAATGAAATATCACTACTAAGAAGATACGAATATGACCATATATGATATAATAAAAATAAGTATTATTCTGGAATAAGTCAATAAAATTATTTAAATCATTATACAGGAGGTTCGGACACTTACAAAGCATGTCGGGCCTAAGGTAAGGGAAATATCACAATCTCACTTTTATCCGAGATTGTTTTTACTTTGGTAATTACTGGGGTATATTTTGTCATCCACATCCATGTTCCCTCAATATGTAATATTATTTCCATCCTTCTACTATAGTTTATATCCAATTTTACCCTTCGGTGAGTTTTTAGTAAAATATATGAAAGGAATCTTTTTTCATTTTTCGTACGAGGTACTTTTTGACTTTTCTGAAAAAAGTACGAAGAATGTTTTTTTAACTTATACGGCATGAATGGATTTTAAAAAAAATTATTTCCAAGAAGCTTCCTTTACAAGTTTTCATGTTTATTTTTAATCATCTTCTTTTAGTTTCAAATTTTAAGACATCTTAAGAAAGGAAAATGTTTTTGAAGTAGAAATGATATTTTCCTCAAGAATGGAGTTCAAGTGTTTTATCAAAATTATTTTCCATCTAAGATAATAAAGGGTTCTGTTTTTATCCCTATTATTACATTGATTTGATTATGTTGTGATGGAAATATTTTTATGAATTCCTTTATCTTATATGAATTATTTTATGATGTCATGATGTTTAAGATTCCCATTTGTATTACATGGGTTATGCAGTGATGTATGATTTATGATTTTGTGGCACACATAAGAATGGTATCATTATGAGATGGGTGGGACCTATATCTCCCTCCAATTCATTGGGTAAAGGATTTTATATCTCATGAGATAGACATGGCTGGAATGGTAGGTTATACCGGTTCAGTGAAACAGGACTGAAACGAGGGTCACTCGGTTCAGAAAGGGACTTTGTCCACTAAGATAGTCTTGAAAATGAGTCTTGAATAATAAGAAATTATTCTCTATGATTATGTGTGTATGCCACAAAGTTTAATGTTTTAAGTTATGATTATTTTGACGACATTTCACTTCCATGAGTTATCCCAGGTTATGAAATTATGATCCCTTTTACAGGTTAAGATTTCCAAAAGTTATGTGCTTATGTATATGATGTGATTGATATTTCTTTTTTTACCCTTACTGAGCATTTGAGCTCACCCTTTTATGTTTTCTTTTCCCCGGGATATAAAGAAAGGTTTTAGGTATAAAAAAGGGAGATCTTTATGGGAGATGTTGAAGATCTTTCACCAGGATTAGAAGATTATATTCTGAGTTTCCAAAGACACTAAACGATTACGATCCTTGTGTGTGTGTTTTTGTTATGTACTAAGTATTCCGTAAATGTAATGTAATGTCCATGTACGTCAGGCTTTGGGTCTCTACAGTTGGTATCAGAGGAAAGGTTTAGTCAACCTTTGGAAACTAGGATGTGAGAACTTTAGTGAGGTCCCTAGAGATATATCTAAGGTATGTCTAGGGATGTCTCTAAGGTTAAGTATACGTATTGGTTATAGTCCTAGAATTGCGCTAACGATCTTAGAATTTAACCTAAGAAGTTAGATATTGAGGGTAACCCCCCTTTATTATGTTTTTTTCCCTATCATGATTTTTGCCTCTCACACTATTCTTTTTGGGTTTTAGACGATGGCTGGAACCCGAAAGAACCGTGTTGATCAATGCAATTGACAATGCAATGATTGTCCTCCTGAACAAACAAATGTTATGGGAGATGGAGTGCAAAATCTTATTGCTATACTTACACAAGATATGAATCATTCTGGACTTCCAAATGAGCAGAGAAAGGAACAATACTCTATTGAGTCCTTCATGAGGAAACGTCCACCTTCTTTCAGTGGGTCTTCTGATCAACTTGTTGCTGAATAATGGATCAGTACCACTGAAAAGATATTTTCAGTTCTTCAATGTTCTGAACATGATAAAGTCATCTTAGCAGTATATCGTTTGGAAGGTGAAGCTGATCAATGGTGGAATCTTATCAAGAATACGAGGCAAAGAGATGAAATTGAGTCCATGGAATGGGACGAGTTCAAGAACTTATTTTTCAATAAGTACTTCCCTCTTATTCTTCGAACAAAGATGGAGAAGGTGTTTCTTGAACCAAAGAAAAAGGATGATGAATCTGTTGGTATATACGAAGCGAATTTTACAAGACTTGCATGGTATACATCTGGCATTATCATCTATCCTGAAAGTAAAGTTGATCGATTTTTCAGTGGCTTAAAACCAAGTCTTCGAAGGGTATTAGCTATAAGAGACTTTAGTAGCTATGAATAAATTGTGCGTTGTGCTCTCAAGGTAGAAATGGAAGTTTGTATTACTTATCCATCTCATAATTTTGACAAGAAACGAAAGATGGAGTTCAAGGAGAAATCTCAGAATAATGGTGAAAAGAAGATGAATGTTTCCTTATGCTCAAAGTGTGGAAAGAAACATGGTGGAGATTGTCTTAAAGGGACTAGAAAATGTTTTAAATGTGGAATAGAAGGTCATCAAGCAGCTGATTGTCGAGGTAATGGAAAAAGGGTTTCTAATGATGTGAATAAAGCAAACACTGCAGAGAACGCACCACCAACACTTCAATGCTTCAAGTGCAAGGAAATGGGGCATTATGCTAATAAATGCCCTAATCCAAGGGTTAGTGATGATCAACATGAGAAACCACTTAATGCAAATGACAAAGGGAAGTCACATGCGATCACTATTGGAGATGTTGAATATGACAACGATGTGGTGGAATGATTAAGTGTTTATGTAATGGGATTCCAAAATAATGTTGTATATAGTATCATGGAATATTGGAATATTTATGTTTTGGTCTATTGTGGTTTTCAATAATTTTATGGTACCGGTAACCATGAAAAGTGATTGAGACATTTTTGGTAAACAGATGATATGAGCATAATGAAGGGATAAGAAGATAATGAGATGTTTGATTGTATTCATGAGCTCATGATTGATATAAGGACTAAGTGATATCATGGTTTGAGTATATAAAATTTTGAGGATTTTGGTATGTGGAAAGTGTTAACTTTTAACTACATTCATGTTTTCACTAAGGTTCAATGGGTATTCATTCTTCATGAGAATAAATGATTAAGGTATTCACATGTTGGTAATTTGACCAAAAAGATATATCTTATGATATATGGGGGATAAATGATGGCATTCACATGATTATTCCTTGACATTTCAAGTAATCATTTTCTTTATACTATGAGCTTGGACCGAAGTATTTTAGATAAGCCTAAAGAATAGAATGGATTATGTTGGACATAATTTAGGATAAAACGTTTTTTGATATTATTGATGGGATGTTATAGTAATATAGCTTTAGAAAAAGGACAACCTACAGGACGGGCGACAACCCGTCACGTCGGACAAGGCTGTGGGAATCGAACCCACAACCGAAGTGCGACTGGCCTTTATCGCCTACCACTGGCCTACAGGAAGTCCATGTTTAGTAGAAACTAGTTTTATTATATTAAGCAGTATGATATATGATGTATAAGTCCATTTTAGGAACCATATTTGATTAATCTCACTATAGAATTACTTATGTATATTTAATAACTTTTGCTATCCTTTTTTTGAGACAGATCGAATGACCCGTCATTCTATCACATGATCTGCTAACACTTCATGAATAACAAATTCAATTTCATTTATTTAAGAGATGAAGTGGAAATTGTTCAAGGAACGAACAACAGTGAGATTGTACCAAAATAAAGTAAGTATTTATTCTAATTCAAATTCTTCAACTTTAGGGAAATGATCTTGAAAACCAAAAAAGTTGTCCTAGTGCTCTTATATCTGATTAATCAGATGATACCTTAGATCGTCACAAATTTATGGATTTGTGATTGTTGGCTTTTCCATAACCATGTTCTCTACCACTCTCCATCAGAACATGATGGTTAGATTTTTCTTCCATATCCATATTTTCACCTATGTGGAAACCCAGTGATTAGTTTATTTGGGTAACCGTTACGTTTCATACTTTCATTTTTAAAATTTTTTTTTGTATTCATTTTTACGATGTGGGTTTCTATTAAATAAACTTTTGAATAGTAAACCATTTATAACCCCGACGAAGTTCGAGGGCGAAATTCATTTTAAGGGGGGTAGAATGTAACAGCCCATGATTTTTTGAAAAATATTCTTTTTAATTTCACTAATGTCTTGTGTTGTATGCTACACCAAAAGGAGCATGCACAACACACATCCTTGACTTTCCTTGCATTACACTCAATCGTGACCTTCCTCGATAGCGTGTGTAGTACGCAATAACGAGTTTCACTAAACAACAATACGCTATTAAAATATTATTAAAACTAGCTGTTATGAATAGTAATATCCAGTTTTTGAAATTTTATAAATTTTATTTTTCCAAATGGACTTCATTTTTGGATTCAGAATATCGAAATTAGCCTAGGGTGAAATTTTGGTATTTTTCTGAAAACTTTCAATTTTTGATGAATATTGAAACCACTAAGTGGTAGTTAAAAAAACTGAATTGTTCATAAAACTTAATTTTACCACTTCTGTGAGTGGAATTTCAAAAATCTGAGAGACACGGTTGATGTCAGTAAGTAAAATGTGGTTCAATGAGATGAAAATAATTTTTTGGTGAATAGTAACTTTTTACTTTTTTTTACCACGGTTAAAGTAAATATGGTAATTAAGGGTAGAAATGATATTCTTATTACCCTAACACATGTCCTAATTCTATTGAATAAGTTTAATTCCACCAAAAACAACCTTAGGAATATAATATGACCATTTAGGCCCACTTGGATTAGATTAGGACATTTATTATTAATTTATTTAAAGAAGGGTTAAAATAGTTAAAATCAAATTTTAATAAGTAAATAATTTTTAATATGGGGTTATACATAAGATGAATTCGGATATAAATATTAATTATAAAGATAAAAATATTTCCTACATAATGGTATTTTATTTGTAATTTTTAGACAATAAATAATTTAATTTATTTATGACACAACGATGATGCAGTAATTATCTTATTAATGAAATATTGACATAATTGATGTTATAAATACCCAAATAAATATAATTTGAGACTTTTTATGAATTCCACTAATTTTCTAGGTTAATATGACATGTTAGTGTGGATTTATTTAACTTTATTTGAACTTATCATTCTTTTATGATTTTCACAAAAATCAATTACTAAATAGTGTCAAAATTGACATAAAATAGTTTTTAAAACAAATATTATATTATTAATTGTTATTTTATTTCTAAAAATCTATGGTTCGGCCAAATGACTTAGATAAGGTTATATATATTAATAATAAACAACTAGGGGTTCGTTTGGCTTCTTATAGTATGTTTATTAACCTTATAGTGTAAGAACACAAGAAGATACGACAAAAGTAAAATTATTTAACTTAATGTTAAATCTAAATGATAAGGTTAAAATAGGAACCTAAACTTGTCTAAATTCTATTGGATGAGAGGATTTAGACCCCTACCCACCTTAGACTCTAAATAAATCAATTTTGAGCTATTTAAAACCGAACTTGACTTTATAATAAAATAATATTTTTAGTTATTCCAAAGGTGCCCCTCTCCTCCCTTATAAAAGGGAACCTCCTCCCTCTCTTCCTCACACAACTTTGAGCCTTCCTGATCGGCCAAACCCTGCCAAATTATCTTCTCCACTTCCCTAGAAACATCCTAGAGGTTCTGGTCTTCCTCAAAGACCAATTTTAGTGCCCTAAGAGGAGGTCTCAAAGAGGCGCTTCAAAGAAGACGTAATTTCCGTTACCGATTCTTTCACCTTTATTTCTTCTTCCACTTCTTCTTCTTAGGTTGTTTCATTATGAAGTAATAACATCAGTATCACTAATATACTGATATGTTATTATAATTATGAAACAATCCTATTTCACCATCTATCCATCCTACGGAAAATGAAATCACCGCGCGTGCGTACGTACGGAATACCGTCTCCACGCCGTCGTGTTATCTATTTTCCACCACCACCTTACTTGGATGGGTATAATGGTGTAAATAATGACTATATATGACTATTATAAATTGATATTGATTTTTAAATAGTATACATATACTCCAATACAATTCCACTTCATAGGAAGGATATCATCACTCGTGCGTACGTACGGAATACCGTCTCCATGATGTGATGCGACTCGTTCTACATGATCTTCATTTCATAATGATTATATAAATGAATTGAATTAATTAATATGATATATATTACACTAATACCATTCTGGAAATGAGGTATCTATAACCTAAATAAAATAATATGAATTTATTCGACAAAACACGCATAAGAACAAAAAGTTATAAACACCCGAATAACAAGTAGCAATGAAATATTACTACTAAGAAGCTAAGAATATGACCATATATGATATCATAAAAATAAGTATGATTCTGGAATAAGTCAATAACATTATTTAAATCATTATACAGGAGTTTCGGACACTTACAAAGCAAGTCCGACCTAAGGTAAGGGAAATATCACAATCTCACTTTTATCCGAGATTGTTTTTACTTTGGTAATTAATGGGGTATATTTTATCATCCACATCAATGTTCCCTCAATATGTAATATTATTTCCATCCTTCTACAATAGTTTATATCCAATTTTACCCTTCGTTGAGTTTTTAGTAAAAGATATGAAAGGAATCTTTTGTTGTTTTTCGTATGAGGTACTTTTTGACTTTTCCGACAAAATTAAGAAGAATGTTTTTTTAACTTATACGGTATGAATGGATTTTAAAAAAAAATTATTTCCAAGAAGCTTCCTTTACAAGTTTTCATGTTTATTTTTAATCAACTTCTTTTAGTTTCAAATTGTAAGACATGTTAAGAAAGGAAAATGTTTTTGAAGTAGAAAGGATATTTTCCTCAAGAATGGAGTTCAAGTGTTTTATCAAAATTATTTTCCATCTAAGATAATAAAGGGTTCTGTTTTTATCCCTATTATTACATTGATTTGATTATGTTGTGATGGAAATATTTTTATGAATTCCTTTATCTTATATGAATTTTTTTATGATGTCATGATGTTTAAGATTCCCATTTGTATTATATGGGTTATGCAGTGATGTATGATTTATGATTTTGTGGCACACATAAGAATGGTATCATTATGAGATGGGTGGGACCTATATCTCCCTCCAATTCATTGGGTAAAAGATTTTATATCTCATGAGATAGACATGGCTGGAATGGTAGGTTATACCAGTTCAGTGAAACAGGACTGAAACGAGGGTCACTCGGTTCAGAAAGGGACTTTGTCCACTAAGATAGTCTTGGCAATGAGTCTTGACTAATAAGAAATGATTCTCTATGATTATGTGTGTATGCCAAAAAGTTCAATGTTTTAAGTTATGATTATTTTGATGACATTTCACTGCCATGAGTTATCCCTGGTAATGAAATTAAGATCTCTTTTACAGGTTAAAATATCCAAAAGTTATGTGCTTATGTATATGATGTGATTGATATTTCTTTTGTTTACCCTTACTGAGAATTTGAGCTCACCCTTTTATGTTTTCTATTCCCCAGGATATAAAGAAAGGTTTTATGTATAAAAAAAGGAAGATCTTTATGCGAGATTTTGAAGACCTTTCACCAGGATTAGAAGATTATATTTCGAGTTTCCAAAGACACTAAACTGTTACGATACTTGTGTGTGTGTTTTTGTTATGTACTAAGTATTCCGTAAATGTAATGTAATGTCCATGTACGTCAGGCTTTGGGTATCTACAATACCATTTGGGGAAAATGTTTCTTTCTCCCTACATTGGGAAACCTTTGACACCAATCACATCCAACAATAATTCTCCTAGAATAATTGAATAAACTGGACCAATAAAAACAAGATTGAAGGACCTTCTGATTAGTCCCCTCCCCTCTATGGTGTCCTCCCCATGGTGACGAATGACAACACTCTAAAATAGGAAAAATTTATTTCTTTGGAACACACATTCTAAGTATACCATCAGCACATCTCTTAAAAAACAACAGGTCATCCCAAAAATAATACTTAAGTTCATAGATGAATTTTTTTCTTTGGTTATTAAACAAATCCTTGAGAAAGACTCTTGTTGCCCAAAAGCTAGTAAAGTATAAAAACCATGAAGACCATATTATAGAAAAATTAAGAATATTATCATAAGGAAAGAAAAATATTAATCTCCCTTGGATCATTACAATGAGTGTCAGGAATCCTAGATAAGTGGTCTGCCACTAAGTTTTATTCTCCCTGCATATCTCTTATTTCTATGTCCAACTCTTCCTATAATAAAATCTATCTTTTCAACCTAGGTTTGGCTTCTTTCTTAGACAAAAAATATTTCAAGGAAGAACAATCAGTATATATGATGGATTTACAACCTAGAAAACATTTACTAAACATATCAAGAGAAAAAACAACATCCACAAACTCCTTTTCAGTAGTGGTATAGTTTTATTGGGCCCCATACAGTAGTCTATTAGAATAATAAACCACATGCATATTTTTATCTCTCTTCTGTCCTAGGAGAACACGAATAACCACATCACTAGAATCACACATTAATTCAAAATGGATTTTCAAATCAAGTGCAGTGATGATAGGTGATGTAGTAAGTTATTCTTTAACTAGGTTAAAGGATTTCAAATAATTGTCATAAAAATTGAATGGGGAATCCTTGAAAAGAAAATAACACAATGGATTAGTGATTTTGGAAAAGTCTTTTATAAACCTCTGGTAAAAAATAAAATTCCCTAAAATACAGATAAATGCTTTAAAATTTTCAAGAAGTTTCAGTTTTTGAATTACTTCAATCATAGCTGTATTAACCTCTAAACCCCTCTAGGGAAATTAATGTCCAAGAAAAATCCCCTCAGTGACTATAAATTGGCATTTGAAAAGTTAAGAACTAGGTTGGTCTCTAAACAGTTCTCTAACTCTTACTCCATATTTCCTAAGAAAGTATCAAATATACTACCCATAATTGGGAAATCATCCATGAAAACATCAATAATTCTCTTAATAATATCAGAAAAGATAGAAAGCATGCACCTTTAAAAGGATACAGGGGCTCCAAAAAACCAGAAAGGAATTCGTTGGTAGGAAAATGTCTTTATTGCGAATGTAAATGTAGTCTTCTTTCGATCCACTAAAGAAACTAAAATCAGGCTGTAACCAGAATACCCATTTAAAAGACAGAAGTACTCATTCCCAACAAGCCTCTCAGGAATTTGATCAACGTAGGGAATTATGAAATAGTTCTTCATAGTTGAAGAATTAAGCTTCCTATACTATATACAGACTCTATATTTTATGGCTTTCATAACTTGAATTTATTCATTTTTCACATTTTTGACAATAGTAAAACATTCTTTTTTAGTAACTACTTGGACCTAACTTACCCAAGTACAATCTTAAATATGATATATTATTATTGGATCTTGCAGTTTGATTACTTCCTCTATCACAACTTCTTTCATATTGGGATTCAATCTTCTTTTACACTCTACTATTGGATTAAATTTTTGATCCATAGGGATTTTATGCATGTATAATGAAGGAATAATTCCTTTAATATCAGCTATGGTCTAGCCTATATTAGAATTGAATTTATTTAAAACATCAATCAATCTTTCTTCTTGATTAAATTTCATCTCAGTTGATATTATAATTGAATGTGTGGAATTATCACCCAAAAATATATAATATAGATGTGCAGGAAGGGGTTTCAGTTAAATAATGGATGTTTATTACTTCATGGAAGACTCTTAGGCAAAGTAGGTCCATGGTCTTCAACATATCTCTTATAGAGAGTTTCGAATGGTGATAGGTTTTCAATTTCAAGATCAATTTCAGAAATGATTATAAAGCTATCTGAAGTGGAAAACTCCCTGTCCAGATTTTCAAGATTTGAATTTAAAAGATTTAGCATAGATAATTCATAAAGTTGTTTTATAATCTCTCCCAATACTTCATAATTTTTAGAAGTATTGGTGTTAAAAAAACTACCCTCATGTTCACTAAAACAATTCCTATGTTTAGAAGTAGATGAAATATATCCAACAAAATCATAAACTATATAGTTTTGAAGTACTTATTTTTACAGATTCATAGTTTGAGTGGATTCTATAGCAACTGAAGCCAGAAAATCATCACAATCAATTTCTAAATATTTTCTTCTATAATTTTTTTTTTCAGATTATTCAAGATTTTCATATTGATTTTCAGCTTTTAAAGTCTAAATTATTGAATAGTTTTCAAGGAATGATGGTCCTTTGAAATTTTTAAACACATGAAACTCTTTTTTTCTAATTTTAAAGATATGTTGACCCTTAGACACAAAAATGACTGTTCCACTAGTGTCCAAGAAAGTCCTTCTCAGAATGATGGAAACCTCTTGGTCACACTCCATATCTAAGTCTAGAAATTTAGCAGGTAGAAATTTAGCAGGTAGAAATTTCTTCCCAACTCCAACTAACAATTCATCTAACGTACCCACAAGATGAGTGAAAGAAATATAATCCAAATGAAGGGTGACTGTAGTGGGTTAAAGATAAACCAATCTCAATGATTGGAATAGTGAGTAAGGGAGAATATTGATGCTAGAACCTATGTCAAACAGTTAGTTGAGTTGACTAGAATTTCTTAAGGTACAGGTTATGAAAAAGCTACCTGGGTGATTGATTTTGGGTGGGATCTAATTTTGGAGAACAACTATATATTATAAAGATAGGATGTAAGTGGAAAATTTTTCATGAGTTGTTTTTAATTTTTTTTATGAGATTTCAAGTAATAGGGTATTTGAATTAAATATTGAATAAAACGGATATTCACTTAGAACATGGTATGAATTCGATGGAACTAAATATGATCAACTTTGGTATCACTCTTGGGTTTCAACATTTCTGGGAAAGGGATGGGTGGAGAAAAATTACTAAGGACCATAAGAATATATCTCATTTATTCAGAAGTTTTATCCTTTCCATCATTATTTTTATAATAAGAAAAATTTATAGATTCTTTTTCAGGTGAATTTTTTTAATTTTATTCATTTTCAAGACTTTTCTGTTGATTTTAATATTTGGAAGAAAACAGATTTTTATTTCTAGATTCACACAATTTTTTAGTTTGGGAATTTTCAAAGTATTTTTCAGCCGCATTTTGAGTATTAAGCACACTTCTTGTTACAACAGCCCTAGATTTATACCTAAGGTTAATTTCATTTGTTCTTGGATTCATATTATTATCTCTATAAGTAATGTCTCTAACTGTTTGTCCCACTTGAGTTTCCATATTCTACATTCTGTCATCATTTTGAATTTCATTAGATTCATATTGGGCTTGTTGTTTATTCAATTGAGTTTTGAATCTTTCCTCTTGAGACTCCATTATATTTAAAAATAGATCCAATTTTGAAGACACATAACCATCATAGTTTCCTTATAAATGAGAATACTCTCTCCATTGTTGGATTTGGAAATTTTGTCTAGGATGATCTTGGTAACTAGGGGTAGTTGATTTCTTAATTAAGAATTAGTATTTCCATGAAAGGATGGGATGGTTCCTATAGCCTTGGTTATAATGGGTTAAAAATGAGTCATCCTTAGAATGAATTATAGGGCAATAAATGACAAAATTTTAGTTCTCTTGTTGTTGGGATGACCTATCAAAGTTAGGAGAAAAATTATCAGTGTTCCCAACCATGCCACACTATGAACACTATTCCTTCAATGATTGGTTTGTGTTTTGATAGCCCAGTAGGTTAATAGTGAGTTAAGAAATCTAGTTCAATAAAAATTGAAGTTGGTTGGTTTTTTCAGCAAGTTGATCTTGAGTATTCAATTTCATTCTAGAACCAGTGATAACATTTCTATTATCTCTTTTTATTCTTGAATATTTATGTTGAGAGTTCATAGTAATGTTATTGAAAGTTTTTCGTAACTCATCATCATTATTTTCATTATAATTACCCACAACAACTTTATCAACTATGTTTTAACCATAGGATGACAACCCTTCATAGAATGTGTCCATGAGAAGGTTGGATAGGAGTTGATGGTGGGGACACTTACTAAGCAAGTACTTGAATATATCCTTAGCCTCATGAATGGCTTCTCCATACTCTAGATAAAAACAAACGATTCTAGTTCTATGCTATATTTTAAGTCTTTTGGGATAGAATTTCATTATGAATGAATTATAGACTTGGTCACTATTTTCAAAAAAAAATCTCATTAAAACTCAAAAACTAGTTTCTAGAAATCCCTTCAAGGAAAAGGGGAAATACCCTCATTATCAGTTCATTTTGATTGAGTCCTAAGTGAGAAAACTACTGCATAATATTGTAGAAATCTCTAATGAAGGATAAAGAGTAATTATTAGAAATTATATTTAAAGCATGTCGTAGAGAAATGTGGGACTATTTTAACTCATAGTTTATAGCGTTAGGAGTTAACCTAATTGAATAAGGATTGAAGGATTCTTTAGGGAGTTGGAACTACCCATCATAGTCCTCTAAATTTCATATAAGATTTCATGTTGAAAGTGTTTTTGGTTGTTAGGTGTAGGATATCTATCTTATAAATTCTCCATTTTAGTTTTATGTTTCCTTTTAGATCATTTAGATGTTTATCATGATCTGGGTTCAAGGGCTCTAAACTAACAGTAGAAGATCTTTCTCTCATATAAAATTTAATATTTGACTGAAACAAGCACAATCTCATTGAATAGTAACTCAAGAGTTCAGAACAATAGTAAATTAGTACTAATAGTGAAAATACTAGTAAACTAGAACAAAAATACACACAAAAGACAAAAAAAGCACAATTGTTTTGTTTTTTGTAGAAAATTTCAAAAAAAAAACAATTTTATTATCCTTGTGCTTTTTATGGTACTTTTTAGCGATTTTTAAAAGTTAAGTGGTTGCTCAAAGACATACCTAGCAACGACACCAAAACATGACCTTCCCTTCATTGAAATTAGTCAATGTTTAAAATTTTTAATTTCCCATTACTACTATATATTGGCTAGTAGGGTTAAACCCACAAGGAAGAATGAAGAACCAAATTTAATTTAAAACAACCCCACTATTCTCAGCAGTGGGAGAACTATTTTTAGACATTTTACTTTTTATGTATATATTTTTTATTAAGAAGTAACAAGACACTGAATTAATTTTTTTTCTAAAGAGAATGAAGTCTAAAACTATGTTGTGATGGCTAATAGTAAAACAATGAACTAAGAAACAAATACTAACACTGAGATAACAATCAAGAAAACACTCGAGAATTATAAATTCCACTGGTTGAAAATTGGAATTATTCATTAAATTTTATAACAACACACCATAAAAAACTGAAAAGTCTTCCTTTCCAGATGATAGTTCAAACAAAAGGTTGAATCCATGAGTTCACCACTCTAGGTTTCCTCAGCTGCTAATTTTTAATGAAAAGGTTATTGGAATTTAACTCACTGTTAAATTTTAATATTGAGGATATTAATTCTTGAAAAAAATTATTTCTAGATCAATATCACTAGTTTATCTTAAAGCTTTGAATTTTGAAAAAAGACTCAAGGTTGCAAATGATTTGAATGAAAATTAGAATCGATCTCACTGATCAATTTTGATTTCATAAAAAAGTAAAGTAAATAATTGAGATATAAACCAGTGAACTTTTAAAACACCCAAGATAAAATTATTAACCTACAATAATTTTGACTACAAACATTCAAATAATCAAATTACATAGTAAATAATTGAAAACAGAAGAGGAAGAAGAGACTACCTCCCGTGATCGAGGTGATGCTCTGCTTGCATTGCTGCTATGCGAGAACTTCCAGTAGTGGAACTCAGAGTCTATTGGATCAAATATGCTCTTGTGAGGAAGTGTCAAATAATGTGATTGTAGGATCAATGCTTGGTCATTTTTCATCATAAGTGTACTACTTCTTTATTTTAAAACAATTTTCATCTGCTTCTTGTCACCGCATGTCTACACCGACAAAAACTTGAACCTCACTATTGCACCGCACAAGTCCATTTTTTCATGCATCACACATCACTTTATAAAGTACCTTGTAACTAACTACATTCCAGGTGGTTGAAATGAACGTAGACATGATATTAGCTCCCGTTTGAATATGTAATTTTAAAATAGAAATACCTTAAAATAGTTTTTAAATAAATTAGAATAGTTTAAATAAATATTTACTTATATAATAAATTATATTAAAAAATGATAAATTGTTATTTTATAATAATATTTTATTAATTAATAGATATTGTAATTGATTATTTTATTTACTTAATTTAATTTTGTAAAATGTTATTATTTATAATTATTTAATTTATTTAATATTATTATAAAATTTATTAATTAATTTATTATGTTTTCAATTTATTATTAGATAAAATTATTATGTTTAGAATTTAATATCATTTATTTGATTATTTTGTTAAATAAATATTATTAGTAATTAGTGATTAAATAATTGAATTAAATTATTATTTATTTAATGAATTTAATTATTTATTTTAATTACAAATTTGATTAATCTAATCATAATTAGTTTATTTAAAAACTCAAATTTTAATTACTATATTTATTGAAGTATTTATTTAAATTTATTTCTTTAAAATTTATTTATAAGTTATTAGCTACATTTTTCTCTGACTCTTTACACTACTGCTCCGTAGGTCTCCTTCTCAACTAAAAAGGTGGACTCCCACACCGGCTCGAACTCCAAGAACAACAGTAAGACCGACCTGCTGCGGTGACTTCCATATCGAAAGGGACAGACTTTTGCGGACGTCGGCTGGCGACCCATCCATTAACAAGTTAATAAGTTCAAAGAAGACAACTGAAATAAATAATCAACTAACGTAATCTATTACTTATAGTAATTAAAAAAATTCAAAACATGAATTATAAAATTAATTTAATTTAATTCATGAGATCAAATTAATTTGATCTGTGAGATATGAATAAATGAAGATAGAGGATCAACGACTTGCTACAACCAAAATAAACCAAAGTTAAAATTTATTAAAATAAATGTAGAAAATTATGATTAGATATAGTTCAAAATTAAAAAGAACTAAATGAAAAAAATTAAAAAAATAGAATAATTGATTGATTTTTCTAACATATAGTTAAAAATTATAGACCTAAATAATGTTAAAATACTGAATGTAATTAAATGCAATGAAAATGAAAACATTTGAAATTAAAATTATTAATTTCATTAAAAAAATAAATTAAAAATATTTAAATTAATAATTTATTTGGATTTAATTACATAAATTAATGAATAACGTAAAAATAAATATTTAAATTGTTAAATTAAAGGATAAAAATATAAATTAAATATCATTTAATTTAATTAAAATGATTTTATTAATTGATTAATTATAAAATTAACATTAAAAATACAACACTAAAGAATTAAATTAAAAATAAATAACTATAATAAAATGAAATATAGAACTAATGAATTTAAAGGATAAAATACAAAATTAGTTATAAAAAATGATTAAATATTTAACTTAGTTTTAAAATTACCAATGTAAAATTATTTATCAAAAAGTGGAAAATTATTTTATTATCTTTATAAAAACATAATAAAAAGATGTGGAAAACCTATGTGCTTTTTAGAGCCACGCCAATCTTGATATATCATATTATTATCTCTTGGATGGTGTTAATGTATATTGAAAGATTGTGTTTGTGAGGAACCAACCTAGGAAACCACTAACCCATGCACATTAACTGGTCTATAACAAGTCCTGAAGGGTGTTCCTAATCCCCACAGGTATGAAACATATTCCATGGCATCAGGAATGTGCCTTAGGAATGGTTTTTGAAAGAAACTCCCAAATAATATAAATAATATTTCAGAGAAACCCTAAAAATCCAATTGTAAAATATAAATAAAAACATGAAAAAATAAATTCAATATACATATAAAAAAAGAACAGGATTGGGTGTGAAAACTATATACAATAAAGTCTTACGGCGTTATAACATTTATTTATAATAAAACAAAATAAGATATCCCTATACATTTGAAAAGAGGTTCGAAATCCCACTATTTCACCTCCATAATCCAAGATATACATACACGAGTATCCGCCACCTACAAGAGGCACATTTATCTTACTCACTTATGTTAAATTAAGGATTCATACACCCATTGGGTGTATATTGGGTGTGAGCACCACAAGACTAATAGGTTCACCAAATATATTATATGAATAAATATTGTCAAACAAAAATAAACATGCTAGTTTGAAAACAGTTTAAATAAAAACACAATTTTAAAATTTAAAATAATGAAAGTAAATAACACAAGAAAAAAATCCAAGAACAATGGGACACTGAAAGGTTAACTAAAAATAGGGCCTCATCCTAGGATCCTCACACTATTAGTGAGTGGTCTAATACATTCCAAGCATGAAAACTAATTGGGAGGGAATTTTCATGCCCCTATTAGAATATTGACATCAAACTATGGAACCACAACCAATTTTTATATTTTTTTACCTTTTTAACATATTCGAAAGTCTTGAGAGGGAATACATTTGTTAAGAGTACTTGTACTAATCTTACCACTTAGGTACTCAGGGTTCTCATTCACAATTAAATTCTCATTCAATTCAAATTGTACTTGGAATTCATCCTATTAATAAAAAATGACTACATTAATCCATTTACACCTCAATATAAAATGAATGAATTTTGAAATCAATAAAACACACATATATATAGTTATTAAATATTGTTTTAGACATAAAAACCATTAAAAATTATTTATGAATTAATATAGTCAAATTAAATTCATTAAAAAAACCCATGAAACCACCATTCCTTAATCATTGAAACCATTTAAAATTGGATGTAATACACTATCAAAGGAAGTGTGTTAAGATAAATAATCATGATGAGAACCTAATCACACAAATACACACCATTAAAATCTCACTCAACAGAATATAGAAGTGTTTCTCTAACGAAGAATGAAAACTATGAGAAGAAGGTGGTGGAATCCAAAATAATGAAAATTAATTCCATACATGATGTTTTCTTAATGATAAAATGTGAAAATCCTACCAAAATTGAATCCATGAGTGAATCGGAAGAGTGGATAATGTGTTTGGGGTTGGATAATTTGTGATGGGGAATAAATGGTGGAGAAAAATAATCAAATAAAGTAATGGAAAAGACCGATATTTTTTTTTAATTTTTTGGAAGACTATATAATATTGATACAAAGTTTTCCTAACCATTAGAAAACATGAAAATCTTTCCAACATCTCTTAATCACTTGCACAGTCCAGCTTCATTGTCGGGTAAAACATCTACCAATCATGAAAATACACTCTATTAAAAATGGTAATCCGATTACATTTTTACCATATAATTACCGTTAACCTTGCACAAACAATGCGACAACCCAGTTTTATAATATTTCATGATTTCAAAGGAAAATAACACAAGAAGAAAAAAATTAGAATAAAGTACAGTAAATAAACAATCAATACCTGAAATTGAAATCATGGGTATTTAATTATATCCACTACATGATGCCACAATTCCTTTATAAATGATCTCCATTTGCATGTCTCGTTAGATTAATATCAGTGTTTCTAAAATAATCATACAAATGCGATATAGTTCGGTTATAACACTTTCTCCTGGGAGTTGAAAATTTGAATTAGTTTTGAAGTCACTAATTCATTGATTTCCAATTTGATCGATTACTAATTCAAGACATGATAAGGGTTTTAATTTCACTTATTCAATTAAGAGCCATGAAAGAAATACTGAATTGACATTATTTGAGGAGGTAAAATTATTTAATATGAAAAATTCTCAATTCATTGAAAAATTTCCAAGGGCTTTAAATAAATCAGAGAAAGATTCCCCTATTTTCCAAATCAACAATGAACCAACAATAGAGAAACATTTGAAATTTCTTGGATTCAAAATGCTAATTCCAAGGAATGGAATTGGTGATTAATTTAGGACTTATTTTTAATTTGAGTAGTCTCTTATAATTTCCTAATAGTTTTAATCAAGATGGTCATTTTTGTGACACTTGTCCCTATAATATCGGTCTATCCAACATTATTCTATAAGAGAGAATACTGAAATTATATTTCTATATATCCTTTAATTGATCCATAATAATTGAATTTTGGATGTTCTTGTTATAGTTTAATTCAACAAAGGTGATATGGGTGTTCTATGACCCTATGAAGTCCAAGATCCACCCATAGAGAATATCCTCAATGTTCAAGACCATCTATTGAGTCTGTCCATATTTCTACGGGTAATAGAAAATACTAAAACTTACTAAATATCCCATCACCTACTAGAAAATTTTCCCGAATTGTAAGTTCAACCCAATCTTTCATCTTATTGGTATCCATGATAGGAATGAAGTGATTTTCCATGGTTAACCAATCGATTAAAATATATATATAATTTATTCCCCAAGATATAAGAGGTAACCCTTCAGATAAGTCCATGGAATCCTCATCCCATTTCTATATTGGTATGGGGAGTGGTTAGAGAAACTTTGAGGGCTTCTAGTGTTTACCTTTTATCAATTGAAAGGTATAAATCCAACACACCAAATATCCTATGTCAAAACCCATACTTAGCCACAAATACTAATGTTTAATATGAAATTATATATTGGTGTAATGAGGTTGAAACCCCACTATGATATTTGGAAATCCCACATCATGGACTTTCTAAAAAACACATTAACTTCATGCTAATTTTTAAAACAAAGGGTACCATCTGGAGATAAAGACCAATTTTTAGTGGTTGTCCCAACACATATTGTTTTTTTATATGATAAAACTCATCATCCCACTATTGATCCTACAAAATAACCTCAAATATTTATTATTTAAACCAAATACTAGAAAGGAAGAAAACTCTTTTTTCTTATTTCATATCAAGGTTCATATGAGTAAGGAGTCTCATAAAATCCCATTCACCACATGATTTCTTGAGGCATTGAGAGGGAAAATTCTTATTGAGGGAATAATCAACCAAATTTTTCTTTCCCAACATATATATGATGTTGAAATTAGGTATGTGAATATATTCTACCCACAACTATTGATAAATATTTAGGTTCTTCTGGGGGAAGAAATAGATCCAAATATTATGATACAAATAGACTATAAATATTTCCCCAAAAAGATAATGGTGTTTACAAGTAAGGGAATACATTACATCTATGAGTTAGAGGGAATGGTCCGATTAGTTCTATTCATGTGGTAAACTCTAGTGAGATCCATACATCAATATATGATCACACTATATATGAAGAAACCCTATCAATAAAATTAATTCAATGTAACAAACCACGTAAATTTGACTAGTCATAGGTAAAATTAGAATAGGATATGAAGTAAACTTCTACTTTAAGATATAAGAATATGTAAAACACTAAAGTATCAATTATAATTTCTCCACTTTCGTGGTGAGGTCTATTGAGGGTGATGGAATCTTAGATAATTCTTTCATGGACTATATGCATTATCCTCCCATCCCCAAGAAACTTTTTATTTTGAAGGTGTTATTGTTATACTCCCAAGTAATCATGAAACTGAACATTTTATGATCAACCAATATACCATTGTAAATTTCCACATTCCCAGGAAACTTGATCTAATATATCCAAAACTGCATATGGATAATTTATCAAATGGGTGGTGATCATGTTAGGTTCCCAGAATAATTCTCAAATGACTCGCACACTCCTTATTCATCTTACAACACACCAAAATGCCCTTCAAAAAATACTATGACAATGTTTGTTAGGAAATAATGTAATATATACTTAATGACTTCCATAAAGGCCACATGATCACTAATCAAACCAAATGGAATCACCATATACATAACATGACCAAACCAACTTTTAAAAGAAGTCTTAGGGACATGGGTCTCTCTCACCCTAATCTCATGATAACCTAAATGATGAGAAATCATGTAAAACCACCTTAATACATTTATTTGATCAAAGATATCAATAATATGGGTCAAGGGGTATTTATTATTGATCATGAACTAGTTTAAATTTTGGTAGTCAATACAAATGTTGTGGGTCCCATCAAACTTAATAGTAAAAAGCACTTGGACAACTCCAGGAGAAACAATTAAATGAATGAATCCTAAATATAATAAATTTTCTGATTGAATATTTATTTATTTTAAATCAATGGGATATAAATTATATAAAGGGTGTGATATTGGCTGAGTACCTAATAATAGATCAATGATGAACTCAGGTTCCTCTAAAGGGGTAAGCCTAAGAAACCATTTGGGATCACATAAAGGAATTATCTTACCACATGAGTAAACTCACTCTCATAACATCCCTTAGAATCTTCCAAAATAAGATAATATAACTGAAAAATTAAATTTATAAACCTTATTAGGGTATGTTCCACCTAACATGACCACATACCCCATTCTCCACAAAACACTTTGGTGTTTCCATCAGCGATGCTGAAATTCACTCCCGGATGATAACAATCTATATTAACTTTATAGGCTATAATATAGTCCATCATAAAGATTACATCGAAAATATCCATTTCTAAGGATAATAAAGTCATAGGCCTAGTCTAATTCTAACATAAAGATAACATACTAAGGGAACCAAAATCGTTTCTCTTCATTCCCTCCATGAGGAATGGTATCTACATAAAACAGGAAATAACTCAATATGGAATTTCCAAAATTCCATAATATGATATTATATAAAAGAGTTGGAGGAACCTATATCAAATGAAATAGTCACCATAAATGAGGAAATAATAACAGTACCTATCATTTTCGTAGGCCCTACCTCAGATTCCCTCGACACCAAATCTACCTCATGGAATTTCTTTACCTAATAATGATGCTAAGGTCTTCCACTAGTAAAAGGATTAGTCATGATAATCTCATATAAAGAAAATTTACATAACACATTAACATGAGGATAAATTCCCACTACCCTTGAGGCATTGGACTACACAATGTCTCCCCCGGGGGATGAAGAAGTTGTGAAACTAATAAGAGGGAGGGTGGATCAAAAGAATCATTGAAGTGGTCCTAGATTTCAACACAAATGACATGCCCTAGAAAATACTAATCATAAATTACACATATTCCCCTCCTCACTAGACCGGTTCTAGAAGACAAAACCACCACCAATAGTTGATATCTTTGAAGAATCACACAGATATCATGAACTTCCACAACTTCCCTTCCTTGATTTATCCCACATATTCTTCTTTGAGAAACCAAAAACATTTTCAATAAGATTTGAAGGGATGAAATTATTCCGGAACATCATTTCCTAGTGAATCTTTACCATTTAATATTTCTCAATAACCTCAACATAGGTCTTAAGCTTCAACAAGAATACCAGTGACTAAATATTGAGTCATAGGCACATATTTAGGCACCAATATTTTATCTCTTCATTGCAAATGATTTCATGAGAAATATGAAACAATTAAGTAAATGAATTTATATGACCTAGGAATCACCAATTTTATTAATTAAGGAAAATTAATAACATAGATTTATCCAATGGTATGGTTTTAGGGTAGAAATGTTTAATAAATTTCTCCTATAAATCCTTCCACTCCATATTTTCATATAGGCTTTTCGGAATGAAAAACCCCCATCACTTCTGATTTGGGACTTCAATAATTATGGTTGAAAATGTAATTTAATAGTGTATGGATTGATAATTATTTTAAATAACTACCCATACTTATCTATTGAATCCTTATATTCTCTAGGATCATTTCTTCCCATGAATGAGGGCGGAAAATGTTTGAGGAAATACTATGCTCGATCCTTCTCAAGAGATGAATCAATATCCTTAGATGGAGTAGGAATGGAACCATGCCCTTGGAAAAATAAAGTGAATATCCACATATAGTGTGACTGGGATAGTGATAACAAATAATATTCAAAAGTGGTATAGAGTTCTATAATTGATAATTAACATAAAAAAATACTTAAATTTGTGTGACATGAGGGTCGATCTACTACCATGTCGTTTTCATAACCGAAAATTGAATAACATGAGTACCCACAATGTCAATGTTATTCCATTCCTTTGCTTGTTCTTAAAAAAACAAACTCTATATTGCAAAATTGGGTTCTTGTAGGGTATGAGAACAACTAGAAAAGTAGTATACCATAATGTGTTTCATGAATAACTTTTCTTAGAAAAATATAAAAATTCTAGTTAAAAAAAATTTTAAACAAAAAATTTTATGTTAACAATGAAAATAAATTGAGGAAGTATTCCAAGAAAAAAAATACTAGCACCATCGGAATGCCCAAGATTAACTAATATCCATACCTTATCCTAGGATCCTTATATTATTGGTGACTAATCTAACATATTCTCTATTCATGCAGCTTCTTGGGAGAGCATCATTGTTTTTAAAGTATCACGGTGACACCCAACCATGGAAACATAATAAAATTTCATTTGTTTGGTTAGTGATTTTGTGCAGTCTAAGGGCTTGGGAGGGTGCACCATTCCTAGAGGTACTTTTACGAGTCTTCCTACTAATGTATGCATGGCTCTCATAAAGTAATTTAATAAATATTTACTTTGAATTCATCCCATCAACAAGACATTCAAATTTAAATCCATTTCCACATTAACATAGAAGTAATTTAATTTTCAATCAACTAAACACAAACAAATAGTTCTTCAAATTTCATGACCTGACCGAAGCTAGGGATTTAGTTATAGCTACTCCAAGCCTGCCTCCATTGGCCAGAGGGTGGAAAAAAGTTTCAAATGAATAAATAAATTGGGGAAGCCTTTGCCTATGTACCAGAACACACACAAACATAACCATCTCAATGAAAAATTCCATAATGAAAAGACAAAGGACGAAACACTTATATAATGTAATCCAAGTATGAATAAAACTCTACAAAGTACAAAATTATGGTATAGTAAACTAAAAAGTAAAGGGAAAATACACACACCCAACCAGAAATGTGTCCCAACCGCATAGAAAACTGGAAAATAAATATATGAAAAGAGACTATCTCTAAAATCCAAAGATACAACCATCATACGCGGTCCAAGATCCCAGTATTCCTAAGCTCCTCTGATGTCACGGTCAACCTATCTATCATCATCATAAGACAAGTTATGTGCAGGAAAATACCATGTAGGTGTGAGTATAAGCATTCCCATAAGGACACCCTAGAAGATAAGGGGGGGGGGGCAGTAAGTGATACAATTGAAGAGACATATAGTATATAGAACAAGGTATAGTGAAAGAGTACATCTCAACACAACAAAAAGTGAAATTATTCTCATCCAAACACATAGGGAATGACATGGCTAGTAGATGAAATACTCACTAAGTCTTCACAACCTTTAATAAGATACTTGAATCATCCAACCATGGGAAGATAAACATAGAAATCATATGGCATACCCCGAGCATATTCCCCTCTTTCGGATGGAGTGTAAAAAAAACCAATGTGTGGATATAGAATAATGATATATATATATATATTATCCATAAAATAATACCAAACATAGAGAATAAGGGGATCTCCATCTCTAAGCCCATCCTAGGAGAAAAGTAGAAAACATTTTCAAAAGTCCATCAATGATTCCCATATTCTCAGATGTCTGACCATATTTTACCATACAATTATAAGTATGCCTCATCACTGTGCCACACAACTAGTTGGGAAGAAACATGAAGTCAAGGAGTGACACCCTGATTCAATAGGGGGGATTCAACTCTGAGGGATTCCAGGAACCACTACACATCTTAGCTAGAGGGTACCACTCAGAAGACCTTAAGGACCCACTTCCCAACCCAGCTAGAGGGCACTACTCGGAATATACTGATGACCCACTGTCCAACAAAACTATAGAGAACCGCTTAGAATCCATCAAGAACCCACTGCCCAACATAGCTCGATGGTACCACTCCATCGATGTTAGTGCCCACTACTCAACCCAGCTAGAGGGTACCACTCAGAAGATGTATCTCGTGATCCTTCATAATAGCTATCATCATCTAGGTCACCTCAATAAGAATCAGTCACAGAACATTCCACATCATATCTCCAAATCCACAACTAAGGAAACCATAGTGTTCTATAATAAAAAATACTTATGATAGGATACTCATGGGGGAAAAACCGAGTTTAAATGAAGGAGATACAGAACATTGATGTTTATTGAAAGGGAACTGAGGGACACATTATGTGTTAGGGGACCCACATGACATATGAACTGACTTCACAGTTTGGTCGTGTCCTTGGCTGTTACATGGAACCCTATTCATGCAGTAGTAAAGGATATGTAGGTGGACTACACAGTGTGTCCTAGAAAATAGGGATTGTGGACATTTGGTTCTCTCCATAACCATGTACCATAGTACATGACTATCTACTAGACCCCATGTACATCCACATGGGTTCTAGTCTGTGTGACCCATCAGACCGGTTTTCCAATCGGGAATGGGTATATGATATGTGACGTGGACTACATCTCGTGTCATCCTTAGGATTTATAAAACCATAGACACTACTACAGAAGAGATAGAAATCGTGTGTTTACCCTAGAATACAACATATAGCTCATATTTTTAATGAAATTCCATATCTGATCCTCACACCCGAATATGATCTATCCACTATAGATATCACCTCGAATCATCCAAAAAGCTAAGGATTCAAATTAAAATCATGATCAATGGACATATTACACTAGAAAATGGTCGATGTTCACCTTGTGGGTTTCTTCACATGTTCTTCATGCCTCCATACCTATGTTCACCGATTTCATGATCTCAGGCCACAGTACACTAGAAAATGGTTGATGTTCACCATGTGGGTTTCTCTACAAGTTCTACATACCTCCATACTTATGTTCATTAATTCCATGATCTTTAATAACCAAATCAATCATTTTTGCTTTGTAACGATCCTGGATCTATGATTTTCTCATCAAAACATTCTTTTTTGGTTGACATACCATGGACTCGATGGTCTGATCGAGATCGGTACCTCCCGGCAATGACAAACTAGGATCACGGGGATCCAACTGGTGAAACATGGGAAGAATTTAAGAAAATCAAAGGTTTAAGGATTGATTCAGGGAATTATTGTCCAATAAATAAAGAATAGATAGAATAGGGTTAGATGAGAAATTTAAAATAATTTAGATTCCAATACTTTGTCACATGCAAATGCTGAAACATGATGCAGATCGATGAACAGAAAATTTCATACTCAATCAAAATAATCAAAGTTGTGAAAAAACCAATTCAATATTTATAACATGATTATGGATAGATCATCTATGAATAACACATTCACAATGATAAATAAAGTTTTTTGTGTTCGCAACATCCTGATCTTCTATGGTTCGGAGATTCATCATCGTTTGACATAATTTTTCATCATAGGAGGGATGAGAGCATCATGGATGGATTCTAAAATAATAAGCTAAACACGGAAAATTTTCCAGGATGATATATTAATAGAAATATCTTTAGGTCAAAGTGAATTAATTAATTAATTTAATAATTAATTACCTCACTGATTGTGACCCCAATGAGTAGGGGATCTGAATGTCTGATTTCAACCCATTTTATTTTGTGCCCAGGGTAACCACCACATTCTAGACTCAATAGTGCTATCAAATTTCAGATTTTACCAACTATTTAAGATTTATACCATTTTATTTAATAAGTTTCACGTGTTTATTATAAAAGAAATTAAATAATTTTATAAAACTAATTTTGGGCACATCAGGCCTTTTAGTCCCACATCGTCTCCATACCTACCTATGAAAATATATATTGAAAAATTTTAGTGTCTTACAAGGAAAAAATCAGGTCACTACATCATTAACTCCTTCAATATCATCATCACCAAAAAGTATAAATGAACAAAATAACTTGGGATAATGAGAATTAACATGGGTATCTCGCTCTAAGGAGCTATCCTATATGTTTTCATACTGTCACAACATGAAAACCAAAGGGATGCTTCACCTAGGTTAGGCCATCTCTTGCAGATCCTCAATTTCCATCAAGTGATCCCCAAAGGTTTCTCCATCCTCTATGTCTAGATCGCATCAGTCAATACTCGTGGAGTGTTTAATTTCACCGAAGAAAATTTAAGAGTAATGGGGTTAGAGTTGTTGATATATAAGGGTTACTCAAATTTCCATTAAAAATCATAAACTAATTTTGAGAATGTTGTCACCTATTGATTGTGAGATATAGTATATTGAATGGTTTGGAAAGTAATGTGTCCAAGGGATGCATAAAATGAGTCGACATATTTATATATTTTGTATATTGAATATTTTAATATGTTAATATGATAATTAAATGGATGAATTTGACTCATATTTTAAGAATCTGATTAGTTGACTTTTCTTATATTATTTAGTTTTTGTTGGAGATCAATTTAATAGGATTCATGAACATTCCATCTAGATTATTGATATACATTTATCTTTGACAAAATAAATGAAATAAGTGTGTACTGATTAGTATATCTAGTTTTGAGGAAGAGGAAGAGTGGAATTCTAGACTGATGTTAGAAATTAAAAAAAAGAAATGAAAATAAGTGTGATCCAAGTGGCCATATCGCTAGAGGTTCATTAGGATCATCAATTGGATGATAGTGGAGATTAGTGATATTCCATTTTTTGTGTAAAATAATTCTTGGTTCAGATACATCAAGATGAGACCACATAGAGAATAATTTTGCATTCAAAGCAATTAAGAGTAGCAGGTTCTCTGTTTTGGGGAGGTTATAAACCTAGAAGCTCAGTTCAACCACACAAAATTATAAGAAAAAATTATTTTTCTTAGTGATTTTAGTGCATAATATTGTCTTCTTTTTTATGTTTCTTGAATTATCCTAGTAATGGTGTTTCCCACTTTGTTTTTTATCACTTTGTATCTACGTTGATGGGGGATATTTTCCCACTAATAATCAGAGAATACTTTTTTTGAGGGTCATTTGAATAGATCAACATAAATTACTTTGTGCCTATCATGGTGTTTACCTTTCTTGGGACAAAAAAGTGGTATCAAAGATGAAGTCTCATAGTAGATTATTATATCTTTGATATAATTGAAATGGTAATTAATTACCAGGGAATTATTATCTTTGATGGAATAATTTTTTGATTATAGATTAATATGATGAAACACTATTTCTCGATCATTAGGAATAATTTTTTGTATTTATTCCATAGATGGGATCTCAAACTGCAGAGATAATAGACCATTGTTAGAGATAGTAAAAAGGGAGCTCAGTTACCCTTCAAAATTGGCTAACATGTTGGGAGGATATTTATCCAACACAATCAATACGAGGATGATGTCATGTGAATACCCACAGAACATGTGGGAAAAGCTTCTCAATATCTATGAATGAGATTCCAAAGTGGATGAACATAAATTGTAGGTTCTATTGAATAAGTATATGGATTTTAGGATACACCTAAATGATTCCATTGATGAATTCATTAATCGAGTGCACAACATTGTGGATGACATACATATAATCAGAGAGAACATCTATGATATCTAAATCATTAAGAGGATTCTGATAAGATTACCACCACATTATAACAAAACATCCTCGGTGATTGATGAAAATGGGAAAAACATACTAACAATAGAGAGTCTTCACAAGACTCCCATAATATAATAGATAAGTAAAAATGAAAATGATTCCTCGAAAAAATAGAATTATTAAAAAGTTACATTTTAGGAAATAAAAAAACTCGATTTGGAAGATGGTTCAGAAGATATGAAATTTGATGAGAGGATGTATTATAATCCAAAAATAAAAACATATTAAAAAATCTAAAATTTAAGATGCAACTTTCTATCATTTAGTGGAGAAAATGTGGGCATCTCACTACAAAGTGTCTAAATAAATTATGAGATAATTATGAGGATTAAGTACACAAGAATATAATTTTTAAGTGTTTAGAAGGAAAAATGTGTGAGTAAAAAAAATTATTCAAAAAGAAGAAAATTGTTTCATATTATACAATATATATAAATACATATAAATGCATGAAACTGATAGTTTTATATTGCTTAATGCAGAAGTAATTGTGGATGTTTTAGGCAAACTAAAATCAACAGAAAATGATGGTTAAGGTTCTAATATTGATGGAAGATTAAATCACAATATTTAACTACTAATTTCAATTAAACAAATTAGTATTATTATGACCAAAATTATAAGGAAAATAGAGTGGTATGGGATTTAAAACTATATATTTATTAAAAAGAAGAAGAAATATCCACGATGAAAGTTGAAATTAAATGAATCAAATAAATAAATTATTGAAATTAATATAATTAAATTGATATGAAGTTCAAAATTAAAGAGCATTTCGGGATTATCAATGAATAAACCAATTTCATGATATTTTTTTAAAATGTATTGAGTAACACTTTAAAAAATTCATTGTTGACATTTAAAATTTAAAGAGATACTTTTATCTCATGACTTGTCATTGAGTAATTGGGTTGTACAGTTTACCAGAGAAGCTATGAAGGAACACATGGGATTAATTTGTTTTTAAAATTTGTAATGATTGACTGATTTAAAAATAATATAAAATATATTTAGGGATTTATTATAAGAAAAAATAGTGTTGGATGATGTGAAATCACAAGAACCCATAACCTATAAGAAGTTTCATATGAACTAATCACAAAAAACATAAAAAGATAAATAATGAGTATAAAAGACACAATATACACAAAATATTTGGGGTTACTACCCTAGAATTATGGGGAATGAAAAGTATGTGAGGTCCATGAAAAAAGGAATTTCAGGAAATGAGATTAGGGGAAAAAGATGAGAAAGTATTACTGCAATTGAAATATTTTTAATGAATATTATTTTTGTTGTGGAGGTATGAACACAAGTCCATGAGTTTTCCATTGAGTATACAAAGATATATTTGCAAAAACATCCGAAAAAGGAGATCTTAGTAGCTATAAGATATATCAATTGGGATGAAAAATCATAATGAATTTTCAACCATGGAGGATGACGTGGATTCAATAGATCTTGAGATGGAACAATATCATTCACAAATAAAGGAAGTTAATTAAAGAACATGGATCATAAAATAAAATGATCATGAGTAAAATTTCATAAGAAGTATCTTTAAAATAAAAAAATTAGGTTTCATGGGGATATTTGATAGTTGATGCACTAACATACGATAGGGAACAAAAATTATGTCATATAAACATAGTATGTTAAATAAAGTGTCATTATATTTGTCAATTGTGAAGGATTGAAGATCATTGTCTCTAGAAAATCCAAAATCAGTGGAAAATACTTTAGCTTTATGGATTCCTTTTTGGTTGAAGGGATGCTTTAATAAGTGTAATGGGGAATGCAGATAATATCTATAGGAATGATTTCATCATAAAAAGAAGATATAATAAATTTTTTATTTTTTGGAAAAAATGGAAATATATACCACATTAACGGATAATAATTTATGCATTTTATAAACAATATATAAGAAAAAATGTTTTGGCATAAAAGGCATGGCCACTAGGCCTAAAATTATTTGGAAGATTTAATGAAGAATGAAGAATCTCATGATATCCCTAAACTCTTATATGATTGAACACACATATTGATTCTTGTAAAAAATGGAATATAATTTGGAAGAATTACAAGTCAAAGTATAATAAATCAATGAGGTTGGTTTATTTAGTGCATGTTGATGTGGAACCACGTTTAATTGGTAAGTACTTTTTAACAAAACAATCACATTGAGATGAAGAACCAAATCATTAACATCCTATCTTGAAAGATTTTTATTGATAAAAATCTACAAGAGTGGTATATTGATAAATAAATACATATATCAGTCTATATATCCAATATTTATTTTTTATATATTTGATTTAGGTGACGGTACCCAATGAGATGTTTTATGGGAAGAAACCAATAAAGAAAAAGTTTCATATTTGTGAAATTAAGTTCTTTATTCTCAACCTGGAGAAGAATAAAAAGATTTAATATCATGGGGATACCATTATTTTTCTTTGATATTAATCCAAAATTATCTAACAAAATATGATACAATAAATGTCTAGGAATATTAATATAAACTAAAAATATAATTGTTATGAAAAAAGAAAAAATTTCTCATCTAGTGAGTAGTTTTTGTAGCAAAACAATGATTAAATTTAAAAGGAAAGTTATTCAAAAGTTAGAATCGTATGGTGAGAACATGTGGATGATGTTATTCAAAAGTAATTTAAATTCAAAATATAGTTTTTATGAAAAATAAGAAAATTTATCATCTGGTGAGTAGTTTTTTGTACAAAAAAATGATTAAATTTAAAAGGAATGTTATTCAAAAGTATGAAGCCTCAGGTGAGAACATGTGGACGATGTATATTAATACGAAGAAACCCATAAATGGGTTAATTGAATCAGGTTTTATCAAATGAAAGGAAGGAAAGTATCAGAGATAAAATAAAAGGTGTAAATATCACTGGTGATCTAAAAACTCTAGTGCATACATTAAGGATTGAAACTATACAATAAAGTTAAATATTATCTCTGGTAGATCATATATTCTATCAAGTGGAAATTAAAGATGTAAATTGATTAAATGTAATGATTTAAGAGCTTGAACACATCGGTAATATTCAAATTTCGGAGATTATTTCGAACTTGGAAGAAAAAAACATCATAAAAAACATATTGGTATTCTATAAAAACTCAATGAAAATGATAAGGTGGATTTTAACAATGAAAAAATGGAATAAAATGGATATTATAAAATTAAAGGAATTTAGGTTGATCAAATATTATGTCCCATTGATCAATTATAAATTATTTGTCTATTCTTGGAAATATCATTGTTATAAAGATTTATGATGTACTTGATGGATATTAAATCAACATTCAGGAATAGAGTCCTTGATTATGAAGTTTAAATCAAGAAACTAAATAGTATCCTTCTATATAAATATGAGCATAAAATATTTTGGTTGAAGTTTTTATACAGGTTATATTAAGAACTAAGAGTTCAGTATTATAGAATTGATTAATAGTTGAGAAATATTAGATTCTAGTGAGGCATAGTTGATCACAATCTATACATCATGAAATAAAATGATATGTTACCACCCGACCCAGTAAACCCATTCATATAGCCTCTAAATTGTACTGTGACAAGACCTGAAGGGAATTATTAATACCCACAGGCCGACGACTACCACGCAGTCATCGAACAATGAATAGTGGTAATGGTTTCTCCAATCCTAAATCAGGATAGATGGAACTTATATATAATGATAAAAAAATATTCCGTAAAAAAAGAGAGATAATGAAAAATTTATAAACCAAGGTAGAAGTTAAAATCAAGATACATGTCTTAAAAATCAATCATTAAAAAGACACCCAAACTAACAACTACGACTTTATGTGACATGTGAGAAACAATCCCCCATCTCACCACCATATACCCGTAACTAGATGAATAAAACAATCATTACCTCACAATCATACATTACCCTTTACGAGAAAAGAAAACACTAGTTCAACACTCCCTCAAAATAGTGTGTATAATGTGTGCTAAACAGTCTCAAACGGACCCCACCTAGATGTTATATATCAAGTATCTATTCAAAAATCCAAATATTCTCAAATTGAAAGAAAATAAGGCATGATAAGTGGTTGAATATTTTTATAAAAAATATTTAAAACAACTATCTTTTTCCAAATCATACAAAAAACGAGGCGAAATAGTTTCATATCATAATTCTAATAACCATTTAAATCAATCAAAGAGTGTATCATTTCATATCATACCAAGAATTACAAAGCCAACACATAAAGGAAATAAACCCATACATAACACAAGGTTAGACATGCTAGGTCACTTGTAACTCAATATCAATAATATTCTAGTGTGCACTCAAGACATTAGATCCCTTGAGTCAATGTATAGAGAATAGAAACAATCTCCAAAAAGTGAACCCCTTTTAATGGAAATCATGTCCAAAGATCTGTTGTATATATTGTCAAAGAAGAAAGGAGCACCACTGAAAGTGAACCACATTACAATAAAAGGGAATTAGACCAATACTACACACACAACAAATGTACCCATGTATCCCATAACCAAAATATATCAGAAAAATTTCAATGGGATTTCTCATTTCACAAATTGTTCAAAACAACCGTTATTCCTAAAAAAATTCTTTGAAAACCAATCTTCCAATCCATTTTATAATGATTTGAAAAACATATTTCTTTTCTACAATGAGGTGAAAACCAATATTTTCTCAAAATAACATTTAAAAACCCCCAATGAAATAAAAAATCATTCTAATTAATTTAGAAAACCATTCAATAAATCTTAAGTATTTACCATTTATAGAATATAGTCTAGAGACAAAACCAATTTATTTAAACGAAGTTTTTGTAGCCACTATGATTGGATTCCCATAAACTAGATGAAAATGAACCCAAGAATAATAAATAGAGTCCCAATAATTGATTTTAATATGATAAAATCATGTTTATATAAGAATTAATTTCATTATATAAGGTTTATAAATGTATACATGAACAATCTTGCAAACCTTACCAAGAACAATAAGAGAACTAGTATTTAGAGGCAATCACACAAGGTATCTGGAGAATATTTGACACAGATCATAACATGATCAATATATCCCAAAATAATAACCAAAACAACATCCAATTCTATGATAAATGAATTAAATGAGAATTGAAATACCATACATAACAAAATATAAGAAACCAACCAACCTAAAGAACAAAGTACAAATTAGAGAAGCCCAGAAGAGCTAGAATTATCCAAAATCACCTAGATTAGACCTAGGGTTTGATGGAGAGAGGAGGAAGGTTAATGATAAACGATTAAGGAACTAAAATCATTTAATTATTTTTAATAGACCCAATTCTTGGATTAAATTATGAATTCATGACTGGAACTATTGGAATGGCTGATATACCAAAAAATGCATCACCTCCAATTAAAATCCTAAAAGCCACATTCACATGAAAACATAATTTTTATTAATGAAAAGAAAATAAAACATAAAATTTAATAAAATTACACATGAAATAAAACATGAAAAATGTACTCTTAAACATAAAATAAAATGCAAATTAACTAATATGGTATAAATTTCCCAAAAAATGTACTTTCTATCCCCAAAAAGTCACGAGGAAGATAGATACTCTCAAAAGAGGTGATTAAAATACTCCCCCATAAATGATTCACATTTACTAGTATCATGATAATCTAATCAGTTCCACCATAATATTTTCAGTAAAAAAATGGAATTCCCATGAATGTCTTTAATATGAGAATCAACCATATCTGCTTGTTTCCCCACAATGAAAACAGCTAAATCTAACTCAATATCTTCCTAACTCTAAAAATGATATTGATTATGGAGGTACTTATTGAGATGATATGCATTGAAATAATGATGTACACATTTCAATTGATCTGGTAAAATCATCTGATAAGAAAAATATTCAACCCCCTTAGTGATCTCAAATGGTCCATCATATCACAGATCTCGCTTCCCCTGCTTCCCAAGCCGATGGTGACCCAAATAAAGAGAAACATTCAAGAATACCTAAGCACCAATAGAAAATCCAAAGGATGGATCCGATGATACATATATTATTTATAATCACTCTAAGATATAACCAAGTGTCATTGTATATAATAAATCATCACCAAAGTTTCTTCAATGGGAATAAATCCCACAAGAGAGGCCTCGCCCCCATATAGAAAAGATATAGGCGACCTAAACTAGAACCATAAAAATCCTAAAATGGATAAATTTTGATTAGAGAATATTAAATGTAATTTTACGTGAACATAGTTAGTTCCATATGGCTATCCCACAATAGAACTAAATCCTTTATGGATAAATGGTTCATATCCTACATAATATTTAAGAACACACCATATTTGGATGGTATGCTAAAATAGATTTGATCTAAGGCCTCCTAAAACCTTAGAGAATATTATATAATCTTTAAGTAATGGTGGGATCACTATTAGAGGGAATTATAGAGGGGATACCATGAATCCTCATGATCGATTTCACTTATAACTTACCCAGATGTTCAGCCTTGGTGGTTTCCCGGATCAGAATAAAATGAGTTGATTTCATCAACTGATATATCAACACCTAGATGGAATTATTTCCTTATAGTTTTCATATAAATATAATGATTAAGTATATGGACACCTTACCCTACTTCCAAATCATCACCTGAAGAGGCTGGAGTAGAATAGAAGTTTTTAGTTGGTATTCCTATATCTTCTTGTAGGTGTAATATTGGGATGTATAATTAGTTATGTCTTACTCCCTACCCATCCAATAGAAATGTGGTCTCATATCTATATACATATTCATAGTTCTTAGATGGAATAAGTATGAAGAAAAATTTCAATCATGTAACATTGAGATTCTGAAAGATGTTGGGATGAAAAATCGAATCCCAAATTAAATAATTATATTAGAAGGGAGATACCAACCATAAATGTGATCCTTAATATATAAGGTTTCATGAATTCCTCTCAACTAATCTTCCAACAAATATCCTTACAAAATATAATCATGTAGAGTTTATGATAACCAAAAACTATTCATAACCATTCCAGAATTTCCCTATCGTGTGTCCAGATGCAACTAAGTGAAAATACCCATAAAGTTCCATTCCTCCGTCAATTATAGAATACCGTATGGTTGAAAATTTCTATTGAGGGTGTCAGAAATAGTGTTCCACTTCAATGATGTGTATACAATGACAAAGTCAAATGTATGTAGATATTCAACCCACCACCATTTTCTGAGATTTAGGTAATTATGAGAAAGGTTATCGCTCAGAATATTATAATAAAAAATCCAAAAACCTCTCCTAAAAGGATAGTTCCAAAAACATGTTAGAACATTCATAAAATACATCAAGCACCGTATCATGTGTGGGGAAAAGTTTCTCATGAAAAAGAATCTAATGAAATCTGTAGGCCACAACATCATCACCCTGCATTATAATAAAACCATTAAAAGCACAAAAAACATCACAATATACCATATTACCTCTATTAGGCTCAGAAATGATCAAAATATAATTTGACGTAAAAAAATCAATCTAAATTCTCCAAAATAAGTATGACACTTAGAACCCCAAGTGAATTTCACCCCTTTTTGATTAAGAGTAGTCAAGGGTGATGCTATATTTGATAAATCCTTGAAAAGACACCAAAAATCTCCGTCCAAACCAAGGAAGCCTTGTATCTTGAATAAATTATATGGTATATCCCATGAAAATATAGTCATCACCTTCCTAGGTTTTATGAAAGGATTGTATTACAAAACCCCATTTCATAATAAATTCACTAAATTTCATTTTTTATCTTTTTATATAGGTGTTGAATCCTCAATATTTCCAATACCAGATTCAAATGGTTCTCAATATCATTCTCAGATCTCACACAAATCAATATATCATCCACAAATACCATGAATTGTTTTTTGATAATACGATATAATATTCATTTAAAAAAATATATAAAAAATACAAGGGAATTAGTTAGGCAAAATGGAATTACACAATATTCAAAATTTCCATACATTCTCTCGAAAGTGGTCATTGAGATATAAGACTCACAAAAACAGAGCTAATGATAAACCAACCAAATATTGATTTTCAAAAAAATCTTTTCCGCCCTTTAAAATATCAAATAATTCATCATTAAAGGGTAAAGGGTAATTTTTATTCATAGTCTAATGGATTATATATTGTTAGTATATATATACATAAAGAACAATCATCCTTCAAGGAAAATATCACATGGTTTCATATAGTGAAGAAATAGGATGAATAAATCCTTTCTCCATTGTATCCTCCAATAAGATCTTGAGCTCCATTAGATTATTGGGTGATATATGATAAGAGGTCCCATAAAAATGAAACATACCTAAGACCAGATAAATATTAAACCTTACCTCCCTTTTTGAGTAAGAATAAAAAATACATATAGTAAAATGTCATTTATGTCCCTAGAAAACCCTGGTAATGTTGAAAAGAGAGGGGAAATCATTAGTCTTGGAATAAATGATAAAAAATAGACTTCTGATAAATTGGTGGAATTCCCTGCAAGACTAGACCTTAGGTCCCACTTTCCCTAAAACACATGATATCTCTCATTGATAAATGTTAAAAAAACATGTTGATGATCACAGTCAATATTAGCTCAGTGATAATCCATCCAATCTATACCAATTATGACATAAAAAAGATCCAAATTGAGGACGAAATAATATGATACCATCTCTACATCTGTACTATATAGAGAATATGGTTGAAAATAAAACCCACACTCTTTCTAATTTCCAAGGGGAATCACCAACTCCATAAAAATGGAAATCAGATCCATTGAAAGTTTTAACATATCTAAAAAAAGAAGATATAAATGAATGTGAAAAAACTATATAAAATTGAGTAGTTTCTATAGAATATTAATCAATGATGCTACCACTCACTATAGTTGGGTCCACATCAACCAATATTGGTAAATCATCCACATTATGACGGTACATCACTCCCCAAGCTTGTGGTAGGATCCTTGTTGATTTTATGTTTCCTAAAATTTACATAGTATAATTTGAAGAATAAGATCCTTGACCATAGTAGAGAATATTCCTAGACACTTTGAACCAATGTATATGGCCTCTACGACCAAAAGAACTCAAAATACTCATCGGTGTGGAAAAAACCGTCAAGAGAGTCCTACATTGCAATAATTATAGAATTTTATAAGCACTACAGAGACCCTATTTTTTCGCTTTAAGTCTTCTAAATATTTATACATATATTTCCTTTTCTAGGAGTTGAAACATTGTGTGATTTCGAGGCCTAGTGTGTTGGTAATTAATTTAATAAAAATATAGAATATATTTTACATTTCACAAACAAAAAATCTTAAATAAAATGATATAAATCATTAATAGTTCATAAAATTAGAAATTTGATACTATGTTTGAATTAGGAACAAAGAATTTACCCTAGGCGTGAAATTAAATGGGTTGGTTCATGGTGTTATGATTCCTCCCTCCTCTGTGGTATGTTCAGTGAGTTAATTAATTAATTCACTTTGACCAAAAATATGTTTTTATAAATATATCATTATAGAAAATTTTCTAGGGTTAGCTCATAATTTTGAAATTTTCCCATGATGCTCCCCTCCCTCCTCTATTGGAAAAACATGTCAGACGATGATGACACTCCAGATCATATCAGATCTGAATACTGCTAACACGAACGCCTCCCTTGATTGTTGGAAAATGGGTTCTTCATAAAATATAGATCCTTAATCGAAGTAGGACACTTCAATTAGTGTTTTCCTTACATTGATTAAATTGATTGAGTAGGTCATTCTTCATTCTGAGATCTACATCCTGCTGCACCCTCTTCATGTGTACATGTATTGAAATCTGAATTATTTAGAACTGTTCATATAACCTCTGTTTCCCCATTCCTGACCAATTGTCCATGTATGCTTGGAATTGATCCTTAAAACCTTGGATTTGTGACTTTATCCCCAATATGATTAGTTTCTTCAATAGTTGGATGCATGTGATCCCAATTTGATTTTTCCTGGAGGTACTATGGTCGATCGTACTCATGATTCATGGAAGTTCGATGAAACATGAACAATTTTATGAACAATGAATAAACCTAGATATTTGAAAGGTTATGATGATCAATTTGGTTATTAAATAACAATAACTAGATGAAAATAGGTGCAGCCGTGTGAATAATGTGTGGAGGAACCCTCACAATGAATTAAGGGAATTTTCCAGTGAACGATGAATGATGAACATGATTTTTGGTCAGATCCACAAGTTTCAAGCAGATTCAGGGTGATATATATGGTGGATCAAGAATATTTGAGCATGAGGATTGGATATGACCGAATACTTGTCATATTCTAGGATGAACACAATATGTATAGCCCCTTCTGTAACAATAGTTAGGGTTTGAGAAATCTTAAGTAGGATACAATTTTTAGTCCCCCTAAACCCACCTTGTTCCACTTCCCAGATTGAAAAACCCATGTGATGGGTCAGATGAATGGGAAATCATGTGAAAGTACATGGGGTTTGGTACATATTTGTGTATTCTGATACATTATTGTGTATTATGGTACAAATACATGGTGAGTGGCACAGAATTGCAATCTTGGTTAGCTAGGACACAATGTGTAGTTCACCAACATGGTGTGTAATTATACATGGATAGGGAGTCGTGTATCCAACATGAACATAGAAAATCTATTAAGTGGGGACTCACGTCATGTGGGACCCCTCACATATAGGGTTCCACTTAGTTTCTTTTCAGGAAGCACCATTATTCTGTATCTCCATTGTTTGAACATGTATTTTGAACTATGAGTTGCATATCAAGAGTGTTTTTCTATGTACAAAGTGTTGGCATCCTTGATTGTGGACATAGAGGTATTATGTGGAATGTTATAGGAATTATTCTTTCATAGGAAACCCATGTGATGACAGTGATAAGGTAGGATCACAAGAGACATCTTCTGAGTGGTACCATCGAACTTATGATAGGAAGTTAGTCCTCGATAACTTTTGAGTGGTACCCTCCAACTTGGCTAAGCAGTGGGTCCATGACATCTTACGAGTGGTATCTTCTAGGTGTGTTTGGTAGTGGGTCCTTCACATCTTCTTAGTGGTACCCTCCAGTTGGGTTTGGATGTAACGACCTGAAATTTTGAATAAATCTTGTTTCCTGATTTTTTGTATTATTTTATTTTATTTTATACTCAACAAAACTATTTCATTTGATAACATGAGTATAATTAAAATGAGACCGTTGGGTTTTGACTGTTATATGACCATTGGTCAATTTGACCGCTGGAAACTAAACGTTTCGATTATTGTCTATAAATACAAGTAATCTTGGTTAATTAATATAGAAAGAAGATTTGATGGCCTCACCCAGTAGTCTTAGACCGATCGAAGCTCATCTAACAGAAATTGGGAAGGAGGTAGCACCACTAGGCATTGCTCTGGACAAAACCCATGCCGAACTTCATCGTGTGAAGCTAGAACGGAATCACCTTCACGAGAAGTTCAAAGTGATAGAAATTACTACTCGTGCGATGTTGGCTGAGCCTCCCTCGGATTCTCTAACCTTAACACACCTTACACTTAGGTCCTATGCTGGTGTGATAAGGGGATATCTAAGGAGACCGTAACTACCTTGTGTAATCCTTTGTTTTAAATAAAAATTGGGATTTCTTCTTATGATGAAGTTTATGAATTTTCAAATGACCGGATAAATATAGTATGCATATTTTGATGAATTTTAGAAAAAGGATATTTTAAAAAATGTTTATGTAAACCTTAAATAATTAAACATGTGTAATGATTTTTAAAAAATGGTCTTCTACAATTATGTTCAGTACGAAATTTGGAGTCTAATAAGATCAACTTAATTTTTGATGAATAGTAAATTATGAATAGTGATTTTTTGCTTAGGATTAGTAATGTGACCAAATGGATTATTAATCTCACTTAAATAAAGCTTTTATATAATTTAGACACCTTGATTAAGTAATGAGATTCAATAAAATGGGTAAATAACGGTTTCATAAATTATTATTCAAGTATTAGTTTTTTCGGATGAATAGTGTTTTTTAATTAAAAATTAAACTAAAAATATTTAGAAAATTATTTTTATAAAATGGATTATATTTTTTGAACTCAGAGCATCGATATTATGTTATGGTAATTTTTGGGGATTTTTCTGAAAAAAATGAATTTTCGGTGAATAGTGTATTTATTTAAAAAATAAATTAAAAATATTTAGAAAAATATTTTTTAAAAAATGGAGTTCATAAATGTAATTATAGCATCGATATTTGGTTAAGGTGATATTTTGGGATTTTTCTGAGAAAGATGAATTTTTCAGTGAATAGTAAACATGCAGTTTTAGGGTTTCAGTATGTTTAATGATATCATAACTGTGTCATGATGATGTCATGAGATATTTTAAGGGTTGGCCGGCCAAAGGTGATGCATTGTTGTATTGGGGTCCCCATGTGACCTAACTCCATGGTAAATTCCATGGGAGAGCACATGGTTTTGAGAAAAGCACTTGTGAGATGTCCCTTGGCCATTAATGCCTTGTCCCCTCACTTTCCCTATAAATACCCACCCTTTCCTCCTTTATGTTTCACTCTAAACTCTACCCCAACTAAGTTCTGGTCTCATTACCTCACAAGGAGTCCTCCCAAGGTTCCCCCAAGCATTCAAGGTCCAACCCATTGAGTTTTAAGAGTTACCTTTTAAGGTAAGGGTTCCGACCTCTCTCTTCCTTTTCAAGTAATCTCTTTTTTGTCATTTACTTTATACTTCATGTTCTTATGTTGGTGGATGTTCTTAAATATTAATATTACTTCCCTTTTTATTTTCATATGATGAGAGACCCCATCTTGCTCTCATCAATTCGTTTTAAGAATGTTTAAGTGGCACCGTTAGGTTGTCGAATTTTTAAGGGGATTCTTTCACCCTTCTCATTCTTTTCAAAGTTCTACTTTCATGTAAATTATTTCAAGTTCATTTTTAATTATGTTGGGGTATGATCTCTAAATTTATCATACTGATATTTTATTATCATATGATGAGAGACCCCATTTTATCTCTTCAATTCAGTATTTTGATGTTTTAAGTGGCACCGTTAGGCGGCTGAATTTTTAAGTGGTTCCTTCACCCTTCTCGTTTTCAAGTTCTACTTTCATGTCAAGTCTTTCAAGTTACTTTTTATTATGTTGGGTTATTATCTCTATATATATCATACAGATATTTTATGTTCATATGTTGAGAGACCCTATTTGATCTCATCAATTCATTTTTGGTTGAAGTTTATGTGACGTCGTTAGGCTGCCGAATTTTTATAAGAGAAATATTATTTTTGTCTTACTTCCATGTTTTTCATTTCAAATGGTATGTCCTTAAAATTTCATTACCATGATTCATATCATTTATATTCTATCCCCCTACTATTTTATGGATCATTTATGAGTGGGTGACCCATGTCCCCTCTCTTTTCAATGTTTTCTAAAACCTTGTAACATAGTTGTTATGCTGCAGAATTTTCATCTCAAAATGCCTCTCTCTTTTTCTCAAAATTATTTTATGTTATTAAGTGAATAACCAAATCTCTTATTTCTACAGAGGTATTCACATATATATCAAAACGTTCTATTTTAAATTCTGGGATTTACATACATGAAACCTGTTTTCCCTTTCCGTGGGTTTAAAGTGACGTAAAGATCATGTCTTTAAAGCAGTTTTTAAAATGTTATGATTATGAAATTAAACCCATTTATTTTATACTATATGGGTTATTTATGAAATTTTTGATGATGATATATGTGTCTCACATGAAAATAAAAGAAAATTTAAGGGTTCACCCTGATAGCGCTCCAATGCATTGGGTAATGATGTAACCACTAGAGATTATAATTTTCACGATATCTTGGTGAATAACCTTGGTAATTTTCAAATGACACCTTGGGGATGGACCTTGGTGATATGTTCATGATTTTCTATGTTAAATGATGTAGCCACATCTTAAAGTTATGAAAAATGTTATTTTTATTATGATATGCCAGGTGATTTCTTTATTATGCCTTAAAGTTCTTTTTCATGACATTGTTGAAGTATCTCAAGTTCACATGTAAAATGTTCCTCTTGTTTCCCTTACTGGTCCATCTGCTCACCCTTTCTTTTGATGTTTGTCCCTAGGTTATGAGATGCAGTAATGAACCTAGGATGAACATAAGGTGAAGCCTTTCAAGTGTTTAAGAAGAATGTTTTTTTTGTTTCATGTATTAAGTTCCTGGTTTCCAAGACACTAAACCTTAAAGATCCTTAGTTTTGTATAATGTAATGAAAGTTTATGTGATAAAAAGGCGGGATGCTATATGGGAAGTGGGTCCTCAATGTCTTTTGAGTGGTACCTTCTAGCTGGGATGGTTAGTGGGTCATCAATATCTTCTAAGTGATACCCTCCATTTGAGCTGGGTAGTGGGTCCTCAATGCTATAAAGTGAAAACCCCCTATTGTACCATGTGCATGTCCTTGACTTTTATTTTGTGCCCATTCAATTGTGCGACATAGTAACGAGGTGTGGTTACACTTTTATGGTTATTTCTGGGAAGACACATTAGATGATGGGAATTGTCAATAGACTTTTGGAACTATTGTCTAATTTTATTCCTGGGTTGAGCTTTGAGATAGGGATCCCCTTATTTTCTTGGTTTTGGTTTCATTGATTAAACACACACACACACACACACATTTCTTTATTTTATATCAACACATTGGTATTGGTTACTCTCCTTCAAAGAGAGGTGATGATGCACATGGTTTTCCATGTTCTTTCCATGTTTATCTTCTCATGTTTGGATGAGTCTATTATATTTCTATAGGTGGAGAAGACTCCAGGAGTTGTTCATCTATTCACCGTACCAATCCTCTTGTGTTTGTATTAGGTTACATTCACTCTTTGTTGGGTTGAGCTATAATCTTTTACCGTACCTCATGATATATATAGTATTTATATTCTATTTTATCTCTTAATTATCTCCCTTCAAAATTTTTGGTTTCCTAATGGGTATGTTCATACTCACCCCTGTATGGTATTTTCTTGCACATATTACATCTTATGCAGATGGTAGACCGGTTGACAAATACTTCCTAGGAGCATGGGGATACTGGTTTCTTAGACCACATACGATGTTCATTACTTGGGATTCAAAAGATGACCCTCTTTTAGCTAATTATTTTCCATTTTCCTATTAGGTTGGGGAAAATTTCTAGTTGGGAGTGTATTTTCCAATTTACTTTTTAGTTCACACTATAATTCTTTAGTACTGTCTCGAGGTTCATGTGTGCTTGGTTTAACTTATAACAGTGTTTCATATTTTATCCATTACCTATAAACTTTTTAATCGAGATGGATATTTGTGTGTGTAAAACTATTTGGGAAAAGGCCTCCCTAAGTTAGTTATACCTTCACCACATATCTCCACCCTTAGCCTATAGTGGTGGGCTTGGGGTAGTTGTGGCTCGAGACCTGGCTTGTGTCGGGTAGTGATAGGTTGGTATGATATAAATTTCATTCCTTGGATGTTTTTTGAATGTATCCCCTTAATAGGATTGTGTTGGGTTTAGGTAAATAGTTTCATAGGGTCTCAAGTGTGGCTCTCAGACTAGGGAATGTAGTTATGGTGTGACTGGTGATGTATCCATTCTTCAGGACCACGATTACCTACTTGTCAACTCGAAACGTCGATACATTTTTTGTAGGGTTTAATGGTACCTGATTTTTTTTTTGAGAATTTGAATTCCCTTATTGATTCAAATCACCATTGTTATATATATATGTATGATCATTTGACCAGGGTACTCATTGATAACTTTCATGATACTCCCATGATGACATCCATCCAAGATACGAGTTCTGGTTCATGATGAAGATATTATAAGTGAAGAGGTCCTGATTTAGTGTCCATACCAAATCCACTTCCTTCCTATGGGTATATAGTATCACATTTCTTTGTTGAGTAGCAGATCAAGTTGAGAATGAACACATGCTTAGTGATCTCGGCGAGTTCGAGTATCAGATGTTACCGAGGTTCCCCGACTTTCCCTATCCTGAGGTAGAAAAATATTAGATAGGGTTAGTGGCCCATATCATCAATATTTATCAAACCCCAATATATTATGTGGTTTCACTAATAGATATCCTCTTCCATGATGTAGATTGGAAACTACAGAGCCTTGTTACAAAAAATTCACACTGTGTCAACACTCTTGTGGGATGAATTCATTTAGCTATTCAGTGAGGCGTACTACCCATCCTACTTACGCTTATTCTAGATCCAAAAGATTATGGAGTAGAAGTAGATAGTGATGAAAATTTCTAAGTTGGTAGTGAGTTTCACAAAACTTAAACGTTACTCTATTGACATGATCCAAGATGGTAGCTTTTGAGTATAAAAGTTTGATTAGGAACTCCGCCGAGAGATCTAATATAGTGTTTTACCCTTTTGTCCCCATATATGATGGGGTGCTGGAGTGGGAATGTGTGACATATATATTTCTATCATAGGGACACTAGACTGCTAGAGGTAGTAGTGGAAACCATTGGACTGATTCATCTGCCACAACTAGTAGATTCTAGGCACTCGGATCACGACAGAAGAGAAATTTGTATGATTATACTCCAGCATGTGGTCAGAGGTAGCACAGAGTGCTAGGGTAGCCCATATAACGGTGGTGATTTTCTTGTGACTGGTATGGTAACAAGGTGCGTTAGTGTCCAACCAGATGTTCTGAGTATCACATTCAAATTTTTGATAGACTGCCATGGTAGAGACAACGTTGTGATCAGGGATCTCCTATGCATGGAAAGGGTGGTCCCCTGGGAGGAAAAGATTGAAAATGAGAGGGAGGAGCTATGAGTGGTGGATGTCGCTATGATATCCTTCCACCAACACCACCATGCAGTCCACATCATTCACCAGGAACTGGTGATCGGGGCCACAGAAAGCTCCAGACATTGGATGTCTATGATCCCTAACCACATGAGATTATAAGATATAAAATATGTGTGTTTTCAACTCTTTAGTTATATTTTAGCAGACACATGTTCTATAAATTCATTTATCTCTATACTATTGGGGTGAGATATGGAGCTCCCATTTCAAGCTCTAGCACAACAACTTCATCTCGAGATTCCTACATGGAACAATACTTATCTATATTTCATATGTCTCTAGTGGATGCAATAACATTGGAGAGAGAGGTCCACATGGGGAATTTTGGATGTAATGATGGAACCCCAGGACAAAATATTGGTCATTGATTGGATTTCCATGGTCTTATCCAAGTTTGACTTTCATTGTAGACAAGTCAAAAACGTACGCACTGATGGGATAAGATTCATCTTTTTTGGTGAGAGAGATCTCATGGAAGGGAAAGTGGGTTTCATGAGAGGGATGTTTCATCCCATCACCCATAAGTTGGTAAGTGTATTCCTTGCTTTAATAGGATCTTCATGCATCTGGGTTCCTTTATTTATGGAGGATAATACTGAAGTATTCCCTGAACACATTCTGGGACTACCTCTGATGTGAGTGATGTAGTTTTTCATTGACAATTATCAAAGGAAAACTCTCATATATTATGTGTCATATTGGATGGAACCTACCAAACTCTAGGATCTATGATTATAGTTAGATGTTGGTAAAAATAAAGGTTTTATCCAACCCATTGTGTCTCCTAGACAACTCTGGTATTGTTGGTTAATAACGCAAATGAGAGCTTACAACGTTTTATGGATTATTTCCACCTATACCAGGCCATAATAAATAAAAACTACCCCTTGACAAGGATTAATGAGCTATTTTACTATATGGGAGGTACAAGATGATTCTAGAAGATAGATCTCAGTTCTAGATACTCCTAGTTAAATGTTTTTGAGGCTAATATCCCAAATTTAGAATTCTAACGTCGTTACGAGAACTATGAGTTTTTAGTGATGTCCATTGTTGTAAAAACATCTACTATTGTGTTTACAGATATAATGAACTAGGTCTTCCAACCTTACATTGACCAGTTTTTATTTTCTCCATAAAAAAAACTCCTCTCCTATTTATCAGAGGTAGAGCATGAAGAGAACTTGGGTATGGTTTTTGATTTTCTTTAAGATAACTAGCTTTACAAAAAGCCTTCGAAGATCCATTTTTAGAGTCATGAGGTTCTCCTTCTGGAACATTTAATTTATGAGCATCTTTTAGCTATGGATCCCACAAATATCAATGAATATATATCTTGGGAGCCACCAAATAATGTTATAGAGGTGAAAAAATTTATTGGTTTGGAAGGGTACTAGAGGAGGCTTGTGGATGAATTCTTTAGAATCATATCCCCATTGCCACCCCAACGCAGAAAGAGTAGTATTTTACTAGGTCTGAGCAGTACTAGAGTTCCTTTGAGGAGTTGAGGAAGAGTTTGATGAGTAATTCAGTATTGAGACCAGCAAATTAAGGTGTGGAGTTTGTAGTGTATTGCAATGCCTCTTTAGATAATATCTGTTGTGTGTTGATGTAATGGTAGGAAGTTATCACATACATGATGAGGAAGTTTAGAACCCATGATCATAACTATGAAACTCAAGAACTAGAGCAAGAAGTGGTAGTCTTAGCCTAGAAGATGTGGAGAAAGTTCCTTCTCGGAGAGCACATTGTGATTTACTAATACCAGCAGAGTCTCAGGTACGTCCTCGTGCATAGAGACAAGAACCTGAGACAATGGAATAAGTTAGAGTTCATATAGGACTATTAATTTGAGATATTCTACAATATAGGTAAAGGTAACATTGTATAAGATTCCAATATCCATAATTACTAGGATCACACAGTGCATGAAGCTTCAATGTAGTTAGCTTCCCTATAGACCATCCTAGTGGAGAAGGAGGGTACAACATTTCTTCAGTCGATGGACTTGAATCCTTTTCCTCAAGAGAATGTATAATATTACCATATTTGATACATTGACTATAATGTATTACATAAAATGATATCCCAAGGATACTCAAAAAATACATGTTTTGAATAAGGGAATCATGTCATCTTATTTCAGGGGAGAAGATTGTATCCAGTCACATTGCAGGAATAGGTGATGTGAGAGTTCCACACATCTTCCTTAGATATACATCCTAGTCTTAGATTGATGTATAGAGTCCTTCAATGGTAGTTTTGGTGGTTTGAAATGAGATTAATAGTAGCTGAGTTCATCTATCAGTGCCTCACATGTCAGCGATTTAAGGATGAGAACCATGTTTTAGTAGATTTTTTATAGTCCCTTTAGATTCTACAGTGAAAGTTGGATGGTATTTCCATGGAAATTATCACATGGATTCCATGAACCACGATGATCCATGACAACATTTGGGATATAGCTGACCAAATCATGAATTTGGTGCACATACTGGCTACTAGGGAGAAGAGATCGGTAGAGAGTTTGGGGGTAGTTGTATGTACATGAGATCATTTTACTTAATGGGGTTCCCTCGATTATTTTCTCCAATCATGCTATGAAGTTTATATCACAATTACAGAGAGGAGTTTTAGAGTAATTCAAGGATCAAATGAGGTTGAGTAAAACATTTCAACCATAGACATATGGGCATAACAAGAACACTATCCAGGCGAGGGAGGATATGTTGAGGGCGTGAATGTTAGATTTTGGCTGGAGATGGGAGGATCACCTGCCACTTATATAATTTTTTTACAAGATCACCTACCACTCTACCAGTGGAAAAAAACATTTTGAGGACCTATATGGCAGAGATTATAGGTCACTGTTGTGGTGGATATATATCATCAATTCATATCTTGTGGGCCTAGATATGGTCCACATGATGATAGAAATTGTCCAAGTCATTATTGAGTGGATGAGAAGGACCAAGAGTGGTGAGAAATATTACACAGATTTCCATTAGAGTCCCTTGGAGTTTATTAAAGGACACAACCTTTTTGTATGAGTCTCCCCATGAAAAGTATTTCATAGGTTTGAATGAGGAGGAAATATATCCCTGAGGTTTATTGGGTTGTTCAAGATTGTGCAGATAGTTAGCAAGGTTGCCTAACACATTTCCTTACCCCCATAATTGGAGCATGTGCTAGATGTCTTCTACGTATCATATATGAGGAGATACGTCCATGACCCCACATGCATAATTGACTGGGGAGAGATAGATATTGAGGATAAAGACACATTCGAAGAGCACCAGATAGCTATTACGGATCAGAATGAGAGGACCTATGTGGGTGGAATGTCCCTTTGATTTTCATGTTGTGACAACACATAAACATGCATAAGAGATCCTTTGTGCGGGAGAGCCAAGTGTGATCTCAGTATCCCACGTGTTTTGCATAGGTTTTTCATTTTTTGAATGAAAATAATTAAGGAGGAAGTGTTGAAAAGACCCAATTTTTTCCTTGTAATAATTTGAAATGTTTCTATATATATTTCTAGAGGCAATCATTGGGATGGTGTACGATTACGTGGTCCAATTAACCTATAATAAATTTTATAAAAATATTAAATATATTTTATATTTTCTGAACATATCTTATTAAATAAAACATAAAAATATTAAATTGTTGATCAAATAAAAAATCCAAGACCACATTTGAGTCTAAAACATGGTATTTACACTGGCAATGACATAAAATGGGTTGGCACGGGGCGTTTAGATCCATAACTTATTGAAAGTATGTTTTGTGTGTGAATTAATTATTAATTTAATTAATTAATTTACTATGACCCAAATGATATGTTTATAAATATATCAATATGGAAAAAAATTAATTTTAGCACAAAATTATGGAATTCTCCCATGACGCTCTCCTCCTTCCTATTTTGAAAAATCACATCAAATGATGAATAATATTCAGATCCGAGTTGATTAGGATTCTATGACAGTAACAGATTCAATCAATTGTTGGAGGATGCATTCATTATCAATGATTGATCCATAATCAAGGTATCACTTGTCAATTGGTGTTTTCACACCTTTTATTAAACTAATTGAGTAATTCATTCTTCTATCTTCAATCTACATCCTATTTCACCCAATGCATGTGCCCAATTATTGAAATCTGATTATTTTGAATTGATCATCTTAACATCGTATCCCCATTCATTAACTATTGGCCATGAAATCATGGAATCCATCATTAAACCATTGGTGTGATGCCTTTCTCCCTAGTATTTTTCTCGTTACTTATAGGTTGGATCCACACAGTCCTGATTCAACATTTTTATGAGGTACAAAGCTTGATCAAACCCCATAATTCATGGAATATTGAAGAAACAAGAATGGTTTGGTGAATTGAGAATAGAACTAGGAACGTTGAGATATGATGATGATTGATTTGGTGAGAAAAGATCAATAACTTGATGAATATAGGTACGTTAGTGTGCACAAATTTCGGTGAAACCCTCATGATGAACAACAACCACTTTTTAAAGAAGGATGGTCAGACACTATGAATTTCTGTCAGATACACGATTTCTAATTCAATTCAAGGAGGTATCTAGGAAGATCGAGTAGATATGAGAATGAGGATTAAATATGGGATTTCCTGAAAAATCCCAACTAGATTCTATGTTCTATAATGAACTCATTGAATATACCCCCTAACATGAAAATAGATAGGGTTTAAGAAATCCTAAAGAGGAAGCAAATAGTATCCCCCCTTAGACGTTGTGTACCACTTTCCCTATTGGACAACAAGTGTGATTGGTCACACATATGGGAACTCGTGCGGAAGTACACAGAGTCTGGTATATGGATGTGTACTCCGGTACATGGACACAATGAGTAGCACATGACCTCAGTCTTAGTTATCCTGGACACACCGTGTAATCCACCTAAACGATGTGTATTTCTACATAGATATGGAGATGCATGTTATCCAGAGACAGAAACAAGATGTGAAGTGGTGCTACACACTTTGTGGGTCTCATTACATTCCATGTACCCCTTGGTGAATTTTTAGGAAACTTCAAATTTCAGTATATCCCTTGTTTAAAATCATATTTTGGATAGTGAGTATCCTATAATGGGTGTTTTTACATAGAACACGATAGTGTCTTTTGTTTTAGATGTTGAGGTACAATATGTAATGATATAGGCATGACTATTTTTGAGGTGACCCCGAAAACAACAATGATCAGGCAGGATCACTAGAGACATCTTCTGAGTTTTACCCTCCAGTTGGGATGGGCAATTGGTCCTCAATATCTTCTGAGTGGTAACCTCTAGATGGGATGGATAGTGGGTCCTTGATTTCTTTTGAGTGTTCCCATTTAGCTGAGTAGGGGAGTGGGCCCCTAAGATTTTCTGATTGGTACCCAATAACTGGTATTGGCAGTGGTTCATCAACATCTTCAGAGTGGTACCCTCCAACTGGACGGGCAGTGGGTCCTCAATATATTTTGATTGGTACCCTCCTGTTGATCTGGGTAGTGGGTCCTTAACACCATTGAAGTGCAATCCCCCTATTGTACTAGGGTGTGGGTCCTAAACATTGATTTTGTGCCCACTCATCTATTCGACATAATGACGTGGTGTGGTTAGACATGTACAATTAATTTTGGTAAACCCAAGAGATGATGGGCATCGTTTAGGGACTTTTAAAATTGTTAACTACTTATCTTATTTGGCTGAGATATGAGTTGTAGATCCCATTAATCTCTTGGTTTGTACTTACATGATTGATAATATATATATATATATATATATATATATATCATTCTTCTCTATCCACGCCATGGTTTTGGTTACTCTGCTTCCAAGAGATTAAAAGACTCATTGGGTATGCCACATGCTTTCCATGTTTATCTTCTCAATGTTAGAGAGTTTACTCTCCTAATATAGGCAGAAAAGACTCAAATAGTAGTTAATATACTCACCCTATTGATCCCCTTGTGTTTAGATGAGGACACATTCACTATTTTTTGGGTTGAGCTATACTCTTTCACTATAAATTATGCTATATACTTCCATTATCATGTACTATATCTCTTATTAACCCCCTTAATCTTTGGATGTGTCATACTGGGTATGTTTATAATCACCCATACATGTCATTTTCCTGCATGTATCATGCCTTTTTCAGATTATAGATAGGTTTACCATGATATTATAGGATCTTAGGGATACTAGGTTCTCGGACTATGTATGGAGGTCGTAGCTTGGGATTCATAAGCTAGGCCATATTTCACCTATTTATTTCCTAATTTTCTATCATATTGGAAGCCATTTCTGGTTGTCTGTGTATTTATCGATTTACTTTTCAGTTTACACTACTGTACTTTTGTACTGTCTAGAGTTTCATGCATTCTTGGTTGAATTTAATCCGTTTTGCATCTTTTATACATTCCCTATGCACTTTTTCATTGAGATAGATGTGTGTGTATAGGCATTTATAAAAATTACTCCATGAGTTAGTTATGCCTTCAATGCTTTTCACCACCCCTAGTCTATGGAGACAAAATTATAGTAGTTGAGGCTCGATCCCCGACTTAGGTTGGATCATGACAGGCACACTGCTGGCTAATGCTGATAGTGTAGAGGAGATCCGCTACTAAGAACCACCTCCACAACCCTTTCTATTATTATGAAACTTTGTCATATTTCTCTATAGACCCCTGAAACTACCGTTGGGTGGAAGATAATAGAAATAAAATCCAATATTTTTGTCCATATCTATTTCATTCCTGATATCTATGTCTACCATATTAGAATAATTGAATGTTAAATTATATATACCAATGATCAAATGTCTAGTCACAAGATGTGAAGGTATTTCTGTGCTTTCAACGGATTATTCATCCCCGAATCTGGTGAAAATTAACCATCCATAAAAGTAAATTGGTGGTCTCTTACACCAAACACTCTATCTCCTACAACAAGTGGAACTCCATGGAATTAGCTACCGTTAATGATTCCAAGAAGAACTTCTGAATAAATAGGGTCTTGAATCTATTCTACTCGATGTGAACTTCTGGTTTTCCAGAACTATGGAATCCAATAATTTCTTGGGAACCTCAATCTTCAAAATTCTGGATTTCACCATGATAGTATCTGGTTTCCTTAGGAAGTTGATGACCTAATAACATTTTCTAGCTTGTTCTTAGTCTCTTGGGGTTAAATCATACCCTTAATAGACGGGTTCTTCTTATATAGAAACTCTAACACTCGATTCATGTTTCCTATAACTATAGGTTGTTCCTCAATACCATGGTTCTAAACATGGGGTAAATTTTTGTTCATAATATGAACCATCCATATGATATCCTCTAAGAGATTCTAATCAAAATAAGGATTCCCAAAAGAAGAATATCCCATGGAACCCTCATGAGTAACCTATGTATGTCATATCCAAACAATGTTTCTATATTTTGTAAACATAAGATAATGATAAAAAAATATGTAATTCTCAATTAAAATCATAAAATCATAAGTAGAAAATGAGATGAAGGTAGAAAATTAATAAATGAGACACACATCCCAACATTCCATTGTGAGGTAATTCTCTTCATAGTATCATCTAGCTAAACACTCACTAACAAATACCTGCCAAATCCTAGAAATCATATATTCTACCTACCAAATTCCCAATACTAAGTATAACATTCCCTTTGATACCACATTTTCATGACTCATCATGATAAATCCATTAATCTTGGATCCAACCAAACTACGAGAAGACCCAAATGGAATTCATGTTCCCCAAAAACAGGTGACTAGCACTCAGTTATTAAATAAAATCCCTTAAAAATTATTTCTCCCAACCAAAAGTAAGATACATTACACACATATATATATAAAGATAATATAAATTTTCCATAATAAAATGGAAACAATGGTAATGATACTACTATAAGTTAGAAGATAAAACAAATATACATGTCCTAAAAACCCAATATAAAAAACTTGAAAAATAAAATCTGAGACTCTATGTGACATGTGGGAATCATCCCACTATCTCACCACCAGCTACATGTAATCTATGAACAAGAATGTTCACCACCACACTGAAACACCTATCATATTCTTGTATTAGATAAAATATGGTCTAAAACCCCCCAAAATTGTGTATAGGGTGTAAGATAAAAAGGCTTAGTTGGATCTCACCTAGGTGTTCCATATCAAGTCCTTTTACAATAATTCCAATTTAATCATGTCAAAAGAAAACAAGGCATGATAAAAAGTAAAATAGTTTGATTATAAAAGCATGGAAAATAGTTCCCCTTTTCCAAAACAATCACAAAACAAGTTAAATAGTTTCAAAGTATAATTCCAATAACCATTTACCCCAGTAAAATCATGTATCATCTCATATCAAATGAAGGTACAAAAATCTAATAAATATTGGAAAAAAACCCAAGTATAGGATAAGGTTATTCCATATATATCAATCATACCTCAATCTCGATCAACAACTAGTGCACACTCCAGTCCCTAGAGATCAAGAAAGAAATTATAGATAATAGAGAAACACCTCATAAGGTGATCCCCCTAGAATGTAAATAATTTTCTTAGATACAATGTATCTACAATATTATAATAGAGGATCATAACAAAAAATGAACCCCATTAGAATACGAATAGATGAGGCCCAATATTACACCTTCCACCTTAGCAACCAAGGCTCACATGTAAGACATGTGTGAAGTCAATTTGGGAGGGATATAGAATTTCAAAAACACCTCCAAAGAACCCCTTTTAATAGAAAAATCAATAAATTATAAAATCATGCCAATTAATTTAGAAAGCCATTTAGTAAATTAATATAGTTCACAGTTTATTGAACATAGGCCAAATAAATAACCACATACCTCAAAATCAGGTCATGAACCAAAAACGATGGAATCCACACACACTGGAAGGAATGGAATGAATGAAAAATGAACCGAGGCACTAACATTGATTTTAAAATTCTATAATAATTTTTCTATAATAAAATGTGTTGATATAGAAGGATGATCAAACTGTACCTTAGTAATAGCATGGAACACACTAAAACCAACAAGAGAGCTTGATTTTGGAAGAAAATAGAACAATGGATCTAGGTGAGATTGGAGAAGGATCATAAAATGATCAATAGATCCTAGAACATCATCCCATTACCACTTCCAATTCTAAGATAAAAAAGAAAATGAGAAGAGAATGTTTATACAAACTAAAAGAGGAGAAACCCAATGAACTGGATATCATTATGCTAACTGGAGAAGTCTATAAGTGACGGATTTCCCCCAAATTTTTTGGTTAGGACCTAGGGATTTAGGGAGAAGTGAGGTAGGTGATTTTAGAAGGACTCTGTAACTCAACATATTTAATTCCCTAGAATATGCATATTCATAGAGTGAATTATGAATTCAAGATGTGAACTTTTGGAGTGGATGATATACTAAAAACACAACACCTTAAAATAAAATACCCAAAGCCTCATTAAAAACATGAATAAAGTTATCACATTGTTATTGGTCTTAATGAAATGAAACAGAATCAAGGGTTCTTCCAAAAATTATTTCATTTTGTGATGATTTATTTCACAGTGTGAACCAATTCTTGTAGTTAAATTTCCTACCACGTCCTTTAAAGAAACCACTATATCACCATTAACACCACTTAATACTAAAAAATATACTCTTAATCATATGAATAACTAAAAATAATTAGGGAGTACAATTTTTCCCCAAACTAGGAATTTATAACCCTATAATGTTATATAGAAGAAAGATTATATGGGAAGTGGTGAGGCCACTACTGTCTCATCGATGATTCATGCTCCCCAGTGTCATGAAAATCTATCCTATTTTAATATGACAATTTAAAAATTAAAATACAATTCCCATTTAGGAAGTTAATATGAGAATAAAAAATCTCTAATGGTTTCTAAATAATAGAGATATTTGGCTCCAACTCAATCTTCACCCAACTCAAAACAAGGGATGGATCAGTGTTGTACATATTGAGCTCGAACATGTGAAAACATGACGAATATATGTCAACTGAGATAAAAATTCCATCAGATAAGCCACCTTTTTAACGTAATCAATTATCATAAATCATATAGTATATCATTGAGCTAGATTCCCCTTATTTCCCAAGATAATAGTGACCAAACTAAGGATAAACTTTAAAAAAGACTTGATCACTAATGGAAAAGGACAAAGTATGGAACCAACAATCAAAATACGATTTATATAAACACTAAATTATTACCATGAATTTATGTATATCTACAATTATCACCAAAATATCTTCAATAAGACTCAGTCCAAAAATAGAGGGCTCTCCCACCTTTGACCAATAAAGAGGTTACCTATAGAAGTGAGCATACAATGCCTCAAAGGGGTATATTTTGAAAAATGAATTGTATATCTTCTTATAATCGGACAAAACTATCCCTTGATGAATGTCCTATGTGAAACTAAAATCTAAGGCATAGAGAAGGTTAATACCCTCTAGAATATATATAGCACACTATGCCTGACCTTTCATTTTAGATGGAATGAAATACTCAATCTGACCTGAGTCCACATCACCTATTGGATAATATTAAAAAAAATCTAGAAGAAAACCTAGGATTGTTTCTAGATAAAATTGAAGAGGGGATCTCATTCATCAATGTGATATCTATCATGTACAACTTACCAAGATATTTAACATTGGTGGTGTCCCTGATTAGTATAAAATGAGTTTATTTTGTCAACTTATCAATCACCAACATGATGGTATTATTTTCTCAATATATTCAAATATATAAAACAACGAATTAAATGGAAACCACATCACATTTAAATACCAACACCAAAAGTTATCAGAGTATAAAATAAGGATTATGGAGATCTACCTATTGATAACTGTAATAAGTGGACACATATCTAGTGATGTCATTATTCATACATAGATTCCAGAAACACCACTTCAGGTCATAATGTACCTTCATTGTTCCTGAATGTGTGGACTGTAAAGAACTATGACAATCATGTAGCACTGGGTTCTGAAAAGATGATGGTATTAATAGCCTATTCTTGAAGTGAATAATTCCATCATATGGGAGAGAGAAACAAAAAATGGTCTCCCCAACATATAAGTTTCCCTGATTCCTCTAAGATCATTATGTAACCACAGACCCTAAAAAATTGATTGAATAATATATGATGATAAATGATAACTGGTAATAACCATTCTTGAATTATCCAATTTTTTTCCATTTGAAACTATGTGAAAATACCTATGAAGTTCCACACCTATTTCAATTATAGAACATCCTATGGTTGAATATTCATACTGACTGTATCAATGAATATATTTACTTTCCATGAAGTTTAGAATATGATGAATTAAAATTTTTAGTGATATTCCACCTACCACCTCTTTTGGAGATTCTAGTATTTCTAGGAAAAGATATAGATCATACTCTTATGATCAGAAAATACCATGGACCTCTCCCCCAATTGTAAATGTCATCATAAATTAAGCTCATGCATAACATTGCCAAGTATAAATCATGAGTGGGGTAATTTTTATTATGCGACTAAATATGACGAGTGATGTAGGACACAATGTGGTTATCATGTATAAAAAACCATATTCCTACACTAGAAGCATGATAGTATACCACATACCCCTTACCAGGATGAGAAAAGATCATAATAATAGAATATGTGATAAGTTGATTTAATTCCTGAAAATTTGCATTACACTTTTAATCCCAAGTAAATTTATCCTTTTCCTTGGTAAAAGAAGTAAAATGTGATTCTATATTTGATAAATCTATTAAAACCCATCAATAAATCTAGCTAAACCTAGGAAGTTCTTTATTTCAAATATTCTATGTTGTTCTTACCATGAAAGTTTAGGCTTCCACTTCTTATGGTCAAATGAAATCCCATGTTCCTAAATCATCTTTCCTATGAACATGAATTTTTTTATCCAGATATTTCATTTTGATAGCTTCCCATATAGACAAGGACTACTTAAAATTTCCAATACTGGATTCACATAGTGCTCATGATCATAATCATATCTTTAATAATATTTGAAATAATCCAAAATTACTATGGAAAATGTGTTATGATACTGATACAATATCTACATTCCAATTAGAAAACACTTCAATAGAGTTATACATTACAATATACTAATAATTGGTATACCTTCACTGAAAATTGGGCTCTATGATAATAGAATCTCATACCCTGAGTTAATGATAACCTAGTTAGAGTTCGGTTTTCAATAAAAAATTCTCCCCCTTTAACTAATCAAACATTCCATCCATACAAGTAAATGGATTATTGTTCTAAATAGTCACACATTCAATGTTTTTGTATTTTACAAAAAGAACAAAAAACTATCTCATACATGGAAAAGAGCATGGGGGATTTCCACATGGGAAAACTAGGGATAACAAAGCCTCCATCCATATGATAATCGAACTAGATCTTTAGATCCTTCAACTTAGCATGTGTCATATGATAAGTGGGAATAAAAATCGATTATCTACCTAAAACTAAACAAATCCGGAACAATACCTCACTTTATTAAAGAAGACAAGAATATTTATATGGGAAAAGATCATGAATTCACTAACAACCAAGGAAATATTTGGAAGAGGTGGAAGATAAATTTATCAAACTACAAAGATATACAAAAAAATTAATATTTATGTGGGAAGGACCATAATGATCAAACCTTGGGTACCAATCTCCCTCAAATTCCTATGATCTCCTATAAACATCCTATAATCAACCATGCAGATGATAATAGTAAATCTCAACTCAATTGGTGACTGGCTAATCCCTCATGATGATGATGTTGAAAATATCCAAATCAAGGATCATGAAATCATATACCGCCACTCTGTAAGCCATTGAAAAATAAAAATAGGGTTAATAGAACCCATTGTCTTTCCTATTACTAGAAGGGGTCTTCGAGTCATTAATAAAGGAGCTGATCTCATTTTGAAGATACAAAATATAAATAAAATGTGATGATATTAATTAGTGAAACACACAAATATAAAATATAGTAGTTTCTATATAATATGAAATAAAAAAGGTACATCTTAATCTATCTATAACTACATCATCCTATACTAGAAAATCATCAATTGTGTAGAGTTACTTCACAATCGAAGCTTGTAACTAAAGCTTTATTAATTTAGAAGTTTCTGACTACACTTTAGTACTCTTTGGAGTTAAAGATACTTGAACATAACATGGTGTATACATATCCTGGAAGAACCATTGCAGATGGCCTCAGTGGATACAAGAACTATAGACCCTCAAGGGTGCAAGAAAGAAACATTGGGTGTTTCCTTCCTACCACACTGAATGAAAATTTGGTTGCCACAACTATATAATAATGATAGTGTAGAGGAGGACCGCAGTTGGGAACCACCTCCACCACACTTGAAATTATAATTCCCCATTATATTCCTTCCCAGCATGCCAATAAAACCCCCACTGGGTGAAAGATAAGAGGAACAGAATCTAATCATTTACAAAATATCCATGTCATCCATCATATCCACATATACCCTCTCATCATAGGTGAAACAAATATATCTATTTACTGGTGATAAAATTTCTAGTTGAAAGTCCTATAGATTTTTCTATGATTTCAGCTAATCATTCATCACCACCTATGGATAAAAACAAACAATATCCACAAAAATGGGTTCAATTCTATGACACTGAATTATTTTATACTCTATGGAGAGAATCTTTAATGACTTTGATACCATCCGTGATTCAGGGAAGAATTGTGATGCCATGAACTAATCCGAGGCTCAAGCCGCAACTACCCCAAGACTGAATCTAAATGCCACGTGATAAAGACCTATGTCAAAGGCATAACTGGCATGCATATGACTTTTCCTACATACCTGTATGCACACATGAAACCATATCGATGTAAAAGTGTAGGGGGAGTAAAAGTAAAAGAATACGATGTCCAAGCGAACTACCCGGAATAAAAATACTCTAAATAGCATAAAATTATGGTATTAAAAATTGAAAAGTAATGTGACATAATACATTCCCAACCAATAAATAGTCCCCAAACTGAAAAATCTAGAAAATTAAGATAATGATAGATCCCAACTTCTGAAACCCAATCTGTGACCACCATACATGGTCCATTGTACTAGGTATCCCTGAAATCTTCTAAAGTCACCACTGAACTTTTCATCATTTACATAACACATAACAAATTTGGGAAAATCCCATGTGTGGGTGAGTATTTACATACATAGTAGGATGCCCTGAAAGATGAAGGGGGACTATTAAGAGATAGAATGGGAATAAAAAGACAGTAGATGCAAGACACATCCAAGTTGAACAAATCATCCCAAAAGAGCATTGAATATAAACTCTCCCAAACACAGAGGGATCTACATGATGAGAAGATAAAATATACCTCAAGTATTCACCACATATAATAAGAGAGTATATTAATCTAACTAGGAGAATCTAATCACAAAAAGCACATGGTATACCCAGCGTGTCTTCTCCTCTCCTAGAAGGAGAGTACCCAAATCCAAGGGTATGGATACAGAAGAATATATATATATATATATATATATATACTCAGTGAAAGAAGAAAAAAGATAGAGTAAGGGGATCTACAAATCACATCTCATCCCAAGAATAAAAGTATCAGAAAGCTCTAAATTTCCATCAATTATGGATAGTATCTCATGCGTCCTCTGAAAAGTAACTGTTCTAGTGAAGCCACACCTTTTCACTGTGCCATATAGTCGAGGGGCCACAAACATGAAGTAGATGACACATTACCTAGTTCTTCAATGGGGGATCCACTATATAGGTATACATAGAGGACCCCCACCCAGGGAAATGGGGGAGGTACACCCTATTAATATATGTAGAGTCTCATGAAGATGTCAATGGGGGGTTCTACTCTAGTGTAATGAGGACCTAAACCCTATTATGATAGGGGGTTTTACTTGATAGGTAGAGGACCTATTCCATTGAAGATGTGGGAGGGGGGGGGGGGGTTCCCCTATAATGTACAAGGACCCATGCCCTGGTGTTACAAGGGGGTTCCACTCTGGTAATTTAGGATCCATTTCCTACTGGGTAGGGGCCCTGGTGGTCGTAGGCCCACACCCTGGTACCCTGGGGGGAGAGGGTCCCCTCTAGTCATTGAGGACCCTCGCATTAACCAATGGGGGTGGACTTAGAATAATCCTCATGTGATCTTTCTTGATCAATTCCATCATCAGACACCACATTAGTAAAAACCGTGCTTGAAACATTTCAAATCATATATTGAAAGCCACAAAAGATGACCCCAACTTATTCTAAATTGGAAAACACTCATTATAAGCTACTATTGGGCCAAAATATGAGTTTAAATGAAAGATATACTAAACATTGATGTTTCCTAAATGTGTTCAAGGGGTACACGATGAGTGAGGGGACAAACCTTATGTGTGGTCCCAATCTACTACCTAGTCATGTCACCGTTTGACACATGGATCTGGACTGTGTAAGTGTAGACACTGTGAAGGTCGACTACGTGGTGGGTCCATGATAACTGGGATCAGTAGGTCTTCTTTTGGCCATGTCCGTGTATCAGACCCCATGTCCATATATTAACCCTGTGTCGATCTACATGACCCCATGTCTATGTACTCATGTCCACATCCATGTACCTAACCATGTAATTCCATATGGGATCCCACCCATTTGATCTATCAGAAGGTCTTCTTATCTTGGGAAGGGGTACCTGGCTTGCATGAGCACTAAATGTTGTTTCATCTTTATCTTTTCTCAATACCCTAGCCACCACACATGAGGGTCTACAGACCTTGTGTTCATCCTTATACATGACGTGTAGTAAGTATTTTCAGTGAAATTTAGATACATGATCCAAAAACCAAATATGATATTGAAATTTGATTTAGGCCTCAAATTTACCCTTAATTTTTGGATATATCATCAGCCTGTGTATTCTAGACCTCCAGTGGCCAGATATTCAAATTTAGTTGGGTTCCATGTGATCTCATACACAGTTTCACATATCCAAGACTTATACCTTCAATTAATCAACAAATTATCATTCAAATTATCACCAAACACCCATAAGCATTAAATATCTATTTGAGGTTCATAATCTCTTACCTCATTTTTGATTTCGTTGAAATTATAGTGGTCCGATCGGGATCGATAATACCTTTAAAGGCCAGACTAGGACCACAAGGTCCAACCGGTGACGAATAAGAAGAAAAAGAAGGGGAAATCATATAAACAAAGGTCTAAACATTGTTTTCCAATGTTTCATAGCCAACAATCAAGAACAGACATCCAGGGGTTAGAAAATATTGAAATAAATTAATTTAAATCAGTACATAGGCACATAAAAAGGTTAGAATAAGTATAGATCGATAAAAGGGTTCAATCTACACAATAAATTTAATCAAATAAGGATTAAATCAAAACATTTATAAGTCCAACTAGGATATTGGACCATTCTTTTTCAGATAATGTCCTCGCCAAATATTGAGAGGGTTTGTTGTGATAACTGTGTTATGATCTACTCTGATCCATCATTTCATCGTAGTCTGATGAGGTTTACCAATAGTGGAGGAAGGAAGAGAACTATAATTATCCTAGGTTTTATGGGGCTTACCCTAGAAAATTCACATTTTTAGTAGTGATATTGATATTATTTCTATGTTAAAATGAATCAATAAATAAATTTAATAATTAATTAACTCACTAAATATACCAAAAACATGTGAGGAGTCTAAACACCCTATTCCAACCTATTTTAATTCATCCCTTGGAAAACACTGAATTCTAGACTCAGTCGTAGTCTCAGACTTCTAATCTGAGCATCCCCTTTAAGATTTATACATTTTTCAATAATAATATATTTATACACAATATAAAATATATTTAATATTTTTCTACAATTAATTCAGGGAAAAATAGGCCACTTAAATACATGCCGTATCAGCTCATAGCTATGGAAATATATATTGAAATATTTCAAAGTCTTGAAAAGAAAAAAGGAGGGTCTCTACATCATTCTCTCATAAAATATATTCATCCAAAAAAAGAAAAAAACAAACAACTTGACATACTGAGACCATACTTGCCTCTCATACTCCAAGGAACTCTTATGTATTTTTTTGTGTTTCCACAACACACAAACCAAGGGTATAATTCATCCACACAGGCTCCTCTCATGCTAATACACAATAAGAACTAGGTGATCTTTAATAGTGGACCCTTCCTTGATGTACAGATCACCGTAGCAAATAATGTACGTAGGGTCATGCTTGTATCTCCTCATCAGTGGAAAATGGAAGATATCATGTACCCTCTCTAACTATGTGGGTAGGGAGAGGTGGTAGGAAACCTCTACAACCCTCTGAATGATCTCGAATTGCCCGATGAATCTCAAGGATAGCTTGCCTCCCCAGAAGAACCTCTGTAATCGTCATTATGGGGAGACTCTTAGGAGATTTCCATCTCCCTACTCAAACTCCAAGGGCCTACAACGACGATCTATGTGCTCTGGGCTGTCATCATCTTCTCACATATGACCCGAACATTCAGCATCATCATCAGTACCATATTTGGATGCACAAGAGATGTCTCACCAATATATATCCATCATAAGGGTGACCTGAATCGTCTCTACTACACGGACTCAAAAGGTTCCATCCTATTGGTAGAGTGGTATTTGTTGTTTTATACAAACTATACCAAGGGAAAATGATCCTCCTTTCTCCAGAAAAAGTCTAACATTCAATACATCAACCTATCTTCCAACACATGGATAGTGTAATATTCCTTTCCATCAGTTTGAGGGTGAAAGGATGTACTCATCCCCATATGGTCCATGAATTCCTTCTACAGGCCTCTCCGAAATCATGACTAAAACTGCACATCACAATTGGAGAAACATTTTGAGGAAACCCCAAGATGGAGAATGATCTCACATATGTACAACTACCCCAAAATATCCCTCAAACTCTAATACCTGTTATAAATGAACTGAGATGACTTAATGAGTCATTATACTATCACCAAGATGTTGTTAAGGCCATTCTATATGTGCATAAACCCTATATCAAATTCCGTGGATATTCCATCCCATTTTCACTCTGAGATCTCAAGGGGACGCAACACACCTGCAATAACCTGGTGCTCAAATTTCACATACAATAAAGTGTGACACTGAGAGACAAAATCATCTACTATATTCCTCATGATGGACCACTAAAACTACCACTAAAGGACTCTTTATATCTATCCCACACCAAGTTGTACAACTAGGAGAGAAGTGTGGAACTCTTGCATCACCTCCTCCCGCATCTTGACTAGAACCAGTGGCCACGCCTGGAACAATATTATATGATTCTCTCCATCAATATACACACCAGGTGAGTCACCTATTGATATATAATCACATAAGCCTCATAGTCAATGTCACCTAATTGGGAATCTCTCACATGCTCGATAAACAATGGAGTTAATACCAATGATTGATTAAAATATATACATTTTTCTTCACAAGGGTTAGTTGCAAGGAGGAAAAATACTCTGAAGCATCCTATACTAAGATATCTTGGGATTTCTTGATACTGGAATCAATAAAAAAGTCACCCTTCCCCAAAGTATATACTATCTCAAAGTCATATTACTGTTGGAACTGCAAACATTGTTGTTTTTTTGGGTTCAAGTCTCTCTACGTGAAGACTTAAATGAGACTCTGGTGGTCTATGTAATCCGAAAATTTCTCCCCCAGAAGGTAGAATCTCCACATCCATAGTGTAAAGACTACCGCTCGCAGCTTTAGTCTACGAGTCACATAGTTCTGCACATGGTGTATCAACTTCCTCCACATATATGAGATAACTACCTACATTTTCATCAACAAGTAACTGGGTGTAGCTCCATATGCATCATAATATAGTACATACTAAATTCCATCTTATGGTTGTAACAACACCATTTTACTCATCATCCTCATCCTAAACTCCTCAATGTCACCCTACAAATTCTCATACTAGGTAAACAGATTCCCTTTCCACATCAGTGTGGTCAAAGTAGAGGGAACTCTATATAAGTCTACAATAAACCTCATGTAGTATCCATCCAAGCCAAGTAAGATCCATACCTCAGACACACTCTAGGGTGGATCCCAAAAAATCACTTCATTGAACATCATTGGTCCCATGACTAAACCATTCTTAGAAATGAGACTCCCTAGAAAGTGAACTTCATGAATCCAGAATTGGCACCTTGATAGATTTCTACAGATTTGGTGCTCTCAAAGCTAATCCAGGACCATCCTCAAGTTCTCTTCATGTTCCTCCACTAATACATGGTAGATGGGTTTTTCATCAATGATGAAAATATAAAAATGGTTGAAGTAAATCTAGATGTCCTGGTTCATCAAAATCATAAACAAGGTGGGAGAATTTATCATAACAAATGGAATCACATGGAACTCAGATTTTTCACAACGACATCAAAATTCCATCATTGGAATATTAGCCTCTCTAAACATTATCTTGTTTTAGAGAAACCTAAGATCAATATTAGGGAACAATGTCACAATTTGTTAAAGTGGCCTTCTATCCTCAACAACTGGTATTTATTCTTTATTGTGGTTTGGTTTATGTGATGACAATCCATGAAATGTTTCAAACTCCTATCCACATTTTTCACGAACAACACTGGAGCTACCCAGGGTGACCAACTTGGTCTAATGAAACCATTTTCATAAAGGTCCCCCTACAGTAACCAAAACTCATGGATTGTATTAGGTGAAATCGAAAATGCGAAATAAGATATCAGAGCAGTTCCATGATGCAAGTCAAAGAAAAACTCCATTTCTTGCCTCAGAGGTAGTGCCAAAACATCCTTGGGGAAGACATTCATATAATCATATATCATTGAAGGAACCAATAACCATAAATATCTACAACACCAAGTGATATAGTTTATTAATAATGGATGATGGGTTATAACCTACTTCTCACAGAACTCACTCATCCCACCATGATATCTCTCTCACCAAAAAAGAGAATCTTGTTCCATAAGTAAGAAGGAATCTAACCTGTTTTTGGTTAGAGTCATGTTCGGATCCAACCGTGGACAAAAAATCCCTACCCAGGATAACATTATAAGGTTCCATCATGTTAAGGAAAAGGTACCATGTGAACCTCTCTCCACCTAGTAAAAGGTTTAACAAATAGATGACTAATGATACAGAAGAAGCGTTCATGGTAGGAACCTCAGGATGAAGCTTCTAGGCTAGAGACTCTACTGGTATATCTAACTCTTCTCCCATGAGTAAATATCCGAAGGAATGGATGAATCATGTGTCTATTAATAATGATGAAATAGTATAAAACACACAGAATATTCCTCTAATAAAATTGTGCACTGTGATATCATAAGCCTCCAAAGCCTACAACTATTTATGGCCCTCACCTCCAGCCCCATGATCCTGATGTCAACCATACAATGGTGGTTGTGGAAGGATATAATAACATAATCCACCAACCCTAGTTACTATAGATCCACTTCTATCTTCACCACCTATAGAAACACTCTTCCCATCCTTGGAAGATCCCTGATCATAGAGCTACTGATACAATGGATGTCCATTAGTTATATTCATATGTAGATCATCACATCTGGTTAGGCTGTCTCACTCCATGTGAGCTCACCCATATCAAGAAAACTAATGGCCCTCCTTGGTTTTCCTTATCCCCCTATTCTACCCCTTACCACTTGTTTGATTTTGATCATGGGGACGTCTCCTGTTCCGAGATCTTGGTGTTGGGTGTCTGAAAGTCATTGTAGATGACTCAACATTGTGGATTCCACTTCCAACACTACTTGTCTATAATTCCCATAAAATAAATATCGCTTTCACTATTTACCTATCCAGTTCCCATTATAGGTGGGGATACATAAGTTCAACACAATAGCATGAATCTCTTAGCAGAGTCTCCGGTCAAACTTCCATGTTCAGAATTAGTTGTCTCATGAAGAGTAGTAAATAATTCTTATAAACCTTGATTCATACTAATCCACTATCATCCCTTTGTATTGAATCTCCAAATTCTCCTAGATCCAAAATGAGTGTAAGAAATAGGGGTTTACTACTCATGGAAGAGCTATTGGACATTTCTCCATGAAAGTGTCGACCCATCATGCATCTAGGTAACAGGGCTCCACAAGAATCCAACTACTCTATGGAAAAGGATAGCTACCAGTGTAACCACCTGATCTATCATTGTCTAATGATCCTGAAAACATAGACCCTCAACTCTAGAAAATAATATACTTCCTATGGATCTGAATCTCTACAGAACCTCAGTTCCCTTTGGCACTAGAACTGACAGAGAATGATAAGCCTACGAGCATCCTTTTCTTGATATGCTGGAATTATTTTCTACACAATAGGTGGAGGTTTTCTACCTTCCAACATTGAGGAAGGGTTCATGGGATAGTCCTTAAACTAAGTCCTCTTAACTCGTCGAATCATCGTCATGGTCTGGAACTGGTATCCAATATGGATGTTTTCTTGGAGGCATCCTGAGATTTATGAATTCTCACCATTATTAGGTGATAATATAAATATATCAATAAAAATGGAGAGCTAAATCAAGAATAAAGGTCCAAGACACAGTAATATATGATTCATATACCATTGATCCCTGCAAAAAATGTATTGGTATGCCGAGTTAACAATTAGGTAGTCAAGTTCATTGCAAATGAACATGTGAGATTCCAAAACCACACTGGACTCCCTGGCCTGAGATCCATACTCAAGAAACATTGAAACAGTTTCCTTAATTCCTTCCATATCCTTATAAGGTTACTAGTCCAAACAAAGTCCCATGAATTGAACCATTTCTGATACCAATCCTTCACTACCCAACCCAATTCGGGGATCTGGAGACAAATACCCCAAGACTACCTCTATAGTTGATGGACTTGCGTCTAGTGCTGAAGGAATAATTAACGTGGGGAGGACTTTTCCTAAGTACCTATACACACAAATAGCCATATAGATGAAAATTTGTAGAGGGAGTACATGTAAGAGAACCTGAAATCTTAGGGAACAACCATGCCTGAAAAACCTATAAGAAGTACAAGAGTACATTAGTATAAATTGAAACAAAAAGGGTAAAAATACACACTCAGATAGAAAATAGGTCAACATAAAAAAACTATAAAATTAACTTACTAATAGAGCCCAACTCCTAAAACCAAAACCTTAACCACTATACATGGTCTAATGTACCAGGTATCCCAATGATCCTTTAAAGTCACCACCAACCTTTCCATAATCTTTTTAAGACACAATAGGTGTGTGAATATCCCATGTAGGTGTGAGTATATACATACCCAATAAGAAAACCTGAAAGATATATGGGGTGAAGTAAGAGATTCAATAGGAAAATAAAAACCGTAGATGCAAGATACATTCAAAGAGAACAACTCAATCCCAGAAGAAGAGTGAAAGTAACCTCATACAAACACAATGTGATCAACATTGTGATTAGAAAAAGTACACATTGATACTTAAACACATATATTAGTAATGTAGACTCATCTACTTGTGATAAGTTAAAAACATAATTCACATGGAATAACTTGAGCATCATCAGATCTCTTAGAAACAGATTAACTAAATCCAAGGGCATGGATATAGAAGAATGTAAATATATAAATACTCATTTGAAGAATCTCAAAGGAGAGATTGAAGAGATATAAATCTCCTAGATCATCCTATGAATAATACTAGTATATGGTTTTGGAATTACTTCAATGATTCCCAATATGTCACACGTCTTTCCAGAAGTAATTGTCCAAGTCAAGCCAGGCCTAATCACTATGCCGCACAATCGAGGGGACACAAACATGATGTACAAGACCTATTCACTATTGTATCAAAGGGGTTCTAATATGTATGTATCTTTAGAGGTCCCAAACCCATGCCGAAGGGGTTACACTCTATAAGTATCCATAGAGGACATGCTCTCATGCCGATGGGGGGTTTCACACTATTGTCATTAGGACCCTCACCCTATGCTGATTGGGGGTTACACTCAGTAGGTAGAATACTCGTACCCATACCAATGGTAGGTCCCACTCTAAAGGATGAGTAACTGAATCCTCGTGTGAAAAGGGGGATACACTCTGGTCATTGAGGACCCGTTTCCTACCCGGTAGGGGATTCCACAGAAATGTTAGTCATAGAGGACCCACACCCATACTGATGGGGGGTTTCACAGTACTGGTTGAAGACCCACACCCATGTACCATGGGGGGGGGGGGGGGTTACACTCATGTTATAGAGGACCTACAACCTACCCCATATGGGGATTCCACTTATAATAATCCTCGAGCGATCGTACCTGATCACCACTATCATTGGGAATCACCTTAATAAGTAGCATGCTCAAAAAATTTCATACTATATCTCAAAATCCACAAAATAGGGAACCATTGAATTCTATGTGGAAAACACTAAAGACAGGAAACTCATAGACCAAAATATATTTCCAAAAAATGTGATATGAATACTTTAGGTTTCCTCAAATGAGTTTAAGGGGTACACGATGTGTGGGGGGAAACATATGACAAGTTATCCGGATCTTACCCCCGGTTGTGTCCCCAAACAACACATAGATATGAACCGTTTATGATTAGGAAATGTCTAGGTGGACTAAAAAAATGTCCATGCTATTCAGAACCAATTAGTGTCTTCATGACTGTGTTCGTTTACAAGACTCCATGTCAGTGTACTGACCTTGTGTCTATGTACCTGACCCTATGTCTGTATAATAAGGTATATGGTTGTGTACATGGCCATTTAATTTCACACTAGATCCCACCCCTGTGATCCATGACACATTTTTCTAATATCGGGAAGGTATACATGGGGTGTAGGAGGGATATATGTTGTGTCATCCTTTTCTTTTCTCAAAACCCTAGCCACTACACTTAAGGGGCTATACACCATGTGTTCATCCTTGTACACTGTGTGTAGTTGGGATTTTAATAAAAATACATATCCACGATCCAAGTCCCAAATATGATATATGTGTTTGATTCCATCCTTGAATAATATTTTAGTTTTTTGAAATGTCATCAATCAACAGATTATGGACCTCAATAGATGGAAACATGAATATGATTGGGTTCTATGTGATACCGTATGCCACCACACATCTCTAAGCCTTAAAAATTGGATTAATCCAAAAACATATCATCCCAATGATCACCAAACGCCCATAAAAATTCTAGATATATGCTAGTTTCATTGATCTCTACATCGTTCATGATTTCATTTCAATTTTGGTGGTCCGATCAAGCTTGACATCACCCGACAATGTCAACAATGGACCACAGGGTCCTTCCTATGAAGAAAGAAAAGAAAAAAAGGAGAAAAGAAAATAAAATAGGTTTAGAAATCATTTTCAAGTGTTATTTTCCATCAATCAAGAACATACATTGTTAGAAAACATTGACAGAAGTAAATTTAAATCGATACCCGGGTGCATGACTGAAAATTAATTTTTTTATTAAAATAGACCACCTTTTAAGGGGTGAGGGGTGAACCCATGACATCAGTGACTTAGAAAAAACAAATAGCCCAAATGAACCAAAATCTCATATCCAAAAGCAACCAGGGTGTATGCACAGGCTAAAATTATCGCATATCTATTGAAGGGGTTAACCATCTTAATAAATTTAATAAAAATAGCATAAATCCAAAAAATGAAAAGTCCTACTTATATATTGGACTGTTCTTCATTAAATAATTTTTCATCCAGTGATTGAGAATAGTCATTGCATATTCTGCATCTTGATCTGCTCTGATCTGAAATTTTGTCGTGTCTAATGAGATTCACCAATGAAAGATGGAGGAAGAGATGTGGAATTATCCTATAGTTTGTGCATCCAACCATAGATAATTAACCCTATAAGTAATATAATAAATCATTTTCTACATAAAAATAAATAAATAAATAAATTTGATAAATAATTAACTCATTTAATGTACCGCCAATGAGAACAAATTAGAAACAACCAAAACAGTCCAATTTTATGTCTTGTACAGGGTAAACACCACGTTAAAGACTCAACCATGGTATCATATTTTCTATCCAAGAAACCATATAATATTTATCCCATTTTTTATGAATATTTTCATGCACAATATAAAATATATTAAATATTTTTTAAAAATTAATTTCGGGAACAGCGGGCCCCAGAATCACACACTGTCTCAATGCATAGCTCTCTCTATATATATATATATACAAATATTTCAATGTTTTATAATGAAAAAACTAGGTCTATACAAGAAATAATGAATAAAAATGATATTTAATCCCTTCTATTAAAAGACTATATACCATTTTTCCTAAACCATTCAATCCCATCCTCGATTGTGGGGACCCTCATGCTTGAGGGTTATACATTTCACCATGATAGTCCTAGGTTTCCATAAGATGTTGAAGACTGATCAAAATTGTCTAACCATTCCATCATCACATGGGGTTTATTTATACCCTTATAGGAAAAGGAAATCTCAGGTATGAACTCTCACACACAATATCTATATCCTCTTACTCTAGGTTTTTCCTCAACAACATGGTTCTAAAATCCGAGTATGTTTTGTTCCATGGAATGATATATCCATATGGTATCCTATAATAGATTATAATACAATGGATTATTCCCTTGTGGATCACATACCATAGTTACCTCTTAAAGAATATATAGAATACATCTTAGTGGAATGTTTTTGTACACTAGAAACTGAAGAGAATGAAAAAATATGTTAATCATAATTTAAACTAGAACATCATAAGGAAAACTGACATTAAGGTACAAACTAAAAATAGGAAACACACATACCATCAAACCATACGGACTAAATGCTCTTGATGTTATGATATGTCCAGACACTAAAAAAAACTACAACTCATGTCCCAAAAATACCATATCCTATATACTGATCTACCAAGACTAAGAATAACATACCATATGATACTAAATATTGATAACATAGCCCATAAAACTCATCCATTTTTTCTTTTTATTGGACCATGGAAATACCCAAAGGCAATTCTTTTTCCCTATGAGTCGGTGACTAGTACTCGAGCATCAAAAATAACCATAGGGAATGATTTCTCCCTGCCTAAAATAAGATACATGGAATATATATTGAGAAAAAAATAAATAAGATATAATAAAAGAGGAACATGGTAGAAATAAAATCCAATGCATCATGATAAAAACAATATACATGTCCAAAAAACAACTAACAGATAAAATAAGTTGACTAAAAAATATCCACATCACTATAGTGCCTTTACCTTTTTTTCATTGCACAAAATAAGGTATAAACACCCCAAAATGAGTATGTGTGGTGTGATATATATAAGGTTAGTAGGATTAAATTGAGGTGTCATATATCACATCTCTGTCAAATAATCCAAATATTCTCAAATAAAAATAAAACAATGCATGATAAATGGGTAAATATTTTTATATAAAAATTGTTGTAAACAGTTCTTCTTTTCCAAATCCTTCATAGAACCCAGTAAACCAGTTCATAGAATAATTACAATCAAAATTTAGATTTATTATAGTATGTATCATCTCTCTTAAAAAAAGTAGTATAAATCCAACACATAAGGGAAAATATTCCAAGTACAACATATGTTCATACTACATGGGTCAGTCGTATCTCCATATCAATAGAATACAAGTGTAAACTCAAGTACCATAGCCTCTGCATAAAATTATGGAGAACAGAGGAACACCCAGAAAATGAACACGAAATAATGTCCACGAATTTCATATATCCAATTTATCTATGATATAGAAATGGTGGAGAACCTGAGTAAGTGATCCCCCATAAAATACTAATGGAAATTGAAAAATACTAAAACATACACATTTGTACCCAATGATCACATGTGTGGAATATAAAAAATAAATTTCAATGGGATTTCAATTTTCAAAAACAATTCCAACCAACCCTTTATTCATTAAACAGGTATTTGAAAACAAATTTGACAATCCATTTTAAAATTATTTTAAAAAAATTCATTTACAAAATAGGGGAAAACCATATTTTCTAAAAAACCACTTAACACACACAAATCAATCAATCCAAAAGTAATTCCAATTCAATTTGAAATCCATTTAATAAATCAAGATCATTCATGGTTAATAGAATATTGGATAGATATAAAACAACAGTCATTAAACTCGGACCACCAACCAACTGCGATGGGATACTCACACAATAGAAGGAATAGAATGTAAGAAAAACAAAATAAACCTTGACATTAATTATACAATGTTATAATAATGTTTCTATATGAAAAGTGTAGATAGATAATTAAGATCAACAAATATTTCAACAATCACACACACGACACCACAACCGATTGGACTACTAGGCTTCAGAAAAAATCTCAGAGGAGTTATAAAAGATATTTTAGAAGGATTATAACATGATAAATAGATCAAAAAAACCAATCTCGAGAGTGCCTCCAATTCCAATATAAATGAATAAAAGATGAATAGAAATACCTTACATACCAAAAGAGGAGCAACAAACCAAACTAGAGATGAAATCACAAATTAGAGAAGCCTAGAAGAGGTGGATTCACCCAAAATCAAATAGAGAAGATGTAAGGTTTGGGATGATAAGAGGAAGGTAAATAAGATGTGGGTAAACTATTCAATACATTTAATTCACTATAATATTCATAATTCATGACATGAATTATGAATTCATGGTGTGAACATTTGGAATGAATAATATGACAAAAAACTGGTCACCTCAACTTAAAATAATAAAATAATTATTCAAGACATGAATAAAATTATTATTTCACAAATAGTATTTATTTTTTTAATGGGAGTCATGGGTTCTTTAAAAAAAATTAAGGTTGTGATGATTTATTTCATGGTGTGAATGGACTCTTGTAGCAAGCATCCAGCATAAGGTCTTTTGAAAAAAACCCCATATTTCCCCAAACACCATTTGAACCCAACAAATTAACACATAACCATAAAATTGAATGCAACGTAACTATGATGTTATATGACCAATGTGTTTTGGAGATCATTTATTTTTATGACATAATTTTTATAGGATCGAATGAAGAATCATGTGATTTTTTTACAGAATGCTTGATGTGTGAGTTTTGGTTACCCCTGATTAAAGATTTAATTTTATACTTTCTTTATAGGTGACTCCATGAAGGAATGAAATATTTATTTCACAATATAAATATTCTTACATGTTAAAAAATAGGATTTGAACAGGGGATTCCAGGATGATCAAACCACTAGTAGTTACAAAGATACTGTTTTAAAGAGTTGATAATGACTAGAGCATTGATACAATGGAATATAAGAAGATCATTATAAACCTATTACACCTTACTAAGAAACCAATCAAAATTATGTTTTAAACTTATCAATATAAATGGAAATAAATATATACCATGGAATGATACTTACAAGTAGTAAAAATGATTGTTCTTTTTTCTCAATAACATAGTGTGTTTCAGATAGTTTCACATCGAAACATCACATCATGAGTTGTCGGTTTGAAATTATATCTTCAATAACCCAAAGAAAGAGGTTATTTTAATTTATTGTCCAAATATATAATATATAACATCTTAAAGTACCAAATAGTATAGTTGTCATAGGAGGCTAGATACATAAATGATTATCATATTACATTTGAAAACAATAAATACAACAAAATATTCTAGTGACGACTTTAACATTTATTTTAGTGTATCTATGAAATAATTTATAAATCAATTGTTGGTATCCTAGGTATATTAAAAAATAATAATTATTTAGCTCATATTATCAGTAAGATAAAGTATACTAAAAATATATCATAGGATAAAAAAAGCATGAATAAATGGTAGAGATAAACAATAATCAAATATTCAATAAAACTAATATTAATAAAGGGGACTAAATCTATGGATTCCTTATATATCTAAATAATCACTTGGATAAAAAAGGCCAGTTTTATATTGATATAATGAATAATGGTGGACATTATAATATTCCCATCAAGGCGTTGTCTTAATGCATCAAAAATTAGTTGGTAAGGAATAACCTAAATACCAAAACTCGTTTATCTCATGAGATTCAATAATACATATAAGTTCTATAACATACCCTTCTCATCACTTAATAATTCCAATTAATTCATCATAAGAAATAAATGAATAATAATTCAACACATAATCATATAAAAATTCATATTGAAAAACTATAATATCAAATGTTAATATTTTTTCCATTCAATAAATAGAGCATCATGATCATAATCCATATAGAGAAATAAAGTGGACTATGTCACTGGAGTATATTGTCTACAAATAATAAATTTCATCAATTGATTTTTTAAAAGATTAGAATACTTTTAATATATCACTAAAACATTTCATGAGGACAATAAACCTTTCTTTTTGAAATAACGTATTTAAAATTTAAAAATTTACTCAATATTATGAAAGTAATATTATTTTAAAATTACCATGAGAACTTGTGAAGTAATTTTCAATGTAAAAAATAGTCATGATTTTAGGAAAATATATTTATGCAGTAAAAAATAAAAAAAGATTCTATTCAAACATTTGGTAAAAACAACATTATTTTGAAAATGAAAGAAATAATTTTTAAATGTTTTTTAAAAATAAAACAATGGGAATAATGAAATTAATAAATTGTTTAAAAGTAGTAAAGGAATTCATGAAAATAATTTAAAGAAAATATTGATATGGAAGAAAAATATTCCTGACCGAATAGAAAAAAAGTTAGTTTTCCATAAGAATATTCATTTAGACTTTCTGCACTTAGAGAGAGAAAAATGAAAGTAAAACATGTCATTTATTGAAATAACCATCATATAATAAGTTACATAATACTTGTGAGAAGAAGACCATATAATTACATAATAAAAAATTTAATTCTCAATAATCTGGGTAAAAAGTGAGATTGTAACATAAAACCCTTACTCCAAGTTTGACTTACCAAATAGGTGATTCAAAACCCCGATATAATAAATTTTAATTTATTTTAATTTTATTTCAGATCCATAATCTTCCTTATAAAATCACATACAATGTCATCGTAACATCATATCACCTATTTATTAATAATTATTTATTAATGTAACAGCCCAAGATTTTATGAAAAATATTCTTTTTAATTTAACTAATGTCTTGTGTTGTACGCTACACCAAAAGGAGATTGCACAACACGCATCCTTGACTTGCCTTGCATTACACACAATCGCTACCTTCCACAATAGCGTGTGTAGTACGCAATAACGAGTTTCACTAAACAACAATATGCTATTAAAATATTATTAAAACTAGCCGTTATGAATAGTAATAACCACTTTTTGAAATTTTGTAAATTTTATTTTTCAAAATGGAATTCATTATTGGATTCGTAATATCAAAATTATCTTAGGATGAAATTTTGGTGATTTTTGGATAACTTTCATATTTTGATGAATAGTGAAAATTACTAAATTTTAATTAAAAACAACTTTTTCAATCGAAATAATTAATTGTGATAAATTATTAATTTGAGTGGTTTTAAAGTACATTTAGAATATATTTTTCCAATTTAATACAATGTTGGTCATTGGATGTAATTTCACATTTAAACCAGACATAAACAAGTGTCAATCTTTTGAGAGTTATTATTTCTTAAGAACATGCTATTTGTTTTGACGACGGGAATTAATTTTTAAATTAGTTAATGCAACTGATATGTTTTGAATTTGGTAAAATAGACATCATTTTTGTGTTCATAATATCGAATATAGCTTATGCCTAATTTTTGATATTTTTCTAAAAACTTTCGATTTTTGATGAATAGTGAAACCACTAAGTGGTAGTTAAAAAAACTGAATTGTTCATAAAACTTAATTTTACCACTTCTGTGAGTGGAATTTCAAAAATCTGAGAGACACGGTTGATGTCAGTAAGTAAAATTTGGTTCAATGAGATGAAAATAATTTTTTTGGTGAATAGTAACTTTTTTCTTTTTTTTACCACGGTTAAAAGTAAATAGGGTAATTAAGGGTAGAAATGATATTCTTATTACCCTAACACATGTCCTAATTCTATTGGAGAAGTGTAATTCAACAAAAAAACTTATTAATAAAATATTACCATTTAGGCCCACTTGGATTAGATTAGGACATTTATTATTAATTTATTTAAAGAAGGGTTAAAATAGATAAAATCAAAGTTTAATAAGTAAATAATTTTTAATATGGGGTTATACATAATATAAATTCTACTATAAATATTCATTATAAAGATAAAAAGATTTCCTACATAATGGTATTTTATTTGTAATTTTTATATATTAAATAATTTAATTTATTTATGACACAACGATGAGGCAGTAATTATCTTATTAATGAAATATTGACATAATTGATGTTATAAATACCCAAATAAATATAATTTGAGACTTTTTATGAATTACAATAATTTTATAGGTTAATATGACATGTTAGTGTGGATTTATGTAACTATTTTCGAACTTATAATTATGTTATGATTTTCACAAAAATCAATTACTAAATAGTGTCAAAATTGACATAAAATAGTTTTTAAAACAAATATTATATTATTAATTGTTATTTTATTCCTAAAAATCTATGGTTCGGAAAAATGACTTATATAAGGTTATATATATTAATAATAATCAACTTGGGGTTTGTTTGTCTTCTTATAGTAAGTTTATTAACCTTATAGTGTAAGAACACAAGAAGACACGACAAAAGTAAAATTATTTAACTTAATGTTAAATCTAAATGATAAGGTTAAAATAGGAACCTAAACTTGTCTAAATTCTATTGGATGAGAGTATTTCGACCCCTCCACACCTTAGCCTCTAAATAAATCAATTTGGAGCTATTTAAAACCGAACTTGACTTTATAATAAAATAATATTTTTAGTTATTCCAAAGGTGCCCCTCTCCTCCCATATAAAAGGGCACCTCCTCCCTCTCTTCCTCACACAACTTTGAGCCTTAAATCTCGGCCAAACCCTGCCAAATTCTCTTCTCCACTTCCCTAGCAACATCCTAGAGGTTCTGGTCTTCCTCAAAGACCAATTTTAGTGCCCTAAGAGGAGGTCTCAAAGAGGCGCTTCAAAGAAGAGGTAATTTCCGTTACCGATTCTTTCACCTTTATTTCTTCTTCCACTTCTTCTTCTTAGGTTGTTTCATTATGAAGTAATAACATTAGTATCACTCATATACTGATATTTTATTATAAGTATGAAACAATCCTATTTCACCTTCTATCCATCCTACGGAAAACGAAATCACCACGCCGTAGTGTAATCTATTTTCCACCACCACCTTACTTGGATGGGTATAATGGTGTAAATAATGACTATATATAACTATTATAAAGTGATATTGATTCTGAAATAGTATACATATACTCCAATAAAATTCCACTTCATAGGAACGATATCATCACTCGTGCGTACGTACGGAATACCGTCTCCACGATGTGATGCGACTCGTTATACATGATCCTCATTTCATAATGATTATATAAATGAATTGAATGAATGAATATGATATATATTACACTAATACCATTCTGGAAATGAGGTATCTATAACCTAAATAAAAGAATAAGAATTTATTCGACAAAACACGCATAAGAACAAAAAGTTATAAACACCTGAATAACAAGTAGCAATGAAATATTACTACTAAGAAGCTAAGAATATGACCATATATGATATCATAAAAATAAGTATGATTCTGGAATAAGTCAATAACATTATTTAAATCATTATAAAGTAGGATCGGACACTTACAAAGCAAGTCGGACCTAAGGTAAGGGAAATATCACAATCTCATTTTTATATGAGATTGTTTTTACTTTGGCATTAACTGGGGTGTATTTTATCATCCACATCCATGTTTCATCAATATGTAATATTATTTCCATCCACATACAACTATTTAAATCCAATTTTACCCTTCAATGAGTTTTTAGTAAAGTATATGTAAGGAATCTTTTGTTGTTTTTCGTACGAGGTACTTTTCGACTTTTTTGACAAAAGTACGAAGAATGTTTTTTTTCACTTATACGGCATGAATGGATTTTAAAAAAAAATTATTTCCATGAAGCTTCCTTTATAATTTTTAATGTTTATTTTTAATCAAATTATTTTAGTTTCAAATTGTAAGACATGTTTAGAAAGGAAAATGTTTTTGAAGTAGAAAGGATATTTTCCTCAAGAATGGAGTTCAAGTGTTTTATCAAAATTATTTTCCATCTAAGATAATAAAGGGTTCTGTTTTTAACCCTATTGTTACATTGATTTTATTATGTTGTTATGGAAATATTTTTCTGAATTCCTTTATATTATATGAATTGTTTTATGATGTCATGATGTTTAAGATTCTCATTTGTATTACATGGGTTATGCAATGATGTATGATTTATGATTTTTTGGCACACATAAGAATGATATCATTATGAGATGGGTGTGACCTATATCTCCCTCCAATGTATTGGGTAAGGATTTTATATCTCATGAGATAGACATGGCTGGAATGGTAGGTTATACCGGTTCGGTGAAACAGGACTGAAACGAGGGTGACTCGGTTCAGAAAGGGACTTTGTCCACTAAGATAGTCTTGGCAACGAGTCTTGACTAATAAGAAATGATTCTCTATGATTATGTGTGTATGCCAAAAAGTTTAATATTTTAAGTTATGATTATTTTGATGACATTTCACTGCCATGAGTTATCCCAGGTTATGAAATTATGATCTCTTTTACAGGTTAAGATTTCCAAAAGTTATGTGCTTATGTATATGATGTGATTGATATTTCTTTTGTTTACCCTTACTGAGCATTTGAGCTCACCCTTTTATATTTTCTTTTCCCCAGGATATAAAGAAAGGTTTTAGGTATAAAAAAAGGAACATATTTATGGGAGATGTTGAAGATCTTTCACCAGGATTAGATGATTATATTCTGAGTTTCCAAAGACACTAAACTATTACAATCCTTGTGTGTGTGTTTTTGTTATGTACTAAGTATTCCGTAAATGTAATGTAATGTCCATGTACGTCAAGATTTGGGTCTCTACAGTTGGTATCAGAGGAAAGGTTTAGTCAGCCTTTGGAAACTAGGATGCGAGAACTTTAGTGAGTTCCCTAGAGATATTTCTAAGGTATGTCTAGGGATGTCTCTAAGGTTAAGTATACGTATAGGTTATAGTCCTAGAATTGTGCTAACGATCTTATAATTTAACCTAAGATGTTAGATATTGAGGGTACTCCCCCTTTATTATGTTTTTTTCCCTATCATGATTTTTTCCTCTCACACTATTATTTTTGGGGTTTAGACGATGGCTTGAACCCGAAGGAACCATGTTGATCAATGCAATGGACAATGAAATGATTGTCCTCCTCAACAAAAAAATGTTATGGGAGATGGAGTGAAAAATCTTATTGCTATACTTACACAAGCTATGAATCATTCTGGACTTCCAAATGAGCAGAGAACGGAACAATATTCTATTGAGTCCTTCATGAGGCAACGTCCACCTTCTTTCAGTGGGTCTTCTGATCCACTTGTTGCTGAACAATGGATCAGTACCACTGAAAAGATATTTTCAGTTCTTCAATGTTCTGAACATGATAAAGTCATCTTAGCAGTATATCGTTTGGAAGGTGAACCTGATCAATGGTGGAATCTTATCAAGAATACAAGGCAAAGAGATGAAATTGAGTCCATGGAATGGGACGAGTTCAAGAAATTATTTTTCAATAAGTACTTCCCTCGTATTCTTCGAACAAATATGGAGAAGGAGTTTCTTGAACTAAAGCAAAAGGATGATGAATCTGTTGGTATATACGAAGCGAATTTTACAAGACTTCCAAGGTATGCATCTGGCATTATCATCCAACATGAAAGTAAAGTTGATCGATTTTTCATTGGATTAAAACTATGTCTTCGAAGGGCATTAGCTATAAGAGACTTTAATAGCTATGAAGAAATTTTGCGTTGTGCTCTCAAGGTAGAAATGGAAGATGGTATTACTTATCCATCTCATAATTTTGACAAGAAACGAAAGATGGAGTTCAAGGAGAAATCTCAGAATAATGGTGAAAAGAAGATGAATGTTTCCTTATGCTCAAAGTGTGGAAAGAAACATGGTGGAGATTGTCTTAAAGGGACTAGAAAATTTTTTAAGAGTGGAAAAGAAGGTCATCGAGCAGCTGAGTGTCGAGGTAATGGAAAAATGGTTTCTAATGATGTGAATAAAGAAAACACTGCAGAGAATGCACCACCAACACTTCAATTCTTCAAGTGAAAGGAAATGGGGCATTATGCTAATAAATGCCCTAATCCAAGGGTTAGTGATGATCAACATGAGAAACCACTTAAGGAAAAGGACAAAGGGAAGTCACATGCGATCACTATTGGTGATGTTGAATATGAAAACGATGTGGTGGAATGATTAAGTGTTTGTGTAATGGGATTCCAAAATAATATTGTATATATTATTGTGGAATATTGGAATATTTATGTTTTGGTCTATTGTGGTTTTCAATAATTTTATGGTACCGGTAACCATGAAAAGTGATTGAGACATTTTTGGTAAACAGATGATATGAGCATAATGAAGGGATAAGAAGATAATGAGATGTTTGATTGTATTCATGATCTCGTGATTGATATAAGGACTAAGTGATATCATGGTTTGAGTATTTAGAATTTTGAGGATTTTGGTATGTGGAATGTGTTAACTTTTAACTGCATTCATGTTTTCACTAAGGTTCAATGGGTATTCATTCTTCATGAGAATACATTATTAAGGTATTCACATGTTTGTAATTTGACCAACTAGATATATCTTATGATATATGGGGGATAAATGATGGCATTCACGTTATTATTCTGTGACAATTCAAGTAATCATTTTCTTTATACTATGAGCTTGGACCGAAGTATTTTAGATAAGCCTAAAGATTAGAATGGATTATGTTGGACATAAGTTAGGATAAAAAGTTTTTTGATATTATTGATGGGATGTTATAGTAATATAACTTTAGAAAAAGGACAACCTGCAGGACGGGCGACAACCCATCGCGTCGGACAAGGCTGTGGGAATCGAACCCACAACCGAAGTGCGACTGGCCTTTATCGCCTACAACTGGCCTATAGGAAGTCCCTGTTTAGTAGAAACTAGTTTTATTATATTAAGCAGTATGATATATGAAGTATAAGTCCATTTTAGGAACCATATATGATTAATCTCACTATAGAATGACTTATGTATATTTAATAACTTTTGCTAACCATTTGTTTGAGACAGATGGAATGACCCGTCATTCTATCACATGATCTCCTAACACTTCACGAATAACAAATTCAACTTCATTTATTTAAGAGATGAAGTGGAAATTGTTCAAGGCATGAACAACAGTGAGATTGTAACAAAATAAAGTAAGTATTTATTCTAATTCAAATTCTTCAACTTTAGGGAAACGATCTTGAAAACCAAAAATGTTGTCCTAGTGCTCTTATATCTGATTAATCAGATGATACCTTAGATCATCACAAATTTATGGATTTGTGATTGTTGGATTTTCCATAGCCATGTTCTCTACCACTCTCCATCAGAACATGATGGTTAGATTTTTCTTCCATATCCATATTTTCACCTATGTGGAAACCCATTGATTAGTTTATTTGGGTAACCGTTACGTTTCATACTTTCGTTTTTAAAGATTGGTTTTCATATTCCTTTTTACGATGTGGGTTTCTATTAGAGAAACGTTTTAATAGTAAACCATTTATAACCCCAACAAATTTCGAGGGAGAAATTCATTTTAAGGGGGGTAGAATGTAACAGCCCAAGATTTTATGAAAAATATTCTTTTTAATTTCACTAATGTCTTGTGTTGTACGCTACACAAAAAAGAGCTTGCAAAACACGCATCCTTGACTTTCCTTGCATTACACACAATCGCGACCATCCTCAATAGCGTGTGTAGTACGCAATAATGAGTTTCACTAAACAACAATATGCTATTAAAATATTATTAAAACTAGCCGTTATGAATAGTAATAACCAATTTTTGAAATTTTGTAAATTTTATTTTTCAAAATGGAATTCATTTTTGGATTCGTAATATTGAAATTAGCTTAGGGTAAAATTTTGGTGATTTTCGGATAACTTTCATATTTTGATGAATAGTTAAAATTACTAAATTTTAATTAAAAACAACTTTTTCAATAGAAATAATTAATTGTGAAAAATTATTAATTTGAGTGGTTTTAAAGTATATTTAGAATATATTTTTACAATTTAATACAATGTTGGTCATTGGATGTAATTTCACATTTAAACCAGACATAAACAAGTGTCAATCTTTTGATAGTTATTATTTCTTAAGAACACGCTATTTGTTTTGACGACGGGAATTAATTTTTAAATTAGTTAATGCAACTGATATGTTTTGAATTTGTTAAAATAGACATCATTTTAGAGTTCATAATATCAAATATAGCTTAGGCCTAATTTTTGATATTTTTCTGAAAACTTTCGATTTTTGATGAATAGTGAAACCACTAAGTGGTAGTTAAAAAAACTGAATTGTTCATAAAACTTAATTTTACCGCTTCTGTGAGTGGAATTTCAAAAATCTGAGAGACACGGTTGATGTCAGTAAGTAAAATGTGGTTCAATGAGATGAAAATAATTTTTTTGGTGAATAGTAACTTTTTACTTTTTTTTCCACGGTTAAAAGTAAATAGGGTAATTAAGGGTAGAAATGATATTATTATTACCCTAAAACATGTCCTAATTCTATTGGACAAGTGTAATTCGACCAAAAACAAACTTAGGAATAAAATATGACCATTTAGGCCCACTTGGATTAGATTATGACATTTATTATTAATTTATTTAAAGAAGGGTTAAAATAGATAAAATCAAAGTTTAATAAGTAAATAATTTTTAATATGGGGTTATACATAAGATACATTCGACTATAAATATTCATTAGAAAGCTAAAAATATTTCCTACATAATGGTATTTTATTTTTAATTTTTAGACATTAAATAATTTAGTTTCTTTATGACACAACGATGATGCAGTAATTATCTTATTAATGAAATATTGACATAATTGATGTTATAAATACCCAAATAAATATAATTTGAGACTTTTTATGAATTACACTAATTTTATAGGTTAATATGACATGTTAGTGAGGATGTATTTAACTTTTTTCGAACTTATCATTCTGTTATGATTTTCACAAAAATCAATTACTAAATAGTGTCAAAATTTACATAAAATAGTTTTTAAAACAAATATTATATTATTAATTTTTATTTTATTCTTAAAAATCTATGGTTCGGCAAAATGACTTAGATAAGGTTATATATATTAATAATAAACAACTTAGGGTTCTTTTAGCTTCTTATAGTAAGTTTATTAACCTTATAGTGTAAGAACACAAGAAGACACAACTAAAGTAAAATTATTTAACATAATGTTAAATCTAAATGATAAGGTTAAAATAGGAACCTAAACTTGTCTAAATTCTATTGGATGAGAGGATTTAGACCCCTCCCCACCTTAGCCTCAAAATAAATCAATTTGGAGCTATTTAAAACAGAACTTGACTTTATAATAAAATAATATTTTTAGTTATTCCAAAGATGCCCCTCTCCTCCCTTATAAAAGGGCACCTCCTCCCTCTCTTCCTCACACAACTTTGAGCCTTCAATCACAGACAAACCCTGCAAAGGTCTCTTCTCCACTTCCCTAGAAACATCCTAGAGGTTCTGGTCTTCCTCAAAGACCAATTTTAGTGCCCTAAGATGAGGTCTCAAAGAGGCGCTTCAAAGAAGAGGTAATTTCCGTTACCGATTCTTTCACCTTTATTTCTTCTTCCACTTCTTCTTCTTAGGTTGTTTCATTATGAAGTAATAACATCAGTATCACTCATATACTGATATGTTATTATAAGTATGAAACAATCCTATTTCACCATCTATCCATCCTACGGAAAACGAAATCACCACGTCGTGGTGTAATCTATTTTCCACCACCACCTTACTTGGATGGGTATAATGGTGTAAATAATGACTATATATGACTATTATAAAGTGATATTGATTATGAAATAGTATACATATACTCCAATACAATTACACTTCATAGGAACGATATCATCACTCGTGCGTACGTACGGAATACCGTCTCCACGATGTGATGCGACTCGTTCTACATGATCTTCATTTCATAATGATTATATAAATTAATTGAATGAATGAATATGATATATATTACACTAATACCATTCTGGAAATGAGGTATCTATAACCTAAATAAAAGAATAAGAATTTATTCGACAAAACACGCATAAGAACAAAAAGTTATAAACACCCGAATAACAAGTAGCAATGAAATATTACTACTAAGAAGCTAAGAATATGACCATATATGATATCATAAAAATAAGTATGATTCTGGAATAAGTCAATAACATTATTTAAATCATTATATAGGAGGTTCGGACACTTACAAAGCAAGTCGGACCTAAGGTAAGGGAAATATCACAATCTCATTTTTATCTGAGATTGTTTTTACCTTGGCATTTACTGGGGTGTATTTTATCATCCACATCCATGTTTCCTCAATATGTAATATTATTTCCATCAAAATACAATTGTTTAAATCCAATTTTACCCTTCGATGAGTTTTTAGTAAAGTATATGAAATTAATCTTTTGTCGTTTTTCGTACGAGGTACTTTTTGACTTTTCCGACAAAAGTACAAAGAATGTTTTTTTAACATATACGGCATGAATGGATTTAAAAAAAAATTATTTCCATGAAGCTTCCTTTATAAGTTTTCATGTTTATTTTTAATCATCTTCTTTTAGTTTCAAATTGTAAGACATGTTAAGAAAGGAAAATGTTTTTGAAGTAGAAAGGATATTTTCCTCAAGAATGGAGTTCAAGTGTTTTATCAAAATTATTTTCCATCTAAGATAATAAAGGGTTTTGTTTTTATCCCTATTATTACATTGATTTGATTATTTTGTGATGGAAATATTTTTATGAATTCCTTTATCTTATATGAATTGTTTTATGATGTCATGATGTTTAAGATTCCCATTTGTATTACATGGGTTATGCAATGATGTATGATTTATGATTTTGTGGCACACATAAGAATGGTATCATTATGAGATGGGTGGGACCTATATCTCCATCCAATGCATTGGGTAAATATTTTATATCTCATGAGATAGACATGGCTGGAATGGTAGGTTATACCGGTTCAGTGAAACAGGACTGAAACGAGGGTGACTCGGTTCCGAAAGGGACTTTGTCCACTAAGATAGTCTTGGCAACGAGTCTTGACTAATAAGAAATGATTCTCTATGATTATGTGTGTATTCCACAAAGTTTAATGTTTTAAGTTATGATTATTTTGATGACATTTCACTTCCATGATTTATCCCATGTTATGAAATTATGATCTCTTTTACAGGTTAAGATTTCCAAAAGTTATGTGCTTATGTATATGATGTGATTGATATTTCTTTTGTTTACCCTTACTGAGCATTTGAGCTCACCCTTTTATGTTTTATTTTCCCCAGGATATAAAGAACGGTTTTAGGTATAAAAAAGGAAGATCTTTATGGGAGATTTTGAAGATCTTTCACCAGGATTAGAAGATTATATTCCGAGTTTCCAAAGACACTAAACTGTTACGATCCTTGTGTGTGTGTTTTTTTTATGTACTAAGTATTCCGTAAATGTAATGTAATGTCCATGTACGTCAGGATTTGGGTCTCTACAATTAATATCATTGTTTTCAGTGATAACTATTTCATTATTCATGCATGTTTCCGTTCAATAGTTCTAGTACTACAACCTTGAGCTTGGTTACAACATATCCATAATTTTTGTTATTCAATGTATATCTTGTTTTTACAAAATAACAAAATCATTAAACATTATTTAATTATTCATATCATAATCATTATAACATCACCAATGTAGGGGTAAACTAACCTAAACAATAGTGTGTTATAAAGAAAAAATGGGTAATAACATGATAAAGAATAATAATAAAATTAAATTCTAAACATTGTATTATTGTCATATATATTACATATATCCGATATAAAATATTTTAGAACTTTCTATAATAAGATTATATTAATAAATAAATTATATTGCTTTATAGAGTTGGTAGTGCACACATACGCACGAGCAACACTATCATTTTTTTGAAGGTATATGGGAATAAAGATAGATGATATATATTATATTTACAAAATAATAATTACTTCCTAAATATTATATATATTTATGATTTTTATCATTATAACTATCCAAGTAAATTGATGTTGAAAAATGAATTATGTTTTTATGTGGTGGTAGTTGGTCGTACGTATGTATGAGATTTTTTTTAGTTTCTATATGATGGAATGGAGGTGGAAAATGGTTGTAATATAACAATAAAAAAACTTATTTTATATAGGATACTAGATATATTATTCTTGGATGAGTTGAATATATTTATAATATGCACAATAATAAATAAAATTTTAATGAGTTAGTAAAGATGATTACCTTTTCCTTGAGAGACCTATTTTAACATAGTACTTATGCTTTCTTAGGTTGATATTAGTAAAATAAAAAATATCAAGAACTAATGGAAGGAATCTTGGGTGTTTTTTTGTACGGATTTTGTAACATCTCGTCCCTCCTCATTTTCCTGAATCGAGCCTGAAGTGATACTTGTTCTTAAGTGATATTCCTGAGGAACCAAATGTTGGAAAATAATTCCAAGGACATCATGAATATTGAGGAAATGTTTTTTCCATTGAAATTATAACAATCAATGAAACGTGTCGTTACCAAAAAACTATATGATGTATGTCAAAAATGTATCACAATTCAACCACTTTCTAAAAAATATAAAAACCATACCAATACCAAATCTGAGTACTAACCATAAGACTAAAACAAAACAACTCAAGAAACAATGATATAACTCCATATATTTACACTAAGATCCAAGATTCTACACCAAAACCCCGCGCATGCATCACAATGAACCACTAAATATATGATATTATTTGATTTTACCCATGTCCCAGAATACCAAATCTACAAAAGAATCCATGTTCCAAATCAGGGGGGAGTAATAATACTCAACATGTCCTCCCAAAATGTCATACCCACTCATTACACTAGGTTATAACAATTTCGTATAATTATATAAAATAATTTATTTAAAACCATTAACAATGCTACAAATTCCAACAATCCAAACACACCCTTACTAAAATAGTTTACCCAAACAACACTTTATAAAGGAAAAAACAAAATAATTCACCACAGATTTTCCCAATTTAAATTGCAATAACCCATTCATATTTTCGTGAATGAATATAAATTTCATCCATAAACACATTCAACCCTCACAAGCTCAGTGTTACCATTGACAATGAAACTTTACATCCAACCACATCCCGTTTTTATTATGGTACTTCACACCACATTAAAATTCATTGATACCGGTACTTCTCTCCCACTACCCAACCAACCCAACTCATTTTTAATCAATTAATCCACATACATAAAATCAACACTTAAAAGAATCATATCCACTAATATTTTTCAAACCATATTTCCTACACACATGTCAAAACCATATCGATAAAATAAATCGTTTATTGAAAACACCCTTAATCCATATACATTCCAAATTCCTTTCAATAAATTTTTTTTTATTGAAAACCATTTTCACCAACTATTTCTTGTAAATCCCATCAATAAAAAAATGTTAAAATAACCAATTTAAAATCCATAAATAAAGAACATTTCACGAAATTATCATATTTACCCAAAATCTATAAATCAATACTAAAGATATTTCATACAAGCTTCACACAACAATATTTAAACAAAATTAAATAAAAACCATTAAATTTTAATTAATCCTTCTAGTTATAGGTATAGGAGATTTGAGTGAACCCACCTACATTTAGGGTTTTGGTGAAAAATACCAACAACAAAAACATACAAAAATTCGGAGTCAAAACTCTCCAAAGCTGCCTTAGAATTATTCCTATAATAACAACAAGGACAATTATTACCATGATTGGCAAAAAAACCCTAGATTTATACACAAAAAAAACTAGATCTAAGAAACTAGTAGAGAGAGAATATTAGATGTATGACAATAAAAGAAAATACTACGAATGTAGACTTACAAGTGGGGATCCTCTTTTAAAGAACCACAAAAATACTTAAAATATCTTCCATAATGAGGGGAAAAGGTTACCTTACATTGGAGAAGAGGAAATACCGAGTTGTGGTCACAAGGGAGAAATAATTGGGTGTTTTTTAAAAAATAATGAACAAGTCCCATTTATAAAAACCCACTTTTTAAGCCGCACATGGTTTAGTTGCATGGTTAGACAAGCAATGCGCTAACAATGCAACTGCTACTACCTCACGGGGGACCTCACATGGCTAGCCCACACAGTTAGAAAAACCATTCAATAACCTTTACAAATACCACTATCCCATGAATCATGGTTTTTTGGAGATTCTGTATGGTTTTCAATAACTGTGCTCTGATTGTGCACCCTTAGAAAAGCCCTAAAACCTTCCCAAAAACCCTCCATACTCTCCAAAACATAACCCAAACACATAATATAAATAAAATGAATTATTATAGGGGTATATAACTCCAAAGAAGGGTTATAAATTCTCCCCATAATTTTTCTTTACATCATCAAAATGTAGAAAATCATCACTTTTGGAAAAGACCTCACACCATTGCTCTTACATTTCATTATATTGTTCTGATGTCTCCTCCTAAATCTTACCATGCTCCAAAAAAAACTGAAATTGACCAATGATTTTACCATGAATGAAGTTATATCACCTATAGATAATCTACACTAGTATGTACACCAACAAAGCATCCAAATTTAGCTCAACGTGACCCCATCGAATCACATGGTCAGGATTATTCTGATACATTTTTAATTAAGATACATGAGATAAATTATGCACCGAACTGAACCATGGTGGAAATAATAACTAGTATGAAACCTCTCCATCCCATCCATGTATTTTATAAGTCCCAATATACCTAAAATATAACATTCCCTTTTTTCCAAAATGATGATATTCAAGAATGGGATAAATTATCAAGAAAACATGATTACCAACCTCGAAATTGAATGGTCGTCGACGATGGTCCCCATATGATTTCTAATGGCTCTGGGATATATCCATCATCTTCTTGATCAACTTATTCTTCTCTATTGTCTCTTAGACAAGGCTTAGCTAAACCGTTGATATCTCACCTACTTCCACCCAAAAAATGGATAACGACACAGATTCCTAAACAATGCCTCAAACATAGTCATATGTATCAAGGCCTAATAACTATTGTTATACGATAATTCAACTAACGGTAAGTGCTACTTCTATGAGACATCAAAATACATGATGTAATCCCACAATATGTCTTCCATCATTTGTATAATCCACTCGTATTTCCCATCATCCTGAGGATGAGACATTGTGCTCATAATTAATAGAGTCGTGAGGGATTATTGTAAGGATTTATAGAAATGGGATGTGATCCTTTGATCTCTATCAGATACAATTGAAACTAGTACACCACACCTATTTACCACCTCGCAGATGTAGATTTTAGGCAAATCCTCCACCGTATTAAATTCTTTAATAGGGATAAAATTTTCTAACATTGCGAGCCAATATAAAATCGCACATGTGGGATCATGCTTCTGAATCATTATAGGTGTCCTATTACAAAATAAATATCTATTTTATCCCATTTCCACACATAGATAGGTAATGACTGTAACATACTTGCTGGTTGATTATGATCTACCTTGACTTGCTGAAAATTCAAGAATCTTAATACAAAGTCACCCACTTTTCTTTTTATACCCTCCCACCAAAACTATGAATTCAATGAATTATACATTTTCTGAATTCCATGATAGAAAACACATCTCGAATGATGGTAATAACCAAGGAGTTTATCCTGAAAATCCATTAGTAAAAGCAATCAATTACAAAACGAAAAAACATAATTTCCATCTTGTTTATATCCATCAATGGTCTCCCTACCATTGAGTTTTGACCTTATAGCCACACATTATTAATCAAAGGCATGTTCCCCATCAACCATCTAAACCAAATTAGGATAAATTGAATATAGAAAAAAAAACCCACTACATCACCTCAGTCTTCAAATTATATTTACATGTCTTCTATGACCAACAACAAATTCCACTTATCCAATGATTCTTTTAACACCTTAGCATATGGATTTTTACTTAATGTGTTTTCCACCGAATTAGATTTACCTAGTGTATACAATATTTTAAAGTCAAAAATATATAGATACTTCATCCATCTCTTTAATCTCAAGTTCAGATCTCTTTATGAGAAAATAATCTTGAAGATATTGTGATTGGAAAACACTATGAATTTATCACCAAAGATATAATTATTATAATTTTTCAAACCATGCACCACAACCTCTTACTCCAAATCATGAGTTGGGAAGTTTTTCATATGATACCTCAACTATAGTGAGCCATATGCAACAACATGATCCCCTTGCACAATAACACACCCCAACCCTGATCCTGATGCACCAAAATACACTAAATATGAATTTTCTAGTTATTGAAATACCAATATCGGTGCTGATGTAAGACAACCCTTCATCACATCAAAAGAATTTTGACATTATTAATTCCTTTGAAATGGAACATTATTTTCATTAAAGATGTCATCAGGGAATCTGATCATGGGAAGTCACAAATGAAATTTTGGTAATACCCTGCTAGTCCAAGGAAGCTCCACATCTCAGAAACGTTCTTCAGTGGTTTTAAACAAATGAATAACTCTATCTTCTCCATATCCACATATACACCACTTATATAAATTAAATGGATAAGGAAGCATACATCTTGTGTCCAAAAATCACACTCTGATAATTTGGTATAGAACTGATAGTCTTTAATGATTCCCAAAACTTTTTCCATGTGTTTTTCATGATCAACCCTTGTTCTGGAATATATTAGTATATCATTGATAAATACCACCATGAAGGAATATAAGTATCTTTTAAATATACAATTCATAAATTCCATGAAGACCTATGATAAATTTATAAGACCAAATTGAAAAACCACAAACTCACAAGGGCCATTTCAAATATTGAAATTTATTTTTAGTATATATTTCTTCACCACTCAATGTTGACGGTATCATGATTTCAAGTAAATTTTGGTGAACCACCAATATACCCTCAACTAACCAAACATATCATCAATGCATGTGAGTGGATATAGATTCTTTATAATATCTTCGATAAGCTTATGGTAATCCACACATAACTGTAGAGTTTCAGCCCCATTTTTAATGAATAAAACTAGTACCTCCATGGAGTTGTGATAGGCCAGATGGACCCTTTGTTTTCCAACTATTCTAGTTTCACTTTCAGTTATCTAAATACTATTCGATACATCTTGTAATATAGAAGTTAGGTAAGACTGGTCCCTAGGAAGAGATCAAATGAAACTCTACTTTGCTTATGGGTGGAAACCTAGAGAAATTTTCAAGAAAGACATCAAAAAACTAATCAATGGTTGGAGAAAATTGATTCTCACAATCTCTTCCATCAATGAAAAAAAAGATGCTAAATAATATGACATCATCCCAATGGTTGGTGGAAAAAATCATATTTCACCCACCTCTTAATTCTTCTCCACTCTAAAGAGATGTTTGACACAATATTTAGTGGTCAAACTAACCGTTCACACATTACAGTTGATGTGTGCCCTAAAAATCATCAACCAATCCATACCCAAATTACATCATATCCATCTATATCAAGCACTAAGAAGTACCATATCCATTCAAAAACATCAAAAACTATACAATGTTCTCTACTTAGAATGGCTCGTCACTCTCTTTGACCTTGAGGAGTTTGATGTTTCAAAAGAGAAAGCATCATTTCCACGTTTAATCCAAAAAAACAACATTTGAATAAATGAAATAAGGACATTAACCCATATCAAAAAACACGTTCATATAGGTAAAATTAAAAATAATCACACATCTCAATGTGGATGGTCTATGTTGATCATCGATCACAACTTACTTAGCTTGAAAAACCAGTTTACTAGCCACACTTTTTCCTTTATTACCCTACTAAAACAGTTTCTATTAAGGATTCATGGTGTTTGTAGAATCAACATAGGCAACTATATTCTACAGATGTGGGGTATGCTAATGTCCTAATCTTGGGAAATCATTGGAGGTCTGAGACCCCTAAGTGTTTTCAAAAATAGCGTACATTGGATTATTTTGATAGTAAAACTATTGATATCTCATCTGGTTGTAATTATAACATGATCTAGGTTGTTCTATAAAGTATAATTTCATGTGGTTTAGTGAGACATATTGGAAAAATAATGACTTACTTTTAGGATTCATAGGTAGATTCAACAATCCTGCCGACTGATTCTAAGCCATACTCCCACAATGGAAATAAGTGTACCTCTTCCTATTTCTCCCCGTGTTAAAATTTCAACCATTTACCATGGGTATAAACATACCTTATACACTATTATCCTCCAAGATATCCTCTTCATCCACTAAAAATCTGTTTATGATCCCTATATAATATATTATAAAGACCGCCGCTATTTAAATGATTTTATTTGTCTCAACCCAAATTAAAAAATATGCACCCTCAATGATTTACTAGTGGTACCTTCTTGTTCAAACTTAAATAAATTCCAAAAATTACCCCATATTATATAATGGAGAGGTTTTCCTACATCAAAATAATGAAATATTGTATCCAATGAATTCTGAATGTGTGAGGATAAAATTTTTTGTTAAACAATTACTCAAAATCCTTCCATGATATGACTTGGTCCACTTTATGTTGTATGACTAACTACCACCACATCCATGAAATATCATTAAACATGTAAATTTCTTACTTTAATTTCAACTCTACCAGGTTTCCTAGGAAATAAATGATTTGATTAATCTTATTTATCCCACCTCCCCCTTTTTGGGTTCCTAATCACCTTAAAAAATGGGTGGATTCTGTTTCTAAAACCAAACCAAATGATCCACGTGCTTCTGCCCACCCCTTATATTCCCATTACCAAAAACCTGAAAATCATTTAAAATTCATTGCACCAAATAACTGTTCACATAGGGATTTGGTGCAACAACACTTTTTGGAGCTTCCTCTTGTTGGTTTCTACGACACCTACCTAGTGTCATTTCTATCAACACACGTCACAACCATAAGTCTCACTCTCTAACAACTCAATGATTAATATTTCAAATTATATCACATTTTAACATTTATAACCATGGTTTCAAAAATTCCACACTTACAATGTTCAATCAGTTATCAAAAATCCACCATGTTCTAAAAAGAAACTCAATTTCAAAATATCACATTCTTTCTCATTTCAAAATCATACATTTGAAAATAATTTTCATATTTTTCAAAAATTAACATATTCATACCATAAAATAAATTATTACTTGAAGTGAAATATGAAATAATAGTGGTAAGTCATTTATAACATGAATTTCATGCTATTATTATTTGATAAACCAATGAAAATTATATTAATCACATATAAGTGTCTCCAAAACACTTTTGTACCCAACTCCTTGGTAACCTAAAGTTATATTTAAAAAGATTAGATATATATATATTTATGCCATACATTTAAAGTTCCGAAAATCCTACTCCTTGCTACAATCACCACTCAAGGAATAAACTAAGAATGGGTTCTAAATCCCAGACTGATAATGAATGCCAAAGGACCGAACAAGATGGATTTCACTTGTAAGTCAAGGACTAGTCAAACTAATACCACTTGTAACATCCTACCCCTTATCACAGGATTGAATTGAGGTGAATGTTATACTTGGTTTTAAGAGACTTCCCCAAGGCACCAAAGGTTGGTGATAAATGCTGATAGAATCAAGAATAGTGGAAGATAATTTTCCCTTTGAAATGGAAACAATGGACAAAATGTTCCATTACAAAAAAACAACATGATGCTTGTTAAGAATGTATCACAATTCCAAAAATTTCCAACAACAACAATAAAAACCATAAAAATACCAAATCAGAGTACTAAAAATAAGACGAAAATAAGGAAACTCAAGATGCAATGATATAACTTCACATCACCAAACCAAGATCCAAAATTCTCAACCACAAACCTCCTAAGAATCATGATGAACAACTAAAGAAATGAGATTATTTTCTTTTACATGTGTCCCAAAATACTGCATCTTCCAAAGAACCCAAGTTCCAAAGCATGGGGTGAGTAACAATACTCAGTAGTTATTCTCAAAATGACATCCCAACTCAGTCAACTAGGATAGAAAAAGTTAGAACATTTATATAAAACAATTTATATAAAACAATTTAAAATGAAATAAATTGCAACAAGCCAAACACACTACTACCAAAGCAGTTTACAGAAACAATAAAATATCAAGGAAAACAACAAAACAAGCCATCGCCATTTTCCTATTTTACATTATAATACCACATTCTATTTTTCATGGAGATATTTATATTTCAACCATACACACAGTCCCACCACATGAGATAAGTGTTACCATTGATGATGGAACTTCACATCCAACCCCATCCCCTTTTTATCCCGGTACTTCACACCACATTCTAATACATTGATGCTGGTACTTCTAACCCACTATCTATCCCATACAAATCATTCTTAATAAATTCTTCCAAATCCATAAAATTAACATTTAAAAATAACATATCAACAAATATTTTTCAGAACACATTTCTATCACACATGCCAAAACCATTTCAATAAAATCAATAATTTATTGAAAATGCCCTTTTTCCACATCCATTCCAAATCCATTTCTATAAAACAACATTTTTGTTGAAAACAATTTTCACCAATTATTTCCCATAGACCCTACCAAGAAACTAATTACAAAATCACCATTTTAAAATCCAATATCAAAGCACATTTCACGACAATATCATATTTCCCCAAAATCCATAAATACACACTAAAGAGATTTCACACATGTTTCACAAAAAATATTAAAAATAAATTTGATGTAAAAATAATAATTTCAAATTAATACATCTAGTTATAGTAGGAGTATTCAAGGGTGAATCCTCCAACATTTAGAGATTTGGTGAAAACAACCAATGATATAAATACACACCAAAATCGGGTGAAACTCCTCAAATCCTACTTAGAATCCGTAATCTAACAACCAAATTCCAAATATCACCATGATTGGAAGTAATAACCCTATATGTATTTTCAATTGAACTACATCAATGAAACTGGGAGAGAGAAATAAGTAGATCTTGGGAAAACCAAGAAACTACCAAGAAAGGAGACTTACTAAGGGAGATTCGCCTTCAAAGCATCAAGAAAATCCTTCAAATGTATTTCAAAATGAAGTATAAATGTTCCATAACCATGAAAAAGAGGAAATACCGAGTTAGGGACACTTGGGATCAAGACTATGATATTTAGAGAAATCATGGACCAAGCACCGTTTTTTAAACCAACTTTTTATGCTACACATGGTTTAACAGCACAATTAGACAAACCCTGTGCTAACCACGCGACTTCAACTACCTCAAGGGGAACCTCACATGTTTAGACCACACAGTTAGACAGACTTTGTGCCAACCATGACAATTCCCATTGTTCCATGCTCTATAGTTTCCTGGCGATTCTGCCTGTTTTTCACTAACCGTGTTCAAACTATGTGCCATTATAAAAGCCCCAAAACATCCCAAAAACCTTACAAACTATCCCAAACATTACAAAACATTCTATATATAAAAAGAATAATTTAAGGGATACATACCTCAAATAGTTGTTTATATTGATTGTTTATGCTATAGTGCCAAAAGTTTGAGAATCAAAAAGGATAATTGATGCCCTTTTAAAAGTGCAGAGAGGGACACACATGGAATTACATAAAATATTGAAATAATATAAAGTGATTTTCATGAAAAATAAGTAGAAACAAATTGATAATTTTATTTTAGTATAATATATTGTCAAAATATGATCAACTAATTATGATTAGTCAACTTTTAATTGAATTTTTACCCTTATCTCTTAGTTTAACCCCCAATAAACTTGTTTTAACCCTAATTGTGGTAATACATTTTTAATATTTTTACTTTTTGTTATACAAAAAAATTAATTTGAAATTATAAAATAATATTAATTATTTTAATTTCAAATATTGAATCTATTTAATAGTAATCAATTTATATAAGAGGTGAAATTAATTTTAATATAAGTGTGGAAACACAACAAAAATCAATTTAAAAAAAATTTTATTTTTGGGTATAAAAATGATTTGAAAAAAAAATTATAAAGTTTATTAAATTATAATTAATTAGATTATTTAAAATAATGTTAGGACTATTTTCCTTAAAAAACTGAACCTATCCTGTTATATAATTGATTGACATAGAAGAATTAAAAACAATTATTTGGAAAAAATATATTACTTAGATTTCCAAAACATGAAGAATATATTGATATATTAAAAATAATAATTTTATATGAATAATATTACATCTTATGTATATAATAATAATATAAAAATGGTTTCATAATCTTTCATGTTATTCTTATATCATTATTTTGTGATAAAAATGATAGTTTTTTAAATCTTTATTTTTCCATAGTCACCCAAAAACCATCAATTTCTAAAAAATCCAAAAAAGTCACCTAAAACTATTTTTGAAATTTTGAATTAAAATATGAAATTAATTTTATCAAATTGAAATTATAACATTTTATAATTAGTATTTAAACCATATTATTGGATATAACAATGTGCATTATGCAATTGTTTATCTTTAATGAAAAGATTATCATAATTGAAGCCAAGTTGTAACATTCTCCCCTTATAAAAAAACTACCTTGAAATTTACATAATATAACCTCATGAATATATTTGGTTAGTTAATCATAACTTCTTTAGGTTCCCACACCACCTCTTTAGTTTTAGGATTTTTCCAAATAACCTTTACCAACCAAGTTGTCTGATTCCTCAACACTTATTCTCTAGTGTAATTTTTTTGATATTACCATTATAATTAGATAAATAAGGTTCTAATTATATTTTATAATACGTGATAAAATTCATTGGGTTTTTTAGTTACATCATTAATAAATAGATGTGGACCAAATCATGAACGCTATGGAGATTAGGTGTGGAATTTAAAATCAGTAAGACATAACTCTTATTCTTTACATAATATCAAAATGCTTGATATACCTAGGAATTAGTTTCTCTTTATTTTATAATATTATAAAAAGCGTTATATATATATATATATTCATTTCATAAAACAATATCTAAAACTTGAAATTATAAACCCTTCCTTCAGTTTCAAACACAACCATTTCTAGTTTCAACTACCATAATTTGATTCAGAATAGTGTTCAATTTTACCACTAAATCCACCCAAATATCTAGGACTACTTGATTCCTTTCACAAACTACATCCCAGGAAGTTAGACAATGATACCAATATACATAAAATTACTCTCATGGTACAATTTTAATTCTTGAATGGAAGCTAATATTTTATGTGAATTCCACCAAAGGTAAATACCAATCCTACGTACATTGAATGTCAAGTGAGAACAACCTAAATATTTATTCTAAAGTTTTAATAAAACATCAAAACTTCTCATTAGTTTTATGACGATAATTATCACTCAAATATAACTCTCTATTATGAGCCTTCTGATGAATATTATAGAATTTCAATGAAAACTTCAACTCATGATGAGATATAATCGATGGAGGTATACCCAAAAGTCTAAAAAAAATTATTAATATTGAGTCATGTTATGTGATCAAGAGATAGATCATCCATTCTAGTAAGGAAATTTAATAACATGTAAGTGTGATAAATAGTAACCCATATGGATTGATTCTTTGTAGGTGTTTTAAATATTGTGAAAAAGTTCACAGTAAAATCCTCCAATTTCCATATAGTAATATGTATACGTTGCATGAATCATTCAAGATATTGTATCATAGACTTTACCTATTGGAATGAAAAACATCTTCATACATGGTGCAATTTGAGCTATTTGGTTGATCTAATAGATCTCTTTTCACCTCCAGAAAATATGGAACTCATGACCTCTTTCCAAATTTCAAAATACCATCTTCATAGATGAATTCTACCATCTTCCCATCATTCATGAAGTATGTTTTTATAATATTCTTATCATAAAGTTAGAAACAATTTATTTTCTACAATAATGATAGTTTTTCTATAATTTTGAATTTATGTGATGTTTCACCTTACATAAAGATTAAAATATCCAACATTACTAAATCAATGAATATAAGATATTTGAAAATTCTCATTTTAATCAAAAATAAATTTTCCTTCCTATGATTTTCATAAACCACCTTATTTTCCATCCATGGGTAGTAGTGTATGGATAAATATTAATTATTGAGTAGTTCTTATCATCACCTTAGACTCATGTTGAGATCTCTCTTGGATAAGGTGTATTACAAATTTTTTTGATCCACCTATATTTCACATCTTTAACAATAAAAGTAATTCCTCCATATCATAAATGAAAAGATTGTGGGTTCCAACTCAAGATTATGGGTTGGATAATTCTAGTAATAAATCATTAATAGACTTGATGCATAGACAACAACACTATTGTTCTACATTAAGACACATCCAATTCGGTTCGATGATGCAACAATATATATAAAAAATCCATCACATCCTGATGGTAAAGTAAATATTAGTGCATTGACCAATCTCATATTTAATTATTCTAAACATTCCTTATATTCTTCTGACCAGGTGAACATAACCCCTTTACATGTTAAATTGGTTTATAAGTATTAAAATAGATATTTTTTTAACAAATCACTGATAAAAACATGATAATACAAGGAAACTATATACCTAAACTATATTCATTGGTTTTTTCTTTCCAAACCTTCCATTTCCATTGAAGGATCAAGAAATATTTCATCCTTAGAGACAATATGGCTATGAAAAGAAATTTTATATAACTATAATTCACATTTGTTAGATTTTCTATATAAATACTTGTATTTAGAAATATTAATAATTAATTATAAATTAATATTATTCTAATTATTTATTTTATAGTATATCATGATATCATGAAGAAATACCATAATGAAATTATCAAGAAAATCATTCAATACAATGTTAATAAAATCTCAAAATTAGATGGTGTGTCAGTCAATTGAAATGGAATTACTTTAATTTTTTATAATGTCCATACATGATATGGATTACCATATTTGGAATATCTTCCCTCATTATTTATAGTCAATGATTCCCCAAAAATGAAGTTCAATCTTAAAAAAAATATTTCGCTCCATGAATATTATCAAACATGTCATTAAAAAGGGGAAGATGATACTAGTTGTTTATAGTAATTACATTGATTTCCCCATAATCAGGTAAAAACTAATAAACCCATATTTTTTCGTAACAAAAAATTACTGGGGACCACCATGGTGAAGCACTAGGATATCTAATTCCTTCATCACACAAAACCTGTAGTTATTTATTCAGTTCAACTCATTCCACTGTGGCCATCCCATATGGATTACAAGACATAGCCTTTTCATCAAGGATGACATAAATTGAATACACGACTTCATTATCAGGTGGGAGTCCATATACCTATTTAGGATACACATAAATATATTCCTACACAATAGGTACATCCTATATTATAAGGATAAAATTACCTTTCCTCGGTTGTGTCTTCTCTTGTCCTCCAAAAATTTCATTAAGTAGAGACACTAGAGTCATATCTAGACATGAATTAGAAGATGTATTCTTCACTGCAAAGATAATGGATTCCATATATCTTTGACCAATCATAATCACCTTATCTCGAGAATAAATTTTATAATTATAATTTTAAATCTAATACCTAAAATGGATTATATTCAAAGTCAACCATATGTATAATAATACGTTTTCAAATAGGGTATGTCTTTGTATCATAATGAAAACTGACTAAAATATCCTTGTTTGGATAAGATTTACACTATGATTATTTATGGAAAACTCCTTTCTTAATGAGGTAGGTAATCATATAATTTTCATGGAAACCATTGGAGCCAAAAAAGAGTACTAAGATCCATGATCAAATAAATAATAAGACAAATTTCATTATATGATCAATATACATACTACTATAACTTTAGGAACTTTAACCATGTTTTTAGTAATTATATAAAATTGAAAATTATCCTTTTTAATTTTCTGAGAAAAATTCCCTTAAATATTGGAGAATTTTTTTTAATAGTACCCTATCATTTTATAGTTGATACATTGTGCTTTTGTAGCTTATTTCATTCACCTAGAATCATGGTTAAAATGGACTTTATCTCCACACATGAATAAAACTCCCTTTCCCAATAATATGTTTTCAATGTTTTTATTCCCAAAATTATTATATGTTATAAATTAGACACTTAACTTATTTCCTTTAGTTATATTTATTCTTCTAGAGTTCTTAACCACCAACATATTTTCTTATTTCCCTTGGAAAATAAGACCTAACGAATTTTTTCTCTGTCATGATGACACTTTATACTACATTGTTATATATAGGAAATTAATTAGAGAAAAATTAACTTATAATTATATGATTTATCTCAGCAATCCAATAATTAATCTTACTTCTTGGTTTATGTACATAATTCATAGATTGAGTTGTTAATCTTGTAAATTCAGATTCATGTTAAAAAACATTTCATCATTCCTTTTACATTAGATTGATAAATTTACTCTATATATTTTCTCATTGTTCATGTGGAATATTTTTTGAGGAATATCTCTTTTAAATTCTTCCACACCATACTATTTATTTCTTATTACTCCTTAGTGTTTTGGATAAATGACCATATTTGATCATTATCTCTTATAAGTTGATAAAATTCTATTATAATGTTACCTCCTTAACCTATTTCCAAGGAACGATATATCTTCTTGAGAGACTTGATCTATTGATGTGATTCTATAAGATTAGTATCCCCATTGAATGATTTAGGTCATTGTTTCATGAAGTGGTCCAAAAATGTTACACCACATTGGGGTTCAGTAGGATTCTCCATTTGGGAAAGTTTATTGTTCATAACCTGAGTCATCGTCCCCAATATTTTTATAATTTATCTCCACCATTTCTAGCTTCTATTCCTTTTAAAAAAGGGAAATCCGTATATTTATTACTTGAATTAATACAATTTTGAATCCTTCTGCTAGGAACCATTTCTAAATAATGTCATACACATAATTATATCACAACATTATAAATTTTAAGGCATAGAATATAATTTTAAATCTGGTGTAATACATAACATAAATTGAAAATATATGCCTAAGTAATATCAGAATTATAAACATAGTAACTTTTAAAATATTCCCATTTTTTCAAAGCATTGATAAGGGGTCATAAATATCTTATGAATCAACCAAATAATATCATCTGGGAGTTCCTATCCAAGATTACAGTCCTTTTCTCACTTATCTAGAATTGGTGATAATTATTTTAATACCTAATCCGCCCCTTTGAGAGTTGTGACCATTAGGTGCATCTATGACACAACCACATCCACATGCTAGTATTCAGAGAGGGATTTATTTTATAGGAAAACCACAAAATCTATACTTTATAAAAACATTATGATATTATTGTATACTTACAGATATACTTAGATTATTTCATAGGGTTATGTTATCTAATCTATATTTTCCTAAATCTAGTTCACCTGGTTTATAATAAACTTCTTGTAATACCAATTGTAACACACCGAATCCAATTACCTAGAGTTAATAGTTATTTTCCTACATTGGAACAAGACATAAGAGATCATATCATGAAGTATGGAATAATTTATTAGTATTTGGAGACTAGATAAAAACACTATACTCACATTATTTTTCAAAATATGGAATAAAACATGAAATTTTATTGATAACTTTGTATCATATACTATTATACCCCTAAAATATTTCGTAAATCCCTTCTTGGTAACCCAGTGAATAAAAAACACAATAATTGGTGAGATGAGATGTTCAGTATGTGGATGTTCAAAACAAAATATATCATAGAATAAATAAATAATGAATAATATGTCACAGATAAACAATAATCAAATATTAACCATAGATAATATCATAAAAAAGTACTAATACATTTATGACATGACAACAAAAATAATCACATTGATAACAAAAAAAAGTATTGTAATGAGATAATGCATAATAATGGGCCTAATAATCCTACTGTTAAGGACTGATGCTAAGAAATCATATATAATTGTCAATTCATATTCAAAATGTATAAACTAGTTTATCTCAGGAGGTAAAAAAATTAATTGAATGGATATAATGGGTTCTACCCATCACTAACTAAGTCCAATAAATTCATTATACAAATGAATTTGAAAAAAATTAAATATATAACCAACATGAACATTCATATTGAAAAACTGGCATATAAAATATTAACATTTTCCATAGTCAATAAATATAACAACATGATCATAATCTTTCTAGAAAAATAAAAAGGATGGTATCATTAGAGTGTATCATATTTAAAGAAAATATAAAAAAACATTTCTTGATAAAAATTCCATTTTCATTTTAAAATTTCATATTCAAAATATAAAATCTGAAAAAATTTAAGAACAAAATTTCACTTTAAAATAACCATGAAAACATGTAAAAGAATACGTAAATAAAAAACATTTTATTAAAGGGGGGAAATAGTTATTCTAGTAAATGTTAAAACAAATATTTCATTCACACCTTTTGTAAAATTACCATATTCGAAAAATGACAAGAATATTCGTTTTAAAACTATTTATTGATATTCAAACATGGGTAAAAATGAATTTTTCCAATAATTGTTGGTTAATAAAATCTATATTGAAAACATTATAATGAAAATATGGATATGGAAGGAAAATATCCTTGACTGAATAGAAAAACAATGTCAGTTTTCTATAAAAACATTCATTCAATCTTTTAGCTACATAGAGATAGAACGTTTAAAGACACACTTCTTTCTTAAATAACAACAATAGAGGGAAAATAGATATGAATTTTGATAGATCGATCATATAATTTCATCCTTAGAAATTTAGTCATAAATAATCTAAGTAAAAATGTGACATTGTAATATAAAACCCTTCCCTCAAGTTCAACTTGCATAAGATATTCACTTAAAATCTCATATAATAAATTCAAATTGAATATATTTATATTACACAACTATATTTATACTTTAAATACATCATATTATCCATTTATATATTATTTTACACGTTTATCAATAAATCTTTACTATAATCATAGTTATAGGTGATAATTGTTTGTTTTTCATGCATGTTTCAGTTCGTAATTTCTTGTCCATACACGTCGATAATGGTTCTAGAATATCCAAAATTTAAAACAAGTCATATATATATCTTATTATTACATCATATCCCTAATATTCATCATTCCTTAATCATTCGGGTCATAAAAATTTTATCATCACTCGTATTTATTGTAAAACCAATCTAAATATGAGCTTGTTATAATGGTTGAATGGATAAGAACATGCTAAGGTATGATCATAATAAAACATTTATATAAACATATTCATATTATAAATATTATTATAATATAATAATCTATATATAATATTTTAGAATCATTTATAAAAGGTGTATACTGAAAAATGAATCACATCCCTTTGTTGATCTTGTATTCTACGCATAGGCATGAACAATGTTTTATTTTGTTAAAGAGAGGAAGTGTAAGAAGGTAGATAATATATTTTGTATTAGAAAAAAACCTTCATATTTTAATGATCCCAAATAAAGTTCATATTATCACTAATGATATTTATGTATTCATTAAGAAACCATTTTTCTTGCACATATGGAAAAAATGTTTATGTATAAATGTCACCCAGACACCTTATTGTATGAAGTTTGGGTTAATGTATCACCTCACTAAATGTAATGTTTCACCTTATTGTATTATAAAAAAAATTCTTAACGTGATTCAAATCAATGAAATCTATCTACGTCATGACCTTAACACAGGAAGAAAATAATCTTATCGTAAGAAGGAAAGCACCTTACCATAAAAGGAAAATCATCTTACGACAAGAAGTAAATCCCCATATCGCAAGAAGTAAACATCATGAAGACATGGGGAAATAATGTTACAATTCTATTTTATGTGATCATTTTTATAATGCAATATACTAATATTATTTTTTATAATGTAGTGACCACACAATGAAAAATATTACCTCATAAAGTCTTCAAAGTACCACACATATAAGTGACAGACCACATGAATCATTTAGTTGATCTTGTGACGCGGTTAACCTACCAAATAAACCTTCCATATCAGATTATTGTGATAAGTTTCCAAGGGATAATATAAATGTACTTCATGTGAAGATCACCTACTGTGTTTAACATATAAGTGGAGATTTTCAAATATCCGATGTCTAGTTTTTAAGAATTAAATGGAGTTTTATAGAATTTAATGAACAATGATTATTCTTTAACTATTATATATAATGAATATATCGTCTTTAAGTCTCATTTTTTCACAAATATAAGAATGATGATGCACTTCTATGAACACTGGATGACACTTGTAGAAGAACATAGTATTTATTCGAAACAATTTCTTTAACAATCTATTTTCTTGGACTTACTAAAAAACCTATTCAAGATCCATTGACAGAAGAAAAAAAGGACTCAGAATAATAAAATCATCACAAATAAAGAAAAAACACTTTAAATATATATTTATCATTACCATTCCATTTTATTATTTACTTTTATGTAGCGTGTTCTTTCACTTTGTTTATTTGTGCACACTGTCTCCTTTGATGAGACTAAAGAATATTTGATATTATCCAAAAAAATATGATTATATTACCAGTAATAACTATGGAAGAGGTCATATATGGAATGAATTGTTTTTTCATCCCATGAAGAATAGTGGAACAAACTTTGTGACTAGACAACCTTCTGTACTGTTGGTTGTAATACCCGATCCTAGTTGTGGATCTTTTTATTATTTAATAAGCTTCTTGAAAGTAGGATATTTCCAAGGGTGGAGGATTAAGTCATTTATAAATACTAAACCTTTTGTATTATTCCTATATCTGTTCTTGTTTTATTTTTCTATATTTAAATGTTAAATTAGTATCTTTTTTTTAAATGTGAAAATGACTTTACATTGACAGTTAGTATTAATCTATGTTTATATAAAGTGTTTGATTAATTAATTTAGTATATAAATTAAATGTGATTTCAAATATTTTTTTCACTGATCCCTAATCCCACTTTGGGAAATTATTTGGAAGATATAACTTATATAATTCCATTTTTTAGATTAGTTGGGAATTCTTAAACAATTTTGGTGATTCAGTTTAGAGTGTTTTAATAAAAAATCTATTGGGAACTCAATCCCCCCCTTGAGTAACTCACTCTGACCAACATTTGGTATAATATGCTCCTTTATGATATCTTTCTAACTATGAATTAGTTTCCTTTTAAATATCATAAATTTTTATTATTTATATATTTAATTATTTATGGAAAATAATAGACCAGATGGAACTACCACTAATATGATTCCTTGTTTTAATGGAACTAACTATGCTCAATAAAAGATTAAAAAGAAAAATCATTTAGAGATTTTTTTGATATTTGGACTATAATTAATGATAAATATGAGAAACCTAAAATTGAAAGAGTTACTCAGAGAGATTCCACTAAAACTACATATGGAAATAATTTCAAAGCTAGGAATAACTTATACTATTTATTTTAGATAAGATAAATATAATTGAATATTTTTATGTGCCACTACTTTTGAATGTAGGTATGTGTTAGCTATTTCTAAAGAGAGAACATATAATTTTAATGAAATATGTTTAAATACTTTCACCATAAAATATGATACATTTAAAATGAATCATGATAAACTAATATCTAATATGTATCTCTGGTTAAATGAGATTGTAAGAAAATTACATGCATTGGGAAGGAAAATCAGAGAGAAAGATCAAGTCGTGTGACTTCTGATATGCTTACCCAAAAGATGGAGGGGATCATCTATGTCAATAATTGAACCATGTGACATTAGTACACTTCCAGTAAAGAAATTTTTTATAATGATAATGATGTCCACAGAATAAATTCAAGTGAATAATTAAGAAATGGATGAACCAAAGAGTAAATATATAGACATAAAAACTATTGATTCAAAACAAAAAGAGAAGATCAAAGCAAAAATCTCATGTGATTAGTAATCACTTGGTAATGGTGGTAATGAAATAGTGTATTAGTGTTGATTTTCAAGAATTTATAGGAAATAAATATTTTCTTCTTGAAACCTTGTTATAAATTTTGACAATAGAGGTAATTGGAGAAAGGATTGGAAAATAAAAGATAATGGAAACAAACTAATCTTCTATGAATGTAAAAGAAAAGGCTTTGTCAAGGATGACTATAATAAATATAAATTCATGTAAAAGAAGGAGGAATAAGATAAGAGGTCTACTAAATCCATAAAAGAAACATGGAGCACTTCAAAGGATAACTCAAGTGAATAATATTAAAGCAAGTAATACTACCATGATAGAGCCAACTTGTTTTTTATGAGAAACACATCTGAGGTACCTAATGTTTTTACTAGATCTCCTATTCATATTTATAACATATATAAATATTAAAAAAGTAAAAAAAATATTTCTAATGAGGATATGTTTGATAATTTTAATATATTTTATGATAATTAAGGATCATACATTCAAATATAAAAATTTAATGAAGCAACATTATCTGACTTCGAATTTTAAAACTAATCTTACTAATGAGAATGGTAAAAATGCCCAGTTTCTAAAAAAAATTATCAAAAATTATCAAATGAGGAATTAAAGAATTTCCTCTAAATATTTAAAATTTTAAGAAATAACTTTACTCAGATGATTACATGGTACAATTTATCTAAATATACTACTAAAATAGGCTATTATCCTGGGAAAATAAAGATTATTAAAAATAATTTTATCCCCTATTATAGTTCTATAAATTTTGTTAATAGTTATTATTATTTTGGACCGAATTTTTTTTTATTTTTAAAAGTATAAAATCAAATTATAGGAATCCAATTAAATAGCTATGGAATCCTAAATACTTTATGATTAAAATTTATATACCTTATACGATTTGGGAACCAAAGTAATTTTTGGCATAAATGTGTTTGGTTGGAAACCTACATGAAGATTTCCTACAAAAAACTACGGTATCTAGATAGGGTTTACTCCAGATACATGACTAGGGAGTATTAGAGTTTCAAGAACCTCATAAACATCGATGTTGGACATTTCAACTTTAGTTAAAATGTTAAAAGGGATGATAATTGGTCTTGGATAAATTTGTAATTCTAATACTAATTTAATTTTCAAGGTCTTATTTTTGGATAGATTTAAATACAATATGATTAAAATTTCATAATTATTTGATAATGGTTTTCAAGTTATGTTTTAGAATAATTCGTACAATTTTTTTTATTATACAAATGATTTGATTTTTATTTATTTAAAAAAATAACATTTTTATTCTATAAATTTAGATTCATTACTTTATAAAAACATTTATTGTCTATGAACCTTTCAAAAAAATATTGGATTAGACATAGAATAATAATCCATTTAAATATTCTTTCACATAGAAATATGTCTAGGAAAGGGTTATTTAGGGATATACCTAAACTAGATTTATCAAAAGATAAAGTCTATAACCCATTTCAAAAAGTGAAAAACAAAAAAAAATTAAATAAAACAAATAAAATTCAACTTCTCAACCCCTAGAGTATGTTTACATGGAATTGTTTGGACCCTCTAAAGTTTCTATATTTAACAGGTCACTACATTTATTTTATATTAGATAAATCTTTTAGATATACATGGTTATTATTTTTATACAAAAAGGTGTATCTTGTTCTTATTTTTTCAAGTAACCTAAATATTTATAAAATATTAGTGGAATTATAATTAAGACCTTAAGAAGTGATCATGGTCATTAGTTTGAAAATGAAAATTTAATATCATTATACTCACAACATAGATATAATCATAAATTTAATTATCCTAGTACACTAGAAAAAAATTGTGTAGTGTAAATAATAAATGGAAACCTTAATTAAATTTCTCAAACCATACTCAATGAGTATTACTTACCTGTTTATTTTTGAAAGATACTTTGAATACAACTTGTTACACAATCGACCAAGTATTAATTATACATATATTATTGAAAAATATGTATGAAATATGGAATGGTAGAAAACCAAGGGTTAATAATAATAGATTTTTGGGTTACATGTTTTTTAGTCTTAATACAAAGGATAATATTGAAAATATTTCTTTCATGAGTGATAACAGAATGTTTCTTGGATATTCAATATATAGTCAATCATATAAGGTGTTTAACAAAATAATAATGAATATATAGGAATATATACATGTAAACTTTTGTGAAAATATCTGAAGAATACTATGTCTCATTTATAGAACCTTCCAGAAGATATATCAAATCTGAATATAAAAGTCAAACCTTCATAAGGTTATGTGAAACTAGAAGAAAAATCATTATATTCTATGGTAAAAAATGAACTAGATCCTCTAGTGGGTAACAGTAGATATGTACCATATTTTTTTAGAACTATTTTGACACATAGATACCATAATTTAATACTATTGTTAGAGATGTAATAAAAGGATCACAAAAAAGAGTTTCTCATAGAAGTCAGGTTGAAAAAGAAGCATTATATTCATATCTTGAACCTATGATTATCAATGATTCATGTAATGATGAATTTTGGATAATGGAAATTAATTAAGAACTAAATCAATTTGAAAGAGACAATTTTTGGAAACTAGTGGATATACCTAAAGACTACCTAACTATTAGAACAAACTAGGTGTTTAGAAAAAAGGTTGAAAAATCGAGCACTATAATTATAAATAAATATAGATTGGTTACACAAAGGTACAACCTAGAAGAAGTCACTAAATTTGAGGAAACCTTTACAAAAGTAGCTAGAATTAAATATATTAGAATATTTCTTACCTATGAAGAAATTTTTTATTCCAACTATATCCAAATGATGTAAAGTGTACATTCATAAATAGATATATTCCTAAGGATGTGTTTGTTGAAAACCTCATAGATTTAAATATCCTCATTTCCCAAATCATTTTTTAAATTTTCATCTAATTTATATAGTTTTAAAAATGCCCATAGATATTGGTATGATTGGATCATCTCTTTTATAATTTATAAAGGTTATACTGAAGGTTTATATGAACCATGATTATTTATTAAAATAATTACAGATGTTGTTTTAGTTGTAAAAATTTGTATTTATGGTATAAGTTTTTGGATAATATAGAAACTATTTGAGTATATAATTTTCCAAAAAGATACGAATAGAATTTGAAATGTGTTTAATGGGTGAATTTAAATTATTTATTTGTTTTCATATTTTTCAAAATAAGTAAGGAAATATTTTAAATTAAAAAATACACAAATGATATTATATAACATTTTGGTATTAATAATACAAGATTTATTTATTCTCCCATTAGTTCAAACTTCATGTTGGATCATGGTAAATCTAGTAAATTAGTTGATCAAACCCCATACAAAGTTATGATTGGAATATTACTATACATAACTTCTATTTGACTAGATATAATGTTCAAGTTTTGTATGTGTCCCTATTTTGATGAAAAAATAAAATAATTACATCTATTAGATATAAAAAGGATTAATAAATACCACACGATACAACAAACTTAAGATTGTTTTACTCTGGAGGACAATCATTTGATTTAGTTAGTTGTTCATATGCATATATCGATGGTTGTAAGTTAGATAGATAATGAACTTCAGGAAATATCATTTTTTGGTAAAATATCTATTATCATGGTATATTAAGAATAACAACACTATAGAATTATCCACTACTAAAGATTAATAAATAGTTATAAGCATTTGTTGTGAAAAAATTCAATTGATGGAACACACTATACCAGACTATGGATATATCTTCAATCATTCCCCTTTAAACTGTTATAATACTAGTGGAATAAATATTTCTATGAATCAGATATTTCATTTAATAAAAAGATATATTGATATAAGAAATAATTTTTTGAGAGATGATATTTATATGGGTGATATAAATATTCAATTCATAGGTACTGATATGAATTATGGATCACAAATTATGTTTAGATTATTGAATATTACATTCAATGTTAAAATATTTTAGTTTTATTTTTCAATGACTATTATGTTTATTCCACATGGTACGTAGGGTGATTTAAGTTTTTTTGTTCATATGGTTACTATGTTTACCGTGAACACATTTATCATATTTTCTCACACACTCACTATGATTTCTATAAATTTATTCTATGTACATATCATGAATTTATTGGTAGTAAGGTTACCATACTAATCATAATTATGATATTTATAGATATATAGTCATTTAAATTGCCATATCTATTTTTTATATTTAATTTCTCAGGAAAATATTTTGGCTGGACTACTTTTGAGAATATTATTACCTAGATCCCTAAATTATTTAAATTAAATATTATAGTCAAAATCTAAACTTCTGCATATCATTTACTTCATATCTCCACTATCTTTCAGGATCTTCTGATCGAATCATTTGTTTATTTTCTCTAACCTCTCACTCTATCTTCTTGAACCAATCTATTCTACCTAACATTTTTGAACCTTCACAGATATCATGTCAAACCAAAATACCCAGGATGAAGCATTTACCAAAAGTTATGAATCTATTTTATTCACATAATTCAAAGAATTAATTGAATATGAAAGAGGGATCACGTTTTTCTATAGATCCAACAAACCCAAATGTTGTTAATTGTTTATTTCAATTTAGACAGAATTTAACGCTCAATAGTTAAAGCCAAGATGATCAATAACATGGAATGCAATTCATAAGACAATATTGTTTTTAATGGTTTAAAAAGAATGGTATAACCTTATATATAAACCTTTTTGATGATTTTTATGTGTATCTTTAATTATTTACTAGATAAAATAAGGAAAAGTTAAAATCATGTATTAATGATGATGTTTTAAAATTCTCATAGAAACTTTTTAAAAAATGTTTCACCATACCACAGAAGGGTAAGTATGAATATTGTAAAATCATCTATCCTATAAATCATCTAAATTTCATGTTTAATATACTATGTATGAAATAACTAGTAGTGGAACTCCCAGAATACCAATTATTTTCAAGTTAAGTGTTTAATACAAACTTATAGTTATGTATATTCGTCATGTTATTTGAATGATTAAATGAAATTTTTGTATTGTAATACATTATATTTTAGGTTTCCTTTTTTCAATGATGAATGTTGTTTATTTTAATCTCGATAGATTCTATATGTGGCATATGGTTGATTATTATAGGAAAAATTTAGTGTTTACCTCCTAACCACATCCAAGATTAATTTACACTTTATTAGATTTCAATGGATTAGTTTCATAAAAAAAAATATAGTAACTGTATATGATAGATTCTGTCTTTCAATAATGATTTATATGCAGAAAAACGTTAACCAGAACCCTTGGAAATATGAATTGGTAGATATCCTATAGAAATTATATAAGTAATTTATTTTAGTTTAGTATCCAGTTAGACCAAGGGATCTTGTAGATCAAGAACATGGACCTGATCAGATTTTGGAATATTCTATTGATGTTTTTATCCTACCGTTGATTAAGAATAAAACGAGGAAATTTGTAAATAAGAATAAGTTGTAGAAAAATAATTAAAAAATATAGTATAAGATGTTTAAGAAAAATAAAAGGGAGAAGATTAATTAGATATTTTTTATCTTAATGGAGAAGCTTTTGAAGCTGATCCAATGTGGTAAAAATTAGTTGGTTCTAATAGTAATGGTTATAGCTCAGAGGGATATCATATTATTGGGTGTACTCAAAGACAAACTTCATCTAATTCACCTTCTTAGGGGTATGAGTCCCCTAGATCTTTTGGATTATTATTAAATTATCATAGTTAAATTGATGAAGATAATGGAGTTATTTCACCTTTACATGGTGTAACTACCACTATTGTTTTTCAAAGAGCCTTGGAAGGTTTATTAATTGATGAAACTGATATCTTGAACAAGATAGAAACCACTTAGTTTATTGATCATGGAGATATTTTTAGGGATTTACACATTTAATTAGTTGCAGTTTCTACCTGAGTTGAGGACCGGACTTCTAGACATAATCTTATTGAGTGTTTACTTAATATAGATGATAGGAATTCCGCTAGTGTCCCATATCCTTATGCACATAGAACATCCATTCCATTATCCTCATATATCAATAAGGATGAACTGGTTGTTATCAAACAAAATAATTTTTGTATAATTCATCTCAATTTTAATAAAATTCATAATTTTTAAATAATGTAGGATAATAGGATAGTTCTAAAGCTATTACCATGGTCATAAATAATCTCCATCCAATATTTAATTTCATAATAGAGATTATGAAGAATGATATTATAGATACGAGAGATCATATTTTTTTCATTAGAATATAACCTGTCATATATGATGATTTAGTTGGATTAGAGATTCATGAATTCAATTTTTTAGATATATCCTCTAGCTTTTCCTCCTCTAGTTAATGAAGAAAAAATCATGAAGTACATTCGGGATGATCTATAACCTTTGTATAAACAATTTCACATAAATCATGAATCTCTGTATGATGGGTTGGAGAATCACTTTTCTAATACCCTCACATTAGTTATTGATGATGTTAAACAAGATATTTAATATTGGGAAACAATAGAAAGGGAAAGTTATTATTATCATATCAATATTTCTAATAAGTTAGATTTGAAAAGAATGTTAAGAAATATTACTTTGAATTTAATAATTCCTCAATGGAATTAAGAATTTTAGACTCAATATGAGAAGATTAAAGTTTTGAAACCTATTTTGGAAGGCTTCATAGATAATTTAGATGCCTTTCTTTAATACATGGAGCATGGTTATTCATCTATCATTGTGTTTAATAGGTTAATGGAATCCTACCTTTATACCTATCAGACTTATGTTCTTGATCCTTCAAATATTCCTTTATCTCATTCTAAAACCTCCTGTACAATAAATCCTTTTGGACTCAATCCTTACCAATACTTTTAGCATCTTAAACCTATTTACAGGTGTGTGGTAATTGGATAACTGTCAAATGACTCTTCACCTGCCTCTATGTTTACTCCTTCTTCTATTCCTATGAAACAAATCATATATTTTCTATAGATATGAGATATAACACTTAGTTTGATTAAGAATAACATTTATGATAGTTATATTTTTTACATTGATTTTACTCCTCTATTGTAATAATTCCTTTGATATATTTATAATGTTTACTCTTTGGTTTTTTTGTATTTATTTTTGATAATCTCAAAAGGGGGAGAATTATGATAAATTGAAATTAATTGAATCAATAAGGTTCCCTTGGGTATAATTATGTACTACGATAATTTATTACATTTGATTGAATGTGGAGACAAATTTTCATAATTTCAAAAATTAATTATAGTTATTTCAACCCTTTACAGATATTTATTTAATCCATTGAATTAATTTAAATTTATATATAATGATTTTTGATCATAGAAAGGGGGAGATTGTTTGTACAGACCAAAACATCCTTATTTTAATTGTCCTAATTCATGTTCATCTTTTTATTAATGGTCATTATGTTTTCGAAAAGAAAATATTTTAATTACAGAATTGAAAAAATGGCTAAGTATATAACTTATCGTGACACTATACCATGTGATGTTCAGGAGATAGAATCACATTACTGTATGCTATATCTCTTATTATGGAATCCGCACAAACTCCTTACTATGAGAGAGATAAATGAAATTAATCCATGTATTGACATTATTATAGGAATAAAATAACCTAATTAAAAGAAGAAAATCACCTTACCTAAAGATTTAAATAACCTTATCGCAAGAAGGAAGGAACCATACTATAAGACATAAAGAACCTTACCACGAGAAGGGAAACACATTACATCGAGAAGAAAACTACATATCCAAATGAATATATAATTTTATCATCCATGGAATGGGTACATATTCATATAGTGAAATACAAAATTTATGATTCTATTATAGTGACCACATGAAGAAGAAGCTTACCACGTAAATTCGTCAACTTATTAAATGTGCAATTGAGCTGACTAAATGAAGTATTGAGCAAACCACTTGAAGTGGTGGACATAGCACATCAAAATTTCATATCAGCTAATCATGATATGTTTCCAAGATCCCAACTAACCATACAAAAACTAAATATAACCTTTAATGTTTAATATATTACTGAAACATTTGAAATCTCTAATAGTTAGTTTTGACACATTAATTGTTGTGTAAGATAATTTAATTAAGTATGGTTATTCGTCAATGGATAATCCAAATTAATATGTCCTTTGAAATTATATTTCGACCATGAAGATAAGAATTATGATGAACTACTAAGAACAATGGATGAAATATAGATAATAATAGATGATTTATTGGAAAACAATTTCAGTGACACTCTATTTTCCTAGAATTACTGAAAAAACATGTTCAAGATCCTTCCAAAGAAGAACTCAAGCACTCAGAATAATAAAACCATCACGGATCAGGATTCATTAATATATATATATATATATATCTTTCTATTTTATGTTGTAATTTTCTGAAGTGTATGGTTGTACTAGGTTTATTTTTACACACTGACTTATGTGCTCAAACAGGAGAATACGTGATATTATCTCAAACCCTATTATTTTTATTCTCATGAATAACTATCTAATCAGTATTATATGTCTTGTATTATCTTTACATCCCATTATGAATAGTGTAATATGAATAGTACTTAGACAACCCTATGCACTGTTGATTACAAAACTATTTCCGGGTAGTGGATCTATTTATTTTATAATAAACATCATCACAGTATGTGATTTCCATGTGGATTTGATTAATTTATAACTTGAGAGTGTGCCCCTGGTTTTATTCCTTTGTGATATTTAGTTTTTGTCCATATTTAATATTTTTAATGGTATTTATTTTTAAAATAAACAAAACACTACTTTGATAGTTAGTATTAACTTTTGTTTCTATAAAGTGTTTGATTATGTAATCAGGATTCAATGTTGAAGGTGATTTAAAATATTATTTTAATTGATCCTCAATTATCCTTTGAGAAATTTTCATGAGATAAAACTTATATTATTTTACTATTTAGATTTACTGGGAATTTTAAATCCAATAAATGATTTTTTAATGTGTTTTTAATAAAAAATTTATTGGGGACAGAATTCACACCCCCTCTTGAGTTATTCAATCCGGAAAAAAAAATATTATATTTACATATTCATAATTATTTCATAAATATCATAAATATTTATTAGTTCTATAATAATAACTATCCATGTAAGGGGTGATGAAAATTGAATTACACCTCCATATGGAGGCTCTTGGTTGTACATACGTACAAGTGATGTTTTCATTTTCAATAGAAAGGAATGGAAGATTAAAATGGGTTTCCCATAATTATAATAACATATCATTATTTCGATGATACTAGATTGATTTTGTTATTATGAGTAAACATTATTTAAAGGATGTAGAGGAAGAAATAAATATTGAATGATTCGGTAATTACTATTACATCTTCTTTTGTAAACCTCCTTTGGCTTGCACATTATTCCTTATTAGGATGGTCTTATAAGAAGACTAGAAGCTCAAGAATAATGTGGATTAATGTAATTAGTTTTTTTGGTCAGGTTAAGGATGAGATAGAGTCCTCAATGTTTACTGATAAAGGAGTGGATGAGGTTTCCATTTGTATGTGGAAGTTTACCCTTATCTCTTAGTTAATTGACCTAGGTAAATCTATTTTTTCCTTAACTATGGTAACATATTTTTACAATTTTTATGATTCATAACTATAACAACTAAGTTAAAATTTATAACTATTATTAATTATTATGATTTAAAAAATTGAATTCTTTTTAAAATAATATATTTTTATAATTATATGAAATTAATTTTAATATATGATAACAAACCTAATAGATTTATTTAAAAAATGATTATCTTTTGAATAAAAATTATTTTACAAGAAAATAAATTACAATATTTATTAAAATAGAATTATTTTGATTATGTTAATTAAATGGATAATTATATTAATTTAAAACCAACCTAGAACAAAAATTAACCTTTTATATATTTTATTATGATATAAAAACTAAAACTATTTTTTGAACAAACATATAAAATAAAATTCCATAATGTTAAACATATATTTATAATTTCAAAATTAAATTTTAATATTCATTATTTAAACTCTTAAATATATATTTCTCCAAATAAAATGTTTTCTTAATATTTAATATTATTCTTATATCATTATAATTTCATTAAATTGAAAGTTTTTGTAAAAATAATATTTTTCACTATTCACCAAGAAATCAACAATTTCTATAAAATATAAAAATTTTACCCTATGATAATTTTTTACATTCATTTAGTCTTGTTTTTTTATTGTAATCTCTTTCATGATAGTTTTTTCTTCTTTGTTGTGCTGTTTTCTTGGAGGTGTCATTGAAAGATTGGGTTTGTGATCCAGGCGAGGAAAGGGTTTTTTGAAGAGGCCCTGCCGCTTCAAACTCTGCTATGGATTCATGTTCTATCACCATTCTCATAGTCAATAAACTACAGTGGATTCACAGAGGCTTTGTTATGTTCTTTTTGTTTGGTCGATGGTGTTCTAGGAGGTTCGTCCAATGTCGGCTTCAATCTGATCTGTGGTCATTCTCGTTAGAGGAAAGATGTGTCAAATGATCATTGTAGGTTAGTTAGATTTACATGTTAATTTTAGTTATGATGGGTGTTTAAGTCCCCAATGTAAGATAGGATTTTTTTCATGAATTTTGGACCTCTTCTGAGCTTTATTTTTCTCTACTCTTTTCTAACAGCCTGGTATAACACTCCTTTCCCAATCGGGCTACTGCAGTGATCTCCAAGGGGGTATTGGAATGTACTAATGAGTTGAAAATGGTTTATAGGTGAAGAAATTAGTGTATGATTCTTCCTCATTAGACCATATTAATGTCCCTTCTAGTAGTTTTATTGATGAAAATGGGGTTTTAAACACTGGATTGTTTATTTTCATATCATTGAAGGTGTTTCCTACTCTGGGGGATTTAGGAGTGCATGTTTTGGATTTCTTTGGTGCCATCAGTGATCTCACTGGTGAGGTGATTTTTTTGGAGTAGTGGAATATAGATAAATGATGAATTTTATAATTTCTTTATTTTATTTTTCTTCTTTTGTTGTGGTGGGATGATGGAATGTGTGTTCTCACTTAAGAAGTGGAGTTGATGTAGGAGAGCTCATGCATCAGGGGGAAGAACATTATTATTTTTATCTGACATGTGATGGTATTCAGATGAGGATAGTGTGATGGTGTTGATGATATGTGACTTATGGTCGGAAAATGATTTGATTTTCTTCATGGTTCATGAATATATCTCTAGAATGCTGCCTCGGGAATAATTGGTGTCTCTTGGTTGGCCCATATATCATGGTGGTTCATGTAAGAAGCCGAAGCTTTAGTTTCAGGTACCTATCTCTTTTACGGGCTTTTTAAGGAAAAATAAAGAATCTGGAAATTTTCAGAGTACACGCCTTGTACATTTTGAGTACATGTTGTGTACTCCTTGGCCACTCAAAGCCGTGTGTTGGCCGAGACCGGGCCACATACACGGTGTGTAAGGCTGAGGTGGAGGCCAGTTAATTCAGAGTACGGAAAAATTGAAGTACACGCCGTGTACTCAAGAAGTACACGTTGTGTACATTCTTTTTTTTCATTAATCGACCAGGGGTCGCACCTAATGACGGGAAATATCTTCTTCTCTGGCCTAATTCCATCCAGAGCGTCCGAGGAGGCCGATTCTTCTTCGAGCCACCAATCCGTCACCGGTTTTCCAAACCACACTCGGTTGATTGCAGAAGAATCACAGTGGTGAGTTCTTGATTCTTCTTTAGCCTCATTTCCTGATTCTTCCTCCCGTGTGAGTTATTTGAGGTTGAGATTTTTAGACGTTTTTGCAGATCTACTCTATTCGAGGATGATTTGCGGGCCAAGGTTCAAGTATATCGATCTCCTAGGATCAAGGTAGGTGGTTTGTTGCCCTACATTGAATTTATTTGAGTTTTGGTTGCACAAGTACCAGATACCCATGTATCGGGTATCCCGGGTTTAGGATTTTAATCATATTGTTTATCTGCCTAGATTTCTTGTTAGCTTATGATGAATTGTTGCTAATTTATGCTTGGTTTCATGCTTGAGGATCACCCCATGGGTGTTTTACTCCATTGTTCAGCTGTTTATTGCCGTTTGGCACAGGGTTGCCTGTGAGGCAACCCTTTCTGCACATTTCTAGTATGTCTGTTGACTTGATTGCAAGTATTGTTTGCTGTTTATATGCTTGTGGATGTATTTGTAGATATTACCCAAGTAGTTTTTTTAACTTACTTAGGGATTCTAATAGTCGATTAAGCATGACTACACTGCTTAGGGCTGTGAGAACCTAGTGCGGGAGATCAAAGAGGCAATAGACGAATAAGTGCTTCCCTAGAGGGTCTGTTGGTTTTAGTTTCATACGCAGAACCTACGAGAATCGAACTATGTGCTTCCCAAGAGTGTTCTTAGTTTATGCACGCATCGAGACCACAGGAGGAATTAGTTGTAAGTGCTTCCTCAGTGAGTCTGTAGCTATCGTTGCAAGACCATAGGGGAATTTACGTAAGAGTTTCCCAGAGTGTATGTGCCTTGTTTGATTACTGGACTATAGGGGTCTGCTAGTTTAATCCACCCAGAGAGTCAGTGTGAATTTTGATGGTTGGTTGTGATGAGTCCACCAAGCCAAAGAACAAGCTTGGGTTTTGTACTGCTTGTGTTAGGTAGTATTTTTAGATACCTGTTGTGTTACTTGCTTATCTTAGAATAGAAAACTTTACTGGTTTTCCCTGGTTGTGCAATTAAATGAATGTGAATGGTAATTGGTAGAATTGGTCATTGAATTTATTTACATTTACCTTTTCTATATCTCTCGCTGACAGTAGGAAAAAAATCTTGTGGTGGTTGCCTACTGGGATTAGTCTCACACCCTGTTTGGGTCCTTCTTTTCAGCCCAAACAGATTATATGGTTGCAGGTACAGGTAGTGATTGTGGACCTTCCACCTCAGGTACTTGATTGCTCGTCGAAGATGGAGAGCATGGGACTGGGTCTTGGCCCGCGATGCTGCTAGACTTGTTGTTTACATTTAGTACTTTGGTTTCAGTTTTATTTCAGCACGTTGTTTTGCTTACTACTTTCCATAGATACATGTACCATTCTGCATCATTATTATATCATACATTTCTTTTAATTTCTATTCCGTTGTTGCATGCTATTTACTGCTTCCACTATTTTTTATGATTATTTATCCGCTGTATACTTTACCGAATGAGGGCATAGTTTCCCCAATGACTCAACAAGGCCCTACTGCTAGTCGGCAGCCTCTGGTGTTTGGGAAAACGCGGTTGAGGTCATGTGGAAAACCGGGTACGGGGTGCCAGTGGAAGGGCTCCGGATTCGGGATGTTACAAGTGGTATCAGAGGAGTTACCTTTCTTTACTATTGATTACCATTTTGCGACAATAGCTAGGGATAAAAAGAAATGGGGAGTTAGTACTTAACTGTGCTCGGGAGTAATTAACCCGTGTACAGGGAAAATCTATATTACCTCATAATTGCAATTTTCAGTTTTTCAAGTGTTATAGTTTATTATTATTTCACCGTTGGGTGATGCACATGTTTTCCATTGTTACAGTTTATATGATTACGGTTCTATTTGGTTGCAACCCGATGAGATGATGGTGTGCCATCTCATGCATCATATAGACACCAGGTAGGAAATCACTTATCATGCATTTTACCCTACCATCTAGGGTGAATTAGAATTTCATGCTGTTGTGATAGATGTCATGATAGATTATGCATGCCGTTGTGCCAGTTGCTGTGATAGAAATACTTGTTGTGCTGATACAGAATTACTTCTTTTACAGTCTGTTTAGCATGGGCGCCAAGCTCTGGCCTTGGAGGTGTTATGGGCCCTCGAGGATCGGAATTTGGCGGATCATTGTTTGTTATTCTGTTTACTAGTTGTATGCATTGTTATGATGCCAAGCATAGATTCGCGGGGAGTATGGCCCCCCACGGATCGGAATTTTGCACATAGCTGGTTGTTTTTCAGTGTTTCTGGCATTCGGTGCAGTTTCATAGCTACTGCCCAGAAAAACCCAGAATACATGGCGTGTACTTTATTCATACACGCCGTGTAGTTTTTAAACAGTGTTACTATCTATGTAAACAAAAACATGGGGTGTGAGAGAATCTTCGGGGACACGCCGTGTAACTTCAGTACACACCGTATTGTAGTCAACCATGTACCCGACCGTGTCGGTAACAACACAGGTTGGGGGAACTTGTGTAGTACACACCGTGTGTTATAAGAACACACCGTGTAGGAGATCAGCCATGTTGCTGGCCGTGTAACCTGCTACATGGGTCACCGAGCCTGTCTAGTACACGTCGTGTGTTATAAGAACAAACCGTGTAGTTTTCTTCTAGTTAGCCGGATGTGTCACGAACAACACGGGTCGTTGTTATCTCTTCTGATACACGCCGTGTTTGTTCGGAACACTCCGTGTAAAGGGTTAGCCATGTGGCCGACCGTGTAACCTATTACACAGATCACTGAAGCCTGACTTGTACACGTTGTGTCCTTAGTGCACATGCCGTGTAGTCTAGTTTTTGGAGGACCATTTAGGTTAGCCATGCAAAGAGACCCGGGAAGGGGAGTAGAGTCCAAGCACATGCCATGTTTTGGGATAACACGCCATGTAATATGAAACGTTACACGCCCATGTGAATGGATTTAACAAACACGCGGTGTAGTTTAAATACACACCGTGTAGGTCATTTTTTTTCAAATTTAAGTGTTTCTTTCACTATTCTCATTCTTCACTCTTGATTTTTTTTGTCACTGTTGATCCTAAATCTGGAGTGTGGTTTTGACCTTTCAGGGTTTTGGAACCAAGACGACCTCCCATTTCACGCGAGGAACTAGGCAGTGACTGTACGCCTGATGCGGAAGACCAGGGACTACCAGTAGTTCCGCCAATGGTTCCAGATATGGATCCTGCAGTGATCCCAGACACTGGTGCAGATGCTCAGTTCAGAGAGGGTTTCATGAGGTTCATGCAGAACTTCTAGGGAGCTCAGCATCATGCCCCGTCTATGGCAGAGTTGACGCGAGTCTTCCAGCAGCAGTATCCTCCCACTTTCATAGGGGATGGAGGACATCAGGTTGCAGAGTCATGGATAGAAATCATGCTTTCCATCTTCGAGCATCTGTAGACACCCTCAGACAGATGAATGAAGCTCGCGACATACATGCTACGAGATTCTACCAAGAGATGGTAGGATGCAGCCTCACAGGTAGGGCGCCAGCGGACTATGGCTTGGGATGAATTCCAGTGTACGTTCTATGACTACTTTTATCCAGCAACACTGAGGGCCGACAGGGCTAGGGAGTTCATGAACCTACAGCAGGGTACTCTTTCGGTCATGGATTATTCCTCCCGCTTCACTGAGTTACAGCGTTTCGCTCTCGTTCTGGGAAATGAGGAGCTGTTTTTGGTGAGAATATTTGAGGAAGGCCTCAAAACATAGATCTGATCATAGTTGAATATTTTCCAGTTTACTTTTATTACTATGTTATTCAACCAGGCGCTGATCAATGATAGAAATTTGTGGGAGACTGGAGCTGTTGACCAGGGCGGTTCAACATCCAAGGCTGAGGCATTTCATACTGACAGTAGGAAGATCCACCGAGAGTCTACTCGAGGTGACTCAAGGAAGAGGGGGTATATCTTCTGGAAGACGATATCTTCCTTCTAGAAACCAGCTGGTGTGTTATTAGTATGGAAAGAGTAGGCATAATAAGACTCAATGCCCTAGGGATCCAGTGGAGTTCCGAGCTTGCGGCAATATGGGTTATCTGCAGCATTTTTACAGGGTTCTTCTTTCAGAGTCTAGTGAAGGAGGATCTGTTTCTACCCCTCATTCAGGGGCAGGTTTACCAGTCCCACAGCAGACTGGGGGCTGGGATTCTTCAGGTCGTTCTGGCCAGGGTAGAGGTCGCAGATGTGGTGGTCAGGCTCAAGGTGGATCAGCTCAGGGATATCAGGCTGCTACACAGGGCCGCGGTACTGGCCAGATGTTTGTCGTAGAGCAGATTCATTGGGATCAGGATCTTAGACCTTCCACAGTTCAAGGTATGATCATAGTAGCCTCAACTTTATCTTATGCACTTTTCGATACCGGAGCTTGTCATAACTTTATTTCTGTGCACACTGTGGAGAGCCTTAGACTCACTCTACTTACCTCTGAGGAAACCTTGGTACTAGACACTCCTTTGGGACATAGAACTTCTAATGTGTGTCTGTGTAAGGAGTTCCCCCTTGAGGTTGTTGCTTGTCACTTCATGTGGGATCTTTATGTCCTGGAAATGACAGGTTATGATGTCATTCTCGGAATGGACTGGCTAGTTCGTTTTCAGGCCTTTTTCGACTATTATCACCACAGGGTGAGTTTCACGTCACCAGATGGAAGGTCTTTTCTTCACAAGGGCGAATGGGATGTCCAGGCAAGCAGATCTGGACTAGAGCATCATGGGTTGGTCATAATTACATGCCAAATTTCTAGTTTATATCTGGATGATCAGGGGACCTCTCAGATGGTTTTTCCTCTAGTGGTTGATCTCTTTCCAGATGTCTTTCCATAAGACTTCTCAGGTTTGCCTTCAGAGCGTGAGGTAGACTTATCGATTGAGCTTGTGCCAGGAGCCACAACAGTATCCATACCACCATATAGTATGGCTACGCATGAGTTGCAAGAGCTCAAGAAGTAGTTGGAGGAGTTGCAGGCTAAGGGTTTCATCCGACCTAGTACTTCTCCTTGGGGTTTTCCTGTGTTGTTTGTGAAGAAGGATGATGGTACCTTATGGCTTTGCGTGGATTATTGGAAGTTGAACCAGTTGACGGTCAAGAACCGGTATCCATTGGCGAGGATTGTTGATATCTTCTATCAACTTCAAGGAGCTCGGGTATTCTCGAAGATCGATTTGAGGTCTAGATATCATTAGCTACGCGTTAGGCCTTCAGATATACCTCTGACAGCCTTCAAGAGTAGGTATGGACTCTACGAGTATACTGTTATGTCGTTCGGCCTTACGAATGTGCCAGCAGTTTTCATGGAACTGAGGAACCGAGTGTTCCATCCTTACTTGGATTCCTTCGTCGTGGTCTTCGTGGACGATATATTGGTGTACTCTCACACTCACCACGACCATGAAACCCATCTTGAGATTGTTTTGAGTACATTGAGGGAGCATCAGCTTTATGCTAAACTCCCAAAGTGCCACTTTTGGATGGATGAGATTCACTTCCTCGATCTTTTCATCTCAGAGACAGGAGTATCAGTAGACCCAGAGAAGGTGAGAGCAGTAGTCACTTGGGAGCAGCCGAAGAATGTATTCATGGTATGTAGTTTCTTAGGGATGGCTGGTAACTACAAGCGGTTTATACAGGACTGCTCATTCCTAGAAGCACCATTGATGGGCTTGACTAAGAAGGGGGTGAAGTTTGTTTGGTCAGAAGCCTGTGACTCAGTCTTCCAAGAGATGAAGGGGAGATTGACTTCCGCACCGATTCTAGTTCTTCCAGAGATGGGAAAGAGTTATACAATTTTCTATGATGCATCCGGCATCTGTCTGGGAGCAGTGCTTATGCAGGAAGACCGTGTAGTCGCATACAGATCTCAGCAGTTGAGGCCAAATGAGAAGAACTATCCTACGCACGACTTGGAGTTGGCTGCTTTGTTCTTGCTTTGCGTTGTTGGAGGAACTATCTCATGGGAGAGAATTTCATGGTATATACTGACCACAAGAGCCTCAAGTATATCTTTACGCAGTGTGACATGAATCTGAGAGAGCAGAGGTGGGTCGAGTACCTATTGTCTTTCTACTTTGAGCATGATTATACGCCTGGGAAAGGCAATGCTATAGAAGACGCACAAAGTTGGAGGACTCAGTTACAGGAAGTTCAGGAGGCCAATAGTGAGTGGAAGCTCATGGATCTATTCTCTGAGATGCATTTGGAGGTTCATGATAGACAGGGTTAGACTGTTCTTTCTTCTGTAGCTGTTACCTCTACCCTTTTTGATCGAGTTCGAATGAGGCAGCTATCAGACCCTGAAGGCCTAGTCCTATGGGAGGGTGTGTCATATGGAGACCCTACTCCAGGGTGGGCAGTGGGCGATGATGAGGTGCTACGTTTTCATGGTCATGTATGTGTTTCAGCAGACATACGTGAGAAGATGATGCGGGAGTTTCATGCTTCAGCTTGGGCGGTTCACCCTGGTGTCACCAAAATGTACCGAGACTTGCACTGTCAGTACTGGTGGCTTGGTTTGAAGAAGGATGTGGCTGGTTTTGTTATGCGGTGTTCCACCTGTCAGCAGGTGAAGGAAGAGCATCAGCGACCAGCATAGCTTTTGCAGCAGTTACCCATTACTGAGTGGAAATGGAATGATGTCGCGATGGACTTCATGATAGGTTAACTGAGATCGCCTTGAGGAAATGATGCGGTTTGGGTTGTAGTGGACAGGCTCACGAAGGTTGCACACTTCTTGCCGATCAGGGAGACCTTCAGTGTTGATGAGCTGGGATGGGTGTACATCTGAGTGATTGTATGTCTGCATGGAGTTCCACACTGCATTGTTTTAGACAGGGATGTGTGTTTTACATCGCACTTCTGGTAGGGGCTACAGAGGGCATTGGGTACACAAGTACTTTTGAGTACAGCATACCATCCCCAGACTGATGGCTAGTCCGAGCGTACAATCCAGGTGCTTGAGGATATCCTCCAAGCATGAATTCTAGACTTTGGAGGTTCTTGGGAGAAGCATATTGCTTTGGTGGAGTCCACCTACAACAACAGTTTTCAGGAGACTATTCAGATGACACCTTACGAGGCTTTGTACGGTTGGCCATGACGATCACCTTTATGCTGGCTAGTGGTAGGAGAAGCAACTTTTCTGGGACCCGTCTTGTTCAAGAGACCTCAGAGCAGATAAAGCTGATTCAGAAGAGGATGGTTACATCGCAGTCTCAACAGAAGTCTTATGCTGATCAGTGGAGACGACCTCTGGAGTCCGAGGTCGGGGATCAATTTTTCCTACGTGTCGCATTGAGGTTGGGACAAAAGAGGATTTGGAGACAGGGTAAGCTCTCACTGAGATACATCGGGCCATTTGAGGTTCTGGAGAGAGTCGGCCTGGTTGCTTACAGGTTGTAGTTACCTTCGAGATACCAGGCTATGTCTGATGTCTTTCATGTTTCTCAGCTTCGACAGTATTTCTCAGACCCGTCTCATGTTTTGAAACCCATGGAGGTTGAGTTGGAGCAGGATGCATATTTCAAGGATCATCCTATCATGATTTTTGATCGTAGTGCAAAATTACTCCGTGGCCGGTCTATTCCTCTGGTACGGGTGCTATGGCAGCACGACCGTATACTGGACGAGACATGGGAGAGGGAGGCTGATATGCGATCACAGTGGCCAGAGTTGTTCAAGGATTATTCTTCTATGCCTTTCTAGGGCAATTCGGGGACGAATTTCTTTAAGGGGGAAGTTTTTATGAACCCATAGCTTCGGTTTTAGGTACGGATCTCTTTTACGGGCTTTTTAAGGAAAAATAAAAAAATCTGGAAATTTTCAGAGTACACGCAGTATACTTTTTGAGTACACCTCGTGTACTCCTTGGACAAATGAAGATATGTGTTGGCCAATACCAGGCCACAGACATGGTGTGTAAGGCTGAGGTGGAGGCCGATTAATTTGGAGTATGGAAAAATTTAAGTACATGTCATGTACTCAAGAAGTACACACCGTGTGGTTTCTTTTTTTTCATTAATTGACCTGGGGTCGTGCCTAATGACGGGAAATATCTTATTCTCCACCTAATTCTGTCCAGATAATCCGAGGAGGCCGATTCTTCTCTGAGCCACCGAACCATCATCGGTTGTCCGAGTCAAACTCCTTCGATTGTAGAAGAATTGCAGCAGTGAGTTCTTGGTTCTTCTTTAGCCTCGTTTCTGGATTCTTCCTCCCGTGTGAGTTATCTGAGGTTTAGCGTTTTAGATGTTTTTGCAGATCTACTCCATTATAGGCTGATTCGCGGGACGAGGTTCAAGTATATCGATCTATAAGGATCGAGGTAGGTGGTTTGTTTCCCTACATTTAAGTTCTTTCAGTTTTGGTTGCAAAAGTACCGGATACCCATGTATCGGGTATTCTGGGTTTAGGATTTTGATCCAATTGTTTATCTTCCGGGATTTCTTGTTAGCTTATGATGAATTTCTGTTAATTTATGCTTGGTTTCATGCTTGGGGATCACCCCATGGGTTTTTTCCTCCCTTGTTCAGTTGTTTATTTCTATTTGGAACGGGTTGCCTGTGAGGCAACCCTTTCTGCACAATGCTAGTATGTCTGTTGACTTGATTACAAGTATTGTCTGCTATTTATATACTTGGGGATGCATTTTTAGCTATTATCCATTTAGTTTTTTAACTTACTTAGGGATTCTAACAGTCGATTATGCACGAATGGACTACTCAGGGCTGTGAGAAGTTGGTGCGGGAGATCAAAGAGGGAAAAGAAGAATTATTGCTTCCCTAGAGGGTCTGTTGGTTTTAGTTTCGTATGCAGGACCTACGGGAATAAGACTTTGTGCTTCCCAAGAGTGTTTTTAGTTTATCCATGCATCGAGAACACAAGAGGAATTAGACGTAAGTGCTTCCTCAGATAGTCTATAGCTATCATTGCAAGATCATAGGGGAATTGATGTAAGAGCTTCCCAGAGTGTCTGTGCCTTGTTTGATTACTGGACTATAGGGGTCTGCTAGTTTAAGCCACCCAGAGAGTCAGTGTGACTTTTGATGGTTGGTTGTGATGAGTCCACCAATCCAATGAACAATCTTGGGTTTTGTACTATTGTGTTAGGTAGTCTTTTTAGATACCGGTAGTGTTACTTTCTTATCTTCTAATAGAAAACATTGATGGTTTTCCTTGGTTGTTCAATTAAATGAAAGTGAATGGTAATTGGTAGAATTGGTTATTGCACTTATTTACCTTTAATTTTTCTATATCACTCACTGACATAAGGGCACAAATATTGTGGTGGTTGCTTACTGGGATTAGTCTAACACCTTATTTGGGTCCTTCTTTTCGGCCCAAACAGATTATATGGTTGCAGGTATAGGTAGTGATTGTGGCCCTTCCACCTAATGTACTTGATTTCTAGTCAGAGTTGGATAGCATGGGACCGGGCATTGGCTCGCGATGCTGCTGGAGTTGCTGTTTACATTTATTAATTTGGTTTTAGTTGTATTTTAGCACATTTTTTTTCTTACTACTTTCCATAGATACATGTACCATTCTGCATCATTATTATATCATACATTTATTTTACTTTCTATTCTGTTGTTGCATGCTATTTACTGCTTCCACTATTGTTTATGCTTATTTTTCCACTTTATACTTTACCGAATGAGGGCATAGTTTCCCCACTGACTCACTAAGTCCCTCTCTGCTAGTCGGCATCCTCTGGCATTTGGGAAAACGCGCTTGAGGTCATGTGGCGAACCGGGTACAGGGCTCTAGTGGAAGGGCTCCGGATTCTGGTCGTTAAAGTTCGTGGTTTTAATTTGTAAAATTTTAATATGTTGATCTCTTAAATTTTTATTTTTGGTGTGTGGGTGGTTTGTTTTTGGTTCCTGAAAGTGTGACCGATTGTCTCTTATTGACCGTTGAAGGTTCGGGTTCTCTGTTAATGCGTATAGAATCACTCGGATCAAATCCTCAGCAATGATAATTTTTAATAGTCGATTGTTTTTAGTTGATTGTATCTTGTTTAGGGGGGGGGGGTTGCAGAGCATATAAAACAATTTATGGATTATGTTGATTAAGATTGATTTAACAATATGATAAATATTGGGGGGATTTCATCAATAGGTAGTCAGGATTGTGATATCCTTAATCCTTGCTTTGTATTGAATTAAATTAACACCCATGTCACATGTTGACGTTGATTGAAATTACAAAGTGTTGAGGCTCTAATCCAACACTTAACTTAACTAGGACTCGAATCAAAATTAGTATTTGATTTTGGTATTGTATTTATGGTTCCAATAATCCATGGAATCTACACTCTAAACAAAATATGTCATTAACCCATGACATGTTAAGTCCAACATACGCAAAGTTAATTCCAAGAATACTCATCGAGCAAAAGATCTCAATTGCTTAACATCCCTAAATTATAATTGACCCCAATTAGAGATTTAATAAGCCATTTAAATAATTAGTAATCTGGTTATAAGGATTATTATGATAAATTAAGAATATAAGAAAAATAAAGGGATAAGAAAAGAGTGTTGCGTCGAACACACACACAAGCGATGATGATAATTAAAAATAAACATTAAATTGAACAAGAAAAAAAAGAAGGGAAGGGGATTCAACTGTATTTAAAATATTTTAAGTACATAAATATTAAATAATAAAAGGTGGATGAGAATAATACATATTGAAGAAGAAACTTCCATTAAAACATAATTACAAAAAAAGACTTACAATATTAGAATAATGAAGAACACAAAAGTAAAAGGAAACAAATGGAGGAGGAATGGTATGTCAATTGAAAACTTGCATATGGTAGGTCCTCCCAATACCTTGTAAAGGCTTTGTTCATGAAAATATGTACATCTCTCTTCTGAAATGACAACTCTTGCAAGGTTAGGAGGGGGATGTGTTTATAGCCCAATGTTGTGGGCTGTTTGCATTCCAAAAATGCCTCTCCACATTCATCACCAATTTGATAAATTAGATAATCTAATATCAAGATATTATCTTCTAAAAAGTTATAGATATTTATCTCCTCTATCTACTATGAAAATGTGGAATCCATTGGATAGATTGATAAAATGGTATGGAGGTTTTATTAATCAATTTTAATCTTTTTATTTCAATAAAAACTTTTTGAAGGCCAAAATGCTGATGGGTTTTTGAATAGTAATATTACTTCAAAGCCGAATTCATTATTTAACACTATCAGCTAACTATATATTCTATTTCATGCTAAAAATATGAGCTTGATTTGATGATTACATCATGGGCTATTTCATGAATAGTTTCTAGATTTTAATTCACATCTAGAATAGTATGATGATTTTGAATGAATCATTTGGTCCCCTTGTTTTTGGAGTTGGGCCTTGAAATTTCTATCCAAGATTCCTTAAATTGTTCCCCAAACATAAAAAGAGAATAAAAGAATTTGGAATTTTTGGTTGATCCCAGTAATTCAATCTTCATTGCTGGTCCAGTTTCATCACATATTGTGTAGGCCTTCTTCTGTTGACCATATGGCCCTTAAAATTGAAGAATTGGCCAAAGATCCCTTCTAATGAAATGTTTTATATTGAAATAGGAATCCTAATAAACATTAACCATTAAATGTTGATAAGTTGGGTGGGATATGTAAATAAAATAGCAAACTAACATCGATTGGATTAATTAAAATAATTCTCAAAAATTACAATTAATATTTGAACATTAATATTTCACAAAAATTATGCACATTTCTTATAAAATAAGTAAAGGGAGTATATAAAAAGTTATAAAAATTTTAATAACATCCGTTCCCACTTTACCTAAATTGGATTTGTTGAAAATAAAAAAAATATTTGGATGAGTATATTTTAAGTAGTCAATAATGTACTCAATTTCAATATATGAAGAAGCAACTGGATGATTTTGAGGTTGGATTAAAATCTCAAATCATAATCATGTTTGATATATAAAGTGATATTAATCACAGTAAAATTTTTATCCTACACTAAAGAATAAACCAGTACAAGATAAATTATCATTTCATCAAAAAAATGGTTGAAGAATACTTGATGGAGTTGGATATTTTTTCAAAACCAAATTTGGTCTTTGACAACATAATGAAGAAGCTACCGAAGCATGATTTATAAATTAATATGTTAATACATGACATCCAACTCTCTCTATTAATTTGTATTATTTAGAGAAGGGACTACCACTCTCATATGGAATTTTATATTAATAAAAGGTATAGTGATTCTATAAATCTAATTATTTGGATTTCTATCCCTCTTTTATGATACTTTAGAGATGTTATATTTGGGTTCATAGGAAAAGGGAGAGAACTTATCTATACATTGTTTGGGAGAATTATTTCTTAGTTAGAGATGGATATGGATGAGAGTGTACATTCTTGATGATAAATAATGATCTATCACATGATATAGTTTTATAAAGGGGTAGAGTAATTGACTTTATATTAGGGGAAAAAGCTTTGTGGAGAAGTAATAAAGAGAATAACTATCATATAAGGTTTTCTTGGGGGAACATTTCATTTAACACTTGTTTGTCACTATGATCATAACTAATGTAACCTTATTGTTGATGATTAGTAAATCATTTACATACTTTCTGAAGGAAATAGGTTTCAGACTGTGTTACTACTAATCCATTATGTTTTTATATAAATATGTATTGAATCAGTTCTGAATGTGTTTATGATAATCCCAAAGGGAGATATTCTTATCAAAATTTACTCAGGAGTATTTTTGGGTTGTGTTTATTGAAATGGATATAAGAGAAAATTGTGAAGAATCTAAAAAAGACATGATATATTTATAAGATGAAGGTTGTAAGTGTTTTGGATGAATTATTGAGGAGTTGGGTGATGATTATACTAGGTATGAGTAATTGGTAAAGTTTTACACATAATTCAAATATGAACTTGACATGTAAGGACAGACCGTTCTTATTAGATCATGTTCCAAAAAATGGATAAGAGTTTAAATATAATAAAATATGTAAATATCACTATGACATTATGTGATGATAAATTGTAATAATTTGGAGAACCCATAATTTATAAAGGTCTCTAAAATAATACATAGAAGTAACTAGGCTAACATATGAAGGTAAATAGTCTATCATGTGAAAGAAATAACACCCATTATACAAAACTGTGGTGAAATATTGATACATATAATTAACTAGACCAACATATGATGATAAAAATGATGATATGTAAAGGTCAAATTGTAGTATATTTTTATATTTAAGGTTACTCAGAGTGATATTTAATCTTTATCATGATAGAAAAATGGAAAAGTGTTGAACTGCACTGGGGAATATTCATGAGTAAGTAGAAGTGAAAAGATGATACATAAGGGTACTCAATTATCCATTATCAGTCATAAAATTTGATTAATAAAGTGTCCAACCATTGTTTATAATATATTTTATATTGAATGGTATGATTAATAATACGGAAATTCAATGAATAAGATGAGTCAAAGTGTTTACATATTTTAAGACATTTAAGAGGAAAATATAGTAATTAAATAGACTAATTTGTCTAAGATTTGTATAATGTTATTGGAAAAATTTTCCTACCTTAATCAGAGATAAATAGAGGTTAATTAAAGGTGTGATTTATATATTATATCTAGATTATAATTATATCATTCTATTCAGATAAAGAAAGTAAAAAACTATAAATAGATTAAAAAATATAATTCATAGGAAGAGGATGTGTGAAATTCCTAACCATTATAGAGAAGTTATAAAAGAAAATGTGGTAGATCTAGGAGGCTATATCACTACAGGTTTATGATGTTCAACAAGTGGATGATGGTGGAATTAATTGATATACCATTATTGGTGTAAAATCCTTATTGGGTTTTATTGATTGATGTGATGACACATAGAGAATTAGTAATCTTTTTGAGTCATTAAGAGTAGGGAGTTATTTATTTTGTGAAGGTTTTAAAATAGGATAGTCAATGTGGATACTATAAATTATAAAAAATGGTATCACAATTAGATATTTTAGTACATGGACTGATACCTTTTATGTTATACTTCAATTACCATAGTTTTAGTTAGAAAAGTATAATTCCTTATGTCCCTCCTTGTTGGCTTTATCAAATCATATATACTCTGAACGAGAATGATTTTCCAACTAATAGTGGAATAATATTTTTAGAAAGTTTCATTTTAAGCTATCTATTTACCTTGCTTCACCCCCTCTTTGGTTAATTACCTTTTGACGAACCATCTTGGATTCCTTGGTACCCAGATACCCAAGTTGGCCCTAACATGACCCAAAGTGAATTTCAGATCATATAGGTTAGCGACTAGAACATGAAATCCTACATAAATAAAGAGATAATGATTTATGACACAATATAGGGGAATATATACAACACATGTCAGTATAATCAACAATACAAATAGAGAATGTACCAAAAAACAACATGTAAAATAGTACCTAAATGGTACATCATCAAAAGAAACCAAAAAATCCATGATTAAACTCTGTGATAAACCCATGTAACAATTGGATCACATCTTCACCGGTAAGCACCATTACATTGGGTTATAAGGGTAAAATACATCCACCCCCTCCAAGTGGATCTTTTATATTTCATAGACCTGACATAAGAAAATCTACAAATGTGCAAAGGTAAATGTAGGGTTTGATTTATGAATCATAGTAGGGTATCCCCAAGTGTTCCATAATCAATCCTATAATAATTAAGCTAGATATGTTTTCAATTTCAATAAAACAAGGCCTATCTTGGAATTCATATATTTTCAAAAAAACAACATTTCATAGTCAAAAAAGAGAGAAGATATATAAAAATATACACAAATGAACATATTATATAAAACTATGATATTGGGCAGTAAGAAAAAATTAAACATTTATATTAAAAATGGTTTTTAATCAGAAATTAAATTATATAATTTCACCACGTATCAATACTTATAGAACATTAGTTTCTTCTAGGGATCCTTACACTACTCAATTAATGATATTGGATCAATTTTTGTACACATCCCATGAATCATGGGACATTTTATGTCCCTACATGTAATTGAATTTCAGATTTCAAGTAGTTTAATCTTCTATAGTATCAGAAACAGATTCTTGTTTTACATCTTACTTCTATAAAGGCCTCCTAGAGGCCATGGCATCCCATGTAAGTTTTATAATGACATATCATCCATTGATGGATGGAAATATATAATGAATTATAAGGATTCATTATGTCATTCTACATAATTTCTTTCATTAATTTAGTAGAGATTAGGATGCATATTTGGGGGTGGTTGAGTTTTCCTAGAATAAAAGTTATCAGTCCTTTATCATAATAGATACTTTTAAGGCCTTGAATGAAAAACCATACAGATATCCATTATGTTGGTTAGTTATAATTGAATGTTCCTTGATAAGATTGTGTTTGGTTCATAAGATGATGATGAATATTTAGTTGATTCATTAGAGGATATTGACAGAACAGATTTGGTATAAATTCTTTGATGATCATTATCAATGGATGTTGTAGTTTTCCATTGGTGAAGAACTGTTATTAATAGTTTCACTTTAGTTGGGTCACTAATTTATAAGGAACCAAGGAAATCTTACACCATGGTTTTGGGAAGATTTTATATATTTTATAGTTTGGGGAAAGTGGATTAATGATTGGAAAATCTATAGTAGTTTTCTTTTTTACACAACCCGTTTCATGTATCATAGCTTGAAAAGTTTATTTCAGCTTCCTCTCAAGTTCTGAGAGGAGAAGATCTTAATATTTATCATAATTTATCTGTAACTGAGAATCCATTTTGGATTATTTATTCTAAGACCAAGTTTCTTTGTGGGAAGATGATACCTTTGTTCTGTGTACTATGGATGAATGGTTCTGGTTCATATGAAAAGTGGGATCATGGGGGGATGATGAGAAACTAGTGTCCCCATCACTTTGATATGTAATATTTGTAATAGTATTTCTTGGTACTGAAATTTTTTATATAGGGGATTTTTTAACATATCATTGTTATCATTCATGTATTTATTTACCCTTTTGACTTAATTTTAAATATTTATGTTTTTTTGGTTTCAAATGTGTTAGGGTATAAATGTATTCAATTTTTCTATGGTGAATGGGACACGACATGGAGTGTCACACCTACATGATGAACATTAAAGATATAACATGGGGGGGGGGTTGTTTGATGTTGTATGTTGGTAACTTCGGTGTTTGAATTCACCATAGAGACCTGGATGCTAGTTTATATTTATACATCCAATTTTGGTATAGCTACGATGTGGTGGGATAGTTGCACCATGGGGACCTAATTGGTACATTTTGATGCAACTAGATATTTGGGCATAGTTTCAGTGTGATTCTTATGTGGTTCCATATGCTTACCTTAGATTATTTTTATATTGGAAACATCTTAGACATGTTCTATGGAGGCTTCTTGACCAATATGAGTTTTGGTCTGGTCTTGGGTGGTTACTTCATAGTTTGGTTTTTTCTAGCCTTTTTTATGAGGTGTTAATGTGTGTTGTGATATGGTCTAGAATTTTACATAATTAAATTCCCTAAGAACCATTTTATTTTATTTCTCTCCCACTCTAATATCATTTGTATTCTTGGATCTAAAGGGCTCCCAAATCCCATTTTTAATCCTTTAAACTCTATCTTTCTTAGATCGATTCACCATCAATCATTTCAGAATAATTTTTAGTGAGTAAATATCCACTGTTGTGGTATCTTCTAGTCTCCTTTTATACTCCTTATATAATTTTAGATCATAAATTTTTTAATATATCTAACCTTTTTTGACAAACCTTGATTCTAGGATGGATTCATTGATCTCATATTCCATCATTCTTCATTGGTAGACCACATTTTGGGTGTTTTGTTCAATTTATTTCCTAATAAAGTTAGGTGGTTCCATATGATTTTTACATAAAATTGAAACCTTAAATTTCTTAACTAAACTGAAATATGTTTTAAATAATTTAAAAAATCATATTTGGGATTATTTATGGACGATTTTGAAAAAATAACTGAGAATGTGAAACAACCAATTTTAATATAATTGGAATAGTTAGATGAATATGATAAAATTGATGAATTTATTTAGAAAATTTATTTTATTCGAAATGGATAAAATGTAATGATGATTTGAACTAGAAATAGTTTATTACAACCTATGATTTGGTTTTGAAATGGGAAAGGAAAAATTAAAACTAAAATAGGTAATTGAATTTTTAAAATGATATGTAATGTTTGATTTCACCATGATTGATTGGTTGATTAACTGAATCACATGTGAGCCTATGTAGTTAGTGGATAATTAGAAAAATAATGCTAGTATTGGACACCTAGATCTATATTGATGATGAAAAAACTACTATAAATATATTACTACAAGATATGTTCTTTGATTGGGAGTTGATTCTTGATGGCATGAGTCATGGGATGTGTGCACACATTGAGTTAAGATCATTTATTGAGTAGTGTGAAGATCCTTTTTCTAGAAAATAAGGTACCACATGGGTTGATACACTGTTCTATAATATACTTGATTAGATGATTACATGTGATTTATTTATAGAACTGTTATGTTCATGCCAACTCCTTTATATAGGTTTTTTTATATAAATTATTCATTGACACATGTTATGATAAATCGTCTATCTCTATTTATTATAAAAGAATGTTTTGTTGAAAATATTTGAATTCCATAAATTTTTTTTAATTAAATTTATATCATATGTCGTTTAATTATTTTGGAATTTTTTATAGAAGACATGGTAGAATCCTACTTGGATTTAAAACTCAAAACATAACTTTTCCTCTAGGTATATGTAGATTATCTTATTCAAGGTCTATAAAAAGGAATAGTTCCAGTTGTAGGCGACAAATACTATTTATCCTTAGGACCAAAGTGATGGAGGTGGCCGATGGATGTGTGATATACCTATCACATGTTTTTATCTTTGAGTTTTATCTTAGAATAAATGGTTTATTTTGATACTATATCATATTGGTATTCTTTTATCTGTTGTTTTTTGGTAATTTTTCCCTTTATAGTGTGGATCATTTTGACTGGTATTATCTACCTTCTACTATTTTGTGGTCTAAATTGTTCCCTCTTTGTTTATGTATGATTCCAGGTGCAATTTGATAATCAATGGGGGTTTAAACTCTCTTAGGGCTAGGTTAGGGGCATACTGGGTATCGAGGAACCATGTTATTGGGGTTGGTGCGTGATATTCCATTCCTACGAACAACAATGTCCTAGAATTCCTTATTTTATTGTATATCATTTCTCAAGCACAATAACATTGGAATAAAATATTGATATTAATGCGCAAAATGGGGAACGATTAGATTATTTTGGATTGGTAGATAAAAGGCCAAGCATAATGGATTTGATAGTCATGAGGGAGATGAATATATATTACTTATATGATGTGTTAGATATTATATGAACAATGAATCTTATTTTAGATCATCAGAAATATGGAAAGGTATATAAGAATATTTTTTGGAATCTTGTCATTGAAGATATTTTGCCTTTGCTATCTCATTCTAACTCACAGATAAGAATAACCCTTAGATAGAGAATCATAGGGAGTATAATGAGTAAAAATGATTTTGTGACTCCTTCTGATGATGAAAAGTGTTTCTATTATCCACATGATTTATGATTAGTCAATAAATGTGGCTAATAATCATTATTAATATCTTTATATTCATTTTTCCAAATTCCATAAACATTGTTTTTAGTGCATTACATAAATAGAACTTCATTTCTCATCTTAAATGCAATCCATGTTTAAAATGAAAATTCGGGCCCAATCATTCATCTGGTTGTGGGAAATATTATATTCATTTTCTGAATTTGATATTTTGGGATATGGTTTATCACTTTTTTTGGAACATTTTATCTTTTATGTTCGATGGATGAATCCCAAGGGAAGAAGGATATTTTCGCGCTTGAATGAAGAAACTTGCTGGAAAAAGCATAATGGGCCTAAGGCCCATCAAACAAATGTGGGGCCCAAAAACAAATCCCAATGCAGCTAAATTGTATACAGTAGAAAGATAAAAATATGAGGATTATTTTATTCAACTGTTTCCAGAGCTAATTCTAATGTTTTGATGATGATAAAGGGATCTAAAGTTGAGATTTAAATGGTGGACCCAGCATTAATGCACATAAAGCCATCCCACCATTCAGACCATAACATTCAAACGACAGATCCATATTTCCTGAAATCTTTTCAACTCATATAGGAGAGATGGAAAAAGTTAGTTCTCTTCTACCACCCATACGGATTCGGCCTTCTTCAATTACGAATTCACACTTCAATATGGTGGACGAATCTGGACAGTTTTCCAGGCCAACTTCGAAACGTCAATTTCCTTTTGATTATTCACCCTCTTTTTGACTCTATTTATTGTTGGGGGGTGAATTGATTGCGAGGGGTGGACCTAAGGCTCCTAATATGACTATATAAGGAGATGGTGGTGAAGGTAATAGGCATCTTATATTTTCCTTTCAATTGTAATTTTTTTCTTTCATTTTGTAATCGTATCGTCAATTTTTCCCATGTAAGTTTTTCATTCACGTTGAGTATCTTAATAAAAGATGTTCTTCATCTTTATTATTATTTTTTATTTTATTCACATGTTGATACCATTGAATATAGGTGTGAATTTATTCCCACCAACACTTTTGAATTCCTCAAACAACGGTGGAGTGTACTTTTTTCATAATGTTTTTCTTCGTCAATCCCGCTTCTTTAAGTCGACTTCCCACTCACATTAATAGAATAACGTCAATGAAGGGGTAAAATTTTATGGGTTGATCCTAGGGAGTTGCATGGGGTGTATTTAATGTTATTTCATTTTCTTAAATTCTAAAATTTGTTCTTTATTTTAAGAGTTCTTTATTTTAAGAGTTCTTTTCTTTGATTTATCTTCTTCTTTGTCTTCACCGACTTTAACGATGACACATTTTGAGTGTTAGTACAATCCAATTCCATAGAGTGATCATCATAGTGATCCTCTAAGTTCATTGGTTATTCACCTTGAAATTGTGTATGGATTAAAATGGAGAATGATATTGAGGAATTATTTCATTTGATGGATACCTCTTGAACTGATGAACAGAAAATCCAAAAAAAAAACAAATACATCCAATCAATCCCTAGAGACAACCTAGGATCGACTCATCCTAATAAATTGTTTTAATTCAAGTCATTTTGTCTATTTTGTTCTTTAAATATAATCACCATTTCTTCAAATAAATCAACACTATAGTTTTCCACTTTATAGCCCATCCTCCACCAAATCATAGAGTCTCAACGTTACTTCTTCGGTCCCTGTGGATTTGACCCCTACAAGTACTACATCGACCTCGTTTAACAGTAGTGTAAATTTGGGCGCAATCAAATTTTGGCACCGTTTTCGGGGAACAAATAAGTTCCTTAGACCAAAAACCTTCTTTTTCTCACCCGAAAAACTTTACTCTCAACCTAATTTCTCTTTTATTTTTCCCTTTCTATTTCTGTGTGTCCAAAAAAATCACAAATCAAATTTTCAATCAACTCCAATGGATTATCCTCCAAAATACCCCTTCATAAATCAATTATTTATTCAATTCAGAAATCAATATTGGAAAACACCTCACATAAGGAATTTCATTGACCAAACCTTAATTGAATACACCACACCAGATGTGATGTACAATCAATGGGATTCTAATTGTTTAAAGGATCAATTTCCATACTTCTCAAGGATGATTGAAGGGATAAAACTTAATGAAGTTCATGATGTAAAAACAGGAATCAAACATAATTCTGAAAAAATTATTGAACATTTGTGTGAAAAAATGGTTTAAATGAATTCAGAAGTTTCATCACTGATATTAGAAATACAAAGCATTGAGACTTATGAAGAACCCATTCCCACTAAGAATGTCCTTTCCACATCACTTATAGAAGAATATTGTTACCCACATAACTCATTTGAATTTAGTAAAGAAACCACTTTAAAATATTGTAAAACATATTTCGATAATGAATAGAATTGGTCATGTAATGTTGAATGTCAATATAAAGATCATGAGGGAATTGTTGATGGGTGCTTAAATCAAGAGGAAACTGATTTTTTGTATTCATAAGAGGGAAATTTAAAATTATGGATGGAGAGTCCTGATTATTTCTCTATTGATGAATTTTTGAAAACACCAATCACAAAACAATTGGGAGAAATACCAATCATTGAGCCGATACACACTCCTGAAATTCTACTAGACACTTTTAGGGATGAATCATGCTTTCAAACTGAACCAATTCTTTCTAAAATTTTTGGAGAAGAAACTGACTTTCATTGAAATTACCAATCTTCATTAGGAAATTGCAATCGACCAGAACTCAAAATCATTATCCTTCCTTCCCCACACAATAATTCCATTATAGGTGATACCCACGACCATACTTTAGTCATTCATTCTTCTCATGAAAGCAATAATGTTAGATTGAACCTTGACGTCTTAGGCAAGAAAAAAAATGCAACTAGATCAACCATTTCTGAAATTCCTTATGTCTTTAGATTTATTTAAGAACATGGATTTATACAAGGAAAAGATTATAAAAAAACAATCAATCTCAATCAAGTTGAAGTGGAGAAATATGGGTTCATTAAAATTGTGAAAGTTGGAATTAGATAAGTTGGGGGGTTCAAGTCGAGCTAATGACGTTAAAAAAAAGAGATGAATGGGAGGGAACCCATGGTTTTCATGTTTCTAATCATTTTGAATCATTTAATTTTTCATATTATAAATTACTATAGAATTTTGACCTTTTCTTATTTTACCAGTAAGGATGGATATGAAAGGGGATCGCCATATTCATCCATGTCACGTGGCGTGATCTCTGATTAATACCTTACCCAAAAATCTAAAAAGAAGACAATGTATCATAAGTTATTTTTTTTTATTTTTTTTATGTTTTTATAGGTTATAATAAACAATTAAAAGGACACATCTTGAGTCGTAAGGAAAATACATTTACCACCATCCAAGCCACTGAGACTTGAATCTAGGATTGAAGGGAGATTGTGGCATGAACTTCAACTTCAAAAACCATGTGAATTTGTTCCATGTTTATCATTTTAAATTTCCTCTTTGAACTCTTATCCTACTCCCCTTATAACTTTTATTTTCTTTAAACACTGGGGACAATGTTATTCTATGTTGGGGGGAGATGAAATAAAAAATGATTTTTTTTCAATAAGAACATGCATGGAAAGAAAAATTCCATTAACCTTGAACATGATAACACACATAGCAAACTCTGAAATTGGATATTGAAAAATTTGGATTCCCTGATTATAATTTTAATGAATGTTTAAGTTCATGAGAATAGTTTTTGGAAAGTGCGGTTGTCTAATGTGATTTTTCAAAGTTTGCATTTCCATCCTCTTAATAAAAATGCCACAGTGCACGTCTACTGGATCGTGGGTGTAAATTTGAGTTATTGGGTCCCTTTAATTATAGCATAGGGTTCTGGGGTCAGTTTTAGTTTAATTTGAGTATCCAAAAACAAAAAAAAAACAAAAAAAATTGAAAAAAAATTATTACCACATAGAGGAATGTTTTGTCCAAATGTGTGGTGTCTGGCACTTGGGGATCGCAACTACATAGTTTAATTGCCCAGAGTTGGCTTTATATCTCTATTATAGAGCATGGAATTGACAATATGTGTGCCGTCTGGCACTTGGGGATCGTAACTCTATAGTTGTCTTGGCCAGAGTTAGTCTTTTCATATCTATTGTGGTTAAAAAAAATAAATTAAAAAACAAATCATGAAAAAAATAAAAAAAAATGGATACTCATCTTAAGGTTTAATGTGATTCCCACCGAGCGCTTCCATTTTTTCCCCTTGAACAATAAAATGGGCCCTATATCTTTTGTGATGCACAACACTTTATCATGTTTAATTGAAATTTGATGAAATGTGGTGATGAATTTGAACAAAGGAATGAGCTTGGGCTTGGGATATTCTTATGGACGTAGATTGTTTTAAATTATTTTGATGGGTTTCATATTTTTTTTTGGTATGAGGTCTTTGGGTGGGCAATGTGTATTAAAATGTTTTTGGAAAAGGAGATTCGAATTTCATATTTTTAATATATTTTTCTTAGGACTGGCAAAAATAATGTTGGGTGGTGTGATTAGTCACTAAAGGTGGATAATATTCATTGTTAATATCTTTATATTCATTGTTACAAAGTCCATAAACATTGTTTTTAGTGCATTACATAAATAGAACTTCATTTCTCATCTTAAATGCAATTCCTGTTTAAAATGAAAATTTGGGCCAAATCATTCTTCTGTTTGTGGACAATATTATATTAAATTTATGAATTTGATATTTTGGGATATGATTCATCACATTTTTTGTAACATTTTATCTTTTGTGTCTGATGGACGAATCCCCAGTGAAGATGAAGATTTTCGCGCCTCAATGCAGAAACTTGCTGGAAAAATCATAAGGGGCCTAAGGCCCATCAAACACATGTGAGGCCCACAAAACAAGCCCAATGAAGATAAAATTTATACAGTAGAAAGATAAAATTATGAGGATAATTTTATTCAACTGTGGACAGAGCTAATTATGATGTTTTCATGATGATAAAGGGATCTGAAGTTGAGGTTTTAATGGTGAACCCGCCATTAATGCACATAAAGCCGTCCCACCATTCTGACCATAACATTCAAACAGCGTAGCCAAATTTCCTGAAATTTTTACAGCTCATAGTAGATAGATGGAAGATGATAATTCTCTTCTACCATCCCTCCGGATTTGGCATTCTTAAATTACGAATTCACACGTCAATATAGTGGTTGAATCTGGATAGTTTTCCAGGCCAACTTCGAAACGTCAATTTCATTTTGATTATTCACCCTCATTTTGACTCTATTTATTGTTGGGGGTGAATTGATTGTGGGGGGTGGACCTAAGGCTCCTAATATGCCTATATAAGAAGATGGTGGTGAAGGGAATAGGCATCTTATATTTTCCTTTAAATTGTAATTTTCTTCTTTCATTTTGTAATCGTATTGTCAATTTTTCCCCTGTAAGTTTTTCTTTCACGTTGAGTATCTTAATAAAGGTGGTTCTTATTCTTTATTATTTCCTTTTATTTTATTCACACATTGATACCGTTGAATATAGGTCTGAATTTATTCACACCAGCACTTGTGAATTCCTCATCCAACGGTGGAGTGCACTTTTTTTTAATGTTTTTCTTCGTCAATCCCAGTTCATTAAGTCGACTGCCCACTTACATTAATAGAATAACATCAATGAAGGGGTAAACCTTTATGGGTTGATCCTAGGGAGTCTCATGGGGTGTATTGAATGTTATTTGATGTTCTTAAATACTTAAATTTGTTCTTTATTTTAAGAGTTCTTTTCTTTGATTTGTCTTCTTCTTTTCATCACTGACTTTAACAACGACACATTTTGAGTGCTAGTACGATCCAATTTCATAGAGTGATCATCAAAGTGATCCTTTAAGTGCATTGGTGATTATCCTTGAAATTGTGTATGGATTAAAACGTATAATGATATTGAGAAATTTTTTCATTTAATGGATACCTCTTGAACTAATGAACAGAAAATCCAAAAAAAAACAAATACATCCAATCAAGCCCTAGAGACAACCTAGGATCGACTCATCTTAATTAATTGTTTTAATTAAATTCATTTTGTTTATTTTGTTATTTAAATAAAATCATTATTTCTTCAAATCAATCAACACCATAGTTGTCCACGTCATAGCCCATCCTCTAACAAATCATAGCGTCTCAAGGTTACTTTTTCGGTCCCTGTGGATTCGACCCCTACAAGTACTACATCGACCGCTTTTACGAGTAGGGTAAATTTGGGTGCAACTAATTGATTTCCCACTGAGAGATGATTATTTCTCACAAAAACTATTCAAATCAATGGTGTGGTGGAATGAACATTGTAAAGGGGTTGGTTATGGATTCTACCTATAATTAAGAGTTTAGAAAATAAAATATTTCTTACACGTATGTTTTTTAATAGTGTATTACATGTACATTTTAGTTCATGTCATTATGACTGATATATATCTGGGTATATCCCATTCTTATCATTAGGTTGGTATTGAAGAGGAGTGATAAATCAAGGCTCAGGATTAAATGTTTTGTATGAGTTATTTCAAAAGAATCATGATAGATCTTTAAATTTTAAGTGGATTCTTGAGAACAAAAAACAAGATGTACATACATTGACCTAAAGGAATTTGGTGACATATAATATCAAAGTAAATCCGGATATAATGCCTTTATTTTACACTGAGTTTTTTAAATATTTCTGATGATATATTATTCAATAATGTGGTGTTTTTTTAAATATCATATACCCCACATGATCATAAAAATATCTAAATTTCCCTCCATCCATCACAATTTTATTTTTATCAACGAACCACCCTTCAAGGGTTGGATTTTGTATTCCACATTAGAGGAGGTGTAGAATAAATAGCCCCTTCATAAGGTGGTGTTTATTCCTCTCACATCACAAATCCTTTTTTTGGGGCTCATTAAAAGAAAAAATTATAAAATATGGATCTACCAAATAAGTTGATATGAATTCCATGGATAGTTTGGGATGTTATACTATTACAATACTATGAGCTAGAGTTAGAAAATATTTTTAATCTGATATGAGGATCATGCTGCAATACATATTGCATACACCATGATGACTATCTAGGAATTACATTTTTAATATTATGTAGGTTTCATGCTAAAACATGATTCCATTATTTTTGAAGCCCATTAAAGCTCAAGAAGTTTGATGTACTATCAGTTAAATCCACACAGTTATACAAAAGGATTTGAGGTTACATTATAGTGTCATATTTCTTTCAATAAGGTGTCAGGTTGTAGAAAACGTGTGCACTACTAAAATTTAGTGTCATAGCATAGTATTTAAGCATCATATAAAATTTTTTATATATAATATAAAAATTAGAAGTTAAATGTATTAAACCATGAAAATATTCATCATTCTTAAATATTTGGGAGATCTATGTCTATTTGAAAGATCTGGGGGATGATTTGAATGTGTAAAATAAGAGATTTGGTTTGAGTTTTTTTGGATATAATGTTGATTATAATTACATAAGGATACATCTAATTACTTCATGATTTTTTAAAATCTAAAATATAAATAATTAAATGTACTATATATTTAAAATAGATTAAGGGACATTAAATGAGGTATTTTGGTAGCTTACCAAAAATATGCCTTCTCAAGATTTAATAAACTTGACACATTTAGGAATACTAGGAAATTTGATATTCGTGGATTGATCATGCCCATTGATGATGTTATAGAGATATAAAATATATCTAAACTTGCATTATCTATGGTATTTTGAAAATTGTGCTCACCTTATATTACTAATAAAATTAATAGAATTAGTGGGGTTCCCAATCTAGTTGTTATTTAAAAATAATAGTGTAGTTCCCCAAACCTGCACACCCAAATATGTTGCTAATTAATACTATTAAATATTGGATTTCATAGAAAAAAATGTAACTTAATTTCAATAATTCATTCTTACAAATTGAAAAGAAAATTTTTAGTGACTAACATACCCAATACTTTTTTTATAGTTTTATAGAGTTATTAATATTCTAATAATAGTAGAACGTAAGTATTTATTACCTAACAAGAATATTCCCATTAAACACAGATTTTATTATTCCATAACAAGTCTCAAATATCTATTAACAATCATCCACTAATAATAATATTATATAAGTATCATACATATTACTAATATTGATAATATAGGGAAATTGAAACATAAGAATAAGAGATCTCAAATGTGTACTGGGTAAAACCGTACAAAAGAAGATATCATAGAACAAAAAATGAATGATTGATAAGGTATAATTACGTAATATTAAAATATACCATTGAAATTACAACTTGAGAATAAATTATTTTAATGGATAACATAAAAAATAAAGTATCACCTAGAAAATAATAATTTATTTTATAATAATGGAATTCATAATTTCTGACATAAAAATCTTATCGTCATAAACATATCATCATTGTCTCATGCTAAGATATTAGAAAAAATGTGTCTAAATACAAAAAATACCCATGCTATTTTTTTCATGAATCATACCAATACATTAAAGGGAAATATAACAGTAGGATCCACTATTTCACCTACTACAGTATAATCATCATATGAATAAAATGGATAACAATACAATACATAATCAACATTATTTAGTATAAAACATTCATATTGAAAAACCGTCATAGAAAATGTGAATATATATCCATTACATATTTAACCAACATTATAAGTATATAGTAACCCATATATGACTAAAAATTATATGAATTTTTAAGTTTCTCCATTTAATAAATGATCTATCTTCTTTGGAAAACACCCTTAATTTAAAATATATATAATTGGGTTTTTATATTGTATAATGTAACGAGTACATGATTAATTAAATATTATAAATGATGTATAATAAATACATGTTAACAATAAAAATTTATATTATTATGACTATAAATTTAATAAAAATGAAGGAATTTTAAAAAAGTTAAGTTCCATGGAAAATAGGGAGGAAAATGGAAGTAATTTTTTTAAATAATTTCTATTAAAGATTTTGTAACATTGTTGAAAAATAGTTCCAAATAATAAAAAAACAATATTCATGGGATTTTAATAAGAATCATAAACCATTAATTGTACAATAATTCAATGAAATATATATTTTACAAGAAAATATAGTCATGTAAGAAAATTTGGAGTGAAAGAGGAAAATATAAATAGGTGGAGAGAAATTCATTTTCAAAATTTTTAATAAAGTAATTACCATTTCCTTTGAAAATTTTATGGAATAAATGGAATATTAATTTATTTATAAAACCATAAAAACCTGAAAAAATAATCTTAATTATGAATAAATGTCACGATAGTGTAAAATCCTTCAATATAGAGAATGTTTTAAAATAAAATCATTTCTTAATTCTATAAATAAAATAAAAACTAGATTTTATGGAATACTTTATAAATAATTCAATTTTTTTAATAAAAATCAAAGTAAAATATAAATGAAATTTAAAAAAGTAATTAATGTATTGAGAGAAACATTATTTATAAAAAAAAGAACATGGAATTGGTGGAAAACGATTACCATAATAGAGGAGAAATAATAAAGGCTTTTCATTATAAATATTTGTGGTTGATTTGAGTAAGAAAGAGTGGAAAAATAAAAAAATTTAAAAACCCATATATAACCATAGGATATATAATACTTTTTTTAATATAGAAATATAATATAATTCCCCCAAAGCATATTTAATCATAAACAATACTGATAAAAAGTGATATTCAAACATAAACTCTAGTTATTTGGTAACTTATCAAGAAAAAGAAATAGAATGTTATAAATTGATATAGATATATAAATTCTAGGAATTAAATGAAATAATATTTCAACATATATTCATAGGTTGGTGAGTACACCATAAAAGAGAAATCACGGTGCACTATAGAAAATATATCTTAAGGAATCAAAATTTATTCCAAGAATCCTTTTGGATTTTATAACACTTGAATAAAAACCAAACGAGAGAGTGAAATTTGAATAGAATATTATTTACCATGATCAAGAAGTTTATGATGACATAATATTTAAAATATTAAGTTGATACACTACATAAAAAAATTGTTTCATAATACAAAACATGTCCCAAAGAAGGAAATTTGATATGAAACCCTTACCTTAGAATATGCCCTGGTTAGATGCATTCAAAAATACATTAAAATAAATAAATATATATTATTAAACTATTATATATATATATATATTTCTTTGAATAATTTATTTAGAACTTATTTTTACTCATATAATCATAATTTGTTTTATTAAAATCATGTATTTAGGTGTTAACACATATATTTCTCATAATGTTTTGATTCAACATTCATGCTTCTTAAACCTTAATCATTGTTTCATCATATAAATGGTCTTACAAGTTTTATAAATACCATTTATATACATTCAAAACACCTTTTTTACCATTCTTGTGAGTTGTTCATCAAAAATGAAATACATCACATCATGGATATGTTAGTCTCTACAATGGCATGAACGACATTTTCATTTTACCTACAGATAAAAATTAAAGAAATTAGATACATTTTTAATTTTATATAATAATAACTATTTTATAAATAATATATATATTTATTTAATATGTCCTTATGACCGTCCTTGTAAAGTGTAAAGTTAAAACGAATCATGTTTCTTCATGTAGGTCGTTGTCCACACAAACAAACAAGAGACATTATAATTTTCCAATGGATGATAGGGTAGGAAAGTATATAATGTTTTATACATAGTAAATCATAATTATGTAATAAATATAATTTATATCCAATAAAAATATCATTATTACCATTTTTTAGGTGGTGGTGAAATTAAAATACACCGCTTTATGGAGATGATATCCCGTACGTACGCATGAGCGATGATTTAATTTTCTATTAGATAGAAAAGTGATAGAAAATGGTTATAATATTAAAAAATTATTATTTTTTCTCACTAATTTTAGATATTTAATTATTATAATTTGGTTTTATAATATAAGATTTATGTTTAAGAAGAAATAAATTTGAAATAGATTGGTAAAGAAAATTACGAATTCTTTGAGTATCTTCTATTCGACTGAACTTAAGTTATTTAGAGGAGAGGTTTATATTCACATTAGGGGATTTTTAATTTTTTATGATATATTTTTAGAGATTTTTTGGTGTTTTTTTATAAAAAATTTAGCTAATATGTTTTTAAAGGGATGTATTAATACATTTTTACAGGAAAAAATCTTTGAAATTTTCATTAATAATTAGTCTTTAAGGGTGAACAAATTAATTTGAAAATTAAAATTTGTTTAAATATGTATAAATTTGGTTTTATAAGACATTTAATTATAAAATTGAATCATGATAGGTTTTTTATTATTTTAATTATAATTTTAAAATATTATATAACATTAAATATCCTTAAAGCCTTCTTTTGAACTATTCATATAATTTGACTATAATAATATCAATATAATAATGTAGTCTGAATTTAAATAATTAAAAGATTAAATACCACACATTTGGATCAATATAAATTTATAAAGGATACAGTATATCCAAGAAGGATAATTTTTACTAATTTTAATACTATTTACTTTAAATTTTTACCCGCTTTCAAAAGAGATGGATCAACGATATGTAAGCATTCCTTGTAATTATACCATCACCAAACACTAAAAATATTATAATTTAATAAAAATAATTTACTATTATTAAGAAAAACCATTTATAGCCATTCATATCAACTATTTATTATTATTAAAACATATTAGGGATATTTAAAGAAAGAAATTGACATTTTGGACTTATTATTTACTGAAATTTATATAACATTTCATCATCAAAGTAAAATGGAACCAAATTTTTATTATTTCTAAGGATATAATTATTTTTGTATAAATTAAATCATCAAATTATACGAGGAATAATGTTTCAGATATTTTCAAACCTTATCACATTTTTAACGCCCTTCATCATATTTTCCTTTTTTTCTGTGAGGATAAAATTTTACCATGATTACTATTCATTATAATTTTTTTTGACATTATAAAAAAATTTGTAATTGAATATTACAAATATAAAACATATTTATTGTGATTTAATTTACATAATTTTTAAAAATTAATTTTAATTTAATTCCAAATAATGTAATTAAAATAGACTTTATAAAAAATACAACTTTAAGAATAAAAGTGATTTTATACCAAGATCGTGTATAATGTTGATTACCATAGAATTAATTGAATTTGTTTAAATAAAATGAGACATATTTTAATTTAATCCCAAACCAAAACTGAATAGAAATGTATGAAAAAATTATTAAAAGAGATGTTTGAAAATAGATTTTATCAAACTAATGACATTACGTAGATTTATAAAATATAAAACATAGATTTATAAGTTCAATATTAAATTTTTAAATTAATCATTAATAAATAAATAAATAAATTAATATATAGTTTATAAAAAAGTTTTCATAAATTCCCAATTCATTCTTATTTTATGATAATGTTATAAAAGTGGCATTATTTTTAAAATTGGTATTTCTGAATAGTCCCCCAAAAATAAACTATTTTAGAAAATAATGAAATTCATTTTATGAAAACTTTTATATCATGAAACAAAAAATTATATCATTTCTGTAAAATAAAATATATAAAATTTTGAAATTTATCTTTTAAATGAAGATACCAAATATACAACAAAACCAATGTTATAGAAAATGACCCTTCTAAAACTTTAATTATTCATAACATTTAATGATTTTAATATTATAATTAATATTTTAGTAATTATTTCCTAGAAACTAATAAATAAATTTTTATTGTTGAAAAATTTATATATATATTTTATAAGGAGGTTTTCCCCATTCATACCCGTTAACCAAATGGCCATGTTATAAAAGTCATAACTAAATAATAATTTTTCATATTACACAAATATTCATATAATTTTGGAATTTTGGATAATATACACGTTCAGACATAATAATCATTTCAAGTAGAATTACATATTGGAATTGTGGGGTGTTATATCACGCCTCTAAAAAATTTATCTTGGAAGTTTGAATTTGTTCTCAAAAAAATAAATTTATTTTAATATAAGTATATTCTTTGATATATATTTTACCGTGAGATGAATTATTTTACTATTAGGAAACTCATTAACTCTTAAATATTTCTGATCCATGTGTGTATCATTATAATTCTAATAATTTTTAATATGTTCTTAAAAATCATATATTATTAGTATAATTTTATTTCCCATATAAGAGTCGATTAATTTAATTTTATCCATTTAAATTGAGGAATTATTTTACTATAAATATTTTGAATGATAAAAATAATTTACAAGATTTCATTCCATTACATAAGTGTAATTTTTCCTTGGGATGTTTTGGTCATTTTCCCACATCTGTTTCATCTCGTTTGATAAATAATCATGGGAAATTTTTCATTTATGAAGCACTAAAATTATCTTATAATAAATTATAATTTTAATCTCCAATTCTTCAACAATAAAACATAAAGTTAAACTAGCCATTAATTTATTCAATATTTACCAGACCAAATTGAAACCCCAAAACACTCGATCAAATGATTAATCTTTTAGAGATAATGTGCTTATCTTGAGCCTGATCTGGAATATTGACTTTAAATTTGGATGCCTTTTTCCCCACCCTTCTTAACTGACCATATCGCAATTGGGTTATAAAAGTAAGATTAGTCCTTACCCTCTTTGGATTTTTTTTCTTTCAGAACCATGGGGCTCTATGAGTCTTGGGTTTCTTTCTACACTATTTTCCTCCTTGGGATGTAAAGACATCTACCATGCATGCACACTATGTTATCCACTAAAAACTAACTGGATGATTCATCGTTGTTCATGTGACAATCATGCCCAATGTCTAGAAGCGAAAAATAATATATATCATGGAAACCATCCACTATATCAACCTAATTCATTGAACCATAAATTTTCCATTTCAACCTGTGGATCACCATATTACCTCCATCCTATTAAGAATTTTCAACCACCAATTCATTGAAGACCCAAAAGTTTTTTTGTAGCTAGGATGATGTAAGGGAGTGTCACAAGAAAGGAGGCTCCCACATTGGATCCACTCCTTTATCACCCTCTATCACAACAAGATCATATGGTTTATAGGGGTGAGCTCTGTGAGCACTAGGAGAAAACATTTTCATTCCAAGCCTCCCCAATAAACTCAATTTTAAAGAAGCATGGATCATTGGAAGAGGTTATGAACATCACCTCCCCTCTACCAGCATTGGATGTTTTGTTCCATCTAAATTTCACCGCAAATAATGAAGAATTCTCAACCCCCTTTGAATCAGAAATTGTTTTCCCAAGCCTCTTCTGAAGAGGAACACAGGGACCTGCCTCATCTGGGATACTAGTAAATTGGCTATCTTATTGTACTGAGATCCATCCATTTGAAAATATAATATAGACAGTATAAGATTGAAAATGATTCTAATGGTGACCCAGGTGGAAACCTGACAAGAACATATGACCCAATTCACGAACACCCCTGGTTGATGGGAATATAGTTGTTCACCAACCTCAATATACACAGAATCAACTGGGGGATTTGTTATTTCGAATTCCCAAAAAATAATGGGTATAAAGGGATGGAAAAAAGATCACATCTTTTCGTCAATGTACATGAATCTCCTGTAGGTGTCACCCAATATCAAAAGAATTATGGGGTTTTGTAGAGGAAGAGGAATATCCAGAATGAATACCCATATCGATGTCATTCGGGGATCAGGATTACATTGTATGTTATATCTTCATATAAAAATAAATCAATGGAAACATTCATAGGAATGAATCCCTATATAACATATTGAATTAAGATCATCATTGCTAGTGAAACACAGAAGGAAATTTAGAGGTTATAGAAGTCCAACCATGACTAGTTAATAAGGATTCTAGGAACAATTGATGAATCTTTATAAGTGTTTGAGTTATTGGAATTTTTAATCAAAATGAGATACAAGAGACAACCCATGAATAGAGGACGCCTATATGAACTCCTAGTGGGTAATAGGAAGTTGTGGGAAACTGAAGTGATGACCTTGGACTTTTGGACCAAGGTGTATGTAGGGATAGTCATGGAGGATAAATGAGTCAGTGAATAGGGAGAAAGATGGCATGGCCTAAATGATATGATGGAGAGGGGATGTGGGCATTTCAGCAATTTCCACCAAAAGAAGGGGATAACACCGCCTCTAGGGTTCATTGGGGAGGAAAGAGAAGTAACTAGGAAAGTGAAACTGCTTCTCAATCCCATGGTTATATCTATGATAATAAATATATTTTCAAAATATGTTATAACCCCTTATCCTGATTATCCATAATAAAAAATGATTATATTAACCCCAATAAACATAAATACCTTTTATCTTGCATACCCAAAAATATAATTTAATTCTTAGTAAATATATATAGAATAAATACTTTACTAAACCCAAGGGGTATATTATGTATTCCAATAAATGTCTCCCAAAATATCATAAAATATTTAAAATATAGTAACATAAGACATTAACAGGTTATCTATAGCATTGAAATTATATTCCACCATAAAATTATTATGCCGTTATGGTATCTAAAAATATAAAATTATCCATAACCAATAACATAATAACATCATAATTTACCCAGAACCTACTCTAATACTAACAGAAATACTCCAGAACCATACACCCATATATGGTGCAAAAACATACTCTTACATACTTTCTTTGACAAAAAAAATGAAACCCAATGTTTGGTATTCATAATTAAAACATTAAAATAAAATATATAGTCACCCAAATAACCAAAAAAATTTATATTTAGAGTTACAATGATTTAATAAAAATACAGTCATATAAAATCTCACAAATTTCTTATCCAATTTTTATTTTTCTTTATTTACTCTGATTTTGTTAATCCATAATAAGCCTTCAATTCCTCCCATAAGATTCTCCACTCATAATAATATTATAAAATTATAATATGTATTTCACATATTCATAACCATAGGAATTGGAAACATAAGATGGGGCGAGCCCAAATTATCAGCAAGGGTAGGTATACTACATATTTTATCATTGAATAAACAAGGAATGATCGATATGGTATAATTAAGTAATAAAATGTTCTATTTAACTTTCAGAAAGACCATTAATGAATTCCATGAATAATAAGAAAATATAAATCATCACATGAAAAAAACTGATTTCAATATATTATAATGCATAATGATAGAAATAATAATCTTACCATCAAAGCCTTGTGCTAAGACATTATAAACATGACATCTTTTCCTCATGAAGAATATAAAAAATAATTATGTATTCATAAACCAAATACACATGTTTGATTTATTCATGAGTCCTACCAATGCATCTAGGGAATATCTAGTATTCCCCCTAGTGCACTTACTATGTCTAATTAATTGATCATATGAAATAAATGAAAAAAAAATAAATCACATAATCATAACGTGTTTTAATTAGAAATATTATTGGAAAATAAGAATATGAAATGACAATATTTTCCTAAAAAATATTTAACTTGACTTAACAATCAATAATTATCCATATTGAAAAAATATATGTATTTTCAATGTTTACCAAATCAATAAACAAACTATCATTCTTAGTAAATATCCCACATATTATTTATATAAAGGAGGGTGTTTACTCTGTATAGAGTAATTAGTATAAAATTAATTCAAAAAAATAAATGATGTGTAATAAATCCATGATAATAAAAAATAAGATCATTAAGGGAAGCATCAATTAATTAGAAGTGAATAATTTGTGTTAAAGGCACACACAAAGTAATTTAAAGAGAATAATGGAATAAAAACTTTAAAAAAAAATTCGCATAACTATTTTATAACATTGTTCCTTAAAAAAATTCATAAATCACTTCCAAAAAACATTTCATGAGGTATCAATATTAAATTTAAAATATTATTTGCAATGAAATTTACCATAATTTAATATTGAATATAAACCATAATAATGTTAGAAAATGTGGAGTAGAAGATAAAAATATACATATGTAGATTGAAAGAATTTTTAAAACCATTTTCAAAAATAATATCCTTTTACATAGAGAAAATAATTTAATAATGGGAATATATAATACTTCTTCAAAACATAATAACATTGAAAATAAGCTAAATCGTGAATAAGTTTCCTGATGGTAGAAAATCCATTTATAAAGAAAATTTTCTAAAATAGATTTGTTACATAATTTTGTAATGAAATTACAAAAAACGTTTTAGGGAATACATAAAAATATTCCTTTAAAAGTTTTGAATAGTGAAGTTCCCTTTTGGTTAATTATTTTATTTTTTATCAATTTATTTTGTTTCCATATTCAATTTCATTATGAAAATTTAATGAACTTGGGTGATTCATTGGGGTATCCACACAATACATAGAAAATAAATTTCTATGTAATATGGGTAATGAGGATTGGAATTAGATTCCATTATAGTTCCCATGATTACTCATAAGACAAAAATTCGAATATGTAAGGATTTTCTATTTTTTAATGACTTGGTGGGATATTTTTTCATAGTACCATTGTTTAATATCATAAAATTGAATATATATAGAACTTTATAGGAAAATCAATAATATTTTTAATGGAGTGATTCAAGTATTTTATACAATGATATTGAGTGAAAGAATCATTTCAAAAAATTTAAAATTCTAGATGAATTATAATAAAAGATATAAGGATAGCGTATTTGAAGTTATAAATCCATCAATTAGAGACGTCCATCTTAGTTGGATGATATAGTTGGCTGATGAAATCAGTGTGTCCATCACTTAGGCGAATGTTTTTATAGACACTATAGGCAGTTTAAATAATAACCGAGCTAAATTAAAGAAGTTATAGACTTGGAATACATGTATAGGATTTGGATATTTTTGAAATCATACAGTTAATCAATCTATTGACACCATAAGTTGTGTGGTCAATCCATTAATTTGTGCAATTGATCTATATCCACATGGTTGATGGGAATGATCATTGAATTCATCATTCAATTTCTCTTATAAGTCGTACGATGAATCTAATGCATCATAGTAAATTTTCTTGTTATGTTATTTGGCATTTCACAAGAAAAAGTTATTCATGAGGTCGAACAATTAGACATATAATTTATCAGACACATTTTAAAAAATAGAGAGTACTTCATGTCGTTGATTGGTTGGTCATGCAGTGACATTTTTCATGGTATCTTGTCCACTTTAATGTTGTCGATGGACACTTAGTGAAAAATAAATATTACTACTCACCAAAAATAGTTAAAATTCTATATTTAATATATGAACTGAAAATATAGTGTGATGCTTCTTAAGATGGTTATCAGTGATTAAAATTCCAAAAAGAAAGTGTTATATAAACTAGGAAATGGAGAGTGTTCATCTATGAGGTTGAATGAATAATATTATTGTTTAAAGTGAATTACTAGAAATATATTATCTACTTCAACAACGATATTCTAGAAATAATTAAATAATAATATTAGTTAATGATTTAATGTTATAACATGTTCTAAATATCATGATAATATAATGATCCATGATTAAGACCATTTTTTAGAATAAAGAGATCCAAAATTATTGATCCATTTATTTTGATTTTCAAATGAAATATTTGAAAATAAAATTTTTCATATACATATGAAGATGGTATTTCTTATATGTAATGTAATTTCTATCCCAAAGGGATGTGATTAATGAATTATTTATAGGAATTTGAACCAAGATGTATATGTTACGATTTATATTCCTTATATAGATGGGGTGATAGAAGTGAAGTTATTTTGGAAATCTAATTGAAGAAAAATAAATGATAATATGTTTTTATAAAAGAATAAAAATTATCAATGGAGGAAAAAAAGTGTGTGATTGTTCTTGATATTTTTCTCAGTGATAAAGAGTTGTTGAGATGAACTAATACACGTTTACATCCTCAAAAAAGGTCAACCTATAGATCTATTTGTTTCATGGTTTATCTATAGCTAATAAAAAATAATTCAAGTGTTAGATTTCATGTAGGTATTTCAGAGGTTTAGAAGAGAATAAAATGATACCTCAAGGAATATTGAATAATATATAATACTAAATTTGGACAAGAGATATATTATAGATAGATAAGAGGGAAAAATTCAATGACCTTCCTGACATTATACAAGTGACAACAGTTTTGAGAGAATAATAATAATGAGATTATGGTGGGATCTAAAGTTAGATAAAGATGAAAAATTTATTGGGATTATGGGCAACCAAATTCACTAGTGAGATATTCTATATTTCGAATATATAAATTATATATTAATGGATATAAACATATAAAAATAAAAATAAGGATATATGTGACATGAGTTCATGAGTTGGAGAAACCGATAGCAGAGTGATGTGAGAAATCATGATGGTATATTATAGTAAAGAATAATAAGAAAGTGACGAGCACATAATTATGAGTTAGATTATCATGGTATCAAATTTCGAGGTGGGATAAGAGACTCCTACAATATCAATAGTTTAAAAATCTTAAAAATGATAAATATTGAAAGGATAACCTGTTGTATATGGATATGTCTATTTTTGTTGAAGCACTTGATGAATTTTGAAGATTTGTTGGGTCTAAAGTAAATAATAACTTAGAGTGTGTGATGAAACTGGGTGAGCAGCCATTGAAGATATGTGAAGTTGAGATTCCAAAAATAACCAATTTATATAGGTTTTATAAAATATCACATTGAATTAGGATAAGATATTATTATGTTTAAGAAGATATGTTATGTTGATGTAGAAGCATATTATATGGAACTGGATATCTACTAAAAATATTAACCTCAAAGGAAGACTTTAATATATATGGTGGGACTCCATACAACCTGTTAAACTTTGGGTATGTATGGAGAACATAGTATAGATCTATAAATAGAGTGTGAAACTGTAGAAGGATTTCCTACATGATATGAATATTTTTATGTCTAGTGAGACTTTGGAAATGAAGGAGTGAGAAAAACCACCCATTATAATCGAAAATAGATTATAATGGAGAGTCATTGATTGTGGAAACAACCAATCAATATGAGGAGTATGTATTTGTATCAATCATTGTAAAAATAATATGTGCCACTTTATTTATTTACTTTTATAACATGGGTTTTATAATTATTATGTTATTGACAATATATATATATATATATCCACTAAATTACAACATGTTTTTAATTCCAAATGGGTTTTCGGTTATTTTGAAATTTGGTAAAAATAAGAAACATCTAATTTACCTTCCCATATTATGAATCTATATCGATCCTGTCAAGAATTTCATATGGTATCAAAGAAATGTCCACCTCTAATTTGATATATTTTGAATAACTAATTAATTTCTTTAGGATCAATTAATTTAAAACTTCAAGATTTCTTTGAGGTTGAACTATCTTAAATCGATAATTCTGGTTCCATTCCTTTAAATGAAGTAACATTAGTATCATCTGAGATACAAAAAATATAATTATCAAAGGAGAAAAGAAGAAAAGAAATAATGTGAAGCAGTTAAGGGAAAAAATATTATCTATAGGTTCTCCAAATGGAATGTTCACATCTATTTATTACATTTATATAGATTATTTTTATGACTCTAGTTCAATTTTTAAATACTAAAAATATATTAAAATAGTGAAATAATTTTATTATCATGTGAAAGGTTATTTAAATACAGTTCCGGGTGAATTTTTTCGATATATAATTGGTTTTATGAAGGATATATTTGTTAAAAAATAAGATCTATAAGATTAAGTTAATACCACAAAGATTATTTTGGAAATGTAGGTTGGAAGATAAAACACCCTATCAAAATCAGTAAAAACCAAGTGTGCAATATCATCACTTTAGAACAAAAATTTGTAACTAATTGATGTAAAATTAAAAATAATAGATTTTTAGAATGAAGTAAAAGATTCTATTACTATGGTACATTATAAACATGAGAATATAAATATAGTCACATTGAATATCCTGGATTCACCAACTGAGTTGAAAGTATAAAAGTAACTAGAACACGTCAGTTCACTTCATACAATAAGTAAGGTGTATAATGAATAGATTGAGACGATAAATAGTCTCTTGGAAGTCAAGTTTAGAGATTTTGAGGAGGAAAATAAATCAATCAACTTTAAGTGACTTGATAATAATAGTAATCATGAAAATTTGGAATTAGTTCATGATGTTCCTTTTCAAATATCTAAAACGAATAATTCTACCACTCAAGTATAGGAGATGATTTTTCCTTAAAAGTGTCTCATTTAAGTATAAAAGTGTGCTTGATATGTTTTTTGAAATATTCCAACTTAGAAAAATGGAAAATTAATTGCAACACTCCAAAAAGATAAGAAAATACTGAATTGGGGTTTTCAAATGGTATTAAAAATACATACATGATTACTATAAAGATGTTAAACTCTCATATCCAGAGGGATCTTCATTTAAAGAAAAATGTATATGTCTTTATTTTTTTATCAATTTTTTAACATATATGGACTCTATTATGATGTATTATGCCATGTTCCAATAGTGGTAAATCTTATGTTGAAGTTAAGAAGCATCCACAATAGAAACAAAGAAAAAACTGAAAACAATTACTTGATGAGTAGTCAAATGACAAAAAATTCAAACAGTGATACTCCAAGAAATACAGTGAAGGTCGATAACAAAGACATACATACTAAAGAAGTAAGGTTAATATTTTTCTTGTAAGAGATTCCAAAACATGAAATTTTGTATAAAAACTGTAGAATTTAATTCTCGAAATAGAAATTTGGAATCCAATCAAAAGCTATCCAAAGTGATGAATAAAAAATTTTCATTATATAAATAGATTTGATGAAAAGATTTAGAGGATTCCTACAAAGGTTATTTAAATAAAAAATTTAATTATTTGTAGAAGGAGAAAATTTCTTTTACACACTCCCACCAGGTGTATGATTGACCTACACTATCAAAAAGAGTAGAGAAGGGAAAAAGTTAATGGACTATTTTACCCTAGTAAAACATATATTTCAATAATGAATTAAAACATACAAAAAATAATAAAGTGCATGGGAAAAATAGTATTTTGATCATATGTCCCAATAATCTAGAATAAACAATGATGTATAATGATTTAAATGATAGGATCAAATTTCAAGCTAATGAAAAATAAATCAACTCTATATAAGAAGTAAGGCATGAATGAAAAGACTACCATGCTTCCCAATGATGTAAAATAATATAAAGTTAAGAGTTTTAAAATAATGAAGAAGGGTAGGATATGTATAGATTCAAATATAAACGAAAATTATCTGAGGAATAAGTCATATACCGAGTTCTATAATTGGTAATGTTATAAAGACCACCTTATTACCAAATAAATAATGAAATTTATTATATTGATGTTCATTTTTGATAGTGACTTATATGTAGTGATCTATGACACAAGATAAATTCCATCTCTTATGTAGTTGATTGTGATGTTTTAAAACTAAGGAAAATAATACAATTTTACATAAATATTTCTTTATACATGTGCGGTATAATGCTGTAAAAAAATTTAATTGGAATATGGTAATGACTACATTTTCTCACGTGAAAACTTTTAGGAGTCATAAGGAGAGAAGATGTTTTATTTCAAGTGGATATGAGAGAACCCTTACCTTTAGGGAGATATGTATTTTCACTAATAGATTATTCAATGAAAATTATGGGAAGAAGAATGAGATTGATTACTTGAGTAATATTTTAATATACATCAAATCCAAATGGTGTGATTGATGTTTTATTTGGATGATTGTTGAATTATTCTTCTCATTGTATTTCTTTCATTTTAAATGTCATTTTGAAAAAAAAATGATGTTGTGTAATGTATTTTAATATACAAAAAATACATTAAAAATTGGCTTCCATTGTATTTTGTGTAAAAAATATAGGAATTTATTATTATTAGATTTTCTAGTACTATTCATATGTTGGAAATGAAATATGGAATGGGTTTTCACATCTTAAAGACCTAATTAAAAAACTTTGAGTAGTAGCCTTATTTAATAACAGAACATTTACTAGATTAATCATTATCGAAAAATGGAGAAAATTTATAATCAATTGATTCCATCATTTTATGAAATAGTATGGTGACAAGAACATGCTCCATACCGATTGAAAAGAGTGTGAATTCCAAATATAGTTTCTGAAGAGAAAATTTAATGAGATGCTACTAAATCTGGTTTTCAGTGACAAAAATATCCAAAACAATTGTGAAGAAATATTGGAAAAGGTGATAATTGATCTTCATTGATAATTAAAAAATAACAATTTCTGAGATGAATAACTCTAATTTTGTAAACTACTTCGACTAAGATATTTTATATTTAAGTAGAAATCTTAATTTTTTCATTCCTGAACTATTCATACATTATCTAAATATTATGATTATATTATGGACTAGGATTCATTACTTTTTTGAAGAATGAGGTGATGAGAGATTATTATTCCATGTCGTTTGATTTTCAAATAGAACATTAGAAAATCTATGTTGGATAATACATTTGATTATGTTTATTATTACCTATAATTTTCATTACAACACAAAGTATTGTGATTTGTGGAGTTTATTTGGAAATATTATTGAATAAAAATAAATTATCCCAACCTTCTATAGAATAATATAGAACATCAATGGATCTATAAAATATTATGTGATTCTATTGGGTAAGGAAGATCTCAAGAATAATTTTGTAAGAATCAGTTGATGAGATGAACTATTTTTTATTATTGAAAATGATGAATAATAAAACCCATAGTTTTATTTATTCTAGGATTTATATAAAACTAAGATAAAAATTATACAACCGAATTTTTTTTATAAATATTTTAGAGTTTGTGAGGAGTGGATGAAGAGATCAATAGACCACTAGAAGAATCGTGAATAAAAATTTTTATTTGAGATTTAAATTCAGAATAAATGATAAAAAGGGAAAAGGAAATACTATAATTATATAATAAAGAGTATTTTTGAGAAAAAGGAATAATAATATTATGGGGGAATCCCAAATATGAAAAAGGAGAGACATTAAAGGGGATTATACGACACTAAATTTTGGTACGGGATATTATATATATAACATATACTAAAATTATATTTTCTTATTAACCTACATTTAAAAAGAAAAATAATGAGAGAGTCTCTATCTGTTCATGAGTTTTAGAAATCGAGGATAGATTTTGAATAAAAACCACGAAGTCCACTTGAGGTGAATATGATAATGAATTAATTTATCCTATACTGTGGTGTAAAATCATTAGGGTATTGATGTTAAAGAAATAACGATAGGTTTCTACAACATTTATAGTTTTTGAATCATGATATGGAGAAATTTAGAGCATGTATGGAATATTGTATATGTATTAATCTACTACCGTTGATGTACTTGTATAATGATACATAGTTTTTGAGTTTTAATATCATAGGATCTTAGAGTAAGAGAAGAAATAAGGTGATCCGTTTTTAAATATTTTTTAAACTGATTATCAAGCAACAATCGAGTTGTTGAGTTGTCTACAAAGATCTTCTAGAATTATAAGAATATATTATTATGTTGAAGGAGATCTAGTATCATATTACAAAAGAATCTTTTTCAGAACTATATATCTTCTTCCACGAATAATATTAAAGGAATATTTGTATATATATGGTGGGAATCCATATAACATATGAGACTTTAGGTATGTTGGGAGATCATAGTGTGACTATATAAACATAGTGTAAATATATTGAAGGATAAAAAGATATGAATTTCTATGTCTAGTGATTCCCTAGGATATATGGTGTGGTAAACACCACCCATTTGAATCAACATCAAATTATTTTGTATAATCCTTTATTGAAAAAAAACCAATCAAGGTATGTTGTTAGTCTTCGTAGAAAAACAAGTAAAATAGATATGTTTATCTTTATGGATTTATATAAATTTCATGTAGTTTATAATTTCTATGTTAAATATAAAATAATTTTATATTCACTATCTTACAACATGGGTTACATTCTAAATGGGTTTCATGTTAACATTTAATTTTATAAAAATTAGTGACACATGACTCACCCCCCTCTGAGGTGTCTACACCAATCATTTTGGAAATTTTTAATATAAATTACAATTTAATGAAAAATACATTTTAGAAATCATAAATGTTCATATTAAAACATTCTGTAATAAAAATAAACAATATGGATATGGAGTAAAACTATTCCCGACCTAAAAAAAATACATCATTTCATATAATCATTCGTTATTGATGATTTTAGCACCAAAGATATGAAAAATATAAATAAAAGATTAAAAAAATGATAAGTAACTATGGTAAAAAATATATGTGTTTTAATATAGAAATATCATATAATTATAACAAATAAGATTCATTAAAAAAATATCTTTTAAAGTGAGATAGAAATATAGACCATTACATTTTCTATAACATTTGAATCAAAAAAAATGAAAATTTTAACATGATATGATTATGTAAATCCTATTAATTAAATATATGAATATTTAAAAATTTGTTAATGGATCATTAATTACAGCATAGAAAATAAATGACGGTGCACAATATGAAAACTGTATAAAGGAATGAAAATTGAGACTAAGAATCTGGGCGGATTTTATAACCCTTAAATAAAAACCTATTGAAAGAGATGAAATAAAACAGAAAATTAATTACCATTATTAATGATTTGATGATGATATAAAATTTTAATAAGTTATCTAATACACCACCTAAAAAAATAGGTGCATAAAATAAAATATATCTCAAAGTATGATGTTTGAAACAAAACCTTTACCCTGGATACCCAATTTGTCCGAATCATTCCAAACTTACGTATACAAAATTTATTTTTGTTATTAATATATATGATATTAATATTTATATATATTATTCTAAATATCATTTATTCTTAACTTATCTATACCCATCTACTCATAATTCCTTATTAAAATTCATTATTTAGGTGTTAACTATTCTGTTTCTAATGCGTGTTTTCATTCACCATTCTTATCTCTTTCACCTTGTTCATGGTTTAATAAAATAAATAGTCACAAAAAATTTATAAAATCAATTTTAACACATCAAATATACCTTTATAACCATCCATGTAATAGGATCCTGAAAAATGAAATTCCTCGTTTCATGGAGAGGGTAGTCCGAACATACAAATGAATAACATTTTAATTTTTCTATCAAATTAAATTGTAATCAATTTTATAATAGATAATTGATAAAAGTATAATAATCATGTAACAAATATTATATTTATTCATTAAATATATCATTATAACCATCCATGTAATTTGGAAACGAAATAGTTATAATATCACTTAGTGGAGGTGGTTGTCCACACATACGCACAAGTAACCTTATCACTTTCAAACTGATATGAAATAAATGTAGATAAAAATTTAACATTATAAAATCTAAATTATTTATTAATTAGCATATATTAACAATATATTCATATATATAATAATCCATGTATGGTAGTGATGAAAAATAAAGTACATCACTTCACGGAGACGGTATCTCATACGTTTTCATGAGAGGTGTTTTAGTTTTTCCTAACATGGAAGGGAGATATAAAATGGTATAATATATAATTTATTAAAGTATAAATACAATAATTATAAGTCTATTATATTTATAATTTGGCTGTAGAATATTTTTAGGAGGTGGTAGAAGAAATAAATTTGAAATAGATAGGTAATGACAATTACCACTTCTTTTTGTATCCTTCTTTTGATTAAAATTAAGACCCTTGAATGATAGGTTTAAGGTCACACATGTGGAGTGGGAATGTGGTATGAGGTTTTTTAGAGGTATTTGGGTATATTTCGTGAGAAAACCTAACTCATAGTTATCTTTTAAAGGGTTATATGAAGCTTATTTTTATAGGAAGAAATCAATAGACTTTTCACAAATAATTATTCATTAAGAGTTTAAAATGTAATTTAAGAATTATAGGTTGTTAAAAATTGAATATAGGTGGTTTAATAGACATTTTTACTATCATATTTTTACATTATAATATTTTATAAATTTTTTAATTTATAAAATTTTATTTAACATGAAATTTCCTGAAATTCATATTTTTGACCTATTAACATAATTTGACATAAAATACATCAAGAAGAAATATTAGTTTGAATTTTAATATGTAAAAAAATATTTAATATTAATTTTGATCCATATAAATCATTAGGGAATCAAAATTACCCAAAAAATCACATTTATGATTTTTTCTATTTACTTTTAGTTTTAACCTGCTTGAACCAGCACTACATTAATGATGCATATGCATTCTTTGTCATTATGCCATCACCAATTTTTTTTTAAAATATATTTACGTGAATTATTTTTTTAATATTCAATGTAACCATTTACAACCCTTCATAAAATATTTTTACTGTTTTGAAAATATTTTAGAGATATTAATATGAATAGAGTTACATTTTGTACTTATTCATTAATTAAAACAATTTAATGGTCACTATCAAATGAAAATGGAACCAAAATTCCATAATTTTGAAGATATGATTCATTTGGGTGAAATAAAACCATCCAATTAAAGAAATTGTTTTTATAGATTTTAACACCTTATCCTATAGTTTCAAACCCATTTAACCCATTTTATACATATCATGGTAATAAACTATAACTATGGTCACTGTTCATTATGACTAAAAATGAAATAAAAATCATTACCAATGTTTTTTAATGTTGATTCCAAGTTTTGAGGCTAATGTTCTATGATTAAATTTTCATAAGTTTTAAATGTTACTTTTTTTATATGTTCACAAAACGCAGTGATAAACATATTTAGAAACATGTCTGTTTCATGCATAAATATTATTTTATACCAAAATAATGTATAGTGATAATTCAAATTGAATTAATTATATTATTTTATATCAATTTATTTTTAATGGTTTCGAAATTCAAATCAATATATAATGTATCCTTGTGAGAACTTGATTAAAATATAAGTATCAACAATAATTTTTATTTGAATAAAATCATTACTTATATTTCTAAAACACCAAACACATATTTAATGTTAAAATTGTATTTTTAGCTGTTATATATATTTTTACATTAAAAATGTATCATAGATATCAAATTCATTCTTATTTTATGATAATTTCATAAAAGAAACATTATTTTTAAATTTGGTATTGTTTACCATTCACCCACAAATCAACTGTTTTAGAAAAATAAAAAAAATCATAAGATAAATTTTATATTATGCAATTAATTATTTTTTATGAAATTAAATTTTAAAAATTTATATATTTATCTGTTAAAATACATTAAAAAATATAATGTAAAGCCCCATATATTGAAAAATGTCCCTTTTAGAACTTTAATTGTTCTCAATATTATATTATTTCATTATTTTCATTCATAATTGATTAATTATTTCATAATAACTAATAAATAAATTTTTCTGAGGTTAAATTTTTGATACATTTATTCAAATATATATCATATTGATGTTACTCCTATTCATACATGCTAATACAACAACTAGTCTATAATGTTCATACATAAATAACAAATTTTTATAATGTGTTATGGTTTGTTTAAAATTAGTGTTGCATATCGGGCACACTATAGAAAATAATATTCATTTAAGTTATAATTAAAAAATAAAACATCAAGGATTTAAAAATATTACACACAGAATTTATTAACATGAAATCACGTGTGGAAGGTAATGGAAGCTCACAATTACTGGAGAAATTATTGTCGATGACCTATTTATCCTATATTGATATTACATACTTATTGGATTTTAGGAACAAATTATTTCTCAATTAGTTTTTTGGTTAATCATTGATAATAATATGTTGAGGCACATAGTGAGGTGAGAATTATTGTAATCCAAGGAGTAGCCACTTTATTACAATATTATGGGATCCTTGTACAAATTCCTATTGTTGCATGCATTATATTATTACTCTATTTATCGATCATCACCACCATTTCCTTATTTAAGGATATATATGAACTAAATGGAATTGGGAACTTGATATTTGTAATAGGGGAAAAATTAAAATTAAAATTTTTAATTTTACTTCATCCATTGATTCACACTCTCTGAGTAGTAAACCACATATCTTTTAGAACAGTTAATTGGTATCAAATCATGGTTCTATCTTAAGGATCATATTTGAAAAAAATCATGCATGGTTAGATTTACATTATAAATGTATAAAGGTATCAATTATTCTTTTGATTGGATCTTTAGTAATTAATAGATTGTTTTTATCCTCTTAATCTGGTAATCCTTATAGAAGACTATACAATTTCATTTGTATTAACTTTTTCATAGGGATTTTAAAACATTGTTGAGTTCACTGCCAGATTTTTCTTGGGGTTTTTTATTTCTTACATTCTTTTTAAGATTTATCTTATGTTAAATGTTTTATTTTATTGTTACAGTTTTTTTTTAAATTTATCCCTTTCAAGTTAATGTGAAATATTATAAACATTTCTATTAGATTTTCTGAGAATTATTATTTTAAGAAAATATAGTTTATTTGGAGAAAAATATTTCCAATTCAAAATAGAAGTGGTTAAAAAATTTAATGAAATATATGATTTCCACTGGGAATTATACAGCGATGATCTAATAAAATTCTATAGATATTGCGAAAAAATACAATAAAATTACAATTGATATTTCAATTCTATAGTGTAGGATTTATTTGGATTATATTGATGTGGATTTCAGGAGAACTCATGTATCATAATTTGAAGAAGAATTATATTCCTATAAATTTTTTTATAACACATAAGGATATCATATAATTATTATGGGATAAACTCTATTAGAAAAAGTTTAGTTTAGTGAAATCTCATACTAATATTGTTGAATTAGAGCACTCCAACATAATAGAGATTGAAGTTATAGACTCTAATCTTTTCTATTCAGAGGGTTGTAGAACTTATAATTTCGTATTATTGTTTGTGATTGTTTGAAATTCACAAGAAATGGATTTTTTTATTACACATTAAAACCAATATGATCTCTAAAATAGGGATTAAAAGTAATTATAATTTATAAATACATAATGATGATTTGAAGATCAATATTTGTGGAAACTTTCTTGAGAAAAATGGGATTGATTCCAATCCAAACACTCCTAAATAAATGAAACCAAATGGAAAACGAGTTTAGAAAAAATAAATAATATACTTGAAAAGACTCGATATATTTAGTAATGAGTAGTGAAAGAATATAAAAAACTATGGTGATAACATCCTATTAAAGAAGAATAATTGGAAATGTTCATGATAGATAATCTCTAATGATGTGAATACACTATTGAATTTCTCATTTAATGAGAGGGATACTACTCAAAAGGAGAAACAATTAATGGAAAACAACTCTTGAAATTTGATTGAAACCATTGTTTTATAGGAGAAGAAAAGATATTAAGAGACTGTTTATTTTGTGGGATATTTTAATATAAATTGATTAACTTCTTGTATAAAATTAAATAGGTGAAACCCAAAATGAAAAATTAAATAAAACCAGTAGAATTGAAATTTTATTAAAGGATGAATTCTAAAAATAAGATAAAGGAATTATAAGATTTTAGAATGATGAACATTAATTAGTTTACATTTCAGTGGTTCATGTTCACCAACACTATGTTTTAGGCACTTGTCACCAATTCTCTCATTGCACACATTTTTCTCCCGATACTACATCACATATCCCAATCTCCTTACACACACAAAATAGAATTTTTTTTATAGGATATTTTTGCCTGATTTAGTCTGTAGATATCATTTAGGTATCTATAACCCATTTCGTATATAAAGACTCTATTCCTTGAATTTTTACAACCATGTGAAAGAGGATAAATCATGGAAACATATAATTGAATTGAATGAATTATTTTCATGCCTAATCCTTCTAAACATTCCTTAATGTAATTTTTGAAACAAAATCAAGCGGAAAATGATGGGATAATACATTATTTTTTTATTTTAACTAATAAGGTCATATAAGAGAATAATTCACATAATTTAACACAAATACATGGCTGATTGACATTTACCTAGTGTTATTTTGAAACAAATGGGGTGCGACCTCCTATCAAAAATTTCTTAATTTGATTGACCTACACCCAATCCTTAGAGGATATAATTGATAATACATTCACTATAACCTAATTTTTGAGATTATTATCAATATGTGGGTTCTATTTAACATGGAACCCATGTCTTCTCAATTATATACAACCCCAGTTCATCTATCCATGCACCCTTGTTCCCAATTCACTCAATTCAGGGTGCTTTCACCTTACATAGAAAACAAATAATTCCCTCACCCTAGTACCTTACTGTGGGTAATTCCCAACTTCTAACAATAATCATCCATGATATATAAGTGAAAATATCTTATAAGTATTCACACACATATGAATCCTATATGGAGTTATAAACATCATGATAGTGTGATACACGTAAGCAAGCTTCCCCTTGATCATTTATGAATTTTATAGTTTGAATTTGGTATCATATAAGAGATATCTCATAGTTTTACTCCCTTAATGATAATATAATTGAGATATAATGAAATATTTATTCTCTTTAAGAAGAGGTATTTGTATTTTAGGTGATTGGTGGGAGATTCCATAGGTCAACCCTGGTGGATCCCCTTGCTATGGGGTTTTAAATCAGAAGCATGCCCAGCAATAGGTCGACCAATAATCTTATTGATCCCTACAGTGAAATCAATGATCCATGAGAATTAAAAGGATCCCTATATAATGTAATCCCAAACACAATCACTCCAACCTAATTAATTATCCATTAACATTAGTGGGCCTCCAACCTGGTGTAAGTATTTATCCCACATTCACCTGACTCATCTATTTATCTTAACCCTCATGTACAATTCCAAAAAATACTATTTAGTAGTCTATTCTACATAACATGAAACATATAAATATATGTCATATAAATATGATCATAAACTAGAATATTTAATGGTATTGGTTTTTTTAAATTGATAGAAACATCATTGGAATTGGTGAACCAGCTTAAATGTTTCATCATTAGTAATGATTTTATAGAATTAAATAGGATATCATTGGTACTAGTTAACAAAACATGAAAGGGACATCATTGGATATAGATGAATTACCTTAAAAAGAATAAAATGTTTCTTTCTCACATGAATTTAAAAGGCATGACTTCATTCATCAAAGGTACCGAACTGCATGGGTTTTTATTCCCTTCACTTTGATATTTAGGAAACCCTTTTCATGGGTACAATCCCACCACTTCTACACCTACCAGAACCCAATTTGTTGATAAATTGTAGAGTAATTAGTTTTAAGGTTTTAAACTAGAATAAACTGACCAATTAGGGTTAACATAGATGACATCACATACATATATATGTTCCCAACAATGCAAGGTATTAATCAATCAATTTTATGAAAAGGGTAATCAATGTTGTTACCAGGAAGGATCAAATGAAAAATAATTCAACATATATGAGTGACCTAGACTCTAAAATAATACCATTCATGGGATGAATAAACCTTCCATCCACATGACATAAACATGAAATTCGAAGAATAATTAGTAGATCCTAATGACCATATATCATTATAATGTTGGTTTATAGCCAATCAAAAATGTGATCCATAATAAATAGAGGAAAAATGGAGAACCCAATGTGAAATCATTTACCTCTGAAAGGGATCCATTAATTATGTACTCTAAAATTTAGTGATGTACTGAAAGGTTTATTTTTTATTTTTATTCAACTTATATATATCTTGTGAAATTCAAAATGCGTCCATCACACAATTTGAAATCAAACATCAAATTACCTTGTAAGTGTATGGGTACTTGTTGATCAACCCAAGTGATTGTGAATTGATAGAATGTGGATTCCTAGATGTATGATTTGGATGAAATTAATTTTGTAACACCTAAATCCCACTGGGTGTTTCCACCATCTCAATTTATTTAATTTTATGCGGTGAAGACACTTCTCTAGGAGTACAACCACAATGCTTCCATTATAACTCATGAGATAGATAGTGAAAGTAATTTGGATTTTAAACCCCATAGTTAATCGTATTAATTATAGTGTATCAAGATAATAATTTCCCCCACCACTATGTCAAACAACTTTATAAGTATTTCATTAGAGTAAATAAATACCTAACTCCCTTTTCTTATGTTGGTGGAGGCATATGCTTACTACTTACCAGTGGCCACCCATGAGCCTCCTAGGAGGGTTCCCATTAACTATGGGAAAAATAATAACTCCTTAACCTCGATTAATCATAATTTTTCAGAGTAAAATATTATAAATATCACTAACAATATGATATATTCAGACTTTAACAATGAAAGGTTTTTTCAGCACTAAAAAATGCACTGATATGGGGGTTCTTTATCAGTATTAAAAATAGTGTTGATAAAGGCCCCCTTTTTCAGTGATAATAAAGAAGCACTAATAAAAGTTTTCCCTTAATCTTCACTAGTATAGAATATCTGATAAAGGGGTCCTTTATTAGCACTATAAAGGAATAACTAATAAAGGGATCCATTATTATTTCTTGTAAAATAGAGCTGATTTAGGGGGAGGGTGATTTTATTAGTGCTTTTTTATAAGCACCGATAAAGAACCCCCTTTATAAGTGCCTTTTTTCTAGTTTTGGTTAAGGTTATATTTAATAAAAAACAAATTTTCATTAATATTATTATATTAATATATAAATATAAAATACAATGAAAAAAATATATAACTATTTTTAATATGTTTTATATAAAGGTAAATATGAATTTACACTAAACATATAAAATATTTAATAAAAATGGATTATAAAATATTCTAAAAATAATATTAATAATAAATTTTCTATTTATTATTGAGTTATAGTAATTTAACAATAATTGGATGATACAAAAATGAAATGAATTAATGAACGGTCTAAGATACTTTGAAAACATGACTTGAACTTCAAACTACTATTACGTTTTATCTGAGTGTCCATTTGGGATATACTACAGAAAAAATCGAAGCCTATGAAGATATTTATTCCCTAGATATCTAGAGAAACCCACTTTCACTTTTTTCTAGTTCAAAACGTCTAATTAGTCCTCCAAAACTATGTTTTTTTGTCCGGGAATCTTTATTTTTTTTACATTCGATGAATTTAAACCTTATTAAAGGGGTCTTAATTACTTTTTTTGATGAAGAATGGATTTATTCACAAGGATGAAATTCACCTTGATATTATGGTTTTGAATTTTTATCATTTTTCTCAATGATGTTTTATTTATAATTATATATATACATATTTTCTTATACTCACTTATAATAAATCAATTGTATAAATACATACATGAACTTTTTTACAAAAAAAATATTTTTTTAAATATATTTAAAAAACAGTTTTTATCAATTATGTTAAAATGAAAAATTAACCATTCAATGTACATTAATAAATAAAATAATATTTATATATTATGGTTACATATACAATGTGTTTATATGAATAAACACAAACACACATATATTTATATATTTATATTTACATTATAATATATATAAATTAATATTAATATGTAATATATTTAAATAAATATAATTTTGTCTGTATATATATATCACATACTTCTAAATATATATAAATAAATAGATAAATCGTTAAATATACAAAGAACATACATGACATAGGGGTAAAGAGCATCTAGTTTCATTTGGGAGGCACTGAGATCAAATTCGGGCATGTAAAGGTCTTTGAGGAATCCTAATAGAATTGATTAAGTAGAATGGGGTGAGTTATGGTGTTTGGGGCATGGAAAGTTTTGAGAAATTTTGGATTGTAAGAGCTGAGAAAGCTTGGGTGGTGGGGGTGCATGGAAAACTAATTTTTTTTAAAAATGTTAAGAGCGCTAAAAAAGTACAAATAAAGGAAATCTTTATCTGCACTAAAAAATCATTGATAAAGGGTTCATTTGATTGTTATTTTTTATAACTATTAATGTTTTCCTTTAACAACACCATTTAGCCCTATTAAAGGCCTTATTTTATCATCGCTCGTAATATTAGTTCTTTTAAACCACTAATAAAACTCTTTTACATTCATTGTTAAAGTAATAATTTAAAATAGTGAAATCTGATTTTCTGTTTTGGGTAACCGATGATGAGATCCCTAGGATGGTTAACTACTATCTAAGATCATAAATTGGCCCATATTCTTCAGGCCACCAACATCCCAATCATGGATAAAAATTCCAAATGGTATATCAATAATGATTTCATATTACCATTAGATTGTATCCTAAGATAATGATGAAGAATAAAGTGATGGTTTATTATAGAATCCCCTCATCGATGATGTAAAACAACCACTAATGTTGATCCCCCCTAGAGAACCTATCACAATGTTCCTCCCAATTATAATGAGAAATCATAACATGGAGGTCATCCCTTTGATGATCATAACAAAATCCATAACCATTGAGATCACCCATGTTGCATGATTCAAGAAGGAATATTATTAGGTCCCTTATAGAGACTTTAGTGTGATTGCATGACTCATAAAAATATAAAGATCGAATATGGAGTCCCTCCCTATGTTGAAACATCATCAAACAATCCAAGAGGTCATCTTTATGATATTAATTCTTGAGGTCCTATAAAAAAAATATCTATAGGTAGAGAGGTACAATCCTTTTTAATAAGTCAATAACAATTAACCATGGAGGTCATTCCTATGGTTTTCAATAAGAATAAATCCATAATACAGGTTCTCCAATTATTAGTGAAATAAACCAACAAACATAAAGGACCTACATATGGTAACCAAACCAATAGCTTTGAAGGCCCTCTCTTGTGTATATGTTATATAAGTCCTACCTCTAATGAAATACATGAGTGAGGTGGATATACTCCCTATAATGTACACTATGAAACTTACACCCAGAAATATCCACCACCTAGTGGTGAAAAAAACCAATGTGAAGTTTCACCCCATGATAAAAAATATGAAATCACACATTGAAGTAATTGTTCTCCCCATGACAGCTAATAAAAAATAAACAATCATATGGAGGTCCTCCCTATAATAATCATTTTGAAATATCTCAATAAAATTTTACCACAAAAATGGTTAATCCCATGTATCTATAATTCTAAAGATACCCTCATATAGAGATTCATCAAAAAACAAAAGTGAGATACACCAGGCACTCCAATGTCATATAATGGATTTTTCAAACAAATCGGTAAACCATAGTGATTATTATCATAAGTTACTCCACCAAAACATTCAACCCTAGATATAGCTGAGAATACTCATAATTGTTTTTCTTGTCTTGATGAAGTGGAAGGAAAATGGCATTTATGGTACAATTTAGTTGTAGAACATCTCATTAATGATGAAAAAAAATTACAACATCATGTGAAATGGATTAGCTAATGATAATATTCTAATCATTTTTTGACACATTTACACATCTCTGTATGTTTTTTGAGACTTTGATAGTGGAATGTAAAGATAATCTGCATATTACCCAATAAGAGACTCCCCATTATTTCAAATATATGCATTTTATCTACGTGGGATACATGGAACAACGTAAGGAGTAAGAGGAGTAGTGACACTTTTTTGAGATGGAAGCTATCTTAGTGGATAAGAATCCATTACACAGAAAAAAAATTTGAATGTATCTAGAAACCATTACTTATTGGTTTTAAGGCACTACATCAAATTATTATCAATTCTTTATTAAAAATACTTATCAGAGTGTAGGGAAAATATGAATATCGACACTTCACTCCACTTTTATACCATCAAAGCTGTTCAAGAATGGAATATTATAACATTATTCCTTTAAGACTAGTCTTAGTTCCTAGATATAAATATTATAGTTAGCTATATCAATGAAATCATACCACCCCTAGATCTAAAAACAGTAAAAATGTTAGGAGTGAACTATTGATGTGTTCGTTCATCAAGCCACTACCAAGGAAAAGTATACATAATATTTTAAAAAATATGGATCTATGAGTGCGGATAATTTTCCATTAGCTGATAACACACATCTAGAGTGGGTATAATGTACAATACATATAGTTCATTCCAATATTTGTGATCCAAAGGTGTATAGGGATGCCATAAATGTTTTGGCGGTTGCATAAATTCATCCCCATTCTAGAGGGTTGGTGTAAGTTTTACCTCCAATACCTCCCCTAAAACCATAAAAAATTTAACTGGGTGTGGTTGTTAGAAAATATGAATAGTATTAATGATAATTGAATGGAATAATGTCATTTTTACCCCATACTCTATGAAATTTAATCTGTTTATGATTGGTTTAAATTAATAAAGAATCACCGTTATAGTTTAATACACTTCCCTTTCATGATTATTATCCTCTACTATGATGAAGTTCAGTTAAAATATAGTGTCTTTTTTTTATGATAACAATTGACCAAAAAATTTGTATTTTCCCTAAACATGGGTGAAAAAGTATGGAATTGGATCATTATATCGGTTCTATGCCTAAAAAATATTATAGGAGTTAAAAATAAATGGAAGATCATGGCCCATACCTAAAAAAATATTTTACATAGATAGGGATCCACACTAATTTTACATTGATGAGGATTTTATTCCTATTAGTCGATTCATGTTAGTGAAAATTATCGATTCATTTTATTTAAATAATATGTAGTATGATATTTTAAAAAATAATTGCACTATTATGTGTCAGATTTTGGAAACATGGCATGTACTAAATTGTGTGAAGTCGGTGTGAATAAAAAATATCAAAGTAATGATCCCGAAATGGGATCTTCTAGGATTATTTAAGTACCGTATACTTGATGTTCTTTAGTTAAAGACACATGGATATTTGTGGTGCATCCATATCCCACTTGTAACTATAAGAATATGTGCTTTATTTTTTTTGGTAGAAGATCAACTGATATGAATTTAATCTAGATAAGTTAATGTTACTTAACCTGTAGTTACCTAAAAGGATTAAAAAACTAATTATAACTCTCAATATGAAGATTCCATGGCTCATTTGTATTTCCCTCTCTAATAATAAAAAATTACTTGACTAACAAGGGTTTAGTCGAGCCACTAAAATAACCTAAAATAAAAAATCCCAATTATATATGATCCCATTGGGTGTTTATCAAGAGGTTACTCTTATAGGATTATAAAAAAATGAATTTCAGAATATTTTACCCAGGAAAACTCAGTGTTGTTATCATCCATAGGCATATTTTTGAAAATTATAGTTGTCTACCCTATTCATTCCTACAGAAACATTGGTTGTTGTAGTAGTACCAAATGAGTTTGTTGAATCCATTTAATCTATTTCTTATTAAACAGAAACCATGGAATGATGGTGAGAATAGGGTTAGATTAAAATAAAACCATATGCTGAATGGGTGAATTTGAGCCCTCCTCTGCCAATATTATGGAGCACCATATTCTCTAATTTAATGGAATGGGATATCCTGAAACAAATATTATAAATATCATGTTTTTTTGAAGTTCTATGTTAGGGATTCTAGATAAATAGTGAAGATCAAATATTTCATTCAGTTCTTTTAATTATATCTATTTACATCATAATGAAATTTAGTAGATAGAATCATTTTTTGTGGGAAACATCTATATAAATAGTTCCTCTCTTAATTCATCTCAATGTTATGGAGGGTGGTTATTCATAACATTTCAAACTATAAGTATAATTAAAATATTATGTTTTTAGAATTCATCATCTAGTTGAAATGTTTAAACAATATCATGAATATGAAGTTCATATAAGAGTAGTTGTTTGAAATTTATATTGAGAATATCAGAGACGAGTTAAAAAAATAACTCATTTCATTGATGTATTATGATGGGTTCTGAGAATTTACCACAATCAAAAAATATTTAAAATACAGGCTTTGTAATTCTAAAAAAAATTTATGCAAAATATCGTAAATATGAGGAAAGAATTTTATAAGTAAAAATTTTGATTGTCATCCTCAACCAGTGTCAATGGAAACCATGGGTCCTAAGACTTCCAAATATTATACCATACCCTTTCATAAAATTCAGCAAACAAGACCTATTTTAGAAAATAATTAGTAATATAACCAACAAATATCTAAATATAGTAAAAATAATTTATATTGTTTAAAATAATAATAGGTCCCAAAATATTTTTTTACAGCATCGGAAAAGAACCTTGTCACACTAGAAGAATTAAAAAGGTCAAATGAGGTTGGTTTTAATGATTACCATGATCTACATTATTATCATTAGATTCTATGACACAACATCCATGATTTATTTTCCTTTAAAGATATTCTATATAATATTATAGACATTGGGCATGTACTTTTTGGTCATCTCCGAAAATAAGTGACTATGTGTCTATGTTGTTCCCAATTTTCCTATGTTATATTTATTTTTAGGGGTTTTCAATGAATAATAAAGTATCAATGGTATTTCATGTCAATATTGTGATGATGAAATGGAGGGAAGGGTTTGGAAAATTGTTTGTAGAAACCAATATTATTATTTAAAGGGAAGAGATTACAAGAAATGTTTTATCTTCATTACGTGAATAAATATTGAAAATTATCTTTATTAAGTTAATGAAAATTGTAATGACCATTTTGGGAGATTTCTTGAAGTTTATTTTCAAATAGTATTTTAAAAAAGGAGTTCTCAACTTTTCAGATTGAAAGATTCATTTATGGTTAAGGTAAATTTTGTGTTAATTTTGGTGTCCAAAGGAAAATTACAATGAAAAATACTATATCTCTATCTTGATGATGATGAAGTATTTATTAAGAGAAAATAAAATAAGAGTAATGTGGAAGTTCATGCGTTTGAAAATTGAGTTTTGGTATACAGATTATTAAGTTAGGAATAGTAATTCTTATGATTCAAGGAATAAAATAGTTCCAAATAAGGCTTGTACATCAAATTAAGTAGCTACGGAAATAGTAGGACACCTAAATGTGATAAAGGTGGAATCCAATATTGAGTTTACAAGAGTAATCATAGTGGGGTAAGAGAAGATTCATGTGTTTGTGTAGGTGTGGAGGTGGTTCTTAGAACCACCATGGATGTCATCATGATGGAAGACTATAGAGCATCGACTTTGATGAATTTTATTGATCTAGTACTGAAGTGATGTTACATATTTATAATATCTAATAAGAACTAAAAATCTCATGTGATATCAGTAAAATCATGACCCTATTAGTTATTAAAATTCCATATGTTATTAGACATAAAATATGGAAGTGTATAGTTAGTTTATTATTCACATGATTAAAAAAACACCAAACCACCATTAACCAAGACATTATCTTTCATCAAATAATAAAATAACTCAAGATGATTTATATAGGGATACTCAATGAATACTAGAAGATCATCCATGTATGATAAATTAATATATAAATATATAATGTCCATGTAGAGTCTTAATAGAACCTCTACATAATACAAGGAAAGTAGCATGGATTGAAAAACTTTTATATAGACATATCCATAAGGATGATCCTACTAATTCGTAATCATAATATCCATAAGGATTATTCTTTGAATATGTACACATCATATATATAAACATAATCTTCATAAATATCAATTACATATTCATCATCTCCCTAAGAATGATTCTCTGATTGTGTAATTATAATTCATCACTTCATATAATTTTTTAAATAATTGTAATGCAGAAAAAATAAATATAATAGATTTAAACTTAATAAATTCAAGATGATATATTAATAAATGTAACTGAATATCATATAATGTTTTATCATTATTTATAAAAAAACCTAAATTAGAATAATGAATTATTCATGGGATTATTCCACATAAAAAATTAAGATTCTACTATCAAAACATCCATATGGATGTATATATTTATGTGGAGTTTAAATACATGAAGAAATTTAAGATATAAATATAAATAATCACAATATCGTAGTTAAGATCTATGAACAATTCATGATAGTTACTTCATATTTCATATAGTTATAAAGGCAGACGTTGCTTATGGGAGAAATTCAAAATGCTGAGGCATCAAGAGTTAAATTTGAAATCTACAATAAAATGTTCGTATTTAATGTATTTTTAATTATTCAGATTCATGGAAATTAAAAAAAATATTCATGTGAATATTTTTAATATAGTGATTTGAGAATGGAGGAGAAGAAACTGACACTACTTCATCATAAATAATAATATGTTATTGAAGACCGATAAAAAACATTGATCTAATAAAAACTGATGATAATATATTTTGGTATTGAAAATTAAATGAGAGGCCCATATATTATTGCTCATATGTAGTCCAAATAGTCAAATATAACAAGATTTTGTTCCATCTTATTCACTTACATGAATATGATATACTATATTTAAATAAAATAATATTTTGGTCGGAGTGGATACTCAAGAGGGGGGGTGAATTGAGTACCTATTAAAAAAATTCTGTTTAAAATATTTATATTGAAATCCCCCAATTCATAAAACAAGTTACACTGTAGTGAATTTATAAATATTGTAAGTGTTCAATTAGTTTCTCAAAGATTGATTATATCCCAAATGACTTAATCTAATGATTAAGTTAGCTTTTGAAAATAACTTAATGGATAGAAATAAATACAAACACTTGCTAGTTCAACTATCAGAGTTACTTTAAAACTGATTTGAATTTCAACGTAATTAGTAGTGGAATATTGAAGCTAGTTTAAACTGAAATAAGTTTCACAATAGTTTTAACCAAGAGGTTCAGTCTCAAGTTGAGACTTAGTCCTCTCAAATAGTTTATATATAACATTGATCCACTCCCTGGATTGGGGTTTACAATAGTACTCAGACTTTCTAGGTCCTCAGACCCCTACCATAGTTCTATTTGTCAAATCAACAACCACATCACACAGGATGCCCAGGTCCTCAGACCTCTACCATAGTTCTACGCGGGATACACAAAGGTGTAAAGAGTTTGGTGTGAGTATTTGAGTATCCTCCAATTCAGCTAAGGAGTCAGTGTGTGTCCAAATAGACATAAGCACACACATTGCTTGTAATGTAATAAAAATGATCACAGTAGAGAAATAATATGAATATGAGTTTATAATTCTCTTGTGTGATGTAAATGCATCTCTGGACTCCTTTGGATTGAAGAAGATGAAGCTTTGAGTCCTTCTCTGGAAGTTTTTTGGAAAATAGAGTGTCGTGGTTCTATTCCTTTACTTCTGGTATAGGTGTTCAGCTTGAATGTGAGAGTGTTCCTTGTAGCACTTAAACCACCTCTTTGAACTTATGTTCTTGATTTGTATGAGTATTCTTCGAGTTCATCATGTGTTCTTCTTGTATGTGTCTCTTTGTGCATTCTATATGTCACTCTCTTTATACGTAGCTTTGATCTTCCTTTTATAGATCATGAGGTGGTTCGACAGAAGTCATGATTACTTCTACAGGTACGAGGTATGGTTCTTTGAAATCATCCAACAAACATAATTAATTAATTTTAGTTGAATTAAAGCAAAAAAATATGACCGTTTCTAACAATCAATCAGTGAGACAGAGTTTAGAGAAATAGAGACTGGTTTCCATCAGTAGCTATTTCTATCAGTGAACTTGTAGTGTTGGAATTATAACGGTAGGTCTTGAATCGGTAGTTGTTACCCTCTGTAATGGTAGCTTTATATATCGGTAGCTCCTTGTATCGGTAGCTCCATCTGTTGGTAGCTCTTCGTAACAGTGAACTTCTGTCGGTAGCTCTTCCTCACTATCAGTAGCTACTAACATCGGTAATGGTAGCTCTCTCTCTATCAGTATCTACCTCTATCGGTATCTCCATTCCATCAGTAGCTTGTATTAGTGACCATGTCTATCAGTAAACATAGTCAATAAGTGAACTTTTCTTATCGGTAGCTCTGTCTATATCAGTGACTTCAAAACACCAATGCTTATAAAGTATCTGTTCTATGCATTCCATTTCCATATTGAGTTAGTATCATGATTAATCATCTTTAAACATTTATAATCATAAATAAAAATTGAATAACATATTCCAATGATATGATATGATCATTTTTATATTCATATCAACTCATTAGCGTGATTTCATAATTAGAAAGTATAATTAATATATAGATAGACGTTATTTGGGACTATCAAATCATATCTAAACATAATTGAGATTATCAAAACAGGTGAGTCCAAAAATCTACCATTTTTTAATCACAAATTATGGCATTATAATCTAGAATAAACTTTAATGAATCAGAGTAAAATACATCTAATGGAATTTCTCAGTGTGTTCATATCATAACTCTCAAATGTATCAGTGTTAATCTATTGACATACATAAAAGTAAAAAAGAAATAGAAAATTTATTTCACATATTATAATTTTCTCCCCCTTAGTGTAATTTCACCCCATATTATAATCTATCTCCCCCTTTGTGATTAGAAAAAAGAGAAAAACAATGGTTCAAAGCATAAAAGAAGAAGAGAGAAAATAGAGATTTTCATTTCACATGACAAAGTTACATGAGATAGTACAAAAGAATTACAAAGATTCCTATAAAATGTCCTATACACTAATCAATCAACCTACTAAATAGGTAATTTTGATTTGTCTTCGGGATCAGAAGAGGATTCAGGCTTGGTAGGCATAGATGAAGGATCGGGAACACCAGTGATGATCAAAGGTGGTTGAGCAACTGAAACACTGTCGGCCCTATAGTGGGTACTCCATTGTGTGATCATAGGAGTAAGACTTATGATAGCTTGAGCTGGAGTCAACTAAGGCATGGAAGCATACTGACCAGTGGTAGGTAGGGCTGGAGGTACAATAATAGCGGTACTATCCACATGCAGAAATGGAAGAAAGAGATTCCTAAAATCCATGATGATACCTCCCCCGCTCTCCATAGAAGAGATAAAATCATCCTTTTCTCCATAAATTTATCCAAATGGGGGTCAACTCCCTGATCTTACTAACTTGCTCATTGAAGGCTTGAGTAACTAGGGGAAGTTTTAGATTCCCTAACAGAAGCTTGAAATGGTTGGTTAGATGATGCTTGGTGTTCACTCCTTGAAAATAGTAATCAATTTTGTCTTTGATTCCCTTTTGGGATATAGTAGCATCTCTCATATAATCTAGGGTGATTTTTTTGATATCCTTGGTGGTAGTAATTACCTGAGAATCCAATGAGCTACTGGAACTAACTAGACCAAGTTCTTTTTTCAGCACAGATATAAACTATTCAACATCAACTGAAACATTGGGTGCAACAAGAGGTGCTATAGTAAAAGCTACTGTTTCTTTGAAAGACTGAGTCAAATTATTTATCTGTTTCTTCACAACTACATATTGAGTACTGACATGAGTTGTTATGGTCTTCTTAAAATCTTCAAATACATCCACAAACTATTTCACTACAACTAAATTGTAGTTGATGTCAGTATCAACTTGAGATTTCGAACTCATGAAGGTGTCAAATGAAGCAATATATTGCTTCATAGATTCAACAGCCTCTGTCAAACTCCCAATATGATTTTGAGACCCTTTCAATTTTTCCATCACTTATGTCAAAGCACTTGACACAACATTTCTCAGAGAAGAAACCAAAGAACTTTCCATATTACTTTCTCTTCAACAAAATAAGTTTTCAATTCAGATTTCAGTGCATCAAGATCTTCTTTTCTCACAATGTTTTCAGGCAGAGCAAGAGGAGCTACTGGTTGAGCAGTAACATCCTCTACGAAAATATCATAAGACACACCATGCCTTCTAATGGGTGTCTCATCATTATAATCAGTATATTCTAGTCCCAATACAACAAATCCTGGATCCACAGAACAATCTTCCACTTCATAGGTCGAAAAAACTGATCCTATCCTTACAGGTTGCTCCCCCTCAACCTGATCTTCCATCACTATATCTGTAGCAGCAACAAAAACATTGGGTAAGTTTTCTTTAGAAGATTTATCTACAACTATATTCATATCCAAGCCAGGTTCCACGGGTTGGGGTATGTCATCAATAGGTACTGGTCTGTCTACTTCAATAATAACCTCAATAAGCATAATAGAACTCACAATTAGAGGACTGAGACTCAAACAGATACTTTCATTCTCAGATACTTCTTCCTCTTCATCATCACTACTATTGGAATCTGGACCGGTCTTCCCATGATCTGATCAAGGTAGGTCTTCCTCATTTACATATATTTCTTCAATAGTTTTTCCTTGAACTCCTTCCCTTCTAGGTAGAGTCACAGGTGAACTTACCTTTCCATATGATACCTTTTTAGCAGCTAGTATTGGAGGAAAACTAGGATCCCCTCCATCTTCTACAGAGGTATCCTCTTCAGCATAATCATCATTGTATTAAGGTTCTTCCTCATCAGTTCCTTAACTTGGATCTCTCTTATCTCTTGGCTGATTGGGATGCTCAACAAGGTTAAATTTTTCATAAATTTTCTCACCATAATTTATCCATTCCCTTTTCTATGGGTTCTAGCCAATCTTCATGTACATAAAAACTATTTTTGTAATAAAAAATTTGTCTCTTATAACCAATGTTTAATCTAGAGACTCAGCCACACCTTTTACCATGATCATCAAAGAGATCATTTTTGCAAATAATTAAGCATTTGTTTTCAATTTTGGCCTGGTCATATATTCAATTTGAATCACCATAAGCCTACAAAAATTCACTTTGACATTATGAATTAGCATATTCAACAAGAATATATCTTGGATTCTAAGGTTTACTAAATCCCCTCTTCTTGGATTTAACACATGCTGGATAATTTTGAATAGCAACCGGTTTTCTCCATCCATTTCTTTAGCAACTACTTTTTTTGGTGTGCCATCTCCAGTGAGCTATTCCAAAGAAGTTTCATACTAAAAAATGTCACTAGTGGAAGTTACTGACTTTGATAAATATCCAAACTCACCCACATGCAGAACTTTCAATCACTCAACACATTCAATGGAAGAAAAAGACATTATCTTGTCATTCACTACTGATACCATTTTGTTCTCACATTCAAATTTCTCAAAATGAACGAACTCATAGAATTCATTTACCAATTTAGGATAATAAGGACCATTGTTATTCGGAAAACATTCAAGCTACCCTTGTTCCTCAAAAATCATTAGAATCAATGATTTTCTAAGCATGATCCATTCTGCACAGAGTTTCATCTCAATTACGATATTTTTATTCAGTAAGTGCAGGTTCACTGCACTCTTATAAAGGCTTGTTCCACTGCCGCTACCATCAGATCCTTCCTTCTGAATCTTTGCAGTTGGCGCATCACCTTCATCTCTGACTGCCATCCTCTTTACTCTTTCCATTTCCAATTCGAAGAACATAGGGTTCACAAGAAATGCGGGGGTTTGAGAAGTAAGGTTTGAAGAGAAGAGAGTTCGCGGTGGATTGAAATGTGACTTAGACTTAATTTTTATCATTTATGAATTTAGATGTAATAAAAATAAAAGCATTAAAAATAATAACGGTTTCCATTAAAAACAAGAAATCCAGATACTGCGAAACATATCAATGAAAACTACTGGTGAGAATCCTAATGGTGTGGTCTATCTATCGGTGAGGATTATCTATCGGTGAGGTTTCACTAATGGTGAGGCTTCACTAATGGTGAGGTTTATCTATCAGTTAGGTTTCACTAATGGTGAGGTTTATCTATCTGTGAGGTTTCACTAATGGTGAGGTTTCACTAACGGTGAGGTTTATCTATCGGTGAGGTTTCACTAACGGTGAGGTTTCACTAATGGTGAGGTTTATCTATCAATGATGTTTCTCTAACGGTGAGTTTTATCTATCAATGAGGTTTCACTAACGGTGAGGTTTATCTATAGGTGAGTTATATGAATAGTTTATCATTCCTAACTCATGTCTAATGTAACTTAACCTTCTTGAACATAATGGCTTGGTGAATATGTCAGCTAATTGATGCTCAGTGCCTATAAATTCAAGAGTAATATCCCCCTTTTGATAATGATATCTGAAAAAGTGATGTCTTACATCAATGTGTTTAGTTCTAGAGTTAGATATATGATTCTTAAAGATATTGACCGCACTAGTGTTATCACTGTTTATAGATACATGCCTAAATTGAGATCCATAGTCCAATAATGTGTGTTTCATCCACAGAATTTGTGCACAACAACTAATAGCATCTATGTACTATGCTTAAGCTATAGAAAATGCAATATAATTCTTCTTTTTACTACACCAAGATACTAAATACTTAACTAGAAGGTGACTTGTTCCCGATGTACTCTTCCTACCTAACTTGCAACCAGCAAAGTCAGCATCTGAATAACATATTAAATCAAAATATTGTCCTTTTGGATAAAATAATCCAATATTGGTAGTATGTTTAAGATATTTGAAAATCCTTTTAATAGCAAGAAAGTGTAATTATTTTTGATTTTCTTGAAATCTTGCACACATACACACACTAAACATAATATTTGGTCGACTAGCAGTTATGTAAAGTAAACTCCAAATCATACCTCTATAACTGGTTTGATCCACTGGTTTCCCAGTTTCATCTGCATCCAATTTACAAGTGGTACTCATAGGTGTATCAATTTCCTTATTATTATCCAAACCAAAATGTTTTAAAATATCCTTTGTATATTTAATTTGATTTAAAATAATACCATTTTCATTTTGAAAAACTTTAAATCCAAGAAAATATTTCAGTTCTCCAATTAAACTCATTTCACATTCACTTTTCATAATCTTTGAAAAATCAATACATAAAACATTTTTAGAAGATCCAAAAAAAATTCATCAACATAGATTTGAAATATCAAAACATCTTTGGAAACCCTTTTGATAAAATGAGTTAGATCAGCAATCCATTTAACAAAACCTATTGAAATAAGAAATTTACTAAGCATGTCATACCAATCTCATAGAGCTTGTTTTAAACCATACAATGCTTTAGAAATTTTAAAAACATTATTTGGAAAATGATTATTAGTAAATACCAGTGGTTGTTCAAAAAAAAAACATCTTCAATTATAAAACCATTTAGAAAATCACTTTTAACATCCATTTGATATAGCTTGAAATTCATATGAGAAGTATAAGCAAGTAGAATTATAATAGATTCTAACCTAGCTACTGGTGCAACGATTTCCTCATAGTCTATTCCTTCTTCTTGACTACATCCTTGTGCAACTAACCTATCTTTGTTTATAACTATATTTCCAGACTCATAAACTTCATTTCTAAAAACCTATTTAGGTCCTATGGTCAGGGTGTCCTTAGGTCTGTCTACTAATTCCCAGAATCTGTTTATTTTAAATTGTTTTAACTCTTCCTGAATATCCATTACAAAAAATTCATCATTGAGAGAATCATTGATATTTTTAGGTTCTGACTGTGAAGGAATGTCTTGATGTTCAACCTGATTTCATAAATAAGCTCTAGTTTGTGTTACTCTATCTAAATATCCTATAACAGCATCTAAAGGAAGGTTTTTAAGGGTCCTAGTTTGTCTAGAAAAAGTAGGGCTAGAAATTTCAGGTTCATTTACAGGTTTGGGTTCAACAGAAACAGGTTATGGAAAATATCCAGAACTGGTTGTATTAACAACAGGTTCACTATTCTTGTCATTAAGGTTTAAAATTGACAAATATTCTTCAAGATTTTCAAGAGGGGTCTTGGGTTCATGTGGATCAGTTTAATAAAATTTGATGTGTACAGATTCTTCCACACATTTGGCCCTCTTATTAAACACTCTATACGCTTTTCTAGATATATAATAACCTAGAAAGAATATTTCATCTCTTTTGGATTCAAACTTATCAAGATTATATTTAGTATTGAGAATAAATACTTTGCAACAAAAAACTATAAAGTAACTAACTTTAGGCTTCCTATTTGTCCATAGTTCATAAGGGGTATTTTTAAGAATATGTCTAATCAAGACTCAATTTATAATATAACAAGCTATATTTACAGCTTCTACCCAGAAGTAAACAGGTAATTCATACTCATTGAGCATAGTTCGTGCAATTTTATGAAGGGTTCTATTCCTTCTTTCTACTACACCATTCTGTTGAGGTGTCCTAGGAGCAGAGAAATTGTGATTGTAGCCATTGTGGGAGAAATAAGTCTCAAACACATGATCTTGAAACTCACATCCATGATCACTTCTTAGGGTCTTAATCATATGTTCACTATGGTTTTCCATAGACTTGAAGTATTTAATGAAATAGGAACAAGCTTCACTTTTGTGAGAAAGAAAGTATACCCAATTGTATCAAAAAATGTCCTCTACTAGAATATATACATAGTTCTTCCCATTTAAACTAGATACTCTAGATGGTCCAAATAAATCCATATGAACCAACTCGAGAGGTTGAGAAGTTTAAACTTCTTTCTTTTATTTGAAAGAAACTTTATGTTGCTTTCCCTTTTTATAGGGATTATAAACATTGTTTGTCAGAAATTTTAGTTTGGGTAGGTCTCTAAATAAACCTTTCCTAGTCAGTTTCCTATGTGAATGAACATTGCAGTGTCCTAATCTTATTTTCCATAACCAAGATTCATTATGAAAAGAATTTAAACAAGTAACCTTTTGTTTGACTATTTAATTTAAATCTACAACATATACATTTTCGTCTCTTAAAGTAGTAAATAACAAAATATTTTTAGAATCAAATACATTTCAAGCATCATTTTCAAATTTAACATTGAAACTATCATCGCACAACTTAAAAATACATATTAGATTGTATTTTATTCCATAAACAAATAATCCTTTAGAAATTTAAATTGAATCATTATTACCAATCTAGCCTAAGCCGGTGATCTTTCCTTTTGATTTATCACCAAAGGTGACATGTGCTCATAAAAAATTTATTAATATCTTAAATCATGAATAGTCTCCTGTCATATGCCTTGAACATCCACTGTCCAAGTACCATATCTTCCTATAGGAAATTTTCAAGCAAGTTTCCTACAAAACAGATTTAGACAGAAGATAATTTTGGTTCCCAGATTTTCATGGGTCTAAAAAGGTTAGAAAGTAAAACTTTAGGTACCCATATTTGTCTAATGGGTTTCCTATAATTAACAGATTCAAACGATTTTGATAAATAAACTTTGTGTGGTCTGTAATAATTTGAATTGATAGATGAAGCATAGGAATTTTGAGAACTTGAACTAGATGAAAACTGTCCATATTTTGGAATAAATTTATTTTTAAAAATCTTTCTCTATCCAGGCTGGTATACTAAACCAGTAGTATATTTGGTGCAACTTGTTTTCCAAGCATTTGAGTGAGTATTCTTTTCAATTATGAACTTCTCTATGTATTTTTTAACTTTATCATTAGACAATTTAAGTTCAGTATTATCCATTAACAGTTGATAATTTTTTTCCTTTTCTATATTAAGATCAGATTTAACAGTACTAGTCAAGCCATACTGTTTCTTTAATGATTTCTACTTATCATTCAGCTCACGAAAAGTATCTTATAATATATTACATTATTCAAATAATTCAGCTTTATACATATTGTTATCATTATTTGAATCAATTTCATTCTGAGAATAATAATCATTGTGCATAAGGGAATTAAGTGTTACCTTAGATGTTTCAATCCTAAAACACATGTTAGCATGATTCTGTTCTTCAGAATCAGATGCTTCAGATCTTCTTGAGCTATCTTCCAAAGCACTCCATGTTTACTTCATAGTTTTCTTATATTTTTTTTCCATGAATTCATATTTCTTCTTAAACATCAATTTTGGACAGTCAGCCTTAACATGTTTTTTTCTTTTACATTCATAATAGACTATCTCATCATCTTTATCATCATTATTCCAACCTCTCTTACAATTACCTCATTGGTCATACTTACCCTTGTAATTTGATTTTCTGAAAAATTTATTCTTCCTATAGAATTTCTAGATTCTCCAGGCTATATGAGCCATCTCCTCATCACTGTCAAAATATGAACCTTCACTTGTTGATAGTTCGACATGTATGTGAACTTTTTTGCTTGTCCTTGGTATTTGAGGCAATATACATAAATGCCATTAACTTCTTCTTAGGTTCCTCATCTTCCTCTTTGATTACCTTTATCTTTTGTTCATACATCATCAACTTACCAATAAGCTCCTTGACAGGTATCTTGACAATGTCACGTGAATCTCCTATAGAGACAGAGGTTCCTCTCCATCTGTCTTGTAGGCATCTCAGTATCCTCTTGATTTTCTCTTTTGCTGGATCAAATTTTCCCAGTGAGCCCATTGTATTAACTATCTCATTAAAACTGATATACATATCAGAAATAGATTCATAAAATTTCATTTTAAAATTATCATGCTTAATAGTGTATGTATTTAGTCTCATTTCCTTGACATTGGTTGTTCCCTCATGCGAAACAACCAAAGTATCCCAAATTTCATAAGAAGTATCACAAGAAGATATTCGATTAAATACTTCATCTCTTAATGTACAATACATAGCATTCATTGCATTATAATTATTATTGTAAGTATCTTTCGTAGGTTCATCCCAAGTAGTTCTAACGGTTTCAGGAATATTATACTAAGTCTCTATAGGAGTCCAGATGTCAAATATCATACTTTCTAATTGAATTTAAATTTTTATTTTCCATTTTTCATAATTGACACCATTTAATAAAGGTTTCATGTTGGTAGCTACACCTTTTAATATGTTGTACATAAAAACAATGTTTTAGAAATATATATAATGATATGAAAAATTTAGAATTAACAAAAAATTTGAGATCTTTAAGATACAACTAAAATCTCAGTTGAAAACTTTTCACAAAAAGAGTGTTTTGAAAAAAAATATTATCTACCACCTCTGATACCAAATACTGGTCAGAGTGGATATTCAATGGGGGGGGGGGTGAATTGAGTACCTATTAAAAAACTTCTGTTTAAAAGATTTATATTGAAATCCCCCAATTCATAAAACAAGTTAAACTGTAGTGAATTTATAAAGATTGTAATTGTTCAATTAGTTTATCAAAGATTGATTATTTATCAGTTAAATTAATTTGATGATTAAGTTAGCTTTTGAAACTAACTTATTGGCTATATATAATTACAAACACGTTCTAGTTCAACTATCAAAGTTACTTTAAAACTGATTTGAATTTCAAAGTAACTAGTAGCGGAATATTGAAGCTAGTTTAAACTGAAATAAGATGCACAGAAGTTTTAACAAAGATATTCAGTCTCAAGCTAAGACTTAGTCCTCTCAAACAGTTTATATATAACGTTGATCCACACCCTGGATCGGGGTTTACAACAGTACTCACACTGTCCAGGTCCTCAAGCCTCTACCACAGTTCTACATGGGAAGGAAACAACAACAGCACACAGGATGCCCAGGTCCTCAGACCTCTACCCCAATTCTACGTGGGATACACAAAGGAGTAAAGAGTTTGGTGTAAGGATTTTAGTATCCTAGAGTTTAGCTGAGGATTCAGTGTGTGTCCAAACAGACATAAGAACACATACTACTCCTAATGTAATAAAAATGATCACAGTAGAGAAATAATATGAAGATGAGTTTAGAATGATCTTGTGTGATGTCAGTGTAGCTCTGGACTGCTTTGGATTGAAGCAGATGAAGCTTTGGGTCCTTCTCTGAAAGTTGTCTGAAAAACATTGTGTTGTGGTTATGTTCCTTCACTTCCAGTATAGGTGTTCAACTTGAATGTGAGAGTATTCCTTGTATCACTTAAACCTCTTCTTTGAACTTATGTTCTTGATGTGTATGATTGTTCTTCGAGTTCTTCTTGTTTTATTCTTGTTTGTGTCTCTTTGTGCATTCTCTTTGTCACTCTCTTTATACATAGCTTTGATCTTCCTTTTATTGATTATGTGGTGGTTCGACATAAGTCATGATTACTTCTGCATGTACGAGCTACGGGTCCCTTACATCCAACAAATATCATTAATTAATTTCAGTTTCATTATAATCACAAAATATAATCGTTTCTTATAATCAAACAGAGAGATAGAGTTTAGAGAAATAGTGACTGGTTTCCATCGGTAGCTCTTTGTAACAGTGAACTTGTAGTGGTGGACTTGTAAAGGTAGGTCTTGCATCAGTAGTTTTTACTCTCTGTAACAGTAGCATTATGTATCATTAACTCCATGTTTATCGGTAGATCTATCTGTTGATAGCTCTTCGTAACTGTGAACTTATGTTAGTAGCTCTTCCATGCCATCAGTAGTTTTTAACATCAATAGTGGTAGCTCTCTATTTATCAGAATATGCCTCTATCGGTAGCTCCATTCCATCAATATCTTGTATTAGTCACCTTGTCTATCGGTAGACTTAGTTTATCGGTGACCTTTTCTTATCGGTAGCTCTGTCTGTATTAGTGACATTAAAACTCTAATGCTTATAAAGTATCTGTTCGATGCATTTAATTTTCAGATTGAGTTAGTATCTCGATTAATCATCTTTAAACATTTATAATCATAAATAAATATTGAATAACATATTCCATTGATATGATATGATCATTTTGATATTCATATAATCTCATTATCATGATGTCATAATTAGAAAGTATAATTAATATATAGATAGAAATTATTTGGGATTATCAAAGAATATGTAAACATAATTGAGATTATCAAAACAAGTGAGTCCAACAGAATCATTGTTGTCAAAGCCTATAAATAATAACAAGTACAAGTTTGTTACACTAAGGGATGATGATGAAGAATAAGAGGGATAAAAAGAATAATTAATAAGTTTATTTTTTATAACAAAAAACTTATTTTCTTTCACTTGTGTAATAAAATACGAGGAAGAAGAAGAATTCAAGACTATTTACCATAAAGAGGAAAAAGAAACTATATTCATTGTTCTTGTATACAAGAGGAAATAATTTCTTGTGTGTAACTTTGCAATTATAATAACAGATAGAAGAAACAAGGTAGAACAACAACAACATGTTAGAGTTATTAAGTGTTTTATTAGTTTATAACTATTATCTAAAACATTTCATTTTATGTCGTGGGATATACCTTTGTGTGGGATGCCCTAAACCATGTTGTGTAGTATGAACACCCATATAGTGTCAATAGACTATAGTGTAATTCTAGAAAGGTTATACAAGTTCATTGTTTGAATATGGATGAATCTATATCATACCTAGGATAAACAATTTCAGATTGATAGGATAACCTTATAAATCTTCATTCACTTTTTGTGTGTGTGTTTTTGTTTTTCCCAATTAAAAATGATGATGAGAAGAGATAATAATAGAATACATAAAAATAATAATGGATGTATGTAATTATAAAAGGGATAGAATGTATTTATTGGTTAATAAGTCATTAAAACAAATTAACTCCCCCTCTCAGTAGTGAAAACATCCATAACTTGTCTCTTCAATCTTCTATCCCACCAGAAGATGAAGGAGAGTGGTATGAAGTTTTGTGTAGAAACATATATCAATTTAATGACTAGATTACCAGAAAATCATCTAATAATATGCATTTTATCATTAGGAAATGAATGAATCAACACGTTTCAACCATAATTCCCCATGTAATTTATGAATTGGTATCTTTGACTTCATAATATTATAAAATTTTATTCAACTAACAATGAAAGAAAATGTTTAAAAATAAAGATCCCCATGAGTACCCATGTTGATTAAGACCCAAAGTGACTTACTTATTCCATCATTGGGTGGATGGGAACTAACTCACTAAATTTAATTTTCATCCAAATTCAATCTGAATAAATTTTCAATTTACATTATCCATTTTATGATTCATTTAACTGATGAAAGAGACTCTTATGTAGAAAAATATTCAACCAATAATCATGGATGAGGTTGTAGAGTCTGGGAATGGTGAAGTTATGATGGATCTCAAAATATAAGTGTTGTTTATTTTAATATTATATATTCAATGGAAACATAGAGATGTGAATTTCAATGTGATTTATAGTAGAATTATTCTAATACTAAATCTTTTTGGGATAATTTTGATCCAATTATATTGGTGGAATAACTAGTAGGTAAACAATCTGTTAGTTGACCTCAATATGTGGGACATATAACTAATAACAATCATCAAACAAAAAATATGCCCCGTAATTCTTACCAAGGGAGGGAATTATTACACAAATAATATCTAACCCCTAAACCATACTCATTAGAGTATCCATGTAACAAAATATATATATATATATTTAGTTTATAAGTATGATGTGTTGAAACTCCTCTCAGTTATCTCTACCATATTTTCAATCCTTTACTTCATTAACCCCTCTAAAAACATATTCAATCTCTTATTGAGGTCCTTTTAATTCGTGATGATTTTGAGACTAAAGTGACTAAAACAATGATATATATTGTGGTGATAATCCCCCTATGTGTCACAATATCATTTCAATAATTTATTAAGAAAGAGTAATAACCACACAAGGAAATATCAACCACTTATTTTTTTTTTCTAGTAAGAATTATGGATTTTATATACACCGAGACATAGTTGGTAATGGATCTAAAATAAAACTCATCCTAGTATAAAACCTTCATCATTTATTCTAGAGTGAGTGAAATTTTTCTCTATCGAACTAGAAGATCTAAGGATGTGATAAGAGAGTGTAAAGTACACTTGAATGTATCATGTTAATGTCTTGGTTTGGATAACTCACCTTTTAATCCAAATTCATAGTGGTATACTAAGACATATATTTTTAGTCTTTCATGAAATTCCATGGATTATTATATATGAAAAAATTCTATTTCTATATCATTATTGACAAAAAAAATATTTTGATGGGAATATTAGAGTTTTCTATAGTGATACTTAGCCTATTGATTTTTTTTAATATCACTAAATCAACATATGATACAATAAGATGGTTGTGAAATAACCATTGTTAAATAATTATATAAAAGTTTCTCCCCTTAAATGCATGAATGGATCACCAATAAATCTATAGAGGTAATTTGGTGGGGACATTAACTTTTCTATCAACATAATCAAGGAAAAAGATCCATATATAATGATGAATTGGCTTATTTTGGATAATAGTGTGGACCCTCCACAAAATATTCACACCTATGATATTTAGGAAGATTTTTACACTTAAAAACCACCATTAATAGAGTAGTATACTCTTATATATTTAATGATAATCAATCATTCCCTTGGGAATATCTACATTAATACAGGCTTAACTGACTTGCAAGAAAGACAATCGAGTCTCATTGATAAATTTTATGTCAACTATTAAAGATGAAAAATGGGATTGGACACCCTTTCCTCACTCTATATAGTTTCCACTATGCCTAAAATTTCCGTTAATCCTTAGATATATGTGAACTTGATGGAAATTCTTATACTCCTAAAATATCCTTGAGATTTCAAAATATCATCCCCTTCTTCACTCTCAATAGTGTTGAAGTATAAAAGATCAAAAACACTCCACTATCCTTTGTATAGGGTGTTTCCACCACCATCGATGAACTCTGATAGGTGAATTTGGGTATTGAAGAAGACCCTTGGCCAACAATAGTTACTGAGGTCCTTGATACAAAATAATAATAAGTATCTAACTCTTTCTTCAAGTTACTTCATGATGTGTTTGCATGTAATTACACAATTATTCCTTGATTAGTTCCCCATATAGCCACTCATAAAATGGTTATACCAAGAAAACTTCCATAGTTACAAATAAGTATCAATTAGAATTCATCAAACCAACTCCACTATGGTAGAAGGAAATTTCAATTAACCAAAAAAATTATAATTTCACCAAGAAAGTTTAATACCCCAAGTGGATTTCCAACATTTTCACTGTAAAAAATAAGAATGGGAAAATAAATGTATGTATTAACATCTAGGATTTGGATAATAATTTTCTGAGGAATTATTTTTCAGTCCCAATCATTGATTTTTTTATCAACATGAAGGATTGTTTTCATTCCATCTCATTATTTATTGTGTATTTTAGCTATAATTAGATCTGAATGGCCCCAATGGATGAATAGTCAACTACCTATAGTGAATTACAAGGGTTATATTTCTATCGCATGATGACATTTAGTTTGGATAATAAAATCCGAACATACCAATATTTTAAGAATATAATATTCAAGTATTTAATAGGGAAAATAGTGGAATAATATGTTAAAGATCGATTAACCATTTCCCACTAGTTTCACTATCACTTTATCGCCCTTAAGGTAGTGTTCAACATGATATGAAAAAATATAAAAATAACAACTTAAATATTCCTTTAGGGTTACATTAGAGAATTAATTTCTATCATTTTATGTGATCACATCATCAAGGTGGACCTTAAGAAAACTAAAAAAATACTTGATATTCTCCCTCCTTGGAACTATTTGGAGTTGATAGGAGTCCATGGACATCTTGCCTATATCAGGTTCATCATTTAAAAAATTCTAGTCAAGAATTTCCCTTAGAATCTAATAAATAAAGGGGTGACACACTAATGATAAAAAGTTCGAAATAATTCCATAGATGACTTCAACAAGTATTTTGAGAATTTTGAATTACGTATTCCACCTATATAAGGTAAACCCCGTATTCTCTATATGATATCAACGACTTGGTCAGCTAGTAATTACCATTCCCAAAAAAATGATGGAATTAAATTAAAAACCTGTATTACCATATTAGGAAAATTTTTTATGTTTATATCCCAGAAAACAATATCAAAAATAATTTCCTTTCCATAATATTTGTGGTATATACGCTTCAACATAATCTTCAAAATCATTATGTCCACATGATTTCTCGTGTGGATCCACTAAAATATATCTATGTTCATCCAATATTAAAAAGTGGATTAGTAATATGGTAGTTATACTATATCATTTTAACATCTAATTCATATACCAACATGTTACTAATGGTTGAGAACCTATAAATTTCCTTGTCACATACCCTACCTCATAGAGAAACCATGAGTCATGAAACTCTATAATGGTGAATTTTTCTCTATAAATGAGACTTATAAAATATGGGAAATATATTATCTGACTATTATTGATGTATAACTTCGATAAGGGTGGAATAACCAAGACACAATTGTGTTAGTTTTTAGATTGTAATTATTTTCCCACAAAGGGTTGTTCGGCTCTATACTTTCATACACTACGAAGGGTGTACCAAAAAAGAGTAAGGATATAATGAAATCATTATTTTATTAGAACTAATTATGTAAATACTGATTTCTGGATTAAATATCATAGGGGATTGTGAGTTGGTGCTTAGGGAATGTAAGGGATATTACACCATCAGGAAAGAAGAGATGATACCCCACCTTGAATACATGTGATATTTGATGTCACAGTTACCATTAGAGCTGACAATATCCCACATTATTTTTGTATAGAATGTACCTAATAAATTAATGAAAAATTCATCAACTATCCAAGGATATATTGATCAATACAAAATGGTAATATATATTTCACACTGCATGGTGGTTTTCCAAATTATTAGAAACTATTAAAGGAAATGATTGAAATTAGGTCCATCACTGGTCAGATTGGGAATTCACCATCTCCAACTGAAACCAAACTTGGTTAGATGTATTCCATAATAGAGTATCTCCAAAATGTGGATCTCTTATAATATTGGCCTATGAAGGAGAAATAATATCTATAAAACATAAACCTCTATAATGACCTGAATTTCCAATAAGTCCTATGAAAAAATAGGATTTGGTGGTTTCATCTTTAGATTAAATGGTTGGGGAGACCATTTTTGTTATAAATGAAGTACACAATGGTGTTGGTGGTTCTAATTAGTCAGGGCCATGTTTTTTGACCATATTATATGATTAGGATATCTCTATCCATTAATGATGAAGTATTTCATTGAATTATCAAATAGTTTACATGCATGTTAAATTAATATGGACTTAATTCATTAGCTCATATAGTTATTACATAGAACCAAATACTCTTTTACATACAAAACATGGGAGATAAATGTCATGCGTCCATACCCTCCATCCATAACAATGTGGTTTATGTTCATCCACACCACTACTAACATGTATTCCAAATTATCTAAAGTTTTAACCTCATAAAGGGTCATGATAAAGGCTAGCGTCCACTTTTTCTTGTAATGCCCCCACCCATTATAATTGGATTTATAGGGTGGTGAGATGTTACTACAACTTTAAAGACATCCCCAGGATACCAAAGGCTAGCAATAAATGTTAATGGGATTCTAGACATGTGGGGGGCGATTTTTACTTTAGGAATAAAAAAAATGACTAAAAAATTCATTACAAATAAACAATAATATGATGTATGATAACAATTAAATACAACTAAATATATCATTAATCAACATAATACTAAAATCAAGTACCATAGAAGAACACTACAATATGAATGTAAACAATGAAATGAAGACTAATAAAACCCTAAGCCAACTACATGACTCTACTCTCTATAAGCCCCATGCTCCAAAAAAATTGAACAACACATATATCATTATGTAGTTATAAATATGTGTGATAAGTTACCATTTACCATGTCTTGTTACATGACATCTGCAAAAGAACCAAATTAAGGAAGGGTTACTACAAAAACATAGTAGTTTTCACAAAAATAAATTCTCTACTCAAACCTCTAGGGTAAAAAAGGTAGTCACATTTATATAAAAAAATTATATAAAACCACTCCTAAAATAGTTTATGACTAAATATAATAAGAGCCAAAGTAATTTTTTTTCTAAAACAACACCATTTCCCAACGCAAACAACCAAAAAATACATTGAACCATTTCACAAATCCCATTTTGGAATAACCATTCCATTCCACTTATCCACACATCAAACAATTCAGTATCCGTTATGATAAATCCAAAATCATGAGTGGTTTCTTATCGATATACCAAGTCATCACAAGGTGATTATATCCCATTTTCTATTTAACCATTGGCACAAATATTAACATCAAATTTCAATCAATCCTCGTAAATGATATATTAATACACACACCAAGTATTCCTAAAACAAATGATAATAAAAACAAGACAAAACCATTTAAATAAAACAACATTTTTATTGATTTTTTTTCTTCCAAAAATACATTTCCATAAACCAGAATAAACATATTTTAAAATCAAAATTTTAAAATAGAGAAACCAAAACACTTTTAACAGAAAATTACTAAAATTCCACAATTTCACCAAAAACCATAAATCGTCACTAAAGAGGATTTAAGTCACGATTTCAACTAAAATTTTCCAAAAAATTTCATTAAATTATTTAAAAATTTTACTAAGAAAATATGTTTTAGTAAGAGGAGCCGATAGTAAAGCTTCCAAACTCAAGAGCTTTGAATAAAACAATAAATGACATGAAAAATGTCACAAAACTTGGTTAAAACTCCGCAAAACCACTTTAGATATCTTATAAAATCATAAAAAACCAAAGATAAACATATTTGGAATTCAAAACCTAAGATATACCCATAGTAGGCATAGATCTATTAAAATGAGAGATAGGGAGAAATAGATCTGAGGAAAACATCAAGAACTACAAAGAATGATCATATTCTTCGAATAATCAGTTCTAATCACCAAGGGTAGCCTTAATATTGATAGGGAAATAGTACTCAACCTTTTAGAGAAAAACAATATAGAGATAGTGCCATTTTGGGTGGAAAATGGGGCAATTAAACAAAACACTGACCTAGATCCACTTTTTAGGATCTAATTTTATTACCGTGCATGGGTTAGTCACACAGTTAGGAAATACATGCACTAACCATGCATCAACCACCACCATAAGTATGAATCTCACATAGTTATCTCACAAGGTCTCCAAAACATTCACCAACCATGTTGAGGCCACTTCATCAAAAATAACAAATCCACATTTCAAAGAGAATATATTCTACTAGGTAGCTACTTAGTTTAGAAAAACCATGTGTTGCCCATGCACCGTCTCTTTTACAAATATCTCACTATTCCTGGTTTTCATATAGGTGTTTCATAGTTTTCCCAAATCATGCACTAATTGTGCAACTATAGAAAATCCCCAAAACACTCCAAAATTTCACCAATCTCTCCCATAATTCACCCATATATATTTTATATTTAAAAATAACAAGGAAAGGATGACTTACAAAAATCATGAGTGCTATATTCTCCCAACCATTAGTCTTTCCATCCTCAGAAAGTAGAATCACATATTTGATTTGATAGATTTATGTTCATTTATCTTTCATTTCCTTCTCATTTTTCCCAATCACTTCCTGAATCTGACAAAGTTTCCACTATTACCACACTATACTGATGATTTTTTAATGAAAGAAATTCTATTTCTTATCTATAATCCATACCGGGATATAGACTAATGAAGTATCCAACTCAATTTCAATGTTATCCCATCTAATCACATTCTCTAAGTTTGGATAATACATTTTCAACTGAGATACATGGAATAAATTATATACCACATTGAACCATGGTGGTAATTCTTAATGATATTCCACCTCACCAAATAATTATATTATCTTTAAAGGGATCATGTATCTTAGATATAACATTCCCTTCTTCCAAAAATTTTGATGTCTAATCCTTGTAGAAATACTCATGAACCCATGATCACTAATGTCGAACGACAACAACGGTTGATGATGATAGTCATATGATGTCTAGAGACGCTGAGCCATCTCCATTTTTTTTCATGAACTAAATCATACACATTATTACGTATAAAAGGCTTTACACAACTAGTAATGTATCTCCTGTCCCCACCAAACAATGTGGAGAATGAAAAGGATGACCATACAATTCCTTAAAAGGATCCATAAAAATTGAGTCTTAATAGATATTTTTATTTGAGAACTCTAATAATGGCACACGATCTTACCATGAGCCACAAAAATCCATTACACAAGTATGTGACATGTCTCCCAATGCATATATCATAATTCTGGATTTCCCATCCATCTGTGGATGATACTCTATACTCATTTTCAACTGGGTCCCAAGGGATTTCTATAAGGATTTCCAGAAATGATATAAAAACCTCATATCTCTATTTGATACTATCAAAAGTGGTATTCCATGACTCTTTACCACTTCCTAGATATAAATTTTAGATGTATCCTATAGTGTATGAGTTTCATGAATAGGGATGAAATGAGATTATTGGGCAAGTTAATCCATGGTCACCCATATCGAATCATGTTACTGAACCATTACTGGGAATCCTATTAGAAAATTCATAGCTATATACCCACATTTATAAATATTTATGGGTAATTACCATAACATACCATTTGTTCGATGAGGCTCTCACTTAAATTGATGATAATTTAAGCACCTTGAAACAAAATCAGCCACCTTCTGTTTCATGTCAATCCACCACAAATATGCTATAAATTATTTATACATCTTTTATATTCCTAGATAAATATACCATATTTAATTGTGTTAAGAATGAAGAAGTTGTTCCTAAAATCCCATAGGTACAACCATCCTAATTTTTAACGGAAACATCAAATTCTCATCTATCTTCCATCCCTCAATGTTCTCCCCACCATTGAGTTTTGAAATCATTAGAATATATTATGGATCAGATGTTTGTGCCTATTTAACCATCATCAAAAAAATCATGAATTAAAGAAATAGGAAAGAAAACCAAAACATTACCTCAGTCTTCACATTCAAAACTCATTTCTTCTAGGACTGACATCAACTACCACTCATCTGAAGCCTCCTTTTCTAACTGAACATATGTATTCCTGGTTAATTCATAGGACATCGTATTTCCTTCCCCCTGTGTGTACATCAAGTAAAATTCAAAAATTTTGATATAATTCATCCATATTATTTTTCTCATATTAAAATACCTTTGTGAGAAAATATGTTTCAAGATCTTATAATTCGTGAACATATTAAATTTATCACCAAATAGGTAATGACGACTAGTCATTAAATCATGGACAATTGCAGATAACTCCAAAACATGTATTGGGTAGTTATTATCATGAAATAAAAACTTCCTTGAACCATAACAAAAAACATGGACTCCTTAAATGAGAATACACCCCAACCCTAATCCTAAATAATCAAAATACACCATGTACCATTTTCCTGATTTTGGAAAAATAATGATCGGTGTGGATGTAAGGTGATCCTTTAGCTCTTGAAAAGTTTTATACCATTCCTTGATCTATTTAAATGGAACATCATTCTTTATCAAATATTTCCTAGGAAAATATAGTCATGAATAGTTATGAATAAATCATCAGTAATTACCAGTTGTACTAAGAAAACATTACACCTAAAAGACATTATTTAGAGGTTTTCAAGAGATTAAAACCTCTATTTTTTTCAGATCCACTAAAACACCTCTTTCATATATTACATGGACATGAAATAAAACCTCTTTTATCCAAAAAAAACTTTATAGTTTGGAATACAACCTATTATTCTTCAATATTCCCAACGCTATCACCATGTATTTCTCATGATCATATATTTTCCATGGATACACCAATATGTTGTCCAAAACACTACCTTTAACAAATCCAGATATTTCTGAATTATCCAATTCATAAATTCCATAATGATAGTTGGTGAATTTGTAAGACTGAAATAAATTACCACATATTCATAATGGAAATATATACTTCTAAATGCTATCTTTATAATACTGTCCTCCATACTCATAATTGGTGATATCCTGATCACAAATCAATCTTAGAGAATAACTGAGCTCCCATCAATTTATCGAAGAGACTGTCAATGCATGTAAGTGGATACCGATTCTTTATCTTAACATGATTAAGCTTATGATAATCCACATATAGACTTAGAGTTACATATCCTTTCTTGATTTTCAAGACTAGTGCTTCCCACAAAGACATGTTCGTCTAAATGAAACCCTTACATTCTATCTCTTCTAACTACCCATTCAAATCCCTTAATTGTATTGGTTCTTTTTAAAAGATAGAAGTGAGAGATTAATGGACCCTAGTAGTAGATCAATCATAAAATTCACATCCCCTAACGGTAGTAACCTAGAAAACTTTTCAGGAAATACATATTCAAATTGAACAATGACTGCTAGAAAATTGTTCTTCATGATATTTTCCATTGATTCCAAAGACAACACTGTCAACTGGTACAAGATATTTCCAACCTCTTAGACCAACAAGATCATTACACCTACCTTGAGATTCATTTATCCTTTAAAGAGAGGATCAACACAATCCTCAATCATGAAACAAATTTTTATTCTATTAAAATTAATGTGAGACTGGAATGTTTCCAACTAATCCATACATAGGATTACATCATAGACATTCATCTCCAATGTGGAGAAATTCCATTTTATCCAGGCTCCATCAATGGTTATAGATCATGCTCTACAGAAAAATGATCTATATTCTCTTTAACCAAGAGGATTTTGAATTTTTATCATAGAAGGAATCATATCAACTTTTAAACATAGAAAATGAACATTAAGAGAAGAAATAAAGGAGTGTGATGAACTAGTATTCAATAGCTATTTTATAATGGTAGAATTCAGAAGAATTGTACCTATCAACATAGATGATCGAACTTGATCTTTCACAATCACATGCTTAGCTCCATATATTCTCTTCATCAATTCACATTACTTCTTGTTTCATTGTTGATATTACACTTTATATGGAGTCATGGTATTCCTAGAATCACCATTTCTAGATCTGTTCTACAAATGAGATTGATTCTTCTTCCCTTAGACTGTTGAAGAATACAACTCCTATGATACCTGAGAAGTGTCTCAAGGACATGAAATCAGAGCACTGTGACAATAATGCTTCTGATTTCCCACATTGTTACAATTATAGACGGATCTTGTTTGTGTTGTACAATATCGATTCATGTGGTTGAAGGAACCAAAATGGAAGCATATGACATTTTCATGGGTCTCAGATGAAGATTTAATAATCTAGTTGTCTGAATCTGATTCGCACTCCCTCCTAGGAAGTAGGTTCCCCTCTTCATCTTTCTCCCAGTATTATAATTACCATAGTTTCTTATGGGTATCGACATACTTTTTCATCCCATATCTCATGAGATGTGTCGGTCAACCACTGTTTCTCTATTGACCATCTCTGTATAATCCGTAATATAGAGCACATTAGTCATTCCGGGAATCTCATGCCTTAGCCCCGATTCAAATATTTGTTCCCTTAATGATTTAAAAGATGAAACCTGAGGTAAAATTAATACTAAATACATAAATTATTATGCACTCTATGACAGAAATATTTTCCTACTTCAAGATTAATAAGTCCTTTATTCTATGAATCTTGAAAGTTTGAGGATAGAATTGTTTGTTGAACAATTCCTCTAAGTCCTCCAAACCATGTACTTGATCCACATTATCCTAAACCTATACTTCCTACCACTATCATGAGATATCCCTTAACATGTAAATTTACGTCTTGACTTTCAACTATACCAGTGTACGAATGAAATCGATGATAAGAATCATCATGTTCAACCACACCTCAACCCTTTTTGGTTTAGAATCACCCCAAAAGATGGGTGAGTTTTTCTTCTAGAATAGAACCGAATGATCTATTGGTATTGGATCATCCCTATGGTTCCATGTATCCAAAATATTAAAATATTGGACTATACTCTGAACCAACAATTGGTTCACCTGGGGATCAGGTGCAGCAATGTTCTTCGTATCTTCTTCCTGTTATTTTCTATGATGCATTCAGTGTATCACCCCAAACATTTTATGGAATTTTTTATCTTAAATACACTCTATTCATTAGGTAGAATATTTTTCATGAATCATGGATCCCCTATGGACCAAAACATGGATAATTATAGGATATATACATAACTTAGCCACTAAACATAAATTTACCAGCTCTGTGATTTGAATTTTAAAAATCTGGCATACACGGTTGTGTTCAATATGTTTTTGGAGTCTAATAAAACAAAAATAATTTTTGGTGAATATTAACCTACCCTAATGAATAGTAACTTACCCATATGAATAGTTCTATTCCTTAATGAATAGTAACCTACCCTATGGTGGTATAAAAATAATATTCAAGTTGGAAGTACGATATACCTATATTTTAGAATGAGTTGATGAATGTTTTAAAACTAGTTTTGATAATAAATTATTATTTTATTTAAATATTAAATTAATCATATTTAGAAAATTATTTTTGAAAAATGGAATTCATTTTTGGATTCTACATGTCAAAAAGTGGTTAGGGTGAATTTTTTGGATTTTTCCGAAATACACAAATTTTCGATGAATAGTAGAATCCAATAAATTATAATAAATGCTAAATAATGAATTAATTGAGTCATCGATGATGCTCTGCTGATGTAAGCCCACATAGTTCGAATTCACATGACCCATTTACTATCCTTGGTCCTAGAATACTCAATATTGGTTGTCTTTAGAAGAAATAATAAATTAATGAGTTTTATATTAAGAAATCCCCTCTCTCCTCCACTATAAAACCCCCTCTCACCCCCTTCCATTCACTAATCTCAAGACTTTTTACTTCCCCAAATTCTATCCAAATACCTCCCAACCTCCTCCCCCACGTCCAGAAAATTGTTTTCTCACCAAAATACCAAAACTGAATCCCTTAAGAAGGATCTCAAGGAGAAGAGATCAAGATGTAAACAACCTCTTTTATTTTCATTCTTTTCTTTCATTTTATGTTATTCTCTTCCATTCCCTTTGGCTTGTGTTGGGATATTTCATTCAATATTCCCCCTTACTGTCCATATTATGTATGATTGATGGGATATTCCATTCCTCTCATCAAATAATTTTTATGAAATTTTACGAGACGTCGTTGGGCTGCCGAATTTTCGTGAGAAATTTATCATGTTTTCATTCATTTTGATATTCATTTCTTTTCTTCTTATTTCCTCACCTCATATTAACCAAGAGGCATGTATGCTGTATAATATATTTTTTCTTCATGTTCAAATGTTTATGGAAAATTCTTCATCATTGTTCTTCTCCTCTCCCACTTAATTAAGGAATAAAAACATTGTCCATGATGTGTTGAATTACCGACATCGTGGACGATGTAATTTCAGTTTCCATTAATTATATCAAATCTAGTCATGAAACCAAATATATGGTTGCAATATGTCATAATATATATGATTTATCATGACTAACATTCTGGAATCTTTATACATTCATAATATGGAAAAATAATACAAAACCAGTTTATTGAGCACAAAACTGCCAAGCCAAATTCAAGCGTTTATTTTTAACTCATCAAATGAGTCACCCTCATGGTATATAACCAGAATAATTATAAGATAATTTATATCTATTTAATGTCACTAATAATGTATATTAACAATTCTGGATGTTTAACCATATTTCAAACCAACTTCCATTCATGAATACAAGTAAACAAATCATGAAACCAAGTAAGAAAATGCTTCCAAAACAATAAGATTTAATCTCTTAAACCCATAAAAGTGGCCACTAATGAACTTAATAAGGTTATCCCATATCAATTAAATATAAAATAGGTACTAAATTTATGAATTAATAATCCTAATTTGTTTATTTAGGTATTTAAAAACAAGACAAGAGCACCTTCAAGTATAAGGTAAGGGATACTCTCTCTCACTTTTGATCAAGAATATCCACTTTGTTGTGACTAAATTAGTATTTTGCACCTAATAATCCGTATGTGGTGTCCCTACTTCCCATTTTAGATCACATTTCATTTGAAATTATACTTCTATTAAATATCCATAATCTCATGTCACAGATATGTTTATTGTCTAAACCGTATACCATTTCCCATACGGTGTATATTTGGAATGTTATTGATGAATCCATATTCTATACTCTATACGGATATTGAAAAGGCATATTTCTCTTGTATTGAGTCATTTTATAAAGAATTATTAGGAAGTAGATGTGGACGGGGCCCACTACAGCCCCTCGATGCATCAGTAGGTCTGATGAGACAAAACAGTTTGGCGACAGACCCTTCGAGTTTGTTTCCAAAAATTAGACGGGTTTCTACCCATAGAACTAAACCATTTTTATGGTATTATGGTTCATGTTCCAGATGCATGATTTCCAATTAATAATAATTCTCTTTATTCATTTTCAGTTATTATTATTATCCATGCGGTTTTCACTATGACAAAATCTTTGGATGCAATTTCATTCTCAGTTTATTAATGGCATTAGATGTTCATTTATTCACTATGCCATTTTCATTATGTCAGATTGATTATGATTAACTTATTATTGTACTCAGGCTTCAACTATTTGTAACCCTTACTGGGCATTTGAGATCACCCCTTTCATTGTTTACCTTCAAAGAGTTATGTAGATGAGGACATTTATTGAGTTCTAGTGGACGAAGTTTTTGTTTTTCATTATAGATTGTATCTTGTAACCTTATCAAATGTAATTTATGTTAAATCAATGTATCTAGTTTCTACAAGACTACTAAACTAATCATTCGTTCAGGATTTTCATTCCTTATAACCATGCCAATATCACAAGTAATGCACCGTCTCAAGCCTAGTGGGGTCAGGGCGTTACAGTTGGTATCAAAGGAAGTTTAGTAGGAAACTAGGAAACTAGAGTAGTAAATATATAGTAGGTAACAAAGCCCTAAGGTAGCATTTGAGGACAAACTTACAAGAATGTCCTAGTATTTTGGTACGGAATAGATTATGTGGACCTTTCAAGCAATACATCCCTGTCTGGATACGAGCAGGTAGAGGCGGCTCTAGCACAGATGTATCTAGGTGTAAAACCTAAAAACAAAACTTTTATCTAGACTCGAACGGGAACTGGTACACGAAAACGGGCCTTTCTGCACTCTTGGTTACGAAACTCCAAGGGTATATGCTTAGGATAATTCATATTTTCTTTACAAGACATTATGAAGGACTTTAATGTAAATTTTACCTCAAAAAATCCACGTTTATAAGATTAGATATGCATAGAATTTAAATCAATGATGAGTTATTTTATATTTAAGATTCATAAACTAATCTAGTTTATACCATTATTTAGAAATTAAGTCTAATGGAAGAAGGGGAATCAATACTCATGGGAAAGGTAGGGATCTCCCTACTGAGAAAGTCAACACAGTCAATGTTGGATCAGATCAGATCATTACTATATTGCAAAAAATTACTCAAGTTGTAACGAATAACCATTACACACCTGTGTTGGATCTATTCATGCGGTAGAAGCCCCCATTTGTTAGTAGGACTACTAATCCAGTGGTAGTTGAGCAGTGGATCAAGTCACTTGAAAATATATTCACGGCATTAAGATGCAATGAAAATGAGAAGGTGGTGTTGGCAGTATATTTTCTCAAGGGTAACGCTGACCAATGGTGGTCCCTGATTCAGAACACCATGGAGGAAGAAAAAATAGAACATATAGAGTGGAGGACTTTTATGGAAATATTCTTCAAGAAATATTTCCCTCGTGAGCAACGAACTTAAATGAAGCAGAAATTTCTTAGCTTGAAACAAAGGGAAGAGGATAGTTTTTTAGATTATGAGGCTACTTTTACAAGGCTGGCCAGGTATGCCATAGGTTACGTATGTGACTTGGCAGACAAGATTGATCATTTCTTTGAAGGTCTTAAACCAAGTCTTGAGAGGTCACTGGATTCTGAAACATTTTCATCATATGATAGAATTGTATCAAGTGCCATCAAAACAAAGAGGTAATTTTCTAGATCAAATCTTTTCAAATGAAACCAAGATAAGAAGCGGTACTTAGATAACAAAGGAAAAGGAGAAGCACCAAATTAGAGAAAGGGAATGAATAGTTTCCCATTATGCGAGAACTGTGGAAAGAATCATCTCAGGAAATGAATGAAAGGCATGGGAGTCTTCTATAACTACAGAGAAAAGGGTAATCAATCTGATGAATGGAAGGGGATGAAAAAATTCAATGATTTTCAATGATATAATTGCATAGAGATGGGAAACTATGAAAATGAGTGTCCTAAACTCCAAGGAAACTTGACTCAAAAAAGGCCAAGAGATCACTGGAGAGCTTATGCGATTACAACTGCGGAGGTCGAAGTCCCTAATGATTTGGTGGCAGGTACTTTAATTGTTTCCTCAAACTTATCCAACACCTTATTTGATTCTGGATCATCGCATTCATTTATATCTTCTAAGTTTTCAAAGAAAATTAGATATGTCCAATTGGATTTAATAAAGGAGTTGTTAGTCAAAACTCTAGGGGGATGTATCATTGCAACAAATGTATGTCAACTAGTTCCACTCCAGTCGCCAAAACTTTCTTTAGTTTCTAACCTTTTCATCATACCAATGACTGAATTTGATATAATTCTCAGCATGGATTGGCTGTCAAATTTGGAGGCGAAGATTTATTATAAGAAGAAGGAAGTTACAACTTTTGAAAATGGTGTAGATTACCTTGTCTTTAGGGCAGAAACATCGCCACCTGATTCTTATCGAGACCCACCTCTAGTAGCCCTACTAAATTCAATACATGTAGATGAGGATAAACCAACATCTATGGGTGATGAAAGAAATATTCAAATTGAAGATGTGCACATTGTGCAAGAGTACATTGATGTATTTACAGAGGATTTACCTGGACATCCTCCAGAGAGGGCAGTTGAGTTCACTATTGATTTAATTCCTGGAGCGAGAACTATATCAAATACCCCCTATAGAATGGACATCGTTGAGTTAGTGGAGGTAAAGAAACTCCTAGAGGATTTGAATGAAAAAGGATTTATTCGACCTAGTGTTTCTCCATGGGGAGCCCTGGTCCTATTTTTCAAGAAGAAAGATGGATCCATGAGGCTATGCATTGATTATAGGGAAATCAAGGCTATGAAAATAAATAATTAGTATCCTATGCCACAGATTGTTGATTTATTTGATCAACTCCATGGAGCCCAATACATTTCAAAGATTGCTCTTCGGCCCGGATATCATCATCTGCATGTGAGGAAGGAAGATATTCCTAAGACATCATTTTGAACCAATTATGGGCATTACGAGTTTACAGTGATTCTATTTGGAATGAATAATGCACCCTCTATTTTCATGGATTTAATGAATAGAGTTTTCAAGGAAAATCTTGATAATTTTTTTGTGGTGTTCATCGATGATATCCTAGTATACTAAAAAAGATATGAAGACCATGATAATCACTTTCGTATTATTATGGAAACACTTAGAAGAAATGAATATATGGGAAGTTTAGAAAGTGTGAATTCTGGCTTCAATAAGTTTCTTTTATAAGACATATTGTCTCTAAGGATGGAATCCTAGTTGATCCTGTGAAGACAAAGGCAATCCCAGATTGGCCCACACCAACAAACATAACTGAGGTACGTAGTTTTATTGGCATAGTAGGTTATTACCGACGTTTCATTCAGAATTTCGCCCGACCAGCTAACCCGCTAACTATGCTCACAGGAAAAGGATTTAAGATTCTGTGGACAAAAGAGTGTACAGAATGCTTCGACGAATTGAAAAGAAGATTGACCAATGCTCCAATTTTGACTCTTCTATTTGGAAGTGATGGATTTATGATATACAACGATGCATCAATGAATGGGCTGGGTTGCGTCCTTAAGCAAAACCATAATGTTAATTCTTATGCATCAAGATAGTTTAATACTAATGAGAAAAATTATCCAACTCATGATCTTGAGCTAGCAGCAGTAATCTTTTCTCTGAAAATATGGAGTCATTATCTATACGGAGAGAGATGTGAGATCTATACGGACCACAAGAGTTTGAAATACATTTTCACACAAAAAGAACTCAACTTGAGGCAAAGAAGATGGCTTGAGTTACTAAAATATTTCGATTGTTCAATACACTACCACCCATGAAAGGTGAATAAGGTGGCAGATGCATTAAGTAAGAAAGATCATGGACTTCTGACTCAAATGAGTATTTAAAGAGATCCTATATTCATGGATCTACTGAATATAGATATGGGAATTGTTAAGGAAGGGGAAACATCTTTTATCTTTCAAATGATTTCTAAACCATCTTTCTTAGAGAAAATTAAAAGCTCTCAATATGATGAAGAGAATCTGCACAATAAAATCGATTATTTCAAGGATGGAAGACTGGATGACTTCGTGTATAAAGAAGGAGTTATGAAATTTGGGAAGAGGTTATGCGTTCCATCAGAACCTAAGCTCAAAAGGGAACTATTACATGATGCCCATAGCTCGAATTTCTCTATACACCCAGGTAGCACCAAGATGTACAGAGATCTGAAGGAATTTTTTTGGTGGGATAATATGAAGAAAGAAATTGCTGACTATGTGTCGAGGTGTCTAGTTTTTCAACATGTGAAGGAAAAGAGAAGACAGCCCAAAGGAGTGCTGCAACCTCTACCTATTCCTTTGTGTAAGTGGGATAACATTGCGATGGATTTTATCACCGGGCTATTGAGGACACCTAGAAGGAACGATGAAATATGGGTAATTGTTGATCGTTCCACAAAATCAGCATATTTTCTTCCTATACGAGAGGATTTTCCACTCCAGTTCCTAGAAAGACTATATATTAATGAAGTTGTAAGACTTCATGGTGAACCTCTATCAATTGTATTCGATTGAGATCCCCGGATTACATCAATGTTCTAGAAAATTTTCCAAAAAGCTTTGAATACTGAGCTCTATATGAGTGCTGCTTATCACCCCCAAACCAATGGACAGTTTGAAAGGACTATTCAAACTTTAGAAGATATGCTGAGCTCATGGTATCTTTACTTCCAAGGTATGTGGGATCAATGCTTACCTTTGGTGGAATTTTCCTGCAACAATAGTTTCTATTCTAGTAATCAAATGGCTCCGTAGGAAGCATTATATGGAAAAAGGTTTCGAACTCCAACTTGTTGGGATGAAGTTCGTGAGAGGAAACTTATAGGCCTAGAACATATTGAAGAGACCATGAAAAAGGAGAGGAAAATTCAAGCCCATATTAAGGCAGCCCGAAGTAGGAAAAAGAGTTATACTGACAATCGGATAAAGGATTTGGAAATCCAGGTGGGAGATCTTGTCTTTCTAAAAGTATCTCCATGTAAGGGTGTCCTAAGGTTCAGCAAGAAAGGGAAACTGAGCCCCAGGTACATTGGGACATTTGAAATTATGGATTGAATAGGATCTGTAGCTTACCGTCTAGCGATGCCTACAAATCTCTCCAGAGTTCATGATGTGTTCCATGTGTCATTGTTAAAGACATACATGCCAGACCCAATGCATGTTCTCACATATGAAGATATGGAACTGGAACATGATTTATCATATTGTGAAAAGCCTATCATGATTCTTGACACAAGGGAGAAGGTATTGATAAATCGAACAACTCGTCTAGTAAAGGATTTTCGGATAAACCAGAATATGGAGGAAGCAACAAGGGAACCAAAGGATTTCATGAAGAAGAACCACCCACATCCTTTTGGTGGGCTATGTACATAAAATTTCCAGGATGAAATTTCCAAATGAGGGAATAATGTAGCACCCCAAACATTTTATAGTATTTTTTCTCTTAAATAAATTATATTCATTAGGTAGCATATATTTCATGAATCACTGATCCCCTATGGAAGAAAACATGGTTACTTATAGGAGATATCAATAACTTAGCCACTAAACTTAAATTTACCCGCTCTGTGATTTGAATTTTAAAAATCTGGCATACACGGTTGTGTTCAAGATGTTTTTTAGTGTCTAATAAAACAAAAATGATTTTTAGTGAATAGTAACCTACCCTAATGAATAGTAACATACCATTATGAATAGTGATAACCTAATGAATAGTAACCTACCCTATGTTGGTATAAAAATTATATTGAAGTTGGAGGTACGATATACCAATATTTTAGAATGAGTTAATGAATGTTTTAAAAATGGTTTTGATAATAAATTATTATTTTAATTAAATATTAAAATAATCATATTTAAAAAATTATTTGTAAAAAATGGACTTTATTTTTGGCTTCTACATGTCAAAAAATGGTTAGGGTAAATTTTTGGGATTTTTCTGAAATACATGAATTTTCGATGAATAGTAGAATCCGATAAATTACAATAAATGCTAAATAATGAATTAATTGAGTCATCGATGATGCTCTACTGATGTAAGCCCAATTGGTTCGAATTCACATGACCCATTTACTATTTTTTTCATCGAATACTCACAATTGGTTTTCTTGAGAGGAAATAATAAATTATTGAGTTTTATATTAAGAAATCGCCTCTCTCCTCCACTATAAAAACCCCCTCTAACCCCCTTCCATTCACTCCTCTCAAGCCTTGTTACTTCTCCAAATTCTGTCCAAATACCTTCCCAAACTCCTCCCCCACGTCCATCAAGCTTTTCGCTCACCAAAAGACAAAAACCAAATCCCTTAAGAAGGATCTCAAGGAGAAGAGATCAACAGGTTAAAACCTCTTTTATTTTCATTCTTTTCTATCATTTTATGTTATTTTCTTTCCTTCCCTTTGGAATGTGTTGGGATATTTCATTAAATATTACACTTTAATGTCCATATTATGTATGATTGATGAGATATTCCATTCCTCTAATCAAACCATTTTTATGAAATTTTAAGAGACGTCGTTAGGCTGCCGAATTTTTGTCAGAAATTTATCACGTTTTCATTCATTTTGAGATTCCTTTATTTTATTCTTCTTTACTCACCTCATCTTAAAAAAGAGTCATGTATGCTACAGAATATTTTATTTTATGTATTTTATAATGTTTATGGAAAATTATTCATCATTATTATTCTCTTATCCCACTTATTTAAGGAATAAAAACATTGTCCGTGATGTGTCAAATTACCGACATCATGGACGATGTAATTTCAATTTCCATTAATTATTTCAAATATGGTCATGAAACAAAATATATGGTTTAACCAGGTCATAATATATGTGTTTTATATTTATTAACATTCTGGAATCTTTATACGTTAATAATATGTAATAACAATAAAAAACAAGTTTATTGAGCACAAAACTACCACGCCAAATTGAAGAGTTTAACTCATCGAATGAGTCACCCTCATGGTATATAACCAGAATCATTATAAGATAATTTATATATTTTTAATGTCACTAATAATTAATATTGACAATTCTGGATGTTTAACCATATTTTAAACCAACTTCCATTCATGAATACAAGTAAACAAATCATGACACCAAGTAAGAAAATGCTTCCAAAACAATATGATTTAATCTCTTAAACCCACCAAAGAGTTTATTAATGTACTTAATAAGCTTATAACATATCAATTAAATATAAAATAGGTTATGTATTTATGAATTAATAATCCTGATTTGTTTATTCAGGTCTTTAAAAACAATACAAGAACACCTTCAAGCATAAGGTAAGGGATCATCTCTCTCACTTTTGTTCAAGAATATCCCCTTTGTTGTGACTAACTTTGTATTGTGCACATAATAATACTTATGTGGTGTACCTACTTCCAATTTAAGATCAATTTAAATTTGAAATTATATTTCTATTAAATATCCATAATCTCATGTCATGGATATGTTTATTATCTAAACCATATACCATTTCACATACGGTGTATATTTGGGATGTTATTGATGAATCTGTATTCTATACTCTATATGGATATTTAAAAGGAATATTTCTCTATTATTGAATCATTGTATAAATACTTATTTGGATGTAGAGGTGGGTGGGGCCCACTACATCCCCTCGATGCATCAGTAGGTCTCATGAGATAAAATAGTTTGGCGACAGAACCTTCGAGTTTGTTTCCAAAAATCAGATGGGTTTCTACCCATAGAACTAAACCGTATTTACGGTATTATGGTTCATGTTCCAGATACATGAAGTCCAATTAATAATCATTATCTTTATTCATTGTCAGTTATTATTATTATCCATGTAGTTTTCACTATGAAAAAATCCATGGATGCAGTTTCTTTCTCAGTTTATTAATGGCATTAGTTGTTCATTTATTCACTATGCCATTTTGATTATGTCAAATTTATTATGATTCTATTATTATTGTACTCATGTTTTCGCTAGTTGTAACCATTACGAAGCGTTTGAGATCACCCCTTTCATTATTTACCTTCAACAGGTTATAAAGAGGTGGTCATTTATTGAGTTCTAGTGGATGCAGTTTTTGTTTTTCATTAGGGATTGTATCTTGTAACCTTATCTAATTTAATTTATGTTAAATAAATGTATCTAGTTTCTTTAAGACTAATAAACTGATCGTTCCTTCAGGATTCTAATTCTTTATATCCATGCCAATATCACAAGTAATGCACTGTCTCTATCCTAGTGGGTTCGGGGCATTACATACCGATTGCCATTTTATACAGGAACAACAACAAAAAAAGTCTCGATATCTAGAAACTGAATGTTTATCATTTCAAGTCCAACCACGTTAACTATCACACATATTCCTTCCAAAACAAACTTTCCATGTTCAATGGTTTTTGAAAAATTTATACCTTCTTTTGAAAATCAATCTATTTTGAAAATACCACAATCATACCATTTTTCAAAATCATTGATTTGGAAACACATTCACCATTTTAAAAAATAAACATTTTTATACAAAATAATAAATCATTACTCAAAATGATGTGTGAAATCATAGTGGGAATTAATTCCTATAAAATTAATGTCACACTCATCTCATTGGTTAAACTGATGACAATTAGATTTCCAAATCCTATAAATGTCTACAAAACACTGATGTACTAAAGTCCTTGGTAAAATGTAGTTAAGTATAAAAATGAAAGATTTATCTATTTATGATATAAATTTCAGGTACAGTAAATCATACACCATTATAATATACCAACTCATGGAATAGAAAATAACAAATTCAACTCTAAGATGAACAACCAAATACCAACTAAAATCCCACTTGTTCTAGAAGGATATTTAGAAGGGAAAAGCTTATACACTCTATCTCAAACAGACCATGGACCAAAATAATTGAATAATATTTGAAACATATCATCCATTCTCATTGGCTTGAGAGGGTGGTGAGACATTACTAGGCCTTTTGTGACTTCTCAAAGATTCCAATGGTTGGAAATAAATTCTGAAGAGCTTCACGGCATGTGAGGGATGATTTTCCCATTAAAAATAAACCAACTAACCAAACATTTCATAAACAAACAAAGAAAAATATGATGCATGAGAACAATGAAATACAACTCAACATTTAATTTATCAAAATCTCACTAAAATCAAGTACCACTGATGAATACTACAATATCAATGTTAACAGTGGAATACAGACTAATAATTCACAAAGACAACTACATAACTCCACTATTCGCAAGCTCTGTGCTCCAATGTCACCAAATATCCCATGTATCATGAAGTAGAGATAAATATCTTCAATAATTTACTATTTATAATTTCCTAGTAGATGAAATCTACAAAATCTCTAAAGTCCCAATGTAGTGGTGAGTACTAAAACTCGGTAGGTTTTTCCCAAATGTCTTACCGACTCATGCCACTATGATAAAAAATTTATCAACATTTATATAAATTTTTTTATATAAAGTAACTCCAAAAATAGTTTATAAGTAAATATAACAAGTTCCAAAGTTAAATTGTTTCCTCATACAATATAAATTCCCTAGGGAAACAACCAAACAATACTTTGAATCATTTCATGAATCCCATTTTGGCAAAACCATTCCCATCCACATATCCACACATCTAACCATACATGATTACTTATTATAGTTCCATACTCTAGAGAGTTTTCTTATCGATCTACCAAGTCATCATAAAGTGATTATATCCCATCTTACATTACACCTTTGGCACCAATCACAAAGTTATATTGCAACCAAGCCTCTTAAATGAAATATGAATACACACACACCATATATGACCAAAACCTATTCTATTAGAAACATTCCAAAATCCATTCAATAAAATAAAATTATTATTTAAAATATTATTCTTTTAATCCATTTCAAAAATCCGGCTAATACATATTTTTAAATAAACATTTTTAAATCTATATAGAAAAACACTTTGTAAAAAAATTACCACCATTCCAAAATTTCACCAAAAATTGTAAATCGACACTAAAGATGATTTATGTCATGGTTTTCACTATAATTTCACAATAAATTTCAATCAATTATATCAATTTGAATATAGGTAAATTATTTATTTCAATAGGAGTTAAGAGTGAAGCCACCTACATTGATAGTTTTGAATAAAATGATAAATGACACAAAAACATCACAAAATGGGGCAGAAACGCCATGAAATTGACATAGATATCCTCCCTTATCATAAAAAAACAAATATAAACATATTTTTTCAACCAATACCTTGTATGTTCTGATAGTGGGCGTTGATTTATGTAACTGAGTGAGAGGAAGAAGTAGATCTAATAAAAACACGAAAAACGACCAGGAACAATCAAATAACATGAGGAATCAGCTTCTAATCAAAAAGGGAATCCTTCAAATCACCTTCAGATAGATTTGATAATCATCCTTGACCTTTTAGAGACCAATATCCTAGGTTAGGGTCTCTTTAGGGGGAAAAGAAACAATAAAACACAAGGAAATCCTATATCCAATTTTTTAGGATCTAGTTTTTCAACCTCGTACAGTTTAGTCACACAGTTAAGAAAACGACGTGCTAATCGTGTGTTGTTCGTGACCTTAAGGATGATCCTCATATGTTTTCTTCAAATATTCTATAAATCGTGCACTAACTGTGCCAAATTCACTCCCTCAAAAGACCAAATCAATATTTCAAAGAACATGATTTCTACGAAGCAACCACGGATATTGGAAAAACCATGTGCTACCTGTGTGATTTCTCTTGTTTCCATTATCTCACTAAGTGTGGTTTCTTGTAGGGTTTTCAGGGTTTATCTAAACAGTGAACTAACTATGAACCTATAGAAAATACCCCAAACATTAAAAAAGTTCTCCAAACCTTCCCATACAACACCCATATACTTTGTTTAAATAAAAAATAAAAAAAGGTTACTTACTAGAAAATGGGTTTGATGCATTTCTAATCCTAATATAATTAACAGACATAGAGTCTCTCCTACAGTTACAATGAAAAAAAGACACCAATATTTTTTCCATGGAGATGTCAAATTTATGCTAGTTGTATAGTGTTTAGTCTAACTATAACACCCCAATGCATTGAAAATTTAATGTTTTGGAATCATTTTTATTTTATTTTTATCTTTCTTTATACACATCACCACGTTATGATTACTCTACACACATCAATGAGTTGGTTTGTATTACATGAAAGGGCGAGTTTTACCAAACAACAATATATTATTAGAAAATTATTATTTAATATAATAGGATATAACATAGTAGCTAAGTAAGTGTTTATTAATAGAATTAAATAACATATAAGGTTCAATTAAATAGTAACAAATTAATTAGAAATTAATATAAGAACCAACTGAATATATAGGAAATATTTTTATAAAGAACTAAAGTTATGCTCACAAAGTCATTTTTTCCTAATAAATTAAAATAATTACTATTATTGAATGATATAAATGAAATATATATGTTATATATTCAATTTAATATATTTTATATTCAAACAATTTTTTTATTGGCATAATATAAGAACAAACCCAATATTACACCCTAAAACCAATATTTTTATAAACGAAGTTTTAAACCATTTATTGGAGAACCTATTTTAAATACAAATTTTAACACTTTTAAATAATTTATTTGAAAAAATAAACTCATTCCTTTAATTAGGGATATAAAAATATACATTGGTTTAATTATTGTTATTTTTCTAATTAATTCGTGTTTTGATGAATAGTGAAAAATAAAAAATTTTAATTAAAAGAAAATTTTGTCACCAACATATAAAAAAAATAATTCATCTAAATTATTGGGATAAGTATGATTATGTAATATATTTTCCTTTTATGACTCTTTTGGGATTTTATAGAAACAATATTAACCCTTGTAGTGTAAAAAACCATGTTGTCAAGGGTAGAGATAAAGGGTTTAACTAATGTTTAAAGCCAAAAGAGAAGGGTAATAATATGACATAAAATTGTCTAAAAATTATTGACTAAGAGGATATTGAGTTTTAAATATCTTATTTTATAAATAAATTATTTTTATCCATTTTAAATTGAAAATAAATCTATATAAAATTAATATTTTGATTATTTCCTAATGTTCCCCTCAACTCAATTATAAAAGGCCATCTCCTCCCTCACTTAGTCACGCCAAATTGAGAATTCTAACACTACCAACCCATGCCCAAATAATTTCCAAACTTTCCTCCCATCATCAATTAAGCCCAATTTTTATTGTAAATCAAATAAATTAAGTATTTTGGTATAAACCAAAAGGAGTTACCGAAAACGAGGTACTGTTCTTCAACGATAGCTTTAGATTTATTTCATTCCTAACTCATTAATTTATTATTATCTAATGATTATATAATAACAACAGAACCCTAAGTATAATAATATTTTATTACTCTAAAGGTTCTACCTACACTTACACACACTTCCATCGAATGGTTAATTAATATACTCTTTCTGTGTACGACGAACTACCGCTTCACGAAATGATGATTGTTTATTTTTACCTATACGACCATTCATGGTTGAAAATTATGATGTAAAATATAATTATATATATTATATATGATATTTTTTATGTTTTTATTTTTCTATGATTATTTTATGAAACGTACATTTATTCATTCCATCTTATATACATACTATAACATCATTTTTGGAAGTGTGGCCTACCGATTCCCCAAAGTGATGTGATTCATTCACACTATACATGGAAAATATTAAGGATTATTTTTAAAAAATTATGTGTTATATATGAAATATTTATGATACTATAATCATTATATATATAATTTAATTTTCATTCTTTTAAACAATAGATTGAAATTAATGTAGCATTCCTGCATATGTAAGGTCTACCGTCTCCATGAATGGTGTATTTAATTTATATATCCAAATATTATGGATTATATAAATGCATTTATACTGAATATATATAATAATTACATTATGGTTGAAATTTTTTAGATTTTTATATAAGGATCTGTTTAATAGTAACATCAAATAACATGTCAAATATTACTCGAGAAACTAAGAAATAACACCCGAAATAATTAAAATAATTAATGATTACTATCATCTGTGTAATAAGATATTATAAGAAGATCATAAAAGATATCATAAATACAAATATTATTTTGGATTTTGTTATTAACATTCATAAAACCATTATATATAAAGATAAATGACAATCACAAAAAAAGGAAACACGGCGTAAGGGTTTCCCATCTCAGTTTTTTACTTATGTGAGATATATGTCTTATTAACGACTACTTTCCTAGAATATGGTGTATGTATGTTGATATTTTTATGTATGATATCATTAATATCATTATATTCATGGTATTAAAATTTATCAAAGTTGTATGAGTCACTTTGATTTGAAATTATCCTTTTAAATTGATGATTTGATATAAAATGAATTCTTTAGACGCACAAACGGGTGGGGACCATATGTCAAAAAACCCCTTGATGCATCAATAATCTCATGAAATTGATATTGTGAACAAATTAAATAGGTATTACAAACAATTATTAAACACGATTGTGAATTCTCTTGATGATAGTGGATCATGTTCAAGATACATGACATCTAATATTAAGCATTACCTTCATAAAAATTTCATTTTAATTATCTTCCATAAGATTTTCACTTTGCAAAAATCAATGGATTTATTTTATTGTTAGACTGTTTATTATTTAAATGGAATGTTTATTAGCTATTTACCTTTCCATATTTTTTATTCCATTTTACTCATAGCTTTCAGTGTACACTTACCCTTGATGAGTATTTGAGGTCAACCCTTTTATATGTTTCATTTTATCCTAGGATTCCATGAATTATATTATGACTGATATTCAAGGATACACAAAGGAGGAATAATGGACTACTCAATCAAATTAATTTCATAATTTATGTTTTAAAATGCAATTTGCTTTCCATTTATGTGTCTATTTTACCAATACTACTAAACTATTCTGTCATTTGGGATTTGATTCCTTATAATCATGCCAATTTAATAAAAAATGACATCGACTAAGATCTATTGGAGTCGTGTTTGTTATAGTTAGTATGAGAGTAATTCCAGCTGCCACATTGGAAAGATGATTCATAAAACATAGATTAAGGAACAGAATATTAAGATATACATTTTGGCTAATATAATATTATACTACAATTTTGGTAAGGTGTATATCATGTGGGTATTCTGAGTAATACATCCATGTTTGGATGCTACAAGGGGACATGGTTCTGGAATAGATTTACCTTGGGGCGGAAAGTCCAACAATGTGTATCAGGCCTGACCTAATGTATCCCAATACACAAAAACAATCCTTACTGTGCCCCAGGTTTGAGACTAATGGAGTGTAACGACTCAATGCTTTTCAATGGAAATTCCCTTCTTATAAATATGTCATAAAATCACATAAAAACACAACATAATGAAATACTAAGTGATAATTGTTCTTTAAACATAAGTTTGTCACTTCTATGTTTTGAATTTCAAAAATCTAACATACACGGTTGCAATCAGTAACTTATTTGGAGTCCAACAAAGAAAACTATTTTTTTTGTGAATAGTATCCTACCCTTATGAATAGTAACATACCCTTATAAATATTGATAAACCCTAAAGAATATTAACCTTACCTATAATAATATATAAATAATATTCAAGTGGAAAGTATGATATACCTATATTTTATAATAAGTAAAGGAATGTTTTAAAACTAGTTTTTGATAATAAATTATGACTTTAATTAAATATTAAAATAATGATATTTAATTTTTTTTTAAAAATGGACATCATTTTTGGATTCTACAAATTTAAAAATGATTGGGGTGATGTTTTGGTATTTTTCTGAAATACTTGAATTTTTTATGAATATTGAAATACTATAATTTACAAAATAAGCTAAACAAGCTAATTATAGTGTCATGCATGATGTTATGTTGATGTAAGGACAATTGGTTCGATTTCACATGATAAAATTACTATTCATGGTCGTGGAAGACTCACTATTCCTTGACTTGTGGGGAAATAATAAATTAATGAATTTTATATTGACAAATCCCCTCTCCCCTCCACTATAAATAGCACCTTTCACACCCCCATTTCATCACAACTCTTAAGCATCAAGTCTGGTCTAAAATCTACCCAAAAATCTTCCCTATCTCATTCCCCACGTCCAAGTGCTTCTGGTCTCATCAAAAGACCATGCCTCTGTCCCCTATGTAGGATCTCAAGAGGAGGATTCAAGAGGTAATTTCTCTTCCTCTTTCCTTTAATTTTATTTCAATTTCAAGTTCATTTCTTATTCTCTCCCCAAAAATATTCATCCACATGGTATAGTAACTATAGTCTCATAAATATATTGGACTATTATGATACTAATGGGATATTTTACCATCAACCCCCCTTCTCCCCTTCCTTTTATTTTAAAAAAGAGAATGTTGTTCGTGAGGGGCTAATCTGTCACCTTAAAGAATGACATGTTTTCTTGTTTCCATTCCTACTTTCAGATCTGGTCATGAAATCATTTTTATGGCTGAATCATAATATTTTATATGTATTATACCCTATTTAATGTTCTAGAACTAACTTATGTACATATTACTAAATGATTAATCAAAACAAGTTCGTTGTGGTCAAAAACCACACATATTAACATAAACAATCATCATTTAATTCTTATCTAATGATTCATCCACATGGCATATAATATAATAAATTATAAGATAATTTAAAATTATTTATGATGATTAATAACATTTATTATTAGTTCTGGATGTTTACCCATGTTCTACCCAAACTTCAATCTGTGAATAAAAGTGAACCACTCCAGAAAAACCATAAAAACAAACATTCTCGAATAATGTTTTTAAACTATATAACTCATCCAAAGGCACATAAGATAACTTAATGAAACCATAATTAACCATATTCATGTAAAAAAGGTTCTATAATTGTTAATTAATGAATCTAATTTGGTTACAAAGGACATTAAAGCAAAGGAAGTGTTCAGATATAAAGTAAGGGGAAATTCTCGAACCCAACTTTCATCCTTTGGGTTCTCCCTCTTTCGCTCATTTTTTGATTGGGTTACTCCTTAAAAATCACTTATTCATAATTGTATTTCATTTTATGGGATATAAATTTTTTTCACTAGTGTTTATGTAAAACAAAATTCTTTCCAAATGAACTCTTCTTTTAAGAACACACCTTTTACTTCTCATTCAAGGTTGAAAGTTCTTTTAACATGTATGTTATCCCCTCTTTCTTTTGGGAAACTGAAGATTATGAATGTGTTATTATGAGATGAAACCCATTACTTTTCTGGTGTTAGTTATGTTTATTTTATATATATTTTCATTATGTAATGCATGATAAATGATAATGTTATGATGTGACAGGTGCACCCGGAATTCTATAGCGCAATAAGAATGTTTCAATGTGATGAGTGCGCTCGGAATTATATAGAGCTCCAATGCATTGGGTAATGTGATGAATCTCGTGAGTTAATGTGAAATTAGTTTTGAACAAGATTTTATATTTGTAAACAAGTGTGTGTGGTAGTAAACACTAAGACATGATGTTTCATTTTTCTGCATTGCCACGCTTTATGTCTCTTATTAATAATTCCTCTCATATTCACGATCCTTTGACTATGTTATGGTTATGATAACCCATTGTTATACTGTTCATATAAATCCTATTACTGGGATTTTATCTTGACCGTTTTATTTAAATCCTCAGGTGACTACATGTACTAAGGAGAGGACAAGTGCCAAAAAAAATCTAGAGAATAAGGAATTAAATAAATGTTTATTGTTGATGTTGTAATTTTTATGTATGATCCTAGTTTTCCCAAGACGCTAAACTTTTTTATCCTATATGTGTAATAAAATTATGTTTTTTATCTTTAAAATGATGTAATACTAATGTACTAAAAGGCTGGGTTGCTATAGTTGGTATCAGAGGCAAGGTTAAGTTAATTTGGGAATTAGGATTAGTGAACCCTAGAGAAAACCTCTAGTATGAGAGTAAGTAAAAATATGCATTCAAGAATCTTTACATAGTTATCCCATGTAATAATTTTCATATAAATTGTTCAAATGAATAATTTATTCATGACTTGTTGACTTATGTTTTGTTCTAACCTTTTCTATATTACAAAATGGTGGTAACTAGGAGAAACACGACCTACAACTCGTGCGAGGGCCAATGCAATGATTTCCCGAACAACATCCCCAATGATTTGGGAGGCGGAGTTCAAAACTTTATGGGGATGTTTACACAAATATCTCAGGTTATGAACAATAACCATAATAACGGATAATGTCCTCCTTCAACAAAGAGGTATAATTTGGCTATCAAATGTTTTATAAGGCAACAACCACTGACGTTTAGTGAAGATTCTGATCCACTAGTGGTGGAACCATGGATCAACTATATAGAGGGGATGTTTTCTATGATCCATTATTATGAGAGAGAGAAAGTGACTCTAGTTTTTTATTGTCTAGATGGAGAGGCTGATCAATGGTGGGATTTTATTAAGAACTCCAAGACAAGGGGTAAAATTGAAGAGATGGAATAGTAAGAGTTTAAGATAATGTATCTTAATAAGTGTTTACCCAGATATATTTGCGTGAAGATAGAGAGAGAATTCATAGAGCTGAAGAAAAAATAAGGAGACTTAATAACAACATATGAAATGAATTTCACAAGGATTTCAATGTATGCTTTGAGTTTTGTTATCAACAATGATAGAAAAAATGATAGATTCTTTAGTGGATTAAAACCACACAATTGAAATGATCTAGAAATTCGAGACTTTGGTAGTTATGAAGAAGGTGTTTGGTGTTCTCTCAAAGTGTAGATGGAGTTTGGAGAATGGTCCCATGGCTATGGTGATAAGAAATAAAATATGGAGTTTCAATCTAGAGGATCTAATGACAAAGGTTGGAAGAAAACTCAATGACCCACATTCCAAAAATGTGGGAAGTTGCACCATGGGAAATACCTCAAAGGGATGGGTAGGTGCTTCAAGTGTGGGAATGAAGGACACCCTTCTCAAGACTGTATAAAAGACATGAAAATGAAATATAATGTGGTGGAAGAAAGGCGGGAACCACCCAAGATTCAATGATTCTACTGTAGGGAGCTCGAGCACTATGCAAGTCAGTACACTAAACCTCGAGTTCTAGAGGGTAATCAGCATTAGCAGCCACCAAAGCCAAAGGAACAAGGGAAGGATTATGCCATCACTACTACAGAAGTGAATAAATATAATAAATTTGTACAAGGTACACTTCTTATTCAATCAATAATTGAAAAGGACTTATTTGATTCTGGTTTTATGTATTCCTTTATATCTTTAATGTTTGAAAGAACTATTGATTTGATGCCCCGAAACATTGAAGTAGTGATATCTGTAAAAACAACAAGTTTTTAAATCATTGCAACCAAAGTGTTTGACTCTTCTCCGATTGGTGTATGTGGGAATATTATTCTATTGAATCTTGTAATAATTCCCTTGGTAGAATTCGATGCAATAATAAGAATGTATTGGCTCTCATTATATAGGGAACATATCAACTATCGAAAAAAAGAAATATCTTTTCATATTATAAACCATACCATACTCTTCTATAAATGCAAGGAAGACCATGAATATCCTTTAAAAAATCCATCATCTGTGTGGGTGTTGATTCCCTATGAAGAATCATACCTCTCCCAAATGCTTGGGTCAAAGGAAAGTGCCAACCATGTGGAAATTCCCATTATTAGGGAATACTCGGAGCTACTCATATATCCACATTTCCCTATAGTATTGCTCCTATAGAACTGGACGAGTTAAATAAGCAGCTGCAAGATCCTCTAGACAAAGGGTTCATATGCCCTAGTGCATCACCTTGGGGTACGCGAGTGCTCTTTGTAAAGAAGAAGGATGTAACAATGCGGTTGTGTATCGATTATCAAGAACTCAACAAGATCACCATAAAAAACAAGTATCATCATCCAAGGATTAATGACTTGTTCGATCAGTTAAGAAGATTTCAATATTTCTCAAAGATGGATCTTCATTCTGGATATCATCAGTTAAAGGTGATGAAGGAAGATATTCAGAAGATTGCCTTATATACAATTTATGGGAACCTTGAGTTTCTGGTGATGCCAGTTGGACTTACTAATTCCCTTGAAATCTTCATGGATTTGATGAATAGAGTCTTTAGACATTACCTTGAAAATTTTTTTGTTGTGTTTATTGATGATATTATCGTATACCCCAAGAGAAAGGAGTAACATGAAGAACATATAAGACTTTTGTTGGTGACATTGAGAAAGGAGAATTTGTTTTCCAATTTCAGCAAGTGTTCCTTTTGGATAAATCATGTATCTTTCTTGGGATATGTGATCACAAGTGAGGGAATTTTTGTGGACCCTTCAAAAAAAGGTGATTGAGGAATGTATCATGCCCTCTAGTGTCATGGAAATCCATAATTTTCATATATTAGCTTGGTACTACTGATGTTTTGTGATAAATTTACCACAATTGTCAAGCCCACTAACTATATTAACAAGGAAAAAGGTAAAGCATTTCTGGATGGAAGAATGTGAAGGAAGCTTCACGGAGATAAAGATAAGGCTGATCACTGCACTTGTACTAACACTACAAAAAAGTTGATAATGTTTGGTGATATATATTGATTCTTTTAAAAAAGTATTGGGTTTCCTACTTCTGAAAAATGATAATGTGATAGCCTACGCCTCATGGAAGTTGAAGATCCATGAGCAGAACTACCCAAAATATGATCTAGAGATAGAATCCGTGATTTTTTCCTTGAAAATTTGGCGGCACAACCTTTATGGTGGGAAGTGTGACACATAAACCAACCACAAGAACCTAAAGTATATATTCACACAAATGGAGCTCAACATGCATCAATGGATATGGTTAGAGATAATAAAAGATTACGATTTATCTATTCACTATCATCCTGGAAAGACGAAAAAGGTAACTGATGATCTAAGAAGAAAAGAACATGCTACTCTATCCATGTTACAGATTGAGAAAGACCCTATCTACTTGGATATGAAAAGGATGGATTTAAAAATCATAAGGGTAGAGAATACATCCTACACTACCCAAATGATTTCGAAACCATCCATCTAAGAAAAGATTAAGGAAACACAAAGGGATGAAGCATAGATACAAAAAAGGGTGAATGGAGTAAAGGAAGGGAAGCTGCAGGAGTTCCATAGTAACGATGATGGTGTGATTTGTTTTGGAATGCGGATTTGTGTTCCTTCATCACCTAGGGTAAAGAAGAATCTATTGGAAAATTCACATAGCTGAACATTCTCTATCCATACTGGTAGTACCAAGATGTACTGTGATCTCTGAGAACACTTCTGGTGAGATAACATGAAAAATGAGATCACGGAATATATCTCAAGGTTCTTGGTATGTCAGCAAGTTAATGTAGAGAAACAAAAGTCCATAGAGATGATGCAACCATTTCCTATACCCATGTGAAAATTGGAGAATGTTACTATGTACATTGTCATGGGTCTCCTGAAGACATCGAAGGGAAATAATATGATATGGGTTGTGGTTGACCAACTCACCAAGACTGCCCATTTTATCACTATTCAAGAAGATCTCTCTCTTGAATAACTTGAAAAGATATATGTGAAGTAAGTGGTGATACTGCATGGTGTTCCACTCTCAATTGTCTCTGATCATGATACAAGGATCACATATAAATTATGGAGGATCCTTCAACATGCTTTGAGAACTGAATTAAATTTTATCAAGGCCTATCATCCCAAATTGATGTCCAATCTGAAATAACAATTCAAATGCTTAAAGATATGCTAATAACCTTATATCTATAATTAAAAGGTAGATGGGATCAACATCTCCCATTGGTTGAGTTCTCATACAATAATAAATTCCCCTTGAGTATTCATATGGCTCTATATGAAGCTCTGTTTGGAATGCGATGTAAAACTCTAACCTTTTGGGATGAAGTTTGAGAAATAAGTCTACGTGGACTCGATCTTGTGCAAGAGATGACCAAGAATGTTCATGTCATCCAGAAACACATCAAAGCTGCTCAGAGCTGGAAAAAGAGCTATGGTGACAACCATCAAAGGGAATTGGAGTTCTAATTTAGAGATAAAGTCATCCTTCGAATATCACCATGGAAGAGAGTCATGCAGTTTGGAAAGAAAGGGAAGCTAAGCCCAAGGTACATTGGCCCCTTTGAGATCCTCGACCACAATAGAGTTTTGGCCTATCGGATTGAACATCCACCAAATATGGATCATGTTCATGATGTGTTTCACATATCACTTCTAATGAAGTACATACCTAATCTCTTAAATGTACTGAACTCAGAGGTGGTACAGATTGAAGATGATCACTCTTATGAGGAACATGCAGTAGAGATTCTGGACCGGAGAGATAATGTTCTACACAATAAGAAAACCCACCTTTTCAATGTGTTTTGGGGGAACTATAAGTTTTAAGAAGCTACATGGGAACCGGAAGAGGCGATGAAGGAGAAATACCCTCACATGTTTGTGTCAAGAGAAATTTTGAGGGCGAAACTTCATAAGGGGGAAGAATTTAAAAACCCGATGTTTTACAATGGAAATTACCTTCTTATAAATATGTCATAAAATCACATGAAAACAAAAAATAATTAACTACTATGTGATAAGTGTCCTATAATAATAAGTTTTTCACTTTTGTATTTGGAATTTCAAAAATCTGACATACATGGTTGCAGTTAGTGTGTTATTTGGAGTCCAATAAGAAAAAACTAATTTTTGGTGAATAGTTACCTACCCTTATGAATAGTAACATACCCTTATGAATAGTGATATACCCTAATGAATATTAACTTTACCTATGATAATATATAAATAACATTCAAGTTGAAATTATGATATTCCTATATTTTAGAATAAGTAAACGAATGTTTTAAAACTAGTTTTTGATAATAAATTATGATTGTAATTGAATATTAAAATAACGATTTTTAGAATTTTTTTTAAAAATGGACTTCATTTTTGTATTCTACACATAGAGAAATGGTTGGGGTGATGTTTTGGGATTTTTATGAAATACATTAATTTTCAATGAATAGAAAAATACCATAATTTATAAAATGAGAAAAATAAGCTAATTATAGAGTCATGCATAATGTTCTACTGATGTAAGGACAAATTTTTAGGGTTCACATGAAAAAAAATTCATTCTTGGTCATGGAAGACTCACTATTCCTTGTCTTATGGGGAAATAATAAATTAATTATTTTATATCAAGAAATCCTTCTCTCCCCTCCACTATAAATACCACATTTCACACCCTCATTTCAACACACCTCTAAAGCATAAAGCCTTGTCTAAAATCTACCCAGAAATATTCCATAGCCCCTTCCACACATCGAAGAGCTTCTGATGTCATCAAAATACCAATCCTAGGTCCCTTAAGGAGGATCTCAAAAGGAGGATTCAAGAGGTAATTTTCCTTCCTCTTTCCTTTAATTTCCTTTAAATTTCATGTTCTTTTATTATTCTATCCCCACCTATCCTCATCCACATGGTATGGTAACTCCATTATCATAAATATAATTTAATTTTATGATACTAATGGTATATTATACCATCCACCCCCTCTACTCTTCCATTTATTTTATAAATGAAAACATTTTTTTGTGTGGTGTTAATCTATCACCTTCATGGACAACACGTTTTCTTTTTTCCATTCCTACTTTTAGATCTGGTAATGAAACCATTTTTATGGTAGAAACAGAATATTTTATATTTATTATGTCTTATTTAATGTTTGTGAACTAACTTATGTACATATTACTGAATGATTAATCACAGAAAGTTTGTTGTGGTTGAAAATCCACCTAAATTATCTTAAACAATCATCATTTAATTGTTATCTAAAGATTCATCCACATGTTAGATAATATAATAATTTATAAGATCATTTAAAATCATTTAATATAAGTAATAACACGTAATATCAGTTCTGTATGTTTACCCATGTTCTACCCAAACATCAATCTATGAATACAAGTGAACCGCTCAAGAAAAACCATAAAAACAAACATTCCTGAATAATATTTTTAAATTCTATAACTCATCCAAAAGAACATAAAATAACTTAATGAAACCTTAATGAACCATATTCATGTAAAAATGTTATTTAATTGTTAATTAATTAATCTAATGTGGTTATACAGGTCATTAAAGCGAAGAAGATTACAGATATAAGGTAAGGGAAAATTCTCGAACCCGACTTTCATCTTTCGGGTTCTCCCTCTATCATTCATATTTTATATGTGGTTACTCCTTAAAAATAATTTGTTCTTAATTTTCTTTCCTTTTTTGTGATATATATGTTTTTCACTGTTGTTTATGTCAAACAAAATGTTTTCAAGAAGAACTATTCTTTTAAGAACACACATTTTACTTCACATTCAAGGATAAGAGTTCTTGAAACATGTATGTTATTCCCTATTTATTTTGGAGAACCCAACGTTTATGAATGTGTTCTTATGAGATTAAACCCATTCCTTTTCAGCGGTTATTTATGTTCACTTTTTATATATTTTCATTGTGGAATGAATGATAAATGACAATGTTATGATGTGACGGGTGTGCCCAGAATTATATAGCGCAGTATGAATGTTTCTATGTGACAGGTGTGCCTAGAATTATACAGTGCTCCATTGCATTGGGTAAAGTGATTAATCTCATGAGTTAATGTGAAATTATGTTTGAACAATATTCTCAATTTTTTCACAAGTATGTGTGGTTGTAACAACTAAGACATGATGTTTCATTTTTATGCATTGCCACATTTCATGTCTCGTATTAATTCTTCCTCTCACGTTCATGATCCTTTGCCTATGTTATAGTTATGCTCACCCATTGTTATATTGTTATTATATATCCTATTAATGGGCTTTAACTCACCTCTTTTTATGTATTTCCTAAGGTTACTACAAGTTCTAAGGAGATGTCACATGCCATTAAAAAGTTAGAGAAGAAGGAATTAAATAAAAGTTTATGCTTGATGTTGTAATTGTTATGTATAATTTTAGTTTTCCCAAGGAACAAAACATTTGGATCTTCTATGTGTAATAATATTTGGTTTTCTATTTTAAAATGATGTAATAGTTATGTAAGTAATGGTTGGGTCTCTATATAGAGGATAAGCTTATGATAACATTAATTTTCATTATATATTATTATGAAGTATTTGAATGCATATATGTACCCATATAAACCATTCTTATGATTATGAAATTAGATGAAAATAAAATTCTCAATTTATGTTGTCTATTTCAATAGTTGTGGGATAAAACATTATGTTTCATAATTATATGATCTAATCTGGTGTATTAAATTTTTTAGAAATTTAACCTGAAAGGATAAATGGTATCAATAATCATGGAAAATATAGAGATTTCCCTACTGATAAAAGCAATACAATTGGATTTATAATGGAGAAAATTATGACCATACTAGAGAATCATAATCATATTATTGAAAATAACCTTTCCATAATAGAGTAACCTATTCCACAATGAGATTCTATGATTTTGAATCAGTTTATGTGATAGGGCCCCCCATCGTTTTGTAGGACTACTGACCCAATGGTGGATGAGCAGTGGATTAAGTCTTTGGAGAAAATATTTTTGGCATTGGGATTTAGTGAAATAGAAAAGGTTACACTCATACAGTATTATGTCAAATGATTTTCTAATAAATTTTGGTCATTAAATAGTTGTGGGATTAAAAATTTTGTTTCATAATTAAATGATCTAATCTAGTGTATTCCATTTTTTAGGAATGGAACATAGACGGTTGAATGGTATAAATTATCATAGAAAAAGTAGATACTTCCCTATTGATGAAGAAAACACATCTATTTTTAAAATGGATAAAATTATAACCATATAATATAAAATTAATAATATTATGTAAAATTACCTCTCCTAAAATAGATTAAGTTATTTCACAATGAGATTCTCTGATGTTGGATCGATTTATGTAAAATAAGCCCCCATCATTTAGTATGACTACTTACCCAATGGAGGGAGACCAATGTTTTAAGTCATTAGAGAAGATATTTATTTGATTGGGATGTAGTGAAATGGAAAATGTTACACTTTAATTGTATTTTATCAAATGAGAAATAGATAAATGGTGGTCATTCATCCATAATATTAGGGAGGAAAATAAATAGAACATATGGAATGGAGAACTTTTAAGGATAAATTCTTCGATAGATACTTCACTCATGATAAAAAAACTGAGATGAATAGAAATTACAATGGTTTAAGGATAAATTATGAAGAAAGTGTTGCATAGTATGAAGCTACCTTTATTAGGTTAGCATGGTATTCGTTGAATTTCATACAGAACATGGAATGTAAGATAGATCATTTATTTGAAAGACTTAATCCAAGCATCTGAATGGGGCTTGTGTCTAAAACATTTACTCCATACGATGCAATAATTTTATTTGATATCATGATAGATAAATAATTTTCCAAGTCTTATGGACTCAAATGAAAGAAATAAAAGAATTGAAAGGAATTGAAAATAATAGAAACTGGGAAGAAGTAAGTGACACATTTTCCCACATGTGATAACTATGGAAGGAATGGCCTCGGAAAATGCATAGAAGCATTAAATGATTGTTATAAGTGTGGAGTAAAAGTTCCCCATGTAAAATAATGAAAATGGATGAAGGGAAATACTAATATACATCGTTAAAACTATAAAGATATGGTTAATTATGCAAACTAATTCCTAATAATCAAGGAAATATACCTCAGAAAAATATAAGCGATCAAGGTCAAGAATACGTTATTGACACACCCAAAGTGGAATGATTAATGTGATTTTATATTTGGATCTTGTAAATATGTTATAAAATTATTTTACTGATGATGGTTTCATCATATTATTTATGAAATATATATGGACTGTACTACAATACTTTTTCATTAAGGATTTGAGATCATATGATGAACAGTACTAAGAAAATCATTTTGGTAGCAAGTTAAATATTTTGGAAAAGACAAGGTTGTGGGCAAGATGAAACATAATATGTTTCTAATCAGGATATAATTTTTTTGGATAAATATATGAAGTATAAATAGTTCAATTCACACCCAAAATATAAGAATTGTTTTTCATAGAAACATTTATTTTCTTATACTCTTAGAGAATGGAAGATTTCCTAAACTCTATGAAAAACAATCTTAAAAAAATTATATTATCATAGTTTTTTATGATATCAATGAACATTATTTAGACTTCTTGTTTTAGTTTTTTTGGACTATAAAATTAAATCTGACATGTTCTCTATTACTCTCCATCTAAACATGATATTTAGAATTATCTTCAATGTTTGTGTTTCCCCAAATATACTCTAATTTGAAATAATAGTTTTGTGGTGACCTTTTTTACTTCAATTTGATTATTTTAAAGTTTATGTCTGATTAATCCTTTTTGTGACATGGAATTTGAACAATAATATTTTGAAAATTATAACCCATTATTTTCGATCCTCAGTTTAAATTTTAAGGATTAAATTTGTTGAAGGAGGGGAGAACGTAACGCCTAAATACTTTATAATAATTTAATTTTTTTATCAATTTTATTTTTTATATATTTATTTATGCACGACACCATGTTAAGCTTATTATACATATAATAATGAGTAATCTTGCGATGCACATACGGGAAAGTTTTGACAAATATCAGTTTATTATTAAAATACTATTATTTAATATAATAAGTTATAACATAGACATTAATTTTTTATTGATGAATAGTATTAAATAACTTGTATAGATAAATTAATTGGTAACAAAATAAGAGGAAAATTTCTAGTTTTCTAGTTAAGAGTTAAAGGGTTTGACTAAGGGATAAAGCCAATAGATAATGGTAATAATGTGACCTAATCTTGTGTAAAAATTATTTTTTGAGATTATTTCTACTCATAATCATCTTATCATAGAAATAACTCAATTTGTATCCATTTACAACAAAGAATGAATCTATATTTGGAGAGTATTCAAAAGTACCCCCACCTCAATTATAAAAGGGAACATCTTACATCACATTCTAACACCACATTGACCCTTCTAGCAAGACCAAACCCAACCCATATAATCTAACCACTTTCCTCCCCTCATCATAGAATCCTCCCTTTGGTATGAAATCCAATAATGAATGTATTTTGGTATATACCAAAAGGAGTTATCAGAAAATGATGTAGCATTTTTCAACTATTACATTAGTTTTATTTCATTCATCACTCCATTATTTATTATTATTCAGTGATTATATAATAACATCAATATATTAAATTTATTGATATTTTATTATTCTAAGGGTTATAGATACACTTACAAACACTTACATCTAATGGGTACTAAATATATTGTCTATGTGTATGACAAACTGCCGCCTCACAAATTGATGATTTTGCATTTTTTCCTCTATCACATTTCATGGTTGGGAATTATGATAAAAAAATATATTTATATTTTTTATATATGATATTTATTATGTATTTGTGATATTTTTAATTTTTTTATAACACACACCAATATGACTTCTAATATGTAAAAATATGATATGATAGTTTGTAAAAGTGTAGACTACCGCCTCCCCAAAGCAATGTGATTCGTTCACACTATACATGGAATGTATTAAGGATTATTGTAATTTCAATATGGGTAATATATAAAAAATTATGATACTATAACTATAATATACACCATTTACTTTTCATTCATTTAAATACGACAATGAAATGAAAGTTGCTTTTATGCGTATGTACGGTCTACCGTCTCCATGAATGGTGCATTTCATTTATATATAAAAATATAATGGATTATTATAAATATATATATACATAAAATATATGATAATTAAATATGTTTTTCAATTTTAGATATGATTAATTGTTGAACTAATTAATAGTAACAATAAATAACAAGTTAAAACTTACTTTAGAAAGAAAGCAATAAACATATGAAATAATGAAAATAATGAAAGATGACTAACAAATGGGTAATACGATATTATTAGAGGAGAATATATGATATAATTATTATTAATATGGTTATATAGTAGGTTATTAACATCCATTAAACTATTTTATATGAATCAGAATAACATTCACGTTAAAGAAAACCCAATGTAAGTGTTTTCTTGTCTCACCTTTTAATTCTTTGAGAGATATGACTTACTCATCACTAATTTCATTCTTTTTGGTATATATATACTTCTATTTTTATTTATAATATCATTAGTATATTTAACATAATATAATTGAAATGTATCAAAGTTCTATGGGACACTTTGATTTGAAATTCCATTTTTAAATCGATTATTTGATATATAATGAATGATTTGGAAGCATGAATGGGTGGGAACAATACATAGATATCTCATTGATGAATAATTAGTCTCATGAAATTCGTAATGTGGAAAAATTAATTGGATTTTACCCACAATGATTAATCAATATTGTGAAAGGTCTTGACGGTAGTAGTTCATGTGCCAGATACACGACGTCTAATATTAAAGTATTGCTTTCATTTAGAATTAATTTTAGTTATTATCCATAGGATTTTAACTATTATAAAATTAATTGATGCATTTTATTTTTAGACTATCAATTATTTAAAAATAATTTTCAACATTTATTTACCTTTCAGTATTTTATATTCTATTTTACTCATAACTTTTGTTGTACACTTACCTTTACTGATCATTTGAGCTCACCACTTTAAAATGTTTCATTTTCTCCAATGATTGCATGAATTATATTATGACTAATATGTTGGGTTATGAAAATGAGTAATAATGAAAGAATCAATGAAATCATTTGAGTATTTTATGTTTTAGGATGTAATTTGATTTTCATTTATTTATCCTGTTTTCCAATACTTCTGAAATATTCAATCCTTTATTATTTGATTCCATATAATCGTGCCAATATAATAATGTAATGCACTAGTTTTGGTCTTATGGGGTCCGATATTTACACTAATAATTTATCCAATTATTATGCGTTGAAAAAATAATATAAAAATGACCTCAAGAAGACTATATCTAATATTAATTAGAATATTGTGGAAAAAACAACAAGTCTCTAATAAAAAATCTCCTTCATGTTTTGGGGGATTTTCAAACAATTACCCATACTACTACATGATTATTCCTATATTCACTAGTAAATGAGAGAATAATATATTTAAAATTAAATTTATATTTTCCCCACTTCACATTGTTATTTGATATCAAATTTAGTTATATAAACAATCTCATATCTTACATAATGAGTTGGAAAAAATTAATTATAAAAATATGTGTGCACTACATAATGTAGAATTATATCATAATTGAGACATATGGTGTTCAACAAGAATAAAAGACTCTACAAAATCATCCTAAGGGAATTAGTATTGGAATTGACATTTATAATGATACATAGAAATAAGCATCTTAACCTTGAGATAAAATGGGAAGGACTTTATTGCATAAAAAATGTCTACTCAAAATGAGATTATTCCATCATCAAAAAATAAATAATGAATATCATGTATACCACCAATGAAAGGGTCCACAAAAACACTTTTCATGGATCCAAATTAATGTATATTCTCTAGAACTTTAAACTGATTAGATATGATCCCAGTTGGACACCCCTAAATTAAAATACATGATGGTCCTCTTCATATAACCCTAAATTGTATGATACCCAAAACCCGGCTATATTAATTTATACTGAATAAATTATCATCCTTGTCACATGATATTAAATTGCATGAAATGAAAGTCCACCCAACATTGATAATAAAATTCTTAGAGTGGTATATTCTATATAACCCAATTCATTTCAAGAGAGACTCATCCATTAATGTGTTCCTAGTTTATTGTTTTTATCCATAGGCCTTTACTATGAAAATACCCCCATATAAAAATGATATTTTTATTGATTCCATTAATCATTGGATACATAGTGGTGTATAAATTGCATATACCATACCAAATAAGAAATTATTTCCCTATCAAATTCCCACTCCATCGTGCTGTTTGAGACCTCGCCAATTCATGTCTAGTTTCCTCCAATGGCATGAAAAAATGGTCGAACTATTTCATTCTTCCTATGTATGAGATGGATCTGTGTAGATATCTCTTAAGAACTATGTGTGGCATGATTACAACTATTCTAAGATATGTAGTGATGTGTTTGTTTCCAACCTCAGGCTAAATAAAAATTCCAATTAACTATTATTCCATTAACACTATCTTAAATCTCAAGTTACTCAATTCATGTCGGGTTTTCCATAAACCCAACATTAATAATGATTCATCTCATTATCCCCTCTGTACATTCTTGGTATGTGCATAAATATTTTAACTAATAGATTTTTGTGCTTTAATTCAAATTATCCTGAGATATTTAGTGACATTTGAATAACTTTTCTCAAGGTTGTATAAAAATACAATTTCATCACATTTTCTCCCACAATTCTAATGGATGGGTTCCCCAATTAACTTCAAGTTTTTCATTATTAACCCCATGATAAAATAACCATTTTCATACCATTTATTAAAAATAATTTTGTATTTATTCCTATTATCAGAGAATACATGGTGATTTCTAGATCATTTATCTTATAGCTAGCTATAAATTTAAATATCATCAAATTACCCTCCCATTGTACAACCTCTTTATTCACAATGGATTTTTTAGGCCCCAACATGGGATATGAAAATTAATATAAGACATTAATTTTAAATGTTAAAATAATTAGTGTAATTAAAAAATTAATTTAGAATTTGGTGAATAATAAAGATTTAAAATTAAAGCATTAATAATATGTGTAGTGAGTGTGGATACTATAAATTGAATAACATAAAAAAGATAATATGTCATGTTTATAGTAGTTTGGATCCAAATTATCACACATATACTCTTCAGACTCCCAAACCAATGTTGTAGATATATGATAGAGATAATATTTTCCACTATTTTTGTATTAATTTTAATTATTTTAACCTTACAAAATAATCAATTTGAGCTTATGTAGATCAATTTTGTATTTATGATGTGTTTTTAGAAAAAATTGTAAAAATTGCTTAATTCAGGATTTTTGACATATTTTTACTTCAACGGTATTATAGTCATTTCATAAAAAATATAATTTCAAGTTGAGTGATTCATTTTTCCTTATAATTATTATTTTATTAACTTCAACATTGTATTTCAAACTAGGTGATGATTTGAGCATCTAGAGGCCTTAAAAAATCAAGTAAGATGAAGATTTTTCCAAGGGGATAGCGTGGACCCCACCACCATAACAGACGTATATCTCGGCCTACACACCTTTAATTGAGGTACTTATTCCTGTAATGGAACTAGGACACATATTCATACCTCCAAAATTAATTATATGGTGTTTTTAATCCATTAAAGTAGCCATTAAATGACATATATTTGAAGGAAGCTTCCTGAAACCTATGTCTAGAAAAGGAAACCACCAATGAAAAATTCATACCTCCAACATACTATGGCTAAAGGAGCTGTACATGTGAGAGGAGATGTGGGAGATAATTAGGAACAACATTTATGAATGAGGCCACATGTGAATCATCCATTTCATGGGTTAGTAGCTTTTACCCATAAAATCATCCCATTTTCCATCCCATTCCTTCAAGGAACTAAGGAGGAGAACCCCACCTAAGGAGGCTGGCTGAAAATCCTAACCCTTACATTTTAATTTATATATTTTCCTTATTTTGGTTGTAGTTTTAAATTGTAATTTAGATTTCTTATAAATTCAGTCATTGTTTTTATTTCGTTGTCCACCCATCCACCCTCTTTTCTTCTTCTCATCTTACCATCATAAACTATAATACTCATTATCATGAGTAACTGATCCATGGAATATCCTGAGGGAGTAATCTGGTTCTTGAAACCAAGACCATGTTTTTAAAATTCTTTGATTTAATTCTATAGATAATTTATAGTGAGTGTAATCCTCACTGTGGTTTTCTATAGTTTAACTTCAAAATATACAACCATTTTCCCTTGATTGAAGAGGTGGATAGAGGGTGTGCTTGGCGATCACTAAGTGGAATTTTTGTTCATAACCAAGGTAGACGAATTTGTGCACATATACAATGGATTATGCTCATTGTGAATATTTGAAGCTGGTCAATGAAGATACTGCTTGAAAGTTTTCTCAGGAGAACATCCTTTCTTCACTAATTCCATTTTTTAGCATTTCCTATTAATTTTATTTGAATTTGTTGCATTTCATTAATTTTCATAAATTCTAATTATTCATTTAAATAATAATTAAAACAAAAATAATTATTTTAGGGTAATTTTTTAATGGATGAACAAATGAGAATGCTCCTCAAGTGAGATGACCCTGGTCAGCTTTTATTCTATACTAGGAAAATATAAAAATACGATTTCCCATGCCCTATGATAGGTGTGCATCAATATCCCTCAGATATAGAATTTTAAAAAGAGTGTAGAAAAAAAACCAATATTTTATAAGAGGTGTAGACCAAAACCAAAAATTTACATGGTATCTAACGTAACCCATGAAATTTTATAGATAATTCTTGAACCTATATCGATCATTTTATAAGGTTCAAGAAAAACCTATTTAATGACCTTTTGGTTTGGTGTTAAATCATGCTGGTATCTTTTAATAGTTGTAAAAAAATTATGTGAGACAATTGTATAAGATATTATAGTATATAAAACTCCAGTATAAAAATAAAAAACAACGAATCCACAAGAATTTATAGATGAGTTGTTGGAATAGTGATGTTATTTTCAACCCTTCAAATAAATTTAATGATATTGGTCAAGAAATAAAAAAAGAAATCATGATAAGTTTTATGATCTTTAGGATTGAACAATGTAGTTATATGTCATTTATCCCCCCCTTATAGTAGATTTGATCCTGTTAAATATAATAATAAAACATAGATAATTCCCCCACACAAAAATTCACTATGATCATTATTTAATTATTAATGATAATATTTACATTGTATTTACTTAATTATTTCAATAAACTATAATTTACAAGGTTGATATAATTTAAATAAAAAATTAAACCTTGATTAAATACTACCATAATAATTTCTATTAATTATATTGACTAGTCTTGATAATCACATGAATCAACAACCAATGAAAAATCCATCGATTAGAATATTTAATATTGTAATAATAAAAATATAAATCATAGCCAATGATATATATCCCAATCATGACTGGGGATAGATAATTCTATTGAGATGGTATGTGGAGTATGATATACTCTACAATACCAAATGTAGGATTGAAATAATATAGATACTGAATTAAGTATCTAATAATCCTCAAAATACAAGAGGGGGGTGAAATGTATTCTTTAAAAAATTCCTTTGGACATTTTAATGATAATTATGTTTTTAAAGACTCAGAAATTCCCTGGAAATTTTTTTTTCTTAAATTCATGGGAATTTTACAAGTCTGCAGTTTCTGACGGCGCCTGATTCCGAGGCCCAGTGTGCCTGAAATCAATTTCTGAAGTTTTGTTCTGGTACATTCAGTAAACGTATGAGCGGGATTTTATAACTTTTGAACTGGTGCTCGGAATTAAAAACCGAGGGCACCTTTGAACTCGCAGTGCCGATAATCGCTTAAGGAGTCCATCACCGTAGTGGCTTTTTAACAATATTCGATGTTTTTTATGAGATTTTCTAATTAAATTAAATAAAAATAAAAGTGTTACTTTTATTTTTGTTTGTGGTGGTTTAATCCTCCAAGGGGAGGTTGGAGGTGGGTCCACCCACACATAACCTCCCTTGGGAGGATATTTTTAGTTTGGGCCCACACAAGATTAAAACCCCATGTAACTCTCTTTAAGTGGGGGAAGAATTTTGAACTTCCCTCATTATGGTTACAACCCCCCATTATTAATTAATTTATCTCCTTCAATTAATTAATTAAAACCCCCTATTGAATTCCTTTGAATTCTTTTTCCAACAATAAAATAATGGGTTATCTTAACCCATTATTTTAGTTGGCGATCCTTTTTGGTGGAGCCTTTGAGAACTCTTGGAAGAACTTCATCATCTCCAATGAAGAATACTCCGTCTACGATGAAGAACGAGGATGATGCTCAAGCCCAGGATCGACGGCGTGTGACAGGCGCAATCTATGATGACATCTTATAATTCTTTTTATGCGCCTTCGACAAAGTTCATCGAAACGAGGTTGGTTGAATTCTTATTCATTTTCTTGGTCGTTTAAATATCGGATTATTTATACTGATTGATAACAACTTAACATGGAGAGCTCAGACCGCACGAACAAGGTCTGACCCCCCCCCCCTTTGTTGTTGTTCTCATTGTGTTGACAATGGAGGCAGAGCAATGGCAGCCGGTATCGGGCCGACCGAAAAGAAAACCGGCGGCACAAGGCCGCCTGGTCGCCTAGAGGGCGTGGCACCATCGTGCCGCGCAGAAGGGAAGATGTGGCCACGAGGAAGGTGGCGCGGCACCATCGCGCCACGCATTATAGATGGAGGTTGCGGCCAGGACGGGTCGTGGTGGAGGAGGCGCAGCGCCGTGCGGAGGGCAGCAGGACTGCGGCGCCATCACGCAGTGATAGAGAAGTCGGGTGGCCGGCCCAGCTAGCCATCGGAGGAAATGGAGGAGTGGGAACCTTAGGGTCCCGAGTGACCTGGACCGGCGCCATCTGCTGCCGGTTGGGGTTACCACCCAAATTGCTAAGCCTTTCAGGTGCCAGGGGGCGCGCGCCTCCCCCCTGGGCGATGCTAGGTCGGGCCTCCCTAGGCCGGGCCGCCCTCGGTCGAGCCGCCATCGGCCGGGCCGCCCTCGGTCGAGCCGCCATCGGCCGGGCCGCCCTCGGTCGAGCCACCCTCGGCCGGGCCGCCACGGGCCGGGCCGCCCATGGCTGAGCCCCCCATGGTCGGGCATCCCCCACGGGCCATGCCATTTCCTCAGACCGGGTCGGACCCATGGACCGGGTCAAACCCCAGTACGGACTGGGTGGGGTCTGGTCGGTTCGGGTGGGCCGGACCAGACCTGAACCCATTTTGATTCGTTTCACCTTTTCACCCATATCATGGGCTACGGGTGTCCAATCGATGAACCGGCTGCGGTGATGGATGTCTTAGAGATAGAAGGTTTTTTGACATACCCCACTTGAGGTTTGAACGTATTTTGGGTACGGACCGATTGGTTTGAACCTAAAAACTAACCGGGCCCCTAGAACGGATATGCCAATAACTCACAGACCGAGCGTCCGATTGATGCACCACCTGTCGCGTTGGGTTCCTTATGATGAGGCAAAACTTCGGGATACATCAACTCAAGACTTCGTGGTAGTTGAAGTATCGACACTAGGCTCGAGGATCGGACCGTCCCTGAATCGAGCATGTTGTGTGCGGAAACCCTATGGTTGGCTGCGACTGAGATGTTAGGATCCTACGTGGGTTTGAGAGTGATGAATTCTATACCGGGATCCTCCGGGGGTTCGACAGCGATGACTTTTGTACGAGGATCCTATGTGGGTTCGACAGCGATGACTTCTATACCAGGATCCTTTCTGGGTTTGACAGTGATGACTTTTGTACCCGGATCTAACGTGGGTTCTATAGCGCTGATACTGTTCTAGGATCCTACATGGGTTCGATAGAGGAGATGATTTAGTGTCTAAAACTAATCATCTCTACCCCTCTACATTAGTAGCATACCTATGTGAGATGAGTCTTGTCTTTCATTCGTTATCATTTAGATGATTGACTTTACATCATTTGAGGAATGGGTTGTGCTTGGGATCGAGTATTGGAGCCGGACTATTATTGGTAATTTAGTTATATGTATGGGCATATACCTACGTAGGGATGGTTGATACTTCTTGATTAAATATTTATACTGTCATTTATCCTTAGTGGATTCTGGGAGACCATTGGGGGTCTCGGGGTCCCCTGCTGAGTATTGTTATATACACCCCTTCATAGGCTTTGCCCGCACCTTGTTGTGTTCTGTCTAGACGAATGTCAGCAGTGATCAAGGCTGAGGGAGATGGACGAGAGGCTGGTCGGAGCTTGATTAGACGAGAAATACCTGAGGGAGGAATTGTTCGAGTTCTGTACCTACCCTTCAAGTAGGATTCCCCAGTGGACGATCCTGGAGCTATTTTCCCTTTTTACTTGTACTTGTAATTTTTGTTCAGTTGGGTTTGTATACTGGCCCACTTACTTTCAGAACACTTTTCTTTTCTATATTAGTACGTGTTTCTTCTACTGCTTGTGTTCAGATTTTGTATGTTATAGGTTTCAAGCTAATGCCTTCCCTTTTTATTGGGGGTTCACCTTTGGTGCTAGTCTCCAGCCCTTGGCCTATTGAAGGTGGGCTTGAGTTAGTCACGTCCTAGGCCCCGAGGATGGTTCGTGGGAAATTGGTATCAAAGGAGTTGATTCTACTGCAAAACATAGACTCTGATACTTTTAAATGGAAATAGTGTTAATTTTTTTGATTATGGTCACTAGTTTTGGGAAACCGGTGTTTGCGTGGAGACCGACGTATCCATAAATTAGGACTCTGACTTCTAATTTCCGACTCCATGAACGAAAACACTGATTGTGTTTGTGTTTCTTATGAAATGTTTTCTTTGTGATTACTTTGTGTCAGCTCATCAGGTATATTGTTTTGACTGTGGAACACCTATTTCTTTTCAGGATATCCCCACGTAGGCAGCCAATTAGGGTTCCGAGTTTCGTGCGAGATGGTATCCCACTGGGCGACAAGGCCTCTGTGAAGGGCCCCATCACAACGGAGGTACCAGTGGTACCACTACCCGCTGGGCCACTAATGACACTAGCTCTAGCAGTAGAGAGTGCACACCGTCTGAGTGTGTTGCATGAATTGTAGTCCTAGAGGCTGCCCAGGTTTAGTGGAAAGACAGACCCACAGGAAGCTGAAGATTGGTTGGAGGATGTTGTGAGAGTTGTCAGATTGGTAGGGACACCAGCCGACCTAATGGTGATCCTTGCCGTGAGTCTCCTACATGCATCCGGAGGAAGATGGTGTAGCCTGATGATCCAGGTGCAAGATGAGGCATCACTACTCTGGGCAGACTTTGAAAGTCTCTTCCGGTCAGATTTTGTTCCAGCCACCCTTCGTGCGGTGCAGATACATGGGTTACTGCATCTATAGTAGAGTAGCATGACGGTAGCTCAGTACTCAGTGAGATTCACCGACCTCTCGCGTTACTCCACGTATATGGTACATGACCCGTTCTTCTGGGCCCGGACCTTCGAGTAGGGACTCAGGCATGAGATTAGGGATTCGATGATCTCCCTCCACATCCCGATGCAGGAGGGGGTGCTGGAGCGAGCCCTTCTTGTGGAGAGATTTCTTGCGGAGCAGTCCCCAGCAAAGAGACCCACCACAGGGAGACACGTAGTGGAGTCTTCTTCTACTGGAAGTAGAAAAATGTCGCAGGGGTCCAAGCAAACCAGGCCATCAGGTGGGCGACCCCAAGATACAAGTTTAGTTGTGCGGGGCACACGAGACAAAGCCAGTCATACGAGGAGTAGGTAGTGCTATGCATGTGGCGGGCAGGGTCACCTGGCTTGTGATTGCCCGACCCGCCATGACGATGAGTAGAAGAAAATAGAGGGACCTCCCAGGAAACAGGAGAGGTTCAACCATGGTGGTTCGCTGGGAGCAGGATGACGTGGCAGAGGAGCTGGTCAAGCAGTAGGTGGTGCGTGAAGTTTCTAGGACTTACCACCACCACCACCACCAGGAGGTCCACCCCGACCACAGGGAGCTGGCAGACAGGGGCAGGCATAACTCTAGGCAGTCGAGGCCTACGACCATGGAGCACCTGAGATGATTTGAGGTACTATCTGTGTCTACCCCACCTTTGTTGTAGTACTTATAGACACAGGTGCGAGTCATTATTTTATTGTTGTTGCCTTCATTAGGAGCACGGAGATTCAGACGGATTCTTTGGCTCGATCCTTACGACTAGAGACTCCTATGGGAGTATACTTGACGATTATTCACTGGTTCCGGTAGTGTGAGCTTACTCTAGGAGGCGACAGTTTCGGCTGGGATCCCCTCATAGCAGCATCGAGGCCTTTCAACATCATCTTGGGTATGTACTGGTTATCCACAGTTCATGCTCAGATTGATTGTATTAGGTAGAAAGTACGGTGTGTCTGTAGGGATGGGATGAGGTTTACCTTCACCACCAACAAGGGAGACTTTGCAGCGTAGGATGAAATTACCCAGAGGAGGGGGTAGCCGATCACACATCAGTGGGCTAGCCTCATTATCGAAGTGGTTGATGTGAAGAGTCTGAGTTTTCCTGCTGTGGTGGATCAGTATGCTGATTTTTTCCCTAAATATGTTCCAGGACTACCTCCTTGCAGAGAGGTGGACTTCTACATTGTCATGAACCCCAAGACGACACTGATATCTACTCCATCATATATGATGGCTCCTGCGGTGCTTTATGAGCTGCAGGTACAACTGGAGGACTTGCAGGGAAAGAGATTTTTCTGACACAGTGTTTCACCCTGGGAATCCCTGATTTTGTTATCCAAGAAGGTGGATGGGAGCATGAGGATCAGTGTCGAATACCGTCACGTGAACCAGGTGACCATGAAGAACAAGTACCCACTTCTAAGGATTGATGATATCTTTGATCAGCTCAAGGGAGCACGATGGTTCTCGGAGATAGATCTTTGGTCAGACTATCAGCAGCTCAGAGTACGGGATGAGGATGTGAAAAAGACAACATTAATATGCTGGTATGGCCACTACATGTTCTCGGTTATGCCATTCGGAGTAACCAATGCACCAACAGTGTTCATGGGACTCATGAACATGATCTTTCAGCCATACCTTGATCTCTTGGTAGTAGTCTTCATCGATGACATTCTGATCTACTCAACTACCGAGGAGGATCATGCCAACCATTTGCGGATAGTACTGGACACACTCCGAGAGCACTAGATTTATGGTAAGCTCTCGAAATGCCAGTTCTGTATCCAAGAGGTACACTTTCTGGGACATGTCATCTTAGAGTCTAGAGTTGTAGTGGATCCAGTAAAGATCGAGGCAGTACTTGCTTGGGAGCCAACTAGGAGTGTGACGGAGGTACGGAGTTTTCTGGGACTAGCTGGGTACTATTGAAGATTTGTTCCAGACTTCTCTAGAGTTGCAGCACCACTTTCAGCATTGAAGAAGAAGGGGAAACCCTTTGTGTGGTCAGATAGATGCCAACAGAGCTTTCAGGATCTGAGGCAGTGGTTGACTAGTGCGCCCATCTTGAGGCTACCGGATGAGGGCGTTGGGAACATAGTTTACTGTGACGCATTAGGGACTAGACTCGAGTGTGTCTTGATGCAGGAGCGAGAAGTGATCATGTATAGTTCTAGGTAGTTGGGACAACATGAGAAGAACTACTCTACCCATGACGTAGAGTTAGCAGTAGTGGTCTTCGTATTGATGATATGGTGGCACTATCTGATGGGAGAGCATTTTATAGTCTACTATGACCACCATAGTCTTAGGTATATCTTCTCGCAGAAGGACATGAACCTGAGACAGTGGCGTTGGCTTTAGTTCCTCTAGGACTATGACTTAGAGATATTCTATACACCTAGAAAGGGGAATGTTTTAGCCAATTCTCTGAGTAGGATATCAGATATTCAGCTGCTAGGAGAGGTGACAGAGCATCTGGCTGCGTTACAGATATCCTTTGTGGATAGAGATGAATAAGCCTTTCTACAGTCTCTAACGGTCACTCCTCCACTACTTTAGTGAGTCAGAGAGTCACATCGTGGGGACTTTGACTGTGAGACGTGACGTTCTCAGATATCCACAGGGCAGGCAACTAATGGATTTTCTAAAGGTGGGGAGCACAACATTCTCTTCAGAGGATGTACCATGGTACCAGTTGCACTTCAGGAGGATGTGTTGAGGAAGTTTCACACATCTCCTTTAGCAGTACATCCAGGAGTGATGAAGATGTATCCGGACCTCCGACGATAGCACTACTGGCCAGGTATGAAGAAGGCAGTAGTAGAGTTTGTCTCATGATGCCTCACTTGTCAGCAATTAAAGGTAGAGCACTGGGTTCCAGCAGGCTTGGTTTATCCCTTAGAGGTCCCAGAGTGGAAGTGGGACAAGATATCCATGGATTTAGTGATGGGAATTCCATGTACATCTAGTAGACACGACTCTATCTGGGTGATTGTCGACTGACTCACCATGTCATCCCACTTCCTACCGATCCGAGAGCAGGGTTCAGTAGAAAGCCTGGGATGCCTCTACGTACGGAAGATCATACGGCTTAATGGTCTTCCATCGACGATTATTTCCGATCGAGATGCTCGTTTCACTTCCCAGCCATGGAAGGGGTTGCAGGAGGCTTTCAGGAACCAGCTTCGCTTGAGCACCGCCTTCCATCCTAAGATGGATTTTCAATCTGAGACCGGGGGGGGGGGGTGAATTGTATTCTTTAAAAAATTATTTTGATACCTTTAAATATTAATATGTTTAAAAATGTTAAACAAGGTAATTCACAGAACCTCTAGTTTTACAAACTTACTATATTATGGAAATATGAATCTGAGAAAGCAATTCCCGAAATGTGAATCTGGAAATAAATCTTAAAAAAGTCTACAAAGATAAAGATTCTACCTTAAAATTTATAGAATCTTACTAGATCAGAGTATACATAAATAAAGAAGTATAAGATAGTTATACTTTCCTCCAAAATCAAAATATGGCAGAAAACATGAAACAAAAAATAAACAAGTAGTAAGTCTTTTAACCCAAAGAGAAGGGTATCCAACAACCATGGATAAAGGTGCCTTATTTTATAATTTCAAGAAAGTATGTCTTACCCAAACCATGGTAAGCCCTCTATACGAAGATCGGAGTCTGTCTTGCTATCCCCGCAAGCCATCAACATCAATGTAGTCAGCACCTCTGTCTTCTATAGCAATGAACTCCTCGAACTTTAAGGTAGTCGGGACCTCTGTCTTCCTCAGCAAGGAAGTCCTCGAACTTTAAGGTAGTCAGCACCTCTGTCTTCCTATCCCCGGAATCCCTCAAACGTAATCATCAACATTCAGAGTCGCACAAAGAAAATCTGGACAAGGTTTTTAGTACGCAAATAGCAATACAGGTCTCTCTATAGAAGTCACTTCAGCAGCATGTAATTTCTTGATTGATCAACTTGTTGTGAGCTCTTTCAAATGAGATTCTATTTATAGGAATAACACCAAAGGTCGGCTCCCTCCTCCAACGGTCATATTTTTCCTTGATTTTCAGAGGGACCTATACACATGTCACTCTAACAATGGTTAGTTAGTAACTGAAAGCACGACATCGTCTTATGAAAAAAAAAAGTGTAAGCAAAAATAAGGTCACATAACTAAAATCAAATATTCGGAATGTAAGAAAATAAATGTTCGGAGTCTAACCAAAAACATATTTAGTGTATATAATACAAGGATATTCAGATTATATTTTATAAGGAATTCAGAAGATAAACTCTATAGTATTACGAAGTCTGAATTTCAAAGAAATTCAGAATCTGGATTTACAAAGTTGAGTGTGAGAGTTCATGAGAATTCGGATTCAGAACTTACAAAGTTCGGAGTTAGAGTTCATGAGAATTCGGAGTCAGAAATTACAATGTTCAGAGTCAGAGTTCAAGAGAATTCGGAGTCAGAAATTACAATGTTTGAAGTCAGAATTCATGAGAATTCATAGTCAGAACTTACAAAGTTCGGAGTCTGAATTCAAAGAACTCAGAGTCAGAACTCAGAATCAGAACTTAAGTATTATATGATTCTGAGTATTTAGACATGAAACTGAATTTTACATTTAGGCAAGATAATGAACAATGAACAATATGGTGAGGATAAATTTCCATGGGGAAGGAAAATTTTCATTAAGAAAGTAAAAACATAGGATAAATGAAATTTTCTTTAAGATAAGGTGTTTGTGATTTTCAAAACAAGAAGGAATGGTAGAGTCATTAGGAAACCTTATTGACTCAACTATCTCCCTGAAGTATGAAGGAATGGAAAGGTCATAAGGAAAACCTTATTGACTCAACAAATTCTATATTCAATGCATAGATGATAAATAAAAATGTTTCCTTTAAAAATTACTAGTATTTTCATTTTCTGATTATTCAATAAAGTCAACTTTTTAAATATCGAGTGAGATTTACATGTAATTTTCTAATTTTTGATCTATACATAAGAAAAACACTGTACACAATTTATATAAGCGTCTTCCCTTTGATAGAAACTCAATATATATCATATTTAATATATTTTGAGTAAAAGTAATTAATATATAATAAATTTTCCATTTCAATAATATGATACATGATATTTTATTATCTCTAATATAATATATGTGTTTTTTCATTAGTTGAATTATCAATATATATCAAATTCTTATATTATTATGATACATAATATGTTTCACTTAGTAAAATTTTCAAATTTTTCTATATAAGGATCTTTGTCATTATGTTTTCAATTTTACATTGTGAAAATATAATCAATATTTATACATAATGTTTTCCTTCTAGATTATTCAACATACATATGATTTTATGCATTAATAAAATTCACATCAAAGTGAATTTATTTCTTTTCAACTTAAAATAGAAGATGTTTCAAATAGATATTTTATAATAACATAATAATAATTAAAAATAAATATATATATATAATAACATTGTAAATAACAATAAATAAATGAATAGAGAGTTTTGTAATTATGGAAGAAAATAAAATTTTAAAGATCCACTTAATATTCAACACATTTTTTATAATTAAAAACCTTATTGAATAAAAAAAATAGAAATTTTCTCCAATTTTTATATGAATTATAACAAATTAATTCACATTAAAATAAAAAGAAACAATATCATAAACATCTCTTCACCAAAATAAAACTTCTAAAAAAACATAAAATCTCCCCAAAAGATAATAACCAATGACAAATTAAAAAGTAAAAAAGCATAAAAATTAAATAAAAATTAAAATAAACAGAACATAATAAAATTTTAAAAGTATATATCCCTCTAAACCTAGAAATAATAAATTGAAATGTCATCTTTTAATAAAATAAAAAAAATAATTGAAAACAATAACACCCCGCCCCCAATCAAAGATTTATCTTTGTTAAAAGACATGATAATTAATTTTACCCAACATGAAATTTCATATATAAAATCAAATCGAACTACAAGGATATATTAAATAGTTAATTATATTAATATAATTATAAAATATTTTTAATTATTTTAAAAATAAATAAATGTTATCTTCATGCTAATAAAAACAACAATTAGATGATAAATAGATACACACTAGCCACATAAAATTACTCATAGTTATCCTCATTATATAATATTATATAATAAAAATATATTAGGAATGGATTATAGCCAAAGAAAATTACATGACATAGAAAAAATAACAGTTTAGTTTCAACTTATATCTTCACTCTATCACTGGGAACCTAAACTGAGTGAAATTTTAAACAAATTAAACTTATCAATGATGTAAAAGGTGAAAATAAAGTATAACCAAGTGGTTTTATAAATTTATCACATTTATAATAAGAATAATGAATAGATTATTCACATTTTAAGAAATATATAGTACAATAAAAACCCATTATTTTACTTATATGAATATATTTTCTATATTGAGTCGAATGATCAATGTTATCCTTTGAAACAACATTTCTAGGCACAAACAATTTCAAATAGTCTATTTTTTTCTATAATTTTTACTGACTAACTTATTACCTTGACATTTTATTTCTTTAATTTATTCGAAATCATTAAAAAACTTCTCATTAGTGGATGGAGTAGTATTCATTAAATTTTCATTTTTTCATTTAGATTCTTATCCTATTTCATTAATCTAAATTTATTATCCTTCATAATAGTAAAATTATCTATTTAGTAATCTTCATCCTCGGGGGGAAACATTCAATTTTTTTTCTCCATATTAATCATAATCAATTCATAATTAATTTTTTTTTCTATTTAACAACTTTCTTATATTTTATTTTGAGTGGAAAGTGTATGGTAATCATTTTCCCTTTTTATTATTGAAACTTATCATACAAAATAATTAATTCCCCATTACATGGATAATATCTATATAAGGTATGAGGTGTGTAAAATGAATATATTATGTTAATAGTTTTATCCATGATGAACACAATACATAAATTTTTCTTACCCTCATAAGTTAATGTATAAAATCCCAAAATATTTTTATTTATTAATTATTAAATTTATACTTGTTATCTTCTTACTAGTACTATTTATTCTCAAGTTTCCATGATTTGTATATTACATGAACAAAGGGTCTCCTGATTCAACATAGTTTATAGAATCTTTAGTGATTCTCTTCCTAGAATCATTTTTTTGAAACATATTCGACATCCAAACATCAAAAAAATAAAACACCACCCAATATGTTTTATTATCTGAGGAAACTTTTAGATTCATAAATAGATATATAAAAAAATTCTGTAAGAATATAAATAATTAGAACTACTATGGTTTTTCTAAGATACAAAATCCTAGGAATATATCATGGATATGGTAGATACGTGAGTGGTGGGGGATTATAAATCTTAAAATAATCCATGAAATTAAAATAATATTTTCTTAATTAGGTGAATTACAAAAATAAAACATTAAAGAATAAATAAAAGCAATAATGCGCACAAAGTGTATGAGAATATTACATTAAATAAGTTAACATAAAATGATTATGATAGTTTTGATCTATACAATCATACAACTACTCTTAACACTCTTAACCCCAGGGTATAGATATACACAAGATATATCCTTTAACAATAGTTGTTGAAAAAACCTAGCCTTCTACAAATGATTTTAACCAGAACCAAACTATATATGGGATAAAAATTAACCCATGAATTTTTATAGATAATGACTAACCATATACTGATCCTTTTGAAATATTCAATCATAGTCTTGTGACTACATTTTGGTCATGTGGTAAAATGGAGTCAATCTACTGTAATGAGTTTTTTACCAATACATGAGACATATGAATGGTGACATTTAAAATTAACATCTATAATGATGTGATAATTTACAAAGAAACCATTTTATGTTATATATGGGTATTTGATATAGAAAATTTATCACATTCCATCTATTCAATATAATTATGTAGTTTAAGAAATATATAATTTTAATGAATCAATGTTTCCTCACATTAGGATTCACCAGTGTAGTTTCTTGACTCTTCCCCTCAAGTATAAGTAGATTTGATCCAATTAAATAGTAAAATAAAACACCACTAAGATCTATTCAATAAAAATATTCAATTAATTTATATAATTAAAAATTATAATATTCATGTGGATTTTCTATAATTCTATGAATATTGTTAATGTACATGACTATAAAAATTCGAATAAACATCTGAATCATTATTAAATTTCCCCAAAAATAATTTACATTTATCTCTTTAACTAATCCTAACAATAATATGAGTTGGTGTCCTTCAAAAAATAACACCAATAGAAATTTAAAGATCATAATCCTAGAAATATTATTCATAGTGAATGTTTTATCAAAAATCATAGTTAGAAATAAATAATTTACTATGTAGTACATTGATGATATGTAACAATTTTACCATATAAAAATCACAATCACCTGCATATTCCGATTCATCGTTAATTTTAACTTCTTTAATATCTATAGAATATAACTTTTAAAATTATAATTTCAGAAAAATATTTAAGGAAACCATTCTACATGACATAAATAAAAAACTTCCCTTTATAAAAATATCAATATAATTCATACATAATATATTTTCATAAGAAATGAATAATTTTTAATATATTTTACTTTACAGAAATCTAATACATAACATTTTCATCAAATCAAAATTGATATGTAACTTTTTCTCTATAGTATAATTCTCAAGATGTAAAAAATTATTTTATTTTAAAGATATGTAATATTTTTAGCATAGTCAAATTTTTGAAAAATTCATACATATATATTTATTCAATTTTTCAAATTCATCATGAATTTTTTTATTACTTAAGAATTTTGAATTTGTGAAAATTAAAACATTGTCTGTATGTAATATTTTTTTATAGCTTCATTATTATACATAAGACTCTAGATTCTAGTAAAAGTCCTATCAGTGTAACCATATTTCTTTTTTTTCTAATAGTAATGTAAAATTCAAATTAAAATATATGAATAAAAATAAAAATAAGTAATAAAATATGAATAATATTAAAGATAATAATAATAATAATAAATAAAAGACAATATAGTTATCTAAATGTCAAAATAAATAATTAAAGTGGCAAGGATCCAATCAATAAATTTTTAATCTATGGTAGGAAATCATGTATTTTATTCCTATAATTAAAAATACCTTGATTCATTTTATCATAGGATATATAATGACATATGAAACTTTTGTCTTGGATATAACTATATATTATATTCCATTTTATCCCCTTTTAATTTCCATAATGACCCATATTTATTGATACGAAACCATAGTGTCTTAATTTTCTTCTAAATGTTCTCTTCCCATATTACATAATAAATACCTTGAGTTTCCAAGTCACTATAATTAATCTATGGTGATATGTAATTAGTGTATAAAATACTAAAGGACCTCTTTATTTGGTTTTGATGAGTAAACCCCATATTTGGAATCTTTATTCCTATCCAATGTCATGTTATCACTCAAAGGGGAAGATCCTCTTTCACCATGTGCCCTAATTTTTATGTTTGGATATAGTCATTCATATTAATTCAAAAATAAACATTATTATTATTGCTTAATAGTATGATAGTTGGTTTTTTATTTAAAATATTGTTGGTGGTTTCTGAAGACTATTCATTTTTAATTCACTAGTCTTAATTCAGATAACTATAGATGTTATTTACATCTATTTCATCCCTAGTTAAAAAAGAATTTAAATAATTCTATCTCACATTCCCACCATTTGGTTTTTTATATATCTCAATTATACCATGAACTAAGTCCTAATACTTCATGAACCTCTCCTCAAGGTTGTCTATAAAAAAACTAAGACCGATATTCACATCTATTTTACCTATCCCCTATTGTTAAATACACTTCCTAATCATTCGGCCAAATATGTATGACCATAATGTTTTTAATTATTTGTTCAAAGATATATGACCTCAAAATTCATATTTTTTGGTCAAGTATATTCAAACATAAATATCATCCACATTGGTCAAGTTATATGACCATAGAAATCCAAAGGGAGGGGACACATTACTCATCTTGCTAGAAACACATGAGTTGAATCTTGTGATAACCATGAGTCCCAGATCACATTGAATGCATGTTATAAAAACTAGGAAAAATTTAGAGTGTGTGGAAAATAAAAAAGAAAAATTATAGTTATGTTGAAAGGCCACAATGGTGGGTCTGAGAAAAAGAAATGTTTCTCACACCCTCTCAAGAATTTATAAAAATTTATGAAAAAAACTACAAGAACTTGTGGAGACCACCATCTGAACTATAAAATAGTTAATCCATGCACACTATGCCTATGGATCAAGAAACAATATGAAATTTCTTTTCCTCTCTCATACATATTTGTTAAGATGGTCTATATAAAATGAAAAAATATTTAATTTCTGGGTACATGATCCCTCTTGAGAATTGTTCCAACTATGAAAAATAAATTCCATATTTAAATAATGTCGATTAATTTAATAAATTTTATCTGAATAAAAATTCCTTAGCATATGCTTGGTAAATCTGGTATATATCCAACTCTCTTATATCTATCTAATATCATAGGATTATGAGGAAACTGAACATTTAAGTCTTTTATCTAATAAATTATCCTATAATTATAGGGATACTATGAGAATTATATGTGTATTGGATTCCTATATCCATCCAATAATAATATCCTTAAATATTATCAATTAATTGAAACCCTTTGTCATCTGACTGATATTTTTTGAGATTACGATTTACTAAATCCATCTCTATTTAATTTTAGAATTGAATTAGATATTATTACATTAATATTTTTGAGTTTAATGGATTATCAATAATCCTTAATTAAAGAAAAAATAATTCATGAAATTAAAAATGGTTATGATATATGAAATTTTATTTAAGAAAAAAATAGAGGAACATCCAAAATACGTACACTTCCTATGAAAAATTTATTTAAAATGAAGAATATCAATAGAATAAGGCTACAAAAAAATTATTTAATTAAAACTCCGAATTATCTATTCTATAGTAATGATAATAATTTTATTATTGAATATCAGGTTTCTTGGAAACCTATACTTTAGAAAACACATGTAGTTGCTGAATTCTCATATACATTACTTGAATTCTACTTTCGATAGTTACAACCTCAACTTCTATGCTCACCGAAAATGATTTCATTAAAAAAATGATAGATTCACATTTCTTTATCCATAAAACAATAGTAGTAATGGAACCATGGAATTGAGATTCACCTTCCCTTTATTGATTCAAAACATAATCTCTATGAGTTTTTTAGTGGTGGTTTATGGACTCACATTAATGATGGTTCTGGTATTGAGTTACAATCACTCCTAAATAACAATAATTTAATGGAAGATTGTATAAAATACTTATAGTTGAATCCTCTCACTTATATAACAATAAAGAATTTATGAATGAGATATGTTTTGTTTCAATTTTCATTGATTAGAGTATGAGTAATTAATGAAAAATAAATATTGGGCCCTTTCTTATATTATTCGATTCATATCATAAAATTCAACATTAAGGTCTGCTTAATCATTTGTGGCCAGAATTTACGCTAGGATGATGACCATTATTGAAGTGGTATGTGGAGTTAATAATGTTTTGACCATAACTAAATTTATAATCCATCTACTGAAAGGGTTTCACTTTAATGGAGTCAAATCAACATGAGTTCCATGACCATCATGGATACCAGACACCCTTGATGAGGTTATGTGGGAGTATTGATTCCTATATTTAAATCATGTGTTTCTGACATTTAATGAGGTGGATTTTATTCCATAACATGATATGAAATTTAAAATGTATAGATTAGTACCAAACATAACATATTTGAATTCTTGGTTAGTCTTTGAAATTTGATTAACTCTTTTGCTTTTTAAAGAATCCAGCATAATGAAATAACCTCTGCATTACAAATCCTTAGGAAATTTTTTTTGGATCTATAGGGAAATACACATATCCTTGGGGTGTTTCCCCTTTGATTTTCATCTCAATAGTGTTTAGTCCCTGATCAATCATACTCTGAGGAAAAATGAATTATGGTATCAATTGGTGGATGATTTATTGGAGTGTTGATGAATTTATACAACAACATCAATCATATTTATTTAAGACTATAGGATATTTCTATTAATTCACTATATAATATAGATAGGGGTTCATTTTCCAGACATATCAAAATGAAAGTATAATTAGTATACCATATAAAGCCGAAAAATTAAGACTCCATAAACTAAATATGAGAGAAATACATCTGAAAGAAAATTGTGGATGATCGATTATCAATTGTACCAATAACATCATACATAATCGTCCCAAATATTGATTAATAATTGTTAAATTTAAACTATTAATGATTACCTATACAATGGTGTATGTGTTATAAATCCATGGTCAATATAAATAATAATAAAATGTACAAACAATTTGGTCATAAATATAGACATTGAATCTAAAATGGTTCCCCCAAGATAACCACATTTGAGATATGTTTCTATCCAACCATGCAAGAATTAAATCGCATTATAGGTACTATGAAGATTTTCAACTATTCAACATGAACCATCACATGGTTATATCTACTCAAGGATAGTATGATAAGTTCCACCTACCTACCTTATACTAGTCATAAAACCATAAAAAAGGTGATGTCCCTTAGAAAAAGGAAAGCACCATGGATCAGTAATATCCAACCACTAACAAACATCACCCAACTTATAAAAAATAAAGATAATGAATTAACTAAGATCTATTTTGATAATTATTTCATATATTATCCATCATAGATAGTCTAATGGTAGGTATTATGAGTTATGTTGGCATGTTATGTTTGACAGGTCCTTGGTTTCTTTGTCTTGGATTTTCCCCTTCGACTTTAGAAATATATTGAAGAATGTATTGAATGTGATATTGTTAAGCAGATGAATTTATTTATTTATCCTTTTTTGACCAAATTTAATAAATATATCAATTAAATGTATGGTTTTTCATTGTTATCCCATTAATTATAGTAAATTTGGAACTCATTATAGATTATAGCAATGAAGGGGATTCTCCAAATTATTAATGTGTCTCATAGACTCATGACAAGTAACCTATTTCAATGGTGAAATATATTGGTTTTATAACACCATAAACTAACCATATTGGGTATAAGATAAATATTATATTAAACTAATAAATATGGAATCCAAAATTACTCATATAAGATGATTTACCTCAAATGGTTCTCAAATTCAACAAAACTTTTATGCACCCAATACAGCGATGAAATAAATTTAAAGATATTCCCCCAAGGTTCAAGACCCCATTAAATAATTAGCCTTTTTCATTGGAATTTAATATAGGATGTTTTGAGTTTGATTTTAATGAATGGGTTGTTTTTGAATTTGTGGCCTTTTATCCAATACCATTAAGGAGTGAGTTAAGAAAATAGGTTTTTCTTAACCAATTTCAGAAATGATTTTTTTATCAAGATACATGTTCATCCGAGTGACATATTATGATGATTAAATCCATATGAAAGGAATGAAGATGTTTTATTCTGTAACTAGTGTATGTTTAAGTATACTAAATACATATAAAGGAAACCTAACCTATAATGGGAAATCAAAAATAATTGGTCCAATAGGATATTAAGGTTCATGATGATGCATCTTGATATGATTTCCTGAACTAATTCAATATCAAATATTATTTTCCTAGAATATGGAGCTAAAACTTCATTTGGGACAATGTTAATAGGTAACACTATTTAATTATCATGAAAATGATCAAAATATGATCCAATGTTTTAAAGAGTAATTAAATAGAAATAGATATGGGAGTAAAGGAATGAAAGGATACATAAGATTTAAACAGACAAAAATTTAATTAGGTGTAGTTTTTCATCTAGGTCATCATTCATATCTATATCGTGGAACACAAATATTTTCACCTATTTACTAGTGGTTAGAATCAATGAACCTAGAATAGTTCACACAAAACTGTTTAGCTTGATGAGAGTGCCTAATTCAATTATGTAACATGGGTCCCTAAATCCAGGGTAACACTAAGACTCACCAAGAAAAAAACATGCACTAGGGTAACATAGTGGAAAATACAGAGAATTATCTAAAGGATTATTTCAGGTCTTAAGTGTATGGTGACAAGGTAGTCCCCCATTATTTATAAAATACGAACATGCACACCACGATTCTATATAGGATTTCAGATCACTGGGTCGGATACACAACTATATTTATACTAGTTATCGTGACTACATATAAACCTACATATACCTACCTCTCAAACCTTGGTGCGTACGTGAAACCATGTTTATGAAAAAGTAATATTTTCCTCAAAATTAAAATTATTATGGGTGTATTTGATAACATTCCCATTTCATTAATGGATGGATTCAATAAAGAATATGAAAGAATTATAATATTTTTGAAGGATGATGAATAATTTAGCACCAACACATCATGTCCTTTTCAACAGTATAGAGGTAATTTCCCTACTTCCCCACAAAATATATTTGTGCGCATTTATCTTAGCACCGTGTCCCACACCCTTATCTTATCATGCATGCACTATGTTTCATGATCATATGAAATAGAAGCCCAATTCAGTTACAACTGGTTTTATAGGTTCCCAACCCTCTTACTTATATAATGACCCCAACATTCCTTTTAAAAAAAATGTTTTAGAGGATAAATCTGTACATAATTTGATTGGAAAAAGTAATTTTTTTCGTACCCAATCCTTTTAAACGTCCCCCAAGGTGATTTTCAGATAAAAACATAGGGGTAAATGAATGGATTTAAAGATTTTTGTGTCTGTTGATGATTAATGTCTTTTAAGAGGACACGTCAACTAGGTCATCACTGATATTAAGGCTAAGGACCCTAGTTAAGGTTAATACCCAATAACTCATGGAACGACCTATTGGTGCCAATGTTTTCGAAAATAGAACTATATTTAATAGCTTTGGGCTATATATATGTACCCATTCACTCAAGTAACCAATATTGGTTTATTCACCACATTTTAGGTCACTTAAAGATCATACCTAGGTCCTTGTAAATAGGGATACACCCAATTCATCTGACTAGGAACCCTTGTGCCTAGTTCACTCAAATAGGCACCATTTCACCAAATTCACCAAAAAATGAACAAATTCTCCCAAACACCTTACTATTGGTCATTACTAGCTTCTAATACACTTATACCATGATATCAAATCATGCCATGATAATAAGCCTTTACCCACCTAGGATTTATCTATGACATCTAGAAAAACAAGATAGGGTCATGCATATAAGCGTAGCTTAACTCAATCATATATTCCCTTGATAATGGGAATTAAAAATAATATAATATATCTCCACTGGTTTCCTCTTGGATCAATAATATCCATCATATATATTGAATCATGTATTCCCATTATAATAAGTACCTTTTTACTTTAGGGAACCTATGAGAGATTTTATGTCTTTCCCATCTTGTCTCAACGAGATCATAGATTTTTAAATGGATCTAAATCCACCTAGGAATAAAATTAGTATTTATTTAATATTCATAGTCAATTAATGATATATGATGGTTAATGGACCCCTAAAAAATTATAATCCCCAACCTACCTTCACTTGACTCATCAGTAAGGTTTAATATAGAAAGGATAGCTCATGTATAATTCCTAAAAAACCATTTCTGGGTCCCTCTAACCTAGTAGTCCATTCCATATGACATTAAAATAGTCATAATAGTTCATTTTCATATGACCTTAAACTACAATATTACATGGTCCTTCTTTCAGGACCTTAAACGGAATATCATTGGTCATGGCATCTTGAAATGATAAGGAACCTTATTGATCCTTAGAGTATGAACTAAAATAGAATATCATTTATCATGATTTTATAACCATAAATGAAAAATAATTGGTCATGGAGACACCACCACAAAAGGAAACACACTGTTCCTTTACATATAATTGTAAATGTATTGAAGTATCTAATTAGAAGGAACTGAACTATATTGGTTTTGATTCCATTTATTAGGATGAATGGCTATCACTTCTCATTGGATAAATCTGAATGGCTATATACCAACAACCTCCTAAGAGAGTGATAAATTCCAAAGTTCCCTGATACATGAATTTAAATGGAATCATAACAAACTAATGAGGGGGGACATTAATAAAATACCAGATAAATAAATTTTTAGATCAATGCATGGACTTGACATATTATTTTAATGATAAGGGTAATTTGTATTTTTCAAAATGAAGGATTTTTAAAAAACATCTAAAATATATAATAGAGTCTAAATATGGGAAATAATACCTTTCATGTGATATCCCATCATCAAATCCTCTTGACCTCGATATATATTTTATGTATAATTACTGGATCCTAACATCTTCTCACCTTTGAAAAGTAGGAACAACAAAAGAAAAACATTAGTGAGAATATTTGGGGGAATAATGGTAGTAAAAATATGATAAAAAAATTCCATCTAAGATTAAATTATTTAATATGTTTATATTTTAAGTATAATGTATCTATTATTTACATGGTTTTATTCTTCTTATAATGAAATGATATCCATTTCTTTTATATGGATTACGTTATGAAGGGATAATGTTTATGAGACCCATTTTATTATTTGGGTTATAATGAATTATTGATTATTATTTTATGGCACAAGTAAGAATGATTTCATTATGAGATGGGTGGGATCTATATCTCCCTCCAACGAATTGGGTAATGATTTATAACTCATGAGATAGACATGGCTGGAACGGAAAGTGAATCCGGTTCCGTAATACAGGGCTGGAACGGCAAGTTAACCCGGTTCAGTAATGGACTTTGTCCACTATGACGGTCTTGGCAGCAATGCCTTGGCTACTATGGAAATCATATCATGTGCTTAATGGCTTCCACAATTACATGTTTTATTCCCATGATATTTTATCATGATTAATGTTCTTTTATAATCTATGACTTATGTACTTCCAATATTTATTTCATTTGTCAAGATTTTTATGTTTTATGTTCAAGTTTTTAATTTTAAATGTTTATGGATTATTTTTAAGTTCTCCATGTTTACCCTTATTGAGCATTTGAGATCACCCTTTTTATGTTTTCTTTTCCCCATGATATAAAGAATGTTTTTAGGTATGAAAACCAAAGGGTATGATCCTTATGGGAGATGTTGAAGATCTTTCACCATGATTAGAAGATTATGTTCCGAGTTTCCAAAGAAAATAAACTAATACCAACTTTAGGTGTATATTTTTTTCATGTATTAAGTATTCCGAAAAAGTAATGTATTGTCTATCTATGTCAAGCGTTGGGTCTCTTCAGTTGGTATCAGAGGGTTGTATAGTGAACCATTGGAAACTTGGATGCAAAAACATTAGTCAGATCCCTAGAGATATTTCTATAGTATGTCTAGGGATATCCATAAGGTTAAGTATAAAGTATAGGTTATAATCCTAGAATTAAGATAACGATCATGAGTAACCTAGGATTAAACCTTAGATGTTAGAGATTGAACATACCCCCCTGGATTATGTTTTTTTCCTATAATAATTTTTTCCTATCACACTATTCTTTTTGGGTTTTAGAATATGGATGGAAACAAGAAGATTCGCGATAATGGAAGATGTGATGGACAATGGAATGATATTATCCTTGAGAAACCAAATGAAACGAGATTTGAAAGTCCATACATCATTATTATGCCTAATAAGAAATCTCATAATATGATCAATAATCTCAACTTTTTTAAGTTTCATTACTCAAGTAATAAGTGAAAGATGAAGTTTCATGATGATCATAGAGGAAAGAAAGTTCAATTTCCATCATGTATATCATGTGGTAAGATACATCAGGGAGAATGTTTCAAAGGAACTGGAAGATGCTCTGGGTGTGGAAAAGAAGGACACAAAGCCAGTAAGTGAAAAGGAAAAGGTTTAGTTAACACCATGGACAAAGATAATGGTATTGCTAAGACATCAACAATGGTTAAATGTTTTAAATGTGGAATGTATGGGAATTATGAAAACCAATTCCATAAGGGAAAATATCTTGAAGAGAATCAGTATGGTCGTATGAGTAGTAATTATGTTTATGATGATGATGAGACTACAAATGATATATGAGATGAAAGAAGTGTTCAGGAATAAGATGATGAAGCTCGGTCAATGGTTTAAGAAGGTAGTGTAATGATTGTGTGTTTATCTAGAGTTATGTTAATGGTACTATGGAATAAAGAAACATCTAAGGATTGTTACACTATTGTTTTTCCTAATATATTTGAAATTATATATTGAATGGTACCGGTAACCATGAATGGTTATTCAGATATTTTTTGAAAGAAGATTATATGTGCATAATGAATGGATACATAGAAAATAATTTGTTTTATAGTATTAATGATCTCATCATTGATATAAGGACAAAGTGACATCATGGTTTGAGTATATAGAAATTTTGGGATTTTGGTATGGGCTAATAGTTAACTTTTGACAGTATTCATGTTTTCACTAAGGTTCATTGGGTATTCATTTTTCGAGAGAATACATGATTACGGTACTCACATGTTTGGAATGTGACGAACAAGATATATCGTATGATAAATGATGGTATTCACATGCTTGGTTGATGAGATTTCTAGTAATCGTTTTCTTTATACTACAAGCTTGGATAGAATTATTTTGGATAAGCCTAATGATTTGAAATGGATTATGTTGGACATAAGATAATATTGTTTAAGGATAGAACGTTTTTTCAATATTATTTTGGGAATGTTATAATAGTGTAGTTTTAGTAAATAGATAAACTGAAGGACAGACGAAAACCCGTGGTGTCAGACAAGGCTGTGGGAATTGAACCCACAATCGATGTGTGACAGGTCTTTATCGCCTACCACTAGCCTACAAGAAGTCCCTAGTTAGTAGAAATTAGATTTATTTTATTAAGCGATATGATAGTTGAAGTATAAGTCCATTGTCGGAATCATATACGGTTAATATCACCATAGATGGACTTATGTATATTTAATAAATTTTGTTAACTTTTTGAGACAGATAGAATAACCTATAGCATGATCTACTGACACTTCAAGAATGACAAATTCATCTTCATTTCTTTAATAAGGGATGAAGTGGAAATTGTTAATGGAATGACCAACGACGACATTACACTGAAATCAAGTAAGTATTTACCCTTATGAAAAAATTCATTAACATTTGGGAGAGGAACATGAAAACAAAATGTTTTCCTAGTACCCTCATATCGGATGAGTCAGATGGTACCTTAGATCATCACAATTTTATGGCTTTGTGATTGTTGGATTTTTCACAGCCATGTTCTCTAACACTCTCTATCAGAACTTGATGTTTAGATTTATCTTCCATATCCATATTTTCACCTATGTTCTCTTATGCGGAAACCCAGTGATGAGTTAATTTGAGTGACCTATATGTTTCATACTTCACTTTTTAAAATTAAGTTTTAGTATTCCTTTTTACGATGTGGGTTTCTATGAATGAAACATTCATGTAGTAAATGATTTATAACCCCAATGAATTTTGAGGGCGAAATTCATTTTAATGGGGGTAGAATGTGACACCCTGAGATTTTATGAGATATACTCTTTTTCTATTGTACGCTACACCATGATTATCTTGTGTTATATGCAACACCGTATTAGTTTGCAGTATACGCAACACTGTTCTTGGCTCGTGTTACACATAATTTCAAGTTCGTTTTGTGGAAATTATTCTATGCAACATTATGTATAGATTTTGTTTAATGTACAAATGAAATTAGTTTTGATTATGTTATACGCAACACCAAAATGAGCTTCCACTACACGCATCCCTGACTTTGCTTACATTACACACAATCTTGACCTTCCTTGATAGCATGTGTAGTACGCAATATCGGGTTTCACTAAACAACGATATGTTATATAAACTAGCCATTATGAATAGTAATACCCATTTTTTTGAAATTTTATAAATTTAATATTTCAAAATGGACTTCATTTTTGGATTTGGAATATCCAAATTACCCTACAGTTAATTTTTGGTAATTTTCCGAAAACATTCAATTTTTGATGAATAGTGAAAACACAGAGTTGTTGGTTAAAATCAACTTTTTATTTAAATAATAATTTATTTTATTTAAATTTATTTTAGGTAAAAATAGATACATAATACTTATGTACATTCAATTTAATTCATTGGAGTCATTTTATAATAATTTTAGATACATAAAAATTTTATTGAACTTTTTACCATCTTTTACCCACCTCCTAGGAGAATTTGAAAATTTACATAAAACATAATTTTACAAATTATGTGAGTGGAATTTAAAAACTCCAAGAGACACAGTTTATATAAGTAAGTAAAATGTTGTTAAATAAGATAAATGTTTTTGTGAATAGTAACTTTTTACTTTTATTTTCCACGGTTAAATGTAAATAGGGTAATTAAGGATAAAAATGATATTATTATTACCATAACACATGTACTAATTCTATTGGATAAGTGTAATTCGAACATAAAAACCTTAGGAATAGAATATTACCCTTTAGGTCCACTTGGATTAGATTAGGACATTTATTATTATTTTATTTATAGAAGAGTTAAAATAGTTAAAATCAAGGTTTAATAACTAAAACATTTTTAATATAGGATTATACATAAGAAAAACTCGACTATAAATATTCATTAGAAATATAAAATATTTCCTACATAATGGTATTTTATTCATTATTTTTAGACATTATATAAGTTAATTTATTTATGACACAATGATGATGTAGTAATTGCCTTATTAATGAAATATTAACAGAATTGATAGTATAAATACCCAAATAAATGTAATTTGAGGATTTTTATGAATTACACTAATTTTATAGATTAATATAACATATGAGGGTTTGTTATATGAATTTTTTTCGGAGTAATAATTATTTTATGGATTTCTAAAAAACAAAATACCAAATAATGTCAAAATTGACATAAAAGAGTTTTTTCAAACAAATATTATCTTATTAATTGATATAATGGTCCTATAAATCTAAGGTTCGGCCAAAATACTTATATAATAATATATATAACATTAAGGAACCAATTGGGGTTCTATTGGCAGTTTATAGTATCTTTATCAACCATATAGTGTAATAATACGAGAAAATATGGAAAAAGTTAAATTATTTAACTTAGAGGTAAATCTAAATGATAAGGTTTAAATGGTAACCTAAACTTGTCTAAAACCTGTTGTATGAGAGGATTTAAGTCCATAACCACCCTAACCTCAACATAAGTCACTTTATAGCCATTATAAACCGATTCTGAATTTATTATAAAATAATATTTTAAGTTTTTCCTAAAGTGCCCCTCACCTCTCTTATAAAACGGCACTCCCTCTTCTCTATAATTCACACCTCCAAAGCCATTTTTCTCGGCCAAAACCTGCCCAAATAACCTTTCAACTGTTCTCCCTTCATCCTACAGGCCTTCCTTTAGTTAGAAATCCATCCTAAGGAGCCCTTTTGATCAAATCAAAAGGAAGAACCCGAAGAAGAGGTAAATATCTCACCACCTATTTCAAGTTCCTTTCTTCATCCAATTCCTCCTTCTTTGTTTTTTCCATTCTAAAATAATAAATCCAGTATCTTATAAGTACTATAATTTTATTATAAAAAATTGTACAACCATATTAGTTATTTTATCCATCCTATGAATGAAAAAGTCTCCACACGTCCGTACGTACGACTTACCGTCTCCACGTCATGGTGTAGTTTGTTATTCAAACATTTCATCATTTGGATGGGTATAATAATGAGTATAAATGATATAAATAATAAATATAACATTATTATGATTCTCTATAAATGATTTAACATCCAATTATATACGATTTTAATATCAAAAAATTGATATTGTCGCTCGTGCGTACATACGGACTACCGTCTCCACGGACGCGATGAGATTCATTTTCCATGATTAACCATTCAAGTATGATTATAAAGTAAATATAATAAATAATAATGAATTATATTACATAATAATGATACTGTATTTATGTAAATATATGTTTCATTTACTTAATTCCATTCAATTCAACAAGGAAATGAAAACAGCGTTCTTGCGTTCGTACGGCCTACCATCTCCATAAACGATGTATTTCCTTCCATTTAACGATCTATCATATATATTTATATGATGAATATATATTATATATAAATCATGTTTTAGATGCTAGAATTATTTAAATCAGGATATAAGTAATAATATCAAGAACAAAAATTCGAAACATGTACGTTAAATGAAACGATTTTACCCAAAACGCTGCTTTAAAATGGAATTTAAAAAAGAATGGGTAATTTAAAGTCATAAGTGATTCATATATGATATCATAAATATTATTATGGTTATGTTACAAGTTAATAATATGTTTAAACTCACTATACATGAGTTTCAGACACGTGTGGAAGAAATTGGACCTTAGGTAAGGGATAATTTTTCAAATCTCATTTATATCCGAGATTGTTTATACGTAAGTATTTACTGGAGTTTTATTTTTCATCTATGTACATAAAAATGTTTTTCAAAAAGTGTTTAATATTCTAAGTCTTGTTTACCCCTCTTTGACATTAACTTTTTGTTATGTAAGGGATCTTTTTTTTGTTTACCATAGGTGGTACTTTTTGATTTTTTTGTTAACAGTACGAGGAGAATGTTTTTAACTTATATGGCATGAACGAATTTTTACAGTTTCATAACGCCTTATTTTCATGAAGAATAATCTACATGATTTCATGATTATTTTTAAAAAAATACTTTTCTTTTAAAATTTCATGGCATTTTGTGAAAAGAAAATGATTTGACCAAGAAAGAATATTTTTCTGAAGAATTCATTTCAAGTGTTTTATCAAAACCATTTTTCATCAAAGATGACATTATTTAATATGTTTATATTTAAAGTATAATGTCTCTATTATGTACATGGTTTGATTATTCTTATTATGAAATTATATTCATTTGTTTTATATGGATTATTTTATGATGGGATAATGTTTATGAGACCCATTATATTGTTTGGGTAATGATGAATGATTTATGTTTATTTTGTGAGAAAAGTAAGAATGATTTTATTATGAGATGGGTGGGACCTATATCACTGTCCAATGCATTGGGTAAAGATTTATATCTCATGAGATAGAAATGTCTGGAATGGAAATTCAATCTGGTTTAGTAATACAGGGCTAGAACGGTAAGTAAACCCGATTCAGTAATGGACTTTCTCCACTATGATGGTCTTGGGAGCAATTCCTTTGCTACTATGGAAATCACAACATTTGCTTAATGGTTTCCACAATTACAGGGTTTATTCCCATGCTATTTTATCATGATTAATGTTCCTTTATGATCTATGACTTATGTGATGCCACGATTTATGTCATTGCTCATGATTTTGATGTTTTATGTTCATGTTTTTACGTTCAAATGTTTATGGATTATTTTTATGTCCTCAATGTTTACCATTACTGAGAAATTAAGCCCACCATATTTATGTTTTCTTTTCCCCAGGATATAAATAATGGTTTTAGGTTAGAAAACCAAAGGGGAATATCTTTATGGGAGATGTTGAATATCTTTCACCATGACTAAAAGATTATGTTCCGAGTTTCTAAAGACACTAAACTAATATGGTCTTTGGGCATCTGTTTTTGTCATGTATTAAGTATTCCGAAAAAGTAATGTAATGTCTATGTATGTCAATATTTGTGTCTCTACAGGTGTGGCTTTTTATATTTATGATATATGCCTTTTTTAATAGTAATTTAATTTTTACTTTAAAAAATTCATTATATAATTTAAATCTTCTTACTTGTTTGTTATTATTTATTTTTTTCTATTAGAATTATTAGTTCTATTATTTAAATACACTACTATAATTCTAGGAACTTATGACGGGTTATTTGCAATGGGATCCCATCGAAAATAATCATTAGCGACAGGGTCCTGTCGCAAATAGCCCATTGTAGAAAACGTCGTCCCAAAAAATATTATTTGCGACGGGTCCGTCGCAAATAATACTTTTTGTGATGGGAAAATTCACTACCGCGAATAAGTCTCCGTTTATATACTTTATATATATAAAAATTTTTGCGATGATCCAGTTGCAATTACTTTTTGTGACGGGCTCGTAATCCCATCACAAATACTTTTTTGAAAATATTTATTTAGACTATTTGCGATGGGCCCATTGTAAATAATTTTTTGTGACGGGCCCGTAATCTCGTCTTAAATACTTTTAAAAAAATTATTTAGCCTATTTACGACGGGAAACTGCCGCAACAGATCCCGTCAAAAATAATAAATGAATTTTAGACAAAATGAATTTAATAAAATTATTATTATTGAAAAAATATTTTAAATTTTATTAAAATAATAAAAAAATAAAAAATATTAAAATTCTCAATATTCACAAAACAAATATAAAAAAATCAATTAAATTTATTATTATTATTATTATTAGTAAAATAAAAAAACATTAAAAAATATAATACTGAAAAAATATATTTTAAAAAATTATGACTAATGAAACAACAATATTAATATTATTAAAATAATAAAAAAATAAATAATATTAAAATTATCAATATTCACAAAAAATAATAATAAAATATTTAAAATTAAATTACGTAATATTCACACTGATATAAAATATAGAAACTGTAAATAGTTCATATTACAAAAAATGTTAAATTCAAATGTTTTTAACCTAAAAAAAATCATTGGGGGTCGTCTTCTGGAGGAGGTGGAGGAGCTAAAGGAGACGGTGGAGGAAACTCCATCCCTAAACTACGAGTCAGACGGTTCATGTACTCCATCTGCTCGTGATGCTGCCTGTGCCATGGACACATATCCTCCTCATGTTTCTACTTCTGCTGCTACTGTTGCTGACACGTCTCTTCTTGTAGATTCTGCAAACTCTCTATAAGGTCATTCTAAGCTCGGAACTGCTCCTGATACAGTGAGGCAGAAGATGATGCCTCTCCACGAGCTCCTCTCAAGCAGGACTCTGACATCACAATAGTACCATAATAAGTACCAGGAGTCCCATGAGAGCTGATACCAACTACTCGACCCTTCTCAAAGCCATACCGAGTCGCCTGCATCCATGTCATCTCATAGAAATTGTGGGCACTGGTCTGATCAGTCACCTCGTCCTGACCCTCATCCTGTGTCTGAGAGGTCACAGTCTCATATGACTCCATCAATTCCAATTTGAAGTTGAAATTGTGAAAATATTATATGTAGTTAATTGTCAAACTGAAAAAAATAATACTAACAACAATCCAACGCTGGCGATCACCTCTAATATCTCCGGTGGGTGGATCTCTGTACATCCTTCGATAAACATGGTACTCTGTAATATCGGGATGCTCGACTGCCTATATGAATATAAAATAAACTATTTATGTTTGATGTTAAATATAATATTTTTTTTTAAAATACTTACCAGATGCTCTCTATGCGTACTGAATGTACGACTACCAACTCGATGCTTCACTTCCTGTCTCCCCCGATTCTGCCGACCCAATGATGACCTCCACTTAAATCCACCACCCAACCAATGTGCACATAATCCATATCAAACCTAAAATGAAATGTACTCTGGTGTGTGGGCTCTACATGACTCATCAAATATCGTCGCTCCTACTTTCTTAATGGTTGTCTTTCTCAAATAGTGAAAAAACTGACACAAACACTCACGCATAGCCACCTCCCATGCTGCATGGATATTATCACACATGCTATCATCGCTGGGAAAACATAAAACCTACAAAAAATTTACTATATCAAGTTATTAATAATATAAATTTCAAAATAAATATTATTAATTTACATACCAGCTACTAATTTTACATGCTGAGCTGCACATTAATGGGAATCTGTTCCCATGTGATCCATGGATGAGAAAAAGAATTGCGCAATGTAGCGGTCCCCTGTCCAACAGCTACAAGCACAAAACTGTGAAAAAGGAATAGATAACCAAACAATTTGTATATATAGAAATAAACTAATGAAAGCTAAATAAAATATACTTGTATCCATATCTCTGTGTGGATGGATAAAATCCAAGACGTGGATGTCGGTCGGGGATAGGGTCAGGAATCATTAGTCACGCAAGAACGCACCCCCTCCACGTACCTCCTGAACCACCAGTAGGCTGAGGGTCAGATGATCCCACATCCCCCTCATCCACAGGTATCTCAACCTCCTCTATCTCATGAAATAGATCAGAGTCAATCTGAAACACAAAATGATTATTGTTAGCATATAGTTGAAAATAAATATTATATATATATATATATTAGTTATGATCATAACCATCATTTAACTGTGTCAATGTTCACCTTCATCATCATCTTCATATCTGACGATGTCAATGTCTTCATATTCCTCCTCAGCATCATCAATATCTATATGAGTTTCACTTTCTCCATACCTTGTCATTTCAAATTCATTTGAAACATCATAAACATCTTCATCACCATCGACCCTTAATTGTGGGGTGTCATCATCAATATTCACGTTTCATTGTGAAAAAATGGATTTTGAGTAGTCTTTTGAAAAATTTCAATTCCTTCCACTTCAGCAGAACCACATTCAGTTTAAGTAAATTTATTCTCCCAAGATTTCATTTTTATTATGCTCCACCAATCACTCAGGTCTCTTGAAGTAGCACAGTACTTTGCATAATAAATTTGATGTTCCTGTTGAGCCAATAAAAATGGTTCATTTCCTTCATGAAGAATTTTATATTTAATATCGACGATTCCATGAGTCAGATGAACACGCAAGCTTTTCTCAGTATACAACCACCAAAATTTAAACATCATTATGTAATTCTGTCTAATATAACATAACTCCATAATTTAATCCATAATGTTGTAAATGTCAACATCAGTTTCTCTATGATGGGATCCTCTCAAACAAACTCCATTGTTCATTGTTTTTTTGATTACGAATATGCATTATAAGATTTAACCATTTTGGACAGTGGGTTACTCAATATACACAGTCTCTGATCAATTTTATTAGCATGTTGAGACACATGAAAATTTGTAAAACAATTATCAATATAATAAATAGTAAACTAAATTGATATTAAACCATAAATAATTTATGTTACCAGTTTTTGAAACCATTAAGAATTTTTATTGACAGCGTTCTTCAAGAGAAGATGTTGTAATTTGTGGAAGTTTTTTTTTTTGATATGATTATCATATAACCTACAAATAAAATAAGTTTAAATATTATAACAGAAATTATTGAATAAGTGAAATAAGCAATCACATTACAAATGCTGTCATTTCTTCACAGTTGAGTGGAACATATGTATGATCTCTGTGATGTTCATCGTTTGAAAGCCATTGTTCTTAAACTCCACCAAAGCCAAGATTTGGTTGATTAAAAACTGATAATTGATTTTCCATTTCATCATTAACATTTCCATTATTCCATCCCATGATTTTTTTTGAGGGATATTCAGATTCAAAATAGTGAGAGCAGAAAAAATAAATTTTCTCTTGCAATTAAGCTTCAGCAATTGAGCCTTCAACTGATGCTTTGTTACATACTTTTTTCTTCAATTTGTGCATGCATATCTCAAATGGGTACATCCATTTAAACTGTACTAGGCCTCCACATTTAGATTCATGTGGAAAATGTAATATCAGATGTTCCATTGAGTCAAAGAAAGCAGGCGGAAATATTTTTTTTCCAGTTTACATATAATTACAACAACATAGTCTTCCAGTTTTCTTACCGCATCATAGTCTATTGTCACTGCACAAATGTGTGGAAAAAAATATTATATGTCTGTTATCAAATCCCAAATCATATAATTCAATAAACCTTCGAATCAAATCTGTATAAGTCTTTCCATTATAACTTGACAATCATGACTTTTTAATCCATTAATATGACTATTCTTAACACATCTACCCAAATTGGAAGAATAGACATCTGGAAGTCTCAAATCTGCAATCCACTGATAAAATAATAAGAGACTCTCTTTGGACAGTGTATAAGCTACTTTTGGCTTCATTAACCTCCGTGATCTGACATTTTGAAATAGTTCATGTTCTTGTCGCCTACAAATTTGGGCAAGATCTAATCATTCTTTTACAGTATCTTTGGCCTTACATGGTGTATCCATTACTGTATGAAATAAATTATCAAAATAGTTATTCTTAATATGAATGGCATCCAATATGTGGTGGACCAACAAATCAGACCAATATGGGAGATCCCAAAAAATGATTCATTTTATCCAATTATGTTCTTTCCCAAAGCCATGAATTTTGTGTTGGTTTACTGTTGGAAAAAATGTGATAGGAGGTAAGGAAAATACAACTAATTTTAACTCTATACCTGAGGTCATTTTTGGAGGTTCATCCCTTTCAATTGTTCCTTTTCTGAAACGAGATTTGTTCCTTCGAAAATGATGATTGGTTGGATGAAATCTATGATGAAAGTAAAAATAGTAAGGTTTTTTCCATTTATAAGCATAAAATATTTTTTGTATTTCATACAGTAAGGAAATGATTTCGGACCATGTGTACTCTATCCAGATAACATGCCATATTCCATAAATTCACTAATCATCCACATAAATGCATCTTTTAATGTGAAATTTTGTTTCACAGCAACATCATATGTACTAACACCATTACTCCACAATGCATTTAACTCATCAATCAATGGTTTAAAATAAACATTAATATTCTTTTACAGATGTCCTAGGATTAATAAGGTCAAAAAGATATAGGGTTCCTTCATCAACATCCATAGAGGTAGATTGTACGGAGTTATAAAAGCTAGCCAACATGAATACTGACTTCCAGAAGAACCAAACAGACCGAAATCATCAGTAGAAAGACCCAATCCCATGTTTCAGAGTTTTAAAGAAAAAGAAGGATGCTGACTATCAAAATGTTTCCATGAATCACCATCAGATGGATGATTCAAGCTTTTTCTGGTTGAAATATTGGTTTTGTGCCGTGACATCATTGACACTATGTTATGGGACATAAATAAATGTTGCAGCCTGGGTGTAAGGGGGAAATATATCAACAATTTTATAGGAATCGATCCAGAAATCCCCATTTTAGCTTCTTTATAACTCGGTTTTCCACATGTGGGACAACTATCCAACGACTCATTTTCACCAGAATATAAGATGCAATCATCTGCACATTCATGAATATTCCGATAAATAAGGCCTAGATTACGAACCAGCCACTTTCTCTCATAGTAATTTGCTGGTAACAAATTTCCTTTAGGTAATATTGTTTTAACCAAAGAAAATATCTGATCAAAATAGTTGTTTGAGATTGCATTATCTGATTTAAGAGGCATAAATTTTGCAACCTCGTCTAATTTTCTTATCTTGAAACCAGGATATAATGCATCCTCAGTAGACCTCAACAACTCATAAAAGTAGGATGGTTCCAACTCCTGAGTTAAATCAATATCATCGTGAGTTTTAGTTTTTTGAACAGATGGACCTCCAATAACATGTACTAAATTTTGGAACCGTGATGGATCCATAATCAAGTTATTAGTATCTTCTCTGGAACTGCGTTCACCATGTTGACACCAAAAAAAATAATCTGGTTGAAAACCAAACCACAAGAGATGTACCCTAACCTTGTCAAATTTCTTAAACATTCTCAGAGCAGATTTTTTTACAAGGACACTTAATTGTTCCTTCTGAAACATATTCTGGTTTTGATGATGAAAATGATAAGAAAGCTTCAACACCCTCAATATATATAGGATTTAAATTACAACCATTTGGATTTCTATGCGGATTTATCCAAGCGCGATCATCTAATAATGATTGATTTCGACTTCCTTATTCTATATTTTTCTACAAAATATAATATCATCAATGTTTTTGAATAATTTTAAAAAATAAATCACTATCTAAAAAAAGAAGTTAAATAATTACTACTACTTCTTAATAATTACCATAAATAATGGGCTACCCAATTTCCAGTGGATTGACGACTACTCTTTTGTCTGACGACTCATTTACTTGCATCTTTCTCACACTCAAATCACAATGAAGAATCTCCTCAGAGGTACGCATATTCATTCTTGTGTGCACGAGAATGAATATGGGTTTCCCTGACCAGATTCTTCATTGTGATTTCAGTGTGAGAAAGATGCAAGTAAATGAGTCCTCGGACAAAAGAGCCCCCTTTTCACCGATGAATCATCTTCTTCCAACTATCACCACCTAAAAACATTATAAAAAATATGATCCTATGAATGCATATCCAATCTTGTGCATACAGGATTGAATATGCCTACATAACAACAAACATTTCATAATGATTTGATTCAGTGAGAGTTGAAAGGAGAAAATTCATCGAGCAAAAGGAGTGTCGTCAATCCACTAGAAATTGTGTCAAGTTCTTAAAATTTATTAAATTTTTTTAAAATTTCTTTCTAACCGTTTATAATGTTTCAAAACTAAATATTACTATTTATTACTAATCATTACTATTTATTACTAATTATTCCTATTTATTACTATTATTCTTATTTATTACTATTTATTCTTATTTATTACTAATTCTTCAAATTTATTACTAACCATTGCAATTTATTACTAACTATTACTATTTATTACTAATTATTACTATTTATTACTAATTATTACTAATTATTATTATTTATTACAATTTATTCCAATTTATTACTAATTAAACCTATTTATTACCAATTATTCATATTTATTACAAAATATACATATTTATTACTAACTATTACTATTTATTCGTAATTATTTCTAATTATTCTTAATTATTTCTATTTATTCCTATTTATTACTATTTATTCCTATTTATTCCTATTTATTCCTATTTTTACTAATTATTACTAATTATTACTAATTATTACTAATTATTACTAATTATTACTAATTATTACAAATTACTACTAGATATTACTAATTATTTCTAATTATTACTAATTACTACTAATTATTACTAATTATTCATAATTATTACTAATTATTCCTAATTATTGCTAATTATTTCTAATTATTCCTAATTATTACTAATTATTGATAATTATTACTAATTATTCCTATTTATTTCTATTTATTACTATTTATTTCCAATTATTTCTATTTATTACTAATTATTTCTAATTATTGGTAATTATTCTTAATTATTCCTAATTATTACTATTTATTGTTAATTATTTCTAATTATTTCTATTTAATCCTAATTATTGCTAATTATTACTAATTATTTGTATTTATTAGTAAATTTTTGTAAATATTCGTATTTATTACTAATTATTACAATTTATTACTAATTATTGCAATTTATTACAAATTATTACAATTTATTCCTAATTATTCCTAATTATTCTTATTTATTACTAATTATTCCTAATTATTCCTAATTGTTACTAATTATTCATATTTATTACTAATTATTCCTATTTATTACTATTAATTGTTATTTATTACTAATTATTGGTATTTATTACTAATTATTGCAATTTATTGCAATTTATTACTAATTATTGCTAATTATTGCTAATTATTACTTATTATTGCTAATTATTTCCAATTATTGCTAATTATTACTAATTATTAGTAATTATTACTAATTATTAGTATTTATTACTAATTATTATTATTTATTACTAATTATTACTATATATTACTAATTATTACAATTTATTAGTAATTATTACAATTTATTACTAATAAATACTAATGATGACTAATTATTATAATTTATTACCAATTATTAAAAATTATTACTAATGGCTACTAATTATTATAATTTATTACTAATTATTAAAACTTATTACTAATTATTACAATTTATTACTAACCATCACAATTTATTACTAATTATTACAATTTATTACTTATTATTACAATTTATTACTAACTATTACAAATTATTACTAACTATTACTAATTATTTCTAATTATTACTAATTATTACTAATTATCTATATTTATTACTAATTATCTGTATTTATTACTAATTATTACAAATTATTACTATTTTTTAATATTTATTAATAAATTTTATTAATTATTACAATTTATTATTAATTTTTAAAGTTTATTACTAATTATTAAATTATTTGGCTAATTATTACAATTTATTACAAATTATTCCAATTTATTACAAATTATTAGTAATTATTACAATTTTTAGTAATTCTAACAATTTATTACTAAATAATACAATTTATTACTAAATAATACAATTTATTACAATTTATTAAAATTTATTAGTAATTATTACAATTTATTACTAATTATTACAATTTTTTTACTAATTATTACAATTTATTACTAATTATTACAATTTATTACTAATTAATACAATTTATTACTCATTATTACTATATACTACTCGTTATTACCATTTATTACTAATTATTTCTATTTATTACAAATTATTAGCATTTATTACTAATTATTATAATTTATTACTAATTATTACAATTTATTACTAATTATTACAATTTATTACTAATTATTACAATTTATTACTATTTATGACAATTTATCACAATTTATTACTCATTATTACTATTTATTACCCATTATTAATAATTATTAATATTTATTACTAATTATTAGTATTTATTATTATTTATTACCAATTATTTTTTACTACTACAAATTAATTATATACATTATGAATTATCGTTAATAATTATTAATTAATACTAATTATTAAAAATTAGAACTAAAAATTTCAATTTATTTGTACAAATAAATACTCATGACAAAACAATTTAAGTTTAATTTAATTACAACTAATCAACAATAATAAAACTTAACATAAAACATGAAATAAATAATAAATTAAATAAAACATAAATACCTTTATGCTTGATTATCTACTAATGTAAACGACTTCACAACTTCTTCGTGAACACAAAAAATAACTTAAAAAATTTTCCCTCTAAAATCAGAGTTCAGAGAGAAACATGATCTAAGAATTGAGAGGAATGAGAGGAAAACGGATGGAGCTATATTTAGGATAGATTATTTGCGATGAGACTATTTATGATGGGATACATGTCTCAAATAATATCTTTTGTGACGGGACCCGTCGCAAATACCTACATCCTCATTAATTAATGCTGGTAGTTAAAATGTTATTTTTGAAGGGTCCCGTCACAAATAGTCCCTCTCGACACACCTTTTGCGACGAGACAACATCCCGTCACAAAAAGCTATTAACCGCCGTTGGGTATTTGCGATGGGGCCCGTTGCAAATAACCTTCGCGCGGTTTGGAGTGCTACCAGAGCCAAACTTTTTGCGACGAGAAAAGAAATCCTGTCACAAATAATTGGTTATTTGTGACGGGTCGTTACCCCAATCGCAAATAACCTCTTGGACAGACTTTTTACGAAGAGATTTATTCCCGTCACAAAAAATCTCTCTCAAAAAGTCCCTTTCCCATAGTGATAAATTTAATTGTGTATAGAAGTTATTTTCCGATCATCATTCGAGAATGATATCAAGATATCATATTGGTGATTTTTTATAAATTTCATCCAATCATTATAAAATTCGTTGGATACATATAATAGATTTTTTTCAAAAAATAATTCAATACACAATTCAATATGAGCTAAATAATAAATTAATGGTTTAAAAAATTCCAAATCAGTAAAAAATTGATATTAATTACTTCAATATTTAAATATAAAAGCAAATCCAAAAATTGTGTTTTTGTTTTTTATTTCATAAAAACTAAAACAAAATAGTCCCTTGACACCCCTACAACCATCCGAGGTTAACTAAATATTTTCCTTAATATGGGGTAAAAAAATAATACAACACCACTAAAACTTATCTCACAAGGCTGATGGAGAAATTAAAATACTATGGGGACTCCAATTCTATTAAGGAGTGAATCCATGTTGATGTGAATTAAAATGAGGTTAGGGTTGTGAAATATGATCTCACCAAACACTTATAACAATACAATGAGAGGAATAATCCAGTGAATCAAATAAAAATTAAAACTATACTTTATTTTTCAGCATGTTCAATCCAATTTAAATATGAAATGAATAGTTGTTAAAAGTGGATTAAATGTTATGAAATTAAAAGGTAGTGATATTTCTACTTTACATATGGAGATAACCATTGAAACATTTTGAAAATCCAATGGTATTAATGTCATGAAGTTTGTGCCTATGTTATAAAAATGAGGATACTAATAGGTCATTGTTATTCATATGAAATCCAACAAATTGATTGATCAAAAGGATTTAAAACAAATGGTAAAAATGGATCAAGGTAAATTTTATTATATTTTTATAATCAATATTATTCTATTCATGATAGCATCTTCCTATCAAAACATGAGGCATGCATTTGTGGGATGCCTTCCATTATTTATTCATATATTTTATATAATACTTTTGCAAGAAATGAACTATTTATTTGAAATCATAAAGAGGAAATTTCCACTGAAACTTCTATCATATGATCTTTTATAGACTAATTATATTATCTATTGATTATTATTATTTGTCACAATGATTTTCCTCTCATAGGACTAAAGATATTAATAAAAATGTTCATTTTGAATAAATAATTAATCAAAATCCATAAAATTTCGTTGAAGGCAAACATATGGAGAAATTATTGAAGGATTGTAATGAGTAATATTAACCACCAAAATATGAATACCTATATCTATTTTAATTTTTTATTTTGGAAAAAATATCTTTTATGATAAATATGGAGAACTAAAAGGTTTTTCATGACCAAAATGAGGGAAAATATATAGGGGATAAAATCCATAGACCCCCGTTAAACTGATGTTATCACCCATAGTATGAGTAAATTCTCAATCCCATCAAGGGGGATAGACATATGTACAATACCAATTACTTACCCTATATTACTTCCTTTGGTTTATGTTATGAAAGTGGGAGAAAAAAACAGAAATTGAAATTAACTTTTTTTAAATACAAAAGTGATTTGGATGAAAGATTTAATTGATTTGATTGTGTAACTAACATTATTTAAAGTTATTTCATGATGTTTTCAAATAAGTATTGGTTTTTATGATCAATATTTAAAATAGTCATATTTTCAATATATAAAAATTGTGGAGATTTTTTTCCCATGAATTTCATGAAGATGAATACCATGCTTGTATTTTTTGATTTTTTTTGTTAGTATACAAGACTAATGGATTTGGAATAAATTGTGGAGATTAATGTGAAAAATTATGATTGATGAATTCTTGTAGGATTTGTAGCTAAATGTTCAATAATACTTATGTATGATTGGTTTGATACTCATGAAGGAGATAATGATATATTAATTATAAGAATTTCTATGTCAAATATGAATGATATAAATTTTTTGAAAACAAAATCAATAAATAAATGTGTATATAGATATATTTTGGAATAAAGTCAAGGGTAAACATTTGAATTGAAAAGATCATGATAGATCATAGAGAAGATAGTATATTTTATAGTGAATCATATGGATTATAAAAAACATGAATTATTTTTTATGTCCTTATAATTGTTTTGATAGGTTATATTATCCACATAATTTATTTCTCAACAATAAATAAATATATATCACACATAATATCCATATTTAAGGTTCTATAGAGTGGATCTTTATATGGGGTTTGATAGTGAATCAACCCATGACGTGGAGATTATGAAACATTTTAACATTTCATATACATATATTTTGTAGTTGTGTTTTACATATAATATTTAGGATATATTCTTGAGATTGATATGAAGTTTTATATATCATATAATTACCACTTAGATGATTTTAATGAGGAGTGAAAATATAATAACCATGATTAAGAATTGAGTTTCTGTTGATTCAAAGGAATCATTATAGATATTGGAATGTGTTATGGATGTGAGAGAAGAAATAAAAAGTTTTTGAGTGTTTTATATAAAGTGAATCAATGGAATACCATGATATAATAACTTTTGGTGTACTGTATTTTTTTCATAGTATATTTTTTTGAATACTTTTTTGATTGAATAAAATTTTATTGTGATGAATATTACACCACAACGACCTTTCCGATGAATGTATTTTTACACTTACATGATGAATTGAGGATTTAATCTTTCATTGAATGCATGAATTGTGTGATGTTATTATCTGTGGTGTATGGTTTTGGGATTGAAGATTCATCTATTACACTATGTGGTAGGTCAATGGGTTTTTTGTGTTTTGACTACTTTTTAATTTGTTTAACTGTTTTTAAATGGTTGTTGGCCTATTGAGATCCTCTGGAGGGATGTGGTGATCTTCTCTGGGAAAGGATTGCCTGTTTGTTTCCTTATAGAGGGGTTTTTCACTGAAACCATCACTTTATTGGGTTTCCATTAAATAACACTCAAATTCAGTGTAGTGTTAGTGAATATAGGAGGTGAAGAGATGAATCATGGATGTATTCCCCATTTTAAAATAATGATAGGGCATGGTTATCATGACTTTCAAGTGTATCCACCTATGTGGGAAATGAGTGTGAGGTTTATGAGTTCTTAGGGTCCATAGAGTGGTTCATTGGGTTGATAAAGGTTTTAAAGGAGATTATGTTCATGGTTTTCATTTTATAATCCTCTTAGTGGGGTTGTGATCTTGATGGATACCTCATAGGGATATTTGAAGAGGTTTACCATTGTATATATCATAACGGTTATGCATTTATGACCCATGTGGGGGAATATTATGACTTGGCACTGGACACATCAAGGGGATTTTTTGAGTCCATTTGAATGATTCCTAGAATGTGATATTGAGTAGTTTTTCTAAGGAGATCATGGATAGTGCTTGGATGTCACGAAAATTTTATAATGGTTAGGGTAGTTGGGGATAAATACTATGTTTGAGGACATATCTGTTATATCCATTAAGATGGGTTGTAGTTGTGGGATGGAAGGCTAGACCTAGTGAAATCAATTATAAATTTAGGAGAGGTTTAGTGACTCCAGAGAATGCCTCCCATGAAAATGTGAATTATTTTTTGGTTTCCTTTTTGGGAAAACCATTGATCAATGCTCCATGGTTGGTCATCAAGGGACAATTGGAGATATTCATAAAATTAGGATCATCTTGTTATTTAAATGTGATAGAGGATCCCCTAATAGGGTTTCTAGTCCAATATTTGTTGATGCCGTTATGGGATATAAGTGATCTTGGCTTGGCTTTGGTGTTGAGTGTCTAGGTCTAAATTTTAATGGATCAGGATTCCGTTTTATTTTGATATTATCGTGATCTAGGGGACCATGTGATCCCCATTAATTGGGATTACCCAATAAGGGTTCATTTCTTTCTCAACATCGGTGATGTTGGGTTTACCCTTATAACATGACGAATTGCAGTTCATGGTTATAGTAGAAGTTTGAGTGTTTTAGTGGACTATGGTATACCCATTAATTATTGACCCTGAGATGGTTTATTTTTATATTTCAATATTTTTATGATGGTTTTGTGAGGTTATCGACTTGTGCTTTGTTGGGATTGGGATATGTTGTTTGAGTTGGTTCTTACTCATGTTTTGATGTAGGAGGAGACCATTGCAATATCTTTTGAACGGGTTTTGGACCAATGATTTATTTGGTTCTCTAATTTGTTAGTTGATTAAGGATTAAAAGGAACATGAATTTAATAGATGACTTGTATGAGTTTATCCCTCCCCTATTTTAGTGGATACTTTCCCAAAAAGTGGTTGGGTATCCACAGTCCAAGATAAATTAAATATCCGAATTGTGGGTTATGCCTTAACCAGAATATATATTTTATATAGTTGGTTAGTTATGAATGTATATCATGTTTTAATGGGTTATTTAAATTTAAATAGAGTTCATATCACCAGTTCAGATCAGTCCATTGGAGTCTTATAGCCCTATAGTCATTCATGTTCCATTTTTGATACCTCTAGCTACACCCTTGGGGCTGACATTTATCATAGTTTTGATTTTATATGTCTTGGAGATTCTTTTTAGACCTAGAGGATATACTTGACATTATTTTTTTCAGAGTGATCCACATGATATAAATCCCATGGAATAGGAAAGATTAGGGAAATATTTACCACATGTTTCAGACTATATCCTAGGGTTGACATTTTTTATTTTTTAACCCCATTTATATATTTAATATGTTTATTTCCATATCTTGTTTATTATTTTATAACATATATTAAAAATTTTATAATAGTATTGGAATATAACTTGTTTTATACACTTTTTATGATAATTGGTTGACTATTTGGACGGCCTATTGAGATTTATTTATCACCCATATACATAAACCTAGGTTGAATGCATACTCTTATGGATGATTTTAGGTAGATCACAAGTTGCAATGAGTAGAGGGAAAAGGACCAAAGTTTCTTAATTCATAAGGATTGATCATGTGAATTCCATGCATCATCATAGAGATGTTTGAGATATTTAGAGACTATGTTTGAGGTATAGTTTGTGGATGGTGGTGTTGCCTATTATATTATATTTTCCACTTATTTTTCCTATATATGTGATCGTGTTGGAGAGAGATCAATTTCTATAATCATGCTTTGGGGTCTATATTAAAATATGAGACATTCTATTTTAATATATCACTAATATTATATATTTATATATATATATATATATTAATTTCTATGATTTTTATATTATGAATATTTTTGGTTATGTTTTATTTTATAACAGTTTAATGGAGGGAATATCTTCATAATTATATATTTTAGACACTCACCATTAGTTATAAGCATCTGGAGTATGAGGATGTGCACCTAGGACATCTGGGAAGTCGGATCAGGTGTCATGTATGGGAGAACCCAACTTGTTCATTAAAAATTTACATCAGAGGTTCTTAGTTTTATGATATAGGGAGTTGGTAGAAAGGTGGTTTTGGGATGTGTTAGTGATTACGATGGACATCAAACTGGTGTTTCACGAGCACCTTTACAAATAAGAAGACCAATATTTCACGTCATGAGATTTTTGTTCATGGTTTCTATTTTTACAAATTTACAATTTCACACATTGTAATTTCTTTTGATTAATGGATTTATGGTTAATTAATTTTTAGCTCCTAGCCCGGTGGTAAGGGGATAGTGTTCATACATCATTCTATTCATATATTATTTATATGAAACCCTATTATTGTTATGTTATTTCATTAATTATATGGGTTGTGGCGGTCAGTTTTTAATAGTTTTTGCAATGACCTATCGGGATGTTTCCCATATAGCTATGTGACATTCTACTCAACTGAGATGCTGGTATTTTTTCTATTGATAAGTCATTTAGATATTTTATAGTGGTGTTATATGATGATGTAAATTATGTTTCTTTATTGAGGTATGTGTGGAGACCTTAAGAGGTTAATATAGGCTCTAGTGGCCCTTTTTGTGGCTCGATTATAGAATGGATTTCTAAGAGGGTTTAGCATCAAGTTCATGTTACCCTAGTTTAAAGTTGAGTGTTGGAGTTCTCGTGGTTTAGATGTTTATAAATAGTGAAATTATGGTTATATTGATTAAATTAATCATGTATGGTTATGATTAATAGGGCATGGTGGAAGTATGGTTAGGCGTTCGTGGGGTGAACGATGTTCATGGGGCTGATGGTCATGTGGTTAGCCTTATCTGAAGTGTGGGGTTCCTTGAGTTTGGATGAGGAGAATTGATGATGCACTAGTTGGTTGGATATGACCTATTTCTAGAGTGTGGTAAGTGTTTTTTTGTCTTGTACTATGTTAGGTAAGGCATGTATCATGTGATTGAGAGTCTGGTTTTGAAATTAGGTCTCACAGTAATGTGCAATATTTGGGATTAGGTGAGTTTGAGTTGTTTCCATATAGAGATAATATACTTGATGAAAAAATTTCAGCCTCTAGAAATCTAATTTAAGTGATCAGGTGGGAAATATTGAGTTTGGTAATCTAGTATTGGAGTAAGAGATTACTTATGGTGTACAACCCGCTAAAGGAAATTGGAGGATGTAATTCGCGGTTAGCTAGGACTGAGTGGTTTTGGAATGTTTTGAATTCCCACTCAGGTGTGAGAAGGTAGGCCACAATGAATTATCATGTTCGATGGTGTTTGATGTTTGGTCCATGGAGATTTTTATTCATTTAGAGGAAATGATTATGGTACTCATATTTTGGGGTGAATCATCCAGATCACATGTTGGACATTATTGTTTCAGGGTGCCAGTGTGCAGTTTCTTGTGGATGGATCCTATTCCAAACAAGATACAATATTCAAATTCATATGTGGTTTTGGATGTAGTTATAATAATTCATCACACATATGGTGTTATTTTCAAAATATTCATGTTTAAAAGGGAAAGTGGTGTCTCGGTAGCTAATGTTGGTGGTTCTTAGAGGAGTTATCCTAAGGGGGTTTGGCTAGGTTTTCCTAGCATATTTGATCATAGTGTGTTTGAAACTACATCTTGTAAATCATTAAACTCAGGGTATAGGTGGTTTCGAAAACAAACTATGGATATTTATGGAAGGCCCACTATTTATGTTCATGGTAGTTAGAGCTATGTTGTGAAATCAGGTTTGAGGATTAGAGGTAGAACCTAGCTGGGTTTCAATGTGCTAGTGACCAAGGTAGACTATGATTATTGGTTTTATAAGGAAAAATTATTCTTATGAGAAATTAGTGTTTATGGTGAATATTTTTTAATGATCCAAATCATTTTAGGTTAAAATATTTAGAGAAAATTTTAATTTATTACCCATTGGGGACTAGTTCATGGAATTTGGAATTGGATTTTATTTGTGAGAGTTGGAACCTCTTTTTTACTGTTTTGGGTCTGCTTTAGTCTTAGAAGGAAAATATAGTGGTTAGGTAAATCATAAGACATTCAGGTGAAAGGTGGAGTTTTTAATCTCTCCTTGTCTTAGTTTTGATTTAGTGTGGATGGTTTAGTAAATATAATTCATAACCATGAGGTTCCACGAACTTATGGTGTTTTTCTTGATTTTGTTTTTCACAAACTATGATTGATTAACATCAAACCACGTGGGATTCATAAAAAAAATACAGGGTGAGTGGATTTTATATCCATGCTTTATGGATCTCACATAGTTATTGAAAAACCATGAGAGATGTTCCAAAGGTGTTTGAGTACCCTTTTTGATGGTTGGTGTATGGTTAGTAAGATGTCAACTAAACATTTTGAGGATATATGGATTGGGAGGTACCTACAACACATTTGTTGTATATTTTTCTATACCATTTTTTCAAATCATGTATAATCCATGATTTGGGATAAAAATAATTAAATCAATATTTTTCGCTATAAATATATTTGTTTTTCCCCTCCATTTCTGCCCCATTGCACGCAAAGACCAACCCGAAGCCTCCATGTTTCCCTTCTTATTTCTTTCAATTTTTGAGTTTATATTTGGTGAATTAACCACCGTTTTGAGGTTATATTATTATTCTCATATCCATATTCATAATCTACCTTCCTTTCAGTTTCTTTTGAGGTAACCCTCTTATGGTTTTAGTTTTGATTCCACTAATGAATGATAGAATTAGAAACGGATGATGGGGTGTTTTATGGATAAGGATGACAAAATCTTGAGAAATTTTATACATGCCATCACACATTGTTTTAGTGGACTTATAATTCCTAGTTCATTTTAAGAATTTTTTTAATTAAATTAAAATTATTTTCTATGTTATTGGGAATCATTTTTTAGGTATTTTCCCCTTCTTTCTGAATGATTTGTGTTATGGGCATTCAATTAATGGTTAGTGGGGGTTCTGGAGAGAAAAATAGTCATCATCCTGTATTTTAGAATTATAATAATTTCAATTCATCTTAATTAATTATTAATTAATGTGACTAATAGAAATTCATTTTATCAATGGACTTAGGTGGTTTTATTTTTTGTGGAGCATGGGGTTAGTCCTTATACTTTATCACTTATTACTTTTGGTAGGTTGGGGGTTTTGGGTGTTGTATCCTTTAATTATGATAGTTTAATTATTTTTAATGGTTTGTGCCTATTTTGAGACTCTTATGGGATGTAGTAATTATTTTGAAAAAGTCTTGGGTTTTGGGTGCCTTGTAGAGGGGTTTTGTGTGGAAACCCTGTTTTTCTTAAATTTCCTTTTGATAAGAGACATGGTGCATGTTATTTAATTTTATGAAGGTAGTGAAGGTGGGGAATTGGGATACCCTGTTAATATTTGAACCGTGAAAGAAAATTTTCAATGTACATTTTGTGTATTTCCTCCCAAGTGGGATGCGACAATGATGATTGTGGGATCTTAATGGATACATAATGGTTCTTTGGGTTGATCATGGTTGTACGAGATGATACCCTCATGGTTTTGGTATAATAATCCTCTATGTTATGGTTTTTAGATAAATGGTATTGTTTTCTTAGGAAGAGAATATATTTAACATGATATCTCTCAAGAAGGAGTTGAAGATATGAAGTATGTGAGGGTTAAGGGCCTCTTGGATGACTTGGCACATGGGGTTTCATGGGTCTTTATTAAAGTAATTTAGTTGATTCCTAGAAGGTGGGATCATTTAGTATCTATGATAAGATATTATATTTTTCGTGAATGTCATAACCATTTTCTCATAGTTGAAGCAGTTGAAGTTAGATCCTATGTTTTATGATTAATTTGGTTTTAGGTTTCAGGCTAGATTAACATCATGGTATGGTGGTTATGACTAGATGTCATCGAGTATATATTGAGGAGATTCTAATATAATATAGATAATTCCTTATGTGGGCATGGTAATGATTTTGGATTCAATTTTTTGTAAATTATTTATTAAGGTAAAGTGGTTAGATATCAAAGGATTTATAGAGATGTTCCTTATCCCTAACACATCATGAACATTGTGTGTGATAGAGGATATTCTCATATGGTGTCCTATCATATCATTTTATTGTGTTCAAGTGATGATCTTGGTTTGGATTCCATGACGATTTTCCAATTGAAAATGTACCTTTATCGGTTCTGGACCATATTTTAAGATGGATTTTATCCATCGTAATAGGGAATCCCAATGATTTTGGTTGAACCAATGTGGGGTTTTTTTAATGATTTGGGTTGGTTGTGTATGGTATCCACCCACAACCCAAAATAATAGTTGTTTGATCATATAGTGTCAATTATGTGTTTTTATGGGGTTGAGGGAGACTCAAGATTCATTGACCACATGATATTTATTAGAATTGTTTTAGTAGTTTAAATGATTGTTTCAATAGTTTATAAACATGGAATTTTATATCCTTTTTCTGGATGTTTGAGGAAGTTATTATTCGAGTTTTGATGTTAGAAGAGACCTTTGGGATATCATTAAACTCGTTTTTGTCCATAAGATTTATTTTTTATATCTTATGTTGGATGGATATGGTTACATGAGTATATTCAGATAATAGATGATTTTGTGGATTATAACTCTCCCCCTGATTATTAGATACTTACCAAGAAAGAGGTTGATTATCCATGGTCCCAGATGTGTTGATGGATCAGGGTTGTGGGTGATGACTTTACCGTCCATTATATTTTTTTGGAAATAGTTAGTTATGTAGTTAAATCATGATTTTGAAGGGTTCTCTCAATGTTACAAGAGTTGATCTCACCATTTTGCATCATCCAAATGGAGTCCTAGTTCTTGGTTATATCGCATGTGTCACTTTGGATGCCTATGGTTACAAGATAGTGTCCTGAATTTTTTTCATGTTTCTTTCTTAGACGTATTAGAGATCCATTGTTGATATCTTAGATGAACATAATATTGTGAGAGTGGGTGAACTATGTGTTATAAACTATTCAAAATGGGAAAAAGCTATGGTAGGTTTACCTTGGATGTTAGACAATATCCTAGTAATTTATGTCTGTTGTTTATTTAGACCAAATTATTTACTATTTAAGATTAATAAAATTTCAAATTTATGGGTTTTTTCTATTGTTAATTAGTTTTCAACTTGGTTTAGCCAATAAAGTGATTCATTCACTTGTTATAAAAACATATCATATGTTCACCATTGGGGGTGGCCTGTTGAAATTCCTTTCTCACCCCTATAACATTCACCATTGTGTATATGGAGACTCTTATGCATAATTTTAGGTGGATCATAGGAAGTGGTGTGGATAGGGCCTATGCTCGTGTTATTTAATCAAGATGGAAAACTCATGTTGAGACTTAGGATATGGACGGAGTATCTTAAGAGTGTTGGAGATCAAGTTTGATGTATATCTCATGGATATTGATAAATCCTTGTATATTTTTATTATTAACTTATTTTTGTTTTATATGTCATCAGCTTAATGTATGACCAATTTTTTTTTATTTTTTGGATTCTTATGAGTCTTTATTTTTTAGCCCCCATTTTTTAAGAGAATGAGGCAGAACCCCCAATATATAAAAAATAAAATCTTCTTTTCAAGAATGGGAAAATAGACTTATGAGTATTTATAACCGTATTCCAAAATCAATTTTATTATAGTATTTTTATGGTTTAATTGTATTTATTTCATTCTTTAATTTTTATGTTTTAGATGTTTTGGATTACTTCCAAATTTATGATAATCTAAATGAGAGTATAGTCATAAATGATTATCATTTAGTCCCTTTAGACTAGTTAGAAATATCTGTCATATGGATAGGTGAACTTGAGGACTTTTGGAGAGACAAACTGTGTGTGGTGTGAGGTCAGCCCAGGTCGAGTTTTTATTCTTACAATGAAATCAATAGTTTAAATTATTAGAACTTAATAAAAATCATCACACAATAAAATTTCAAATATCAATGAAAATTTTAAGGATATGGTTGAATATTTCATGAATTAAAATAATGGATTTATTAAGATATTTTGAATCTAAGGTTGAAAAAAGATTACACTATGAATCTTGTAACGATATAGAATTTTTATATATGAATAATTACACTCTCTTATATATTTGAAATTTAAATTTTAAAAATTTATCTACTAAAATATTAATTCTTTCTATGATAAATAAGTTTTAATAGTCGATATATAATTACAAATTATAAATTAAACGATAATGTTTTATAATAATTTCATCAATCATAGTAAAAGATATAGTTTTAATCTAAATAAATCAATTTAAATTTATGTTGCGATTTTAATTAAAATTAAAATTTATACATTTTTCATTTTTAATTTTATAAAATGGAATTCACTTTTTTGAATCAATATATTAAAATTTTCTTAAGGTTTTTTTTGTTTTTTCTGGAATTGTTGATTTTTTAATGAATAGTAAATAATTTTTTTTGAATACCATAAATTTTTTTATATCAAAATTATATAAACAATAATGATATATTTTAATTTAATATAAGAGATAAATATGAGGAATTTTTTTATTAATATATTCATCATTCAGTAACAAAAAATATTTTTCGGACATAAATATGAAAAAATTTATTGGTGTAAATGAAGTGCTTTCGTAAGAATTAAAAATTCAAAGTTGATGTTATTAAGATAATATCTATTAAGGGAAAAGGTTATGAATAACATTAAAGACAAATATGATAAAAATAATTACATTTAATGTGTATTTATGAGTTTTAAAATTATATTACATCTTAATTATCCAAATACAAACCCACTTCTTATGAAAGTTTAGAAAAACAAAAATTATTATTTAGAAAAATCGTATCATGATATAAATGAGAATTTATATTATTATGAACAGTATTATAGTATAATAATTATCAATAATAAATAATATTTGTGGTCATAGTTTATATATAAATTTAATTAAATGAATAATTATAGAAATTTCTTACACAACGTCGATATAGTGATTGTGAAAACAAAAGAAACATCTATGACTATTGTTTTATATATTATAAGGGTAAATATTAAATTAATTAAAGTAATTAATGGTTCTGGGTAATAAAAACTATTTTTAAAAACTTATTTAAATTATTAAATATTAGTTTCACATTTATCAAATTTTTTTAAAATTCAAATCTAAATAATAACCAAGAAATTGACTGTAAATGGTATTTAAGGATAAAAATGAATTATAAATTATAAAAATTAATAAAATTCTACATTTATTCTTGTTTTACTGACTAATGGTTTATAAAAAAAATTTATTTTTCATTCACGAGACACTTTCCATTTTAAAATTCCAATAAAGGCCCATAAAGTGTAAATATTTGTTGAAATGCCGAAATTTCTTCCAAGAAAAGTAAACTCAATATATTCTTCCTTAAACACCTATAGAACTCAATTATATCTCCATATTTAACACAAAACACTCTTTTAATATACCCTTTCCTTGTTCAAAAATATTTATTCTAAAGAAAATACCCTCATTTAAAATCATTTAGCACAATATTAAGGAGGCGAGTCAAAGATCAACATAAGGGTTTCAAAGATTCAATATTATTTTTGATGAGACTAATTTGCATAAAACTAATTTAAAAATATATATTTTATAAATTATTCAATTGTATTAATAATTGAATTTATAAAACCCATTTCTTCTCAGTTAACTCTTTTATAATATGTGACTACGATGGAACATGGGGTTTTCTAAAACCGTGACTTTCGATTCAATTATTCACTTACTATTTTCAATATGATAAATAATATTTAAAAGTATCCTTCAAAAGGTATATTATTTATAATATAATTTTCTTATAAAATAGAAATACTTATTATTATTTTCTTCTCTTAAACTCGATTGAAAAATATTTCTCAATACAAAGGTTTTATGCTACCTATGTGAATGATGCTGATTTAATAAACATACATATTTCCATGAAATTATGAAACAATAATTTCATTATTGAAAATAACATTAATATTCAAGTAATTTTATGATTACTTATCAGTAATGAGGAAATATCCATCAAAAGAATAAAATTAATGGTAAATGAACAATCATTTTTACCATTAAAATCATATTTATCGAGTAATATTCATTGATTGGTAAATATTTCACAGACTACTAAAATCCTTTTCTTATATAATTATATTGAACCTATACCATCACACATATAGAGATAATGTCACAATTAATGTGTGACCATTTATCATTACAATTTCTCTAAATAAATTTTGGAACTGTAAACCGAAAAAATTGAAATAGTTAGAACAAATGATATTAATTTAATAAAGGAATAAAACATGATAAAATATAATTTAAGGGTAAAAATAAAGAATAAATAAGTTTTGAATAAAGTATTAAATGCCTATATATTTAATATTAATGATTTTATAAGTTCTTTCCAAGCAATTCTAGACTCAAGGTATGTGTTTTAATTAGTGAATCTCTTTTCTTGATGTCATAATCGTTTATCTTTGACCACGTCCTTTTATGTTTTCTACATTTTAAATTATATTAATCAAATGAATCATTATATTTCCATTTGGTAAAATTACATTTTCCTTTCATGTTTATTTATTTTTATTAAATTCACATTTAATAAAAATAATTTAAAGAGTATTTTTTTGAATTTTTTAACTAAATTTCTCCTCCATATCCATATTCTTTATTTCCAAAAAAATCATTTCATATTTTTTGTGATAACTATATATTATTTTCTTAATATTTATTATTTCTCATTATCTATATTCAAATGCAAATTTTATATATCATTTTTCATTTTGGGTTTCCTTAAAATCATTTAAAATTCAAAACGGTATTTCTTGACACTTGTTCAAATATAATATATTCCACTCCCCATTCATTATATTTACAATTATTTTAATTTATTGTTATATTAATAGTGATTATTTTAAAATTATAGTTTTTAAAGTCCTCTATCACCCTTTTAAATGGATTTTCAATGTGACCCATGACATTATTTATATTTTAATATTATAAAAACTTTTAGATGTTCCATTTACAAAGGTGTTCCATTTCCCCCCTCTAAATCTAAATGATCTATCAACCATGGAGTTAGGTTTCATGTATTACCCTCTCTATGAACTTATGATATAATCATTTTGGGTTATTTAATTTTTTTATCAAATAATACAATTCTTTATTTCATGTTATGTGATTATATTTTAAATAGATATGTATCCCATTTGATTACTATGATTTTGTGATGGTAATATGTATGATTTACTTAATTTAGAGAACATATGTACGATTTTTAATTACGAGATAGATGGGTTTGACATATCCCTATAATTCATTTGGTAATGCTTAAAATATTTTTAAATCCCTATACATGGGACCTGTGAAGTAAAACTCATACAAAATATTCTGAGTGAACATGATAAATTTTTTGTTCATTTTTTATAAAATGATAATTTGTACACAAATTTTATATGTTATAATGATGCTAGTTTTTTTCAAATTTATGTATAGGATTTGAATAAAATGTTATTATGTATTAGTAGTGATACATTCCTTATGTTTATGATGAATTGATTGATATTTATGAAAAACAAATTATCCCATTTTTATCATGATATTAGGATATTTGAAATTTATTTCATGTTTTTAAGTGATGTATTATAGTTATTTTAATGTTGATTTTGTACTGTGATTATAATATCTCATCATATCTCTTTCCATGTTATCCTGGTATACCCTTATTGGATGGATCACAATTTCATTTATGAATGTCCTTGGGATATGTCATACCATTGTTACCGTGTGGTGAGGTTTAGTAGAATGTATAAATACAAAAGTAAATGATTCTTTTAATGTTTAAGAGGTGTTTTATGATGCGCTTAATTCCTCAATTATGATTGACCCCTAAATTTTAGGAGTATATATTGGTTAATTATGATAAAAACGATGTAGTAATACATGTATGTGTAGAGTATTTTTATTGTCACTATTAGAGAAATGTTTAGTTATTTTTGAGATTTGGTTAGAAAACCTAATAGTAAATTCACCATAATCACCAAGATCAAACCTTAGGAATCCATAAAATTAGAATCACATGTACATTCATGAAATTCCTCTTATATATTTATTAATTAAAACATGCTCATCCCTAACTCTCATTTTTCTTAGAATATTTTCAGATATAGGATAATTCATGTAAATTTATAATACGATGATAAATTTTATTACTTCAGGAATGAGATGACTAATATGGGAGAATAAGGGGTTAAAAATTTCATAGAGGTGCCAGATCAACTGAATCATGTTTTGAAAAAAACAACAAAAGCCATATTGATTTCCTAACTCTTATAAAGAAGGATCATGTTGTAGTTGAGTCCGTTATTCAATGGAAACCATCATCTTTTGGTGGATCATCTAATAACATAATAATTAATCAATGTATAAAATCTATTTAAAAAATATTCTCTATAATTCAATGCACTGGGTAAGATAAGTTTATCATTTACATTTATCACTTGGAGAGTGAGAGGATGATAAATGATTATCACTAACAAATAATACCTAGCGCAAGGAAGACATTATCAGGGAGAGTAGGTTAAAATTATGGAAATATTTTTTAATACTTATTTTCCTCCCACTAATATTATAAAAATGGAGAAGGAATTTTTTAGGATCAATAAAATGGAGGATGGGTTGATTGGGTTATATGAGGAAAAAATTACATAGATTTCATGGCATGCTTCTAAATATTTTATTGATAATAAAATCAAGGTTTTAATACTACTTTACTGAGCTAAACCCATGCCTCTAAAAAATATATAAATTAGAGACATTGATAGCTATGTGGAAATTGTCATATTTCTCCTTAAGGTTGAAATGAAGATCAAATAATCTCAATGGACTCATATGATTTTTGATAAAGATATCATAATAGAGTCTAACTATATGTGTTTTACTAGTAAAACAATTTGAATAAAGAATATATAATCCCCCACTTGTTAATGGTGTGGGAAGGAGAACTCGAGAACCTACCTCAATGGAATGTGTAGATGTTACAACTGGGAAATATAAGAGAATATGAATTATTAGTGTCAAAGAGACAGGAAGATGAAAATCATTGTAATGTATAAAAATAAGGATCAATTAAATTATATTTCCATTGTCTAATGTTTTAATTTAAAAGAACATAAAAATTAATCATGTTGGTTCCCCAATCCTAGGGGTTTTTATGATAATTATTGACAACAACCTCTAAATATAAAGGAAAAAGAAAGAGTTTAATCTTTGACTACCACTAATTTTAAGAATGAAAATAATATGGTGAAAAGTAACCATATTATTCATTCTAAAATACTGAATTATCTATTTTATTCTAAATCTATGAATTCATTAATATCATGTGAGTTATATAGAATTATTCAATCACCACATAAGGACATGAATGTATAGTTATTAGTGATGAAACCTTATGGTTTAATCATTTTATGTCATGTATATTACTCTTCCCCAGTTAACATTAGTGGTAGGAATATTCCTAGAAACCATGTTATGAGTCCTCTGGTATATTTCTATTATATATTAGGAATGGATAGTTTGTCCACATATAGTGAAAATATCAATTTTTGAGAGAGGGAAATAAATTTCCATATTCCAAACCATCCTCAATTTTTATATAAGTGTACATAAAATTATGAATCCTTTTGTAACAACTTTTCAATAAGGGATATTATTTCTAAATAAATAATAATATCTAGCCCAATCAATTTAGGAAATATAAAGGTTTCTACTAGAGGTAATTCCTATTATAAGAGAATATGGTGAGTTATTCAATGAATATTTTTCCCGTTTTCCTCCAGATTGAGAGGTTTTGTTCTGTAGAGAACATAATCCTGGGTCACTTATAATATAAAAGGGTCCTCATAAAGTATCCCATATTTGAATGGAATAATTAAAAGTGAAACTACATGAAAATTTGTAAATAGGTTTAATATGCTCTAATTCTTCTCTATGGGGTTCCCCCATTCTCTTTGTCAAGAGTAAGGATGGTTCAATTTGAATCTATATTTATATTCATGAACATCACTGGACAAATAAGAAAGAATAGGTAAACTATTCTATAGATTAATGATATATTTATCAAATACGTGGGGTTTTATATGTCAAGGATTGATCCCCAATCGGGATATTTTATGTTTAAGGTGAAGAAGGAGTATATTAATAAGATCACCTTTTACATAAGTTAAGGACATTTTATGTTCATAGTGATTCCATTCAGACATAATGATGCTCCATCAATATTCATGGAATTGATTAATAGAGTCTTCAGTTATTATCATGAAAAAAATTATATGGTCTTTATAGACGATCTTATCATACAAAAAAATGTAATAAAAATTATAATGAAAACCTTAACATTGTGTTAGGTACTTTAGAAATGAATATGTTGTATATAAAATATAGTAACTTTGAATTATTAGTAGAACAAGTTTTTTTCATATTTAATTTTATTATATGGGATGGTATATATATTTATCCTTAAAAGGTATCATTTATTGATGAATAAAAAGGACTAAATAGCATGAAATATTTTTGTACCTTCCTCCGATTAGATAGAACTTTCAATGGTTTGTGAGAAATGTCTCATGATTATCAAACCCACGAACCAATATAAGTCATATAGGATTAATTAGTATATGGATGAATGAATTCTAATATAACTTTAAAGAGTTTAAGAAAACACTAGTGACCCACATGTACCCACACAACCCTCAGGTGTGTAACGATTCTGATATAAATTGATACATCAAATAAAAGATTCCAAGCACAAAATATTTGGATAAAATTGTGACATATATATTGATCACAATATTGTACTATTTATGTTCACATATAAAGATCCCAAAATACAAAAAATGTTTGTATAGATGATCAAATACTATTACTGCCATATCTATTATCACTGTGAAAAAAACAAGGTGGTAGATTTCTTGACATGAAAGGATATAGAAACCATATTCCTGACGAGGATTAAAAAGGTTTCCATTATTATTAGACGTTACAATTATGTATATGGGAAACATAATGCAAGGTAAGACATCATATCTTTATAAAATTAATATTCATCCATTTACCCTAAATAGGATTGTAGACATATAATGGTAATATTTGGAGATACCAGGGGATTTGGAAACAATATGAATGTGGATAATCTCAATGTTCCACATAAATAAAAATAAATTTTAAATTATAGATAAGGATTTTTTGGACAATATTAATTGAGTTACTAAATGATGAAAACATGTCTACATTAGTTATTTTCTCTAAAAGAATAATGTTTTATAAGGTCATTATATAGAACTTCTAGTGAGATAATATGAAGAATGATATTGCAGAAGTCTAAAGGGATAAAACAACCATCATATATATGGACATAGAAATGAGATAATAACATCATGTAATTTTTTAGGGGAATTCCAAATAAATATAAGGGAAACAATTATGTATGTGTTAAGGAAGATCATATAGAAAAAATTCCCACTTAACTTCATTTGAGGAAGAATTCTCAATTGATCAACTTTCCATGATAAATCTAAGAGATGTTATGAGAGCTATTGTGATATTCGAGGCTCACCAGAATGTTTTTCAGAATCCTTTAGAAGGAATTGAACCCATAGTTGAACATTAGGATAACATTCCATCCTTATAATGATATTCAATATGAAAGGTCATTTCAAACTACAAAAGATATACCCAAAGATTAATGTATGAACTTTAATGGTGGATAAAACCAACACCTCCCATTGGTTGAGTTCTTATATAACAATAGATTCCAATTAATCATTAATATGGTTCCAAATGAAGCCACATATGGAAAGAAATTTATAACTCCAGCATAATGTGATAAAGGTGGGGAAATAAAACTTTTATAATTGTAACTAGTAGAATAGAACATAGAAATATTTCAAACCTTTTAACAACACATGATAGCTTCCAAGAGTTAATAGATGATCCATTCTCATAATCATCGATGTGACTAGGAGTTTGTGATTGTGGATAAGTTATTCCACATAATATCTTCATTGAATAAGGTTTTTAGGTTTGTGAATAAGGGAAACTTATTTCCCATGTATATATTATTCTTTTAGATTATTGATAATGTTGGTATAATGTCTTGTTGACTTACTCTTCCACTAAACTCATCTCAATTATATGATCTATTATTAATATCTTTATTGATGCAATATATATGAGATCCCCTATATGTAATGAATCCATAGGTGGTAAAATCAATGAATGGCCTGTGTTATGAGGAGTGGGTAGTGGAAATATTGGATTGTATATATAATGTTTGATGAAACAAGACCACTAATATTATCAAAGAACCATGGAAGAATCCTAAAAATGAAGAGATATTGGGGGTATATAATGATATGATAAAAAAACTGCCCTCATATATTTATATGTTAGGGGTTTATATTAAATTTCACGGTTGAAAATTCTAAAGGTGGAAGAATGTTATAACTAAGAATCTTCATATTTTAATAATTTCCATCTCTAATATATTTGAGTTATGAATTTTAATAAATTATATAGTAAAATATTGATTATTATTTTGAATGTTATTTTTTTTAATGTATATATAATAAATAAATATAAATTATATAATAATTATGTATAAGAATTTGGCCACTCACCGTAAATGTAAAAATACTTTATTCTAAATAAATTGTTTTATTTCTATCGTTTGATTTTAATGAAAAGTTAAATTTTAAAAAAATTTAATATTAAATTGATAAAATTCATTTAATTTTTGAAAATAGAATATAAAAAATGGTATATGTTAATATTTTTCTTTTTTTATATAAAAAATTATTTTTTGGTGAATATTAAAAAATAGTTTTTTAATATTATATATTTTATTACATTATCATGATTAAAATATAATAAACTTATTTGACCAATTTTAATGGATAAATATGATGAATTTTTTATTAATATACTCAAAATATCCTAATATAAACAAATTTTCAAGTCGATATGAATATAAAATAGTTTATTGGTGCAAACAAAGTGCTTGCACACTATTAGAAAATTACAAGGTGTTTTGAAATAATATCTATGAAGGAATAAGAGTATTCTTCACAATAAAGATAAAAATGATTAAAATTAAATAATATAGATTTATATTTATACATTTCAAAATTATATAAAAATTAAATTATCCAAATCATTACCCCAGTCTTTTGTAAGCTATAAAAGTAAAAAAATATTATCTTAAAAATGTTATCACTATATTAATGGGAATAAATTATATTCAGTAGAGACCAAGATATATATTTTGGATAATTTTGAGCCCATTAATTTAAAGGTATCATTCATGACACAATTAATAACTAATTATAATTTTTTTATTTGAATTTGAAGAAGTTTCCACTAGAATTTTTTATTTTGTATAGAAAAAATGTATTGAAAAAGAATAATTGGATATGTTTTTTAGAGTAGGATTTTATTTTCACTATATAAATCATATTGAAATTGATATGCATTAATATTTATTATATGGGATTAGTTATTTTTTCATGTTTGGTGAAGTTTGAATTATTTTTCTAGGAGATTTAATTTATTATATACGTTTTTAGAGTTGAGTAGATCATTATTAGATTATTAGATATGTTCCAGATTCATAAGAGACATTGTAATCTAATAATAAGGGTAAATGTAAGATAATGTTTTAAAAAACCATCCAAGGTAAGAGTATATACTTACACTTTTGAGGGTAATTCCTAATAATTACAGTGGATATTTAAAAAGGCATTGTTTTTATAAGAGTCATGTTACTAAAAACATTGAGTAACTCTGAAGACTGGATATGTGAATTTTTTATGTCTAAAAATTGAAGATCTATTCTACTGCATTAAAAAAATGCAGCTAATTATATAATATATTTTATTAAATCATTGTTTTCACAAGATTCATCACTCAAAATGGTTATTTCATTAGAGAAAATTCAATTTTTCTTAAGATTCATCCAAATATTTTTTAAGAGTCAATATCGTGTATTTTCTTATGATGTGTATGATTCATGTGAAATTTTATAAGGGATACTGATAGAATTAAAAATAGTTGTTTTGGAGACAACACTATAAATTTTAAAATGGTTTTTGGGTATTTTGAAGTTATTATATTCATATTTAGGTGATACAAAACGTTTCCTAACATATTCAAATTTTATTTATATTGAAATTTAATAAGGAATTTTTGGAAAACTTATTTCCATAAATTTTTAATTTTAAAACATTAGAATAATATGATTAAAAAATGTATTTATAGAAAAAATATTATAAAGAAAAATCATTATTTTACCAGTCGAGGAAGTTGGTTTGTTTTCTGGAAATGATAGTGAATTTTGATCACGAATACTAAACGAAATGGAAGAGGATCCTCATCATTTGATTACAAACTACGAATTATATTGTTTTTTTTGTTCTATAAAAAAATATGGTTTATGATATAAAGAATATTATTAGGTCTTGGATAGAGATGATGTTTCATATCAGTTAAATAAACTTTTTTAGTGCACCTTGATTCATGAATCTATGTCACAAGTTATTTCTGAGTCCAACCAAATAGATCCAATGATTAAAATATAAGAATGATAAGTTAAAGAAAAATTTGAGAAGTTGTTTTCAAAACATAATGTTTTTAAATTCTAAATTATAATTCAAATTCAAATGTGAATATGATATTGTATTTGTGAAATATAAAAGGGATAGTGTCTAACATGTTGATAAATGGGTATGAATATTGTCTGTAGAAAAAAAAGGTTATTCAATTGAATGTCATATGGGGGAATTACTAGATAATATTATTTAGGAGAGAGTGTGGTAAAATTGTTTTTGTTAAGTGTAAAATGTATAGAAAAAAAAATACTTGGAATAAAGTTATTATTAGAAGAAGAATAAGAGAAATAACATTTACTGGTCTATGCGTAAATCATCACAACCATTTTTTTGGTGAAGTAGAACAAATTAAAACTATATATATAGAGAAATTGTGTGAGAGAATTATAATATTTTTTGAGATAATGATCAGAGGAAAAAGGAAAATATCTACCTCAATAGTACATTATAATAGTAAATTATTTCAGAAGTCTTGTCATGAAGAAAAATTATTATTTTATTTATCATATTTAAAGGATATGACCTTATCATTTTTATCCATGATGGGTATTCTATTGTATTTTTTAGTATCTTGTGCGTTCAAATATTTCCAAGGATTAACTACTCATTTTGAGTAATTAACCTTGTAAATCAAGTTTTATTTATTTATTTTCTTGGTGTTCATAAGTTAAGAAGTGAGATCAATCACTATAATTAGTGAATAATGTTGATTTTATAATAAATAAATAAAAATAAAATAAATGAAATAATATTCACCCATTTACCCTCTCTCCATGAACCTCACTATTCCATGGTTCATGATTATTTTTATTAGAGGAACTATGTTTCCAAAAATGGTTAAAAATTTTAGATTTTATTGCATTGAAGGGTTTTTTACTTAGTTGGTGATTGTGTTATTTCAAGATGATATCTCTCAGTGGTTAAAGAATTGGTCTCCAAATTTATTTTTTACACATATGAAATATTAATTCAGTAAAAAAAATTGGATTCCCACTTTTTATGGGAATCCCTACTACAAATTGAAATACCAGATGTTTAAATATCTTTTATCTATCCAAATTAATGTATGATAATCTAAAATAAATAGATTTATTCCACATTCATATGTTGCTACTATGATATTCCTTGATTGGAATAATGTAGAGAATTAAAAATGTGATAATAATTCCATTATATTCTCTATTATAAATAACGAATTACTCAAGGTTAAGGGGAATCAAAAATAAATAAATTTATTATAAGTTAGAAAATATTTATGAAATAAGTAAAAATGAAATGTATGAAATGATTTGGGTTTGGATATTATTGTGTATCGATCCCTATATGTAGTATGATGTAATAGTTGACGGATTTTCCCTAGAGTAATGATAAATTCCAGAAGCATTAGAGGTTTTTGTGAGATTTTGGAAGATATGAAAGTTGTGAAGAAGTTACTACATAATTTATAATAAGATTTGATTATTTTTTTTAGAACTCAAAGACCATAATATAGGTAAGATTTACTTATATTACCTTTATAAAAATATTATTATCTTTGAAATGTAGAAGGGATGTTTCCTCAATAAAAAGAGAATAGATCAAGGGAAATTTCCTTAAAATATTTGAATAATTTGAAGAGTATAAATGTATATAAAGATAAATTTTATATTTTATCTTCAGATCAAGTTGTGGTTAAGTTTCATAAGCTCATCTTACTCATCCCAAGAAGTGTTTGAAGAGGAAAAGGTAATTTTAAGGGTAAATTACCTTTGAATTTTTTATGTGGGGGTTATTATAAATTTTACTTATAAATTCTCATTCATTGAATAAAATTAAGGTTAAGGGAGTGATGGTGAGGATGATAATCATAGTAAATAATCATAGAAGAAAGAAATAATATATTCTTACTAGAGGAATGGTAATAATATCTATGAATTGAATAAGAATAATTTCTTATCTAAATTTTATGAAAATGATATTAGTTTGGATGACAAATAAGTATAGCCATTCAATGAATATGGTGGAAGACAACATACTATAAAGATAAATGAAGAAGAAATAATTGGTGAGGTGAGTATTTGTAAAAAATGTGAAGGAGAGAGTGAAATAGATTTCATACAGAAATATGTACTCAAAGAGCATCTTGAAATGTTTCAACACTTAGAAAAAGATAATAAAACCATGAAAAGTAATGGCCAATTATAAGTCAGTAGTGTGAAATTACAGCAAGAAAAAGAGTGAATACTGAAAAGTTAAATTAGCATTGTCAAAAAGTCTATTAATAGAGATGATATAAAAGGTTTTGACATGTAAATTAATTTTAATTAAAATTAGGATGATCTTAAGATTTGGAAATATAAATTAATAAATACATAAAAGGAATTGTATAGGTACAAATCAAAATTCTTGAATTATATTCATTAATATTGAGAAGGCTCATGGAAGAAGGTTATATAAGAATTTCAAGTCTCACATGATGGTAATATTTTAAAAGGAAACTAAATATTACATTCAAAGGATAAAAAAATATTCAACATATTGGTGAGAAAAATTAATCAATATCATAATTTTATAAAAATATATTTCTGTTAAAATAAGATGATTATAAGAAATATATAAATTATAGGAAAACTAATTTGGAAGTGAAGATTGATAAAAATTCTTATTAAAAAAAGGATGACAATAAATATAGTATGGAGAATAATTTATAGAAATTATTTCATAATTTTGGGTTAAAAATGTTCCATGTTTGATTATTAAAAATTTAAAGAAACGAAGGTAAAAACATCAAGGCAAAAAACCAACATTAGAAGAACATATGAGTTTTATAATGATCAATGTCACTATGCAGTATTTGGGGAATTAGAATGGATTATTTGGTATAATTTAAAACATTACTATAATTTTTTAGGACATGAGTGATAATGTTTGTGTAGGAGTCAAACCAAACATATAATATATTCTCTGAAGTAATTTGGAAAATCATAACTAATGGTATGGAATGAGTTTCAATAGTTGTAAGAGGTTTAGTGAATATGTGACTAGACATGCCACCTTGGAAAATATTTTATCACTATTTAACATTTTTAGTTGAGTATGAATTATAATACTAAAAATTAACAGAATAAGAAATAAAAAGAAAAGGATAATTCATTGAAAATTAAAGTAAATATGGCTTAAAAGCAATAAAATGAAGATATTGAGATTCCTATTGTGATAGTTGAATTTAACCTAGGTGGAAGATCATGTATAATAAAAAATAATATTGAATACGTGATCTCAATAAGGTGATATCATATATTGAGTGTTGAATAATTTTCCTCTATCTTAGACTAACAATTTAAGTGTTCACGAAATTAAGAGCACAATAGTAACAAGAAAAAATAATCTTTCAGATGTTATATTAATGAAGTATATAAACTAAATCACATGAAATGATATTTGAAGAAGAATTTGGATAATCAAAATGGTTATCAGTAAACTGGGTAGGTGATTCCCAATCCATGGAGGTTGAAGAAAAATTATTATCCATCACACATCAATGGATAAGGTATGTAGTTATATCCCCTATCTCACTTGTTATTTGGATATTTTTTTCAAAAGGGTGAAATAAAAAAATTATATCTCTTTATGATTGTTACTTTTAGTATTTAAATAATTTATTTAAAAAGCGACAGAGAACTATAATAAGAGGATAATCCAAATATTTGTGTTAATCTTAATTAGGGATATATATATATATTTTTGGGAAGGTATTTAGAGAGTGTTTTTGAAAGAGTAAAGTAGTAAATTTAGAATGTAGGTGTGAGTGTGTTTTGATTTGTGAACTATTCTAACAAGTTATATGAGATTTAATAAAATAAATTATTTTTTATTCATTTTATAAAAAGTTGTTGAGAAGTATAAGTGAAATAAGGTTGATTCCTTGTTTATATAAAGTGGTTAAATGGGATGTGAATAAAATATATATGTCTCTATTTATTGAGAGCCTGATTTTATAATTTAATTTTTGTTATTATACAAAGTTCTTATAAATGAATTTCAAATTATTGAATAACGATTTATTTCAATGTGTGATGAGTTTGAATGAGATTTATGTTCCATGTTTTAAAACAAAATCGAAGGGGGGGGGGACTATTTATTGAAGTTGATATTTCAGAGAGACTATCAAACCCATAAATAAGAATGAGATATTGTGGATATTGTTAATACTCAGTAAGAATTTTCGTTGATTTAGTTCTGAATATGTTTCCTCCGAAACATCTTATTTTTTATATATAATATGTATTAAAAAAATGACATATTTTTTTTGTTTTTTTTTCAATATATAAATCTTATTCAAAATCAGGAAAAACAAATGTTTATGGGATTTTATGTCTTATTGTAATTTTGGAAGAGTTTGAAATATGCCTAAAGTGTTTTGGAGTTATTATAATTTTTTAATGTAAATAAGGTCTAGATTATAAAATTAGAAAATTCCAAGGTTTATAAGAGTAATTTTACTCTAATAATATGGGTATGTATTAGATGATATATAAAAATCCAGCAATAATAAGAGAACATTATTATATATTTAAATGTATTTTTAAATAATATTAGTTGATATTTGGAAAAATCATGATTTCATAAGAGTCATCTCACTAAAACATAATAGGAAATTGGAAGTATGGATATGTTAATTTTTTATGTTCAAAAAGATAATATTCATTCTACTAATCTATAAAATGTAAATAAGCCCATGGTTAATAAAAGTAAATTTGTTTTTTTGTAAGATTAATCTGTGGGGAAATGGCATATAATTAGGATAATTTTGTGGTTTTATAAGAGCTATCCAAATATTTAAAAAGATTTAATAATTTTTATATGAGTTATTATGGAGTGGAAATATATAAATGGAATAAGTTTACCTAATACACCTAAAATTAATTTGAAAATTCATAAACTCCACTCCGAGAATTCATAAATATCATTATATAGAATATATTGGAAATTTCAGAAAGTCTTAAATGTATACTAAAATCATATGAATCAATTTTTAGAGATACATTAGGGTTTTGAGAATAATAAAATTTTATATCTTGTAAAATTTTAACGGGAATTATTCACTAGAATTTAACTAAGAATAATTATAATAAATATTTTTAGAAAATTGAAATAAAATCAAGATTTAAATCAAAAAATTATGAATGAGGTATTTATGGTTGAAATATATTGCAGAAAAATTATGATTCAATTATTGGGTGAAGATAGTTTTAACCATATAAATGATATTGAAACATGAGTTTATAGAGTTTAAGAAATGAAATAGGATCATTACATAGTGATGGTAATATATGAACACAAAGGTTGGTGTTTCTTTAAACACCCTTTTTCTTACCTTGTAGAAGGTTATATAACTATGAAGGGACAATGAATATCATTTCAATTAAATAATACTCGTGGGTTGTTCCATGGTTCATAAATCCATGATGTGAGTTCTTCTAAAGGCCACCGAAGAAAACATAAAGAATGAAAAATGAAAAAGGTGTGAAATATGAAATTGAGAAGCTCTTAAAGGACATTATTTGTTTGAATTTATTTCAAAATTGAAATTTGAACATGATTATGATACTACATTAGTGAATAATAAAATGAAATATTGTCTTGGATGCATGTATATGATAATGAGTGATACGAATTGCATAAGAAAGAATATTACAACACATCATAGAGGATAGAATAACAAGATATGGTTGACTATGAGAAATATAGTTGACGAAGAGATTTTGTGAAGTGTAGTGTATACAAGAAAGAAAATAGTTGAGACATTAGAAGAAGAGAGATGAAGAGAAAGGGAACACATGAGTTTGTGTATAAATAATTACAACCATTTTTTTATTGATGCAAAAGTTTTTCACACATATTTATCATTGTCAATTGGTGTGATAGAAATAATATGATATTAAGATACAATCATTAATAGTAGAAAAGTAATCACTTTCATAAAATTGGAAAACAAAAATTCATTTCATTTGAATAATTATTGGGATAAAAATATAGTTATATTGTATAAAAAATAAAATAAATATACCAAGATTTTTTATATCTATAATTGAAATTCATGTGGATTATGTGGTATCAAGAAAGTATGAATAATGGTAAGGATTAACTACTCTTTTTGAGTAGTGGACCTTGTATATTGAGTGGACTTTTTTTCATCGGTTTATGGGTGTCTATTAAATATTGAGATAAATCAATCTAATAAGTTATAAAGTTTGATTTCATAAGAAATCATAATATAAATTAATGGAATATTTTTCATGGATTCAACCCCCTGTCAGTAAACCTTACTATGCATGTGGTCACCACGATTATGATTGTATTCCATTATATATTTTTTATATCACACATAATGTATTTGATTGTACAATATCTAGATTTATTCCTCAAGGTAAATTGAAATATATAATAGAAGAAGTTAAGAAGAATTTAAAGGGTGATGGTCATGTCCATAATTTTATTGTCCTTTCTTTCAATGAAGTAATTCCTCTATGTTAAAGGGATCAAAATGGGAAATTGAGATTGTGATAAGTTATAAAACATTTATGATGGAATCGGAAAAGTGAATAAATGAATGGTGTGGGTTTTTAGATTTAATTATCATGATCTCAATATGTAAGATAATCAAATATTGTATGATTTCTTCACAAGAGTAATTGATATTTTGAAAACCATTAGACGGATTTAAAAGATGTTATAAGAATTTTTAGTTGTTAATAATATAAAATATATTTTCTATAGATATTTAATCAAATGGTTTCAGAACTCAATTATTTTTATATAGGTATAATTCATTTAGCTTATCTTCAAAGAATTATAATTTTATAATAAATGAATAAGTTAATTTTATTCAATAAGAAGACCAATAAATATCAATAAATGTTCTTAAAATCATTAAATAAATAGAATAGTATGAAAGTATATGAATTTTAACTTGTAATTTTGAATTTAGATGAATATGATTGTCTGTTGTTTTAAATTGTCATTCAACTCATATTAAGATCTTTACGAATGGGAGCATGTAAATTTCCTGGTAAATTACCCTTGAAGTGTTATCACGATAGAGGTATTTGTTATTTTACTAAAATCTACAGAATTATGGTAGAAAATAAAGTCTAAGAGATTGAATACGATAATTAAAATCAATGAATATTCTTAAATAAGAACGCAAAAAACTTCTACTCAAAGGGGACATGTGAGAATTTATATAAATTAAATAATTATATTTTTATGCAATAATTATTATAGTGATAAAAGAATAAATGATTAAGAATTTGGAAAATTCAATGAATAATAAGAAATTATTATTATTGAAAATGTGAATAAATAATAAATCTCAAGACATGAGTTTATGCGTGATTAAATTTAGTAAGATATATAAATGTAGTTCATGTAGAAATGAGAACTGAAATATTTTCTATTGAATATTTATCATTTCGAAAATGAGAAAAACATCCTGAACAAGAATGGTAAATTAAAATTCAATAATAACATTTTACATGATGAAAATGGTCAATATTGATATGTAAAAAATGAAAAGTAAATGATATATCATGATGAAGAGAAGAACAAGGTTTTTGATTTGTAAACGAATAAAAATGAAAATAAGAGGTAGAATAAGACTATCTAAAAAAATAACCTATATAGAAAAAAATTGTTTTAGTGAAAATATGATTTAAGAAATTCTAATAATTAATATTAAGAATGATCAATTAATTTATTTTATGGAATATGTTAAAGTATCATTAGACGATGAGATTCATTAATTCTTAAAAATATTAAATAAAAAGGATATAAATATATTTAAATTATTGATGAAAATATAGAATAAATGATACTGTTGAAGGAAAATATATTTTTGGGAAACAAATATGATTATTAGAAATATATTCCAAAAACACTTAATTTCTACTGAAAACATTTACAAATTATGTTTTGAAAAATGATGAAATATATAAAATATAAATAAGAAATTATTTTGAGTATACTATAATTTAGTTTCTTCTATAGTGGGTATGGTTGATGGTTGAAAAGTTGGAGAATGATAGGTTTTAGTTTTTGGAAAATAAATTATATTCTGAGTATGGTATGAGGTTTTTGGATACTTGGGAACTATTTTTGATTAATGAATTTTTCAGAGAGATGTTGGTGTAATTTCAATTTTTAAATTATTTATAAATGTTATTAGAGTTAAATTTCAAGAGGGAGTCTGTCCATGCAAAGGAAAAATGTTCAGAATCAGTCTAGAAATTTCAAATGGAGGGTTGGGAATTAGAGCAAATTGTTAGATGATATTTTGGGATGATTTGACAGGATGTGTCAAAATATTAACGGATTTATATTTAACCTTCCTAATGGAGTATTAATGATAATAAATGAAATTATAAGAATACGGAAAAAATTAGAATAAATAAATCATTAACTACGGATGTGAAAATTCCTTACAAAATGAACAATGTAGATGTCAAGATGAATTTGGTGATTTTTGATTCGAGAATGAGTGAACTAATTTATCTATTAAAAAATAACCATTAATAATTGATCGCTATAATAAGTGATCATATAAAAATGTTAAATAATGAATTTCCCTTTTAGTATCATATTGTATAATTTCTAAAAATATATAAATCTCGAGTATAAAGAAGAAGGAAGCTTTATTCTGGAATATTTCTGAAGTAAAAAAGTTGATGTTTAAACCAATTCTAAAATGGGAGTTTAAAAAGAACATCTTTGAGAAAAAATATTATTAATAAAATGTGGATTATAAAAAAAAGGCAAGGGGTTGAATAATAATTCATAGCCATTATCCATAAATGGATAATGTATGTTGTTATATCCCTTCTCTCACATATTATATTAATATTGTTGTAAATTTGGGAAGAAAGAAAATAACAACGCCCTTTATTTGAATTCTTTTATGTATTTGAAAATCATATTTATAATATGATGAAAACAATAATGGGGGATAATTAAAAGATATTTATATAACCTAATATTGTATAGATCTCTTATTAATATTTATCATATACTTAGAAAGAGTTTTTTAAATTGGTAAGATATTTTTTTCATCATGTATGTGTGTGAGTTTTTCTAATTGTGAAATATTCAAAAAATATTGTGGGATTAAATATAGAAATATATTTTTTATAGGTTTCATGAAATAGTTTTTTATATGTTGGAGTGAAATAAGGTTGATTATTAGTTGATATCAAGTGGTTTCATGGGCTTTGAATAAGAGGATTTAAGTCTATATTTATTGATAATATAATTTTATTATTTAATATTTATAATTATTAGGTCATATTCACTCAAGTAAGATTAAAATTATATACTATTGATACATTTCTAAGTGTTATGAGTTTAAATGTTATTTACATTCCTTTATTAACAACAAAAAACAAATGGGTGAATGGTGAAACTATTGGATGTTTTAGAGAGATTGTTAATCCCACGAATAAGATGGTGACCTTTGGGAGATTATTGAGACCCAAGGAGAATAATATATTTTTAGTAGTTAAATAACATTCCTCTCAAAATTGGTATTTTCACTAGGGAATATGTATTGAAGAATAATACATTGATGTATTTATTCTGTTATATTCTTTTTTCAATACATATATCAAACTAAAACCCACATAAACTAATGTTTTTGTGAGTTGAAGGAGTTTGAGAAGGACATAGATGACTGAAATAGGATTGAATGAGTATGATGTTATTATAGAGGTTTTTAGAGTTGAGTTGATGTAGATTAGAAAATTGGATAAGTTCCATATCCATGAGAGTCATTGTACTCTAATTTTAATGATCAATCTGACATAAAATATGACAAATGAAAAAAGGAATGTGAACCCTTGTATGTGTATATGTATTTATGAACATGATCAATCGTTATTTGGTAATTTCATATTTTCCTAGTAGTGATATTTATAAAATGTAAGAGTAACTATAAATACTAGATGTGAAATTCTATTAATGTCTAAAAATGTTATATTCCTTTTTTTGGATTACTAAAAATCGAAGAAGTCCCTAGTTTATAAGATTAAATCTGATTTTTTGTTTGTGCTAAATCCATGGGAAATTTTTTTGTATGTGTAAATATAATTTTTCAAATGATTCATCCATATATTTCGTAATATTGAATTCATATTTTCTAATATTCATCCAAGATTTCAAATATATAAAAGGGTAGAGTTTATGTAATACTCTTATGATTCATTTACATAATAGAAGACATATAACTCAAGAGGTTCTTTCTTGACATTTAGCTGAAAATTTTACTATCTTCTTAGAGTATTTTAAAAATAAAAGAGTTTCTTTTAAGTGATTTATAGGGGTTCTAGATATAGTTAAATTTGAGTTATCAGTAAATTTAAAAATGAAATAATTTTGAAAATTAACATGTAATTATCAAATGAATTATTTCCATTAATTTAGAAAACATTTAGTTTTAAATTAGGTAATGCTAAATATTTTATTTGTAGATAAATTATAACAATGAAAAATAATTGTTGAATTAGTGGATGAAGAATGATCATGTGTCCGAAAAAATAATTTTATATGATCCTGTAGAGTTTAAGAAATGAACTCTATGTCGGACACCTAGATGGACATATGTGAATGTTGAGATTCAAACTATTTTGAAATAAATTAGTTCCTTCATTCCATGAATAATTTTTAAATGTTGTAAAGGGGGAAATTGTTTCATCAAGGATGATGAAAAAAAATTTAGTGTGTCATGATTCATTAATCTATGCCACAAGTAATGAATGAGTCTATCTGGGAAGATCCAATCACTGAAACAAAAGAAGATAAAGGTAAAGAGATGTTTGAGAAATGCATAAAAGATGTTAATTGTTTGACATTTAATTTTAAATTAATTTACAAATATAAATAATTTGATTTTTTGTGATATTATATACAATATATTCCTTCCAGTAGATGGATAGGTACGACTGCTTTGCTGAGGAAATCGAGAGAATATTCATATGTTGTGCACATGAGGGAATAAAAAAAGAAGATTAATGGAACAAAAATATTTTTTAGGGAACACTGTTTCTTGAATAAATTAAATTTTCATTGAAATTATTCATTTCACTAAGTCAAACATTACTTTCACATTGAGCTAACTTGTTGTACGTTACTAGAAACACCGACTTAGCATACGTGACACGCAACAATGAGTTTCTGAAAAATATATATATTTTTTTATGATTATTTAAATGGGATAATTATAACCAAGAAATTAAAATTACTAATATGAATATTAATAAATACTGTTAAAATATTTTTTATAATTTTATTTTATAAATGAAACATATTGATAAAAAAATATTTTTTTTATAATATCCTTATTGGTTTAAAAATATAATTCTCTCAAATGCACTTCTTTTCATGTCCTAATGTTAAAATAAATAAAATTAATTTTATTCACACTTATAAATTTAATTTGATAAAATTAATTTAATTTTTTGAATTTATATGAATGATGGAAAATACCAGATTTTAATTCAGAATTGCATTTTCTTATATTTTATTTATATGGATAAATTATATTTTATATTTATTTAAATGTTTCATTAAATCATATTTCTATCATCCAACCTAATGTGGGTCATCATAATAAAATTTACAAATAAATTGAATATAAAAACATAGATAAATTTTGAACATTTTTACTCTAAAACCTTGCATTATCGAATCACCTACATGAATAAATTTAAATTATTTTTTACATTTATGTTATTGGAATATGAAAAAATTGATTCAATATTTTGAATCAAAATAATTTATAATCTTTCATGAGGCCATCCTAGTTTTTAACCAAATATATTATTGGATGTTATTGAAATTAATTACATCGATTGTGGTAAAATGGTGATTAACTAAGGACTAAACCTTAAACATAAGGGTATAACTTACATATAAAATTATCGAAAAGATATTTTATGGATATATTTATAACCTATAATCAATTTATTTTACTTTTTTCTATAATGGGATAAAAAGTCTATGGGAAAACGTGGGTGTAATTCCTTTTCTGAAAATTTAAAAGAGTATCATTCCTCCTCCAATATAAAATGGCCGCCTCTCCAACCAATTACTCACACATCTCAAGACATTTTTTCTTGATAAATATCTTCCAATATTAATCCTCAAATCCCTCCAGTTATCCTATAATCCTTTTCTTGGGATAAAGGAAATCCAAGGAAGCCCTTCGGTGCAAACCAAAAGATGTTTTCAGAATAAGAGGTAACATTCTACCTGAAGTGGTTTTATGTTATTTACATTCTACACCCACTCAACTCTTATTCATTCATAAATGTATAAAAAAAAGTATCATAAATAAACTAGGTTGTTTTTATGATATTATTCTGTTGTATACATATAAACACATCCATTTAATGGGTAATGAATATACTGTATACATGTATGGGGAACTGCTACATCAAAAAAAACGACTGTTCATTTTTTCATTACCACCTCTCATGGGAGAAATTATGATGAAAAATATGTTTATTTATGTTAAATATTATATCTATTATGTATTTAATATTATTTAATCTATTTACAACACATATATTGATAATTTTCATTTGGATAAAATATGATAATTTCATTTGGGGAAGTGTGGAGTACCACACCCTCCAAGTGACGTTATTTATTAACACACAAGAAGAAATTAATTAAGAATGTTTTTAGTAAAATTATATGATATTTATGATGTAATAATGATATATATACATATATATATACATATATTTCATTTACCTTCATTTTGTATATGAAAATAAAAATAAACAATGTGCATGCGTACGTACAGCCTACCATGTCCATGAACGGTGTATTCCATTTTACACTTCTATATTAAATGGGATTTATATTACACATACAATGAATATAATTAACATTTATATCATGGTTCAAATTCATGAAATTATTTCATACGTATAAGAACCCAATATATATCATACTAAGACACACATGAAGAACATTGTATATATTACTCGAAGTAAAACCATAACATAGAATTGTTAATAATTGGGAAATATAACGTGTATCGACCCGAATGTTTGACAAAGGTACGGATAATTAGTTTTGCTTCCAAATATTTCACTTAAGATTTTTTAATCTATGTAACATTCTAAGGAAGGTCTAGGGAGTGTCTGGGGTTTTTTCGGAGCCCAGGAGTTTGAGAAATGGACTTGCAGACAATGGCGCACGGCCTGTACATAGTCTGCGCATGGTTTGGGATAAACTGTGCGGCTGCAAATAGGGGCTCCTGCAAGGGCGCCTGGCCATGCTAACCAGGCCGCATGACCCTGCGGCTGTTGTCTAGGAGGCAGTGAGGTGTGCACAGTTTGTTCAAGGTCTGGGTAAACCATGCACCTAAACTGCGCCACCCTGTTCTGGGTGAAAATTACCATTTTTCCCTTAAATTCTATTTAAACCTAAATCCCTTTTCTTTCTTCCTCAAGCATAAAGAACCAAAGGGAGAAGCCTTCTTTGAATCCAAAACCCCTCTCCCACTCTTCTCGTGGCGGGTTCTCTGTCCGGAACCCTATTCATGATCTGTTGGAAGCATTAGAAAGGCCAAGGTAAGTCTTACCACACCTAAGTTTCTTTCCTCGGTAAATATTGGTTTTTGTTTCACTATTTTTCCACAGGCTAATATGCCCTATTTCTAGGGTATTGGACTTGAAATCAGATCTCATCCAACCTATAGTGAATCTGAGGTCGATATCAGGAGAGCCTACGCCTACATCTCTAAGGTAGGTGGTCACGTGGTTTCCATTTCAGATTTTCACTACTGTGAGTTTATATCGTCGTGTCCTGGTTTTTCATTTTCCAAACACCTTATTTATAATGACTAATTCATATCTAAATGACCAATGTGGTATGCTATTGATGAATCTAACCTAGATTGGGCGTTTAGATGAGGTTTGGACTGGTTAAGGTCATCTATAGGTGATATGACCTGAGATTTGGCCCCTTCTCACCTTTAGACCTTAGCGATATGTCTTGAAAGGGAATTTTCCATGTTAGGAAAATGAGATGACTTGGTTAGAGGTTGGCTAGGATGAGATTACCTGAACCTCTTGAATTAATTGAATTGTATGTTGCATTGAGATGTGATTATGTGATATTATAAATTGGAAATTCCATGCTTTGTTAATGTGATATGATATAAGATGGATTGCCTTATAGACTGTGATGTGAATGGTTATTCCATACTGTATTGGCATGCTTGTGATAACCCGTGTGTGTGTGGGAGGAATTCTTACCCCGTTCCAGATAAATCTTCATGTGTGGGAAGGAGGCATTCTTACCCCATGCTAGATGAATCTTCATTTGTGGGCAGGAGGCATTCTTACCCTGTGCTAGATGAATCTTCGTGTGTAGGCGGGATGCATTATTACCCCATTCCAGATGAATCTCCATGTGTGGGCAGGAGGCATTCTTACTCCGTGCTAGATGAATCTCTGTGTAACAGGACTAGGGGAATTTATACCTCATGCCTATATAACCTTTATGGGTTGGAGGCATTCTTCCCCACGCCAGCTACATTGCTTGTGGATGAGTGGAATTCATACCTCATGCCAGTGATGATTGTTACATATGTGAGATGCATGGACGAGAGGCATGTTTACCTCGTTCTAGTGATAACCTATATCTATGTACTTATACCTCTAGTGATTGTTCAGATTACCAGCCATGAGATAAAGCAGGTAGACCCGCCAGGTGTCCTTCCGGAACATGAGTGGGAGGGTTGGTTATTTACTTTTCGTTACTTACTTGCAGTCTATTACTCACTATTTCTTGCGAAAAACTACTTGGATTACACGTAGACACCGTTGGTGGTGGTATACTGAGACTTGTCTCACACCCTACCTGGGCGGCCTCCTTGGCACCCGTGTATACATTACTGCTGCAGGTACTAGTAGGGGAAAAGGCCCAGCTTTAGGTTGTTGATACACAAATATCTAGATGGAGTTCTAGAGCAGCGGAACGAGCTTGGCTAGAGGTTCTCATGGACTACATTTGTTCTTTGTTCTTTTTTGTATTACTGTATATCATGCTTTCCAGCAAATTCTATTATTTTAGCATTCCATACATTTATTTTTTATTAGACAATACCAATGTGGCTTTTGTATATCTATGAGGGGTTTTCTTACTTCTGTTGTTTGGTTTGTATGTTTTCCTTTTCTCCTGTTTACCATTGGTTTTGCTTCCACAATTTTTATTACTTTGTTGCTATACCACTGTGTACTCTGACATGGGGGTACATTCTCCCCACTAAATTACCATTACACCCCTGCTTCTAGTCGGAAGCCCTTGGCCTATAGGAAGATGAGCCAGGGTTCATGTGGCCAACCTGGCTCGGGGCTCGGGTTGAGGGGCAGTTGGGTCCGAGACATCACATAACGTAATAATAAACACGTATATGGTATAATATATAAAAATATTATTCTTAAAAATACGAATAATAAATGTACATTTATTATATCGGACATTTGTATGATTTCCAAGAGAGTCATGAGATAAGCTATGCGAATTTCATCTCACCTTTTTATATCTATAATATATAATCCATATTCAATACACACTTCTTTTATGTGGTGTATATACTAAACATAAATGTATTAAATGTCTATAATATTTATGTATTTTCAAATTTAAATATCTATTCTATGATATTTATTTTTTGGGGGTTGTTTTTAAATAGCTACCTAATCGAAAAGATAGTTTTGTCTCAATTTAACTTCTTTGAGATTCAAGATTTTTTATCCCTAAATTATTTTTTAAGGTGTATATACTTCCATCTGACATTTTATATCATGAATATACATATTTTTATTATATTTTATTATTCATGTAATTTCATTTTCTTAAATGAATATTATGATCTCATGTTACCATGTGGTAAGAGTTTATTAAAATAATCTCATCGTTTTCAAGGCTTGTTTATGATTATACTTCCATTGTTGAAATATTGTAATCTATCTCTCATGAAAAATCATTAGTTTCTATCTACTATTTTTATTCAATATATCTCCACATACTAGTACCATTTACCACTCTTTAGTACATAATATTATTAAGAAAACGTGTTTATAAAAAATATAACCGTATTTCTATCTTCGGTCAGAAATTTGTTTTATTTCAAAAATGATTGAAAAAATGTTTTCAATTAATCATTGATGACCATTTTCGAGAAAAAATGATTTAAATTTTTTTTCCATGATTCATTTAAAAATATTCAAAAAAAAAATTCAAAGGAAAAAGGTTTTAAAAATGGTTTATGTTTTAAAAATTATTTTTTGAAGAATAAAGGATATTTTTCTCAATAAATGTTTTTAAATGATCTCTAAAAATTATTTCCTATATAAGAGGACATCCATTTGTTTTAATCTTTCCTTTCTAGGGTAATGATTAAATTTTTCTATTCATACATTTTATCTAAATTGATTATTATTTATGGCATGGTGTTTATGAAACATGTTTATCATTCATGGGTTATATACTTTTGAAAACCACTTATTTTCATTTGTTATGATTTTTAAATGATTATGAAACCTATATCTTTTTTCCACAGGTTATGATTTTATTACAATTTTATGATACCCATTCCATTTCATTGTTTATGATATTATTATTTTTGGTTTTATGCCACATTTATTTATGATTTCATTATCATATGGGTGGGACCTATATCTCCCACACCAATGCATTGGGTAAATATTTATCTCTCGTGAGATATACTTTGATGGTCTTGGTAGTAAAAATTGACTACTAAAATGGCCATGGGAGTGAACCATGAATACCAAGATTTTTTGAGGAGTGAACTCAAGATACTAAGATGTACATGGGATTAAACCATGACTACCAAGATGTTATGGGTAGTAAACCCATGAAACTAAAATGGCCTCAATAAAAATTCCTTGACTACTATAGAAATCATATTATATACTTTTTTGTTTTCCAAAATTACTTGTTTCATTCTTATGTTAATATTTCATGGATTATGTTATTCATTTCCTTATGATTTATGTATTATGAACTGCAAATATTAATGAAATGATTCTTATTTATTATCTTTGATATGAAATGTATGATCATCATTTTTCCTGACCATGTTCTTATACACTTATTCTCATGATTATGCTTATATATATCCCTTATTTATCCGTATTTATAATCTAAGTTCACCACTTTTTTTGTTTCCTTTCCACCAGGTTATGAAGATATTTACTATATTTGATTTCTCAATTAAGGGTGATAGTAAATAAGAAACTAGTGAGAGATAAGGAAGATCACATATGTACTAGTGTTCAAGTTTCTATGTTTCCAATAAAAAAATACTAGTATGATCTTTGGGAATCTATTTGTATAATGTTTTAAGTATTCTACAAAAGTTATGTAATATTAATGTATGAAAAAATAGGGTCTCTATAGTTGGTATCATACCCAATTTTAGTTAACCTTTTGAAATTAGGATGATAAAACCTTAGTGATAACTCTATGGACATGTTTAGGGATAAGTCTATACAAATGGGAAAGAATAGGAAAATATCATGGAATTTTGGTACAGGATATAGTATATGGTTTTCTAGAAAAACATATATATCTAGTTACAACTAGTGAATGTGGATCTGGTATAAATATTCATATGACTAAAAACACTAACAAGATGTTATGGGTTTGACTTAGGGTAATATGTTACAAGACAACGAGACTTGATGAGCACCTGGTTGTAAACTATTCGAGGATATGATTTGGGAATTTAAAAACTATTTAAGAACCATCTATAAGGTTTTAAATTGAATTTTTCAATTAATAACCATTCTGAAACCTAATGTGTCATATGTTATGTATGATGTCATAATTTAGACATCCGATAAGTTACATTTCATCATTTTGTGGTTCCTTATTATTATACCTATTTCTTACTCTTTGATTTTGGTTTTAGTTAATTTATAGAACCTGAAGGAACTATGTTACTGGTGATTCTGATGGACAATGCCATGATTCAACTCCTGAGTAAATGGGAAGTAGGGGATATTGAATGAAAAAACCCTATTCTTTGTTCACATAGCTATCTCAAGATAAGAATCATTGTATACTTCCAAAGAAGAAAAAGAGGGAACAAAATTCTTGTTAATTATTTCATTAGGAAACATCAACCTTATTTATGAGGGTCTTTAGATCGACTTATTGCTGAAAAACAAATCAATAATATTGAAAATATATTATCCATTCTCAAATATTCAGATAATGATAAATTCTTTCAAGAAATTAATTTGTTTGAAGGAAATGCAGACCAATGATGGACTCTAATCAAGAATATGATGCCTCATGATACTGAATCCATGGATTGAGACATGTTAAATAACATATTATTCAATAAGTAATTTCCTTGTATTCTTTTTACCATATTGGAGAAATAGTTCCTTTAGTTGAATAAAAGGGATGGGGAATCTTTTAGTACATACGTGGCTAAATTCCAGAGCCATTCTAGGTATTATTTAAAAATTATCATTCGACCTAAATGTAAATTTGATAAGTTTTATAGTGGAATAATTGATTGTCTCTGAATGGAATTTTTCATTATAGACTATGGTAGATATTAAAATATTTTTCAATGAACAATCATGTATGGAATGTAGGTTAAAGTCACATAATAGTCTCATGGTTTTGATAAGAAAAGGAATATGGAGTTCAAAAAAATATAAAAAACATGAATAGAAGAAGATGGGATTTCCATTATTCCCTATGCGTGTGAAAAATCATAGAGTAAATTTCCATAAGGGGTATAATAAATTTTTTAAGGGTGGAAGGGATGGCTATCAGAAATTTGATTTCTTAAGTGATGGGAATAATTTAGCAGGTTGTGTGAATGAAGGAAAAGAGACTCATAATGTACCTCATACAATTCATGATACAAGTGTAAGGATAATATCCATTTTGATAACCACCACCAATACCCAATGGATCTTGAGGATGCTCGATGTCATAAACCTCTTATGCTACGTGACAAGTGGAAATCTCATGAAATCACTACTTATGATGAGGGTTGAGATAATGATGTGGTAAAAGGTACACATACCTTCTACTCCAGAACTACTAATATATAATTTGATTCTAGATATACCCACTCTCTCATATCTAAATAATTTCGTAAGGGTGCAATGATTCCACCATAATTATTTGTTGTGGAATCAGCAGTGAAAACCTATAATGACATGATGATTGCATCACATGTCCACGATTCCCCTCCAGTTTACATTTGTGGGAATGTGCTTCCTAAAAACAATTCATTCTTCCTTTGGTTGAATTTTATGTAATCACAGGGATGTACTAGATATCTATGAATAAATCCCACATAAATTATCAATGAAGGGAAGTTACATTTGATATTTTAAACCCTCTTAGGATAATCCATAAATGTGATGATAATCATGAACATCCTATGGAGATTACATACAGTGTATGGTATTAATTCCCATTCAGAATAGTTTTTTATCTCAAATTTTGGTGGATAAAATAGACATCAATGATATGCCTATTATTCAATATTTTTTATGTCTTTCCAAAATAGGTTCATAGCCATCCACCTAGAAGCGAAGTGGAGTTCTTAATAAAACTCATCCTAGTTTCACAACAACTTCATGGAACCCTTATAGAATGGCCCTTATTAAGTTAAAGGAATTGAAGAAGAAACTCTATGAAAACATTGATATGGTATTAATTCATCAAACAATGTCACATTGGGGTAGACATATTCTTTTTGTCATAAATAACGTTGGATTAATGTGTGCCTGCATTTCTTACTGCGAATTGAACTAGATCATGATAAAAAATGTGTATTATAAAAGGATATTTTTTATTACATATTTAGAAATTATTTATTACATAAAATTGAACATAATATTACATAGAATATTTGTAGTCATAGTATATTTGGGTTTTATAAACATTACATAAAAATTATAACCATAAATACGACAACATATTTATAGAAAACTTCTTTGACATCACCAAAACATTCTTTCATAATTAACACTACAAGAGATAACATAAGGACATACATTAGAAAAGTGTGATCTATAAATCCCCGTAATATAATTAACATAGAATAACATAATGATAACAATAAATATTAAACCATTCATATTAACAAGGTATAAAAGAACATAAATAATAAGGCATGATATAACATGATAATCATAACATGGGAAATGTGGAAACAATTTAAAACATTGCATCATAACCATAAGTTAAAGAAAACCCACCAGGAAATAATGGTGGAAAAAAGTACCATAAAAGAATCAGAGACACCCCCATCCTAACATGACATATAATGATACTAAATATTACCTGATTCATTGGGACACTATGAGGGTGCACCTTTCGTAATCATTTCAATCTCAAGCTTAAGTGTTCCACATAGATCATATTACATGGGTTCATTAAACATAATAATTTATTTCATGATCATGTAATGTAGAATAAGTACACATAATTCCTCAATAAATATTTATATGTGCATAAATATGAATACTCTTGATAGAGAAAAGGATAGGGTTTTACTACATAGACACAATAAATCGTGGTGTAATTTCGGCAGCTAAATAACATCATTTAGAAATTAATAAAATGGGTTAATGAGAGAGAAACTGGTCTCTCATAATTAATATATGAAATTAATAATAATAGAGGCATTTATGGACATTCAGAAACATATGTAATTGTTAATTTAAAGCGAAAAATAATAAATAATATTTATAAATGAGGAGAAAGTAAAAGAACCCTTACAAAATTTTGATATGGTAAAGGCTGTAGGAAAAGGTTATTAGGAGGGTTATATGATAGTGAATGTGGCACTCATAATTTATAAATCTATTTTATAGCATGTGGGATAGGTAATAATTTATCCCAATATAAGACAATGGAAATTTAAAATGCATATCATAAATGAAGTGCTTGATTAAAAGAGGATAGAGAGAATCACTTACAGATTTTTTAAATTGAAATGACTTAGGTAAGGGAGAAAATGAGGGGGGATAAATGATCCCTGGGTAAAATAACCCCAATTGGATAGTAATTTAATGATTATAAATTAATGAAAATATAATCATCAGAAAATAATAGAACTAATCTTAAATAAGGTTCTTGAATTCAAAGGTGAGGAGCGAAATCCCTTATTTGGATGTGTGACTCCAAAGAATTGGGAGATTATTCTTGGGATCCTTTAGGAACCTTTGGAGTACCGAATAAAGTAGAGGTATTTGTGTGGTCATGATACAAGGAGTTTTAGTGAATATAAATGGGAGCTTGGCTGGGTTTATACCAGAAAGGAGTGGGATTTTGTTATTATTTTGGTCTCGGACAATACATAATAAAGAATTCAAAACCAAAAACCATCCCATGGTTTTTAACCATGGTTTTTACAAATGGGAATTAGAATAAATTATTTTATTTGGCCAAGGGCTGAAGATTATATAATATTTTCCTTTCTTATGTGGAGTTGGTTACACTTTCAAGGAAATGATTTTAAAACCATAAAATATATTATCTATCTTAGAAGATTCAATATGGATTTATAAAATAAATAAATTAAACTTAAAATGACATTATTTTTAATTTAAAACATATATCTGGATTAGGATATATTTTATTGTATTTATTAAATCACTATTGGTCCACTATGATGTCATAAAACATAACATATATTTATACTGTATTTAATTTTTACCCAAAAATTTGACTGTCTTTGAAAACATTGAAACAATCACCATTGGATAATTTCGACATATTTATTCCAAAAAATAATATTCAATTTATCTAAATAATTTTCATAATATTTGAAGTTTTATATGTAATATAATAACTGATATATATTGAAAATGATGAGTTTTTGAAAAATAACAGTCTTTTGAACCCTTATATAAATTACGTTTGACTTCATAAATCTTAAAAGATCATTTATATTTGGTAAATAATATTTAATAATAAAATTAAATTAATACATTATTTAATTCAAAAAAATCCATTAATTCATTAATTTAAATTTAATATTAACCAAAAATATAATTTTTTATTTAAAAAAATTACTAACTGATAATAATAGGATGAAAATATATTCATTATTCTATAAAAAGGTATATATTCCTAACGATATATTATTTATACATATCCCTTTATAACACTAGCATACATTTTAAGAGTAAGGTGCGTGATGATGGGGCTTTCATGTGGTCATTCGGTGAACATGGTTGGGGTGGTGATCCCGATGAGCTTAGACTTCTCCCATAAATAGATTTTCTTATGCTTAAGTAGTTGGCTTTAAAATTTAAGATTAGTGTAAGGAAAATTGTAGAAATAATATACTCTTAATATGATATAATAAATTTTCTTCATAGGTTACGATCCTACTAGTTGAGGCCATCACTTCCTTTTTCTATGTCAAAAGGATTTGTTAAAACCCTATATTTATACTAGTCATGAAATCACTGTTCAATGTCTATATTATCAATAGTAAATATATTTATTGGTCCATTAAATTTAATTGGATGTAATAAAATAATTTCATGTGTGTTAAATTTCCACAAGAAATTTAATTAAATCAAAAAAATGGAATTTATTTTTAAATGTTCTGGACGTTACAACATTACCCCCTTAAGATGGATACATGTAATATATCATGTTATTGGGACAAGTTCAGTGGGAGTTCTATTCAATAGTCCACTGCTCTGATGCGATCAAGGATATAAAAAGGAATGATTTACCTAGGAATAAGCTTACCACTCTTCAAAAATATAATTACCCTATTCCATCGAGATATGTAGATGAATATAATGTCTCCAACATCAAACTATAGTTATCTTTTAAGGTTATCAGCATAGAACTTTTTTCAACTCTGAACAGCTTCGATATACTACTGGATGGTCTTAACCGCCTCCACCATTTCTTCCACAATATAAGGACCATGAAGTTTTCATTCCCCATATTCATCCTAACATGGCGGTTTTCTTAACCTATGTACATAATGGGATTCATAAGGGTCATTTTGTATGCTTGAATGGAAAATGTTCTTATAAGATAACTCCACCAAAAGAAGATATTGGTCTCATCCCCCGTTGATGTCCATTATGCAAGCTCTAAACATTTACTCAAGTGTTTGGATAGTATATTTAGATTGGACCTTAGTTTGAATGTGATAAGACATAATAATATTCACCTCAGTGTTTAGAGATTTTTGTAAACATTTCAAAAACTATGTGGTAAATTTTGGATCTCTATCAGACATAATCGATATTGGTACTCCATAAAACCTTATCACTTATCTGATGTTTATCTGTTCTAGTTGATAGAGTAAGAAGTCATCCCGAATTGATATGAAATGTGCAGTATTTATAAGATGATAAAAAACAACCCTGACAACATTTTTTCCCTTGGATGTCTTTGGATGTATGGTGATAATGTCCATGGTGATGTTTTCACATTTTCATGTTGGTATAGGTAATGGTTGCATCAACCAATTAATCTTCTTCCATTCATCCTTCACTTGTTGAAATACCATGCAATAAGATTTATATTATTTTATATCCTTCTTCATTCCATCCCACCAATAGTTATATCAGATATCTTAATACATCATTGCGTTTTCAGTTTGAATAGAGAAATTCAAACTATTATCATCATCAAAATGTTCTTTATTTAACTCATGATTTGATGGAAGACATTGTCTTGACCTAGATATCACAATTCATTTTTCATTAACATTGAACTTTGAGGATTCTCCTTTTCTAATAGTTTCATATTTATTATGAATTACCAAATAATCTTGTGGATAATCCCTTAACATTTCCAAAAGATATGGTTCAACAATTATTTTTGAAAGGATTGATGATTTTTATTTCTTTATGATTCACATGTCAATCTTCGTCACATCTAAGAAGATAAGATCCTTCTCAGTTCTCATCAATGATATAATTTATGCTTCTTTTCAACATATAGAATCTACCTCCATGTTCTTTTTAATTGGATGACAATGTATTGAGATGTTTTAATCCCTGATGAGATCCAACCATCTTAATTCGCACATATTCATCTCTTTCTGTGTGAATATATATTTGAGACATTTTCAATTTTTATATATTTCACACTTCTCCCAAAATATATAATGCCTCTATAGTTTCAGTTCAAAGATCAAAGATTCTAACTCCAGATCATGAGTGGGATAGTTGTTCTCATGAATTTTCAACTTCTTTGAGGTGAAAACAATGACTTTTTAATTTTGTATCAATAGACATCACAATCCCTTCCTCGAACCATCACTGAAAACTATAAAGATTTCCCCACTTGTGGGTAATGTGAACTTAGGGGTAGTGATAAGCCTTCTTTTCAACGTCGTATATATTTCTTCACATTCATCATTACAAGAAAATTTAAATCCTTGTTTAGTAATATTATTATAAGGTTTTGACAATCTTGAGAAAATTCTCACAAATCTGGGATAATATCCAGCTACCCAAAATAATCTGCAGATATCTATCATAGATATTGGCATTGTACATACCTCAATTTGGGAAGCATTAGGGAGAAATTTCTCACAAATTTCTCACACTTTTTGTCCTTTTCATAGAGCTTCTTCATTCGCAATGTATTTAGAATAGTGCTCAAATACTCCTCATGCTTCTCCTTGGTTTTGAATTATATTAGAGTTTTGTCTATAAATACAGCCAAATATTTGTCAGTATAATACTGTATTCATAAATTTCATGAAGATTTGGGCAACATTAGTGAGTCTGAAAGGAATTACTGTGAACTCATAATTCCCATACCTTGTACGAAAAGCAGTGTTTGGGATATCCTCTTTATTCACCCTTACATGGTAATATCTCGACCGTAGATCCACCTTGGAGAAGTATTTTGATACCTGTAGATGATCGAGAAATTCATCAATTCATGGAAAGGGATACTTGTTCTTTATAGTAAATTTTTTGAGCTCATGTTAATCAATGAAAATAGGCATTGACCCTTTCTTCTTCTTGATGAAGAGGACGGGTTCACCCCATGGTGAAGCACATGATAATATGAATCCTTTATCTAGAATCTCTGATACTTGTTTATTTAGTTCCTGAAGTTCCACATAATCTATCTTATATGGAGTCATGGATATTTTCAATGCCCACGGTATAATTTAGATCAAAAATTAAACCTCTCGTCTAGGGGGGAAGACTAAACAATTCCTCGGGAAAAACATTAGAGTATTCCCTCAAGATAGGCATGTCTTCAAGGATGATCCTTTCCCTTGACTCAATGATTTGATATATTATTATTTTTCATAAGGATGTGATATCAATTGTTTTTATTATCATGATATAGATGATTCACCCTCCTCCTCACACTTGTATAGAAGCAGGGAACAATTCTCTTTTTGGGGAGTGATTTCCATCTCATGGAAATTTATTTTGGCTCAATATAGGGTTAGCCAATCCTTTCCTTAAATTTCATAAAATAAAACCATTGGATGTAAAGAGGGTTTTTAGGAATTTGAATCCTCAAATTATGATAATATAGGAGTTATATACTTGGGATTCATTAATTTCCCAATTTTTCGTTTTCATACACGTCTATACTTCCATGCTTTGTGGTGGTTCTTCAATTGTTCTATTAAACTTTTATGATACAAAAGAATGCGTAGAACTATGTTCAACAACCCAATATTTTAATTTTTTATTCTTGTTCTACTATATTCAATATAGACACAAGATGAGGCCTTTGAACTATAAAATAAACAAAAAACATATAAATTAAAAATATCTTCTTAACATATAAGTTTCTAGTATTTAGTGTATTATATACATGTTCTATTTCCTAAAATATTTTCTTTGGAACATTTTTGTTCACTTATTAATGTATAATAATGAGCTTATGAATTTACCAAATCATATTCCATGGTATTTTCAAACCATATGCATAGTAAGGCCCGTTTTCATTTACTATGTCACCTCGAGTTAGGCATGGAACACCTTGTCAAAGTTGTTACTCCTAGGTACATCTGTTCCCAAAACACTTCTAATTTTAGTATTTAGATAGAGATTTATTTTCTATATAAATAAATTTATTTATTCTCACCAAATTTAATGATGTTCTCTTACACATAGTTTTATCCCTAAGGGATTTTCCTATGGTTTCCTAATCCTATTCCCAAAAATAACTAAACCTATCCCTTAATATCATTTTTTGAAACCATGATCCTTATTTCATATTAAAACACAATTTATTACATAAAATTTCACATATTACAACTCATAATATGGGGAGTTCTAGTTTATTTTGCGTTTAGGAACATTACATAATAACATATAACATTAAATAAAACAACATCATTACTGAAAACTTATTTAACTTGACCAAAACATTAATTTTTAATTACCACTCCATGGGATAACATGAGGACATATATAAGGAACGTGTCATGACCCGTCCCCCAGGTCCCTTGCTGTGACTACCCCAAGCCCGCCATCCATAGGCCAGGGGCTGGTGACTTGCACCAAATGTGTAATTCCCTAAAATTGGGAAGGTATTTTATTTATAATTTATAACACACACACAAGAATTCACACAACTGGACGAAAGACCAATTAAACTGTATAACAAAAGGGTGATGACAGTAAAAGGGTCCAGAATACAAGCCCAACTAGAAAGTACAATTCCAATAGTGATACAATACAATTGAAGGATAAGGGAATACTGCAAATAGATCATCCTCCAGGGTTCCTACCTGAAGGGTAGGTACATATCGCCTCCTCAGCACTCCACGTACGACTCTCTCCTCTATTTACCGACTTTCTGTATGGTCCACCTCTAGGTACCGTCCAGTCCTGGTACTCTCCGCCTCAGTCAGTGTTGTCCGTCCTTTGCGACCAACACAACAAGGTGCAGGCATAGCCCGTGCTGGGTTGAGTATAACAATACTCAGTAGGGACCTAAGACCCTCAAGGTCTCACCAAATCCACCAAGGATAAACCACAAATAATGAAATCAACAGATAACCCTAATTAGGTATATTCCCATACATATACCTAGGTTATCAAGTGATCCATCTAAATCATGATGAAAACACAGAAAAACTGACTCAGCTCAAACTAAGATTTTATTCTTGGAGTAGTATCAAGTAATATCCCCAGTCATATGTCAAAATCTCGACTTCTGGAGAACTCCTCCTCTATTGAGTACAGTGGGGATGCCGCGACACCAAGCGTGCTTCCCACTAACCTTGTACCGCTGAGGTACTCCTCCTGTCGAGTACCATGGATCTGTCGCGTCACCATGAACACTCCCCACTGTGGGTCTCCCGCGTCACCAAGTGCGCTCCCCCTCGTAGCATGTTGTGGTAATCCTCTTTTCGAGTATCGTGGGTCTACATCTACACCAAAGAGCTCCCCACTATGGGTCTTTCATGACACCAATGCACTCCCCACTGGACTAGTTGAGTCACTCCGAGTTGAAATGGTCAGCCGTCGTCAGGTCTCAGCCAGCTACATGGTCTCCACGCTACACTCGCTCGTCTCCTGGAAGAGTCGCTCCACGAGTTATTTGTCGATACTCTAACTATCAAGAATTACCATGAATAATTATATCAATGGTCCGCCACGTCATTGGGGTCTCAAAACAACAGACGACGCCTAAAACGGACACACGATCTGTGAGTTATTATCATTTTAGTCCCAGGGGCCCGTTTGGATTCATGCACCATCCAACTTGACCATTTCCTATATCAAACCAAAACTCTAGTAGAGTATACTCAAAGGGACAGTCTCGCTCCAACATTTCTAGCACCGTTGACAATTCATCAAACGGACGTCTGGTGCCAAAGTTATGGCCAAAAGAGTGTAAAGGGTTGTAGTGGGGACAGGTCCAGTTTGACCCGGTTGGACCGAGCTGGCCCAACCCGGCATGGGTCGACCCGGTTCCGGTCGACCCGGCTCGACCCGCTGGGTCTGGCCCGACTCGTGATGTGGCTCGGCCTGCTGGGAGGTCCAGTAGGCCGCGAGGGCGCGTGGCTGGTTCGGCTAGGGCACCGCGAGTGGCGCAGGTCGGTCCGGTCGGGGCACCGCGGGGGCGGGGGCTGGTGCTTCTTTGGCGCCGCGAGGGCGTGGGCTTGTTCGGCCGAAGCGTCTTGTGGGGCGTGGGCCGGTTCGGTCAGGGCGCCATGGCGGGCGTGGGCCGGTTCGACAGGGGCGCCGTGGGGGGCACGAGCCGGTTCGGCCATGGCGCCGCGGGGGTCGCGGGCCGCTACGGCCGGGCTGCCCCAGGGGCGGGGGCCGGGACGCCGCGCGGGGTGCGTGCCGGTCCGGCAGGGGCACGGCAGGGGACGCAGGCTGGTGCGGTCGGGGCATAGCGGGGGTGCGGGCCAGTTCGGTCAGGGCGCCATGGGGGGCACGGGCCAGTTCAGCCCGGGCACGGTGGGGGGGGGGGGGGTTCAGCCAGGAAGGCGGAGCGGCGCGGGGGCCGCGCGGTTCATGGTGGCCGTGGGTGGCGGTGTCATTGCCTTCGTCACCTTCTTCATCTTCATCGCCTTCCTCCATTTCAAAGAGTAAACCAAAGAAGAATGGTGAAGGGGTTGGGCCATGTTGGTTTGGCCCGTACCCTCCGTGTTTAGGGTGGTACCATTTGGATCAACAAGAAAGAAGAACGATGACCATCAAATTTTACAACCTTCACATTGATTCTTTCCCAAACCGCAAAAGAAACCAAGGAAAGTATTATCACACAAATAAACCCCCTACATCGGGTTGATACGTCGATGGAGTCACGAGAAAGAAGACGAATCGTTGGGAAAAGACAGACATCAGTTCATCGTAGTCGAATATGTCCAACGTCGGAGGAAGTCTCGAGGAATAATGTCTAAGTCATGGTTGGATTTCTTCATTGGAATTCTTCATTGGAAGAACACGTTCTTCATTCGGAGAAGTAGTTCTTCATTGGAGAGTTTTTCTCCCAAGGCTCCACCAAAATGAAACGTGTGCCAAAATAATAGACTGTGCAATCTATTATTTTGTTGGAAGAATTCAAAAAGTTTCATTAATTATGATGGGTGGCATTATTAAAGCAACAGGGTTGGAAGAAATAAAGGTATGTGCATTTGCACAATTAATGTGGAGGAAGTCAAGAGGCTCCTCCACATTAATGTGGGGGTTGAGAGTTTCTCTCAATTAAAGGGGGGTTTTAGTCCCGGGTGGTCCCCACCACTATAACCTCTCATGGGGGGTTATGGTTCGGGTGTTCCCCACCACCATAACCTCTAATGATAGGTTAAGGTCTAGTGGTCCCACACCACAACTTCTATCTGTAGGTTTAGTTCTAGTAGACCCCACCTCCCAACACCCACATGGCTGCTGAAAATAAAAAAAATGTCATACACTTTTATTTTTATTTTATTCTTACACGAAAAACCCAAAAACTAACATTCACCCCTGAGCAACTATCATCAAGGTGAAAGTCTTCTTAATCGAATATCGGTACTGCTAGTTCAATGATGCCCACAAATTTCAATTCCATGAACTGGTTCAAAAGTTAGAAAAATATGCCTGCATGTTTATTAAACATACTAGATATAATGTTCAAAAATTCATTCCAGGAACTCCGGGCCTCGGAATCAGGCATCGTCAATTGTCACAGACTTTTAAAATTCCCATATATTTTAAAAAATTAAATGGAAATCCAGGTGTTTACATTCTCCCCAACTCAAGCTTTACTTTCCCGTAGGCCACAACTCAATCTAAGGGAACAAGTTGGGGTACTGAGAATGCATCTGAGCCTACCGCTCCCATGTTCTCTCCTGGAGGTTCCCATGCTTCTAGAAAACACACACTAAAGGTATCGACCATCCACGAAAGACATTCTCCTGTCAGTACTCAATCTTTACTGAAACCACCGTAAAAGTCTCCCCATCGTCGACATCCATCTTTCCATGGTCGATGATGTGATATGGGTCGTGCATGTATCTCCTCAACTGGGATATGTGGAAGACGTCATGCACTCGGTGAAACATCGGTGGAAGAGCTCAGAGGTATTCCACCTCACCAACTCTACTGAGGACCTGAAAAGTTCTGATGAACCTCAGTGATGACTTGCCGCCTCGACCAATTCTCCACAAACCTCATCGAGGTGAGACCCGTAGAAAGACATGGTCACCATCCTAAAACTCTAGAGGTCTCTGTCTCCTATAATCATACGACTTCTGCCCACTTTGTGCAGTCTTCTTCCACTCCTGGATGACCTGCACCTTCTCTGTGGTAGCCCATACCATCTCTGGTCCTACTAGTGCTGACTCTCCTGGGTCAGTCCAACACAAGGTTGATCTACAAGGTCACCCGTATAATGCCTCAAAAGGTGTCATCCCAATGGTGGAGTGATAGATGTTGTTCTATGCAAACTCTACCAAAGGCAAGTGATCCTCACAACTGCGATCGAAGTCTAGGACACAAGCACACAACATTTCCTCGAGGGTCTGAATGGTAAGCTCAGTCTGACCATCCATCTGAAGATGGAAGGCGGTGCTCAAATGAAGCTATATCTCAAAAGCCTCTGCAACCCCTTACATAGCTAGGAAGTAAAATGTGTATCACGATCAGAGACAGTCTTCATGGGTACTCCATGTAACCACACAATCTCTTACTCATAGAGGCATCCCAAGGTCTCTACTGAACCCTGCTCTCTGATCAGTAGGAAGTAGAACGACTTGGTGAGTCGGTCGACGATCACCCAAATCAAGTCATCTCCCTTGGATGTACATGTGATACACATCATGAAATCCATTGATATCCCATCCCACTTCCACTCTAGGACCTCTAAAGGCTTAACCAAGCCTGCTGGTACCAAATGCTCCTCCTTCATTTGCTGACAAGTGAGGCATCGAGAGACACACTCTGCAACTGCTTTCCTCATTCCTGACCACCAGTGTTGTTGTCAAAGGTCCTAGTACATATTCCCCATTCCTAGATGTACCTCTAGAGGGATGTGTGGAACTCCATCAACACTCCCTCATGATGTGACATTGGTACCATGGTACGTCTTCTGAAGAGGATGACATGCTCCCCACCTTCAGAAAAATCCATCGGGTTCCTGTCCTGTGGATATCTGAGCATGTCGTGTCTCGCAGTTATCATCCACATGCTGTGCCTCCCCGACTCACTGAAGAAGTAGGGGAGTGACTGTAGAAAATATGCACCATCTCTATCCACAAAGGATATCTGCAAAGCGGTTAGCTACTCCATCACCTCAACTAGTAGTTGTATACCAAATCTCCTTCCGATTGCATATGCAACAACATTTCCCTTCCCAAGAATATGGACTATCTCGAAGTCATAGTCTAGGAGGAACTCAATCCAATGTCGTTGTCTCAGGTTCAAGTACTTCTGGTAGAAGATATACCTGAGACTCTTGTGATCAGAGTACATGGTAAAATTATCATCCATCAGATAGTGTCACCACATCTTCAAGGTGAAGACCACTGTTTCTAGCTCCAGGTCCTGGGAAGCATTGTTCTGCTAGTGCTATCTCATCTTTCAAGAACCATATGCAATCACTGCTCTCTCTTGCATCAAGACACATCTATGTCTGATCCCTGATGCGTCGCAGTAGACTACGTACCCTATGCCTTCCTCTGGAAGCCTCAAAATGGGGTCACTAGTCAGCCTCTTCCTTAGCTCCTGAAAGCTCTTCTGGAATCTCTCCAACCACACAAATGGTTTCCCCTTCTTCGTCAAGGCTGATAGTGGTGGTGAAACTCTGAAAAAATATGGCACAAATCATCGGTAGTATCCAACAAAACCCAGTAAACTTCGTACTTCTATCACACTCTTGGGCGGCTCCCAAGAAAGTACCGCATCAATCTTTTCTTGATCCAATGCAACTACAAACTTTCAGATAACATGTCCCATAAAGTGTATCTCTCAGATCCAGAACTGGTACTTCGAGTGCTTACCATAAATTTGGTGCTCTCAGAGTGTGTCCAGAACTACCCGCAAATGAAAGGCATGCTCCTCCTATGTAGTCAAGAAAATTAGAATGTCTTTTTATAAATAATATGATAAATCAATCAAGGTATGGCTGAAAGATCTTGTTCATGAGTCCTATGAACACTGTTGGAGTGTTTGTTAGGCCGAAAGGCATAACCAAGAACTCGTAGTGGCCGTACCGACATCTGAAAGTTGTCTTCTGCACATCCTCATCTCGAAATTTGAGCTTGTGATAGCCTGATCTGAGGTCTATCTTCAAGAACCACCGTTCTCCCTTCATATGATCAAAGATGTTGTAAATCCTTGGGAGTGGGTACTTGTTCTTCACATACACCTGGTTCAGACGTTGATAGTCAACAAAAATCCTCAAGCTCCCATCCGCCTTCTTGGAAAACAGAATCGGGGCTGCCTAGGGAGAAACACTAGGCCAAATGAATCCCTTCTCCTACATTTCCTCCAGCTATATCCATAGCTCACGATGCTCCGTGGGAGCCATCTGATATGCTGGTGTAGATATCGGTTCCATCCCAGGGTATAAGTAATTGTAAAAGTTCACCTCTCTACAAGGAGGTATACCTGGGACATCATTAGGGAAAGCATCCGTGTATTGTTCCACCACTACAGGATAACTCAGACTCTCCACATCAACAACTCCAAGGGTACGGATATCCAACTTATGAGTGATCAGTTGCACTCTCCTCCGAGCAAGTCCATCAGGTGCTGAAAATGCTCCCTTCTCGCCGGTGAAGATAATCCTGGTCCCATCTGTGCAAACACACTGCAATTTGCACCTAATACAGTCAATATGAGCATGGATTATAGATTAACAGTCCATACACAAGATGAAGTTGTAAGGCCTCGATGCTGGTACTAGGAGATCCAAGCCAAAGCTCTCGCCTCCTAGAGTAAGCTCACACTACCGGAACATGTGCATAATCGTCGAATATGCTCCCGTAGGAGTCTCTATCCATAAATATCATACCAAAGACTCTGTCAAAATTTCCGAACTATGAACGAGGGTAGTGAAAATAAAAGAATGACTGGAACTTGTGTCTATCAGTACCACTACTCTGGTGGAGTAGACACAGATCGCACCTAGTATCATCTCCAGAGCATCGTGGTCGTAGGCCTCAGCTACCGGGAGCTGAGCTCTCCTCTATCCACCTACTCGCTTTGGTCAGGGTAAACCTCCTGGTGGTGGTGGCAGTAATATATCAAATCATATCCCACCACCAGCTGCATGACCAGATCATCTTCCACATCTGTCTGCTCCCTGTGGACCACGTCGATCGAATATCTATCTCTTCCGGGGCGGTCCTTCAACCATCTGCTAATCATCCGAACGTCAAGTCGGAAAGTCACGAGCCTTTTGAATCTACCCACCACATGTGAGAAAATGCACGCTCCTGGCATGTCTCTCTTGCTTTGAGTTCCCCACACAAATGATCACGAGTCATGCAGTCTTCCACCGGTAGGTCTGATCATCTTGGAACTCTGTGACGTCTGTCTGCTACAAGCTGCAGAAGGATCTACTACGTGATGACTGGTAGTGGGTCTCGATGCTAGTTTCTACTTAACAAGGAAACTCTCCACCAAGAGGGATCTCTGTAACACCCTCTCCTATGTCGGGATGCTAAGTGAGATCACTGAATCCCTGATCTCCTACCTGAGTCCCTGCTCAAAGGTTTGGCCCTTGAAGAATGGGTTTTGCACCATATCTGTGGAGTGGCGTGAGAGTTCAATGAACCTCACTGAGTACTGAGCTACAATCATGATGCCCTACTACAAATTAAGTATCTCTTGTATGCCCACTGCATGAAAAGTTTCTAGGACAGACTATGCCAGAAAATGGATCTCTAAGTCTTCCCAGAGAATCATCACCTTGTCCGGGACCTGGAGAATCAAGCTCCACCATCTTCCGGCCGCTTCTTATAGAAGGATAGCGGTAAGGATCACCATGAGATCAGCTGGTATCCCTATGGGTAGGAAGACTCTCACCACAACCTCTAACCAATCCTCAGCCGCATGTGGTTCAGTCTCTCCCCTGAAAGTGGGTGGCCTCTGGCGCTGGAACTCGCGCAACGCGCTCAAGCTGCGTGCACCGTTTTCTGCTGGGGCTTGTGGCATTGGTGACCCAACGGGGAAAGGTACCTCTAGTGCCTTTGCTGATGCCTCTGTTAGAAGAGGGCCTTGAACCGATGCCTCGTCACTCGGTGGGCTATCAGTGCGTACAACTCTCGAAACTCTATCTAGTTGTCTACGTAAAGGCATCCGGAAAAGAAACAGGTGTGCTACGGTTAAAATTTATACCTGGTGAGATGACCCTGTGAGATAACATAAAGAAAAATTTTGAAAACACACACGCAATCAGTGTTTTCATGTACTAAGTCAAAAATTAGTAGTCAAGGTCCCGGTGTATGAATATGTCGGAGAATTCAAAAAGTTTCATTAACAGATTATACAATTTATTATTTGTTTGGAAGAATTCAAGAAGTTTCATTAATTATAATGAATGGAATAATTAAAGAATGAGGGTTGGCACAAATAAAGATATGTGTGTTGGCACAATTAATGTGGAAGAAGTCAAGAGGCTCCTCTAAATTAATGAGTGGGTAGAGAGTTTCTCTCAATTAAAGGGGGGTTTAGTCTCGGGTGGTCCCCACCACCATAACCTCTCCTAGGACGTTATGGTTCGGGTGGTCCCCACACCTCAACTTCTACATGGAGGTTTAGTTCCAGTGGACCCCACCTCCCAACACCCACATGGGTGTTGCAAATAAAAATAAAAATGTCCTACACTTTTATTTTTATTTTATTCTTATATATAAAACCCAAAAACTAACTTTTTCACGACCCGTCCTTGGGGCCCGTGCCGTGACTATCCAATCCCACCTTCCATAGAACAGGGGACAACGACTAGCACCAAAGGCGCAAAACCCAATAAAAGGGAAGGCATTGCCTTTTATAAAGTAAATAAAATCATAACACAGTACGCAAGTGAACTAAGAAGTAAGTAAAACTGGGTACAAGGTAAGTGCTGAAAAGTAAATGGGCCAATATACAAACCCAACTGAAAGTACAGTATAACTGAAAGTAAATTACAATAGCAGTAATTAAAATAGAAACATTGAGTCATCCTCGAAAAATCCTACTGGAAGGGTGGGTACATATAGTCTCCTCAGCTCCCCGAGTCCGGCCGTCTGCTCCGTGTACATCCCGACAAGTGGTCCACCTCCGAGTACCGTCCAACTCCACAATTCTCCACCTCGATCAGTGTTGTCCGTCGTCTGCATCCAACATAATGTATTGTGGGCATAGCCTATGTAGGGGTGAGTAAACGATACTCAGTAGGGACCCTGAGACCCCTGAAGGTCTATCAGAATACACGAAGGATAAACCAAAAAGGAAAGAAACTATCAAGAAGTATCAAACAACTATAAATAGGAATATGCCCATACATATACCTAAGTCATCAGTTACAGTTTTCCACCAGCTCTCGAGCCGAATCACAATCCAGTCCACACAAGAAAAGATAACCCAGTCCACACCGGAAAGACAGACAATGGCATCGATGATAATGATTGAAATCAATACTCATCTCACATCAGTATACACTTCGTAAGGTGATAGAGATGATCAGATGGATCCAATGATTCATCTAAGCTCTCGGGCCCACATAGGATACAAGACCAGATAATCTGTCAGACCCACAAAGGATACAAGACCATCTACTTTGCCAGACCCACTCAGGATACAAGTACAGAGGTCATACAGCAAGAACCACATAGGATAAAAGAACAACAGATATCATCGTCAAACCCACATAGGATCCCATTACGGTCATCGTCATTGCTGAACCCACAGATGATCCAACTACAGTCGTCCTTGCTGCCGAACCCACGGAGGATCCAAGTGCTGTCGTCATCGTCGCAGTCACAGCCAGCTCTAGGGTTCCCGCACACAGCATGCTAGATTCTGGGAGGGTTCGCTCCTCGAGCAAGAGATTCGATAAATCAACTATCAGGAAGTCTATATTTGATGTATCGCAAAGTTCCTTCTTGTCAAAAGAAACCCAACACGACAGACGGTGCATCAATCGGACTCTCGGTCTGAGAGTTATTGGCTTTTCCGTCCGAGGGGCCCGGTTGGTTTTTAAGACAAAACCAACCCGACCGTAATCTAGCTGCATCCAAACCTCATGCAGAGTAAGCCAAAAGGACCGTCTCATCAAGGTTAATTCAACGCAGTTGACGGCATGTCAAACGGACGTCCGGTCCTTAAGTTATAAGCATTTCTGCACCAAGGGCCCAGTTGGTTTCAGGTTCGAACCAACCTGACTATACCCATACTTTGCCAAAACCTCTAGTTTAATATACCAAAACGAACAACTCGATCCAATGATTCCTACTCAACTGAAGTTGTGTCGATTGGATTTCTGTAGCTCATGTTATGGGAAAAAGTCCGAAAACGTTCCGAAGTGGGGGGCTGGGCCCGGTCTGACCCAGGAAAACACCCCCCCTGGGTCGGCCCGAACCGGGTCCGGGTCCGGCCTGGTGGGCGCGGCCTGACCCAGCGGGGCGAGACCCAGCCCGGTCTGTGCGACTCGACCCGGCCCGGCCGGGGGGTGCGCTGGCTCGACCAGTGAGCCGAGAAGGGGGGACGTGGCCCCTCTCTGTTCCGCGGATGCGGTGCCAGGTTGGCGTCGTGGTTTCCCCCTAGATCACGATTGGCCAAGGGATCTAGCCCTCTCCACTGCGGCTTCAGCTGCAGCCGGCTTCTGCCGGCGACGCTCTAGGGCGCCGGCGACCCGTTCCACCAGGGACTTCCGCTGGCCACCGAAGTCATTCCGGTGGTCCGATTTTTCTCTCGTCTGTGCATGTGGTCGCCTCGGGAACTGTACATCATAGTGAAGGCCTCCAATCACCATTTTGGTCTCGCTTCATCATCGCCAAGTATTCCGCGCATCAAGAACAAAATAGCGGTGGGTTCAGGCTTGTTCGTTAACCCTCACCCACCGTGTTAGAGGTGAAAACGTCTCCCAACAATTTAATCACTAAGCACCAGGGTATAATTATCATAAAATAATGAATATAAAAATTTTCCCCTACCTCAACAAACAATGTCGAACGTCGTCATCACGGTAGATGGTGTCTTGGGGAAAGGGATCGTAGGCGACATCGGAGTGCGTCGAGGAGGAAGAGGAATCTCCTCTCTTTTCACGGAGAATCGAATTGGTGCTGCATCGTTGATCTTCGAGAAACCAACGTTCTTCATCGTTCTTCTTCAGAGGTCGGCGTTCTTCCAAAACCTGAAGGGTTTTCCTGCGATCTTCCATTCGCACAACTAAGCTCTCCACAATATTAAATAATAGTCTCATCTTATTATTTAATTACACACCCAAAGAAACTCCCAGAATTAAATCACCACATTTAACAACGTGTTGACAAACAATTATTGAAGGTAGAGGGAAGGTCCCCATTAATTAAACACATTGGAAATTAAATGGGGGTTTGCAAATTTAAAGAGGGGTTGTTAATGAGATTAGAAGAAATTAAATGGCGGGGCTCTTATGGGCCCCACCTCTCTAACATCCATACTTAGGTAGTTATGTGGTTGTGGGCCCCACCATTCACTACCCATGGGAGGGAATAACCTCCTGATAAAATAAAAATAGTTCCGAAAATTTTTATTTACTTCTTAAATAAACCCCAAAAATTATCATCTCCTCCTTTGCGACCGCAAATACGGTAAGTGTCCACTTAATCAATTATCGATGCTGCGAGTTCATCGGTGCCCTCAGATTTTAATTCCAAGCACTAGTTCAAAAGATAGAAAATCCCGCTTGTTCATTCACTAAACATACCTGAGCTAAACTTCAGAAATTGATTTCGGGCACACTAGGCCTCAGAATCAAGTCTCGTCAGAATCCACAGACTCGTAAAATTCCAAAGTAATTAAAAAGAAAATTCCATGAAATTACCGGCTCTTTATATTACACCCACCTCAGGGCTTTGCATCCCCGTAAAGATACAACATAAACTAGGGGAACAAATGAGGGTACTAGTACGCATCTGAGCCTCCTGCTCCCATGTGCTCTCTTGGAGGTTCCCATGCTGCCAAAGAATGCGCACAAGAGGAATGGACCACCCACGTAGGACCCGCTCCTGTCGATCTTTGATATCCATTGAGACCTCCACAAAAGTCGCCCCGTCATCGGTGTTCAGCTACCCATGGTCGATGATATGCGTCGGGTCGTGCACTTATCTTCTCAGCTGAGATATGAGGAAGACGTCATGCACCCGATGCAGCTGAGGTGGAAGGGCCAGGTGGTAAGCCACCTATCCTACTCTGTTGAGGACCTGAAAAGGCCCGATGAAGCGGGGAGATAACTTTCCACCCTGGACAAATCTCTACAACCCACACCGAGATGAGACCCGTATGAAAAAGTGGTCGCCATCCTTGAACTCCAGTGGTCTCTGCCTCCTATCACCATAGGACTTCTGTCTACTCTATGCAGTCCTCATCTTATCCTGGAAGATCTACACCTTCTCCGTCGTAGACTGAACCATCTCTGGTCCTACGAGTGTTGACTCCCCAGGGTCAGTCCAGCATAAGGGTGATCTGCAAGTTCGGCCATACTATTCCTCGTATGGTTCCATCCCGATGGTGGAGTGGTAGCTTTTTTTGTACGAAAACTCTACCAAGGGTAGGTGATCCTCCAAGCTACCACCAAAGTCAAGGAAACATGCACGGAGCATTTCCTAGAGCATCTGAATGGTCCTCTCCATCTAGCCATCCGTCTAAGGGTGAGAGGCAGTGCTCAGGCGTAGCTGCATCCCAAAAGCCTCCTCCAACCCCTTCCAAAGCCGGGAAGTAAAGCAAGAATCATGATCGGAGACGATAGATGATGGAACACCATGAAGACATACAATCTCTTGAACATAGAGGCATCCCATGCTCTCTACTATGCCCTGCTCTCTGATCGGTAGGAAGTGGGCCGACGTGGTGAGTCGGTCTATGATCACCCAGATGGTGTCATGTCCTCTGGAAGTACGTGGGAGCCCCGTTACAAAATCCATGGATATCCCGCCCCACTTCCACTCTGGAACCTCTAAGGGATGCACCAAGCCTAAAAGTACCTGGTGCTCTACCTTCACTTTCTGACAAGTGAGGCACCGAGAAATGAACTTTTCCACAACCTTCTTCATACCCAGCCACCATTGCTGTCATCTGAGGTCCTGATACATCTTCTCTACTCCTTGATGTACCGCTATAGGGGAAGTGTAGAACTCCATCATAACCTCCTCATATAGTGAAACTGGTACCATGGTACGTCCCCGGAAGAGGATGACGTGCTCCCCGCCTTCAGAAAATCTATCGGGTGCCAGCCCTGAGGATATCCGAGCGTGTCACGCCTCACAGTCAACATCCCCACGCTGTGCCTCTCTGACCCACTGAAGTAGTGGTGGAGTGACTGTGAGGGACTAAAGATAGGCTTCCCCATCTCTATCCACGAAGGATATCTGCAAAGCGGCTAACTGTTATGTCGCCTCTCCAAGTAATTGAATGCATGATCTCCTGCTGAGAGCACCATCCACAATGTTCCCCTTCCCATGAGTATAAAAAATCTCAAAGTCATAATCCTGGAGGAACTCGAGCCATCGCCGCTGTCTCAAGTTCAGGTCCTTCTGTGAGAAAATGTACCTGAGACTCTGGTTGTCAGAGTAGACTGTAAAGATCTCTCCCATGAGATAGTGCCGCTACATCTTCAGGGCGAAGACCACTGCTGCTAAATCCAGGTAATTGGTAGCGTAGTTCTGCTCGTGCTGCCTCAACTATCATAAACCATAAGCGATCACTGCTCTATCCTGCATCAGGAAACACACGATTCCAGTCCCTGAGGTGTCACAGTAAACTACATACCCTACACCCTCCTCCGGTAGACTCAAGATGGGCGCACTAGTCAATCTCCGCCTCAGCACTTGGAAGCTCTGCTGGCATCTATCTGACCTCACGAAGGGTTTCCCCTTCTTCGTCAATGTTTTAAGAGGTGATGCAACTATGGATAAGTCTAGCACAAATCTCTAATAGTACCTAGCCAGACCTAGGAAACTCTGCACCTCCATCACGCTCATAGGTGGCTCCCAAGAAAGTACCGCCTCGACCTTCGCGGGATCCACTGCAACTCCTTCCTCTAAGATGACGTGCCCCAAGAAGTGACCCTCTCAAAGACAGAACTAGAACTTAGAGAGCTTACCATAAAGCTGGTGCTCTCAGAGTGTATCCAGTAAAACCCGTAAGTGGTAGGTGTGCTCCTCCTCGGTGGTCGAGTAAATCAGTATGTCATCAACGAAGACTATGGCAAACCGATATAGGTAGGTCTGGAAGATACTGTTCATGAGACTCATGAACACTGCTGGAGCATTGGTCACACCGAAGGGCATGACTAAGAACTCATAGTGGCCATACTGACACCTGAAGGTTGTCTTATGCACATCCTCGTCCCGAAATCAGATCTAATGATTGCCTGACCTGATGTCTATCATCGAGAACCAACGTGCTCCCTTGAGCTGATCAAAGAGGTTGTCAATCCTAGGAAGTGGATACTTGTTCCTCAAGGTAACCTAGTTCAGGAGATGGTAGTTGACACACAGTCGCAAGCTCCCATCCGCCTTCTTTGCGAACAGAATCGGAGAAGCCCAGGGTGAAACACTCGGTCGGATGAAACCTTTCCTCTGTAAGTCCTCCAGCTGTACCCGCAGCTAATGAAGCTCGGCGGGAGCTATCCGATATGCTGGAGTAGATATCGGTGATGTACCGGGGTACAAGTCTATATTGAAATCTACCTCCATATGAGGAGGTTGTCCTGGAACATCTTCAGGAAAACTTTTCGCATACTGATCCACCACTACAGGAAACTCGGACTCCACGCATAAACTACAACGAGGATGTGACTAACCAACTGATGTGTGATCGGCTGCCCTCTCCTTTTCGTGATTCCATCCTATGTTGTGAAGGTTCCCTTCTCGCTGATGAAGGTGATACTGGTTCCATCCGTGCGGACACACCGCACCTTCCTCCTAATACAGTCGATCTGAGCATGGACTGTAGATTACCAATCCATACCCAAGATGACGTCATAAGGCATCGACGCCGCTACAAGAAGATCCTAGCCGAAGCTCTCCCCTACTAGAGTAAGCTCACTCTGCCGGAAAAAGTGCGTAATCATCGATTCTGCTTCCGTAGGAGTCTCTAGCAATAAGGATTGAGTCAACGGCTCTGTTGCAATCTCCGTGTTTTGAAAAAGGGCTATGGAAATAAAATAATGACTCGCACCTGTGTCTATAAGAACAACACCAAGGGTGGACTAGACAAAGATAGTAACTCGAATCATCTCGGGTGTGGCGTGGTCATAAGCTTCTCCTGCCTGGAGCTGATATTGCATATTCCCGCCAGCTCCTTGTGGTCAGGGTGGACCTCCTGGGGGTGGTGGTGGTAGAGCCTAGAAGCGTGGTCCACCACCCGCTGCTCGGACAGCTCCTCTGCCTCATCTGCCTCCTCCTAACGGACTTCCACGGTCGAACCTCTGCCTCTACCTAGGAGGTCCCTCCATTGTTTTCTTCTCATCTTCATGGTGGGTCAGGCATTCATGAGCCATGTGGCCCTACCCTCTGCATGCATAGCATTGTATGCTCCTCGTAAGGCGGGCTCTGCGCCGTGTGCCCCGCCTAGCCGAACCTGTATCCTGAGGTCGCCCACCTGTCGGCCTGGTCTTCTTGGATCCCTGCGTCGTCTATCGACTGCAGGCTGTAGAAGACTCCACTCCGTGCCGTCCTGCGGTGGGTCTGACTGCTGATGGCTGCTCGGTGAGAAAGCTCTCTACTAACAGGGCTCGCTCCAGCACCCCTGCATGCATCAGGATGCTGAGAGGAATCGTCGAATCTCTGATCTAATGGGTCACTCCCTGCTCAAAGTTCTGGGCCTGCAAGAATGGGTCCTCAACCATGTTCTTGGAGTAGCGCGAGAGGTCAGTAAATCATGCCGAGTAATAGGTTATTGACATGCTGCCCTGCTGCAGCTGTAGTAACTCTTGGATGCACACCGCACGGAGGGTGGTTGGAATGAACTCCGAGCGGAAGAGGCTCTTGAAGTCCGTCCAAAGATGAGATGCCTCATCATGAACATGGAGCATCAGGCTCCACCATCTACCTGCTACTGCGTGCAGGAGACTCGCGACAAGGATACCCATAAGATTAGCTGGTGTCTCTACCACTCTAAAGACTATGATGATGGCCTCCGGCCAATTATCGGCTGCATGAGGATCCGTCTCTCCACGGAACCGGGGCGGCCTATGTCCCTAAAACTCGGGAAACGTGCTCAGGCGGCATGCACTCTCCGCCGCTGGGGATGGTAGCATCCGTGGCTCAGTGGGTAGTGGTACCACTGGCACCTCTGCTGTAATGGGGCCCTGCACCGAGGCCTCATCGCTCGGTGGGCTACCATCCCGCACGTAATTAGGAACCCTTATTGGCTGCCTTCATGGGGCCATTATGAAAAGAAAATGGTGCTCCAGGGTTAAACAGTATACCTGGTGAGATGACACAATGTAATCACAAAGAAAACTTTTTAAATAAAACACACACGCAATCAGTGTTTTTGTGCACTGATTCAAAAATCAGAGGTCAGGGTCCTGGTGTATGGATACGTCGGCCGCCGAACCAACACTGGACTCCCTGGATTGAAAATCACTCTCAATACTCTTAAAACTATTGCTTCATAGAAAGGAAATTTCAGAGTCATGAGTTCTGCAATAGAACAGACTCCTATGATACCAATTTGTCACGACCCGTCCTCGGGGCCTATGCTGTGACAACCCCAAGCCCCCCTTCCATAGGACAGGGGCTGGCGACTAGCACCAAAGGCGTAAAAACCAATAAAAGGGAAGGCATTGCCTTTTATAAAGTAAATAGAAACACAACATAGTACGCAAGTGAAGTAAGCATTAAGTAAAACTAGGTACAAGGTAAGTGCTGAAAATTAAATGGTCCAGTATACAAACCCAACTGAAAGTACAGTAAAAAAGAAAGGAAAGTACAATAGCAGAAAGTAAAAAATCAACACTGAGTCGTCCTCTGGAAATCCCACCTGAAGGGTGGGTATAGATAATCTTCTCAGCTCCTCGGGTCCGGTCGTCTGCTCCGCGTACGTCCCGCCAAGTGGTCCACCTACGAGTACCGTCCAGCTCCAAAATCCTCCACCTTGATCAGTGATGTCCGTCGTCTGCATCCAACACAATTTAGTGCTGGCATAGCCCATGTAGGGGTGAGTATACAATACCCATTAGGGACCCAGAGACCCCTGAAGGTCTCTCAGAATCCATGAAGGATAAACCAAAAAGGAAAGATACAATCATGAATTATCAAACAACTCTACTTAGGTACATACCCATACATATACCTAAGTAATCAGTTACAGTTTGTCACCAACTCTCGATCCCAAGAAAAATCTAGTCCACATAGGAAAACACAACCTAGTCCACCCAAGAAATCAAGACAATCACATCGATGATAATGATTGAAATCAAGACTCATCTCACATAGGTATACACTTCGTAAGGTGATAGAGATGATCAGATGAATCCACTGATTCATCTAAGTTGTCGGACCCAGATAGGATACACGACCAGCTAATTTGTCGGACCCACAAAGGATACAAGACCAGATACTCTGCCGGACCCACTCAGGATACATGTACAGAGGTCATACTATAGGAGGCACATAGGATACAAGAACAATAGTCATCGTCGTCAAACCCATAGTGGATCCCAGTACGGTCGTCATCGCTACCAAACCCATAGAGGATCCAAGTACAGCCGTCCTCGCTGCTGAACCCACAGAGGATCCAAGTGCAGTCGTCATCGTCGCAGTCGCAGCCAGCTCTTGGGTTCCGACACACAGCATGCTCGATTCCCGGAGGGTTCACTACTCGAGAAAGAGATTTGATACATCAACTGTCATTAAGTCAAGATTTGATGTATCCAAATGTTCCGTCTCGTCAAAAGAAACCCAATGCGACAGACGGTGCGTCAATCAGATTCCCATTCTGAGACTTATTGGCTTTTCCGTCCAAGGGGCCTGGTTGGATTTTAAGCTAAAACCAACCTGACTGTACTCCAACTACATCCAAACCTCAAGCGGAGTAAGCCAAAAGGACCATCTCATCAAGGGGAATTCAACGCAGTTGTCGACACATCAAAAGGACGTCTGGTCCTTAATTTATAAGCATTTCCGCCCCAAGGGCCCGGTTGGTTTCGGGTTCGAACCAACCCGGCCGTACTGAAAATTTTCTGAAACCTCGAGTGTAATATACTGAAACGACCATCTCGATCCATGTATTTCTACGCAACTGACTTTGTGTCGATCAGAGGTCTGTATGTCATGTTATGGAAAAAAACCGAAAACAGTCTGAAGTGGGGGTCTAGGCCCGGTTCGACCCGGCCCAACCCCCCCTTGGGTCGGCCTGAACCGGGTCGACCCGACCAGGGTCCGGGCCAAAACCAGCGGGGCACGGCTTGGCCCGGTCCTCGCGACCCACCCCGGCCCAGCTGGGGGGTGTGCTGGCCTGGCCAGCGAGCCGAGCAGGGAGGACGCAACCCCCCTCTGTTCCGCGGACACTGTGCCAGTTTGGCACCACGGTTTCCCCTGGATCCCGCGCGGCCGCGAGATCCAGCCCTCACTGTCGCGAATTCTGCCATGGAGGGATTCTACCGACGGCGCACCGGGGCGCCGCCAGGGACTTCCACGAGCTACCTGAGTCATTCCGGTGTTCCGATTTTGTTCCAGTCTGCGCCTGCGGCCACCTTGGGACCCGTACATCACTGCAAAGGCCTCCAATCACCATTTCGGTTCCGCTTCATCGTCGCCAAGTATTTCCCACATCAAGAAAAAATAGTGGTGGGTTTGGGCTTGATCATTAACCCGCATCCAATGCGTTAGAGGTGCAAATGTTTCCCAAAAATTTAATCACCAAGCACGAGGGTATAATTCTCATAAAAGAAAGAATATACAAATTTTCCCCTACCCCAACAAACGATGTCGAACGTCGGCGTCGCGGTAGATGGCGTCGTGGGGAAAGGGATTGTAGGCGACGTCGGAGTGCGCCAAGGAGGAAGTGGCATCTCCTCTATTTTCGCAGAGAAGAGAATTGGTGGTGTGTCGTTGATCTTCTAGGAACCGGCGTTCTTTGTCGTTCTTCGTCAGAGGCCAGCGTTCTTCCAAAACCTCAAGAGTTCTCCCGTGATCTTCTTTTCGCACAACGAAGCTCTCCCCAAAATTAAATAATAGGCTCCTCTTATTATTTAATTACACATGAAAAGAAAGTCCCAGAATTAAATCACCACATTTAATAACGTGTTGACAAACAATTATGGAAGGGAGAGGGATGGTCCCCATTAATTAAACGTGTTGGAAATTAAATGGGGTGTTGCAAATTTAAAGAGGGGTTGTAAATGTGATTAGAAAAAAACTAAATGTTGGGGCTCCTGTGGGCCCCACCTCTCTAACAACAACACTTGGATAGTTAAGTGGCTATGGGCCCCACCCTTAACTACCCATGGGAGGGAATATCCTCCTAATAAAATAAAAATTGTTCTAAAAATTTTCATTTACTTCTTAAATAAACCCCCAAAATTATCTTCTCCTACTTTGCGAACGCAACTACGGTAAGCGTCCCCTTAAGAAATTACCGGTGCTGCGAGTTCATCGGTGCCCTCAGATATTAATTCCGAGCAACGGTTCAAAAGATAGAAAAACCCTCTTGTTCATTCACTAAACATACCCGAGCTAAACTTCATAAATTGATTTCGGGCACATCGGGCTTTAGAATCAAGTTCTGTCAGAAGCCAAAGACTCATAAAATTTCAAAGTATTTAAAAAAAATATTCCTTGAAATTTCTGTGTCCTTAAAAACTATCACCCTCGACCAACTACCATCGAGGTGAAAGTCTTTTTAAGAGAATTCCAGCACTGCGAGTTCAACGGTGCCCTTAGATTTCAATTCCGAGCACCGGTTCAAAAGTTAGAAAAACTCGTTCGCACATTTACTGAACGTACCCGAAATAAGGTTCAAAAATTCATTCCGGGCACGCCGGCCCTCAGAATCATGCGCCATAAATTTTCGAAGACTCGTAAAATTCACATTTATTTAAAAAAAATTACATGGAAACTCCGGGTCCTTACAGAATGGATGAGTTATAAACCCTAGTAACGGAATTAACATGGAATAACAAGAGGATAATTAATCATGTTAAAAAATTTATATCAATGAGTCATAAATAAACCTTTATAATAAGGCATGATATAGAATGATAATCATAACATGTGAAATGTAGAAACAACCCAAAACACTACATCATAAAAATATTCAAAGATAAACTTCCAAGATGTTGTGGTGGATATAAGTCCTATAAAAGAATCAGGTAAACCCCCATCTCAATATGACGTATCTTGATACTAATAATTACCCAATTCATTGGAGCGCTATCGGGGCACACCCTTCATAATCATTTCAATCTCATGTTTAAGTGTTCCACATAGATCATATAACATGGTTTCATTCAATATAATAATTTATTCCCTGGTCTAGGAATGTGGGATACATAAATTTATGTCCTAAATCAATATTTATATGTTAATAAATTGGAATAAACTTTATTGAAAAATTTCTATGTTACTCACTACACAAATATGGTAAATCGTAGTGTAATTTCGACAACACAACAATATCATATAGAAATTCATAAAATGGGTTAAAGAGAGGGAAAAGGGTATCTAATAATTTTTACATAAAATTGATAGTAATAGTGACATGGATGTAAATTACCTATCATATTCAATTGTAAATTTAAGGCGAAATATAATTAGGAATCTTCAAGAAACAGGATAAAGGAAAAGAACCCTTAAAAATTTTCAGCATGGAAATGGTTGTATGTAAAGGTTATTAGGAGGTTTAAATGGGAGTGAAATGGTATATAATCATTTATAAATAAATTTTAATTTGTTTTTGATGGGTAATAATGTATCCCAACTTAATAAAATTCTAAATGAGAAGACATATCATAAATGAAGTGCTTGATTAAAAGAGGAGAGAGAGAATCACTTATCGAATTTTGACAATGTAACGGCTTAGGAATGGATTAAAATTAGGGTGAATAAACGATCCCTAATAATAATAACATAAATTGGATTGTAACTTAGTGATTATATAATACTTAAAATATAAGAATTTGATATTAATAGAACTAATCTCAAAGAAGGTGCTTGAATTCAAAGGAGAGAAGAGAAATCCCATACTTGGATGTGTCACTCCAAAGTATTGGGAGAGGCTTCTTGGAAGCTTTGGGGTCACCATGAGAGGACTCTTGGGAGTATAGGTAAAATTTTTGTTTTTTTACAAGGAGTTTGAGTTAATAGAAATGGGAGCATGGTTGGGTTTATACAGGAAAGGATGGGAATTTCATTAATATTTTGGGTTTGGACAATACATTATAAAATATTCACAACCACAAACCATACATAATTTTCTTCCCAATGATTCTTGAATAGGTGAGTGAATAAAATATTCTACAATTATTAAGGATGAAGATAATAATATATTTCCCTTTCTTATGTGGAGGTGAGTCACACTTTCAATGAAATTATATTAAAAGCATAAAATATTTTATAAATCTTTCAAGATTCAATAATGATTTATAAAATAAAAAAAATAAACATAAAATAACATTATATTAAAGTGAAAATATATATTTTACCAATGAAACCTTTCATAGTATTTATTACATCACTATTGGGAAAGTATGATGTCATAAAACACACCGTATATTTATATGGTATTTAATACTTAACCAAACAATTGATGTCTCAAAAAATTATTAAAAATTCATATATGGATAATTTAGACATCATAATTAAAAAAATTATATTAAATTTATCGATATAATTTTACAAATATTTTAATTCACAATTTTATAATAATAACTGACATTTATTGAAAATGATGTGTTTTTGACAAATAACCGTCTTTTTTAACCCTTATAAAACTAAATTTGAGATAATAAATATTATATGATAATTTCTATTTGATAAATATTATTTAATAATAATATTTCATTAAAATATTATTTATTTAAAAAAATCCATTAATTCATTAATTAAATTTTATTATTTACCAAAAATAAATTTTTTTCATTAAAAACCATTTACAAAGTAACAATATTAAAAAAAAATATATTAATTATTTTATAAAAAAAGAATGTACATATTCTAAATTCTATTATATTAATACATATATATTTATTACAGTACCATACACCCTAAGTGTATGGTGCACAGTGATGGGGATTTCATGGGGATGTTTGTTGAACATGGTTTGGCTTGTGATTTCAATTAGCTTGAACACCTTCTGTAAATAGTTAATCTCATACTGAAATTGTTGGATCTCAGATTTTCATTGGTGTAGGGAAAACCACATTAAAGACATCTCAATTATAATATAAGATAAATGGAATTCATAGGGTATGATCCTTCTAGATGAGGCCATCACATCCACTTTTTCTATCAAAAGGATTTGTTAAAACCCTATTCATATATGAGTCATGTGATCACTGTTCAATGACTATATTATATACAATAAGGATACATAACACTCATTTATATCCAATTAAATATTATAAAATAAGTGAACATGATTTCAATATCCATAATACATTTAATTAAATCAATTTAAAGGAAATTTTATTCATAAATGTTTAGGTCGTTATAAATATCATCTTCCCTATATTGATGACATGTTTGATCAAATGTGAAATGTTCAATTATTTTCCCAGATTGACCTTCATTCTGGATATCATCATTTGAAGTTAAAAAAAGAGGACATAACCAAGATGAAATTCCATATATGGTACAGACACTATGAATATATAGTGATGCTGTAAAGACCCGTAAAATTCAAGGGAAATTTTTTCTTAATTTTATTGGGAATTTTACAAGAACGCGGTTTCTGACGGCACCTAATTCCAAGGCCCAGTGTGCCCAGAATCAATTTCTGAAGTTTGGCTCGGGTACGTTCAGTGAACGAACGAGCGGGTTTTTATAACTTTTGAACCGATGCTCGGAATCGAATTCTAAGGGCACCGATGATCTCGCAGCGCCGATATTCGCTTAAGGAGACCTTTTCCGAGGTTGTGTTTTATGTGGGTTGAGAGTTAGTTTTGGGGGAATTAAAATGAAGTTAAATAAAATATGGAAACACATTTTATTTTATCCATGATGGTTATATCCTCCCAAAGGGGGTTAGGGGTGGGACCGACATACACTTAACCTCCCTTGAGAGGATTAAGTGTGGTGGGGCCCACACGAACCCTAACACTTCATCTCCTCTTTAAACTCCCAATAACTCCTCTCTAATTAATCTTGACAACTTGGGTTATTAATTGAGTTGAGTTTTTTTAATTTAAAACTTTTGAAATTCAACTGGTTTAGTTGTGTAAATAAAATATGCTTTAAGCTTATTTTATTTGGTTAGTATCCTTTTCCACCTTGAGAGGTTTTGGGAAGCTCTCTCTTCATCTTCTTCAACCTTGACGAAGAACACGAAGAACACTTAAGCTCCGACGAAGAACGCCGCTTCTCTTCTTCATAGCCGGTGTGTTTCCGAAGATCGACAACGCCGCTTCTTCGATATTCTTCTTTCTATGTCAACGAAAGGAGACGACGTTTCCTCCTCGGACTATCTCTTTTAGCTTACGAAGATTCTCCAGCGACGTACCTCTTCGGACACACCCCGACGTCAACGGAAACGACGTTCGATTTCCGCGACGCCCGACCTCCGAGACGCTAGTCTTCTGCGGCTTGTTGACGTGCTCCGCACTTGAAACCGAGGTAGGGGTTTATTTTATTATTCTTTTGTTCATGATTTATACCCGTGATTATTTCTTCGTGAAATTTGTCAAATTGTTAGCGAATAACGCGAGGGGGCCGGACCGCACGAACACGGCTGACCCTCATTCTTTTTCATGTTGATTATATTGTGGATTGAAACGGGTGTGGTGCGGTGTCGTCGCACCGCGCATGATCATACGGTAAGAAACGCGCGGCGTCGTCACGCCGCGTCGTAAAATAATGAAAGGACGCGACGCCGTCGCGCCACGTCGAAGAAAGTCGAAGACACCGCGGACGGAGCGGGGCCGCGGCGGAAGGGAGCGACGCCGTCGCGCCGCGCCGAACGACGAAGGTCGTGGCCGGTTCCGGGCCGTGGCGGAACAAGAAGACTGGCAGCCAGCCGGGCCGCCGGTGTCGGAAGCCGGAAGGGGACCGACCTTTGCCGGTCCCGTTGAGGAAGAACCGGCCGGCCAGGTCGGGCCGGCCGGAAGGGAGAAAAACCGGGGGAAATTAATTCCCCCAGCCATCAAAACGGACCCCCATAATGAGGGGGGCCGCGGTTTCACAAAAGGGGGGCAGGCGCCCCCCGTTCTCAATCAGCTCGGCCGAAGGCCGAGATGGCAGCGCGCCCAGCACGCTGCCTTGCGCCGAACAGGCGCGCCGGGCCGGTCCGCCAGGCCAGGCCGTGTCGGGCCAGGCCGTGTCAGGCCAGGCCGCGCCGGGCTGGGCCGGGCCATGCTGGGCCGGGTTGACCCTGTCTGGAGCGGGTCCAACCGGTTCGGGCCAACCGGGGGGTCTCGGGCCGGGAGGGCCGGGGACCGAAACCCCCGTTACCGAGAGGTTTGGATTCAAATGCCCATAACACGGGCTACAGACCTCCAAACGACGCGCCGTCAGCGGCGATGCGATCCTTGGATCGATACGGTCATTTCAGTATATCGCACTCAATGTTTTGGAATAATTTGAGTTCGGCCGTGTTGGTTCGTACACGAAACCAACCGGGCCCTCGGAGTGGAAACACTCATATCTTGAGCTACGAACGCCCGTTTGACGTGCCGTCAGCTTTGTTGAGTTCCTCTTAGTGAGATGGATCTTTTGGCATACTCCGCCCGTGGTTTGGACGCAGGTGATGTACGGCCGGGTTGGTTTTTCCTTAAAAACCAACCGGGCCCCTGGGACGAAAAAGCCAATAACTCTCAGACCGGGCGTCCAATTGACGCGCCGTCTGTTGCGTTGAGTTCCTGTTGTCGATACAAAACTTTTTGATACATAAAATCTGTACTTTGTGACAGTTGATGTATCAGCCTCTCAGCTCGTGGAGCAGACCCTCCCGAACGAGCTTGCTGTGTGCGGGGAACCCCAGAGCTGGCTGCGACTGCTACTGTGACTGCGACGACGACAGTACAGATATCCTCAGTGGATTCGACGACGACGACTACAACACTCAGCGATCCTGTGTGGATCAGTGCTACCGATCCTGTGTGGATCAGTGCTACCGATCCTGTGTGGGTCCGATCCTGTGTGGATCAGTGCTACCGATCCTGTGTGGGTCTGATCTTGTGTGAGCTGAATCCTATTTACCTTCCTGTGTGGATTGAGTTGTGCTATCCTGTGTGGATTACGTTTTTCTTTCCTGTGTGGAATACGTATGCTTTCCTGTGTGGACTGAGTTGTACTTGGGCTCGGAGGTTGGAGCGTATTGAAATGATGACTTAGGTATATGTATGGGCATATACCTAAGTAGTGTCAGTTGTTATTTCGTGATTGTATCTTTCCATTGTGGTTTATCCTTTGTGGATTTTGGGAGACCTTCAGGGTTCTCGGGGTCCCTACTGAGTAGCTTATACTCATCCCTGCACGGGCTATGCCCACACTATGTTTTGTTGGTTGCAGACGACGGACATCGTTGATCGTGGTTGAGGCTCGCAGAGCAGGACGGTACCTGGAGGTGGACCACTGGGCGGGACGTACTCGGAGCGGACGGTGGGACCTGTGGATCAGTTGAGCTATCTGTACCCACCCTTCAGGTGGGATTTCCAGTGGACAGCTCGGTGTAGCAGCTTTTACTTTACAGTTGTTGTTTTCCCTTTCGTGTTGTACTTTACTTTTAGTTTTGGGTTTGTATACTGGCCCATTTACTTTTCCGCACTTTCAGTTGTACTCTGTTTTTACTTATTGTTTACTTTTCCACTTTCTTACTCTATGGTGCTTGTTTACTTTACAAAGGCAATGCCTTCCCTTTTTACCGGGATTTATGCCTTGGTGCTAGTCGCCAGTCCCTGGCCTATGGAAGGCGGGCTTCGGGTAGTCACGGCACGGGCCCCGAGGACGGGTCGTGGAAAATTAGTATCAGAGGAGTTCGGTTCTACCGCGAACTCTGATCTTTTCTTTTTGAAGCAATAATGTTTAGCGTATTGAGTGTGGTTATCAGTCCAGGGAGTCCAGTGTTGGTGCGGCGGCCGACGTATCCATACACCAGGACCCTGACATCTGATTTCTGACTTAATGCACGAAAACATTGATTGCGTGTGTGTTTCAAGTTTTCTTTGTGATTACATTGTATCAGCTCTCCAGGTATATTGTTCTGACCGTGGAGCACCTGTTTCCTTTTTAGGATGGCCCCACGACGGCAGCCAGCTAGGGTTCCGAGATTCGAGCGTGACGACAGCCCACCGAGCGACGAGGCCTCGGTGTAGGGCCCTTTGTCGGCAGTGGCACCGGCGGTAGCACTACCTGCCGAGCCACCGATGCTATCAGCACCAGTCGCTGACGATGCACGCCGCCTTGGAGCTCTGCACGAGTTCCAGCGCCAGCGACCGCCTAGGTTCCATGGGGAGACGGACCCCCAGGCAGGTGAGGACTGGCTGGAGGCAGTCGTACGAGTTTTCAGGCTAGTGAGGACACCAGCGGACCTCATGGTGATCCTCGCTACGAGCCTACTGCACGCAGCAGCGGGCCGATGGTGGAGCTTGATGCTCCAGGTTCACGATGAGGCATCTCTTCTATGGACGTGCTTTGATAGCCTCTTCCGCTCGGAGTTCGTCCCAGCCACCCTTCGTGCAGTGCATATTCAGGAGCTTCTTCAACTGCGACAGGGCAGCATGATAGTCGCTCAGTACTCGGCGAGATTTACCGATCTCTCGCGCTACTCGACCGACATGGTACGTGACCCATTCTTCCGAGCCCAGACCTTTGAGTAGGGTTTGAGACACGAGATCAGGGCATCACTGATTTCCTTCAGTATACCGACTCAGACAGGAGTACTGGAGCGGGACCTTTTGATCAAGAGATTTCTTGCTGAGTCTACACCAGCGCTGAGACCCACCGTAGGGCAGCACGTGGCAGAGTCTTCTGCAGCTGGCAGTCGACGGATGACTCAGGGGTCCATGCAGACCAGACCTTCAGGTAGACGACCTCAGGACACTGGCTCAGCATTGCGGGGCACACAGCGCGGAGCCAGTCTTTCGAGAGGCAGACAGTGCTACTCGTGCGGCGGGCAGGTCCACATGGCTCGTGACTGCCCGACCCATCATGCCGAGGAGCAGCAGACGGTTGAGGGACCACCGAGGCAGAGGCAGAGGGTCGACCGTGGCGGTCCGCAAGGAGGAGGCGGACGAGGAAGAGGAGCTGGCCGAGCAGCAGGTGGTGGGAGACGCTTTGAGGCTCTACCACCACCATCACCAGGAGGTCCACCCCGACCACAGGGAGCTGGCGGGCAGAGACATGCATAGCTCCAGGCAGCGGAGGCCTACGACCACGGCGCGCCCGAGATGATTTGAGGTACTATCTGTGTCTATTCCACCCTTGCTGCAGTACTTATAGACACAGGAGCGAGTCACTCTTTCATAGTCGCTGCCCTTGTTCGGAGCTCGGAGATTCCGACAGAGCCGTTGGCTCGATCCTTACGGCTAGAGACTCCTACGGGAGCAGACTCAATGATTACGCACTGGTGCCTGCAGTGTGAGCTTACTCTAGGAAGCGAGAGCTTCAGCTGGGATCTTCTTGTAGCAGCGTCGAGGCCTTATGACATCATCTTGGTCATGGATTGGTTATCTATGGTCCATGCACAGATTGACTGTTTTAGGTGCAAGGTGCGTTGTGTACGCACTGACGGGAGCAGGTTCCCCTTCACCGGCGAGAAGGGAGCCTTTGTAGCACATGATGGACTTCCGCGGAGGAGAGGACAACCCATCACTCATCAGTTGGCTAGTCTCATCCTAGGAGCAGTTGACGTGCAGAGTCCTAGTTTTCCTGCAGTGGTGGATCAGTTTGCGGACGTTTTTTCCTGACAACGTTCCAGGGCTACCTCCTCGCAGAGAGGTAGACTTTTATATTGACTTGTACCCCAGGAGAACCCTGATATCGGCTCCAGCATATCGGATGGCCCCCGCTGAGCTTCGAGAGCTACGGGTACAGTTGGAGGACTTGCAGGGTAAGGGGTTCATCCGACCCAGTGTTTCACCCTGGGATTCCCCGATATTGTTCGCCAAGAAGGCGGACGAGAGCCTGAGACTTTGTGTTGACTATCGTTGCCTGAACCAGGTGATAGTGAGGAACAAGTATCCACTACCAAGGATTGATGACCTCTTTGATCAGCTCAAGGGAGCACGGTGGTTCTCAAAGATAGACCTCAGGTCAGGATATCATCAGCTCAGAGTTAGAGATGAGGACGTGCAGAAGACGGTCTTCAGATGTCGGTATGGCCACTATGAGTTCTTGGTTATGCCTTTCGGTGTAACCAATGCTCTAGCAGTGTTCATGGACCTCATGAACAAGATATTTCAGCCATACCTCGATCGATTTGTCATGGTCTTCATCGACGACATTTTGATTTACTCGACGACTGAGGAGGAGCACGCCTACCACTTACGGGTTGTACTAGACACACTCCGAGAGAACCAGCTTTATGGTATGCTCTCGAAGTTCCAATTTTGGATACGTGAGGTCCACTTCTTGGGACACGTCATCTATGAGGCGGGAGTTGTAGTGGATCCTATGAAGATCGAGGCAGTGTTAGCTTGGGAGCCACCTAGGAGCGTGACAGAGGTGCGGGGTTTCTTGGGACTAGCTGGATACTACAGGAGATTTGTGCCAGACTTCTCTAAATTGCGGCACCAATCTCAGATTTGACAAAGAAGGGGAAACCCTTCGTGTGGTCAGAGAGTTGTCATCAGAGCTTCCAGGATCTAAGACAGAGATTAACCAGCACACCTATCTTGAGGTTTCCTGAGGAGGGAGTAGGGTACGTAGTCTACTACGATGCATCAGGAACCAGACTTGGTTGTGTCCTGATGCAGGAGTGGGCAGTGATTGCCTATGGATCACGACAGTTGAGGCCGCATGAGCAGAACTATGCTACCCAAGACCTGGAGTTAGCCGCAGTGGTCTTCGCTCTGAAGACATGGAGACACTACCTGATGGGAGAGCGCTTTACAGTCTTCTCTGATCATCAGAGTCTCAGGTATATCTTCTCACAGAAGGACCTGAACCTGAGACAGTGGAGATGGCTCGAGTTCCTCCAGGACTATGACTTTGAGATAGTCTATAATCCTGGGAAGGGGAACGTAGTAGCCGATGCCCTAAGCAGGAGGACGTGCATTCAGCTACTTGAGGAGGCGACAGAGCAGCTAGCCTCTTTGCAGATATCCTTCGTGGATAGAGATGGAGCATCCTTCCTTCAGTCTCTCACAGTCACTCCTCCACTACTGCAGCGGGTCAGAGAGGCACAGCGTGAGGACGCTGACTGTGAGACACGGCGTGCATAGATATCCTCGGTACAGGCACCTGATGGTTTCTCCCTTGGAGCAGAGCACGACATCTTTTTCAGAGGACGTACCATGGTACCAGTCGCTTTGCGGGAGGAGGTGCTGAGAGAGTTTCACACTGCTCCTTTGGCGGTACATCCTGGAGTGGCGAAGATGTACCAGGACCTCAGACGACAGCACTGGTGGCCGGGCATGAAGAAGGTTGTGGCAGAGTACGTTTCTCGATGCCTCACCTGCCAGCAGGTGAAGGAAGAGCATCAGGTAACAGCAGTCTTGGTACATCCCTTGGAGGTCCCGGAGTGGAAGTGGGACAAAATATCTATGGACTCCGTGACTGGACTTCCACTCACTTCTAGAGGTCACGACTCCATCTGGGTGATTTTCGACCGACTCACCAAGTTGGCTCACTTCTTACCCATCAGAGAGAAGGGCTCAGTGGAGAGCTTGGGACGTCTCTACGTTCAGGAGATTGTGCGGCTTCACGGTGTGCCATCTTCTATCATCTCTGATCGAGATGCTCGCTTTACTTCCCGGCTTTGGAAGGGGTTACAAGAGGCATTCGGGAAGCAGCTACGTCTGAGCACAGCCTTTCACCCTCATACGGATGGTCAGACGGAGAGGACCATTCAAACTCTCGAGGACATTCTCTGTGCATGTGTCCTCGACTTTGGTCATAGCTGGGAGGACCACCTACCCTTGGTGGAGTTTGCGTACAACAACAGCTACCACTCCACCATCGGAATGGCACCTTACGAGGCGTTGTACGACCGACCTTGTAGATCTCCTTTGTGCTTGACAGACCCTGGGGAGTCAGCACTTGTGGGACTGGAGATGGTCCAGGCCACGACAGAGAAGGTCCATGTCATCCAGGAGCAGATGAGGACAGCTCAGAGCCGGCAGAATTCATATGCTGACAGGAGGCGGAGGCCACTGGAGTTTGAGGATGGCGACCACATCTTCTTGCGGGTCTCACCTCGACGTGGTATACGGAGATTTGGCCGAGGCGGCAAGTTATCTCCGCGCTTCATCGGACCCTTCCAAGTCCTCAGCAGGATTGGCGAGGTGGCTTATCACCTGGCTCTACCACCTCAGTTGCACCGGGTGCACGACGTCTTCCACGTGTCTCAGCTGAGGAGATACGTGCACGACCCGACGCACATCATTGACCATGGGGAGTTTGACGTTGACGATGGGGAGACTTTTATGGAGGTCCCGGTGGAGATCGAGGATCGATAGGAGCGGGTCCTACGTGGACGGTCGATTCCTCTAGTGCGCATCAGATGGCAGCACGGGAATCTCCAGGAGAGCACTTGGGAGCTGGAGGCTCAGATGCGTGCTCAGTACCCTCATTTTTTTCCCTAGTTTTGATGCATCTTTACAGGGACATAAAGCCATGAGTTGGGAGTAATGTAAAGACCCGTAAAATTCAAGGGAAATTTTTTCTTAATTTGCTTGGAAATTTTACAAGAACGCGGTTTCTGACGGCAGCTGATTCCGAGGCCCAGTGTGCCCGGAATCAATTTCTAAAGTTTGGCTCGGGTACGTTCAGTGAACGAACGAGCGGGGTTTTCTAACTTTTGAACTGGTGCCCAAAATCGAATTCCGAGGGCACCGATGATCTCGCAGCGCCGATATTCGCTTAAGGAGACCTTTTCCGAGGTTGCGTTTTATGCGGTTTGAGAGTTAGTTTTGGGGGAATTAAGATGAAGTTAAATAAAATGTGGAAACACATTTTATTTTATCCATGTTGGTTATATCCTCCCAAAGGGAGTTAGGGGTGGGACCCACATCCACTTAACCTCCCTTGAGAGGATTAAGTTTGGTGAGGCCCACACGAACCCTAACACTTAATCTCCTCTTTAAACTGCCAATAACTCCTCTCTAATTAATCTTGACAACATGGGTTATTAATTGAGTTGAGTTGTTTTAATTTCAAACTTTTGAAATTCAAGTGGTTTAGTTGTGTAAATAAAATAAGCTTTAAGCTTATTTTATTTGGTTAGTATCCTTTTCCACCTTGAGAGGTTTTTGGGAAGCTCTCTTTTCATCTTCTTCAACCTTGACGAAGAACACGAAGAACACTTAAGCTCCGACGAAGAACGTCGCTTCTCTTCTTCGTAGCCGGTGTGTTTCCGAAGATAGACGATGCCGCTTCTTCGATCTTCTTCTTTCTGTGTCAACGAAAGGAGACGCCGTTTCCTCCTCGGACTATCTACGTCAGCTTACGAAGCTTCTCCAGCGACGTACCTCTTCTGACGCACCCCGATGTCAATGGAAACGATGTTCAATTTCCGTGACGCCTGACCTCTGCGACACTAGTCCTCTGCGGCTTGTTGACGTGCTCCGCACTTGAAACCGAGGTAGGGGTTTATTTTATTATTCTTTTGTTCATGATTTATACCGGTGATTATTTCTTCGTGAAATTTTTCCAATTGTTAGCGAATAACGTGACGGACTGCACGAACAGTGCTGACCCTCCTCCTTTTTCATGTTGATTCTGTTGTGGATTGAAACAGGTGTGGCGCGGTGCCGTCGCACTGCGCGGGATCATATGGCAAGAAACGCGTGGCGCCGTCACGCCGCGTCGAAGAAATTCGAAGACACCGCGGCCGGAGTGGGGCTGCGGCGGAAGGGCGTGACGCCGTCGCACCGCGCCGGACGACGAAGTCCACGGCCGATTCCGGGCCGCGACGGAACAAGAAGACCGGCGGCCAGCCGGGCCGCTGGTGTCGGAAGCCGGAAGGGGACTGGCCTTTGCCCGTCCCGTTGAGGAAGAACCGGCCGGCCAGGTCGGGCCGGCCGGAAGGGAGAAAAACCGGGGGAAATTAAATCCCCCGGCCAGCAAAATGGCCCACCATAATGAGGGGGGCCGCGGTTTCACAAAAGGGGAGCAGGCGCCCCCTGTTCTCAATCAGCTCGGCCGAGGGCCGAGCTGGCAGCGCGCCCAGCGCGCTGCCTTGCTCCGAATCGGCGAGCCTGGAAGGTCCGCCAGGCCAGGCCGGGCCGGGCTGGGCCGGGTGGACCCTGTCCGGGGCGGGTTGACCCGGTTCGGGCCAACCGGGGGGTCTCTGGCCGGGACGGCCCGGGCCCGAAACCCCCGTTACCGAGCGGTTTGGATTCAAATGCCCATAACTCAGGCTACGGTTCTCCAAACGACACACTGTCAGCAGAGATTCAATCCTTGTATCGAGACGGTCGTTTCGGTATATCACACTCAAGGTTTCGGAATACTTTGAGTTCGGCCGGGTTGGTTCGTACACGAAAACAACCGGGCCCTCGGAGCGGAACCGCTCATATCTTGAGCTACGGACGCCCGTTTGACGTGCCATCAGCTTTGTTGAGTTCCTCTTAGTGAGACGGATCTTTTGGCATACTCCACCTGAGGTTTGGACGCAGGTGGAGTACGGTCGGGTTGGTTTTGCCTTAAAAACCAACCGGGCCCCTAGGACGAAAAAAGCAATAACTCTTAGACCGGGCGTCCGATTGACGCGCCGTCTGTTGCGTTGAGTTCCTGTTGTCGATACGGAACTTTTGGATACATCAACTTTGGAATTTGTGACAGTTGATGTATCAGCCTCTCAGCTCATGGAGAGGACCCTCCCGAACGAGATTGCAGTGTGCGGGGAACCTTAGAGCTGGCTGCGACTGCTACTGTGACTGTGACGACGACAGTACAGAGATCCTCAGTGGATTCGACGACGACGACTACAGCAGTCAGCGATCCTGCGTGGATCAGTGCTACCGATCCTGTGTGGGTCAGCATTCAGTGGTCCTGTGTGAAAAAGTGCCTACAGATCCTATGTGGGTTCGATCCTGTGTGGGTCTTTGCGGGGGTTAGTACCTATCGATCCTTTGTGGGTCCGACGACTTAGATGGAACAGTGATCATCTCTATAGTCCTCGAAGAAGTATACCTGTGTGATCTGAATCCTGTTTACCTTCCTGTGTGGATTAAGTTGTGCTATCCTGTGTGGATTACGTTTTGCTTTCCTGTGTAGAATACGTATACTTTCCTGTGTGGACTGAGTTGTACTTAGGCTCAGAGGTTGGAGCGTATCAAGATGATGACTTAGGTATATGTACGGGACTATACCTAAGCAGTGTCGGTTGTTACTTTTTGATTGTATCTTTCCATTGTGGTTTATCCTTTGTGGATTTTGGAAGACCTTTAGGGGTCTCGGGGTCCCTACTGAGTAGCTTATACTCACCCCTGCACGGGCTATGCCCGCACTACGTTGTGTTGGTTGCAGACGACAGACAGTGTTGATCGTGGTTGAGGCTCGCAGAGCAGGACGGTACCTGGAGGTGGACCACTGGGCGGGACGTACTCGGAGCGGACGGCGGGACCCATGGAGTAGTGGAGCTATCTGTACCCACCCATCAGGTGGGATTTCCAGTGGACAGCTCGGTGTAGTAGCTTTTACTTTACAGTTGCTGTTTTCCCTTTCGAGTTGTACTTTACATTCAGTTTTGGGTTTGTATACTGCCCATTTACTTTTCCGCACTTTCAGTTGTACTCTGTTTTTACTTAGTGTTTACTTTTCCACTTGCTTACTCTATGGTGCTTGTTTACTTTACGAAGACAATGACTTCCCTTTTTACCGGGATTTACGCCTTGGTGCTAGTCGCCAGCCCCTGGCCTATAGAAGGCGGGCTTGGGGTAGTCACGGCACGTGCCCCGAGGATGGGTCTTGACAGATGCCTTTTGGTCTTACTACTGCCACAAATCTCTTCAAGGATTTGATGAATAGTGTCTTTATAGATCACCTTGAACAATTTTTGGTAGTCTTTATAGATGATATTATTTTATATTCATAGAGAAAGGAATATCATGAGGATGATGTATAATTATACTAAAGACCATAATAAAGGAGAAAATATATGAAAAATTCCCAAAGTGTGAATTTTAGCTACAGATGGTTTCATTTTGCGGTCACATCATCTCAAGAGATGGTATATCAGTAGATCCATCAAAGCTAGATGCTATTGAATGCTGGCCTAAACCAATCATGGTGACTGATATCCATATATTTTTTGGTTTAACTGGATATAATCAACAGTTTGTGGAGAATTTCTCATTACTATCTAATCCTATGAACATGTTAACTTGGAAGGGTATTAAGTTCCCCTAGATATATGAATGTGAGGAAAATTTTAGGGAAAGGAAGAGATGTTTTGGAAACACACCTTTTCATACAATAAACTATAGTAGATAAGGGTTTTTAATCTATAGTGATTCATCCATGAAAGGGTTTGGATGTGTAACTATGTTGAATAACATGGTTATCACTTATTCTTTATATTAGTTTAAGATTCATTAGAAAAATTACCCAAATCATGATTTGCAATTAGGAGAGGTAATGTTTTCATTAATGATATAGGGGAATTATTATGGAGAAAAATGTTATATATATAGCAATTATAAAAGGATGAAATATATTAACATAAAAGGAGTTGAACATTCAAAAGAGAAGATGATTTGAGTTGATAGAGGGTTATGAATACTCAATACATTTGTAACATCCTTGTTCCGGAAGCCACTCAGAGGCGCCCCATACCCGGTTGGTCACATGGCCTCAAGCGGATTTACCTGAATGCCAGTGGCTGCTAATTAGCAATGAGGGCCTTGGGTGTGATAGTGGGGAAACTATGCCCTCATTGGAAGAGTAAACATAGTAAGTGACAAATACATACAAGAGGGGAAGCATTAATAATGACATATAATAGTAATAGTATAGAACTGAAAGTATAAATGAGAGGACATATATAAAATGATGCATGATACATATGTCTAGGAGAACTGCAAAACAAATCACAATGCAGAAATAAAACAATGCTAAACCAAAGTAAAAAGGAAAGCAGATAAACTCTTCAGCATCACAAGACATAGCCTAGTCCCATGCTCTCCATCTCTACATCATATCAAGTACCTGAAGTAGAAGGGAACTTTCCCTTATTAATACCTGCAACAATATAATAAGTTCGGGCCCAAAAGAATGTCCCAAACAAGGATTTGAGACTAAATCTTAGTAGGCAACCACCCAAATATCTGTGTTTAAAATTTAGTGAATATATGGAAGGTAAAGTACAGAAAGTAGTAAACATGATAGTACTCAATAGTAAATAATCCATAGTTTCATCATCAAGCAACGACTAATCAAAAAGCTAAACACAATAGTTAAACCTCTGGGATGTACTCACAACCATCCCCTATGGTCCTACCAAACAAGTACAAGAAACCCTCGGGGCAGTGCACTCGGAGTAACCCCTCTGTTTTATTATATAAAGACTCTATGAGGAATCACTCACATTCAATTCCTTTTATAGTCTAAGGTAGTCAGCAACTCTTTGAGGAAGATCACATGGTCAACTCATCTTATATCACCTAGTTCAAGGACTCTCTTAAAAATCTCACAATGTCAATACCCCTTATATCCCAGGCCGTTCATAGTCTCTCTAAGGAATCACTCACCGTCAATTCCCCTTATTATCTAAACAGTTCAAGAATAGAATCAAAAACTCTCTGAGGATGCTCACTCTGTCAATTCCCCTTATAGTCTAAAGTAGACAAGGAATCTCTGAGGAAGCCCACTCGATCAATTCCATTATATCCCAAAGTGGTCATAGGCTCTCTGAGGAAGCTCACTCGGTCAATCACCCTTATAAAATGAGGTTCTCAAAGACTCTCTGAGGAAGCTCACTCGGTCAATTCCCCATATGGTCTACTACACCAGGTTCTCATGGCCCTATGTAGGTCAACGAGCATAGTAGTGTAGTATGGCCAAAGAAAACCTACATAACTACATAGATAATCAGTCCACATTATATCAATAATGTCATAAAACATCTCTCCATCCTACATCATAAGGCATGGAAAACAGGAAATGCAACCAAATGTTAAACAGGACCAAACGGTCATAAACAGAACATGCATGGGAAAAAGAAATCCAAAGCATAAAAATTATCCTGGTTCATATCCAAATTACCTCTACAAAAGAATATAATCATGGAAGACAATCAATAGGGGTAAAATGGTAAACACACAATACGCCGTTCAAGCGTATTGGTTAAATTTTCACATAATACTCAAATACTTTGAATAGAAATTCACAAAACACCTACCTTGGAATTAGGAGATTGATATACGTTAACGTCGAAGATTGAATCTCCTTAGAACATCGAAGATCTACAAAAAATGTCTAAAATGTTCAACCCATGATATCTCATGAGGGAGGAGAAATCAGAAGACGATTCTCTAGGAGAAGAGAGAAGTCACCGATGCGATTCCAACGCAACCGAAGGTATTTGATTTGAAGGACGGATGCACGCTCGGAGGTTTGTCTAAGATCCACAGTCGTACGGTGATTCTATATGAGACGAGCGAAGAAGGGGGTGTTTCTATCGATTAGATGCGACCTTGGTGCGTTTAATGAATAAAACAAAAGACACGGTGTGTACTATGGAAGTACACAGCGTGTACTCACCTTTTCATTACTCTACATTAAACAACCTTCAAGTCACTCGCACATGGCTGTGTGTATGGCTACTACACGGCCAGCACACGGCCTCCTACGACCAAGAAGTACATGGTGTGTAATGTACTCGATGTGTACTTAGACAATATCTAGAATTTCCTTTTTCCTCAAAAATGAGCAGAAAAGGAAAAACATACCATAAAAAAAGATTCTAGTTCTTAAAACATTACCACCATAGGAAAGAGAATATGGGGGCCAATACTTTGAGTCGAAATGATCATTCTTTCTTATCAATTATGAAGATCACAAAAGATCCAATATTTTTTGGATTTGAAAAATATGGATATAGAAATCTAGAATGAAGGGGAAAATCATATTGTTCTCAAATGAATTTTCAACCCAATATCCAAGTAAAGATTAAAGAGCCCTTAAAGAAAGAGTTAGAGTTATAAAATAAATTTTGAAATGTTTCCAAGTTTAACCATGACTATGATAGAATGATAAGGTTCAAAAAATAAGTATGTTTTCCTTCAATACCTGATTTGAAGAAAGGTCTATTAGAAGAACCTCACATTTATTCAATCTCTATTATTCCTAGAAGTATGAAGATGTATAGGTATTTGAAATAATTATTTTAGTGGTATGACATGGAGAGAGATATCATAGAGTCTGTATCTTAGTTATTGGTATGATGACAAGATAAGGATGAAAGATAGAAGTCAAAGGGACCGTTGCATCCATTACCCATACAAAAATCAAAATAGGAGAACATCACTATTTATTTTACAATTAGACTACCCAATACCTCTAAATGGTTTAATGCAATATGGGTGGTAGCCGTTCACTTTACAAAGTCATCACACTTAATTTATATAGGAGAAGGATTGTCTCTAAATTATCATTCTAATATATATTATAAGGATGTGGTATGGTTTCATGGACTACCACATTCTGTTATATCAGATTGAGATATGGTGTTTACCTCTAAGTGTTGGAAAAGTCTTCCGCAATTATTTGATACGAATTAGTGTTTTATCAATTCTAAACATCATCAAATAGATGGTTTCTTTGAAAGGACAATTCAAACCCTATAGGATATATTGATTACTTGTTATCTATATTTAAAATGCAGTTAAGATCAATTCCATCCACTAGATATGTTTTCGTACAATAATATTTTTGACTCAAAAATTCATATGGCACTTTATAATTCTCTGAGTGGGAAGAAATTTAGATATCCAACATGCTAGGATGAGGATGGTGAATGAAAGATATTGGGACCTGAGATCATTAATGAAATGGAAGAGAAGGTCAGATCCATTCAAGATCATATCAAGGAATATCTATGATTGATGACATGTTATGATGATAAAAAATGATGTTATCTATAATTTGAAGATGGTGAAAAATACTTCCTTAGAATATCTCGCTAGAATATTATTATTAGTTTTTTAATGAAAGGGAGACTAAGTCCTGGGTATATCAGTCACATTGGATTCTTGATTACATCGAGATGGTAGCTTATCAATGGGAACATCCTCAAAATATCTCTGATTTATATGATTTTTTCCATGTATCCATCAAGATAAAGTACAAACCTAACCTTTAACATGTAATGAATTCCAAGGTCTTACCTCTAGAGATTGATCTCTCTTACAAAGAACAACTAGTTCAAATTCTGGACCGATCAGTGAATATTCTACAAAACAGGAAAACTCACCTGGTAAATGTTTTTTTGTAGAACTAAATTGTTAGAGTAAGATACATTAGAACTTGAGGATATTATTTGTGATAGGTCTATTTCATGCATAAAATTTTAATTTGTTTTAAAGTCTAGATTTTGTATTTAAATTTTTAATCATGTCATGTTGGGAATGAATTTACATGTTTTGTGTTTTATGCAACGAAATGAAGAATATTTGAAGAAGAAATGAAAAGTGGAGGAAACATATGTCCACCCTTCCAATAGACTCAGAGGTATAGGATGCTAAGTATAACAAAGGGAAGGCCTCCAGATGACGGAGTGGGGATCCAAGTTCCTGCTTCACCGCCATTCTTCTTCGGGTATCCCAGATACTCTCTTCCTCCATGAGATATTAGTCCCATTGTGTCGGGTGATGTGATTGGTATGGGGATGTGTGCCTAGGTATTATACTATTTTTTTATTCATGTTTTAGATTGTTTAGAAAACCATTTATCTTTTATAATCTCCTTATTTTTGCGAATCGTATGACCATTTCCTGTGAATTAAGGAGTTCTATTTTAGTTGCATCAATTAATCACTATAGATTTTATATGAACATTATGATATATTAGTTGGTTATGTTTAAATCTGGTTTCAGGTAACCTATTTCTGTGATTGCGCAAGTAGATGAGCCTACAAAAAGTGCACCAATTCCTACACCAATAATGAATAAACACACATTCACATAAATCCCTATCACATGACCAAGAAAATAATTGAACCCAGTATGCCTTCCAAATTGAATTTCTAACCAATCAATCCTTTTATTATTTACTTTTCTCTCAAAAAACCAAACAATTAAAATTTCTATGTTCTTAAATAATTTAGAATATATGCACCGTATCTGTGGGTTTGAAAACTGACCATTCCTTATTCTACATTTTAAATAAGTAGTATAGTTAGTGTTTTATAATTTTTTTTCAAATCACCATAGGGAACTAATGATGCCCCTGTGGGGCTGTCAATGTAGAAAAAGTATCCTATTTTTTCACATGAATGAAGAATTTTGAGGGAGAAATTCATTTTTAGGGGGGTAGAATGTAACACTCAACGTTTTTATATACCTTTATCTTCATGAATATAATAAATATTCATTAATATATTGAATTTCACAATGTCAAAAATTCCTTTCACATGGAATCGACTTTACGTATGCTATATGTAACACCGACTTGACATAAACTACACACAACACTGAGTTTCCATGAAACATCTTTTTTTGTTACAATTATTTAAATTATATAATTATAAACTACCTGTTAAGCGTAGTAATATGAATGAAAATTACTACTTTCCAAATTTGTTTTATAATTTTTTTATATAAATGAAACATATTGATGACAAAAAATATAATTTTTTGTAAAGTTCTTATATGTTTAAAAATAATATTTCATCAAATGAACAATATTTCTTGTCCATATATGAAAATTAAAAAAAATAATTTTAGACCTCTATAGAAATTTAATTTGAAAAAATAATATTAATTTTTGAATTTATAATTTTGGATTTAACTTAGGCTGATTTGTGTGGATTTTTTTGACAATCTCCATTTTTGGATAAATAGTGGAAAGTACTAGATTATAATTCAAAAATACAATTTTGTATTATTTATTTATAAGGATAAATAATATTTTAAATTTTTTTAAATGTTTAATTAAATTATATTTTTATAAATCCACTAAATGTGGATCATTTTGATAAAGTTCAAATTCAAATTGAATATAAAAACATATAAAACTTTTCAATGGTTCTACATTAAAACCCCTCATTGTCGACCCAACTATGGGATTAAATTTAAATAATATTGTGCCACTTATACGGTTGGAATTTAGAAAAATGGATTCCATATTTTTAATTACAATAATTTATAATGAATAATGAGTTCAACATATTATTTTTCCCAAAAATATTACTGAATGTAATTAAAATTAATTAAATCGATTAAGGTAAGTTTAATCTTTCCTATGAACTAACCCTTAATATTAAGAGTATAAATGACCTAGAAACTTCTCAAAAATCAAGTGGTTTTCCATATGTATAAACTATAATCAATTGTATCTTCTTGGGACCATTATTTGATCCAATTTAAATTAGAAAAAGTTGGTGGAATTCCTCTTCCAAAAAATTATAAGAGTGCCACCTCACCTCCACTCTAAAAAGGACTCATATCCTCCCAATTTCTCACACATCTCAACCCACTTTAGTTGGAAAAATACTTAAAAAAATAGATCTAAAAAAATCCCAATATCCTAGATTCCTCCCATTTTAAAAAAATAAATTCAAGAAATATTTTTGTAGAAAACCAAATGAGTTACCTGAATAAGAGGTAATATAATTCCTCAATATATTTTAAGTTATTTAAATTCTCCATCCCATAAAATATTATGATTAAATGATTTTGTAAAAGAAAAATTATCATAAATATACTATAATGATGTTATTTTATGGTTTATATCTACACTTACACACACTTACAACTAATGGGTAACGAACATACTATTTATCTATATGGAGAACTGCCACCTCATGAAATGATGATTGCTTATTTTTCCTTTACCACCTCTAAAGGTGAAAATTATAATGAATACTATATTTATATATGTTATATAATATATTAATTATGTATTTAATATTATTTATTAGTTTTCAAAGATATATCTTTATACTTTCCATTTGGAGTAAATATGATAATTTCATTTGAGGAAGAACGGACTACTGCCCCTAAAAAAGATGTGATTCATTCACAAACTACATGTAATGTATTAAGGATGTGTTTAGTGAAATTATATGATATATATGATATAATAATAATATTATATTAATGATATATATACATATATATACATATATGTACATATATATATACATATATATACATATATTTCACATACCCTCTTTTGTTCAATATGAAAATAAAATAGAAACAATGTTCATAAGTACGTACAACCAACAGTCTCCATAAAGACTATATACCATTTTATTATTATACATTAAAATTTATTTTTATAATAAAATTATGTTGAATATAATTGATATTTATATCATGTTTTAAATTATTTAAATCATGATAAATAAATAAAGACCAAATTTATAACAAATTAAGACACATTTAAAGAACAAATCAGATATTACTTGAAGTGAAAACATAACATATAATTATTAACAAGTGGGTAATATGAGGTAATAATAAAACAATATATAATATTAGATATAAAAATATAGATATGTAAAATATTTATAATAAACCTACATTAATTATAAAGTAGGTATGTATGAGTATGAAGAGATTCGAGACTTAAGGTAAGGGGATTTCATCTCACCTTTTTATATCCATGAGATACCTGGCTTATTCACCACTCAATTATTCTATGTGGTGTATATATTATCCACGAAAGAATTATATGTATCTTATACATAAACATATTTTTATTTACATATATAATATATGATATTTATTTCAGTTTTTGTGTTTCAAAAGATACCAAATTGGTAAGCTAATTTTGTCTCAATTTTCCTTCTTTGAAACTCATGTTTTGTTATGCACCTAAATTATTTTTTGAGGTGTATATTCATAAATTTGAAATGTTATATAATGTTTATAATTATTTTAATTATATTTTATGATTAATATTACTTAATTTTCTTACCTGATAGGTATAATCCAATTTTACAAAGGAGTGATAGTCTATTGAAACAATCTCATTATTTATTAGGATTTTTTATGATTATGCTTCCATTAATGATATATTATTATCTATCTCTCATGAAAAATCATGATTTGTTTCCTCTAATTTTTATCAAAACATTTTAACATGTATTGATACCATTACTACACAATTTTTTACTTATGATAACTATGAAAATATTTTTATGAAAAATATGAACATATTTCTATATTTATTAGGAAATAAGTTTAATTTGAAAAATGTTTTCAATTTTTTTTTCAAATGATCCTTGAAGAATATTTCAAGGAAAATTCATATTAATAATATTTTAATGTTTTTAATAGAAACATCATAGGTTTTCAAATTTGTTTAAAAAAAATGGTTTTAAACATTTTTTATGTTTGAAAAATAATTTTTTCAATGAAGAAAAGATATTTATCTTAAGAAATGTTTTAAAAAGGTATACCATAATATTTCCTATATAAAATTACACACATTGTTGTTACTAATACCTTTCTAGGTAAATGATTCAATGATTCAATACATAATTTTTCTTGGAATCGATTATGGTTTGATGTTATGATGTTTATACATCCCATTTCTCATTCACATGTTTTATGCTTTTTAAAACTAATTCTTTTCATGGGTTATTATTTTGAAATGATTATGAAACATGTATATGTCTCCATAGGTTATGATGTGATTACATTTTTATGATACCCTTTTCATTTCATGGGTTCTGATATGAGAATATATGAGTTTTTGGAACATGAATGTATGATTTCGTTATGAGATAGGTTGGACTTATATCTCCCCCCCATTTGAATTGGATAAAGATTTATATCTCATGAGATAAAATATTTTGGTCATGGGATTAAACTATAACTACTAATATTTCCATGGGAGTGAAACATGACTACCAAGATGGTACGAGGTGTGAAATCATGATACTAATATGGCCATGAGAATGAACCATTACTACCAAGATCATACGAGGAGTGAACCCATCCAAAAAATATGGCCTTTGTAGAAATTCATTGATGACTATAACATCATATTATATGATTATGTGTTTTCTAGAATTCTATATTTTATACCTATGTTATTTTTTCTTGGATTATATGATTCATTTACTTATGAATCATGTCTTAGGAACATCTAATATTTGTGATATGATTCCTTTGTATGATATTTAATATGAAAGGTATTATTTTCTATTTTTATGATCTTGTTCTTATACCCTTATCCTTGTGATCATTCTCACATATCTCCCTTTATTACCCTTACTGATAATATAATAAAATCCCTTTTTATGATACTTTTCCACCATGTTATGAAGATATTTATTATGATTTATGTGTCAAATTAAGGGAACTAGACAAGATGAACCCAATGGGAGATAATGTAACTCCTTATGCATAAGTTTTCATGTTTCCGTTTTTGTTAAGGAACTTGACCAGTAAGGTATTTAGATATCTATTTGTATAATGTTTTAAGTCTACTGTAAAATTTAGGTAATGTTAATGTAAGAAAAGAAGGGGTTTAGTTTTTGTATGAATCATCACAACCATTTCTTATAGAGAATCATAAGGTAGTCACACATGTTCTATATAATGAATAAGTGAGGGAGAATTACTATATTGTTGGGGGGAAATATTCGGAGGAAGAATGAAAAATCCTTCATCAATATAATAAGAAAATGGTTATTTTTTTATTTGGATTCTTAAGAGGAATCATTGTTATTATATTGTATCAGGAGTAAAGGATATACCTTGATCATTGGTTTTCACTTTGGGAATTACAATGGGTTGTATAGTCTCAATTGATTCTAAATTAGGATAAAGATTACCTACTCCTATTGAGTAGCAGAACTTTTTACATACATTATCCTTTTTTGATTATTTAAATTTTGTTTTTTAGTTATGAAGTGAGATAAGTCACACTAATAAACTATGTAGGTTGATTTAATTTAAAATGTTCAAAGAAAATTAATGGACTACTATTCCCTGATTCATCTCCCACTCAACAAACCATATCGTGCCTAGGGTCATTGAATATTATAAAAAATTTTAATATATAATAATAATTAATGAAAATTTATATTTATTTTAATGTCATATTTTAAAATTTTATAAAATAAAAAATTATCTAAAATTATTACACAACATCGACATTATGCTTTTTCAAGTAGGAGAAAAGTCAAAGATGGTTGTTTTAAATAATTTAATGGAATAAATTTAGATAAAGTAGAGAATCTCTTGGATTTGGGAGACAAATATTATTTCTAGTAAATTATTTAAATGTTTAAATCCAAATTTCATATTAATTTAATTATATCTACAGTCAAAATGAAAGTATAATAATGAAAATTATTCTAAATGGTATATTATTTTAATAATGATTTTTAAATTAATTTAAATTCATAAAAAATTAATTTGATTTAATTGAGGATGAATAATGGTCTAAAATATATTCTATTCTCCATTTATGACACAATTTCAATTTAAAAATAACATTATTGAACCTTAAAGAAAAAATATTAGGAAAATGCTTTCATATTTTTCCTTCAAAATGGGTCTTATTCTGGACTTTAAAAACCCAATATAATTATAGTTTTATCATTATTTTTGTTCTAGAAACTCATAAATACTCGTTCCATGTTCAGATGGATCATCTATTCAAAATCTCGTCCCCCAAATGATTATGTTCAAAACAAAGGAGGTGACTCAATGATTAACGTATGTGTTTCTAAGCCTCTTTCTCCTTTAAAATTTAAAATTTTATTTTTTAAAAGTATCAGAAATCTAAAATAATTTTTTTATCATTATTAAATTCCCACTGTATTGTAATAAGTTTGATCTATTAATGATGATAGATCATCCATTACCTCTCATTGAACCCTTTTTGTAATCACTTACTACGGCGAAATACCAGTTTTTACAAAACAATTTATTTTACTTCAATTATACTATTAATACATTAAATAGAATAACTAAATTATATGTATCCCCAAAGAATATTATTTATGATATAATTATGTTATAAAACTCTAATATTTATTTAGTTTTATATTCTTCTAAAATATTTTCACAAAGACCACTCAATAAGATTTTTCAATGCTACCTATATATATGTGGGCATTTTCATAAAAAATAGTTCATTCATGGATATTATTCAAAATTGATTTCATGATTTGATATAAAATTTATATTTAATTAATTTAAGGATTATGATCTTATAATGATGAGACATCCATCAAAACAATGAAATTAAAGGTAAAAAAATATAGTCATTTTTAACCATCAAAATAAATCTTATCAAGGATGTTTCTATTATTGGTATTTATTTCTTGACATATTGAACCTTGTTCTTATATAATTTCACAAAACATATATTTTAATATTTTTTGAGCTTATGAAACCATTTGGTTGTGATTAATGACCATTACTAATTCACCAAAGTATTTTTGGTACCATGAACTGAAAAACACCATTAGAATTTGATCATGGGTTATTAATTTTATATATTAGTAAAATATGGTTGTAATGTCCCATCCAGACGGACCTCTAAACTAGTAGCTGGACCAGTGGGTTACATGGCCCCAAACATTCCTGCTCATATGCTAGAGGCTACCGACTTGTACTATGGTTCTATGGAGGTGATAGAAGGGAGACTATATCCTCGTAGAAAAGTAGAACACTGGTAAAGTAGATAATATTCAATATCATTAGTAGTGATAAATAAATATAGAGAAGTGGAAAAATAAAATAAATAGAATAAAAAATATGAAAAATTTCTATATACAAGGATTCATGCATTTCTAAAAGGTGGTGCATAAATATAAACTATACATACAACATGGAATTTATATAAGTAAATACATTAATAATAAAAGGAAACAAATACCTTTAGGGAAAACTCCACTAGAATCTTGAGCTCCACATCATTTCGTCTGCTCCTATCTCCATGGTACAAGTAAGATAACTCAAGCAATAATCCATGGTCCTGCAAACAAGATACTTACTCAGGTACCCTAGTTTAATGGAAACCCACATATGGTGTGAGATATAAATCACCATAGGTCACCACCCATGATGTCTACAACCTAATATAGTCAATGAATATAATGTAAATTATAGTGCTGGTCTAAAAAATCCTTAAAAAACCCAAAAAAATAAATAAATAACTGTAAACTCATGTTCAAATAAGAAACCTTTCCGACTCTACCTACTTTAGATCCTGGATGGAATGATGATCCCATTATTAAAATATTTATATGTGGTATAAAATATATATTTTAGAGTTTAATATTGAATCCACCTATATAAACCATGTACGTTTGGATGTAAGTTTTCATATGCCACTAATACTAGGCGCTAGATGGACCAGGGTGTAACCCATTCATCTATGACTATTATAAATGAGCATTTAAGCTCAAGAAAAAGGGTATATTCCATATATCTCATAATAAGTTGTAGATGGCATAGTTTCCAATCGATATGGTGAGTGCGCCATCATGAAAATAGTATAATAGTAGTGAGTGCGTTGTCATGTCAAAACTCACAAGGGATGTTTTGCAGTATGACCACAATCAACATAGTATAACAAGTGAAATAGGAAATTCTCAAAAAATAATGTAATGTTGTGTGATAATTTTATTCTCAACACAACCATTAACATCATTCCAAAATATTTTTTATGAGGAATGATCATATTTATAATATAATCTATGAGGGAACAACTCTTATGCTATACATTTATCAAGACATCATTATAAAGGCATTACATTACCTTTTATGAATTAAAAATATATATGATCAAATGGTATGGTTATGTCACCCTCTCATAATTCATTTCATTTATATAATTGAATCTATCAAAGGAAGGTAAACCAACCAGGACAAGCCATTACATTTTAAAACCTTCCATTTAATCTAACTAGACAAGGAAATTCATTTTACAAGGCAAGATAAGAAATTTAGAAGGTACAATGGTCTAATTGTGAAATTACCCACAAGGGTAGTCCAATTTATCAAGCATGCGAATACCTTAGGAGGAGCATGGTTCATTATTCATTTAGATTGGAGTCGTCTAATCCATGAACTAAGAATGATTATTTGTTGCATCACATATATACAAAAAAAGAAGGAAAATACATTTAATACAACCTTTTGAGGCCATGCTCAAGACATTACACAACTCTAATAATAACAAAATTCATATGAAAAACCCCAATTATAAAATTCCAATTTACTTTTAAAACCTAAATCACCACATTATAATTTAGAATACAACACACCTCATCTGAGAGTTTTTCTTATAAAAATAAGGCATTGTTTGATAATCTATTGATTGAGGATAATTATGAATAAAATAAAAGATTCATAACTCAATTTAATTTTGGGAATAATTTTTTAAAAAAGTAACCAAAATTGAAAAACAAACACAAATTTTCAACATGGGAATTAGGAGTTTCCATTATTAATTGGATGATTCCTATAAGGGGATATTAAATTATTAATCAATGTTGAATGTTTAGAATGAATTCAAGGAATTTTTTCATTTATTTTTTATAGGACTATATAATCTGGCACACCCAAGGGGTATTCATGATCTAGGTTTACATCCTCAAATTACTACACATGGATTAACCGAAGCAACACACGGTTAGTGTAGCAATATAAAATGAAGAACTTATTTTAAAAGAAAATGTTGAAAAGGTTGCCGTGAGGAACAATAGAAACATTTATATTTGAATTTAAATTTAAGGGAAAAGTTATATACCAACTAACTCATATTTAGTATGCTTTACGCATCCTATATTGAGATTTAATTTGGTTATATTTGGATGAAATCGAAGAATCAATCATTTTCCCTAAAAACATGGGAAAAATATCACACCAAAATATCACAAAATAACAGAAGAGCATATTATAAAATTATCTAGATAAATAAAGATCCTACTAATTTAGATCTATAGAGATCAACAATTTTTGATTCTGATATCAGATATAGGAGAGTTATGCATGCCTAATTAGAGAGGAAGAGAACCCCATGACGCATGGAAGGAGGATCACATAGCTGGAAGAAGAAGAAAGAAAAAGGAAAATATATTTTAAAATTCTATTAAGGGAAAAGGCTAATTTCACCCTCAAAATTGGGTGACATAGTTTTTCCTCATGTTTTTCCAAACCCACACTAACCATGTAGCTTTTACTAGTTATAAACCCCACCATGCATAGTTTTCCCACACAGTTTTACCTAAATGTGTTGCAACTGTGTGATGAATAATAAAAGAATACTTCCTAATTTTCAAGAGGCATGCGAGCTAAGAAACTAGTTTGGGAAATGTGTGTAGCATGTGTGAGTCACTTCTGCTCACATGCTGTAACCACACGATTTTCTCTGGTGGGATGCACGGTTTCCGAAATAGTATTCTCCCTGTCCAATTCTTTCAATTCTTTTAATAATCCTATACCGATTCTCCTGAAACTTCATGAACCACTCGAGGAACCCCTTGGAATTTTATAAATTTATAAAAACAAAACTTTGGAGTGTTATAACTCTCATAATTATATTGTAAATCTCAGTTCAAATAATATATTTAACACTAAATGCCAAAATTTAAATTCCCATGGAATTCCACCTTGGCTAAAAAATATGGGTCTTTATAACCACCTCACCATAGAAATTATCATCCCGGAAATTCCACGGGGAATAATGAGAATGTGGTCTAACCTACAAGGGTCATGAAGTCCCACTAACATGGTTGCATTTAGTTTCCAAATTCCAAACACACCTCCTAGTACTACATAATCATATGAATATTTTGTAGATAAAACCATAGAAAATGTTCGTTTTAGGACTGAAACATAGAAGTAATGATTAAATGAGCCTACTTATCTATAGATATTATCATGTTGTTTCTATCTGAAATATATATCTGATGGTGCTCGCAATCATAGCTTCTATCATTAAACATCTAATTCTGAACCATGGTATGACCCACTGTTGTAATTTCCTTATCAAGGATTCCCTATTAATTCTAATGAGGTTCCTAGCATGATTTTGAAATGGTTTATTCCCCAATGACCACATTTAGAAGGGTCTATCCATATTTTTATGAAAAACCCTAGGTGACACATAACACACTCATGTCCACATAATATTTAATAAGTCTTACCTCAGAATGAAAAAGGCTATAACCTAGAAGTTTCCAATGTGACTCACCACCATTTAAAAAACACCACTTAGCCCAAAAGAAAGTTCGGGATAAACTCATAGTCATTTGTCTAGATTCCATGGAACTAGCCAAAGGTAAACTGCACTTGGTTTTTACAAGTTAGACATCAAAAAAAAGCCATGAAGTCCACATCATCTCATTGACAAATCCTAGGGAGGCAACATTTTGGTGGTCCAATTATAGGACAAACATTTGGTGTCCAAGTGTCCATCCAAAGAACTCCTACATGGGAACCCATGTATTATTTAAGACTAACCAAGCCTCAGAAAAACATCACATCCAGTGTGCACCCGAATAAAACATATTTATTGAATTAATCAATTTGGAAGTTTTAGCTCAGCATTTATCCAACTCTCTCATCGTGTATCAAAAATGACGTCAAGATTCTGGGAAATCTCATCTATAACAAGAGTATACTAAAAGGATATTAATGATTTACCAAAAATATTTGATAAAAATACATCATGTGTAGACAAAGTGATCCGAATGTTTTTCAACCCAGCATACCAACTACTAGAAGATAAATAAGTAAAACCACTAGTGGAAAACTTCTTGTAAGTATCACAAATTCACCTACCAAGGCATATTAATTTAACTATTCACAATTCCTTTACCACATGAGTCATTCTGTGATCACTTAGGATTATCCAATGATATCTACCCATAACCAACAGTGTTTATTTGTGGTATCATAAACATCCAACTTCATAGATGTCGAGTTTCGAAGTAAGCAATGACATGATTTAAAACATTCATGCCTAATGGGCCTTCAAGAAAATATTACCATTTCCAATGGTCCTCCTTAGTTTTTTTTCTACCTAGAAGGTAACATATCTACTAGAAGTAATGTGAAGCTTCTCACCATATTTGTTTCCTTGTCATCGAAATAATTGATATACGAGCCACTCATAAGCAAACTAGGCTAGATTATCCTTAAATTCATGTATGAATCTTCTCTGAGTCATGGAAACAATAGACATATAATTTTACATAAAATCAAAAACCAACTTGACTGTGCTATGAACACATACATTACTCATACATCACCATCCTGAGCATTAGGAAAAATCGGATTTCTATAATTCCCAGGTCACCCATCATTGGAGATAACCCAATAATTTACTCAACGATACAAGATTCAATGATTCCGCAAAAATAAAATGATTTTTGATATCATTTAGTAAGTAGATTGGTACCGCGTATATGAATTCACACTATCCCAAGGTTTCAAAAGCAAGAAGAAACACCCTATATACTATTCATATGTTGTCTTCCCTATGAATTCATGTATAAGATAGTCCATAAAAAAGATTTAACCCAAAGTAATATTTTCCCATACGACCATTAACTAGGATGATGACATTCCAAGTCTCCCATCACTGAGGTAGATGATATCATTTCATGACCAACTAAATGGTCGATCATGCCCTGGGAATGTCTTACGTACTATAATCGAGCATTACATGACAATAACACCCATAACAAGGGTCAACGATACAATGAACACCCATACAATAAGGGAGTCATTCAAAATCTAAGAGTCATACTATGGAAAATAGTAGCTAAATAGTACAATGAATTATAAAGGTCATAAAATTTAATAGGGCATTTAGAATCTAACGGTGCTACCTAACTCAAGTGATCCCCTTCTGAGAGAATAATCATTAAAACTATCATTAGGTCATGCCAAATATATTTCAGTTGGATATATTTATACCATTTAATCCCATGCTAAAATGGATAAAGGACTACAGATGAAGCTTATGTTTTTGTTACAAGGAAACTCAAGGAGTTATATAAACTACCCTTAAAAAAGTTTTTAATCTTAGGATACCACTTCGAAGATCATTTTATGTTGATCACATTGATTCACATTCAACATTTAAAAATTTATAAGGATTAAAATAGAATATCAGGTATCAATTATAAGGAAAAATATCATGGTAATATTTAAGGCCACCTACAAGGTCCTTTTAATCCAACCTATGTTTATCAAAATGTAACCCAATAATAGTTGTTTAGTTATTGAGAGCTCACAAAACCCTTAGTGTGATATTTTAGAAGAAACATGCCCTAAATTACTTACTTGGGTCCAGTTATTCATTTTATAAGGTATTCATATGAATTATCATTCCCGTGTGATAAAGTTACATTCCTTTATAGAGGAAATAATATAATTTCTAATCGGGATTTAATAGATTTTTGATTTAAATCCATTTCAAAACATAACATCATTATATATAATGGTTTTATTATACTTTTCTCCATTACCCAATATATAATGTTCCCATACACCTTATAGACCGTAGACCAGATCCCATCTAATCTAGAAAAATTCAATTTAACCTTTGATCTTTAGAATATTTTACATTTAACAATTTACTATGATTTTTATAAATATAAAAAGATGGTTTTAGTATAGAGTTTATCATTCAAAAATTATGATGCAACATACACCATATAACTGAAGAATGGTTCTCATTTAATGAATAAGAATAAATTCATCCCATGCAAAAATTGCATATTAATAACAAAACTATGAACATTATCACAAGAAGTAAGCACAGAGAAACTTGCTAATATGAATAGAAACATGATACATAGGCAAGAAAATCATAATAATAATGCATAAAGTAATATATTTATCTAATCATGGTAGTAGATTAACATTCTAAATAAATCACCATATGATGTTTTTTTAAATAAACAAGTAAAAAACTAAAAAACTAATATATTCAACAATATAACTGTCATGGTTTATAAAATATAGGCTAATAAACAAAAAAAGTACACCACCACAATTTTTAGGAATCCTACAAATACAACTACATGGCATGAAATATGAAAGACATGTGAATCTATTTGTACATATAATGATGAATGTAATTCTACTTCTTTTCTATACGAGGCCATGGAAAAATATCATGATTTAATAATAGAATATGTAGTGGAAATTACACCATTAACTCAATGTTTAATCATAATCAATAGTGACAAAAAAACGGAAAAAATAGTCCCAACCCTATCCACATAAATGTTTCCCCGTGGGTTGATTGATCACTCCAAGACACAGCTGGCTATTTACCATATGATGAAACATTCCTAATCTCATGTCTTCCAATTCCTGAAACTATAATTGGAAGGAAACAATCTTCTAATACAACCTTGTAACATCCTGGACAAATTGACTACTAAATCTGTTGCTGGACTAGTGGGTCACTTGGCCATAAGTGTGCCTCCCCATACACTAGAGGGTTATGAAGAACAGTGAGGGTCCAGGGATGTGATTTCAGGGAGACTATACCATCATATAAACATAGTATGTTTGTATAATAAATAATATTTTACATCAGAATAAGTAATAAAAAAATAAATATCTGTGGAAGGATAATACAAATTGAATACAAATGATGGCCAATTTTAATATAAAAGTATTCATTCATGTCTAAATGGTGTTACATAACTAAAACATTATAAATAAAATAGTAAATTTATACAAGGAAGTACATGAATAAATATATGAAAAAAAACTCATCAAGGGAAAACTACATGAGTATCTTGAGATCCAGCTCAATCATTTGATCCTAACTCCTAGCTATAATAAAGACAGATCAAGCAATAGTCCATGGTCCTATGGACATGTGATCTACTCAGGTAGCCTAGTGCAATGGTTACCCAATTTGATTTGAGATATAAATATCAGTAGGTTACCACTTACATTCACATATACTTTGTATATATAGGCGAATTCCATAGGGATTTGATCATGGAGTCTCTCACTGACTGGATTCAGTTGTAGATAACATGGGAGGTAATCTACTGAAGTATGTTGTGTCATTAATGTGTTTGGTTTTCCATGATGAGTGTTCCATCATGATAACATAAGAACTTTAGTGTGTGCTATTTTATGTAAACACTCACAAGGGACATGGTTTTCCATTCACACTACCCACATAGTATCACCGGTTAGAGACTCCATTATCAAAGCCCTATGTTATTGAGAGTGATACCACAATGCTCAACATAAAATATACCATAATTTTTCATCCTATGTATTAGGTTTGATAATTTTTATAATAATATCCAAGAGGCAAAACATATCATGATTTACATTTATCAATCCATCATAATCAACGCATAACATTTCATTTTAATCATTAAACAAAACATGATCAAACAGTGTGGTCATTCCATCTTCTAAAAATTCACTTCATTTAAATAATTAAAGTCATTCATGAAAGATAAACCAACATGATCAAGCCACTCCAATTTAACATATTCCATTTAATCAAACTAAACATGGAAATTTATTTTACATGACTTTATGAGGCACTTCAGAGGTACCATGGTCTAATTGGGAAATATAGTACATGTGAAATCGAATTTATTATGTGATTCAAGACCTTTTAATGATCTTGGATCATTATTATTTTACATAATAGTGGTCCAATCCCCTCACTTAAAATGTTAATTGGTTAAATAACATATATACAAAAAGTAGTAAAATAACATTAATACTATCAATTGAGGGAATGATCAAGAAATTCCATAAATCTAATCACAACAAAATTCTTAGTAAAAATACTAATCCCATAAGTAAAATCAATATTTAAAACAAAAATCACCACTTTGTAATTTATAAGAAAGCACATGTGGTACAATGGGTTTTATTATAAAAACATGACATTTTTTGTCATAAAATTAATTGAGGATAATAAAGCATAAAATAAAAGAGTCACAACTCAATAAATTAGAAAGAATCATCTTAGAAAAATACCAAACATGTAAAAACAAACATAGAGTTTTAAAGTGGAACTTAGGAGGTTCCATTATTAATGGTTCAAAGTCTAAAAAGTGAAATTATATTATTATTCCAAGATAAACTCTCATAAAGAGTTCCAATATTTTTTTCAACTAGTTATAATTGAAAAATATAATATGGAACACCCATGGGGTTTCTGTTATCGATGATTGCATCCTCAAATTAATAGATAAGTCTCAACACGATTAACCAAAGGTACATATACCAATTTAAAAGGTCGAAATACAATTTATGGAAACATGAAGAAAATAATGGCATGATGAACAATGACATCATTTGTAATTAAATCTAAATTTTGGGAAAAAACTATATTCCACCAACCTCATTCTTAATAATCTCTAATAGTCCAATATTGAGGTTTGATTATGTTGGGTTTGTAAGAAATTAAAGACATGGTAATTTTTACTGAAAATTGGGAAAATGAGATCGAAATAAATAGAGAATTATATAAGAAAACAATCTTATAAAAGGATTAATACAAATCAATATATTACATACACGAATCCTTGGATACTGAGGATGATTGATTCAAACATTGGATGGATGAGATTATTCCAAACATGGGTTGAGAGAAGGATAAACCAATGGTTCAATGAAGGAGGAACACATGGTTGTAGGATGAATATAGAAGAAGAAAAATAGGTTTTAAATTTTCATTAAATGAAAAATGGTAATTTGAACCTCAAAATTAGTGGCACCTTTTGGTTACATGATTTTACAAACCATTCGCCAACTGTGTAGTTGGAACTACTTAGGAACCCCACCTCACACAGTTTTCCCTCATGTTTTCCCTAACCGTGCACCAATAATGTGATGAATACTGTAAGAATACATCATAATTGGAAACAAAATTTGAGCTACGTTCATGTTTTGGGATACTATGCATAGCTTGTTTGAGTCACTTCTTCTCACCTACTACAACTGCAAGGTTATCACTTCTGGGTCGCACGGTTTCAGACAAATCGTGCACCCTGACGAGATCTTCCCATTTTCATTTTTTTGGATCCCAACACTCCTGAAACTCAACATGTCACCCAAGGAACACCTCTAGCATTTAACCATGTCTAAAAATTATAATCTTGATTGTACCAACTCTTTGTATTATTCTTTAAAGCTTGATTCAATGAATGGCCATCCACAAAATGAAAAAAATTCAAATTCCATTTGAATTATAACATGGATTAAATACAAGGGTCATTATAATGATTAAATGGAATATAAGTGAAAAACATAATATAAAAATGATCTGAAGAAACAAATTAATGATTTTATATTTACTATTTATGATTTTACAAGTGATTAGAAAGAGATTCCAGACATAAGGTAAGGCCTTTTCTTGACTCAATATCTTTTTTTTAAATTCAAAATATTTATTCTTTGACCATGTGTCTTTAGGATTTATATATTAATATATTTCTTAATAAAATTTCATTTTATCCTTATACCTTTTTGAGGTTACATTTTCATGTCATGTTCATCCTCTTTGTTGAAATTATTGTTCTATATAATATGAAATTTTTAAGAGTATTTCCCATCAACTTTATCAACTACTTTTCTCCCCTATTATTATGTACTTTCTTAACACAATTTTTTGTTTATTTTGAGATATAATTTTTTTAATGATAAATATTTTATTTTATCCTTATTAATTTATTTTTTAAATATTTATTTATAATAGCAGGGTTTCTCAAAATCATTTAAATGAAAAAAAATATTTCACGAAACTTATGTATATATCTATTATATTCCACTCTAAATTTTATCTCATTAGATTTATTTCTTTTTAAGGTTGCATTATTGAGGTTTTTCTAAAATTATAGTATTCAATGTCTTATTTTTCCTCTTTATATTGACTTTAAAATTAACAATTTGACTTCTTCTTTAAGGAAAAATTATAGACAAGTTAATAATATTCTATTTATAAATTCTCTTCTATGCTTCTTGATATTTAAAAAAGAACAATATCCCATGGATTTATGTTTCATAGACCAACCATTGAATTATCTAATGATATAATCATTTTAAATGATTGATATTTTGGTATCAATCGATCAAATTATTGATTTCATGTTATGTGATTCCATTTGAAATTATTATTTAACACACTAAATTTCAATGGGGTTTTCTTGAAAATATATATGATTGAATATATGTTTCACACACATATATGTTTTATCATTATGTTTCTGGTTGGTATGTTGTGTCCTTATAGTGAATTGGGTAATTTTTCAGATCTTAGAAGATCACTATTCATAAGAATGGTGAATTGAACATCACCAATAATGTTATGCCTAAACACGACACTATCTTTCTTCAAAATTTCATCAATTTTTATTTTTAAAAATGTTTTATTCATGGTATTGATTCTTTATTTTTTCAAACAATTTTTAATTATATTGGACCATAATGTTATAATTTTGTTGTAGTAATTGTTAAACTTTGTTTACAATAAAACTTGTTATGTTGTTGTAACACTCTATGTTCTGTCATGTTTACCATCATAATAGAGAATTTGAATCTTATACCTTGTTTTTAAGAAAACTTTTATGATTTTATCTTATTGATTATATACATTGATAACATTTTATCATGATATTCCATACCATTTTATCCTACTACACCCTCACCAGGCTTTATGGATCACTCATTCTATTATGAATTTCTCCGTGATATACCATGTAGTAGTAAGAGTATAATGGGATCTAGGAGAAGCTATAAAGATAGAAAAAAAATACCACATTAGTCTTTAATATGTATTTTATTATTCTAATTATTACAAAATTAGGTTGTGCCTCTTGATTTATAGTAGTCTATTATGGATAATTATGCAGAAAATGATGCAATAATATGTGTATAAGTTTTTGGTTTTTCATAAAACTCTTCTTAATTACTGTTTTTTTCCTAATTACGACTATAAAAAATTAAATTTCCTAACTTTTTAGAGATGATTATGTTATATTAATTTAGATATTTTTTAAGCTAATTGTATGATTTGGGGTTAAGATTTAATAAAATTTACACATGGAGTATTATAAGGCTACCTAGTATTCATGGATCAATCATGAACATTGATAAATATATAGTGATACAATATATAACATTAAATAGATCATCAATGATAATGTATAATGTTATATATCCTTATATTATCATTATGATAAAATGATGGAGTGTTCCACCCAACAAGGCTATGTTTGAGTGAACAAAAAATCATACAATATCTATTCATATGAAGGAACTAGTGGATTTTGGATGAATTTCACACATTCATGTGAGATTATTATTGTTGATGTATTTCTCTTGAATTACTACTTTATATATTTATGAGTTCAACAACATATTCATACATCATATATTGATTTATTCTGAATTTCTAATAATATTTTTAGTGGAAATAGGATGAAAACAATTGGACTCCAAGGACAAGAATCTCAATAACAATAGTGTGTGAATCTTTAAAAAATCACTTATATCATGTTTTTTTACTTTCATTCTATCATACACTCTCATTTTCAATATCAAAACCATTTCCTTATTAATGGAGACCCATATAATAACTAGTATAGGGAGTATGTGTTATTTAAAAAAAGAAAAGGGATAGAATAATTTTTTTGGGTTGGACTTCAATCATTGATTCATACCCTCAATGGTTTGGAACCTCTCTTCACAGAGAAATAACTAATCACTATAATGTTGAAATTATTTAATAATTTGATTCTAAAAAATGAAAAAATTTATAACCTCATATGTTGTTAAGTCAAAATGTCATCTTTTTTACTTTTATGTCTTTAAAATAAAAAAGATATTTATACTCAATTATTATGTAAAGGATTTAAATTGAATACATTTTTTCATTTTATCATACCCACACCCTCCATCGTTTGTATATTGATTATCATACTCACTATTTCATTATAATCACTATTTCATCGTACTCACTATTTCATCAAACTCTTATAAAAATGTTGTTACATCATTCCCAATCTACCCATCATACCCACTCTATATATCATATTGACTTTAGTCATCATACTCACAATGTTCATTGTACCCATTTTTCATCATATCGGTACTTTGCATTATATACATACAGAAAATCTAACTCAAACCTATCATCATACCAGCAATATCAATCATACTCATGTTATACTTTTATCACATACATGTTTTCTTTATTTTATTAAAACCCATGTTTTATAACAATCATACTTATGTTATCATATTCATATATCTACTATTTTAACCAAAATTATTTTGTAAAGTTAGTTATAAACTAATCAAAATAATGTCGTGTTTTATGTTTCAATATGATTTTTACAATGCACGGTCCCCAAGTCTCTCCGTGTTTTCTAAAAAAATATGACCATTGGAGAGAATATGATCATTGGAACTTAAGCCCTATAAATAAGAGGTTATTTGAAGAAGATAAATAACAAATTTTTCTTCATACAAGTTATAGAGAGAGACTATGGGACTTTTATCATTATTGGTGCGAAATTAATGATATTAAAAAACGTGAACATCTCATTTTTTTCGCATTTTAGTTAGTGATTTGTTTTCCTTTGTGCATCCGATCGTGTGAAAATTATTGAGGGATGTCGGGATAGGTAGATGGTGCGACCGATCATCATATCGAGGGCTTTAAATAGTTTCAAAGACAGAGGTTTCGATTACCTATAAAATTGAGGCCTTCAGGGATATCAAGATGAAAAGCTTGATCATCTTATCGAGGGATACCCGGTGTTGGTAAGACAGACCTATTATCCAAGGTGAAAGGATACACTACTCTTTGGGATAAATGAATTGTAATACCATTTACTTTTCTATTCCTTACTTTAATATAAAGAGAACACTTTTATTTATTTATTTATTAGTATTCTTTTATATTTTAATTGTTTCAGTTACAATTTATACTTTTCAGTACTGATTCTACATGCTATATGGTAGAATATTTAACACCTGATATACTATGATATTAGTATTCAACCAGAATATAATTGTTTCATAACTTGTGGTATCATAACAATATCATTAGACTAAGAGTCAGTCCGATATTTTGTTTTGTTTTATAAGAGGTATTGCGAATTGTTTTAGTCTATGTCCTATCAAACTAATAACCTTATTTAAAGGTTTTAATATAATATTTTTAAATATAAAATTCATATCTCTTGTATTTGTGCCATCTCATATCCATTTTGATCCAAAAATTGGTATCATAATAGGTTTTACCCTACTTTTAGAATCTGTCTTTTCCTTTCTTTTACATGTAAAATTTATTTTCTATATTTTTAAATACATTAACCTACATTTTTGGGAAATGGATTTTGTTTCTTTATGATGGCTGGCATGATTAATGTCAGTTAAATTGAAAATATTAATCCAACAAGACCACATAGATTTGATAACAATGATTGTAAATTTTTGAGGGACTAGATGAAAACTTTGATCATAAATACTTGTGTAGATAACTTTGTTATGATCACTGGTGACTATAAGATCCCTGAGAATGAATTGACAACTCTTATAGCATAAGAAAATCATGAATATCAGTTAAACTATAAGGTACACAATAGATTATTATGTTCCATGGCAATGAATATTTATAGTCAAATATCTTCAGGTGAAGAAAAAAATAGAATATGTAAGAGATTAGAGATTACATACTTTGGTACATTTAGATTTGTTGAAACATGAAGGGCTATACTAGGATCTAACTACCATATATTAGAATTTCCTTATAGTGAACCTGTAGTTATGGTTAAAGAAATATTTATGATGATTTTGAGTAGTCTTCATCTTATGGGAGAGGAAAATTTAGAATATGAAGTTTTAGTTGAGAAGATCATAGTCATTATTCCTAATGAATGGGAATTCAAGAGGACTAAAGATGATGAATCTACAAATATTACTAATCTTACTCTTGATGATCTCTTTGGAACTCTATTTAAAAATGAAGGAAGACTTATGAGAGATGATGATAAAGTGAAAAATAATAATGGTGGAGTAGCATTCACCTCTAAATCTATTCTATCGAAGTGTCTATCACCTGTGAAAACCAGGACATGAAAGAGAAAGGTTGGTGTCTTATCAGATTCCAGTGATACTCTACATTCCTAGAATGATCTTTTACATCTTTCTAAAATAATCAAACTTTATTTGGAATGAATTATTTCTAATATAGATATAAAAATACATTCAATGGTAAAAAGGAAAATAATGATTTTGAAGTCACATTTTATGAATGTAAAAATAGAAGGACACATTTTACCTTATTTCTCTATGATAAAAATAAAGGATATAAAGTTAATACATTGAGAAAAAAATAATAGATACTATAAATCTAAGGGAAATAATATCTTGAAAGAAAATGACTTCGGGATTTACAGTGGTGGTGATTCTTTTGAATACTCTTCTGATAGTGATATTTCAAATAACAAGAATGTGGGTCTCCTTTAAAAAACTCATTATCATTGATTAATGTCTAAGGTACATGGTTTTGAATCACCTATAAATATGTGCTTCAGTAAAAATTATCATGAACAAGCTTATTCTTCTTACTACGAAACATCCTCATCAGAGAATGATAATTCATTACCTTCTTATGAAGAAGTATTGAGATTTACAAAAACATTAATAAATGAAATTTGTATAGTTTTTAGGAAACTTGAAAAAGAAAATACTAGGATTGATATTTTAAAAAGATAAGAATCATATATCTTTAAAGATATTGATTCTAAAAATATAGAGTTTGAATATTTTTCTAAAAATCTTGATAAAATAATTTTTTTAAAAAAAATATTCTAAATATTTGGATCATATAATTTCATAGAAAATTTTTTTCAAAGAAAAAATCAATTCTAAAACTAATAAAAATGATAATAATAATTTAGTCAACATACAAAAATCTAAAATATTTTCTTTGAAGAAATAATTATATAATTTTACATCTGGAAAATAAAATTTTTATAAGATTTATTCTCAAATATGACTTCATGGTAATAGTCAAGGAAAAGGTTTCACCCCTTGAAAACCTGTTTTTAAAATTAAATATTTTGTTCCTAAAAATGCCTAGTTTTGCACTAAGTGTCAAAGTGGTGTCCATTGGAATAAATATTTTTCTTTACATAAAACAAAATCATTGGGTTTCCACAAAGAACAATGTTCAACAAAAATGTGGATTCCAAAAACAATTCATTCTAACGTTTTTGGATCCAAAGAAGTTTGGAATAAAAAAGAATCATTATTTTTGTTTTAGAAAAAAAACTAAAAACAAAAAAAATACATTGTCCATGGATAGAGGATGTTCCACTCATATTTCTAGAAAAAGAAACTTCTTTGAAAATTCTATCCAAATGAAAGGTGGAACAATTACCATCACAGACAATACTCAAGGAAATATTTTTGGTATTGGTAATATTGTTTTACATGGTAAAATTTTGATTTCTAATGTTCTATTTTTTGATGGTCTTATGAATAACCTCATTAGAATAATTAAATTATATGAGTAAGGTTACATTTTGAATTTTATGAATGATAAATATATAGTTCACACTCCCAAGGATGGATTTACTCTATCTTCCCAAAGGCATCAGAATTTTTACACATTGTACGTTGAAGATATTAGGATCCAAGACATTCCATATTTAAGTGAAATGGAAGAACAATATTTTTTATGGAATAGAATACTAGGACACTGTAATATTAGAAATTCATATAAACTATCTATGAAATACTTGTTAAAGATCTACCAGAGCATATAGTTGATTCTTATTTAGGTTGTGACCCTTTCCAGTATAGAAAATAGTATAATTCAAGCACTAAATCAATTAGTGAGGTCACAACTACCGATGCATAATAGTTAGTGCACATAGATCATTTTGGTCCCACCCAAAAATGGATGTATTGGAGGAAATAACTTTGTGTTTTTTTATCTTATTATTATACTATATTTAAATGGGTATATTTGTATTGCTAAAAATCAGATGCTTATTGTTTTCTTAAAATTTTTGATGCAAAATTTAAAAATGAGAAAAACATACCATTGATAACTATCTGAAGTGATCATGGTTTAGAATTTATAAATTATAATTTAAAATTTTCGTAGTAAGTGAGGTATTACTCACAACTTTTATGAACCAAGAACTCCTCAACAAAATGATTTTTTTGAAAGAAGAAATATGATTCATCTAGAGATAACAAGAACCGTGTTGAGTGAATAATCAATATCAAAACAAAAATTGGGAAGAAGCTGTAATTAATTTTGTTATACTATTAATTTATTTAAAATTCTACATTTTCTGAATATAACTCCTTATGAGTTATGGAGAGGTTGAAAACCAAAGTCTTCAAATTTCAATGTTTTTTGGTTTGAAAGTATTTATTTTTAATAAAAATTACAACTTACATAAGTTTTCACCTAAATATTATGAAGGTGTATTTTTATATAATTCCACCACTTCTAAGGTTTATCGATTTTTTAATAAAACCACTTGTGTTGTTGATAAAATAATACATGTTAATTTTAATGAAATAGAACCTTTTGTTTTTAAGAACTCCCAAACTATTGCTTCTGAAGTTTTTTAAAAAACTGATTATCTAACTTTGATAAAATATTTTTCAAACATTGTAAATACACAGGAAATTATTTCTAAGACATTTACCCCTAAATAAATTTACCTTATGTCGATGAGAAGGTTTTAAAAAATCCAAATAAATTATTACATAGGAATCATCCTAGTGATAACATCATTGGCAATTTAAATCAACTAGTAAGGACTATGAATTCCTCAAAATTGAAATTGAACATCTTACTTTACTATCACAATTTGAATCTAAAACTCCAAGTGAGGCTTCAGATGATGATGATTGAATAATGGAAATACAATATGAACTAAATAAATTCAAAAATAATTAAGTTTATACCTTGGTTGAAAAACCCAAGGATACATCTATTATTGGAGTAAAATGGATTTTCAGAAAAAAAAAATGTGATGAGAATGCTATCATTGTATGAAATAAATATAAACTTTTTTATAAAAGCTAAAACCAATAAGAAGTATTATATTATGAATAAACATATGCTCTAGTAGAAAGACTAATATCTATTATAATTCTATTAGCCTTTGCGTATTTGTTTAATTTAAACTCATTAAAATGTATTTTAGGTGTTCTTTCCTTAATGGAAATGTTTATATGGTTGTTTATGTAGAACAAACCCCTTGTTTTGAAGATATAATAAAACCTAAATATATTTAAAAACATACCATGTCTGTTTATGGACTTCAAAAAGCCCATAGAACTTGGTATGATCGGTTAACATGATTTTTGTTGCAAAACAACTACATTAAGGTAAAAACTAACCCAATACTTTTTATAAAGAAAGAAAAAAATATTATGATTGTTTAATTTTATTGTGATGATATAATTTTTGGATAAACTCAAAAGTCATTAATAGATTAATTCACGAATGTAATGACTCATGAGTATGAAATGAGTATGATGGGTTAATTAACATTCTTTATTAGTTTACAAATTTTTCAAAAACCCAAAGGTACTGATATATCTCAACATAAGTATATCAAATAATTACTTAATAATTATGGATATCTCAATACTAAAAGTATCTGTATGTCCATTGGATCCTCAAAAAGTATTGATCTTGATGATGTTGGTAATCTAATTGATCAAAAATCTTTTAGTGGTATCACTGGAAGTTTACTAAACTTAATATATAGTCCTTCAGACATAATGTTTTGTGTGTGATTTGGTTCAAGATATCATGAAAATCAAAATCATTCCAATTTTAAATCTGTGAAAAGAATTTTCTGTTATTTAATTGTTTTTGGATGTAGGCCTTTTCTATTTTTCTGGAAATGATTTTGATTTGAAAAGTTCTTTAGATGTTAACATTGGTGGTTGTAGAATGGATAGAAAGAGTTCTTATGGAACATTTCAATTCCCTGGATATTCTTTAGATTCTTGGTCATGAAAGAAACCCTAAATTTCACTATCCACTGCTGAAGCTGAATATGTGGCAACTGAAGTTGTTGTGAACAAGTGTTGTGGATTCAAAAAACACTCAAAGATTTTGACATGGTTTTTTCTAAAACATAAATATTGTTTGATTACACAATTGCCATTTAATTATGTAAAATAGATGCACATAATTCCCATTAAATACACATAGATATTATGCATCTCTATCATCAAGATCACACAAAAAAAGAGATATTATTTTACAATTTATCAGAATGAAAAAAACATGCTAATAATTTTAAAAAAACAATTACTTCTGATAGATTTGAATATATTAAATAGAATCTTGGAATTATTATAAAAAAATAATCATTCAAATCTACTTCTTTAATTATCTAATCTCCTTAAATTAAAACACTATTCTTTATATGGGAAGACCATTAGTTTTTGTACTATATTTCTTTATAATTTTTTGTTTCATATTTTCTTAATATTTTAATTATATTTTTTTATATTATATTATTTCTAAATTTTTTTATTTTAATTTTGGTGTTTTTATTATTTATTCTGTATCATATTTTTTTATATCAGTTGGATTCAGTTTTTATGTCTCTTCCTATGGATGTGACACTCTAACTATCAGTTTGACACTCTTCTTATTGGTTTGAAATTATGTATATCAGTTTGAGACCCTGTCTATTAGTTTAACAACCTGTCCATCATCTTGAAATCCAAGGATATTCACTTTTTCCCCTTTATCTTGAAATCGAGGCCAATTCACTATCTATCTAGTTTGACAATTATGGATTGGATATTCATTGTCATCTTGACAACCTAGATTAATGAAATTGTTTTTAATCGGTCTGATATGATCTAGTATAATGGATTGATGACCTAGACTAATAAATTTGTTTCGAATCTGTCTGAAACAAATTAGTCTATAAGCTTGACAACTCAGTATATTGACATTTTTTTCCATCAACTTCACATCATATAGTATTCAATTTTTTTCCTTATGATTTACAACCGAGCATATTCACTTTATTTTTTTTATCAGTTTGATATTTGATCATATTCACATTCCCTATTTCAGCTATTTCTTTTCTATATTTTATTATGTGTTTTACTTTCATAATAGTATGAAACGAAAAAATCACTTGAAATCTTCGATAGTTACATTCTCTTTTCCCTTTGTACCACTTTTCTTTTATGTTATTGTTTCTCATTTTTTTATTTTTACAATATTATAAAAAAATTAAAAAAAATTAAATATTCATTTATTCTTTAACATTCAATCCTTTATCTACTAATATCTACCTTATAAGACCAACAGTCGCACAAATTCTCCTATAAATAGGGGATCAACCCATACATGACCCCACATCGGTTCATTATAATTTATCGTCGATGCTCGGTTCCTCCTCTTTAGCATCAGTAAGATTGTTTCTTTTGTCAATCTACTTTATGTCTTAGTATTATTCTAATACTCTTTTCGATATGTCTTCAAACACTTTATCATATATGTATTTCTTTAGATAATGGTTAGTTACTCGAGATTTCTTTTATAGTTTTGTTTCGTTGATTAAAAGGATCATTTTTTCCCAAGTATGGGAACACCTATCCATAGAGAAACCTATATCTCATGATCTAATTCATTTTGATGAAGTCATACAATTATATAATACTGTTAAATTTGAAAAGGATGTGATGAATAATTTTATTTTTTCTGATAGATAGTTTAATTTTTCAGTGAAACAAGGTGTACAATTTCTCAATGTCACTACTGAAGGTGACTCCTTCTGTAAGTCTTATAAGACACCTAAGGAAGTATGTGTGTTTAATAAGGAAAGAGCTAAATGTTAGCTCTTTATTTTCGGTGTGGGTAAATTAAATGTATCCCTTATCTCTATATACAATAATTTTATCACCTTATTTATGCAAGGTTTTCTTAACCATAGGAAAGGGGATAGATAAACTCTTAATATTTATAATATATTTATGTTATATTATCTTGTGAATATGATAAAAGTAAATCTCATGGGTTAAATTCTTAAAACAATTAATAATGTAAAGTCGGGATTTATTAAGTCTCATCTAATCATCTATACAACCATCCATAAAAAGATTATTCTTGAAAGTTTAAATGTTTGTAATCTTCCAGTGAAAGCAGAATTAAAGGTATTGAATGGATCATGAATTAATAATGATACAATCAGAATACTGAACATTATTTTAAATTATAAATCAAAATTTATTATCAAAGATGTGAAATAATATACTAAAAATCAACCGGAACCACTTTTAGTGGTATCAGATCCAAAAATTATAGGTTCTCAATAGTCAGATCCTCAAACCGATTCAATGTCTAGAAAGAAAAAAAATACACTAAAGAAGTTGTATCCAAGTAGATAAAGGGTAAAGAACAATGAAAATAAGGTGATTCTAATTTCGGACAAGACCCAACCAAATCTCTTGCAAAAAAATAAGGATATAAGATACACTATAGGGTGGTAAGAAGTAGATGAAACATTTTAAAAGAAATGCAGTGGGTTTTGATGTAACCAATATAATGAAAGGTGTTGTGTTAGGGAGTTCTCAACTGATAGAGGAAATAGAACAATAACCTATTATATAGACTGTTCCAGAGAAAATAAAAGAAAAAGTGCAAGAATTAATTCAATTGGATTCATAAAAGGATGCTGAAAAATAAGAGAAAAATTAATTTCTTATTTAATATCTTCAAAGTTCTAAGTGATGTAGTGAACAATCATCTCTTATAAAATCGAGTTAAGAAGTTAAAAAATAGGATTCTTCTTCCAATCCATCACTAGTACAATATTTGGAAACGCAATAAAAAAGTGCACATTCTCCAGTCAAGAAAATAACTCAAAGTTCTCATGACGAGAGAGCCATTATCATTTTTTATTGATTTGAAGAAGACATAGTTAAAAAATAAAAATATAAAGTAAAAGGAAAAAAACCTGATGAAGACTCAAGATGATCTCATGAAATTCAATCGTATTATGATTTTATTGATTTAGATCACACAATTTCTCTCAAGAAATGTGATTACATTTTCCATGTTCTAAGAAGGATTGAGAAGACTATTTATTCATTTACTAGAATATAAGGAATGATTTATTTCATCCCAGAGAATCAAATTATGAAATTTGGTTCAGTAAGAGGGCTAAGAATGAAATAGATGTCTGTGGAGGCCAACCAAAAAGTTTTTATTGATAGCACTATTTATCATAAGAAGTCTTGTAATAGGACATAAAAATGGTCATACAAAACAAAAAGTTCTATAAATGACCAAGAGGTGTCCATTGAATACAAAAGGAGGATTTCAAATGATCATGTTATTATTTTTAATAAGCACGACAAGGAAATAGTTGAGAGGTTGAAACATATTCCAAAAACCTATGGTGTTGATGCTGATTCAGTGAAAGAGTTAAAAGAAATGTTCAATACTTTCAAGTTAGAGTTTTCAAAGGTTTCATCTATCAAAGATGAAATTGAATTGTTAAAGAAACAAAACACCTTGTTTGACAAAGAAAATAAGAATATGTAGGAATGAATAGATACTCTCAAAGAAGTGATCAAAATATAAGAAGATACCATCAAAAACCAGGATAAGATATTTGCAGATCAACATGTGCTTCTCAAATATTAGGGTGTTTATATCTCAGAAGATAAGAAATAGATAAAGGAGGTGAAGTCTGTTCTCCAGGAGTTGATTAAGAAAGAAAAATAAAAAGAAAATAAATGAATTTTTTTATTGTATTTTATCTTTCTTTATTTTCTTTTAAAAAACATTGGACTTATGAAAATTTAATGTGATTTATATTTACATTTTCATTTTTTGTATTCTGTTTCTCTTTATCCTTTTTAGGTAATTCAATATTACCCCATTCTTTTGGTAAATCCCAAGGGGAGATAAATTTTTATTAAAAGGGGAGAATGTTTTATAAAGGGGGATAATTTATAAAGGGGGGAATCCTTAATGTTTTACTCAAATGTAAAACATAAAATTGAAGAATAATTTAAACCTACGAAAATAAATATGAATAAAATCCTATGGAAAATCTTTACCTATGGGGGAGTTAGTTGTATTCCTTTCTTCAGAAGAGTTTTCATAACTTTGGGGAAGATAAGTATTTCTTTCTAGTTTTTCATTTTGTTTTGTTCTTTCCAAAAAGGAGTATATTTTTAAGTCAAAAAGAAATATTTTTTACTTTTATGTATTTTCGAAATCAAAAATCTATTTATACTCAATTCTCATGTATAGGTTTAACTTTGAATATGGTTTTTCATTTTATCATATACATACAATCCATCGTATCTATGCTAATTATTGTACTCACTATTTCATTGTACTCACTATTTCATCGTACTCACTATTTCATCATACTCACTATTTCATCATACTCATATCACTAAGTGGTTGCATCATACCCACACTGTCTATCATACGCACTCTGCATATCGTATTGACTTCAACAGTCATACTCACAATGTGCATCATACCCACTTTGCATTGTATCAGTACATTTAATAATATACATACTGATAATCTTACTCATATATATCATCATACCAAAAATATCAATAGTACTCAAGTTATACATTTATCACATACATGTTTTCATTATTTTATCAAAACCCATGTTTTATAACAATCGTACTCTTGTTATAATTTTCAAATATCAATTGTTTTAACCAAAATGACATCGTGGAGTTAGTTATAAACTAATAAAAATGATGTTGTGTTTCCAATTTCAACATGACCATTACAATGCCAGTTGTCCATGTATCTCTGAGTTTTCTAGGTAAATATAGTTGTTGGATAAAATATGATTGTTGGAACCTAAGGCCTATAAATAATAAATCATTCGAAGAAGAGAAATAACAAATTTTACATCTTCTATATTCTAGAGAAAGACTATGTGACTTATCTCCTTCTTCATGAGAAAGCCTTAAAATTACAAAACATGTATGACTCATTCCTAATTTTTGTATTTAAATAAGTGATTTTTTTTGTTTTTTGAGTCTGATCAAGTGATAATGGTCGAGGGCTGACAAGGATAGTAAGATGGTGAGACTGATCATCGCATCAAGGGTATTGAAGTGTCATAAAGACAGATGTGCCGATTACCTATAAAATCGAGGGACGTAGGGATAACAAAACAAACGTGCCCAACATTGTATCAAGGGATCACTGGTGGTGGTAAGACAGAACTACTATCCTAGGTGAAAGGATAACCTACTCTTTGGGATAAATTTATTTTAATACCATTTAATTTTCTACTACTTATTGTAATAGAAAGAGAACCCTTTTCTTTCTTCTTTCTATTAGTATTATTTTATATTGTAATTATTTCAGTTTAAATTTATAAATTTTAGTATTGATTCTATACACAATATGGTAGAATAATTTACATGTGACATACTATGATATTTTTATTCAACCAAAATTTAATTGTTTCATAACTTGTGGTATTATTATAATATCATCAGAACAAGAGTTGTTCTAATATTTTGATTTCTTTTATAATAGGAATTGTGAATTGTTTTAGTCTAAGTCCTATGAAACTATGAACCTTCCTTAAAGGTTTTAATATAAATTATTTAATCATACAATTCACCCCTATTTTATTTTTGCCATCTCATATCTATACCGATCCAACATAAGAATTGATATATTCCAATAAATAATTAATAGAATTTACACGTGTTTATAATATAATAAATCAGGATTTTTGGATGGCCCCTTTGGACATTTATATATCCTAATATGGTTATTTTATGGATTTATCATAGTGTTATGAGTGCCATAGTACATAGAAAATGATTATTTAAAAATATTAAAAATATTAATCTATACATGAGACTTTCTTATAAACAATGATTTTATTCTAGAATAAATACTCTAATTGGGAAACTAAGATCACCCGTGATTTTTGAATTTGGGTTTTACCCCTAGAGAAATATAAGAATTCATTGCATAGACCCTATAGACTATGCACAATAGAATATTTATAATAGAAGAATTAAATTAAAGGAATTAATTTGATTTTTTATTTGTATAAACCAAGTACCAAACCCATTTATAATATCTTCTATGAAAATTATATAGTGTCAAAAAAATTTCTATGGAGATTAAGAGAGCCAATTTTAAGAGGATATTTGATGAATAAAAGTGACGGGATCGTAGTTCGAGGATTGAATTTATTGAAATAATAATAATAATTAATGGAGGAATGTTATTCACCAGTGATCAATCTAATGATGTGTTGTAGAATTTTTTTTTGTATATCATTTCACCAATATTTTATATTTCAAGCATGGATTATTTACCTGCTATAGATTCTTCTTTTACCTAGTATCTATCATAAATCCATTGATTTGTTTTAAATTTTTTATTTTTAATTATTGGATACTTATTGCAACGAATGTTTCATTATAATATTTATTCATTGGTTTGTTCTCACTGGAAGGGTTTGCAACAACCATTAATGAAGTCAATTTTTTATTGTTCCTTTATCACTTGTATCATCATGTGTATTTTTTGTTACCCTATTGAACATTGAAAATGGACTATAAATCCAATTTTATAAGTGATTCAACCAAGAATTCATTCTGGGTTGGGAGTTTGATAGAAGAGATGATTATTTGTGGAGATAAAGAGGTTAGATGGAGTATTTCAATTAAACTATAGTGGGTCAAACCCTTTGATAATGAATGAGATTCGATGGGATTCACTGGGTTTGACTGCAATATCTATTTATAGCCTTGGGAGGCTGGGTATCAATGATAAAAGGATTTACCTCTTATTTAAAAATAAAAAATTAGGCTTTCAATGATATTTTTGATGGGATTGATGGACGTGATAAGCTTCAGAAAAAATAATTTACTTTATAGGAAAACCTTGACTACACATCATGTATTCTAGAGAAACACAAGCCATATAGTTTGATTATTTATGGCTAATATTTTTTTGGGCATAGTTAAATATCATACATTATGTTTATAAGACCATATTTCATGTCACCTTACATATCAAACTAATTTCTTCATAGGGAGTACATACTGGGAACCTCAAGTGGACCCACATGCCATGTGCCTTGAGTGACATTCTATTTATATTACTTTTCACAAGACATGGTAAGGATGTGGGACATAACCAACCATATACTTGGTAGTACACGTTTTATACCATGTGGTACATGTTTTATGCCTTTGTTTGAATGTTCAACCTCATTTATATCAATCTCAGGGACTTAAAATTGGTCCCATGGGTACTCATATCTGAGTAGTTTTCGACATATTATGTTATTGTGGCCCTTTTATCATCATTATATATGTTTCTCAAGTTATAATGAGAATATTTATTCTTATAGCATGATTTATAGTCATTTATCCCCATGAGTGATCTCTTGAGCGATAATAGGGTTTGAAATCCCACAGAGCTCACACATTTTTCATGAAATTGTTCCCCAATTACCTATATATATTGAATTAACATACCACCTATATGAACCCCTAGGAACTAGTCTTATATCAATGGTGTGTATCTTCATATCACTATGAACTGATGAGGTGTATGTCCATCAACCTTTGGGGATCAAACCCCCCTAGGTCAAGAAGTGCATTCGATGAAGTGTGGGTCCCCCATCACTGATCTATTGGGGATTAAAATATACCAGTAGCATCATAACAACACTAAATCATAGAGATATGGAAAGAATCATCATCCTTATCAAGCTATCAATGTCAGGATATTCCTCTCTTCCCTCTCTTTATCTTTATTTGGTAACCTCTATAAGCATTTTTGTTTTTTGAGTTTCATCACCCCTCTAATCTTATGGATTGATCTAACTATTTATTTATTTTTCTTCCCTCTTTGGTTTTTACTGAATACTATAGGGAATTTATATATTCAACTTTTCACATAATTTTCCCAAACATGGTGTGTCTTATGAAATTTTTTACCAATTAGATGAGGAACTTATAGGAATTCGTGTCGATGGATCTTATAATTACTGGGAAATAGTGGCCACATGAGGTGGTCTGTTTTTGTGTCCATGATTAGGACTCCTCATCACATACTATTATACAAATATTCTACTCATTTATAGTCATGTTAGTATGTTTCTCTCTTTTATATTTGATATATGCAAATTTCTACAATCTGGTTATTCATAGAGGTTATAACATTCATTATTTCCACTTTTGGTGATATATTTTATTTTATTTTGTAAGGTTGTGATATACATAGATATTTGAATGTGTATAGTTTCATAAATCTAAGACCTCACATATGAGTGATATTCATAGTCAGAACTAGTCCACAATCACCTATTTTTTAGAGGCGGGGTTGGAATGTCACTCTCAGTTTACCACTGGTCTTCGTGGTTCCCTAATGGGTTATTTCATGATTGACCGGTGTTAGAGTGGTCACTCCTAAGGATGATGTTTTTAGTTAGAGTTGTTATGGGTATTGGTTTGGGAAAATAGGGAAATACCATTAGGGTTTATCATGTATGGATTTCAGGACAAAGAATATAATGATTCTGTGGAAGATAATGTATCTATTCATGAAGCATGTGATAACATACTTATCATCATGGTTTATTGAGGTACCATTTATAGAGGGAAATGGTATATGATCATATTGTAATGGGTATTCAACTTCCATGTCCTTATTGATTCATATCCCTTGATTTGATATTTTAATAATTGTACATATTTTTTCATTCATGATACCACTATGACGACAACTAGATATGATTATGAGATGTGGTTGTGAAGATCACCAGTTTCATGATGAAGCTTATGTATATGGGATTGTTCATGATGTGTATCCTCTAGGTGAGTAGATATATTTTATTTCACCCTATAAATGGAATGTATACCATCAAAAAATAGTATAGGTTGGCGATCATCTACACAATGAGATAAATATCATTCTATAGTGTTAGTATGGTGATAAACATCGTTTGAGTTTAATGTTAATGTTTTTATGGTAGAGAAAACTCAGGTTTTGTCGTGATATAGACCCTCATGATTTATTCAATAAGAAATTTTTTTCAAATCATGTTGACCCTATTAAGTGAGATGGTTGTTCTTACAACAATCATTATTCATAGAATAGTTGGGTATTTGTGGTGTTTAGTCACCAAGATCCATGCTAAAGTACCCTCTTCTCGAATGAGTTTTAATAATTTTCCTATCAGGAGTAATATACTTTGAGCTTTCAATATATGAATATTTAAGAGAATTTGTAGATTCAATAGAGAAATATGGTTGTGTAAGAGTACAAATCAGTTTATACTTACAAAACACACTACTTTTTCTATATGGTGTGAGGTGGATACATAGAGGCATATAATATTGAGTTTGGCCTTTATAGAGACATATTATCTAACATGGTATCACTCTTAATTTCTTCATATACTGGTGTTTCAAAGAATGAATTGGTAATAGAGAGATTCATGGAATAGAATCATTGAGTGAATAAAGATGGTAGTAGATATTATGGGGTAGATTCATATTGTACGACCATAAGACATTATGCTTCAATTTCGTGGAATAAGTGGACTTTGTGAAAGCATGTTCAGCCTTAGTGATTAGCAACATAGGGATCTCTCTTGTGATCCAATCTTATGTGATATAGGTGGTTCTATGATTTCAATGGAAGAGTCATATGACACTTTATTTCATATCCTAACACACAACAAGTGGTTTATTGTTAGTGGAATAACCTTCACTGTAAAGGCATCATCATGATGATGGATCTCTAAGGGGATGTCAAGGTGGATCCTAGGGAGTCAGCACAGACCAGGGGGATTTTTATGTACTAGGAGGAGTTCTTGTTAGATAATGATATAAATCACATCCATAACCACCCTATGGATAGCTATTACAAGATGATATGTATGGTGTCTATGGGTGTGGTCAGTTTTAGAATATTAAGGGATATGATCAGGATACACATGAGATGATTCACTGTATAATCTACATCTTCTCTACAAAACCCCAAGAACATAATGAAAGATTTATGAGAAATATTTCATTTTTATCCCTTTTTCTAGTGCTTGATATTAATATAAATCCTCTATCCTCATATTTATGGCTAGATATTCTTATATAGAGTTATTCTACTATCTCACACATCAATTGATAGTGCACGATGATGCCCATTAGAGAGAGATTATTGTGGAACATCTTGGTAGTTTTGATGATGTTATATGACATTATCATGGGTAAGGATTGTTTATCCATGTTACATTCTCAGATATAATTTCACTGTAAGAGATTTTTGTATGTATGTGAAGATCTGATGACACTCTCCTTCAGTGGTGAGAAAGTCATACTGGTGGAATGAGTAGGGATCATAAGTAAGAATATACAATATATCTACCATTATATGATGAGTTTATAATTTTGTGAAGTGGGACCTTTATACACCTGTCATTTAGTGGTAGTGGAGGAATACATGGATGACTTCTCCAAACATGTATTATAAATACAAATATGGTAAGAGGTTGAATTATGTATTGATTTTGACTCCTATCCTAATCAGATATATTTTTCATAATATCATATGTAATATATAGATCTCTAGGATATGAGGGTGTAGCTTGAGGAACATCATGATAAGGGTTTTTTCAGACCCACTTTTTCCCTAGCTGTGAAACTGGCGTTTCCGTAAAGATGGAAGACCAATGGTTGAGGTAATGAATTGATTTTTGTGTCCTAGATCAAGCTATTATCATGAAAAAAATAGGCTTTAACAATTATAGATAATCTCTTAGACTAATTAAAATGTTCAAAATGGTACTCTAATATTGACATCAGGTCTGGATACAACCAATTTCAGGTTCATGGGAATTGAATTTTGAAGATGTAATCTTGATGTTTCTATGAGAATTATAAATTTTTTGTGATTATCTTTAGTGTGATGAATTACACCACTAATTCTTGAGACTTATGAACCAAATCATTAAGCCTTTGTTTTATTGTTTCATGGTTATCTTTAATGACGAAATTATTATTTTTTCTATGTCATAGGAGGGGAATACATGGAATTTGATAATGGTATTAGACATACTATTGGAGTACTGGTTTTAGAGTATGTTCTCAGCATATCTACTCTAGATAATATGAGTTCAATTTTAGGGGTCCTTTCATCATTAAGAACTGTATAGATAGGGACCTATAAAATATAGAAACATGGCAATCTTGGGTCCCTCTCACGAAAAATACTAATGTGTGGAGTTTTCCTGATTTGGTTGAGTACTATTAGGGGTGTATGGTAGAGTTTTCTAGGATTTATTCCCATAAGATTAAATTATCACGAAAGTGGAATTCTTTCTCTTGGATTGAGAAGTTTCATAAATCCTTTAAAGAGATGAGATTGTTGTTGAAAAATTCTCACATTTTGAGGCATTGACAGGAGGTTTTGGAGTATATGGTTCTTTATGATTCCTCTATCATGGGGATAGGGTGTGTGTTGATGGCAAAGAAAAAAATGATCAGTTATAGGTCTATGAATATGAGACCCCATAAGAAGAACTATGTGATCAATGAAAAGTATTTATACGTTGTAGTATTATCCTTCAATATGTAGAGGAATTATAATTTGGGATTGCATATTTTGGTTTACTCAAAACAGTAAAGTTGTAAGTGTATATTTTCCCATAGGAACATGAACTTGAGATAGAGGCATTGGATGGAGTTCCTACCAATCTAAGATATGGGTATAGTCTACACTAATGAGGAAATGGTAATATTGTGGTTGGTTATTTTAGTATGATTTTCTAGACTCACTCAGTGGAAGAGGCATCAGAGTAGTTCACCACTTTATAGCTAAACTTAGTGGAGGATAGAGGGGGGACTCATCTCTATTTGACGGTAGTTACTCCACCACAACTCCAGTTTGTGAGAGATACTTAGTTGAAATACATACATAGTAATTTTCTTTGTACCTAGATTTCTTAAATAGATACACCATATGTATTTTCTAAAGTTAGGAAGCATGTAGTTATTTTCTAAGGACGGATAGTGGTTCGAGTTTCATTGCATGAGGAGGTATTAAGGGAGTTTCATAACTACCCCTTGGAAGTACATTATGGATTAGAGAATATATACCAATGACATTAATAAATGTTCTAATGGGAATGTATAAGGTGGAGTGTTTCTATGTTTTATTTTTCTCGATTCTTCATCTATCAATAGGTGAACGCATAGTATCAGATTACGATATGTTGGAATCCACCCACTAAAATACTTGATTGTAACTAGATTAGAATATTAATTTATTTTATGCTATGTTTTAGGTAGAAATTGAGTGTCCATTTCACTATTGAGGTTATTTTTGATATACATACCAATATAGAACACATTATTTTAGAATGGGAGTAGAGCTTGGTGTATAGTTTGGGGAGATTAGAAAAAAAAAGAGATCATATGGTGTCATGGCGTACCCTCGATGATTCTATCAAACCATAACTATCAATTCCTGTCAGGGTTGTTCATAGTTTTCAAGAGTATTTTGGGACTCAATTATGGAAGATCCTATTATTCCATCCATTTAAATATGGCTAAAATGAATGAAATATCATGGTTTTAGAGGATATTTTCAAATCATGTGTGATGGAATTTAGATAAATTATCAAGGATCATCTACTATCATTGGATTTTTCTTATAATGATATCTACCATTATTCTATCAGTATGAAACCATTCATGGATCTATATGGGATATCATAGAGGTCATCTGTATCATGGATATATATTGGCAAGTTATCACTTATGAGATCAAAGCTACTATAGGAAAAAACATTGAATGTTCGCATGATCTGTGAGAAGATGAGAAACACTCAAATTTAGTAGAAATATTATGCATACATGCATCATATACCCATTGAGTTTGATAAAGGTTACCATATATTCCTAAAAGACTCCCCACATTGAGGTTTTTTGAGGTTTGGTCAAGGGAGGATGTTTTCCATGAGGTCCATCGGGTATTTATGTATACTTCATAGGGTTATAGTGGTTTATTCCCACTTAGATTTACCCCCACAATTTTACGCAGTTCATGATGTCTTCCACATCTCACAACTAAGAAGATAAATTCATGATCCCTTACACATTATAGATTGTGGTGAGTCTGTCATTAAGGAAAACCCCACCTTTCTAGAGTTCCTGATGTAAATCATGTATCCGTAGGATATGATCCTTCATAATTGAGATATTTCCCTCGTATGATTTATTTTTATGTGTGGGAATATCTAGGATAGATCGTGGGAGTTTGAGAGCAAGATGTCAGCTCATGAACCTCTCTTTTTTTAGTAAGTTTTTCTTTATGGGGAAAAATACTTGAAGTTATTAAGGATGTTACAACTATGTATTTGATGTTTAGACCTTTTGGTAATTTCTATATATTAATATGGATTTTATCAAGAAGTTTTTGTAGTGTTATAGGTGTCGTAGGACCCCAAAAATGATATATTAAACATATTAAATACATTATAAGATGTATGAATCTATTTTTTTTTAAAATAGTTTTACTCTATAATGGAGGTTTGTATAGGTAAATCGAGACCACTATTAGTTCCAAAATGTTGTTTTTTACTTAGGTGTGACACAAGTATTGTTCTTATCAAACCTCTAGTTGATTAACAATCATGGAAAAGTAATAGAAAAATTAAATTAGTTAAATAATTTTTTTTCAGTGTACCATGAATCAATCCCATTTATAGTCATTGTTAAGACAATTCTCTATGGTTAGCCTCATAATGTGGGATATTGGTAGATCCACTATCAAAATGTTATTTGATGAAAACATTTGAGAGGATCATGGATCAATGATCAGATTCATCACAATTCATCATCAACATCTACGAGATACCATTATTCTTCAATGATCAATCCAATGATGATGGAGGGAATATTTTTTGGATTCTTTCCCTATAATTTTATATTAATGCATAAATTATTTATCTCTTTTGGTTTCATCATTAAAATCTTTTATTTAATAGGACAAATTATTTATTTTATTGTTTTCATTTTTAGCCCTATATATTTGTTTCTATGAATTTTTCCTTCTACTTTTCATACATGTATTCATGATTTCTAGCTGAGTTTACAACAACCATCAATGATGTCACTTCATTATTATGAATTTAACCCAAATTTCATAGCATTTTAGCCATCAACAAAGGAAGTCTAATTATTCAACTATCCATCTAGGTTGATATGTGATCAAACCCTAGATTTGTGTTGGGTTATGTGTTTGAAAGAATAAATGATGATCTCTAGAGTTGATAATGTTTTATAAAGGATTTCAGATGACTTAAGGAGGGATGAACACATGAATGATAGTAAAGAAGTGATGGGATTTAGAAGGATTGATGAGAATCCAAATTATTTCTCTACACGGGGATAGAAATCTTAGATAAGAGGTTTTTTCATTCAAATTCACAAGAATGAAGGATGCTTCTTGAAATATTTTTAGTCATATCAACTAATATGGGAAACCCTCTATGGAATGAATTACATTATTTAAAAAACCTAACTACATGACCTGTATTTAAGAGGAAAGCAATTATTATAGTCCAAATATTTACATCATCTAGTGTTTCTTGGTAAAGATAAATATCACATGCCTTTTCACTCGGCCTACTTTCTATTTTACCTTTCCATGATAACGGATTATTGTATAGGGTGTACACACTCAAGACCCCATGTGGTTAAAGATGTTGTGTGTGTCAAGACATATGTCATTTATATGCCTTTCAGATTCCATGTCAGGAAATGGGACATGACCATGCTTAGACTTGGGAATTCACCCCGTGTACCATAGGGGATACACCATATACCATTGTTCGACTGAATAACCCCTCATATCTCCTTGTTTGATACTCTAAATTGGATATATGAGTACTATATTCTATGATGTTTTTCACATAATATAGATGGTGGAATTTTCTTCAAAATTGGAGTTAAGGTTTTGTGAGTAGTTTTATTCTTCTAGCATGATTTACTAATATGGAGACTCGAGAGGGATATTCAAAAAAAATGATGGTTGGAAACCCACATAAATACATGCATAAGTTAGGGAATTCTTCTCTATTATATATACATATAGGATTGGAAACAACTTATAATCACCCCCAGGAATGGTTCTCATATCTATGATGTAGAACCCACTCATAATTGAGTATATAAAATGTGTTGTTTCTATACCCTCTTGGGGTAAACACCCCCTCATATGTGACATGCCAACAATAAGGAAAGGTTCCCACGTACTTTATTTGGTGAATATTACATTGAAATTATAGTATTGGGACAACACTGACTCATAGATATGTATATATACTAATTATCCTTAGTTTCCTGTGAAGATCAAGAGAATCCCCTTTCTCTTCATTTAACAATCTCAATGAGTTTATCTATTTTTTGTGAATATCTTCATAGCCATCATATTTTCAGTTAATCTAACAATTTATTTCTTTTTATTCCCCCATTGGTTTTCAGGGAATATTATTGGGTATGTATATACTCACCATAAATGGAATTTATTTTCATGTTTCATACCATTAAAATATGAAATGTAGCTATAAAATGAACTTTTTGCGCCTTGTGTTGGTGGATATTAGCAATACATGGTGATGGTGATCATAAGAGGTGGTCAGTTTTACTGTTTATGAGAATGATTCCCCCTTGATTGTGCATTGGTTAGAAATCCCCTTAATTTTGGTTGGCTATGTATTTTCCACCTTTTTATATAATAAATATCTATATTTTCTTGATCTAGTAATTCTTATATTTTATTACATGTAATGATTTCATTTTACATTCACGAAATTTCACTAGTGGAAAAAATTATTTAACAATGGTTTTTCGTTTCAATGTTGTATAAAAATAAAAATAAATATAGGAATCATCAAAATTTGGTCCATCAACATTATTTTATATAATAAAAAATGGAGAACCATTCCAAAATAGGTAATATAGAAGGATTTCAACATCATTTTTTCATATAAACTACTTTTAAAGACTTTATAATTGAACATACATGTTTTTTTCTATAAAATATATGGGGGGAAATCCCCCAACATTAGTTTTATAAAACATTGACCTGAAAAACCTTGATAAAATGAATTTAATGATATTTTTTCCAAAAAAAACATTTAAACTTAATATATTTTTAAAAAAAACGAATGATACATAATTACATACCTATAAACAAAAAAGTGATGCATCATTGAAAGAACATACTATAGAAACAAAAAATCATATAAAATATTTACAAATTTTTTGACAATTTACATCTAAATGAAACAAAATCTAAAAATTAGAAAAAGATACAAAATAGTTTCAAATATAAATTTTAATGTTGTTTCATGTCCTTGGGAATATACTGTGAAACATAAAATGTATAAAACACAAATTTTTATTAATTAGAAAATATAACATATTTGTTCAAATTATATGCATCATAATGAAAAAAACCCATTAAAAGATTTTCTGTAATCATGATTATCTCATAAATGAATCCAAAAATATAATACCCACTTTCTTAATTCTCTCAATGTTCATGAAATCATGTTAATGATGACACATTTTTAAATTAAAAATAATAGATATGTAAAAACATTATTCACTAATTTAAAATTTATCTGTATGAACATTCACATATTCAATTACTTATGGTTTGACTATGGAAAAGTGAGTCCTACTGAAATTATTCCATGAAAGTTTTTAATTTTAAATATTAATTACAAAAAACTTAATAAAATTTAAATATTTTCATTAATGAAATTCAACAACATAATAAGAATTAATTATTTAAAAACATTCTAAATATTCTCCAAAACCCAACCTACCAAGTGCATTTAAAATATGCCTTATATTCATTTGGGATAAATATGCATTAAAAAGGTACACTATAATATAAATATTTCATTATTAATCACAGTATAATTAATTATGGTTCAAAATTATATATGTTCTCTTACCAATAAAATAATGGAAAAAAACTACTACATAACCAGGATGTTTTTTAATCATTTAGATATATATTAAATTCTAGAATATTGGTTCAAGTATTGTGAAACTATTGAAAAATATTCTTGATCTATAATCCATAAATAGAGGTCTAATAATATTTTATGAATGGAGTGTGGAGATACCTAATTAGAAAATTAATATTTTTTTAATAAAAAAATGATTATGAAAAGAAAATAAATTTATAGTTGATGTTTAATTACAAATCAAACAATAATAACACATGTATGGTGAGATCCTTAGCATTTACAACATCCTTGATTTTAGTTTTAAATATATATATATTGTATTTTATCTTCTACATATATCAAAAATCATCAAAATAATATAATAAATATCTATTATAGAAAAATCATTTCTTAATAGTGCTTCCCCATCAACATCCCAAGGATTATTTGGAGGTATTAGTTAATGAATGTTTCCTCTCATTATCAATGAATCCTTCGATTTTATATTCTTCTATATAAGGTAGTTTCAGGGAAAAAAATTATAAGTGATTTTCAATTCAATGATAAATATAAAATGAAAAACAGCACATATCACATATACTAGCTTACAAAAAATCATAACAATATAAAAAAATGCCAGTACTCTGTCCAACTATGGATACCTCCTCAAAATGTATCAACACGAAACCAGCTAGATCAATAATTTTATTTACTACTACTCTAACCTAACTCTTCCAAATAAGTTGATGATGTAAATACTCCTCTATAGGATGTACAATTCAATATGTTATAATATGTACATGGTGATAATGAACATAAACTCACAATACACTTTCATGTCTTAAAGAGGAGATAGTGGATTTGGGTAGGAAGGAAACATAGGATGTAGATGTTGCACTTATCTCATCCCTTCGACAATTATAATAGTTAAAAATCATTTAATTCTATCATATATAAATTAATTCTATCATCACAACTAATATTTTAAGTTGATATTTTTCTATTGTGTTCCTCCCACACGGATTCCTCATGATGGGAAAAAAAGAGTTCTAAAACTAATAACCTTCTTATACCCTCGGACGTGACCTAAGGGTTCTAGATTTTCTAAATCAATTATAATAATATACATAATACCCTCCGAGATAGAGGTCCAGTAAGTAATTTATTCCTAAAATAAATCCTAAATTAATATTTTCAAATGTTATATTAGCGAGATAAATTTTCAAAGTAGTATTATTGAAGAAAAGTAATAATTTATTACTTATAACCTTATCAGTTACATCCATTGTTGAATCAGTAATGTACCACCCCTTTTCATGATCTAAATTTTATATTTTTTATTAAGTGGGGGAGTTAATGTATAATATAGAAACCCTTCAGAGACACTACTTGACTTGGATCATAATTGATTACTTTTTGAAAACAATTTTCTTTAATAATAAATAATTTCATTTACAAGACAATGTATGAGGGTATAATTTCTAGGGCTGTATGTCTTGGTGATTTGTTCTAGAGGATTGTTATATATAAAATAATAGATTACTAATCATTGGATAAAATTTTATTAAACAAATAAAATTTACAATAAACCAAAAACATACCATAGGGGATTCCTCCCGCTGACTAGAGAATAGCTAATGATATGTATCCATATCAATAAACCTATAATCAAGGCATGGATCTTGATTATGTTGACTCAAAAATATAAAATGCTACTAACATTGACATAAAGTCTCGCCATACAATTTCAATGAAATATAAACACTTTTTATTAATATATTTATCCTCTTTAACATTAAGTGTCATATTTAATTGAATTGATTAAAAATTAGTCATATGAAATGTATAATAATTGAACTAATATAATTAAAATAAAAAATAAATAAATTTTACAGGTATAAAATCCCATAATAAATCATTGGAATACTAGTTGATTATATATAAATTAGTGAATAAAATAATGTTCATGACTCTATATTGCAAGGTAAGTCCCAAACTACATAGCATGTAGTCCAATTGGGTAATAATTATCCAAAAAATGAATTTTCAACCACTTCTATCCACATGTGAGTAGTTTTTTTTGTAAACACGTAATCTTAAGAATATCATCGTTAGGTACTATCCTATTTTGAGAATAATAATAAAAACTCATAATAATAAGAAATACATGTAGAATTTCATTTAATATTACAATTACTATAGATATATCAATATGAATAAATCAACATACCTTGGTTCTATTGCCTCGATATATATCATTTGAAATATTCATGCTACTTGAATGAATGTTTGTGTCCAGTATTTGAGAAACATTAAATAATTATAATAAAAAAATTATTTTTTTATAATAGAAAGAAATTATTGAATGTAATAATTTTTAACAAATAAATTTTTTTATTAGCACTAATTAATAAAAAAGTTTCAAAATAAAATAAAAAAATGGTAATAATTTAAAATTGTGTAATTTATTGTACCTATATTTTATTATAAATAAATAAATACTATAAAAAATGTGTTTTTTAATAACAGGAATAAAATGATAATTTTTTTTGGAATAAATGTGTAGACTTATAAACAAATAAAATAAATAATGTAGTCACAAAAAAATGATGAATGAAATTTGGTTAACCAAAAAATGGTTATTGAAAACTAATGAACATAGCATATATTAAAAAATGAGAGAATAATGGAAATCAATATTTTTAAATATAATAATTTTAATTTTATTAAGTTTTTCATTTTCATAAAAAAACATAATTTTTCTTGATTAATTTAGAGATTAATGGAGTGTTTTCCTATATCCATTTTATCTGATTATTTCGTGTTTCATGGAATATTTTCATATCACAATCAATTTTATCTTGGGAGAAATCATGTAATAAAAGAATAAATTTCACATATGTTTTCAATATCGGCGATTTTATTATCAGAAAAATTCTTTTCATCCCTTGTAAATGAAAGACCACCAATCATTTGATGTTTAAATAAAGTAAAATATTAATTTTTCTTGTTTCACACTATTAAAATTTTCTTCATTGAAACTAAATACTTCCAAATCAAAAAAGTTTAAATCTCTAATAACCATTATTCAAAAAACACTTACTATCATCCTAGTTGTAATTAAAAAATGGTATTTATATTTAGTACAATCAATATCTTATATTCCCTAAATTACAAAAAAATATTTTATTAATGTAAATTGTTTTTTTGACTTTATTATTTGAAAATATAGAGTTTCAATGATGATCATTAACCAATAATTTTTTAATATTACTCTTATCATCATGAGTTTTTTATAAAATTTGTAGCCATTAAAATCAAAACTAGGCCTTTTGATCATATTAACACTCAGTCATCTTGATAATAATTTCAATGATTATGAGGAAAATTAATAACTACTAGATTTAGAATTAGACCATTAAATAAATGTTTTTTATATTCATTCATTTTCCACTTTTCATTTATTTTCATATATCTTACCTTCAATCTAGTAATGTGCGATGATATATATGGTTGAACCTCAACTCTCTTGTTTAAATTAAATAAAATTTTCTACAACAATTCATCAAGTGGATTTGACTTTACCTACAATCCAGGCATCTCATTACCTTCCCTATCAACTATCAAATCATGATATATAAGGATATAGAAATTCTCCAATTCAAAGAAATAATTCGTAGAGAACTCAATAACCTATTATAATATATATTTTGTAAGAATAGTGGTCTATAGTCGATGTGGACTCTTAATATATCCCATAATAATTTTCAAATACCATTAAAAACGATACATCGAATATATATAAATAGGCTCACATATTTTTATCTACCACACCAAATAAATCAATAAATAAACCCCTATATCAAATATAAATTGTTTAAAATACATCTTGATTTGAAAATGTATCAGGATAGTTTCATTCTACAACACATCTAAAATTTTTGTTTTAATGACATTTATATAAAAGTTATTGTAAAATTAAAATAAAATAATGATTTTTTACTATATTTATTGGAAATATTAATTGCAATGAAACTGATAGAAACTATTTCACCAATACATGGTTGTCATTATATTTCACGCCAACTAAAATTAAATCCTTTAATGAAACTTAATTTTTAACAATTGAAAAATTATTTCTAGGCACTTTATAATAATGAAAACATTAAAAAATTAATAATATTTTTAGTCTTTTATAATTTGTGACAATTCAAAGGAAAATTTATTTTTTGTATCCTATAATTATGGGAGATAACTCCAAACATATTCCCAAGATTATTATGTCTTTTATTTCATGAAATTATTTTTTTTAATTTTTTTTAAATATGTTCTAGTTTGACTATCACAAATGTTATTCTCAACCTGTATAACATTAATGTTATGTTTTACCAAAGAAATTCTCTAATAAGGTAGCTTAAATAAAGTGTATTATTTCTTCTATGTATTTTATTAATGTCCATAACTTACTTTATTTCCAATTTAGGGAATTATTTTTTTTCAAAATGTAATGATATTATTTTTTATCAATGGTTATGGGAAAAAATAATAATCTTTATTTACCACCACAGTTTCTTGAATGTAACCATTTAATTATAATTTTATGTATATAATGTATCTGGGTTATGTTTGGAGAGGTTTGGAGATGTTTTAAAATGTTTATGGGGATTTTCTAGATGCGCATTTATTGAGCAGAGTTATTGGAAACCATGCAACACCTTCAAATAAATCGTGTAGCACCTTCCAGGAAATCATGCAACACCTTCAAGGAAACCATGTAATATAGACATTGGGCACTCAATTCGTACACTGGGTAAGTGTATAGTTTTGCCAAACTGTGAGTCAACCCAAGAAAAATCATGTAAGTTTGTACAAATGGACTTATCATGATTACTTCATGGTTGTTAAAAACATATCATCCAACCCTTCTATGGGTGTTTAGATGTAGTGGATTATACATGGTTTGACATACCTTGTCCCATAACCAAGCAACATTAAAAATTATATCTAGATTTGGTGGATCTAATATGAATAACCACTTAAGAGTCTCTTTTTCCATTAATCTGGACATAAATCATTTTTCAATCCCATCTAAGTTTATAATGACCATTTACTTTGATCCTAGATTGATCCATTGAAGGATCACAATGTGTTGGAGGCAAAATTCCTTGGTAAGTGATCATTATTTTTAGTTTTAATGAGTTTTCATCATAAAAAGGTTCTCGGAATCTTGTATATAATATGTTGGGGATAAATATATGGGGTGATATGTCAATAATGGTGGGATTTTGTTGTATTGATGATACATGACTAGATCGAAGGACATTTCTTGGAGTTTCAATCCTTTTTTGATAAAGAAGTTTGTTGTTCTTTGATATTTTACAATGTTGCAAGGTTGGTGGATTCACTCTTGACTCCTCTTAATTCAAACTAATGTATGGATTTGAATTTAATGAATTTAATTATTTGATTTGTGAAATTGATGTTCAATGTTTGTTGAAAAAATATTATTTAGTGATGGTTTAGTGAAATTGTGAAATTGTTCGATTTAATGGAAAATGGAATTTGTTACAAGATATTAATAATGTTGTTTAGTTTTGATTTATGGATAATTTTTCAAAAACGTTTTCAATAACAGGATTATTTTTTTGAAATGTTTTATCACAAAAGGGTGGTCTTGGTTTTTAGTATAATTGGATGTCGTGTGTTCTTGTGTATTTATGATGGATATGTGTATGGGGTTTCCAATATCAAATGTGTGACGGATAAGGGTATAGAATTTCCTCCTTCAAAATGGTCCACCAAGTGATTACATGGGGAAAGGATGAATCACCACTCATGGGTAAAGGGAAGTCCGAGATTTCATGCATGTGTAGATGTGTGGATTAGAAATTATTATGACAAATAGATATATAGAATTATTTTAATGTCTTGTTTGGTTAGTTGACCAAGAAATTTATTTTCCTTGAAATTGGTTATGATTTTAATATAGAATTTTATTAGTTTTTTAATAAGTTTTTTTATATAAATTTGCTAACATGTTCAATACTAGTGGAATCCATTGGGAATTCATTGTGGGAAATATTTATGGGTTTTAAAATCACCCCATTACTGAGAAATTTTTTAATTTTTAACTGTTGTATATCAAGACACGTGTAGAGGTAAATTATCACACATAGTTAGGGATGCATAATGATACAGTGGGAATGGATTTTTGTGTATGATCTTGGAGAGTGTTGGGAGTTGTGGAGTTTTTATCTTTAGTGCCTTTGGGTCTTGTTGGTTTTTGGTTTCCAATATTTACTCTACTATAATTTGGTTGTACTTTGGTTTGGGTGTATGTTGGTATTATGTGGATTTGTTTTAAATTTTTAACATGCATCATATAGTGGTTCAGTGGTTATTGTGTTCTTGGGATATTTGTTTTTTCGTCGATGGTAAAATCATCCTCCAAATATTTATGAAGACCTTGGTAATTATTATCTTTCATCACTATCTTGGGGATTCCACCTAATGCATAGTAGAACTTCCGCATATTCACAATCCAATGGGTGAGGGGTATAATGTCACTATTGGTATCAATATTGTTTGGTCTAAATATCTGTAGGGAAAAATGGTTTCAGTTTTTTCAGTTCTTGAATCGAAAACCATTCTAGATTTGTTCATTATTTGAACAGTTATTATGCATTATGATCTTCAAAACATTAAATGTAGACCCTAAATGTGTATAGATAAACTATTTTTGTTGAACAACAATTTTCCTTGGAGTTTTTTACACAAGTGTTTTGACACACTTCTAGAAGTTAAAATCTCATCATAATGGTTTTTTCTAATTAAGAAGTGAATGAAAATCATGTGATAGAAATTACATCCCCCTAGTTTTAAAAAATTAATTTTTAATAAAAATTTATAATTTGGTAAAAATTGTGTTGATTTTTGAAAATTGTTAAAAATGGTTTTATTTTCAAAATATAAGGAATAATTTTAAAAAGTGGTTTAGAAAATGAGATTGTTGAACTTTGGTTGGCCTTATTTCAGTAGGTGTTATGTGATATGATTGAAATGGATAAACCTATTGTTAATAATGAGTTTGACTAAATAGTTTTTTCTATTTTTTATAAAAATGAACCATTTATCCATTGAATAAACCAACTAGGCGAGTCTTCAAAATATGTGGTTTCACTTGAGCCACACGTGAACCAATAGATGGATCATAGTATTTTTCATGCTTTCCAAGATGTTGATAGAGTATAAATAAGGTATGAACAAAATAAAGAGGATCATTCCATTTAGTTACAAAAGTAGAATCCACCTCTAAATGGAGGTGATTTTGAAGTAGATAATGCATTGGTGTTCTTAAATAGAATAAATCGAATCATTTATTTCATAAGAAAACTATTTGAGCTAAATTCCATGTTGAAAATGTACATGTTTGTAGCTATATCAAGCCAGTGGTAGGATTTAGCAGTCCAGGAAAAATTAAACCAAGTTATTTCGTGGGATGATTTTGAAAGGTAGTTCAACAAAAAATTATTTCCAAAAAAATCAGGATTTCTCACATATTGGAATTTTCTTCTTGAAGCTAGAGAACTTCAAAGTTATAGAGTATGCATATAAATTTATAAATTTAGTTTTGTTTTCACAAAAATATTTTGAATGTTCATCCTTGATGGAATGTATTTTTTAATTTGGGTTGAGGCCAGAGAACACATAATGATTGTTCTGGTCTGTATAACATATTTTATGGTGATGATGAATATAGGGACAGTGGGGAAAAGAGAGATACAAGGAAATTTAGTTGGCGGAATCACATTGATAATTGTGGGAAATAGTGGGAACAATAATGTTGTGAATATAAATAAGTGGGTCACATATTTACTAGTTAGTGGTATGAATCTGAATCAAATAGTTAGATTGGTGAATCTGACACCTAAACTATAGTGTAAGGTGGGATGTTTTCAGTGAGGTTCTTGTGATCACATCATGTAGGATTGTGTGGAACCACCAAGAGAACACCATAATTTCAACCATGTAAGGAGTCTTCAGTGTTATTTTCATAGTGCATCATGGTTAGGTTCATAGAACATATCTTATGTTCAAGAGACATCATATTCTTCAAGATAATGAGGAAAGAATTATAATTCTATTTAGCAGAACCGAGGAAACCGTGGTGATTCTTGGAATTCCATGACTTGTAAACTAGTGCACTCTCAATATGGTAATAAAGAACAATATTAAACAAGTATGTAATTTTAGGGATATGATAAATTTATTTTGGTTGATTAATATTAACCATAGATTATGAGAGGTACAATCCTTTTGAATTATACCCTCATACAATATTTATTTTATATGGGTGTATCTCATTATTTTATTTCATGTCATGATATAGATCTTCTGGTTTTTCTTGCTAAGATGCTTACTTCTATTTAGAAACATTAAACTCATATTCTTCAAAGATATTATCAAGAATTTATGTTCAAATAATTTTTTTAACTATTGATTGATTTGAGTAGATATAGTATTTCTCTATGTTTATGATGGGTTTATATGACATAATCCTCGGTAGGGATTGGTTAATAAATTTTCAAATCTCACATCAACTGTTATCTTCGATGAAATAGTTTCCAACTGATGGTGGCATTGATCATCTCATTAGAGTAGACTGGAATGTAAATGGATGCGCAATGGAAATTTTGGAACCTGCTGTTGGAATAATCTCATATCTATTGATAGCTTTGACTTTGGAATCTGGGGAAGAGATTAAGGATAACATTTTTCCAACAATTTTTTATTACCTTTAGGATTTGTTTCTAGATAATTTTTTAATGCTTCCACCCATAACGAAACTAGAAATCAAAATTAATCTCTTACATGGGGACATTTCCTATCTCACTTCCATGTTATAATATAGAACAAATAGAATTAAGGGAATTAAATGTCTATTTAGAAGATATTGAATGAAAAGGGTTGATTCAGCCTGGTACATATATGTGGGAAACACTAGTATTTTTGTTAAAACAATTAATGGAACTCTCAAGATGTGTGTGGATTATGGTTATATTAGCCTAGTTATGATGAGGAATTAGTTTCCTCTTACAAACATTACTAATCTATTTGATAAATTATGGGGACCCTTATGTTTATTTAAAATGGAATTTCATTCGAAATATCATTAACTATAGGTTTGGAAGGAGGATATTCTAAAGATCGATTTTAGGATTACAAATGGAAATTATGAGTATTTGGTTATGATTTTAGTTATTATTAATGTAGAAGTATAAATTTTGGAATTAACGAATCATATATTTCAATGGTATCTGGATTACTATTTGGTGGTGTTTTTGTATGACTTATTATCATATTCCATGACAATAGATGAAGAATAGAAACACTGGACAATGGTGTTGTGTATCATGTGAGATCATCATCTATATAAAAAATATTCAAAAATGGATACAATTGTTACATTTCCTAGACTCTGTTATCTTTGAAATATTTGTTTTTGTGGATATATAAAATATCGAGATTGTGATCTATTGTCAACTGCCTAATAATGCCTTTTAGATATGCATTTTCCTTAGTCTGGCTGGTTATTATTGATGTTTTGTTCATAAATTTTCATTAATAGATACAAAAATGACATATTTTACAATGAAATGTTTTTCATTTCAAAGGAATTTTGAATTTAATAAGACATACCAAGATTTTTATGTTCAACATACATTAGCACTGATCCAAATATTTCCATAATCAGGGAAAAATTACGTGTTGTATTTTGATGATTTAGGATCTAGGTTGGGGTGTGTTCTTGTGAATGGAGATCTTATTGTTTCAAATTTCAAATGTAAATTATGTTTTCAATTGGATAACTACCCAAAAAACAATTTGGAATTATCTAATTTAGTCCATTATTTGAAGACATGACATAATTACCTATTTGGTGATACATTTAAGGTGTTTATGGATCAAAAAAGATTGAAAAACATTTTCTCACAAAGAGATTTGAACTTGAGACAATTAATATGGATAAATTATCTTCAAAATTTTGAAATTTATTGTATTTTTACCCCATGAAAATTAAATTTAATGGTGTATTTGTTAAGTAGAAATTCATATAGCCAATTGGTGAAATATGCTTCATATTAGAGGAAACTAATGTCATTGATAGATGATATTCACTTGAATTATACAAAATGAGGTATTTTTTTCGTTTTCATTCTGATTTATGTTACTCATGATTTTTTGGATACAGTTATGACACTAAAATCCATTTCATAATGGGTTTATATGAGGTTAAAACTCATTGGTTGAGAGACCACTGATGGGTGGAGGTCAGATGAGAATGCATTATTTTCTTTTAGAAATCAATGGTTGTATCAATGGATTGTTTCGAAAAAATTCATAATTCATTCCACTATTTGAAATCGGATTTTCATCCCAGGATATAGAATATGTATAATGAGTAAAAAGAAAAATTGTGGTGGAATATACATAAGAGATGTTGAGTCTGTTATGAATGCCTCACCTATCACCAATTTATGGCAGCGCACCAATGACTGATGGGTATGTTGTAGTATTTACAAATTAATATTTGGAAATGGGAGATCATAGATCGGGATTTTGTGATTGGTCGCCAAAGGATGGTTCCAAAACAAGACACCATATGATTGACAGGGGATCAGGTCACAAAGTCAGTCCATTTCATCCCTATTCATGAATATCATACGATGTAAGACTTGTCTAAAATCTATATTTGAGAAGTAATAATGAGGCAGGGAGTACCTATTTCGATCGTATCAGACTGCGATATTAGGGTAAAATTTGTTTCTATAACTATTTCTAGTAATCCCTTAGGACTCAGTTGGCTATGATCATGGTTTATCATCCTTATATAGATGGGAAATCTGAAAAGATGATACAAATATTGAAAGACAAGCTTAGTGATTGAGTAATTGATTTTTTTGGCTCATGGGAGGAGAACATCCCATTAGTAGAGTTCTCATATAAGAACATTTATTTTCACTTCATACATATGGATCATTTTGAGGTATTTTATTTTAATCATTATCGTTACGCACTCTATTTTCTGGAAACATGTTAGACTTCAATAGTTAAACTGATCCTTGTGCAGGAGATACCATAGAATATTTAGTTGATTTAGATGATAAAGTTGAAAGATAAGAGTGATCAGAAATTCTATTAAGATCATTTTTGGTGACTGTTTTCATTCAAAGTGGGTGATAATGTATTTCTGAGAATATCTCCAAGGGTTAGGTACCATGATTTTAGAATGTAGGAAAAGTTATCTCTTCGACACCTAGGCCCTTCTATGATAATTGAATGTGTTAGTGAGGTAGAATATCAGCTTCAATTCCCATTAATTTTCATATTTTTTCATAATGTGTATCATGTATATAATTTGAGGAAGTATATACTAGATCCTCACCATGTGATTCAATGGTATCACATTGAACTCGAGCCAAATTCTATGTTGGTTCAGGTGAAGTTCAGATTGTTTATAGGCAAGAGAAATTTATGCATGAAAATATATTTGGTCTAATGTAGGTTTTATGGAAACATTTAATGATTTAGGAGGAAATATGAGAGAGTGATAAGAAAATGGTTAAAAAATATACCACACTCTTTCAGGAAAATGATAGTTTTTAAATTGCTGAGGACGAAAAGTATAATGGTGTAGAGAATGTATCACCCCCAACTTCTGGTAATTAACCCATTATATATGTATATTATGTATATAAAGTATTTTTTTTTTATTTTTAGGTGGATTGGATTTGTTTTGGAATTTTTTTGGGGATTTTATATAGGTACATCGTTTCATAACAATTTTTTGAAAAGTGAAAACTATCCTAGAAACTGTTCAACATAAACATAGGGAACTGGGTAGGAATACCGTTATGTACATATATTGGCCAAACATTGATACCATAAGAAGAAATCATGAAAGTGTGGGATGATGGATTTATCATATTTGTTTACTGTTTTGTCTAACCGTGTAATCCAACCATGAGGGGGATGATTTTATACAGTGGATACAGATGGTTAGCGCATAGTTGTCCTAACCTTGTGCCCTAACTATGTGGAATTAAAAATCAGATCATATTTTTTAAATTCTAATATAAATCACCCCTTAAGCCACACATTTTTCTTTAATACAACCCTAACACATTTTAGGCTCCATATAAAGGCTTTTCATACAAATGCATTCGATCTAGCGGTGATATGTTGGGGAATCTTAGTGCATTGGAGTCTAGATTCCTTGGTAAGTGCCCATTATTGGTGGGTTTTCTTTAGTTTTCATATTCTTACCTCTCTTGGAAACATAGATCTAATATTATGGGGATACATCAATGGTTTTTTATGTCAATCCTGATGAGAAATTATTGTGTTGATGATACAGAATGAGATCCAATAATGTTTCTTTGAGTTTCTAGCTAGGTTTGTTTAATAATTGGTGATGTTCTTTATTTTCTTCCTAGGATGCAAGGTAGGTCGCTTATATCTAGTGTAATTTTTTAAAAGGTAATGTCTTGATTCCAATTTATTGTATTTATTTATTTTAATTGTGAAATTTGTTTTCAATTATTTATTGGAAAACCTCTTTAGTAATGGTTTTTAATGTTATTGAATTAGTTGGTTTTATGGAAAATGAAATTAGATACATGATCTGAAAATGAAGACTTTAATTTTTTTTTTGTGATTTAATGAATCAAAAAATTTAAAGAAATAAATTTCAATAAAAATATTATTTTATTGAAATGATTTGAAACAAATGGTTTAGGACAATTTTGGCCTAATGGTTGGATTATGATCATGTGCATTTGGTAAGGATAAGGGTATGACATTTCCCCCATAAAATGTGGGACAAATAAGGGTATAAAAGTTCCCCCTAAAAATGGTAAACCATGTAAATGATTTGTGAAAGGAAGACTCACCACTTATGAGTACAGGGATATCCATGGTCGCCTACATGTTTGGATTGTGGATTGGAATTTTTTATTGCAAATGGATCTTTGGGGATGGATTAAAAGACATGTTTGGATGCTCACCATCTAAAGGTTTTTTTCATGGAAATGGTTTTTTTCATATAGAATATTTTAAATTTATTAAATAATTTTTTAATATAAATTTGATAACATGTTCTATACCAGTTTCGTGAGAAGGGAAGTCATTGGGGAAATCCTTCTGAGTTTTATACTCACACCCTGGTTGGGAACATTTGTGTGTTTGTAGACATTGTATATCGATACATTGGGAACGGTAACATATCAAATTTATTTAGTGATGAATTGAGATACGGTAAGAATAGATTGTTTAGTTTGAGCTTTGAGCATAGTGGAAGTTGTGTTGTTTATGTTGTTGGTATCTTTGGGTCTTGTTAGTTTTTTGGTTTCCTCTCTATACTTTATTATAGTTCGGTAGTAGTTTGGTTTGGCTTTTAGTTGTTATTACTTGGAGGTGTTTTAAATTTTATAGTTGAACAATATAGTTGTTTGTTGGTTATTGTATTCTTGGGTTGTTTTTTTACCTTTAATGGGTATATAATCCCCCAATTATTTATGAATCCCTTGGAATTTATTTCATGCTCTTAGTGTCTTGGGGAAGTCCGATAAGGCCAAGTAGCACATCTACCTTTTCCCAAGACAATGGGTGAGGAGTGGGAAGTTAAACCTGTAAACCCTTAAATTACCTTTCAAATACTTTATAATGATGATCCATTCAAAAAAATATTTAATTTCCCAAGTACAATATTTCTCTTCTATTCTTTAATTCATTATATTAAGTCACCTCTTCATAAATTAGAAAATATTTATGTCCATTTAAACTTTTTCTTTAAAAATTCCCATATATAAGAAAGTAATTTTTAGTGAACATTATTTTAACAAACAAAAAAAAATTCTTATACGAATTTAATACTATAACACATGCCTCCCTTAGATATTTCAAATTATCAATCAATGGTTATCTATAAACATAAATATCATTTGGAATCTATTTTGGTTCAGAATACATCATGATCATCATCACATAAGTCATATTCAATCATATCCATTGGTAAAAGTTGAAAAGAAACAATATAATATGTCATAAAATTTGTTACTTGTTAACTCTCTCATATAGATTCATTCTATCCCTCCACAGTCCCATTGTTATATTATTAAATTTTATTCCAAAAAATGTGTGGAAATTTTTTTAGTGGATCAGTATAGTGATATAGGTTTCCATAAGATATTAACCCTTCTATGTTTTTTATATCCACTTTACAAAAATTTAATTTACAAAGCGACAGTTCACGTGGGGAATTATTTGAATATAATAGATTGATTTAGTGGGATGTGGGTCACTTTTTCATCAAAATTAATCATCGTTATATTTTTCATCCAATTTTATCATGATATCCCACATTCATGAAAATCAGATAAAATTTAATATTCCTTTATATTGAACACATTATCATTATAGGAAGAATTGACCTATTTATATTCTAATCCCCATGGACAAAATATTTCTTCCTTGTAACTATAATCATAAATCATATTACATTTTAAAAGTATCCCATTTAATTTTTTTTGAAATTAAGATAATCTTTTATCCTCATAACCATTTATTAATTTTAATTAAATAATATCATCCCTTTAGATAACACTAGATATTTATTGCAACCTTAGAACATTGGTTTCTAAATATATTTCTGCATTCATTCAACAAAAGTTTTTCTCAATGGTTTCAACACCAACATCATGATATAATTCTTAAAAATGATACTTAGTCTCATGGTAATCATATTAATCATCATTAGATATTAAATTTTATGTTATTTTAACCTGACCAATATGGTGTGTATAAGTATAAGTAAAACCATCAAAAATTAGATGATCATTGATTTCACTACACCTTAATTTTTACTTATTAAAACTGTTTATTCATGGATTATAAATATAATATTGAATTCAAACATTGTTTATATAATTCCATGAAATTTATAACGCATTCCACATATTTATCTCAAGTTCTTAATAAATTAATCTAATTATGATCCATTAATTACCTAAATTCATAATATACTAGATGAATATATTCACACATGTAAACATATAAACATATATATAAACATAAAATAAATATTACTTATAAGAATATATATATATACATACATAATTTTTTGACAAAAAAATATTTGATAAATAATTTAACACAAATAAACAATTTACCATGAGAAATAAATATATTAGTAATAATATATTTCTTAATAAAAAATTTATAACTGGTATTTAAAAAAAACATTGATTTCAACCAGAGAAAAATTATAACCACATAAAAATTATTAATACAAACCAATTTTACAAAAAAATAGATACAAATAGAAATATTACAATAAAAAAATTATAGTCCAAAAAAATATATAATGGTATAAAAATTAAAAGTGCAAATTTATAATTTAAATAAATAAATATATATATATATATAAACAAATGAATGTGTGAAGGAAATTTAAAACTAAAAAAAAATAATTAATAGTAAACAATTTAAGAAAGAAAATTACAAAATGTAGAGGATGGTAATGAAAAATAACTATTGAATTTAGAATAATACATATGAGGGTGGTGGTACAACACCCCATGATTTTGGAATCTTTTTCCCCAAATTAATATTATGTTTGATACCTTTCTCCCCACAAAAAAACAATCTAAAACAACTATGAGATATTTATTGATTAAAAAAGTTAATATAAATAAAATTGATAGTAAAAACATTGTAATCTAATAGAAAATACTTTAAAATTTTATAAAAAATCTTCAATTTTTTGAATGCAATGTTTTAATAAAAGAATTTTTTCATTATATATATTGAATTCTCATAATAAATGGACTTTCCCCGTAAATTGTTTTAGTATTGAATTTAATGTTTAAATATAACTCTATATGTTATTTAATTTTAATTCTAAAAAATAAACATCATTTTTGATTTAAAAACATTAAAATTATCCTATGGATATTTTTTGATATTATTCTAAAATCATTAATTTGAGGTGAATAGTAAACAAATTACAATTTTTCTAATACTGGCACATATAAATTAAATTATTTTGAAACCATATTATAATAAAAACATTTATTAAAATTTAAAATTAACTATTTAAAAAATACTATGATATATTTCAAAAACCTCTATTTATCATTTTGTAAGCATAATCAATTTTTTAGACAAAAAACTTTTTTCATTCCCTTATATTAAAATCTATTTTCGTCGCTTGTAAAAATAGAATATATCAAACATGATTAAATATTTTATATAAAAATTATAATATTATTTCATAAATAAAATTTTATTTTTTCCATAAAAGTAATATTACTACGATTAATGTTAACGACCATGATAATTGTTAAATTGTTGTTTTAAATGAATATTTGTATAAACAATTTGAATTTTTTTCGATTAAAATAAATAAATATCTTCTCAAAAATTAATTTAACATAATATTTAATCCAATATATAAATATATTATCTCTCATTCATTTGGTAATGAATAAAAATTATGATTGGGAACACTTTATGATGAAATCAACTTTTTTCCACAAAATAATTTTTCTATGTATTATATTTTTTAACTTAAAAGTTATTTTTTTTAATTTATAAATCTAATTAGATTAAATATAGGTGAAATTTTTGTTCATTACACCAAAAGTTTTTTATGGTGGTAATTTTATATATTTAGTGAAACATATATTCCTTAGTTTAAAACAAGTTACCAAGGTAAAAACCAAACTTGTAAAACATTAAAATCAAATAGTAAAATGCATAAAGCATGTGTAAAATTTATTTTTGGAGGATTAATATTCTATATACCACAAAAAAATATTTTATTTATCAAAATTTAAACCTTTTAACCATGAATAGTGTCATTTCATTATTAAAAAATAAAGCTTGTTCACAAAATTTTGATTTTATTCACATAGAAATGAGGAAATATTACACCCCCAATTCCACCATTATTAGAAAAAAATTTATCACTAAAATCTTATAGTTTTATTCTCTTTTTATATTATTTCATGTTCCTAGGACGTTTCTATGAATTAGTTAGACAAATCCATTCATTTACAAGGATAATTCCAAGAAAAAGTTCAAGTTCTCATTGTCAATGATACTTAATATTTATAATTTTATTCAAAATAATTATCTTAAAAAATATCTAAAAACAATAATATAATGGGCTCATTTTCATTAGTATACTTACTATTAATTATATTTATTAATAAAAAATTATTTATTCCTTCTCAAACACATTGAAAAACAAAATAACGTCCGCCATGCATTGCGTAGACTACCACCTCCATGAATGCACATTTTACTTTTTTTCATTTTTATATTCATTCATCATAAAATCCTATTAAAATATTTTTAAACACCTTAAAATATATAAATAACATCACTATGATATAATAATAATGATATTAGTCTAAAATAACCCACCTTTATAAATATAATCTTATATTAATTATTGTATATCCACGATTGGGTCATTCAAATCACCTACTTGAACAAGTCTATAAAAATATCACACAGATTAAATTGGGTACATAAAAACTGACATTAATATATTTAAACTATAATATAGTTATTTTTTATTTTTTTAATGGTTATACTATGTTTTTATCTTATTATTTAAATATTATCATAGATAACTAAAAAATCTGAAATTAACCATCATCGATTCCAGTTTTGCTGAACATAACTAAAAAATTAATGGAATGGGAAAAGACATATATAAATAGATATAATATTTCTATTATGATACACTTAATTATCAATTAATTACTATATTTGATATAATAATGAATAATGGTACCACTATTACGAAACTATTTCAAAATGATAAAGATAACTCATACACAATATTGAACATAGATAATAACTATCTAAAAAAATTAAAGAAAAATTATAAATTATGATTATAAAACATTAACTATATGAAAAAAGTTATAAAATAGGTGAAAAAATAAATATTCTTTTTATAAAAGAGATTCAAGTGTTGTAGTGAATTTTAGGAATTAAGGAAAGGGTTTGTTTTCATAAAGATTAACCCCTTGGGACATATTTCTTATTATACACCGTTTTTAATTATAATGGTGTACCTAAAATACCTTTTGTTTTTCGAATCATGATCCTATAATTTTTATGATGTTTAATGTTTCCTTTTTAATAAAATCCTTCAATGGGTTTTGATTCGAACGTCTCTAATGTCGTAAGGGATTCATTGTTTCATTTTCAAATATAGAAGACATGTTTGATACTAAACACCACAACTTCTCTCATAATATGAATTCAATTCCATATTTCATTCAACTATAATTAATATATTTAATTTCATGATATTCTAATTTTCCGTTCTTGGTATCCCTATTACTCTTATGTTATCATTATCATAGGGGTTTTTGAAGCTCAATTCTCATTCATTGAGTTATGACAATACTTACTAAAAATTTCACATATAAATTGGGAATAATTAACTTTTTATGTATTTGAATTTCTTCTACATAAAAAACTTTGTAAATATCTCGTACCTCATGAACTATTACATCCGTTTTAGATTTAGTTACCTAAATTTTTCTATCTCTAATTAAAAATATTATTCGTTGGGAAACATTATTCAATGTTTGATAATATATTATATTTTTAATTACAAAAGATATTTTCTATTCTAAATTATTGGAAAATTATTTGTAAACTCAAATAAGTTTTATTGAGTAATTTATTTCTAAAAAAAATAACTTTTTTAGAAAAAACATCATCTACTTTATAGATCGGGTTTCCTCCATTTATATGAATTTTTTTTACAAATTTTTTTTTCTCATTTTGAAAGCCAAATATTTGTTTAGTCATGAGACCTCGGTATTTCTCTTATCATTTTTTAAAATTTAATCTTTAGAACAATGTTTTATGACGTGGGTTTTCAATAATGTAATTTGAAAATATTTAAAAGTGTTTTAATCCTTCAAAAATAATTTTTTTTTATTCCACACCACATTTCTATTGATATAAGTTATTTTTTATCAAGGAAATATTATTAATGATTAATTAAAAAAAAAATTCCCACATCAAATTTGAACAATTAATTTTAAATCGGCCTGTCTTTTCTTCTTTTATTCAAATGATAAAATCATTTTCTAAAATCCATTTTTTGATTTTCCCACCAATTTATTCTACATATATAATGACTATATTATCAAATATATTATTTTTCATGAAACACTATATTTTTTTAGGAAATACTCTTTTAGGAGACTTATTTTTAGGTATAACCCAATCACATTCTCGAGGTCAATTTGGGTTATACCATAAACAAAATATATGAAACTTATACTCTTTCCATGTGTTATTAATGAAATGACAACTAATTTCCTTCTAGTGATAAATATATGTATGGATTAGTGATGGGTAGGGTAAAATATCAATATTAAATGCAATGTTAATTTTTATATCCTCCGAGATCCAAAGGTTAAATGAGAGGTTTTTTTCCACGCCAAAGGTTACACTAGACTATTTATCACAAGACAATGGGTAAATGAAATAGATTTATCCCAAGAAAAAGGTGAAAAGAGAGGATTTATCTCAAGAAAAAGGGTAAATGAGTGGATTAATCCCAATAAAATGGTTAACTATATAATTTATCCAAGGAAAATGGGTATACTAGAAGATTTATCCCATGCCAAGGGGTGCATCAGATAATTACCCCAATACTAAGAATGTACACATGTGATTAGACCAAGCATACCCTATGATTAATGTCTTGGAGGGTATACATGTAATGTTATTTCTTATTTTATTCTTATGATACACACTTATTTTGTAATATTATTCTTATGATTATACTCTTCTTAACACATAGATATTTTATATTTATTTATTTTCATGAAATTTTATATATTTGATTAATTTATCTATATACATAACCAAGTCTAAACAAAATATTATATATAATGACCATTATAACCCAACAATTTTATTTGTAACACCCAATTATATTTTGATATTTTTGAAATAATTTAACCTTATTGATATTTTTTATATCATGAAACATTTAAAATGTTTTATTTTATATTAAAGAACATTGTTTGGAATGAGTTATATGAGAAACCATGTTAACAGGGCATTATACACAACCTAAATTTTAGATTTCTCTATATGAATCATCGAGGTTATCTTTCATTACACACAAAGATATCTTTCCTCAATGGCTCGCGTAACACGTAAGGCTGAGTTTTACCAAAGAGTAGTATATCATTAAAATGTAATTGTTTAAAATAATAATATATAACTAAACCATTAAATTAGAGTTTATTAATATTATTATCTCATTTATGAAAATATATGAACTTTAAAAATATAAAATGAATTCATTGTTTACCAAATAATTAGAAATGAATATGATAACAAATTGAATATAATTAAAAATATTTTTATTATTATAACATGTTTTACCCAAATAAATTAAATTAATTATAATTATAGGGTGATATTCATGAAATATATATGTTATATATTCCATAAAATATTTTTGATATTCATCCAATATATTTGATAGAAATAAGGTAATAACAATCCAAATTTTACGTATAAAAACATATTTTTTATTAAAAAAATGTAGTTGTACTTCCTTTTAATGGATAAACCATTTTAAATACAATTAATGGAACTTCTATATATTTAATAAGTGAAAATAAAATTTATATTTGAAATAGAAAAATGAAAAATAAGTCAGTGTAATGTTTTTTTACTTTTTTGTAAGGTTTCATTTTTCAATGAATAGTTAATAAAATATTAGATTTCAATTCAAAACATCTTTTTTATATAATTAAATTATATAGTTAAATTATTTTTAAACTGAATTAAAAGTTTAATTAGATACTAATGTTTTTAAGTAATACAATTTAGGTCATTGGAAGCAATTTTACATTGATATTGGTTTTAAAAAAAGAAAACATTTGAATTTTTTTACATTAAAAACCTTTAATGTCGACCTGATTATAGGGTAAATTTTAAAATAAATTTCCCGACTTTATTGATTATATTTTTGAAAAATTGATTCCATATTTAGAATCATCATAATTCAAAATGTCTAATGAGGGAAATTTTTTTTGTAAAAAATATTAGTGAACGTGATTAAAATTAATTGCAACATCTCAAAAATATATTTGGTAAATAAAGTACCAAACCTTAAATATGAGTCCCAAAAAAGCCTATAATATTTTGAAACAGAAATTTTACAGCCATATGTTTCCAATTAAACTTAAATTTTGGTATTTTTTTATTTTTTATGTCTTATATTACTTATAAACATGGGTACACCTAACTTGTTTTAAAAATGCTATGTGTGTACTTTCCCTTCCCTATAAAAGGCCACTACATAAACCTATTCTACACACATAAAAAACAAATTATTTTCTTAAAATATATTCCAAATACACTTCAAAAAATCCCCCCCTTCTTTCATGAAGTCTAAATTTTGGCCTAAATCCTTCCAAGGAAGGCTTTTGGAAGAAACGAAAAGGACTTATCCAATTAAGAGGCAACACCTTCTATCAAGTTCCTTTATTTTATATTCCTTCTCCACCCATCTAATAATTTTTATTAAATAAATTTGTAACAAAAAAAGTATCCTGAATATACATGATGTTTTTATACTATGTTTTCAACCAGCACATATACACACATCCATCTAATAGGTAACAAACATACTATTTATGGGTATGGAAAAATTTCGCCTTACAAAACGATGATTGTTCAATTTTCCTTAACACCTCTCTTGGTGGAAAATATGATAGAAAATATCTATATATATATTATCTCTTTATTCTTATATATTAACTTTTCAAACAAAAAGCTTTTTTTCTTTCCATTTGATGTAAATTCAATAAATTAATTTGAGGAAGTGTGGACTACCGCCCCCTCGAAACGATGTTATTAATTCACACACTAGATGGAATGTATTAATGATTATTTTAGTGAAACTATTTTATATATAATAAATTTTAATCATAAATTAATGATGTAATATACATATATAAAAATATTTCATTTTCTTTCATTCTTTTAATAAGAAAATAAAAATGGAAACAATATTCATGCGTACATATGGCTTACCATCTACATGAATATTGTGTTCTATTTCTTAATTCTATATTCTATAGATTATTATAAAAAAATATAATTTATATAAATGATATTTATATCATGTTTTACATTTTTTAATTAGGATATAAGTATAAGGTACAATGATATAACAAATTAAGACACAAGTGAAGAAGAAATAGAATATTATCTGATGTGAAACATTAACAAAGGATGGTCAAAAAGGGGGTTACATAATGACATAATCCAAAAATATATTGTATTATAAATAATAATATGGTTCTATAAAATATTTATGTTAAATTTATTTGTATTATACAAGTTCATTGATTGAGTATGACGAGAGTTAAGACACAATGTACAGGGATTTCATCTTAGTTTTCATTTCAATGAGATACATACTATTTGGACATCTTCAAATTTCTATGTTGTATATCATAACAATGATTATATTATATGTATTTAATAATAAATTATTTGGGTATTGTCATATCCATTTTATGATATTTATTTCATATGTTTTGGGTTTCAAAATTTACCAAATAATAAAAATATATATTTTTCTCAATTTTCCTTCTTTGAGACTCGTGTTTCGTTATGTAAATAAATTCTTTTTAAGGTGTATATAATTCTATTTTACATATTATATCATAAAATAATTTATTTTCATGATATTTTCAACTTCCAAAATTTTTTATTTTCTTATATGAATAGGATGATCCCAAGTTACTAAGATACAAGAGCTTATTGAGGCCATCTCATTGCCTTTTGAGATTGTTTATGTTTATGATTCCTTTGATGAAATATTATGATAAATATATAAAGAAAATTCAAAAAAATATTATACAATTTTTATTCAGGATATATTCATGTATTGGTACCATATTTATATGCTTTGGTACATAATATAGTTATGAATTGTTTTTTCATAAAGCCTGACATTAACCTCATTTCAGTCGAAAATATGTATTCCTTTAAAATAATTTTTTCAAAAAATGGTTTCTAAGAATATTATAACATTTTACTATGATCATTAAAATAATTTTTTAACCATTTATATTTTTCTAATTTTTTAAAAGGAATCTTATTTTCACCTTCTGACTGTTGCACTTTTTTAACCTTTTTATCATGAAAATGGAATATTATGTTTACCTCATAAGAAATGTATGGATTTATTAGCTGTAAATCCTTTGAATCATTCTTTTTTATGTTTAAGTTAATTTTTTTAGAATTTTTTGAAAATATATTTTCCAATTAATTGTTTTAAAAAATAATCAAGCATCATTTTTAAATATTCAATGAAAAGTGTTCTCAAAATTGATTCAGGATTTGAAAATAATTTTACTAGGAAAATTTATTTCAAAATGATTTCAAGTTAATTTTTTTAGTGTTCAAGTAAAATATCTCTCAAAATTACGTGAAGCCTCATTTATAAATTTTCAAATTATTTTAAGAGAAATGGGTTTAAAATGTTTTCATTCAACCTTTATAAGTTTTCATGGGAAATGTTTTTCAAAATGTAGTCAATATTATTCCATAATTTTTCAAATAAAAATGTTTTCAATAATTTCTCCGGACTCACTTATATACTTTCAAATTATTTTGATATGAAATGGGTTTTAACTGGTTTTATCTTTTAAAGAACGTTTTTCAAAGACTGACGAATATTTACTCAATAAATATTTTCAAAATATCCTTCCAATTAATTTTTATTCTATGATGAAATCCATTCATGATACTCATTCCCTTCTAGAAAATTATACCAAGGATCTATTAATATTATTTCTTGAATCGTTTTTGTTTTTATGGAATGATTCTTGTGACAACTAATTTTATTTAATTTTTTATATTCTTGTAAATCCCAATTATTTTTAGGGGTTATGATTATGATGAAATGATTATGAAACTTGTAACGTTTTCTAAATGTTATGATATGATTACATGTGTATGTTACCCATTTATATTTCAGATTTATGATATGAAATTTTATTATTTTGAGGCACATGCATTTTTTATTTCACTATGAGATGGATAAGACCTATATCTCCCAGAAATGAATTTGTTAAAGATTTATATCTCATAAGATAGTCTTTCATGGTATTAGGAATAAAACATGAATACTATGATGAACATGAGAGTGAACAATGACTACCAAGATGGTATGAAGAGGTAACTAATGCTACTAAGATATCAATTTCAGTGAACCATGACTACCAAGATGGTATAGTGACTAAACACATACTTTTAAGATGTTATTGTTAGCGATGAATTACCTACTATAGAAATCATATTATATGCTAATGTGTTTGAAGAAATCCATATTTTATTCTGATGTTATGATTTCATGGCTTTTATTTGTCGTTTCATTTTAATTCGTGTCTTATGAACTAAAAATATTTATTATGATATAAAAGATGAAAGGTATGATATTCAGATGTTACGCTCAAATTGTATACTCTTTTTTTCAATATATGCTTACACATTTCTTTAATTTACCCTTACATAGCATCTGAGATCACCCCATTCTTATGTTTCCTTTCCACAAGTTAAGAAGAACAACTTTTGGAAGAATTACAAAAATTGGGGATCTTTAACGGAGATGTTGAAGATCTTTCACTGGGATAAAATATTTTGTTTCAATGTTTCAAAATACATTAAACAATTATGGTCCTCAGAAATTTATTTTTTTATTGAACTGAATATTCATATAAAATGATGTAATATCCATATATTATAATCCTAGGTTTCTATAGTTTGTATTAGAGGAAATGGTTTAGTCAAACATTGGAAACTAGGATGAGAACAATTTAGTGAGATCCCAAGGTATATTTATCAAAATATGTGTAGATATTTCTCTATGGATAAGTATAAGGATGAATTAATGTTTAGGAAAATGTCTTGAATGTTTTGAATTTGATAGAGGGTTGTGGATTCCTATAAATACATCCTTATCTAAATACTAAAAATAGATGTAGCTATAGAACATATGTACATAGGGGTATAATATCCAATAATATGTTCTAAGCATAACTTGAGGTAATCTGTTACACAACAATGAGCCTTGCTGCACAACTCGTATAAGACACTTAGGGGATATGATTTAGGAATTCACAAAATCATCATGAACCATCATGAAAAATTTAAATATAATTTGGAAGTGAATAACCTAGGATGATCCTAGGGTGCCATAGGATAAGTAAGGAATCATTATTTAGACATATTATATGCAATTAGTTTCTTGACTATGTGGTTTTATGCTAGTATATGAAATGATCATACTATGGTTTAGGTTTTAGTCAATGGTGGAAAGTGAAAGGAAATTAACTAATGTGGAATTTGATGGATGATTTTCTGATCATTTTTCATGTGGGATGATCAATAGAGTGAGATATGTTGTGATTATTCTTAATCAGTTTTCATAGTACATAATTAACAATGTGTACCTTAGGCACATCTCAGAATAACCAAGGAATAGAAAGAATGAGTTCACAAAGAGTTTAAGTAATGTAGACCATGGAAGAAATAAGATTTGGTTTCCTCTTTTTCATGAGTGAGAAAATAATCATCTAAGTGAATGTATTAGAGGAACAAAAAGTTATTTTGACTATGGAAAATAAGGACACAAAGGAAGTGACTGCAAGGGAAAAGTGAAGTATTCTATTAAAAAAAATTGATGGGAATATTAGCCTACATATGTCGTCATATATTTTTTTTGTGTATTATGCGCGGAATAAATTGGCATTATGTCAGTCAATGCCTTGAGAGGAATGATCCTGAAGAGAATCAGTATTGTGGTACAGGTAATGATTATATTTCATATAATTATGAAACTACAGATTAAATGTGAAAGGAAATAGGTATTGGGTAATAGATTGAGGTAGCCTTCTTAATGAATTAAGGATTAATTAATTTATTTTTTATGTCTTTGTATTCACGAAGTATGTTATATGAATGGTGAAATATATAAGTATTGTTGAGTTTTCATTTTTTCTTTATAGATTTAAAAGAACACGTTGAATGGTTTAAATGGAATAGAAACATGATATAATGGAAAGGGTATGTCCCTAGAACAAAAAAGAATAAGGTAATATAAACCTTAATATCTTCTGATGTAATAATATTATTATTTAGATAAACATACAAGGGATATGAATATGTATGTTGGAAGGTACTGATTACCATGGAACTAATTGAGGAATTTTTTAAAAGTAGTTTAAGCTATCATGTATGATGTTTACATATATATTTTGTGGAATATATCTCGTAATTAATAGAATAATGAGTCATGTATGTTTTCTAGAAGTATTTATGGTAATTCAGGTCATTAATATGTTTTAAGAGAATGTATTACGAGGGTATTCAAAAGTATGGAATGTGATAACCTAGAGATACATTGTGATATATTGGGAAATTATGGTAAATATGATTTCCGGATGTTAATTATAATGTTTTGGATTTTTCATATTTTATATGGTTTAATAGGTTATACATTCATTAAGAGTTTGCGTTAAAATTCAGAGGATGTATTTATGAACTGAGTTTGTAATTAAATCCTTGGTTAAAAGTCAATTTTTTTATTAAAATTATTTCAAGGATTTGCATCTTATTTATTATGAAAATTATATTAGTGTGGTTTTATAAAAGTATATAATGCTTTTCAGGTGACAACCAGTCATGTCCAGCAAGGCTGAAGGCCTTGAAACCCTCATGAGAGGATGATAAGGGTTTCCGGCCTACCACTGGCCTATGTGATGTCATGGTAAATCTATAATTATTTTTTGTGTATAATTAATTACAATAAAATAGTAGGGTTAATTTTTATGTATAAATATTAATATATTAACCAAACTTATTTTTTTGATTAGTTATAGATAAATAGATATACATTTAATTATTTAATGGTCTTTAATATATACTAAAAGTGTATTTTAGGTCTTCGGGCATCAAAGTTAATTTTTGGACATCCATTTCACGAAGTAATGGATGAATAAGAAATAGATAAAATCGAAACCAAAGATTTAATTTTTTTTAATAGAACTGTATCAAGTAAGTATAATTCCTTGTATTCTTACTCCATAAAATAATTAACCAAAGATAGGATAATGATCAAAAAAATGTTTTCCTAATACCTTAACATTTTTTTTGAACTGATAGACTTATAATTTATAACATATTTATGACTTTAAATCCCATAAACTTTCATTGATAATTCATGTGTTTGTGATTTATTACATCAAACAATACCTATAAACATTTACAAATTTCTTCTGTTTTCATTCGTCACTCCCAACTTATGTTTTTCAATTTGTAAATATAGTTATATGTTATATTTGGTAATTCTTATGGTCCCAACATTTCCTTTTTAATGGAGGTTTTAGAACTCATTTTTACGATGTGGGTTTCATTGAATGTTAATTTAAATTATTAAAAATTTGATAAACTAGGCGATGATATGATAGAAATTCATTTTTATGGGGGGTAGAATGTAACACAAAGATATTTTTTGAGTGTTTTCAAATTAATTTAACCATATTTATATTTTTCATTTCACGCAACACTGAATATAGTTTAGTTTATATTAATAAAAATCATTTGGATTGAGTTATAATTTTTTTTTCAATTTTTCACTACACAGAACATAAATTTTATATTTATGTATATATAACACATATGTTAGCTTGAATTACATGCAACAATGACTTTTCTTGATGGATTGTGTAACACACAAGACCTAGCTTTGCTGAATAATAATATATCATCAAAATGATATTATTTAATATAATAAGATAAACCAAGACCTTAAATAAGTGTTTATGTATAGTATTAACTAATTTTTTAAAATATATGGTTTAAAAGAATATAAAATGAATTCACAGGTCACCAATTAAATAGAAATGAAAACGAAAACTGATTGAATATAAAAGACAATATTATTATTATAAGTTATTTTACCCTAATAAATTAAATTAATTATAATCATTGAGTGATATTAATGTAATATATATTTTATATATTCAGTAAAATATTTATCATAATCATCAAATTTATTTTATAAAATTAATTTAAGAAAAAACCCAATTTTATGCAAAAAACCACGTTTTGTTTAAAAAGTATATTTTTATCCTTTTATTGGATAACCTATTTGTAATACATTTTTGGATGTTTTATATATTTAGTATGTAAAAATATACTTTATCTTTGGAATAGAAAAATAAAAATTAGGTTAGGAATTTTTTTTTACTTTTTTGTAAGGTTTTACTATTTAATGAATAATAAAACAAATACAAGATTTTATTTCAAAACTTCTTTTTCATATAATTTATTTATAAGTTTAAATTATTAATTTAAATTAGTTTCAATAATTAATTAGATTATAATATTTTTAATTAATCCAACTTTTCTTATTTTGACTAATTTTAAATTGAAATTGGATATAAAAACATTGAAAATGTTTGAATGTTTTTACTTTGAAACCCCATATTTATGACCGGACATCAAGAGTACATTTAAATTAATTTTTTCCAATATATGATAATAATTTTTAAAAATTGATTCAATATAATTAATAATAATAACATGTAATGTATAATATAGTCTACGTTTTTCTTTTACCAAAAATATTAGTGAATGTGATTAAAATTAATTTCAACCATTAAGAGAAAAATTAGTTTAATAAAGCACTAAACATTAAATTTAGGACTCAAAAAGGCCAAGAAACTTGTATGAAACCCATTGGATAGTGATTATTTGTCCAGAAAACTTAAATTATTTATTTATGTTGGTTTGGTGTTACTTTTGTTAGGTAAAATCATAGGTACACCTTTTTTTTAAATCCCAATGCGTACTTTCCCTTCATTATAAAAGGCCACCACCACTCCCTCTTATTCACACCTCCCAAGATGCGTAGGTTTGGAAAATATCCCATAAAAAACTTTAAAAAATCCTTCCCTTCTTCATTAGAACCCCCCTTTGGGAATAATGTCTTCTAGTAATGTATTTTGTGGAAAACCATAAGGTGTTACCCAATTAAGAGGTAACACCTTCTCTCAAGCTCCGTTCTTTAATTTTTATTATCCACCCCTCCACTCTATTTATTATATGATTTTATAAAAACTAATCACAAATATTCAATTATTTTTTTATGATATATCTTTTACCAACACTTACAAACACCTACATCTACTGGGTAACAAGCATACTATTTATTGGTACGGAAATCATCAGCCTCACAAAAGGATGATTGTTCAATTTTTCATACTGCCAATCATGGTGGATGATATGATGGAAAATATATATATACAATATATTATATTTTTTATTTATTTAACATTATGAGTTAATTTTACAACTTATATCCTTTTTCTTTCTATTTGGTGTAAATACTAATTTTTTGAGGAAGTGTGGACTACCGCCCCCTCAAAGTGATGTGATTTATTCAGAAACTACATGGAATATATTAAGGATGTGTTAAGTGAACATATATGATATATATTTCATTATAATTATATTTTAATGATATTATATACATGTATAAATATATTTCATTCTTATTCTTTCTTTCAATGTGATAATAAAAATAGAATTTACGTTCATGAGTACATGAGAATTAACGTCTCTATGAACTATTTATTCCATTTCATTAATATATATTATATATAATATTATAATACAAATTTAATGTATAAACATGATATTTATATTATGGTTTACATTCTGGAATCATAATATAATTATTAGGACCAATGATATAAGAAATTAAGACACATGCAAACAATGAAGAGAATTTTATCTGAAGTGAAACCATAATATACGATGGTGAACATGCAGGTAATATATGTTCGCAATCAAACCATATATGGTATTACAGATAATAATATGGTTCTAGAAAATATTTATAATAAATTCATATTTATTATATATGTGGTTTGAAAGATTATGAAGTGAGTCTAGACACAATATAAAGGGATTTTATATCACTTTTTATTACATGAGATACATGCTATGTTCGCCACTCTTTCCTTTTGTGTGTATTATGTAATATATATAATTTTATTATATGTATATTATAAATAAATTAATGTAAATTAAAAAAAATCCATTTTATGATATTTATTTCTTGATTTTATGTTTCATAAGTTAACAAATCAGCAAAATAGTTTGTCTCACATTACCTTCTTTGAGACTCATGTTTTTTTATGCACCATAATTCATTTTTTAGGTGTATATACTTCCATTTTTTATGTTGTATCATTAACTTAATTATTTTATTGATATTTTAAGATTAATTGAATTTAATTTTCATATTTGTAGAGTATCATCCCAATTTAACATGTTATACGTGTTTAGTGAGACAATATCATCACCTTTTGAGGTTCTTTATATTTATGCTTCATTGGATGAAATATTATAGTCCATATAACAAAATATTTCATAAAACATCATATCATCTAGTAATTATTGATATTATAATGTATTGGTAATAAATTTCATCTCTTTGGTACATATTAAGTTATGTATATATTTTTAAGAAAGCCCGACTTTTCCCTCTATTCAGTCGAAAATCAGACATCCTTTAAAATAATTTTTTCTAAAAAGGGTTTCCATGAATATTCTACTATTGTACTATTACAATTTAAACACATTTTGATCCTTATTTTTCATTTTACTATACTTAAATGGAATCTTATTGTCTCTTTTCGAATGACACATTTTTTAACATGTTTACCATATAAAAGAAATGTTATATTTACCTCGTACGACATGTACAAATTTATCCATAGTCCTTCCTTTGATGATTTCTTTTAATTTCTAAAAGTTAATTGTTTATAATATGTTTTTAAAATATTTTTTGGAAATATTTTTTTCAATATGTTTTCAAGATTATTTTGTAAAGTTTTAATGAAAATATTTTTCAAAATGATTTGAAGCATCATTTTTTTTATTTCAAGAAAAATTGTTTTAAAAATGAATTCAATATTATTTTATAGGTTTTCAAGGAAACGTTTTTCAAAATGTTTTAATTATTTTATTAGTTTTTAAAAAAATGTTTTTTAAATTATTTCAATCCCCATTTATATGTTTTAAATGTATTTTCAATGAAATTGTTTTCAAAACATTTTGAAGCAATTTTCATATGTTTTGATATAAAATCATTTTCATATTTGTTTCCATATTATTTTATAATTTTCATGTAAAACAGTTTTTAAAATGTTTTCAATCCCTATTTCTTTGTTTTCAATTTATTTTCAAATTAAATGGTTTTAAAAAAATGTTTTGTGTTTAATTTTTTTTTAAATATAGAAAGCATATTTTCCAGAAGAAATGTTTTCCAAATACCCTTAAAAGTTATTTTCCCTCTAAGATGAAATATGGTGATGCTTCTCAAGACCATCTATGAAATAATCCCATGATTACATTAATATTCATTCAGTAATGCTTTATGTTTTTATTGAATGATTCTTATTACACCTATTCCCCTTTAAATGATTATATGATATTGAAACAAACTTCTTTTCACGAGTTATGACTATAATTAAATGATATTGAAACCTGTGCCTTTTTCCATAGGATATTATATGATTACATATTTATGATACCCATCTCATTTCATGGGTTATGATTTGATTATTTATTATTTAGTGGAAATTGAATTTATGATTTTACTATGATATGGGTGGGACCAATATCTCCCTCCAATGCATTGGATAATTATTTATATCTCATGATATAGACTAATATGGTATTGGGAATGAACCTTGGCTACTATGATTTCTATGGTAGTAAACCATGAATTGTAATATTGTATGAGGAGTGAAATCATACTACTAATATGACCATGGGAGTAAGCCACGACTACCAAGATGATATGGGGAGTGAACCAATTCTACTAAAATGGTATTGGTAGCAATGCCTTGGATACTCTGGAAATCATATTATCTGCTTATGTGTTTGCTAGAATACAATGTTTTATTAATATGTTATGATTTCATGGATTATGTTCTTTATAATCTTATCTTTTGTGTCTTATGAACTGATAATATTTATTATGATCCCTAAGTTTTAGTGTATGATCTTAAAATGTTATTCTCAAGTTCCATATGATATTTTTCTTGTTATTCTTACACATTTACTTTATTTTCCATTTCTGAGCAGCTGAGCTCGCCACTTTGTTAGGTTTCCATTCCCTAGGTTATGAAGAATGGTTTTATGTAGAAGTAATAATGACATGGATCTTTATAGGAGATCTATAATATCATTCATCGAGAAATATGATTTTTCAAGTTTCCCAATACACTAAACTATTTTTGTCCTCGAGAATGTATTTTCGCAATGTGCTGAATATTCATATAAAATGATTTCATATCCATGTATGCTAATCCTGGGTTGCAATAGTATTTAAGGGTAATAATTGTATTAATATAATATTATAATATATATATATATTCTTTAATATAAATGTATTTATTAATTCTTACAAAACAATCACTAAATCTGAATAAAATAATTTAATGAATAAAACAGAAATCTTTCTCAAGAATTTTATATTGGTGTTATGAGTTTTCATATAAAAAATACATTGAAAACAATAAAAAAAATAATTTTAATGCAATTTATCTATAATTTATGAAAATATATTTATACATTTTTTACCTAGTGGTGAGAAATGATGATAAGATCATCTAAAGCTAAAAAGTGTTATTTTTCAGAAAAAATTGTTTTTATGAGCACACTGTGTTTTTATCATATGAAGCTATTAAAATAATTATCGATTAATTATGTTAATTTAATTAATGGAATATAGATTTTTCAAAATAGTTTAAGATTCATCTTATAATTTTTATTGTATAATGAATGGAATTAAATCCAGTTTTATGGTTAAAATTTTTGTTTTTTATAAATGATTTACACTGCATCTTGCATTTTTTTTTAAAAATTGATTTATTCCACTTTTACAAATTGAATTAAATAAAGTGGATTATATATTTAGAACAATAATATATATTTTTTAATGAGGTGAGATTTTTTTTAATATAATATGTTATAAAAAATTTGTGACAATTGTTAGCATTAAAATAGTTTTATTGGGGGAGGGTGGGGGAGGTTACACAAGACATAAGGGTAAAAGGGAGAAAATAACACATAAAAATGCCTAAAATTTATATTATTATGATATTATGACCTTATATTATGTTACCTTTTATTTATTTTCTACTTGTTTCAGTATTATCATGAAAGTGAATTTATATCATTGAAATCATTTTTTTATTCCATGTGGGTCCTTCCCCAAACTTATAAAAGGGATCATGATTTCCTAATTTATTTAAAAATAAATTTCTCAGTGTCTAGAGAAATCCTACCCAAAAATACTAGATTTATTAACTTCATTATCTTGATTATGGACTTCCTCTGAGGAAATCCTATGATGTCTTAAGGTGAAATTCAAAGGAGGTCTCCCAAACAAAAGGTAATCATGTTACCCGACCCATTCAACGTTTATTTATTCGTATACTTCCTAGAAATATATTTTATCCATAAAGAAATAATTAATCATGTTTAATAAATATAATGAGATTTCATAATGACTAATGGAAAACCATTTTCCACCTCCAACAATCAAAAGGAAAGTGTAAGCACTACTCGTGCATATGTGGGGACTACCTCCTCCATGTAGTGATGTGATTCATTTTTCATAAATACCTCACATTGATTTTTATAATGATATATTTAATAAAAGTATATAATATTTAGGATATTATTATTATTCGATAATTATTATTTATTATTTAAATTTGATTATATATTTTTGTTAGAAAATCGAAACATTATTTTTATTTATGTATGGATTATTCTCTCCCTGAATAGATTAATTAATTTTTCTGTCTATACATTTTCTGGTTTGTTTTAAATATGTATAAAATATATATATATATATATATATATATATATATATTTATGATATCTATATTATGATTAAAATTTTTTATATGATTAAAAATTGATCAAGATGTAAGGACCATAAGTTTCGAAATAGAACATACAAGAAAAATTGAGTAGTTAACACCTAAAATTATGATGATAATGGATTATTTATAATGAACATGTGAAAAGATGTTATAAGTAAAAGATTAATTATATTATATGTATGGATATGGTTCAATTATTTAACTATAATAAAATTAAATTTATTACGCATGAGTTAAAATTAACATTTGAAGAAAGTAATACTTGAACTAAGGGTGTCACGTCTCAATTTTTTTCAAGGATACATCTTCCATATTCACCAAATATTACATTAACATGGTGTATAAAATATCCCTTTGTTATTTTATGTCATTAATATCTTTTTATTCATTTATTTTAGTTTTAATTTATTTCATTCATGGGATTTATAATTTAAAACATATCAAAGCGGTAAGGGTTTTTAGTTATAATCTATCTTTTCACCAAGATTGTTTATGTGTAAATTTAAAATAATGAAATAATCTGGTAAATATATGTCAAAAATTATTTATTTTATTATCCTATGGTTATTTATTGAAATTATAAGTTTTAATTTAATTTTAACTTTTTATATGTAATCAAAAGTTTGAAATAATGTTTTTAAGGAAAACTGACATTGTTTCTCCCCTGAACCTTGAAAAAATTTCGAATATTTCCATATTTACATTAAAAAAATTTAGATGTTTTTTATAATATTGTTAAATGATTTATGAATGTCATATTTTCCCATAATTAAATATATATATATGTTTTTTAATAGAAATATTCATGTCATTTTCCGAACAAGGTACTTTTGACTAAGGATATGAATGAAATATTTTTTTAACATTTACCTAAAAAACACATTTAATGCAGTAAATAATATAATTTCCCTTCAAGATTATTTACATTTTCATATATTTTTGTTTAAATAAATGATTTTACAAATATTATATAGCTTTTTAGGTTTTATATACATGATTTCAAAATAAAATGGTAATTTTTTTCAAAAAAATATTCTAGTGATCGTTTAATGGTACTTTCATCTATAACAACATCCTTTGATAATTCATAGGATTTAAGGGGAATATGATATAATGATACAATATTTATTTTTTTCTATGAATATTTTATACATTATTAAGTTAGAATCTGGATGAAACATATTTTTTTACACGAGTTAATATATGGAGAAATGTTAAATGTTTTCATGATCATATGGCATATATATGAATATACTATTATTATATGATGGGTGGGTATGTATATCCATCCAATGTATCAAGTAAAATTTAATAGATCCATGGGTAAAATGGAGTTTTCCCTAGCCTAAAAGTAGGTAAATAAGTGGTTATAAAATTCCTAAATAGGGTACATGAATGTTTATCTGAGTCTTGAAAATGGGTACACAGGATGTTATCTCAATTCTAAATAGGGTACATAGTTTATTATCCCAATACATACCAATGATGAATGACCTGGTAAAATTACTTGAAATTTTTTTTACATTTCTATAATTATTCCACACATTATGCCACCCACTTATGACATTTTCGTAGGAAAAAATTATATTATCATGGCTCATTATCATTGATTCTCTGGTGATTCATGACCTATAAACTATCAAATATTAATTCCATGATTCGTTTTTCATATATGTGAACTTTTTGTACCATTTAAAAATTTTAATATCATGACCTCATACCCTTATTATTTTCTATTGATTTCTTATGATCATTGAACGATAGCTCCCATGTTTACCCATACTTTGAATATGAGATCTCCCTATCTCATGTTTCAATTTTGCCTAATATAAAAAGAAGTGTTTCAAGTTTTATATTTCAAATAAGTGAACTTTATGATAAGAACATTGTAGAATTTTTTGAAGATATATCATGAATTATGATGATTACATGTCTCGTATCAAAATTCACAAAACCATGACAGTCCCATGACAATTATTATTTAGAAATATATTTGATATTTATAAAAAACTGATGAAACATTTATGTATGTTATGTTTGGGTCACCCCACTACTTGATTTAGGATAAATTTCTTTTGATTTAAAAAAAAATTCCATGGTATATGTTTTTCCATTTCATATTAATTTTCTAAATAACATGATTTATGGATAATTATGATTGTTCCATGATATTTTTTAATACTAAATTTATCCACTATCCTTAATTTATCATATCACACATGATAACATGTTGATCAATTTTTCCTTACAATGTTTTTTATATCACACTTTTCTTATGATTATTTTCCCCAGGTTATGAAGATATTTATAACATATGGGAAGCATAGGAGGGAGTCTAGAGTATTAAAATAATGGAAAAATGTTTACATGTGTTGTAGAATAAATTACTTATGTATATTTTCCTCATATGTAGAAAACAAAAATGTTCCTTGAGTTTTGTGAGATTATTTTCAAATGGTGTATAATGGATAATTGATGTATGTTTAGCTTAGATCTTTCAATTTGGTATCAAAATATATTCATAGACATATGAATTTTTTTCACATGAACAAATTTGGGGGACTGGGGAGCCTCTGTTGGAATCGAAAGTGTCTTTATTTAATTTTATAGAATATATTAGTTATTTTTAGAGAATTGGATAAAATATATTTACTAAAAAACATCTGTATAAGAATATTATACAAGTCTATGTATAATATAAAATTAAATGGTTTAATAAAGTTGACATTTGGTGGTTCTCCATGATATATAAACCTATTTTAAAGACATGTAAATAGATGTGGCTATGAAATAGATGCATGTAACGATAATCACATAAAAAATGATATTTTAATTTCAACTCAATATTCAATTTGGTTTATGATGAGTGGTCCTCAGACTGGGAAGTTGGTGAGAAAATATTTAGGTATATAAATTTGTGAATTACATTTTCTTTATGAAACAATATATAGGATTTAAATATATTTGAATTTTATGATGAGGTAAGTGAGAGTACCTAATAGAAAGTGACTAGAGAAAATCAATGAAGTAGGGATATGATGGTCTAATTATATCATAGTTTAACCAGAAATGTCATAGTATAAAATGAAGGTGTCAATGGAGACGTCATGTTAGGATTGTGTTTTAATATTTTTATGATAATTTAATCTGATTTGATTTAAAATTATCATAACTTTTTCTATTATAGTATTTATTTTGAAATAGAATCATGAAAATGATATTATAAAAGCTATAACCCTAATAATTACTTATAAAGAGAATTTGAGATCAGTATTCTCCTAGACATTCAATGGATAGTGAGGCAGATACCTTATTATAAGACATATTTTGAGTTTATTATAGATCCCCAACGTTATTTTTTTAGTAAAAGATAATTAATATTTTTTTGATGTAATTTATTTAATGGGTGAGATTGTAACATCCCAATATTTAGGAATATTCTTTCCAAATTAATAACAGGTTCAACATATTACTCTACATATAACATAAAACTAAAACAATACATTAATTATTTATTTTAAATAAAATTATACAATAATAAAACCCCTAGTAATTAAAAATATTTTAATCAAATATCAATGTATATGAAATTTTGTTATGAAATATTAATTATATATTGATGAACTTTTAAATAAAAGTATTTTTTCATTATATATAATTAATTTTAATTTAAAAGAAAAACTTTTATATTTTAATATTAAAAAATAAAATTAATATTTCACTTCCTATTAAAAATTTATCTTAATGTAAAATTTTGATATTTTTTAAAAATAAATAATTTTTAGGCGAATAATAAAAATTATGTTTTTTTGAAGACTTCCACATTATACAAAAATAATTTTGGAAACTCTTTTTATAGAATATTGTGTTTATAATGAATAATAAACCATTTAATAAATTATTTTTTATATTTATAAAATAGATGATTAATTGTTTAGATACTTAATTAATATTTTAATTTTCTTCTGGAATAGAAAGATGGTGCGGGTTGCGAGACTCATTCTCTTTGAAAATGTCATATAGGTTTTTAATCCATGATGAATCTAGCCTCGCTTGACTACTTCAAGCATGTAGATGTTTTTTTGACCCCTTAAATAAGGAACATGGTGGATCTTGTTTGAGTTATAAAGAATATCCGTCTATGAAACTAATGATTAAAAACCAGGTTTCCTAAAAACTTTTGTTGAGAGTATCTTCTAAGAGATAGGATGTGTTGTAGGTAAGGGTTGTTGAAATATTATTCCCTGGCTCTTGGAGGGGTGAATCCACTTCTCATAGGCATATTTCAATGAATGGTGATCTTGAGATTATTGAATAAAACCCTCTAATTGTTTAACAAAAAATTAAATAGTGTAAGAACACAATTATCACTAGGCTTAGTTTATAAATGACCAAGTCTTTGAATCATTAAGAGCTATAGGAATTATTTCAGATGATCTGGGGTTTCAGTGAATGGAACATCATGAATCTTTGTATGACCATCTGTAAAATAATTTTTCATTAAAATGAAAAAAATTGAGTTCACAGAGTTGCAGATTCTGAAACCTTAATCATGGGATTCTGATGTTTTAGAACTACGATCCCTGGATTAAAAATTTTCAGGCCATTAATACAGTTTCACAATCTTGTGTTTATTTTAAAGTGTTTAACTTGGTATTCTGGTACCCGATCATCCACTATGATGTTTCATTGGACATTATAACCCCAACTAAACTAGATAAGGAGATATGAATGGTCATGTTTGGTCATTTTTCTTGCATTTTGAATGAATTTGATTTGTATTTTCCTCTTGTTGAGACTTTTCAAATTTCCAATGTCATAATGATTGAACTTGAGATTGAATTTGAGCTTGTTCTTTATTATTGTTCCAATTTCAAAACAACTGGAAATGTTAAGGATAATTTTCATAGAGGACTAATATGTTCTTATTGTAAAAGGAATGGACAGATTATTGAAAAGTGTATATTTAAACTTCCATATTCTTGTGATTCTTCTCCTTCAATTCCTATGTTTTAGAAGAAGGGTGCCACTGATGTTCTGAAGGAATTTGATCCACCATCACCCATTATGAGGACCTAATACATATAATTAGATATGGGTTAATGAATTGGGGTTCATCTTTAAATATTTATGGTGTGGCTTAAAAAACATATCTCTAGCCCATTTCAATGTAATTGTAGAGGGGTGTGATTCCTGGCCCTCCAGGTGATTTCACACTCTTCACTCAAACCATGCCTATTATATAACTTTACATCAAGGTGAGACCTATATCTCTCAATGGAATGATGATTGTAATGACAGTCATGCTAGTGATTCTAATTTGGATCATGTGATTTTACAAGAGGAAATATTCATATCCAAAGGGAATATAGAGAGTGGTTCGTTATAATATAAAGGGAATTCTTATTTTTTTGTGTTGAAAAAATTAATCTTGTTAATGGGATATTGATAACATGTGGAACCTTGGGTGAGTCTTCTGACTCTTAGACATGTGTGAAGGATAATTTCAATGTTATATTTACATTTGGAAATGTGGGGGAAATGAAGGCTTCCTATAGAAATTCAGTGTACACTCTCACTTATCAAGAGCCTATGTTGGCATCTTCACATACCCAAGGTTCTGAACTCATATCATTTATTGAGTCTTCCTTTGAATATAATATGTATGTTGTTTCATCTAAAACTAGTAATCTTAATTAAAAATTTTTCACAATGCAAGAGTCTATACATTATATATAATTTGATGATCTATATAGGGAGAAATGTGAGAGGAAATTCTCCCCTTTGATGATCTAGCAGGATGGCATAAAGAAATTTATGAAAGGGAATCCTTCAAATGAAGAAATTTCAGATGAAATGAACCATATTGAGGGTGATATACTTGTTTCTTTTACTATTATTATTTTGTTAGATGTTCAAAAAATTGTAAAAAACATTGCTGTGGTTGATGAACTAGTGGACACTGATGATCATGGGTGGAATACCCTGAGGTAGTGGAAGAGGGGATGTCACCGAAGGGTGTGATAAGGTTATTGTGGAAGGGGTGGTAGAAATTAAAGATGAATGAAATTATTCTATATTTTGTTTGGGTGTTTTGTATTTACACTTTTACCTTGAACATTCTATGTTTACCTATTGTTATCATTTTATAATAAATTTTTGAGGCCATAGAGTTTCTCTATTTTCTACACTCTTCTGGTAAATTAAATTATACACTAAAAACCATTTCTATTCCATCATATCAAAAATATGTTTTTATCACCATTATAAATAAAACTTATAAAAATTGACTTCATATTTTAGATCAATATTATAATATTTTTTAATAAGGATAATTTTATTTTTGTTCATAAATGTATTATTACTAAGATTAAATAGAATGACCATGATAATCTGGAAACTGTTGTTTTCATAAAAAATTATATTGTGAAATTTTCTAATAATAAGATAAATTAACCAATTATAAATACATAATTTAATATAATTTTTAAGGATACACATAACTATATAATCACTAATTCAATTAGGTATAAATTCTAAATAATATAATGAAAACTTAACGGTAAAAATAGTATTTACTAAAAATAGTTATTATTTATATTAAATATTTTTATTTAAAATTTAATATTACATTATTTATAAATTGAATCGAATTAAATATATTTTATAATAGGGTTAGTCATACAAAAATTTGTAAATATTGTTTATTTTATATTTTTATTAAAACATATATTACCAAATTAAAAAAAAGTTATGAACGTAAAAATAGAAATTGTATAACATAAATATCATGTAGTAAATCGACTGAAAAAAGTTTTAAAAATGTGGTAAATTTAGTTATGGATGTTTAATAGACATATTCCCACCCAAAAATCAATTACTTATCATATTTTGAACCTTTTTCCCTGGAATAATGTCATTCAATTATTGAAAAATAATGAGTGGTTCCAAAAAAACCTTATTCATCACTTATAAAAGAAGAAAACTTCCCTACCCTCATGACAAAATTATTGCATAAATTTTATACCTAAAATTATTCAATTTTTTCATCCTAGAATAAATCCCATGTTTAAAATCCTCTGTATTTATTTAATTACCTTAATATATAAATTTCCAATTAGACTTTAATTAAAATGCATGAGGTCCCAAAGAGAATATTACTTTGTCCTTTTCATTTTCTTCTTAATCATTATCATAAAAATATACTCTACCCATATTAATATAATTACCTTAGTGTCAATATTATATTGAAGAGTAATTATTTCAATGGAAGAACCATTATCTATTTACAATCAATGACTTATAAAAACAAAAGAATGCTTAGCATGTGCTGTGCAGACTATATCCTCTATGAAATAATGTTTTCTCATTTTTCATCATGATTTTAATTATTTATCAAAACATATTAAAAATAATATTATTTAAAACCTATATATATATATATTATTGTTATTATTCGTTAAATAATATTATTATACCAAATTAATACACTTTCGTAACAATAATCATCTATTAATTATAGAATGTCAATGTTTAGGTCAGTCTAACCACATACTTGAAAAATTATATAATATTATATCATGGCTGTAAATGAGACATAAAATAATATTATTATATTTGAATCAGAAAAAAATTACTAGTTTATGGTTTTAGAGTGGTTATATTACCTATTTGAATTATTATTAAAATATCATCTTTAATAACTAAACTTACAAAAAGTTGTCAAAACTAATTCAATATTCACTCTACATAACAAAATAACTAATTGAATTATATAATATATTTAAATATAATTTTATTTTTTTTAGTTCCAATAATTTTTTATGAATTATGAAATTTGGGTGAATAAAGAAGAACAACATGACTATTACGAGACAAGTTCGAAACTATCATGATAAGTCACACTCACCATTGAAGATAGATAATAAATAACAAATATTCAATTAGATAATAATTATAATTTATATTTATAAAAGTTTATATATATAAATAATTATCTAAAATAGGTTATTAAACTTACCATTTCTGTTATATATGATATTGGAGAGATTTAGTGGAAGTTAGGAATTATGGTAAGGGTTTTTTTTTCTAAAAAAATCATCATTTGAGAAATAATTCATATTATACACCATGTTTAATTTGGATTGGGGTATCTACCATCCCATTAATATTTTGAATCACAACCCTATTATTTTTAAGGTCATTTACTATTTCATTTTAAATATTATCCTTGAAGTTGTTTTTATTCAAATTTTTTCTAATTTCATATATATTTAAAGTGACTTGTCAACTGGTTTTTGGTATAAATCCTCTTGAAGTAATAGTCCACATTCTCTATTATTTGAGAATTTGTATATTCAACACTCTTGGAGTAGATCCAGACCATATCATGAATAAGGTCATTATTTTTCATAAGCTTTGCAAGTGACTTTTAGACTGTTCCACCCAAAAGAAATTTCAACTCTAAACTAATCATAGTCCTCACTACCTCAACATCTAGTGAGTGGGATATAAGAGATGTTGAGCTAGATTTACGTTATATAATATCTCTAACATCCTATCTCAACTGGGAAAAATCAAGAACCAAAATGTGAGAAATAATATCTTCAAGTCCTTTCATGATTCTATATATGTTTATCCTATAATTATAGGTCGAACTATTGGAAGTAGAAACCATTGTAGGCAGCTCATTTCTTAGATTATGATTATCAGTCACAATATCTAAATTGAGTGCAATCAGTTAGTGCTCCAATTGGGAAATAACAGTGATAGAGAGATGATATTAACCACTCTCACTCAATCTTAACTTAGAAAAAGGAAAGTAAAAATTCATAATGGTTGAGAGAAGTTATTCCTTGAAACATTCAAAATCATCCCTAGTGATATAGTCACCTAGAATTTAAACTACTGAAGGTACAAGAGCAAAAACAGATGCACCTAAAAGAAATGTTTCAGACTATACAGGCTCCTCAACTGGTCTTGTTGAAACTACCCTATCAGCTTCATCATTAGAGTTAGAATACTCTCTGATAGGAACAACATAGCCAAAATGCCTTTTCCATTCATAATACATAGAGTCTTCCAAATGGGTGTGTATGTTAACTACCACTCTTCTAGTTTGATGCTCCTACTCAACATGATATCTTCTATCATGAATATCCCCCTCAACTGGATCTCCTCTTACTTTCTTATCAACCTCAACTTGAGGTCTTATTCTAGAATAAACCAATAGAGGCATTGAGATTATTTGATATTTCACTTCTCATTGAACATAAAACCCTACATCTTATACTTTATCAACTACTTAATAACCATGAGAGTCAATAATGGGTTCTCGATTTGCAATACTATCTAGCTCTATATTGGCATCTTGATCATCACTAGGATGATCCAAATCATTATAACTCACCCTTATTTCATCCACTCCATTATTTTCATATTCAGATGTATGTCTTTCAATTCCACTTCATTAAAAGTTTTTATCATCTTTATATTCCTCACTTGAAGAACTACTACCAATATTCTCTTCTTCTTATTTATCTTCTTCTCCTTCTCCTCCAGATTCATCTTTAGAACCACTGGATCTACTCTCATACTCAACACTACCAGATTCTTCTGTTTCATTATCACCACGTAAAATTAGTTCTTTTTTAGGAAGAGCATGAGGTGTAATGACTGGTCAAAACATCATTATCCTTGGTCTCTTAGTAATGTATGGGTCACTCCTATCATCTATACGCGACCCTTCTTCTCTCCCAGGTCCACCTTCCTCTTCTTATACCCATCATCAGAATATTCAGCTTCTTAATCTGGTCGTTGGCAAGGATTATCTAAATCTACTGGCCTAGATAGAAGATCAACATGAATAATTTTTTAATAAATTTTATCTTAATCTCCAAACCATTCTCGCTTTTATGTATTCTAATAAATTATCATTCCTTTAAAACATTCCTTATTCAATTATATTCCACTACAACTAGATACAGTCTCCTCATCTTTAATAACACATATTTTCTCCTTTATCATGGAATACATAATCATTTTATAGAATAAATAATTTGTTTTACAGTAGGTATTTACCATCTCATTGATGTGAACAATCAGGTATTTTCCAAAATTCATCTAGCTCTATTTTTTCAGAAAATATAACAAGTATACATCTTGATACTTCAAAGAGGAAAATTTCCCTTTCATGGGACAAAGATGGTTCTGAATGATCTTCAACAACAATATTTTCTCACTATCTAACTCTTTAGATATTGGTATTCTGTTCACTTCAATTCTTATCATCCCCTTTAACACTATCTCAAATAACAAGATGTCACTCTAAGGTGGAATACTTCTCTAATAGTGGTCCAATATTCCTTAAAGCAAATTTCAATGTTGGTTTCATTTCGGAAAATGAATTTTCAATAAAAATGGGTTTTCATGAAGGGATTTTTCTATCTAATATGATTCTTATGAAATTTTTTTCTTTAGGATCACTACTATATGATTACCATTTGAAATCAGTTCCCTATGATATCTTCTCTTAGTTTCTTCATATATAACCCCTAATCCCATAACCCTTTCATGTTTTTATTGGGAAACATGGGTAACTATTCTCTGATAATGATTTGAAGCAATGTAAAACATCCTACTTTGATGGGTTTTGGTTTCTAGGATACCTATAAGTAATTCCATACCCCACAAAGTGAAATTCATTTTTGTAGGTCTGGTTTACCCCACAAATGAATTTTTATTTAAGGAAGACCAGGAAAAGACAACTGACCCCACAAATGAATTTTCATTGGGGGGTGGGATACCTCACCATGGAAATAAGTTTTCATTTTTGGGGATCCAAAGAAAAAACCCTATCTAGAAAATGAAAATTTATTTTTTGGGGGCTTGTAGAAGAAACATTTCCCTAGAAATGAAACATTCATTTGCAGAGTTGCTATTCAGGATCATTATCCAATGCTCGGACTAGCATATACAACATGATATATAGAGGACTAGGTTACACTAATGTTATAGATATTTAACCATTTTTATCTTTATGGAATGGATAGGTTGATTTTATTCTAGATTCATAAAATCGATACGATATTCCCTTGGAAAATTTTTCGGACCCAACCACATTCGGCTTTTTAGAATGATGTCTGATCAGTATGAAGGGGAGTCCCTTCCAATAAAGAAATCAATTTGGTTGGACGTTTTTTGGTGTGCATATAGACTCGACGGAGGGACCAATACTATAAAATGTGTTATACTAAAATAATTTTTCATGTATTGTTATAGGATCTTTATTGTATTATTGGATATTTCTCACATAACACCCTTCTTCATATAGAATTTTTAGGTTTCAGACATTAGTTCCTTCATTTCATACAATCTCATCCATAAAATATTATTTCCTACAAACTATTTATTTTATATTATGGTTGAATTTTTCCTGGTAGTAAAAAAGTATTTCACATAGAATCTTAATGGCTCAATGTCTTTTATAACAACTTAAATTTTTCATGGACCTCATGTCTTTCTATTTGGTTCAATAAAACATTTCATTGCAGATTAGCAGACTACTCATTTTTATATGTTTTACAAAATTTATATTAAAAAATTTTTATTATGATTTTGTGTAAGATGTATCCTTATCAAGAATCTTCCACTACTATTTCTTCGATTGATGAAAAATTGAATATTACGGATGAAATCGTTGATGATAACACAACATTTGACATCATCCCACATCATCTACTTTTAGGGGGACTTTTGTGGGATGGAATTCAGGGATATCCATTATTAGATAAGTTTCATATGTGTGGATTAATGTTTCCATTAGATTTCCCTTTCCTAACACCATGTTGGAAAATCAATTGTTCTCTTAGAAAAATAGGTAAAAAAACACACCCAGGTAAAATATCTCACCAAATTGGTCTTTTATCTAGGAGAAGTACTCTGGGGGGTTTTTTTTGAATTACAACCATTTTTTGTTGAAGGAGATATAATGAGAAATCGAATAATATTTCCATTTATAAAATTACGTTGTAAGAAAATCCATAATTTATGAGATACTTGGACAGTTTTCAAAAGGGAATATTCACTCTAAAGGGTCCTTTAATCTATAATGGGGTTGATTTTTTTGGTTCTCTAGAGATGAGAAGAATTAACGAATAAATTGAAGGTAGTAGGAATATATGAGGTTGTATAAGTATCACATACGATCTCCCATTGAATCCAATCCATTATTCCTCAACTACAAAGTCGGTGGATCCTAGATACCAAAAAAATCCTATTATTGCATGGGGTAGTCATTATCAGCCTTTGGGTTGTTTAGATACTTTCAATGTCACCAATTATGGGGGACATGTATGATGAATTACATCCCAATTATTTAGTGTAGAATGATCTCAAGATAGCCCCATCCATTAAGAGGTTATTTCTCAACACAACAGAGAATTTTTAGGAATTTTAGACAAACCCCAAGCTAGATGACCCACTTTCTGATTTTATTCATGTAATTTCCATGCCAAATGGTCATGAGCCTCGTGAATGAAGCCTAAAGATGGTACCTTCTCATAGATCCCCGAGACACGCCATTTATTATTGGTCCATGATCAAGGAAGGTCCCTTTAATTAGATAGGATAGAATGTTCCCCCCATTATTGACCAATTGGTTTAACATGCATCTTCCCTGGTATTGTTTTTGAGTGTCTAGTTTTCCCCGGTGAAAGAATTTATTACCAAAGTATGAGTCAAAAATTCATAATGGTGGCACAACTATCCATTAGGTCGCGCATTAATCATGTGGTCCCCATATTGGAAAAGATATATCACTTTATGGGTTTTATAATAAGGGGGGTCACTCTACTAGCTCATTGTCCCATTTCAATTCCTTAGGTCTAGATAACCACCCATGAAGAAGGTTCCATGTTCATCAATGACCAAAATATCCCATATGCGCTATTCCATTATTTAATAAAATGTATAATTGGGGTGAACTCAGTGTACATGGGAGCACATGATGTAATGGAATAGATCAATAACATTAGTTTTTTATACTCCCTTTATTCCTCTCCCACTCGTAACCTAGATAATAATTCATCCAATGATGAAACCAGATGGTGGTACCTCATTTACTAGAGAGAGAGAGTTCTAGTTTCAAGAATTAGTGGAAAGTATATCTTAGAATTGTATTAGCCCCTTTTGAACGGTCCTAAATTCCACAGTATTACATAGAGGTTCCCCCATACATAAATAGTGAATTAAAAGAGAATAATTTTATTATTACATAGATAATATGCCTGATGTTTACTTGGAAATATGAATGTAGTCAGATAGAGCATCTACCTTTTGATATTCAGGCTACACTTTCCATATATTACGTCAAATCATGGACTCGATCATACCAAAATGTTCCTAAAAAAACCCAATCCATGATATTATTGGAAAAACATGCCTGGGTCCAAGACAGGTTAAAAGAAGATGTCATTGGTATATATGCTAGAAAAGGGGATTAGAAAAAGGAAACCCATCCTTTTTAAAATGTAGAAGATGAAGATTATGTTTGGGGGTCTAGGCCCTCACAATACTAGTTACACCTCATGTCACAATATATCAAGCCATCATCCCAAGTATTTATTCCCACATAGGCTTCATATCCCATATCTTATAGGGAGAAAGACACATAGATTAATTTCACACCAATAAGTGAGATTTTTAATTTTCTACCTGAGAAGAAAATAAATATGACTTGGTATGGAGGCCTATCTATGCCTAAAAGAATTTATTACATGAAGTATCTGAATTTAGTAAAAGCTTAAACCTTGGACATTGAACACATTATTCATTCACTTTGATGTTAAATCACATTGTTAGATCAGGTAATTGAATTATTGTGACCTGTAGGAAGAGAGAGAAAATATAAAAGCAGTGGCTCAAGGGGGGATGATGATGTAGATTTTCTTGTTCCCTATGGACATGGTGAATTGTATTTATCATCAACATTGAGACCTAATTAGTGACCCACTCCTAGGGATGTTTTATCATAGATTCCAATGAAATAAGTGTGGGGAATTATTCCTATAAAACCTATGAGGTTGGCCTCATCTGCAATATCGATCACTATCCGAGTGACTTTTTTGAATCTTGGAGAGAATATCAATCTTGGGGAAGGATTGATTCTATAGAGGAAATATAGGGTGTGGTCCATGTGGAGGAAACTTAAATTCCTTGACATGGGATGATCATATCTTGTGATCATATTCATTTTCAAGAAAATACTGAAGAATTTAGTGTATATATTTAATATATGGAGGCCTCCATCAATTAATTCATATGAAAGATTCATTGGTTTGATCACCTGCGAGATATGGTGTTGATAATGGTGGAAGTAGTCTATATTTTTTTAGAGGTAATATAAGCCCTTGAATCAACTCTATTTTTTATCCCACTTCAAAATTTAATCATTTCCATCTTTTTATGTATTCCATTTTTTAGTAGGCTAAGGTTGAAACATTGCCCATCCTATTTATGGAATAGTGGGAGGGAGGAGCTATCGTTGGAATAAACGTTCATGTGGGTGAACAGGGTGTCAAAGACAACTCTCCTCGTCTGGACAAGTTATGAAGGCTATGATTATAGATCCTTCAGGAGTATTCCCACCACCTCCTCCACCAAAAATGTCACCTGATATATTATCCTCATGGGATACCAGACGATCTAGTCATGAAAAACATATTTCCAACTAACGTATTATTTGGGGAAATGAATAAGAATTGTATCCTTCTTACTTGAATTACATATTAATTTTCAATTTGTGATAATGAGTACACATATATAGGGGGTTTAAATAGGTCTACAAGACATGAGGTTCCAATAGTCTGAGATCTTGTCTCCTATTTTCCTATAGATCTGAATATTCTAGGAATTACAGTTCCAAGGATATCTAATATTAATAATGGTTTGGGACTAACATGTGTCATTTATAGAGTGTAGGGTGAGGTAGTTAATTCTCTATCTTTGGGGCCAACTGAAATACTTCCCTTGGATAACTCAATATTTGGGGGAGTAGTGATGTTGGTCCAAGAATTTTTGAGTTAAATAATAATCAAAATTTGATTATGGTCATTCCTATGATCAAAATATCATTGATTGGCCATTTGGAGGTTACTGAACCCGTTAAACAAGAACCCCTTACACATGCCTCCCTGATAGAGTTTTCTTCTAAGGATATTCTATAAGGGGGAGAGGCGGTTCTTGAAATACCTTCCACCAGGATGATGTGGAATGAGGAAGTTGGTTCCTCGGTAATTTAATGAAAATATCTCAATTTCATTACCATATCATATTTCTCTGTACTAGGTATTTATTGCTGGATACCTATTTTATAAGCATTGGTATGGGTATGTCGCGTCCTAGATACTTAAAATTTCCTATAAACTGAGGTTCCCTTGACCTCAATTATTTTAGAGCCTTCCCATGGTGACATGGTATCAAAATAAATTCTTCTATATATAAGTTATTCAGAAGAGCACTGGTAGACCCTTGTTAATTTATTCATTGACAGATAGATAGTGTGAAAGAATATATGTAAGTTTTTTTCTCAAACCCCAATCTTAAATATTCCATATAAATTTCCCATGTTGCACCACATATTTTTTGTGCATGGTTTGGGGGGAGTTACATAATTTTCCATACATACAAAGGTGAAAGGGGTGGTTTATATATGATGGAGGGAATGTTTTCAACATTTAAAATCACCACCGCAGAGTCTAAAACCCAATTTTATAACACCAAAAATATTCTACTTAGTGAGGCCTCTGAATAAGCTGGAGTAACAAAACAACACAAAATCCATATTATAGAATAGTAGAACATAGTGGAATGGATCCATTAAAAAATTTATCATCTACATAAAGAGTTGTATCATGTTTGATTAATATCTAATAAATTGAAGCATCTGGTGAAATAGTTATAGAAGTTTGGTCTTGATGTAATTCAGAGGGCCTACTCTCTATGAGATAATGCAAAAACAATGGCTAATTTTTTTTGAATCTAAGTCAAGCAGTAGATGATTATAATCATGTAATGACTCAACTAATTGAATCTATCAAAGAATCCTTACAAGTGAAAAGGATCATTTTTATAGAGATAATCCGAGTTTTTATGCTCCTATATCTTCTTGACATATGAAATGAAAAGGTATTTTTTTAATAATATATCACTTTGTTTCATCTTTCCCTTGAAATTTCAATAGTAATAATGAAGATGGATTACTTTTCGGGATTTCCATGTATTATTATAATTAATGTTAAATAATGGGAAAAGTTAACTTCTATTAAATTTTTGTTAGTTCATATGAACTCAAGAGCTGAGATTTGATATTTTTATTAGGTTTCCCTTATTGGGTTTTCAACATTATGAGTGTCACATCTATTTTCATTGGAATATTAAGGTCTTTTTGGACTGACCAATGTCACTTTCCTTTCCACATGAATAGTTTTGAACAATACTTTTGTGATTATTAATTTGAAACTAGGCTTTTGATTCATGAATATAAAACTACATACATATATTTTACTGATGTCTAGAAATGAGAAAACTTTATACATACCCTAGGCCAATAAACTAGTGAACATGATTCAGAATCATCTACGTAGATTGTACTTCTACATTGAAAATAGGGTGTTAATATTCTAAGGTGTAGATAGTTTGTGTGCAAAAGTCTTCTACATGGGATGATCTATTATGTGTGGGAAAGAAATAGGACACAATAAAGGGTAAACTTGATAATTTTTGAGTCGTGTGCTGTGGAATCCTACCTCTCATTTTATAGTGGTGTTTTTGGGGTAAGGTTTTGTGATTTTTTAATAGGAAATAAAACTCAACTATGTAAATAAAGGTGACTCTCTATGTCATATAAGATCACATGAGTCATTCTTGGAATGGGAATGAAATGGTAATTTGGGAAATCATTTATGTCTATACAAGAGTGCATGAAATGGAACGTGTGGTGACCTTGTCAACCCAATATTATTTTATGGTTGGACTAGATTGAATTTAATGAAAACTAATTGTTGGAAATAGTTTCCATGACCAATGAGACCTTGATAATAGATGGGAACCTTATTGAAATATAATTATTATATAGGGTAATATAATTTTTATAACTCATCCTATTATGGGATTGGAATAATGTGAGTCTCACTACAACATTATTAGCCATCGACAACAGTTTTTTAACTTTAGTTTAATAAACCACCAAAAACAATTTATGAATAAATTAGTGGAAGTTATAAATAAACCACCAAAAATTGTGGTTTTTTATAGATTCAACACTTCTCCCTCCAACTACCCTGAAAACCCAAAGACCCATGAGCCCTGCGACTCCCGCGACCCCCTAAAACCCTTGGACCCTGATGACCCTGATGACCTGCACGACCCCGAAGACCCCCTGAATCCCTCACCATGCCTCTCTACCCTTCACTACACCTTGGCTCCCTTCGCGACCCTGATGAACAACCTAATCCCTCAACATGTCTCGCTACCCCTCCTCATGCCTCACTGCCTGTGGCTGCCTCTCACCGCACCTCACGGCCCATCACCGCTGATATTTTCTGAATTATTTTAAAAAAAATTACATATGATGTAACATAATTTCATATGTTTAAAACTTTTTAGATTTTTTTCTCTAATGGCATGTTCAATGAAATAATATGTTCTAATTGGGTGTGAAATGATGTTTATTATGAACCTAAAATATTATTGATATAGATAAAAAAAATTCTATACTTATATAACATGCATTCAAAATCATATTATATGATATGATCCAGTTATGGTTCCCATCAGAAGGAATAATATGTTAATGCTATTAGTCTATATATCTATGTTATATTCCATCTCATGTATTTTATATGGATTTATACATAGATAAATCATTAAAAAATTTAGTTATATATTGTTTTTATCGCAATGGTTAGTGTTAGTTTTGCACATGGTTGGTAAATTATGTATACCAACCATATTAAAATGGGTGTTTAATACAGTTCTTATCACCTAGTTGATGCATGATTTGGTGAACTATGAATCCAAACCATGAAACCCTTAAAATTATAATATTACTATTTTCCATTATGCTTTTATAATACCATACCCCTCACTTTCCTCCCCTTCTTGACCAGTATCCCCTCATTCTTATCCTTCCCCTCCTCCCTATCTTCCATGATGAAATCTTACTCACCCTTATTAGAATCTAATTTCATCTGAGGTGTCTCTGATCCTAAGGTAAATCTACCACTCCACCTCCTTACCTTATTCACTTATGTCACTCTTAAGTGAGCTATTTCCATTTATGTCAAATATTCCCAATTTGAAAGCATTTTTAGTACTTTTCTTCATATTTTATCTTGAACCAAAGGTCGATATTTGATGACTGGAAGCCTATGAGGCAAAGGTTGGTGGTCCTTAAAATTTAACCATACTTTGATGTTTTTTTAGTGAAGCATTTTTGGTTATATCGGAAAATCCATGTATCGACCAAGATAATATTTAATGTTTTAATTGTCATTTTTATTTGTTAATATCCACTTTCACATACGATGAACCATAAAAAATGAAATTCGAAAGTCAATGTAGTAATGATGAATTGAACCTGGAATAGGCCAATAAAATGGTTAGCCATGTTTTATAAAATTTAAGTGGATAATATTAAAGGGATAACTCTAGTTGAAACTTTGAAATTGGTTTGGATTGGTCTTTTTATATAACTCAGTATGTTTATGGGGTTTAAAAATAAATTGTGATATAAACAAAGGGTTTTGAAATGGAATTTCACAATCATCGATGTTGTAAATGGAATTAAAACCATTATAAATATTAATGAAATTATGGGAGATTCTAAGTAGAATCCTTAGATTGGGATGTGAAACCTTGTGTTGGGAATAGTAAATTGATATGTTTTAAACTATACTATTATGAGTTATTATTTACATGGTATTATGAAATTAAATTGTGAGATGATGATTTTATGTTGACATGGAAAATTGGTAAGCCTTGGGTTATGGAGTTGGAGATAGATGTTATGATATGAACTGATAGATTATCATGTTAGATGAAATTTTAATGTGAATTAGTAAATGTAAAAAATGTGAAATAGGATTAATATTTTAAAAGGTTGTAAAAGGGGTTGATTGGAATTTCTATTATGAAATGATACTGGTATATGGATTGTTTTGGAAAATTCTCATCAGGTATTCTTGATTCTAAATAAGAAAACACCCTCCTAAGAAGTGTTGAGTTATTACAAGAAAATAACCTCATTGATGGTATTGAGTTACTATAAGTAGACACCCTCATAGGTTATGTTGAGTTATGAAACAAAAATTCCCTAAGAGGTAGTGTTTAGTTACTATTTGAAAATTACCTCATAGGTGATCTTGAGATACTAAAGAAAATACCCATATGGGTGGATATGATACCATGGTTGACATAATCCTTGTGATGTGCTCATATAAACCCCAATATTGGATTAATCTACTATGGTCTAATTGGGTCACAAGCTTAAGGATCGATTGTGGTAGATACGAGACTTCAGTGTCATTGTAGTGCCCGAGAATTAGTGTTTATATGCGACCTTTTAATTAAATTATTAATTTTTTTATTAGTACTACTTAAACAAGTACATTATTATAGTATGATTATATTTAGGGATATCATTGGTGGTGGCCTATTTAATTATAGTCACACCTTTCTCAGGATAACATGGAACCTCATACCCAAGTTGATGCTACTTAATTGTAGGCTTGATTTTGGGCGAGGCTCAATGCTTGATGATTAGATTACTAAGGAAAATCCTGTGAGTTTGGGACTAGGATTATACTTGGAACCATCATCAAGGTTTTTACTAGTGTTTTTTTTGGAATTTTGGTTTTTTATGTGTACGATCTTATACTAATGTATTAATTTCCTTACATATAGTATATACGTCATTTGTTATATCATGATTCTTTTTATTATCTCTCTATTATTTTATAGATCTTTGTAATTTTCATTTTTTTGGTTTTCTATTGTATGGGTTTATTATTTAAAATATTTATTTATATAGGAAAACATTTTTTAACATTTTTATATATTTTTTCCACTAGTATATATGAATCTATTTCCTTATTTAGTAATAGTTATGTTATTTAATTTTTTTTGATATTGTTTAGGCACATTGTGATATACATGGATAAAAGAAAGATCACATTACCAAGGAACACACCTCAGTATGATAATGGTTTGGAAATGTTTTTGTATTTTTCAATTTTCAATCGATGCATTGACGGGAGAATAATATGTCCATGTACTAAATGTAAATTTTGAAGATGGTTGAAGAAATACGATGTTTATGAACATTTAATATTGAAGAAATTCCCTGCTCAATATTTTTATTGGATTCGACATGGAGAATCGAACGTTACAAAAATGTTGAGCATTGATGTCAATCAACAAGATGAGCTCCCAACTTCATCGACAGTGCAAAATGAAATGTGAAACCTTATAAATGAAGAATTCGGCATTGTAAGACCCCACCATCAACATCAAAAAATTTCAAGACAACCAAATGAGGGTTCTATTAAAAGTAACGTGATAAGTGATTTTTCTGAGACTATAGGAAAAAAATATAAATATTATAACATTCATTGGATCCTCCTCATAATTATATAGAGATTAATGTAGGAGAAAACTTTACTGAGGAAAATACGTTTCATGGTTTAGTTGACGATCGAAATCTATATTAGTATAGTGGATGTTTGAAATAATTAAAACATTATTTTATAGTGAAGTCATACCATATCAGATGTCTATGTGAAATTACAAATAAGAAGAATTTCCATGATATTGGAATTGTTTCATGATGAATTTTCTGTAGAAAATATCCCTGAGTCTTTTTATGTTATGAAAAAATTTGTTAATAGGCTTGGTCTGAATTATACAAAAATACATGCGTGTCCCAATGATTGGACGCCTTTTGGCGAGTGGATACAAGTAGAAAATATTGAAAAAAATGTTCTTCCTATTGATGAAATTAAATCGGTGATATTGGATATATGAATCAAAATAATACCATAAAAATGAAAAAGGAATACACCAGCCAAGGTTTTGCATCACCTTTATTTAAATCCTCGATTGCAAAAATTATCCATTTTATCGAAAACCATCGAACACATGAAGTGGAATTATGTAGATAATAAAAGTGATGGGTTAATGTGTTATACATTAGATTCAAAATTTTAGAAGGCATTGGATTCATTAAATCCTGATTTCATAGTTGATCATAGGAATGTTCGATTAGGATTGGCTGCTGATGGAGTCAACACACTTGGGACTTTGAGTACAAGTTATAGAATATGGCCAGTTGTTTTGATCCCTTCCAATCTGACTCTGTAGATATGTATGATACAAACATATTTTATCATTTCGATGATTATTCCTAGGAAAAAATTCCTGTAAATGATATTGATGATTACTTTCAACCTTTAATTGAATAATTACAGGAGTTATGGAGCAACGGTGTGGGGACATATGATGATTCTTCTAAAACAATGTTAAAAATGCATGCTGATTTAATGTGGACCATTAGTGACTTCCCTGGACTTTGGAATTTATTTGTTTGGAACACTTACATGGGATTAAATTTTCCTATTTTTCACTTTTAGTTGATCCGAAATGGATATCACATAGAAGAAAATTGTGCTTCTCGTTCCATTTATTATTTCTCAATGCATCTCATAGATTTCATCTGAACAAATAAAAATTTAATAGTTTCATTGATTATAGACCACTTCTAAAGTAGTTAACTAGTTATGAAATATAAGAACAACATGAAAATGTTGCAATAGAATTTCTGAAGGTTCACCATTTTAATGATAATGGGAAACAAGTTCTAAGCGCATCATCAAGTGAAATCAGAATGCAAAAATGAAAGAAAAAAAGTACCCTCTTCAAACAACTGTATTGAGAATTTAATTTGTTGCAAAATAATCATAATATGATTCTTATTGAGAAGAATTTATGTAAAACGTAGATCAACACATTTTTTAATGACCATATAATGTTAAAGGATCATCTTAATGCTTGGAAAGACTTATATGTAATGAATATAAAACATGATCTATGGCTATATGAGAATGAAAAGTATGCTCCGAAAATATTGGTAATTAAAAATAGGGACAAATAAAAATTCCATCGAATTTTAAAGCATGTGAAGGTATATGATGGGTATTCAAGTTACATCTAAATTTTTGTTGACTTAAAAAATCCAAGGTTACATTGATTGAAAATGCATGATTCACATATTTTTTAAGTAGTTACTACCATTGGCATTATGTATATTATTACCTAAAAAAGTTACAACTATTGTACTCCAATTCTGCACATTTTCCATAAAACTATGTGGTAAATATCTAAATCCATTTGATCTTGACATCCTTTAGGAGATGTTTTTATTGACACTTATTTCAATGGATATGACCTTCCCCCGTTATTTTTTACTTGCATGATGCATTTAAATATGCATTTGGTTGTGGAGGAAAAATTATGAGGCCCCGTATATTATCGATGGATGTATCCAATTGAGAGGTACATTTTCAAAATGTTTTTGAATGAAGTAAACAATTCACGGAACTTAATTAATATAATAATTTTTTTTATTATTTTATTTCATATATATCTTGGGAATTTCAAATCATACATGAGAAATAAATGTAAACCATAATGCTCTATTGATAAAGGTAATTTGAAAAAGGAGTGTGTTGGATTTTGTTCTAGATACATGGATGATATTGAGATAATATTTAATCAAGTTGGACGTGTTGATAAAACATCAACTCAATCTCAAATACATGTGAAATTAAAAATATTTCCTTCTATTGGCCGATCAGTGGGGAAGGATATCAAATGTTACACTGACATAAATATAATTATTATAGGCATATAGATATGTACTGCTGAATCATGAATCTGCCAATTTATTTATTAAAGATATTAGGATACAAACAAAGATCTGAATGAGGGGTCAAATACAAAATGAGAAATATATAACATAATCTTTTAATAAAAAGCATGTATAATGGTTTCCATGTTGTATAAGTTTGTAATTATTTCAATAATTATGGATATTAGGTTGAAAAATATATTTTTTAAATCTAATAATGTATATTTTTTAAGAACATGAATAATGATACTCGATTAGAGCTATCATAATATTTGATGTTTCCTGATTGAGGTCCTCTAAATCAAGATATAATGTTTAACCCATAAAATGTGAATGGTTTTAGATTTCGTACTTTAGATCAAGAATATGTTTGAAAACATTTAATAGTGGTATATTTACATTTTCTGAAGATGGATACTATGGAAATATGACTAATATTATTGAATGAAACTAGAACATACATTTTTAAGTGGTTTTATTCAAATGAAATTGGGTCAATATTATCATAGGTGTTAAAAGAGAATCCTTACAATTTACTTATGTGAACTTATTTCATTTGATTGATGTCGGTGTTCTTAAAGTGCATGATCTGTATATCGTGTCCTCGCAATAGAAAATGGTATATTATGTGAATGATGTTGTTGAAGAATGGTGGAGTTTAGTTTCTCATGTAAAACTAAGTGATTTTTTTTATAAGGGCGATGAAGTGGAAGATTTGACCTCTAAAATTGAATATCATCAACTGCAAGATACTTACTTATTTTTCCATCATAATATATAAAATATTATTCTAGCAAGGATGGATGATTTAATGGAGCATGAAACCAACACGATTGAAGGGTGAAATGTTTGTATGTATAATTATTCATTCATTTACCAACCACTTATTTCATTTATGCAGTAATTCATTATCATTGTTATGTATATTTTGTTAAATAGTACTATGCATCTATTATCATATTTAATTGTTTTTTCTATATTATTTTTTTGAAATATATATTATGAACATAATTTTTTTGGATTAAATGATAGGGATTCCAAGAAAGATGCACTATATTTTTTCATCAACTAGTACGACAGATGAAAATCCATCTACATCCCTCCCAACAGCATCTATGCCACTATCATCTTTCCCTTTACACCATCTACCCCTGCACCATGTCTCACACCCTATATGAGAATCCCTTCAGTAGCACAGTCATCGCCTCCCCCTTTACGACCCTCAATAGTGTGGGAGTGGCATGCCACTTCTTGTTCTTCATGGGGATACTGGAGGGTGACCGTTATAGGTATACATTTTAATATGAAAAAATTTATTGAAAATTTCTTATACTAACTATTAGTTCATTAAATATGGATACAATACAAGTATGGAGAAAAATATAAAATGTTCATATGTATGAAATCTGATAAGAGAGAAGATAGTTGTCCTATTTGATTCATATAGAGTCCCTACAGATGACGCTATAGGAACATGGACAAATTATAGCAGAGCTGGTCGCAGGACCGATTTCCCTTCCTATTTAATACGTTAATTAGAGACATATGCCTTCGACTTGGAAAAATGATTTTTTTGATTCCCAATTAACGGTAACTTATATACATTATGGTGTATTTAAATGTAATGTTATTAAATAATAATATTTTCAAAATATATTTCTGTGTACATATGCTTTTCCACTTTATTGTTGCTGATGTACTAGCACGGAAGTGGAAATTGACAAATATAGGCAAAAAATGGAAAAGATTTAAGTGGATATTGTGGAGAGATTTCAATGATACTTCATTGACTGTCCAACTAATTTATGAAAAGATACCCGATAAGGTACCAAAGGAGAAATGGAATGTTTTTTTTGACAGACATCAGGATGAGAAGTAGATGGTATTTAAATATATATAATTATATTAATCTTATTCTACAATTATATATGTATATGAAGAGGATATGACATTCAATAAATTACTATTAAATTGCATTTTATTTATTTCAAGAAATTTCATGGAATAATGTCTCAAGCTTGGCAAAGCAAGTCATCCAGCACACAGTGGGGTCAAATAGTTATTCTAGAAGTCGATCATCTCTAGTAATATTTTCAGTAGTTTAAATATTTATATGACAATATTATTTGGTTAATACATAAAATATTTGATTGATCTGTTTAATGCAGTCACAGATTTTAGGGAACCAAGCATCCCTAACAGAAGTGTGGTTGAATTCTCACAAAAAATCTGATGGAAGTTTTTGTTACTATGAATGCCAAAGAAGTTGGGGTATGAACTCATTTTTCATTATAACAAATTAATATCATAATTTAGTATGTTAATATATATTTATTCTAATATGAATAATATTTTATTTATCGGTAAAAGTTATTGAAATATGGGATTCCAATCATAAGCAGTCCTACTCAGTCTCCCAGGATGACCCATTTTCTAATGTTCTTCAGATGGTGTATCCTGGTAGACTACGCAGGATGGGTTTGAGACCCATACCATCTGAGGTATTTTGAAGAGCACTGAGGATTTTATATGCATCTAGTCCTAGTTTTAGTCATTCCATACCCTGAGATACTTAGAGAGATATTGTTTCTCTACAAATCATAGTTCACGAAATGTGGGCTCGGATATCTGGTTTGCAAAATACGTTGATTAATTTATATAAGAAGACAACCAGATCTTCCCCTGGTGGTATTTCATCAACTGGTGGTCAGCAGGTAAATTTTAAAAATTTAAAATAATTTAGTTTTAAAACATTTTTTGGTTTTAAGTTTTAATATAAATATAAACCAATTTTTAATTTTCAATATAATGATCTTATAGGTGGTTGAAGGAGGTAAATATGGATATGGAGAGGGTGAAGAGATGTGTTCATAATCAGTCAATGATTAGTTGTATTTTTTATATGTTAGAAAAATATGGTAATAGTCAATTTGTATATGTATCATGTGTGGCATTGAGTTGTCACCAAATCTTTTCATGACCTAACATTTTATTGGTTTCCCATATTTCCTTTTATATATTATGAAACTAGTCTTCCATAGACACTAGGAATTTATGATACTTATATTCTATTAATGGATTTGTTTATTTATGATTCATATAATAAGGCTTAAAAATTTATAGGTTGTAATATCTATGGTGTAGAGGATCCGGAAAAGGTTTTGGTGCTATTTCTAAAATCATTAAAAAATATTAGGTATAATTATATCATTATTGAACTTCCCACATGAAATATTCAATGTTTCATTAATGTCATGAATCATTTTTTAGGATTCATTTTTCTTAAATTTTTTCAAATTGTTACCCAATATTTAATGATCAACCTTCTTATTGATTTTCATGGGATAATCTAGTTTTGTAACTCTCTTAAACATGAATTTACTAGATAACCCTTCTTTCTACAAATTTTATAGAATTATATTCTAATGTTTTATAGTTGTCATGTGATAACTCCCACTTACGATTTACTCTTATTCAAAATAGTTTTGACACGAATTTAAAAATATTTTTTGAACACTTGAGTTTCTTGATCCTATTAAGGTAGAGGGATTGTCCAACTCATTAGTATCTGTTGTTTATTAAATTGTCCACGTTAAGGACCATGAACCTAAAATTTGTATTTCATATAATGGTTTAATACTTGAATGATTTAATATAATTAGTCTTTTTCTCATTAAACCATCTTTTATGTGTATTGTCTTCTAAACTATCAAAGTGAAATTAAAATGAATTGTGGTAGGATGTGACAACCCCTATGTATGACTTAGTGACCAAACCCTCATTTAGGTGGTTAGGGACTAAGACTTAATGAGAGAACTAGATGTTCTCATATATAATTCATACTAGCATGGCCTACCACATTCTTTTTCATGTATGGTGTTAACAACCATGGGTAGTCCACATGGACTTAATATTTTTTATTCAATTCTCAGAAACCATTAATTATGGAATGGACCACCTAATTAATTAAATAAAATGGTATGTGTTGCGTCTTGATTACTAAATGTCATCTATGACTTTATAATTGAAATGGATTATTGGATTGAACCACATTAAATCCAATTAATTTATAAGATGGAATGGCTCTACACATGGTGTCATTAGTATTTGAAACATAAAGAAAATCAATGCAATAGTTTCACCTTGAAAGACACTTGTTTTCATCTTTACGAAATACATAGGATGGGATCATATGTTGTTGATAATTTTTACACTAGGGGTGATACATGGTATATCATTGATGATCAAACTATTCGGGATAGTTAGCTTAATATGAGTAACACTGATTCCTAAAGGGGAACACATGGATGGGCTCGGTGTCAAGACTACTACACCCTGAAATGAGTGATACTCAAACAAGTGTGTGTGGATTTTAATGTGATTTTTCTTATGAAAATGTTAGTTTCCTTGTATAATATTTAGGGTAGTATGTTTCTGCATGTGAAATGGTAATTGTTTTAAGGGAACTGGTAATGGGGCTGTAGAATCAGCTGTGTTTTTTTGACTATCTAACATTAGAGGCAGTTTAAACCACTAATAAAAAAATGGATCATATTTAGTTATAGTTAAAACTTCCACTATAATTTGGTAGTTTACTATCATTAGGGGTTAAAACTGCCACTGAATACAATAATTTATAGATAGTTAAAACCATCACTACATAGTTTTCATCTTCCATTGTCATTTCTAAGTGGTTATCATTGTTTTAGCGGTGGTTTTCATTGAGAAAATTAAATTATTTTTTAGTCGTGGTTTAAGCCTCCATGAAAAAAACATTTTTCTTTAAGGAAACCCAATTCTAAAACCACAAAAAACTATCGTGAAAGGAGTTCAATATGACAGTTACCATAAACCACCACTAAATTTAAGAAACTACCGCATATTGTATGCTGAAACAAAATTTTGTAGTGGTTTAAACCACTGCCATATCCAAAAAAACTGCCACTATATGGTGATTTTCCTATATTGTATTTAAATATATTAACAAGTAACTTTTCATGGATCTAGATATCATGTAGTTAATAGTTCATACAGAATAGACTATCTGTAATGTAATTAAATGTCATTATCAAAATAACATCTCCACATAGTTAAATGTCATGTTTTAGGGATGTGTGATTGTTGTAGTTCAAGGTCACATGGATTTGAACATAAGATTAGTGATTTTCTATCCCATGGGGATCTAACCAAGAATAATAAATCATCCTTTTTTACATGAATAGGGAGGGTTGTAAGATGTAATTTGGGGGAATCTAGAGAGAAAAAGTGACAAGGGACAAGCATTCAAGGAATGGTCATGGGCTGTGTTTGAAAAAGAATTCACAACATAATGTTGTAGGGGATTATATACATAAAATAGGCCTCTCCAAAGGATGAAGGCCCCTTTTGTTAAAAAGACATTTTATGGAGACTTATGTAGGAAAAAATGATGTATATTATGAATTTTTAATAAATAGTTCCTTGGGAATATAACATTATATTACAACTGTCCATGGAAGTATTATGGTGATTTAGGTTTTGTTGGACGTACATTTTGATGTGTGTTTGGAAGGTAATGTTGTATGGAAGAAGAATTTCCTGTCAAAATCACTCAAGAATGGGAAGAAATATTTCGTATGTAGGACTAAGTCATTTGTAGAGGGGGAATTTTTTAATTGTTGCAGCTAAAAACAAGACACATGATCTGAGCATCTCTACGTATCTAATTAATACGTTAATCAAGACACACATTATTTTTTGAATGATTTCCCACACAAGTTGAATTATTATCATTGGAGGTGGAATTATTCTTTGAATATGGTCTTGTAAATAGGATTAGAATCCATAGTTTCCATTCCTATGAAGATCTGTCTCATATATAGAATACTGGGTTCATTTTTATATTTCGGATGTACCAGGATATTAGATACATGCATCACTAATCTTATCATCTAGGTGAGAATCAAGCTGCATGTATATCTTGGAAACTTTTTTGTTTAACGTCATATGATAAAGATGAAGGTTATCGAATGACAAGGAAATGATGAGTGGTATACTAATTATCGTGTCATGGATATTCTGAAATTATTTGGGGGTGAGGAATAAAATTACAAACCATGATTTTTGGAGTTCTCAAATCATGAAAAATATAGTTGAATAAGGATGTAGGGAATTATAGTGGACCATGTTATTAATGAAATTTCCCACATTATATTATTTTCAAATACATATGATGAAGTGGATTGTCTTGAGGATGAATAGTCTTATCGTTGACATGGCTTTTGATGGTGTCTTATGCAGAGCCAAACTCATGAATATTATGTACACTCAAAATAATGGCGTCCTCAAGAATTTGAAATTCTATTATTGATGGAATGAAAATGTTTGTGAGTATATGAATTTTACTAGGAAAAAGAGCACAGTGTGTGGAAGGAATTGTGTCTGAGCGCAATGTTTGCATTTTAAATAGCATTGGAAATGGAATGTTAAACTCCTAGAATAGATCTTAGTTTGTATATGTGATATTTGTTAATTTTATTATTCTGTGTCTAGGACCATGGAAAAAAGTTCAAGAGTCATTGTATATCACACTGGGAAGAGAATCAAGAAACACATAGTGCTAAAACGTAGGTGTGATAGAAGACCATCACTAGGGGTTGTGATCTTCTTGATCATAGATCCAAATGTCATGCAATTTTATTCCATCCAAAAAGGACATGAAACATGATCTTTTATGTCATGAGGAATGGATTTTTTCAAATAATTCAACATATTGTGAATAGGATGATGTTTTATACAATTTATATCATGGGACATGGATTATATGTTCTTTTTATGATCATTCATATAGGTACATTTATTTTATGTAGAATAATACCATGCAGAAAAGATGAAAAATAAATATATTTCAATGCAATATGTGAAGGATGACTGATTTTCTTTTTCAAAGAAAAAATGTAATGAAAAATATTACTTTGGTCGGGATTTGTAGTGCACTCCCCATTTATTGTGGTTAATGAGTATGATCCATTAGGATAGAGCTTATGTGGGATGTAAGGTCCATCCTAATTCAGGTCTTGATTTAGGGGTTTCTTCCTTGGTATTATAAAATTCTAAAATCAAAATCAAATTCTCCCGGAATGATTGAATAGAGATGAAGCTTCTTTTTCAATTGTTATGTTTTCTGATTTTGGAATATTTCGAAATAGTGTTGGGTATATAAAATTTTCTAATAATGTTACTCAAACTCATCAAACCCCTTCTATGATTGTTCATTATATTATAGTTTTATATATATATCTATTTAGAGTGAGGGAAATTTAACCTCAATGGTTAGTAATTCATCTATTCCTTATACTAGTGAATACGATGCTTCCTATGAATAAGTGCAATTTGTGGTTCAATCATCTCAAAAGGAATGTAGGTGATTATCGATATAGTGTTTATTTTCTCAATCAAACATTTTATGGAGAATGTTTTATACTGTTTTATTGAAAGATGATATTTTCCTGTTAATTCCCCCTGGTATCATCACAAATTGAATGAATTGATGTTATACTCTTGGTAAAATTACTTCAAATAGAAAATAATATTTTTTAGTGTCATTATCGGTTATTATTGTGCAAGGAACACTTAATCAGGTGATGATGTTAGAATTCATCAAATTTTTTATACATTTAGTCTCGATTTCTTTAAAAGGTATCACCTCTTCCCATTTAGGGAATAAGTTGGTGGTAGTGAATTTTTTACTTAAACTACTTGATCGTGGCTGGGAGATATGTCCTCCAAACATCCAATACCCACACAGAGAATTTGAAAACATATTTTTCTATATATAGAAACTCCGGTGGTTGATGGATGAGCACATAATGTACTTGAATGGAATGAAACTTTATAAAAAATATTTTGTAATCCGACATCATCGTAAGACAAACATATCCAATCCACTTGAATGGGCGGGAAATCTTGGTTCCTAGCAGATGGAAACCATAAACATCATTGTGAACTTCTTCCATGGTGGTGGGCGTCTCATCTACGTCAATTTATCTGAGGATAATTCCATTCATGGTTTAGTTATAAAGAACCATATGATGACCTGAGCTATTATAGAGAGTGAAATTGACCGCCTATAATTTGATCTATTATGTTCTATCTATTTCAAGATTGAGGTATACCTTTTTGAGGTACTATAGGACATGCTTCATCCACTCATTTCCATCATTATCTAGATGAAGTGTAGAATTGAAATTTTTTATCCCTTATTTTCCACTTTTATTAAATGGAGATACTATTATGTGATGGGAAATAATAATCATTATTTCATCATAATTAAAATCTACTAATTTTATAGTAGAATTTTCTAATGCATATGCTTAATAATTTTGTGAACGTGGGTCATGAGTTATTGTTGTATTGTAGGGTAATTCTTACATCAACCCTTATATATAATTATGATGGAAGATCAACTCTTCTTTTCTGATTGCGTAATCACCATTGATGTTTATAATTACAAACATTGAATCACATATGATTCTCATGTGAGTCAAAATTATCTAAAAAGTAAATTCTATTCTGAAAATGAGGGTTTGGTATTTGGCCTCATTGTTGGTATAACCTTTTGATAACAAAAATATTTAAGGTTAAATAACCTTTTCCCGAGAAATGAGAACGATGCCCAACCAAAATTTATTGAGCTTGGGGTATTCCATTCACTTTTCATTTAGGCATCTGGATGCACTATAAAAGTAAATATTCCATATCCATGTTTACTTCTAAATGGATGATATTTCCCCATCTATTATTTCTTCAATCATCGACACTTATTCCATATAACTACTTTATTTTAAAAAATTTATAAATAACTCCCTTTTATAACATTTTGGGGTATAAAAAGGATCGAAAATTATTGATAAATGAACACCAATCATGAAAAATGTCTTGTAGAAATGGAAAAATCGAGGATATATTTTCTTTGCTCATATTTAGAGATCAATTGGACCTCATGGTTCTGTAGTTAATTCCTTATATTCAGAATTGAAAATAGAAATTTCAAATAGTTTTTCATGAAACATAAATACATATTCTCAGTGTTGATCATGGTGCAACTAAGATAATAAAGGTTGATTCACTACCCACATCATTTTTATGTGTGATGAAGGTGCATATTGACCATTACATTTAAATCATGAATGATATGATCAGACCACCTTCAACGGATAGAATAAACACTAGTAGGCTCAATATAAATTTTTTTTAGTCTATCAAATGATTATAAGAAGTCACCCGTCCACCAAAACACAACCCCCTTTTAATCATCCTAATGAAGGGAAAGTAATTTAATATGAGGTTATCTATGATGAAAAGATTGTACAAAATGTTCCCCTACCTTCTTATAAACTCTTTTAGGTTTCTAGGACGTGACATACCCATAATTTATTTAGTCTTCTCAGGGTCAACGTTAATTCCACGATGGAGTGCAATTATGATTATAAATTTTCTTAATGTTTCACCAGAGGACCATTTTAGGGGATTCATTTTAGGATTGTGTTATAAATGTTTTTCAAAAATGATATAAATTTTTTTAAAGTGGTTAGAATTTTTATTTCATTTTAATAAATAATCTTTGATATATCACTCAAATGATTTTCCTATGACAGATTTGAACATCTGATGCATGTCTTGTTCATTAGTAGAAGGATAATTTATTATACCAAAAGGTACCATCCTTCCATAGAATACTTATTTGGGGCCCCATAAGGTGGATTATTCTTCATATTATATAGAAATTAATATTTTATTTTACCTTGAATAGCCTTAAATAAATAATGGGAATGATAAAAAGCTATTTAATCAATCAATAATTTTGTAATCAGAACCAGGAAGTCATCATTTGTACAAAGCCATCAGAGATCTATGAATTCAACGTAGACCCATATTTACCCATTCATGATTCTGATAAGAAAAATGTTGGTGATCCATATTTGGTATTATACTTATCAAGTGAAATATTATTTGAAAATATTTTCAAAATCATATTCAATCATGGAATCATGAGACATATATGTCCTTATGAACATATTATTGTAACCATGGTGGTCTCTTGGCCACCCAAGGTGATGGTTACCAATTTAAGATAAAGGCCTAATAAGTATCTTTGTAACTACAAGAAAACTCATCACAATACTATTTCAAAAAAGAGGTGTAAATAACCTGTTCACCGACTAGCATAGATTTACTAACCAACATTGGTTATGGATCCCCCACTATGCCTAGATTTATCAGTCGAATTTTAATAATAGTATTGCATACTCATTCCTCTAATACTGGAGGAGTATCTTTGATCTTGTTTTATTCCCCTCATTTCTTTTCTTCTTATCCTTATTCCATGTTCATGTAATTACAAATGAGAGAAAATGGTTTATCCTTATGGATAACATAAATTTCAAATTTCTATAGGAAAACGTCCAATGATGATATCATGTCTTTTATAGGATATGTAGATGATGTAGTGGCATGCTCAAGTTTTGAGGATAAGGTTGAAACATTTCCATTTATGTTGTCACGACCAACTAAGGGACACATGTTTCAACACCATCCTTATTTTCGACTAATGAGGCTCATATCATGATGTCTAATGAACACATCCTTAAATATTATCTAATGTCAATGACTTGACTCATGGGTAGAACATTTTATTCACTGAGGTATTTGAATGTGTTAGTTAGAGTCATTTCCATACAATTTGTGGTAGTAATCTGTTCAAAACAATCAGTTATGGGTTTATTCCTTTATTTCAAGTAGAATCATTCATTAATATTTAGGGATTCATAAAACATGAAATAATATTTTTCACTATATTATGTCAAAATATTCCCATTACTATAACACTAAAGGTGTTGGGGACATGATAAAGGGATAAATGTTTGCTGATGCTACAAATTCCTTCATAGAATGACATTGAATAATATATCATCCTAGATAACCAATATAACATAGTCATTTACCAGATCTCTGTACTATTCTGTGAGATGAATGCAGTAGAGTGTATTATGTTCCCTTTTATTATTCCAATCGATCTTTAGAGTGGAAAAGGATAAATTAATTTAACTATATCCTAGTTTGGAAAGTGTTTTGATAGGAATGAGATGGAATCTGATTCCATTTTCAATAAATTATCGGCAGATTTCAATATTATCTAATATCTTAGATAAATACAGGGGCCTGATGTGTCCCTATATAATATCATCTCTATCCTATTATATGAAATAAATAACAACATATCATTGTAATAATTAAATATTTGAATGATATGTATCAATGGTAGTAATTTTATCTTCAGACTATTGAGGGAATAATGGACCCTCTACAAGTGCTTCTGGTAGATCCATTGACTGATTGAGAGAATCTAGTGTTGAATGTATTTCTAGAACTAAGTCTAATTACTTTAGCCTATTGATATTTTGGGTCAGGGGTATACATTTCCCTGTATATATTCTTTTTTAGATGGATTGTTTTGGGTTTATGTGTCTAGGGAAGATGATTCAGGTTATTTCATAGATGTGGATGGCATTTTATCTGCTACTATATGGGACCACCTTGGCTTTCCAACATTCATGGGCTAGTTAGGGTTCAACTTATTCATCAATCATACATCCAAAATGTTCAGTCCTAAATAACTTTTTTCAAGTGTTGATGAATTATGCTTCTCTCTATGAGCTTTATAAATGGATTTCCTATTGGTTTCAGTAGCATGGATAGATATATAAAGGATGTGATTGGAATATTGTGTTTTGAAATAATTATGTCTCTTAGTATTTCATTGAATTTTGTTGCCTCAATTTATGTCTCCCCAACATGGGTTCAGAATATCATGTTGATAACAAAACTCATCAATGAATAAGGGATCTATTAGATGAATTAGATTAATTGATTTTAATATGAATTATTTATTTATTGAGGACACTATTTTATGGGTCGGTTCCCATTGTACCATTTTTTCGGCTGAAACCCATTCTCATGGGACTCAAGGCATAATGATTAAGATATTAAAGGATAAATTTGTACTAGGTACAATTCCTTCCTCATGTGTTTATTTCCATCTTTTTCTTTCATTCCATTTTACAGAAGATTGGACTTTAGAGAGTTATGGTTAGAAGGATTTGGTTGTTCGATAGAAGAATAGACTGAGAGCGAAATGGGTTGTTTTAACTATGTATAGAGGATAACATGAGTTTGGTTGTTTTTTTTATATTCATCCAATTAGTAATATTATAAGAACTCTTACTAGTAACGTCTTTCCATTTACCTTCTCTTTATGGTGCTACAGACGAAACACATACTACCTATGCTTGCAGTTTACCAAGTTCCACCTACCTAGAGAGGAAAATCTTTTTTAGGATATCTATGAAAAAATATTCTTACATGGTGTACCCTAATAGTTGGTAAAAGAGGAAATAATTAAACATATTCTCAAGGCTGACTTGAATGGTCCATTTGGGTTCTGACAGAGTTATATATTTTTTTCCATGTCTTCTAACAAGAAGGTAAGAACCTTCCCATCTTGGATGGAATAAACTCTACATTTCCGATCATTAAACAATAATAAATTTTTCTCTCTCATTTTTTAATTTCATAGATGATTTTTTATTATATTTTTCAATCCATTTTGAGAGTTCTTCATCATAAGGTACATTTTTTGGAAACAAGATTTGGTACAAGAGCTAGTTTTAGAGTGGTAGTTTCAATTTTTACATTACTTATCCTCTTTCCCTAGGCTACCGGTATTAATCATGACTTTGCTCTGGCTCTCAAGATGGTGTCTTAATATAATTTTTTATCTATATAAAGGTATATAAACTCACCCATGTATTTTATGTGAGAGAGTGCGGTTCAAAACTCATTGTTAATGTTTTATATATAAAGACCCAAAAATATTAATGTGAAAACTGTAAATTCAGGTAGTAAGTAAAACCCTTTCAACAAATAACGAAGTCTAAGACTATATCATTTTCTCATTTTTTGTAGTTAAATTGTTTTAGGAATTTTATCAACCATAATTTTGAGGTAAACTATTATATAAATTCATGGTGAAGGTCTTCCCTTCCTTTGATATACCCTATGGGTAAATTGGTGTACCATGCGAAATCTAGACCATACATGGTTACAAAAAAACACCAGAGTTTGAATACTTATTATAGTAACAAATTTACCATCATAGGGAAACATCGAGATACAAAATGTATCATTTGTTGATCTGGATATCCTAAACCATTGATTTTTTGGGAAATAGGATTCAAAAAATTTGGCGAGGGATGATTCACATCTATCATTGCCTAAAATCCCGAAGACCTTTATTTTTTTTATTTTGGATAATACCCTTTATAATTGGGTTTAGGGGGAAATTTAAATAGCATGTACAGTAATAGAAACTAGGCCCAATAAATACCCACTAAATCCCCAAGTGATAAAATGAAAAAAAAATCCCACCCAAGTAGACGTATAATGATTTAACCTCTGGAGCATCCAACCAATGATGATGCTCAACCCGAAATCCAACATGCAGCACTGCATGGGGCCTGGTAGTGATAGAATATCCATACCTACTCATTCTTAAAATATGAATATAATTTTTATGGTTTATTACTTCTTTGAATTCCTCTGGTATTTCACCTAGGTATTTAACCGTCCCCCACCCCTATTTTTTAATTATTCCATCAAATATGACATCCCTTGTAGGTCAGTGCCACCAAGGGCTTTCAATCCTACATTGTGTTTCTTCCACTGACACCATCTTCTTCTATATCCCACCATAATCACCTTCAACCATTATCTCATTATCATATTTGAGTCCTACTATCACTCTAAGATCATCCACACCATCGTGCCTCTAGCATTCACATCGCTGACATGCTCCCTCCACCATGGATGATCGTTGGGGGACCACACCATGCAGACACACTACCCAAGAATCACTCTAAAATATCCCTCCCTCAATGAATTGGTTTTTTTTCAACTTTAGGTTTGTATTTTCATTCTAGTGACACCGGTGAACATTGTCTCTTCAAAGCCTCTAGCTGAGCTATCAGTGATTTGACTGTGTCAAAATGTCATGTGGGAATAGCCAACTAAGAAGGTGGTGGAGTAGGAGTTATAGTAGGAAGAACTGGATTTGTTGGTCTCATATGGAATTTTGATTTAGTTGTCTATTATTAACATTACTGAAATTTATTTTGGATTTTTTGGCTAATGGAGGGAAGTCATAGTATTTGGTTGTTTCTGGTTTCAAATATTTTGGGGGTTTTCTCCTAAATTAATCAGATATTGTGATATTAATTTCACCGGTATGAAAAAATATTCTTTTGGAGGGACATAAAAATATGTATTGAAATTAGTTTTACATTGGTAGACATATCCATCAATAATACTATCAATGATTTTTTTTGGAATTAGTACTTTTAATTTCTCTCATTTCTATCTCATATGGAGGAATAAATTCCTTGAGTACGAGGGTTTCAACAGCCAAGGGTAACATACAGTATTGTACTGTATCCTTACCCTTTTAATTGGTTGATTCTCATCATATAAGGGGAAATAGAGATTTCAAAATATTACCCATTTTTTAAATCATTTGATTTCTAGTAAACGAACCTTATTTGGTCATTTTGGTGTTGAACATATTTTGAATGGGAATATCCTCATATTTTTCTTCATAATGGGCCAAATGTTCTTTATAATTTTTGTAAATGGTTTAATGACATTTAGTTATGTGAACCAAATTGTGAAAATTTAAGCCGTCTTGGAATATTGGGAGAACCAGCTTTTCTAAGAGTCTCCACTGTAAGTGTTTTCATTCCATATAGAATTTTTACTCTAAATTGGTAATTTTTTATAAAAATCTCATGGGAACTCATCATTTATTCCAAAGATCTTTTCAAATCCATCAAATTAAGGGTGATTTTAAGGGAACCTCTAGATAAATTTGTTTTTTGTAGCCCTGGAGATGAAAATGAATTATAGTATACATTGAAAAAGGAAAATTAATTTTGCAGAACTCCTCCCAATAAAAAAAATATCAACATTAGTTGAAGAGGAGGTTGAGGTAAAAAATACCCCAATGTTGTAGGTTGGGGATTCTCCTATTCCACATTCACAACATTTAGGATATTATATATTAGACTCGAAGGTTGTGTTAATGATTTTCCTAGACTTGTGGTCCACTGTTTCTCTTATATTTCCATAGTTGTAGCTGTTGCGACTGCTTTTATGATTTTTTGTGGATTTATCTAAAAAATTTATATTTGAATTATATGACTTTCACTTGAGCCATCATATTCAAAGGACACTCAATATATTGAATGATTAGCCTCCATATTAAGAGATGCATTTTCTATATTTTTAGATTTGTGATGAAATAGTATTTCTCACTCTCTCTTCTGGTCAGATGATACTGAGAGTCATTATGGTCTGGTTATTTCTAAGAATACCATCTATTGAAATCATAGAATCTTTCTAAATAAGGCCCAAGTCGATAACATTACACGATCTCACCATTTTAGGGATTTACTAACCAAGGTGTAAGGTGAAGTAAAATCCCTTTTTCTATGCCATCCTTTGATAATAACATTAGAAGGGAAATTAATGATCAACTAAAATAATTATTTTAACACATAGAGACAAGAACATTAAAGGTAGCCCTACTTTTTTCTAAATTACAATTTTCTTGATGCTAGGTTGGCCTCCAAGACGATTTGATGATGCATTTACTCAATTACAAAGATGTAAATTGTATTTTATTTGTAAGGAAATACTTTTTTATTTATGTGATGGAGAGTATTCTTTATATTTAGGTGAATTGCATGCTAAAATGCTCATAAAAACACCTCTAGAATGCTGAATTGGGGTGTGGATAAAGGCCAAAACATTACTATTATGTTTTCCCTATCCAACTATCACCTCATTAAAAATATATATATTTTAAATTCACAAGAGGTTCCTCAACCACAAATAACAAAAGTGAATGTTTCCCCATTTCATTATTGTGAGAAAATTGGGGTTTCAAGGATTCCTTATCTTATATTGGAAGATAAGTGATCCAAGGGTGGTTTATGAAATGACTATTTCAATGGGATATATTTTTGTTGAGAAAGAATATCTCTTTTAAATGAGGAGGATTCATGCATGTCTAGACTCATTTTCCAAGCACAATGTAATATGAGGGATTTCAATGAGTTTATTTTTCTGGGGCTAGACCCTGTTGGAAAAATAATTTTCAACTATGGGGAGGACCTATACAGCGAGTTCAATCCTGGGGAGGACAACCATCACAACTTGATGTCTGACTACAAAGAGAATGTTTATACCATATACCTTTGGGAGGACCTTCAGGGAATATGGCCACAAGGTGATGACCTTCATACTATTTGATCTACTGGTCATGATGAGGGTTACCAAAAAATACAATAGGAAATGTTATCTCAATATTGAGTATTATTTGGATATAATGAATTTCTTCATGGTAGGATGTCCAAGGAGGACTTACTAAACCTCTTGTCGCAAATTTGTTGGGAGGACCTTACCTATTTACTCTACTATCACCATAATTTGGTAACATAGGAGTATGATATTGAGCCACAATATATAAGAATATGAGGGCATTAGGGACACCCTCATTCAAAAGAATATGGTTGTGGAGGTTCTCTTTATTTTCTATTAATATTTGGTGTTTATTCTTTTTATATTATTTCTTGCTTGAAATTGGAGCTGCCAACTATGGGTCATGGATTTCATATTAAAAATCTTGTCTGATTATATCCAATATCACTATAGTAAATTTAAAAATTGTTTCTAGAAATTTTGTGTGGATAATTTTTACCCTATAGTGGCCAATGGGATAGATCAATGACCACAAATTAAAATGGGGATGTAGGCATAATCTAGATGTTCATTTATCATGGTATTTTGGTCATGACCATTCCAAACTAGAGACGAATCAATCATTGTTTCCATGTTGAGTCTAAAATTATTCTAGTGATTCACATCAAATTAAGTGGCGGGGTTGTGTGCCAAACTCCCAGTCACCATTAAATAAATCGTTATTTCTTGGAAATCTTGTAGATTTTAAATAGTAATATATCATAGTTCCTATATAATTTCAATAATGTAAGTGGTAAATTAATCAGGTGGAAAAGGAATATACTACCATTATATAGTAGAAGGATGAATATATTATTATTTTCATCAATTTATTTGTAGTATATAATGAAAATTATTATGGGCAGAGGAAGATATATGAGTCTACCTCCTCTTTGTAGTCAGGATTAGATGGAATTTTTCTTCAGGTGTTACCAAAGATTAATGGTGGGCTTGATTGATGTTGGTGGGGTTGTATTCCTACTACTGGTATTTTTCAAAATTTTGTTGTTGTCATTATCTAGTGGTAAAGAAGGTAAGTTCCAATTTCATAATGACTAGTTTATTACCTCTATAAAATATTCTGAGAACCTAGTTATGAGTGACTGAGGATGAACTCCTAAGGTCAACACCATCATCATGATAAGGGGTTGTTGTAGCATGACATTGGTGGTAGTGGCTACTGGTAGGATCCCTTTAGAGGGACCCCTGTGTTTTATGGGTGGGGAATTCATTAACCTATTGATATACTTACCAAATATAAGGGAATTACTTATTACAACATTCTGGTGAGAGGCTCCAAAAATGATTTGGTAGTGGAATTTCAGTCGTTGGCTTCTGGGCCACCAACCATTTTTGAGTGGATGGATGGTGGGGCTTCATGTGATAAAGGGATTGTTGAAATTCCTCCAAAATTTTTATGGTGTAATTTTGGTGGTAATAATTAATGAATTCATTTGTGATGAGGTGCTGAAAAAAGTGGGTTGGTGATCGTGTCCTCAAATTTGTAAAGGAACCTGCCTATATGATTAAAATCTATATGTTTGTTTTGGATGATAGGACAACAATGGATTCGATTGAAGGTATTTCAGGTCAAAAGTTACTTGACACATATGAAAATCATTAACATTAAAACATGTAAATGTAACATCTCTATACATGAACACATGCATGATAAATTGTTTTAGATCCATGTTTTGAACCTCTTTCATTTTTTGTTTGAAAGGGGACAGACATGTGACCTAAAATATCATCTTGGTTAAGGATTCAGGTGGGGTTCACAAATTTTTTCTTTCTTCACATTTCACACCCTCTTTTTTTGAGTTAATACATACCCACTTTACAAAGGCAATAAATCACTTTGAAAATTCAAATGATATCCTTGAAAAGGTTTTGGTTGAGAGATTGGGATTTAAATTTCATCACACCCTTTTAGGGTGACATATTTTCGACTGTGGGGCTCTCTTATATATTTAAAAAATATTCATCAATCCATTTTTAAATAAAAATTATAAAATATTTTTCCCTTATATTAACAATCAATTGCCAATATGTATTAGATTTAGAATCATCTGTATATATCCAAGGTTAATCATCAATGGAGAGATATGAATGTACCCAAGTATCTCAATCTATGGTATCCTTTTATGAATATATTATTTATTCTTATATATTTATCGTCAAGATGTTTGTTTTTGGAAATATATTAGGGACCAAAAAAATTTATTATCACAATGGAAGATGAGAGTTATTTTGATATCCAGATTCGGTCCATGAACTAGGATTATTATGTATCCTTGTAAAAAGATTCAAAATACTTGTATTTCCATGCCAGTTATGTACACACATAATAACAATTAAGTTTATCTGATAAGGACCAAATTGTGGAGTTTAATATCATTTGGTAAGGACGTCTAGGTGAATGGTGATAAGTCAAGGATGGAGTGGGACTTATGTTGAAGCAATTCGAGGGACCTAGAAGGATTGTATCCTCCTAGGTTGGATATGACCCTACAAGGGATCTTGACCATAGAAAAAGATGGATAATTTTGGGTGCTAGGTTCAGACCTAGGGGAGGCCTTCTAAATATCCCATTTGATCAAGAATAAAATCTCAAGTAGTTCGAAATGTTGGGACTTACACATATTGAGGATGACCAATCTTTATATATAAGGAATGTGTCACCTTGAAGTGTTGATAATATGTTTCAGTATTATACTTAATAAGATTACAACACAAAAAAGGAAATGGAAAGATATATAAGGAGAATACACTCCCAAGATAGGTTTTTGATCATGTGGATTTCATGATCATTACTATCCTATAGGGCCATGTGAGTCATGCTTGTAGTGAGAAACAGGAGGAAGAAAAATATATATAAAATAAAAAATTCTCCTTTGTTTAGTGTTCCATTAGTAAAGGGCTATGGGAGAGAGAGATTGAGAGGGACACAACATTACTATATCATCTTTTGTTTCCATAACCCAACAAACATAAGATAAGAGGGATATGATGTAACATCATAGGTAAATAAAGAATAATAAATTTTCATATTTATGAATATTTACAAATTAAATATTAATTTTACTTTCAAGGGTTGCTATGTTCGATAGCGTACCCGATACACAACAAGGAGTTTCATTGAAATCTTATGTTGCACACTAGTAATAAAATTATATTATTTTAAATGGTAGTTAACACATAGTCGTTGTATTGGAGGGAATGGATAGAAATAACTAAAATATGATTATATATGTTTTTAAAATGTTTTTACATTTATCTAATAAAATATAAAGGCTTAAAATACGGAAAGAATTCAATTTTAGGCATATAAACTAGTGTCAATCGTTTGATAATTATAGTTTCATAAAAACACGCTATTTGCTCTGACAGCGGGAATTAATTATTAAATTAATTAATTCAAGTTATATGTTTTGAATTTTGTAAAATGGACTTCATTTTTTAATTCGGAATATCAAATATATCTTAGGGTGAGGTTTTGGTATTTTTCTGAAAAACTTCAATTTTTTATGAATAGTGAAACCACTAAGTGGTACTTATAAAAACTGATTTTTCGTTTAAATGAAATTTTACCACCTCTACGTTTTGAATTTCAAAAATCTGACATACATGGTTTTAATTAATAATTAAAATGTGGTTCAATGGGATTAAAATAATTTTTTGGTGAATAGTAACTTTTATGTTTTTAATTGCGATTAGAGATAATTAGTGTAGTTTAAGGTAAAAATAATGTTTTAATAATATGGAATGACCTAGAAACATGTCCTACCCTTATTGGATATGTCATGGCCGACCAAGAAAATCAATGGGTCAACTTTGGGACCCCATGGAGCCACTTTGGAAGGAAAATAACATTAATATCTTTTTATTTAATGTTAAAGTAAAAATGTCACAAACATGAGTTGTTTTACTAAAACAATTTTTAAATTGGGTTATACAAGTAATATTATTGACTATAAATATTCATTTGAAAGATAAAATGATTTCCTACATCATGATAGTTTTTTTTATAATTTTTAGACATTAAATAAATTAAATTATTTATGGCACCATGATGATGCATCGATTACCTCATTATTTAACGATTTAAATAAAATGAAAAGATAATGTAAAATCTAAGACCTACACTTGTCAAAAACATATTGGTTGGGTATGTTTCGAACCCTTATCACTGTATCATAGAATTATATCAATGTGGGACCTTTTAAATACGAAACTCATTTTAAAATAAAGTATCATTTCTTTACTTTCCATGAGTACCCCTCCTCTCCTCTTATAAAAGGCCCCCACCTCTACCACCTTACCCACGCTTCCAAAGCCTTTGGCTCAGCCAACCGCTTCCCATTTTGTCTCTACACATCCCTCTATAACTCTTAAAAGCCTCACTCTAGGCAGAAGGCTTCCAAAGGAAGCCTTTGAGCTCAAATCTAAGAGAGTTACCTGATTTTAAGGTAATGTCTTCACTTGTGTCCTTTTGTTTTATTTTGCTTCTCCAAACCCATAAAATCTTTTTATTCCTTTATTTTGTAACCAATAAAGTATATTAAATATACTAGGATGTTTTTATAAGAAGCTTTCAAGCTAAAATTACACACACATACGTCTAATGGTTAAAGAACATACTGTTTCGGTGGATGGCGAATTTCAGCCTCACGAAACAATGATTCTTCAATCTTCTTCCAACACCTTCAAAGGCGAACATTAAGATGTAACTATATTTATATATGATATATAATATGTTTATTTCTTCCTTAAGCATCTTTATGTTTCATTTATGGAACACCTTCATGGATTCCATTATGGGTATACGCGATATCTTCATTTTAGGAAGTGCGGACTACCGCCCCCTCAAAGTGATTTGATTCGTTAATGCCATATGTGGGACGTATAAAGGATGGATTTAAAGTTATTATATATGATGTATGTTACATATAAATAATGAATATAATTTTTGAATTAAAATATACATACCTCTCATTTTTTTAATTCCATTAATATGACAAAGAAATGAAAGTAACGTTCATGCATACGTACGGCTTACCGTCTCCATGAACGGTGCATTTCATTTCTTACCTCTAAATTATTATGTAATATTATAAATAAATGTATACTCTGGATATATATGATATATATGATATCCAAATCATGAATATCATTCTGGATATAATGAACCTTTGACCACACGAACAACATGTAATTGTAAGAAGTTCACTTTTGACTCAAGTACCAAATATCGACAAACGACCGTTATCAACATAAATGAATACATAATGTTCATAACATGGTAATAAGTGATATAAAAGGAATAATGAACTTGAAAAAGGTTCTTAATCAAGTATAACTTAACTCAATTTTATTATTCAGGATGTTAAAGAACGATCGAGTCAAGTCGGACCCGAGGTAAGGGAACTTCTTAACACAATTTTCATTCTTTGGGTTAATATCCTACTTTAAAATTATGTCATGATATTATTATGTCCTATCTTGTATTTGTACTTTCTTTATGTGTACTTGTAGGTAATACACATAATAGATCTATTTTATTTAAAAAAGATCTTTGTAATGGACTTCTTCTCAATCTCTTTTAATTGAGGCATATTTCGTTTTATACACAACTTTCTTTTATACGATGTATAAACCCCTTTGACTTTTACTTATATACAAAATGAATCTTTTTCTACAAAGCGTTTTACTAAACAAAAAAAGGAATGTTACTTTTAACGTATGGGGTGACAACGACCTTTTTCGCCTCCGCGAATATTATTTGGTCTTTGGCTTCCTCAACAAGCCATAATGTTTTTAAAATAAAATAAATACCATATACTCTTTTATGTATTTTGGTATTGAAAATGGTTTTTATAATGGATTTGTTATGTCAATATATTTATGTGATATATTGTGATCAAATTGTGGAAATGTTTTCTTTCCATTATATTTGTTTTATGTTTTATGAATTTATATTGGTACATGGACATTTGACTGGTGGTTACGTGATAAACCATATGACGGGTGGTGCGGTGAATACCAAGACAGGTGGTTATGTTATAACATCCAATGCATTGGGTATGCAAGTCGGCCGTATGGCTATTCCATTAAGTGATATGTGTGGAAGTCGACCGTATGGTTATTTCATTTAAGTATGTTTATGTCCCAAGTTACATTTATATGTTATGTGGTATTTATATGGGTTTTATGGTTATATTTTGGTTACAAAAGGTATGTAATGATATTTTATTTAGTGAAGAGTTTTTACTACTTCATAAAGGTGAAAAGTAATACTTTGATAAAGTATACATGGTTTACTTGTTGTTTTGATAAACTAATAGTTTTCATTCTTTGTGTATCCCTTACTGAGCTTTTTATGCTCACCCCAAGTTTTTTTGAAATGTTTTTCACAGGACTTAATGTGGAATAAGGTCAAGGATGAGATCAAGGGAAAGTCATGCTATATAAAACATGGAACTAGGCATGTTTCTTTTTAAGTGTTTTTTATTCTATGGAAACATGGTATAAGTGTCTACTTTGTAATATTTTGTGATGTAATAGTTATGTTCTAATTCTCTAAAACTCTAAACCTGAAAAGATCCTCAATGTGAATTATTCAATTAATTCAATATTAAGTAAGGTTTAAGGCCGGTTCCTTATAGTTGGTATCAAAGGCCGGTTTAGGCAACTTAATGGGTTTGAAAATTGTTAAATTATATGTTAATTTATGGTATGACTGAAATGATATAGCATTTAAAGATTACCATTTTTCTTCACCTAAGAAATTTCTGTGTTCAGAATGGTTTTCAGCAGGGGAAACAAAGCAGCTATGTTGGGACGACATCAAGAGGAAGACAACCTTCCAAATCAGCAACTTGAGATGGTTGTAATCGGAACTGAACAGTTTGTTGCAGTGATGGCACAGTTGACTCAGGCTATAAATGGTGGTGGTATCCATGCACGAGATCAGCCAGATCAACCGCAGAGGAACATATCAGTGGTGAAAAATTTCATGAGGGAACATCCCCCATCATTCAGAGGATCATCTGACCCTGTGCAAGCTGAAGGGTGGATTAAAGCACTGGAGAAGATTTTTGATGTCATGGGGTGTTCAGAACATCAAAAGAACAGTCTTGCTGTTTATCGTTTTGAAGGTGAAGCTGATCAGTGGTGGTCGATGGTTAAAAATATCAGGGATAGTGATGAGATTGATGATCTTCACTGGGACGAATTCAAAGGTATGTGTCTTGAGAAATATTTTCCTAAGATTGTTCATCTTAGGATGGAAAAATAGTTCCTAGAATTGAGGCAGAAGGATGACTCAGTGGTTGCTTATGAAGTAAAGTTCACTCGATTGGCAAGGAATGCTCCAAACTTCATACGTGATGTTGATAGTAAAATAAACCATTTTTTACTCAGGGTTAAAGCCAAAGTATCGAAGGTCTTTAGCTTCTCGTGAGTTCAAAAGTTATGAAAAACTTGTTCGATGTGCGGAGAAGGTGGAAATGGAATTTTCCGATGATCAGGTGTTCTTTGACAAATGACAGAATAAGAGGTCCAGTTGGCAGGCAAAGGGGGATAATTCATCAAAGAAGCAAGGAGGTAAGAAAACCAAATATCCATCCTGTGAGAAGTGTGGTAAAATTCATCCTGGAGAATGTTTATCCAAGTCTAGAAAGTGCTTTCAGTGTGGTAAGTTAGGTCATATTTCTCGTAACTGTAAGGAAGATGATCAATCAGGCAATGAAAAGTCAGCGGTTATATGTTTTAAGTGTAATGAAATGGGTCATTATGCAAATGAGTGTCTAATGAAGAACTCAACTAAGGGAAAGAAGTCAGACTACAAGCAGAAAGGGGTCTTGAAATACTTTGAAACTAATTCAGCAGATGTTGGTCCACCAAATGAAGTAGTATCAGGTACACTGTTTCTTTGTTCAGATTATGCCAATGTGTTGTTTGATTTAGGGTCTACAAATTCTTTCATTTTTTAAAAGTTTTCTAGTGAATTTAAAATTCCATCTCAATATATGAATCCTGAACTTATGGTAAAAACACTCGGAGTGAACGTTGAGACAAAAAGGAATTATAAGAACCTTTCTATCCTTGTGTGCAGAAAGAATCTACCAGCAAACCTCATTGTTTTTCCTCAAGTAGAGTTTGATGTTATTTTGGGCATGGATTGGAATTTTTTTTATCATGCTAAGATTGACTACAGAGCTAAAATGGTTTCTATTCAAAAAGATTTTCAGTTTGTGTACAAGAATGATCCCTTGATTTTGATAACATATCAAGAAGTTAAGAAACTAGTAAAAGATGGAAATGAATGTTACCTTGAACATATTGTTGAAAATAAAGGAACTGTTCAAATTAATGTTGTTCTAGTGGTAATTGAGTATCTTGATTTTTTTTCTGATGAGTTGCCTGGCATTATTCATGATCGGGAAGTTGAATTTACTGTTTAATTAGTTCTTGATTCTATGCCAATTTCAAAACCCACTTATCGAATGGCTGAAGTTGAACTTTTAGAGTTAAAGAAGAAATTGCAGGAGTTATTAGATAAAGGTTTTATTCAACCTAGGAAATCACCATGGGGTGCTCCTGTCTTGTTTGATAAAAAGAAAGATGGCTCAATGAGACTTTGCATTTATTATAGATCCTTGAATAATATCACTGTTAAGAACAAGTATCATTTGCCTCATATCGATGATTTGTTTGATCAACTCCATGGAGCTCAGTATTTTTTGAAGATTGACTTATGGTCGGGGTACCATAAGTTGAAAGTAAAAGAAGCAGACGTTCTGAAGACTATTTTCCGTATAAGATATGGTCATTATGAATTTGTAGATATTCCTTTTGGGTTAACCAATGCACCTGATGTATTCATGGACCTTATGAATATAATTTTCCATGAGTTCTTGGATAACTTTGTTGTTGTTTTCATTGATGATATTTTGGTGTTTTCTAAAACTAAAGAGGAGCATGAAAGTCATTTAAGGTTTATCTTGCAAACCTTAAAAGAAAAGAAAAATTATAGAAAATTCAGCAAGTGTGAGTTTTGGTTACAATAAATTTCTTTCCTGGTTCACATTGTTTCAAAAAACGGAATAACTGTTGATCCTGCTAAAACAAAAGTTGTTGAAGAATGGCCAAGACCCACAAATGTAACCGAGATCTGTAGTTTCATTGGTTTGGAAGGTTACTACCGAAGGTTTGTTGAAAATTTTTCACGGTTATCTAGTCCAATGACTAAGCTAACTCGGAAGAGTGTTAAGTTTATCTAGACAAAAGAATGTGATGATTGTTTTCAGGAGTTGAAAAGAAGATTGGTGAATGCTCCAGTTTTGGAACTTCCTTCTAGGAATGGTGTGTCTGTTATCTACAGTGATGCTTCATTGAAGGGACTTGGTTGTTTTCTTATACAGAATGGTCAGGTAATTGCATATGCTTCACGTCAGTTGAAACCTCATGAGGTAAATTACCCTACACATGACTTGGAATTAGCTGCTGTTGTTTTTTATCTAAAATTTTGGAGGCATCATTTTTGTGGAGTAAAGTGTGAAATATATACTAATCACAAAAGTTTAAAGTATATATTCACTCAGAAAGAATTGAAAATGAGACAGAGGAGACGGCTGGAATTAATCAAGGATTATGATTGTACAATATATTACCATCCGGGAAAAGAAAATAAAGTGGCTGATGCTTTGAGTCGAAAAAGTAATGCTTCATTAACCATGCTACTTTTGGAACGAGATCCTTTGGTTTTTGATTTGATGAACTTTGGCATAAAAGTTGTTGGTGCATGAAGTTATTCTGTTTTGTTTCAGGTATCAGTGAGATCATCCCTATCAGACAGAATTAAGCAAGCACAGAGGGAAGACAGTGAGTTGCAGAAAAAGGTAGAGCTGGTTCAGAAGGGTAAGTTTCCTGAATTCAACATTGATAATGATTGTGTTTTGAGGTTTTGGAAGAGATTATGTGTCCCTGGTGATTCACAGGTGAAGAATGAGTTGTTAAGTAAGGCTCATAGTTCCCCGTTTTCAGTTCATCCTGGCAGCACTAAGATGTACAGGGATCTGTGGGAGTATTACTGGTGGGATGGAATGAAAAGAGATATTGCTGATTTTACTATGAAGTGTTTGACATGTCAATAGGTTAAAGAAGAGCAGATGTTACCGAAAGAGATGATTCAGCCTTTACCAGTGCCAGAGTGGAAATGGGAGAATATATCCATGGACTTCGTTGTGGGATTGCCAAAGACGCCTCGAGGTAATAATGCAATCTAGGTTATTGTTGATCGCTTGACTAAATCTGCTCATTTCCTTGCCATACGATATAATTTTTCCCTAGATCAACTTTCCCATTGGTATCTTAAAGAGATAGTCAGGTTACATGGATTTCATCTCTCCATTGTATATGACCATGATCCCAGGTTCACTTTTATCTTTTTGAAAGGCCTTCAGAAGTCATTGGGTACTGAATTAAATTTTAGTAAAGCTTTTCATCCTCAATCATATGGGCAATCCGAACGAACAATTCAGACTTTGGATGATATGCTACGTGCTTGTTCGATGGATTATCAGAGAAGTTGAGACCAACATCTTTCTTTGGTTGAGTTTTCTTATAATAACTATTTTCATTCCAGTATACAGATGGCACCATTTGAGTCATTATATGGGAAGCGGTGTCGAACTCCTTCTTTTTGGGATGAAGTGGGTGAAAGGAAGTTGATGGGACCAGAATTGGTCGTAGATATGACAGAAAAAGTTCATTTGATTCAGAAACACATGAGAACAGCTCAGAGCAGACAGAAAAGTTATGTGGATAACTGGAGGAAGGATCTATCTTTCGAGGTAGGTGATCATGTTTTTTCCAATGTTTCTTCATGGAAAAGTGTGATGCGATTTGGTAAGAAAGGAACGCTGAGTCCAAGGTTCATTGGACCATATGAAATTCTGGAGAGAGTTGGATCAGTTGCTTACCGAGAGGCTTTACCTCCAAGCTTATCTCAGGTACACAATGTTTTTCATGTTTCGATGTTGAGAAAGTATATTCCAGATCCATCTCATGTTTTGAGTCCATAGGTTGTTCAGCTGGAAGAGAACATATCTTATGAAGAACAGTCGGTCCAGATTCTTGAAAACAGGGAGCAAGTGTTACGGAATAAGGTGTTTTACCTAGTAAAGTTTCTCTGGAAAAACCATATGGTTGAAGAGGAAACGTGGGAATCTTAAAATGCTATGAGGGATAAATACCCCCACTTATTTTGATAAGTGAATAAAATTGCAAGGACGCAATTCCCAAAACGGGGGAAGGATGTAAAATCCCAGGTAAATAAAGAATAATAAATTTTCATATTTATTAATATTTACGAATTAAATATTAATTTAACTTTAAAGGGGTAGATATGTTCGATAGCGTACCGGATACGCAACAAAGAGTTTAATTCAAATCTTATGTTGCACACTAGTATTAAAATAATATTATTTCAAATGGTAGTTAACACATAGCCGTTGTATTGGCGGGAATGGATAGAAATAACTAAAATATGATTATATATGTTTTTTAAATGTTTTTACATTTATCTAATAAAAGATAAACCCTTAAAATACAGAAAGAATTCAATTTTAGGCATATATACCGTTATTTTCACTAAAGGTTAACTTATCGCCTTTTGATAGAGAAACGTCATTAAATATAGTTTTTTTCACTCTTATAAATTATATTGGACCAAATAAAACTCTTCATTAGAATCGGGACATCAAAATTTACTTTGTGTAAATTTTTGGTATTTTTCTGATAAAGTTCATTTTTTTAATGAATAATGTAAAATGTTGTATTTTAATTCAAAACCCCTTTTTAATATAATTTATTTATATGATTAGATTGTCTTTTGAATTGGTTTTAAAGTGAAATTAGAAAATATTTTTACCATTAAATCCAATAGTGGTCGTTGTAATTAATTTTACTTTGAAATCGGACTTAAACTAGTGTCAATCTTTTGATACTTATTATTTCATAAAAACACGCTATTTTCTCTGACAGCGGGAATTAATTATTAAATTAATTAATGCAACTTATATGTTTTAAATTTTGTAAAATGGAGTTCCTATTTTGAATTTGGAATATCAAATATATCTTAGGGTAAATTTTTGGTATTTTTCTGAAAAACATCAATTTTTGATGAATAGTGAAACCACTAGATGGTACTTATAAAAACTGATTTTTCGATTAAATGAAATTTTACCACCTCTGTGTTTTTAATTTCAAAAATCCGACATACATGGTTGTAATTAAGAAGTAAAATATGGTTCAATGGGATTAAAATAATTTTTTTGGTGAATAGTAACTTTTAAGTTTTTAATCGCGATTAGAGGTAATTACTGTAGTTTAAGGTAAAAATATTGTTTTAATAATATGTAATGACCAAGACACATGTCCTACCATTATTTGATATGTCATGGACGACCAAGAAAATCCATGGGTCAACTTGGGGACCCCAAGGAGCCACTTTGGAAGGAAAATAACATTAATATTTTTTTATTTAATGTTAAAGTAAAAATGTCACAAACCTGAGTTGTTTTACTAAAACAATTTTTAAATGTGGTTATAAAAGTAATATTTTTGACTATAAATATTCGTTAGAAAGATAAAAATATTTCTTACATCATGATATTTTTTTATAATTTTTATACATTAAATAAATTAAATTATTTATGGCACCATGATGATGCAGCGTTTACCTCATTATTTAACGATTTAAATAAAAAGAAAAGATAATTTAAACTCTAAGACCTAAACTTGAAAAAACCCTATTGTTTGGGTATATTTCTAAACCTTATCACCTTATCCTTGAATTATATCAATGTGGGACCTTTTAAATATGAAACTCATTTTAAAATAAAGTAACATTTCTTTACTTTCCAAGAGTGCCCCTCCTCTCCTCTTATAAAAGGCCCCCACCTCTACCACCTTACCCACACTTATAAAGCCTTTGGCTCAGCCAAACCCTACCCATTTGGTCTCTCCACATCCCTCTCTAACTCTTAGAAGCCTCAATTTGGGCAGAAGTCTTCCTAAGGAAGCCTTTGAGCTCAAATCTAAGAGAGTTACCCGATTTTAAGGTAATGTCTTCAGTTGTTTCCTTTTGTTTAATTTTGCTCCTCCAACCCCCTAAACTCTTTTTATTCATTTCTTTTGTAACAACTCCAGTATCTTAAAAATACTAGGATTTTTTTAAGAATATTTCTAGCTACAATTACACACACCTACATCTAATGGTTAAAGAACATACTTTTTCTGTGGATGGCGAATTTCTGCCTCACGAAACGAAGATTGTTAATTATTCTTCCAACACCTTCAAAGGTGGCCATTAAGATGTCACTATATTTATATATGATATATAATATGTTTATGTCTTCCTTAAGCTTCTGTATTTTTTATTTATGGCACACCTTCATGGTTTTCATTAGGGGTATACGCGATGTCTTCATTTTAGGAAGTGCGGACTACCGCCCCCTCAAAGTGATTTGATTCATTAATGCCATATGTGGGACATATAAAGGATGGATTTAAAGTTATTATATATGATGTATGTTATATATAAATTATTAATTTAATTCTGGAATTAAAATATACATACCTATCATTTAGTTTTAATTCCATTAATATGACAAAGAAATGAAATTAGCGTTCATGCGTACGTACGGCTTACTGTCTCCATGAACGGTGCATTTCATTTCTTACCTCTAAATGATTATGTAATATTATAAATAAATGTATATTCTGGATATATATGATATATATGATATCCAAATCATGAATATAATTCTGGATATAATGAAACTTTGTCCACACGAACAACATGTAATTGTAAGAAGTTCACTTTTGACTCAAGTACCAAATATCGACAAACGACAGTTATCAACTTAAATGACTACATAATGTTCATAACATGGTAATAAGTGATATTAAAGGAATAATGAACTTGAAAAAGGTTCTTAATCAAGTAGAAATTAACTCAAGTTTATTATTCCGGACGTTAAAGAATGATCGAGTCAAGTCGGACCCGAGGTAAGGGAACTTCTTAACCCAATTTTCGTTCTTTGGGTTAATCTTCTACTTTAAAATTATGTCATGATATTATTATGTCCTATCTTGTATTTGTACTTTCTTTATGTGTACTTGTAGTGAATACACATAATAGAGCTATTTTATTTAAAAAAGATCTATGTAAGGGACTTCGTCTCAATCTCCTTTCATTGAGGCACATTTCATTTTGTACACAACTTTCTTTTATACGATGTAAAAACCCCTTTGACTTTTACTTTTATACAAAAGGAATCTTTTTCTACAAAGCGTTTTACTAAATGAAAAAAAGGAATGTTTCTTTTAATGTACGCGGTGAAAATGACCTTTTCTGCCCCCGCGAGTATTATTTGGTCTTTGGCTTCCTCCACAAGCTGTAATGTTTTTAAAATGAAATAAATACCATATACTCTTTTATGTATTTTGGTATTGAAAATAGTTTTTATAATGGATTTGTTATGTCAATATATTTATGTGATATATTGTGAACAAAGTGTGGAAATTTTTTCTTTCAATTATATTTGTTTTATGTTTTATGATTTAATATTGGTACTTGGACATTTGACGGGTGGTTACGTGATAAACCATATGACGGGTGGTGTCGTGAATACCAGGATGGGTGGTTATGTTATAACATCCAATGCATTGGGTATGGAAGTCAGCCGTATGGCTATTCCATTAAGTGATATGTGTGGAAGTCAACCATATGGTTATTCCATTTAAGTATGTTTATGTCCCAAGTTACCTTTATATGTTATGTGATCTTTATATGGGTTTTATGGTAATATTTTTGTTACAAAAGGTTAAGTAATGATCTTTTATTCCGTGAAGAGTTTTTACGACTTCATAAAGGTCAAAAGTCTTACTTTGATAATGTATACATGGTTTACTTTTTGTTTTGATAAACTAATAGTTTTCATTCTTTGTGTATCACTTACTAAGCTTTTTATGCTCACCCCATGTTTTTTTGAAATGTTTTTCACAGGACTTAATGTGGAATAGGGTCAAGGATGGGATAAAGGGAAAGTCATGCTATATAAAACATGGAATTAGACATGTTTCTTTTTAAGAGTTTTTTATTCTATGGAAACTTAGTAGAAGTGTCTACTTCGTAATTTTTTCTGATGTAATAGTTATGTTCTAATTCTCTAAAACTCTAAACCTAAAAAGATCCTCAATGTGAATTATTCATTTAATTCAATATTAAGTCAGGTTTAAGGTCGGGGCCTTATATATGACATCCTTCAAGAATGAATAACGGATTAATCCATGAAGGATTCTATTTTTGAAGATCCTCCCCTCCTTCCCTTTCAACTGGTAGAATATAGGATGACGTTTGGGATACAAGCCATATATACAGCTTCCCAACAAGAGGATCACATGGAACCATAACTAAGGTTTGGAACCTTGTTACTACAAGAATGTATGATTGAAACTTTTTAATGATCTATATTTTTTGGTTGCTTAACAGTATTCCCTCATTTACCACATGAAAGTATGATCTAAAGGACATTATAGTGTTCTATGCACTCTTACCAAACATACTAGAAGGATTTGAATGAGGCATTGGATTGGTATTTCACGAAGGGCCCCATTTGGGGCTTTGTGCTTTGTAGGGGAAGTTGGAGGAGTGTATTGTTTGAAAGGTTCATGAAGGGGTCATAACAAGGATAAAAACTATACAAAAGGTTTTTGAGGATAAATGGATCTATCCTATATATTGTTTTTGATGAGGGATTGTGGTTCTTTGACACTCCATCCAAATATGGGTTATCAAATTATGGACCTAAAAAGACTTTGGCACATCGATATTTTTTGAAAGAGGAATTTTTCTATGATGATGGGTATCTATAAAGGAATTTTTCATTATAGACTGATTCTTATGCCCCCTTTTACTTTCAGATATTGGGCATATGATTAACTATTAAAATAGATTTCTTGGACTATCTTCTCTCTGTTTCTTCGTTTGTCCCCCCAACTCCATCGGCCTTGTAGGGTATTTTATAAGGGTATAGGTGTAACAATTCTCTCATATTGATTATAATCAATGGAAGAAATCCACCAAGAAATGTTTTTTGGTCTGAAGGAGACCAAAAAATAATTTCATTCTTATAAAAAGAAAAAAAGGGGGGGATGCCTCACCCCGTAAATTAATTTTCATTTGAAAATAGTTTGGAAGAGTTACCTCACCCCATAAAATAATTTAGAATTATGAGGGGACTGGAAAAGAAACTTCACCCCAAAAATTAATTTTTAGGGGAGATAAAAAGGATACCTCACATCACAAAAAATTTTTAATTTGTAGGGGGATGGAGAGGATGCCTTTCTGTGTAAATGAAAATGTCTTTTGAGTAGGTTTTAGGTGGAAGAATTATACAAAGTATAGAAGAACATAAAAAAATGTTCTATCTAGAAGAAAAGGGTTCATTTATGTCTCAAGATTATTAAAAAAATTTATCTTTGAGGAATGGAAAAATTTATCTTATTATATCCACATAAAATCATTATGATATTCCATGAGAACGTTTCCAGAACAAAAATACAACCAATTATTTATCTTATATTGTGTATTCTCCACCCTATTTATTTGAACAGTAATGAATATCATTCCATACATTATATTTTATTTTCTATTTCATGTTAATATTTTTATTTTTATGTTATATTTTCCATAATTATTTTTGTCAATTGGTTACTCGTTTATTATATTACAAGGGATCTTCTTAATCATAATTTATATAAGATGGGCACATTATGATTTTTTATTTTGTTATGTGTTAATTGAAATTTTTTAGCGATTTAAATTTTTACTATATTATCCCCTTGTAAATGTCTATTGTGTCATGAAATATGGTATTTGTAAGGAATTTATTTAACACAAAGTTTCATTTTCTTGATTAGAAATGTTATAATTTTAGCACCATTAATTCATGTTTGAAAAATTCTTGTATTTATTATTTCAGAAGATATTTCATCTTTAATATCTAGTTAAAATGATGTTTTTATCTCGTTTCCACTATGTAAATGAATTTATTTTAATTAAAACGTCATATTTTTTAGGAAAAAATATGATCCTATTTAATAATGAATTTTCTACCATTTCTATTTTCATTATTTTAAAAAATTATTATATTTATTTTCTTAAAACCCAATTTTTGTACTTAGGTGACCTATTTAATTCCTCTATTTTCATTAAAAAAAATTTTTACTAACTTTTTTTATTATGGTGTTTTTATCAGTTGTATTTCAAAATATTTAAAAAGGTTTTCCATAATTTAAAAATAATTTTTTTTCCATCCAATTTACATTTATATTAATGTACTTATCAATGTTTTTAAGATTTATTATTAATGTTTTGTTTTAAAAAAATTTTAGTTTTTCACTTAACCTTTTCCAAAATGGGTTTTCAACTTCACCATAAATTTTTCTTTTACGGAAAATATAAATTAATTTTCTAAAAACATTTTTATTATTTAACAACCATTATCTACGTTATCTATAAATGCTATATTTTATTTAAAATTATTTTTGATGAATATTTTAGAAAATTTTATTATGAACTACCAATTTTGGGTGATTTATTTTTGGATATCAACCATTCATATTCTAGACATAAATATTGGTGATACCATTTGAAATATTATGAATCCTTTTTTCCATTCTACGGGTTCTGGCTGATTTGACGAATGATTATATTTAATTGGAACACATATTTATAGGTGAATTATGTGGGTTATTATATAACTCTTCAATGTATTGGTATAGTTAATATATCATGCTCTTCAAAGGGTACAAGTGGGTTTTTTTCTCTAGTGAAAAGGTACATAAAAGGATTCATCCCATGTGAAAGGGTATGTAGAAGAATTAATCTCAATGCCAAAGGATGAAAAAAAGAATGACCTCATGACAAAGGGTAGATGAATATTTATCCAAAAACAAAGGGTACACATGGGTATTTATCCAAATTCTGAGGGTTTATGTGAGGATTTTCTGAAGTCCTCGAAGAAACATGAGTGATTAGTCCAATCCTACTATGTGATGTATTCCTTGGTTAATAGCCTTGAAAAATTATTTCTAAGATATGATTTCTACCACACTCTTATGTCATAATATTATGGCAATTATAATGATCCTTGGAACATGTTTCAGGTTTGGTGATTTCAAACACTTTTTTATGGGAATTAGTTGGATCATTGGAGATTAATTTTCCTTCTATCAAGATTTATAAAATACTCTAGTTGTTCTATGTTTCTTTTAATAATAAATTTCTCAAATGTATATGATTTACCATATTCTTATGATGTACCCATGTATGATATGTTCTCCATATTTCTCTTATTGATCATTTAAGATCGCCCTTTTATTTTGTTTCCTCCCGTATTACGGAGATATGTATAACCTATTAGAAGATTATGAGGGATTATAGAGGATTTCATTTTTGGATAAATGACCACATGTGTTGGAAAATAAATTTATTTTGTATAATATTGTCAAATACACTATATAGAAAGGCTATTCTAGTTGTGTGATATTTTTGTAAGATATAATACTAATGTGATTTTTTGTAAGTTTATCATGGATCAAATCACATGAAATCAATGTAAATATATATGAGTTTGTTTTTTTAGAAATGATTATATGAGTGAAAGACTGGGGTACCTCAGGGGGATAGAGTTAAAAAAATTCATGATTTGGGAATAAAATTTTCAAAAATGTATATGAAAGTAAATCAAAAAAACACATGGAGCATCGTCACAAGTCGAGAAGAATAGGGGTTTCATGGACTGAATAATTTTGAGGGACTTGTATGAAAGATGATCAATGAAAGGATGAGGGAAAAAATAAAAAAGGTGTATGGACATTGAACAAATTCAGAAGATCATGCGTGGGATGGGATCCTAGCTATGGGTTCAATAGAGACTACATGAAAAAAGAAAATAATTTCATGATAATTAGTTTTTTAAAATTATTAAAACATAATTTTTAAAAAGATGTGAAAAAGTATTCATAATAAATTTTAATAGTAAATTTTCATTAATGAAGATGTAATAAACTTTTTATGTCACTTTTTAAAATGGTTATAAAAATACCAATGTTAAATAATAAACATTATATCTTCATTTTATTCTATTGTTTTATGAATCATGAGTGGTTTTGATTCACTTGGAGGTATTATTGTATACATGTTCATTTTATGAAGTCCTACTTTATGGGTGATATGCCTAATTTTTCCATTTTTATTTCCCTTAACCTATTCTAGGCTAACATTAGGTGTTAATCTTGGTTAATGGGCGATCTTAGTGGTTCCCTAGTGCGTATAGCCATGAAAAATTATATCTTGTTATCTTACAGCACAAAAAAACACATCAAGGGTGTCTTCTACAATATATAAGGTGATTAACAAAAATACTCAATGATTTTAAGAAATAATAATAATTTTAAGGGGTTTTTATTCTTATAATATTCAATAATAGGTCTTACACACTTCATATGTTCTATAAAATCATTACCTTTCATTTTGAATACATCAATCATTGAAGATATTTTTTATTTCTAAAAAAAATGATTATGTTTCTTGTATAATTTCAATGTCATCTAATTTATCGGTCACAATTGTTAAATAAATTATCACTTGAACAAAAACCATTCATCTATATATGAATATTTATATTTAAGAATTTTTAAATTTTCAAAATTACTAGATATTTAGTGAAATACATATATTTAGAAACTTTTTTATTGTTCTAAATATAATATAATATATTACATTATAATGTTTCAAAATGGATATAATTTTTTTAATACATATATAATGTATTAAATTATTATTTTTAAGATGAGGTATATACATCAATTGTATAAGGAAAAGAATAAATGAATGAGTCTAAGATTCATGTTTAATGACTTGTGAATATAGATTCAATAGTCCCTAAATGTAATTATTTTTAAAGTGTTATTAATGTTTAGTAATATTTATAATTTTGTGAGAAATTTAAATAATATTTTAGAAGATATTTTATGAGTGATATATTGTGATGAACTTGTAAAATTTCTCATCTCTTGGGGAAGGAATTAGCTTATGTGAATATTCAATATCCATGAACAACTAAAAATGTAAATTACTATTTTGGTGTAAGGAAATATAATAGATTATGTTTAAATATGTTTTCAGCAAACTAAAATTTATTTAGAATATTATTATATGTGATGAAGAGTACTTTAATGTTTTTTGAGTGAATTTTGTAATGTGTAATTTGAAGTAGATAATACAAAATTCAAAGTCTGTATAAAAAACATCTTAACATCATAGAAGAAAGATATCACTCCAGAAGTGTAAAAACCATATAAGGGTCTTTCCTTACTTTGTAATAGTAAATCATGGGATGAGACTAAAAAAATATCCAGGAAATTGATTCATTATAAGTCTACTCAATGGCATTATAAGTGTATTTATAATCATTGAGAGAGTATTGTCTCACATCAGAAAAGTAAAATCAAACTATTAAGGAGTAAAAATGTTTTTAGAAGTGAATATATGGATTTCAGAAAATTAATATGAATAGTTTGGTAGATTAATCTCACTCTTAGAAATTTATAGTCATTGAAAACAAGGGAATTCTATAAAATTAAAATTCGTGAGAAATGTTAAAACTAAATGTGAAATTGTAGAAATTTTATTCTGGTGAGAAATTATTCAATTTAGATATTAGATTAATTAATCCTAAAATGAATTATATATCTCAATGAGACTAAAATACATTTGGTTTTATACTAAGAATAAAACATCAAACCATATGTGATTTTATGAGAAGTATTGAGGTTGATATGATTACATGTAACAAGGGGAGTGTCCTGTCATTATTCTATGCAAACATGGATAAAATTTAAAATTTCTTAAGAATACTTTTTGGGGGAATTAGAATGGGATATTGAAATATCAAATGGATAATAAAAACAATACAAAATAAATTAAAACAAGGGCTTGATATAATATAAATGAACTTTGAGTGAGTTCAAATATTATACGATCATGTCGAAATTCAATGAGGTTTCCATAATCAATATATGGAAGTAACATTCACGAAATGATTAGTGAATATAAAACATGCATGCGACTAAGAATAATGAATGAGAATTAAATAACCTAATTTTAAAATAAATCAGAGAACCACCATGTATCGAATATGGGGAAGAAGAAGCCTCTACGAGTGCACCATTTTGTCGAAGAAGAATAAGAGGAGTTATATGATATAATTATCTCATTTATAGAATAATACAATAGAGGGTATCAATGTAACTGTTAGTATCTATCATTAATATCATGATTCTGAGATAATTTAAAGATATAATTATTTTAAATCACTGAGTACATAAGCTAAGGAATAAGACAAAATTTTATGAAGAGGTTATGGTCATATTTTGAATGTTGAAGACATTTTCTCTAGATCAAGGTTGAACCCTTTAATAACTGTTGGTACCTATTTTGAACAATGCCATAAAATAGAATGAGAATAAGAATATGGGATGTGTTATAAACTACATATTATCATATTTTTAAAATAATTAGATGATCCATATCATAGGGGTTTGGTTATTATGACACTAATCATTTTGTGTTGCTTTATTAGGCCATTGGCATCACTATAATATAATATTTATAATCCTTTTCCTTATGGTAGAAAAAAATGAAAATTATAATGTTCCCTCTCAGGTTAATAACCTTGTAAAAAATCCTATGTGATCCTATTTATATTCATTCTGTATTTCATACTAAGGTAAGGATTGAGTGAACAACTTTTGATCCACTCTCTCCATCAGGAAATATGATCGAGTATAATTGAGGATAATTAAAGTGAAATATTAAACTATATACAATATGGGTATAAAATCTTACCCTCCCTATATATCCCTCCACAATATACTAAGATTTACAATTTGTATCATTATTGACCCGAGTTCTTCTAATTGGGTCTAGTTTCCCTAGTTTTTTAATATATTAAAATTATGCAGATATTTTTGGTGAATTTTGAGACAAATTAGATGTAGAGATAAGAAGTTAATTTTTTATTGAAAACATTATGGAGCCTCAGCTAAAACCCTATGTAAAAAAATATTAATGTGAAGAAAATAATAAGAGAAAGATTGAAATGGACAACAAGGATTAACCACTACATCAAACATATCATATTGGTAAGATTTCATCTATTAAATATATTTATGGTGAACTATTTGAAGAAACTATCTCAAAGTATAGTGAGTATGAAGAGGATGAGACTATAAAATATATTGATTACTTCTACTACAAATTTAAAATACTTGTGAATAACTTCCTAGTTAATGTATTTGAGAAAATGATTTATTTATTTAAGGACGTTAGGATGAAAAATCTAAAATAGAAAAATATGTTGGTAAAATAGAGGATTCATTATAATGAAAATCCCGAATGGTCAATACTCTAATAAAACACAATAAATAAAATAAATAATTATTTATAATTTTCATTGAAAATATTTTAGTAATTTAATAAATGTTTTAAAAGAATAATTGTAGGAAAATAGAAATATAGATTGTTTCCATAAAGTAGTCTATGATTTTAAAAAAAATGTAAACAAACACTTATGAATTTCAATTTTCTCAAATAGAGGTTAAATAAAGAAGAATTAAATATCATGATAACACTTTTTAAAAATCAAGAATAATAGATGAAGATAAAATCATGAAGTTGAAGAATCATTTTAAAGAGACCTTGATATAAATTTTTGTTGAAAATAACTCTACAAACATCGTGTTTCTTGAGATAAAGGTAAAATTGAAAAAATTTCTACTAATAGAAATTAAAACTTCCAAATGTTTTGAAAAGATTATCACTAATATACTAATTTGAGATAAGAATATAGTCTCAAATGTGACTTATTTTAGTGTCTAGAATGTTTTAAAACCATCATGTAATATTTCTTCACAAATCTCCATGAAAAGGAATCCCTTTTCTATTTAATAATTATTTCATTAATTCTATGTCATATACATTTAGAGGCTATAAAATAAATTATTTACAACAACGGGTTAATAAAAATTTCACAAAATTCACTTATATATAAAGGAATATGTTGGATTGTTCATGAAAAATTCCACAAAAAAGATCCCATGAGATTAGTGAATATAATAAAAATAAAACAAATCTAGAAATTCTATCCAAATTACCACAAAAATTAAAAAATCGTAGTTTAATTTCAAATATTACAACAACTTGAGATTTTTTAATAGAGAAATTGATTGTTGGAATAATATTAAACATAAGAATATAATATAAGTCTAGGAGAAAGTTGTGGAAGGGGATAAAATCATAAGAAAATAGAATAAATGTTGTTAAAAAATAGAATTCAAAGATAAAAGTAATATTCTTACCATGAATTCTTATTAATATTTCAAAAACCACTTTATATACAACTGAATTTGTGTCTTAACTATATTGATTGCTATTATAGACTCATAAATCATCATAAAACTATCCAAATGAAAATAAGGCCATAATAGAAAATCAAACAGGTGAGTGAAGAAAATAAGGCATTTGGTTAAAAAAATATTTAAGGAATGATGTTTAATAATAGAAATAATATAAGGAAAATACTTCTAATAAGTTAAATAATTTTTTTGAGGGTATATCAATAAAAAAATAAATTATTCTATGATGGGATAATAGGCCACACCATATACCATTGTAAACATTAAATTTAAATCAATATTCAGTTTAAAAAGAGAATATAGGAATTGAATCAATACAAGGGAGGGATTAAAGGACTATTTTTCTAGTTGAAATCCCCAAAATGAGATGGAAGATAAGTGAAACAAAAAAATTATGAAAAATACATCTAAAAAATATAAAATATAAATATATCAAGAATTATATCATGATTATTTGGATTTAATTATTGATAATGGATAAAAAAATAGAATGTAATAAAATAATTACTAAATTAAAATGGATTTATTCACATTAATGAGATCAAAAAATTCATAAGAGGTTATCCAAGAATTATGACACAAGGGCTGTTGAAAATTTAGAATGATGTTGTAATCAGGTTGGACATAGTGAAAAAAAATGTATATCAATATTTCTAACACAAGAAAAGTAGTTGAAAAAATTGAATAAAAATAAAAAACAAAAATACTAGACATTTTATGATAGATTTCTCTTTAAATATATTTTTAATTTTTTATATTTTTCTCTACACGCAACATTAAGTTTAAACAAACTGTGATGTACTATTGAAATATTTTCATTTAAATTTACTCTTATAATCTATACATATTATTAGAATGTATGAATAATACAAACTAAATTAGAAAAAATAATTTCTTTACACATGGAAAAAATTTAATTAATTGGTTATAAATTGGCTACAAATGAAAATAAAATCAATGGAACGTAAAATTAAATTGTTTACATGAAAACATGTATATATGCATGAAATTTTTTTTAATTAAATTTATGAAATTAATGAAAATTAATGAATTATTTTAGTCAAATATTTGTAGAATATATTTTTTTGTAAATATTTTAATATTCTTATAATTGGTTTTATTAAGAAAATAATAAGAATAGAATAATTTTTTTGCTTTAAAATGCATTTCATAAAATGGGTTTCTTTGTATTTTGAGAAATTATTTTATAATGAATTTATGTAAATTATTTATATTATAACCAATAAAATGATTTAAATCTTTTTAATCATCATTGTAATGTTTTTTAATGGGTTCACTTTAATTTTTGTTCATTATGAATAGTAATCGAGGTAAAAAGTCATTTCCATGTTAAAGGTTAATAGGGTTAATGAGAGGTTTATGAAAATATATAGTGGTTAAAATAACAGATAATAGTATATAAATATTATTTTTAAGTGTATTTAGTCCCAAAATTATATTATATTTGAATTTGGGTTGATGTTTTTAACATTTACATAAATATGACATTATTATATTTCAATTTTTTAACTATTTACTAGTGTTCTACTCTCCACACATATAAAGAAGCACATAATATACTCTATTATCCGCCAAAATGGAACCCTTTATCATGACTATTGTCTTATAAATACTATACCTACATCCCTAATAATTATTATTGGGTTATGATCATCCGAAAATACACATCCAAGGAGCATTATATTTCTTTCAAAGGAGGATAGTCGAATAAGAGGATTATGTTATTACTGGTCTTCTTGATGTTTCTTTCTTCTAAAAACATTTAAAAATATATTATTACCATATGAAAATGATTGAATAAATATTTATAATATACTAATATGTTTTCATGTTAATGGTATATCAATTTTATATCTACTTCACATCTACGTGAAAATGATAACGTTGTTTGTTCATACAAGTGGACAACCACTACTCCCAAGCGATGTGGTTCATTTTTCATTTAATATTTAAATTTAAGATCACAATGAGTTATTTAAAACATATATATGGTTTAATAGTGATTATTAATGGTTTAAAAACTATTTACCATTCATATTTTTAATATGTCAAAATGATGAAACATCACTTCTCTGTATGTAATAATTTACTTCTTGACAAATTAATATAATTGATTTTTCATCGATGATTTATAAGAAGGATTAAAAAAATGTATATAATTAATGAATATGATACTTATGAAATGTTTTATATTCAATAAATTAGGAATCTATGATGAAGGCTCAAGGTATAAGACCATCAAAGTATATTTTTTGAAAATACACCATCTTTCACCTATTAATAATTGTTAATAAAAAGATAAATTAACATTATACAAGAATAATACATAGTATTTTATGTATTAGAATAGGAATAGAATATATATATACATATATATAATAAATTGATATTTATTATTTATGAATTTTTAATGTGTATGATGCAAGATGCAACTTTTTTTATGAGTTTTTGTCATAATCTCATTTCCATTCAGGATTTTTTATGTTAAAATTCCATTGATGGACACTATATTATATTTATCCTTTAAACCCCATATATTTTATTATCATAAAATAATTCATATAATTTGTCTGCATTGGTAAAAATTTCCTCTCTTGTTACTTAAAAAGTTTGATAAATGCTTTTTATGAAAAACTGAACTTATTTCCTCTTTAGTCGATGAATATTTTCTGAAGATAACATGTTCTATAAAGTGTTTTGAGGAATTATCGTATCTATGACTAAAATATTAAGGAAATTAATTTTCAACATTGTTCGTTTTATTTCTAATTTTCTTAAATCAATTAATACAATGATTTTTAAAGAGTTTATTTATGATTTTTTATAAAAATGGTGAAATGAATATTTGTTTTAACTTATACAGAATGCATGAATTTTCCTACCATTTTTGAGATGATTTTTATGGAATATTACAATAAATTACTCAACCCATATTTTTAAATAACTGTTTTTCTAAATAATATATGATTTTTTTAGTTTCTAATGATACAAAATGAAAAGTTTATTTTCGCTATTTTCAAATAAATGCTCAATTTCACTTATAAAGGTATTTTTTATCTATTTTTATATCCTTTAAGTATTTTTATGATTAAATACAAATATTAATTTATGATACCACAAAATTTCTATCACTTTATAGCTTATAAAGATGATTATTTAGGATTTATTCAATAAAAATATATTTTTTACGATTTTTTAATTATGTTATAATGACATATTTATAAAACAGGTTTCTTTTAAATGGTTTATACATTAAAAATTTTAAAAACAATTGATAGAATTTTCCATTCCATGGGGTAGTTTTCATTTTTTGATTTTTGGGAAAAAAATTCTACATCCCTCTAATGAATTGGGTCAATATTCTTATACCATGAAATAATATGCTCTATAATTTGGAGTCATCCCATCTCATTAAGGTAATTTATCCATTATTATAGTATTTGGAGTGAACCATGAATAATTAAATAATGGAAGTGGTAGTTTTGGGGTTTATTTAAGTTTATCAGATTGACCAATTTGAGTCTTCTAAATGTAGGCCAATAAACATTTATGATTATAACAAGATCATCAAATATAATAGAAATATTATTTGCAACTGATTAGTTTCAGAGTATATTGGTATCAAGGTTACTAGATAGACAATCATTGGTTAGATTCATCAAATATAGAAGAACATAAAGCTAATCCCGCAACAAGACTTCAATGTCATCAGACAGAGATGATTGTTTAAATCTCATCATATAGGGCTCTCACATATGGTTTTCATCGACATTGGTATCTATATACAATATTTATTTTCATGGTGATCAGATTCTGGAGGTTCACAGGGTGGTTTAATAGTGTATCAATATTTTTAAAAGTAAATGGGAGGTTATTCTAGCATCTCAGAGGTCATAGGAAATATATGACTTTTTCAAGGACACTAAAAAGTGTTTTGGTTTCCCAACATTGAAGGGGAAATATTTTTAATGTTCTATCCATATGAATAGTGTTATTTTAAAACATTATAGTATGATACCTACATGTGGAATAAAGTGATAGAGAGTGGTGTACCAATTTTTATCACTAGAAATTAATGACTTTTGTAGTGTTCTCTCATTAATGTAGATCTTTTTATTAACCACATAAATCTTTTTGGGCCATTTTAATTTTATTTTTATGTGATGTGATATCATTGAGATTTTTTTTATTATTGGGAGGGATCTACTCAGAGTTTTAGTGTACAATATTGATATAGGTTATTATAGGAAAAACATTTTACTAGAAATATTTTAAATATTCATTGTTGTGCAGCTTGAAGTGATCAAATGAAAATCTATTTGCTGAACATTTTTTTCTAGGTCTATTTTTTGATCAAATAGATGGCGTGTTACTTCCCAATTCCTTCATCCCAATAAGTGATATTCAAGGAATCAGTTGGTTCTATATCACTTACAATATCCTTGTTACTTATCACCTTGAATTTAAGGTTATTTTTTTTTAGTTTTTTCTATTATTATCATAAGTGTTAATTTAGAGGAAGGAAAGGTATGTATAAAAAACATTTATATACTGACCATTTCTTTTATGATAATTTAACTGGAATATATTTTTATAAAAAAATCTTTATGCATCTCTATCTAGTGTACGTCCAAAAATAAAGGGAGATTAAAAAAATGAGTAGGTGGATTGGATGGTTTTGGCCTTAATCTAGATATATCTATCTAAGAATGTTTATTTCAATATTATAGATAAAAAACTACTACAATGGTTTTAAAAGAGTTGGTTGAAATGTACCAAAATAAAAAATCTCAAAAAAAATCATTATTATGTGATTAAATTTCTTCATGACATTATTTGATGGAGGGAATGTATTTGGTCACATGAATCCCTTCAATATTATCCGAGGGAAGCTCAAATTATTGAATATAAATTTCCTTATTTTTTTTATTTTTTTCTCCTTTTCACACTTCTACAGGGCTGTGATTCCTTTTTTAAAGAATTTAGAAACTCTAATTGGAAGGTAGATCTTGTTTTCAAGACAATAAAAACATTATATTGAAAGAGGAGTTGTAGAAGATGGATGTAAAGGCTCTATCTATAAGTTATCCCAATATTACTGGATAGGTATAATCACTTAAATAGACATAGTTTTAGATTAAGAAATTTCCAGAAGATATATCCTATAGGATATGTCAGAAAAATCAACCTGTTTGGGTCCTATATGATGGTTTTTTGGAAAAAAGGGACACAACCCACAAGATATCAATTAGACATAGGAATCCACTTAAGGACCAACAAACATAATCAGGACAAAATATGGTGTTCCATCATGATTCCAAGTATGATCACTATTGATGAGTCAAGGGTTATTAACATAGGTGAATATTTATAATAAAGTAGTGAGTAAAATTGATGGTTTATTATGTACTGACAATATTATGTAGAGTATTTGTAGTGGGTTATTATGCTCTTGATATAGTCGATAAATGTTATTTGAATATTAGAAAGAAGAACGGAATGGACATGAGACTGAATGATGTTAGAAACATTCCTAGAAAGTAGAAGAACCTAATATCTATAGGGTATCTCTAAGATACATGTTTTGAAACAATAGTTTTTGAATGTTGTATTACAAAAATTTCCCATCTTTGGGGTGGAAGAAATCACTTATAGTACATCATTAGTTATTAAATCCCTAGATCCCTATGATTATACAAAAATATATATACATTATATAAGAGAGATGTGGATATAGAGTCGGGAACTTAGGTTTGATTTGAGATTTTTTAAATTAATATGATGAGACTAATGTTATTTATATTTAATAAATGAGTTGATCCTATGTTACTGCTATGGGTTGAATGGATGCAATTTTTAAAAAGGTTTCAATATATTAAATTTAAGATAGATTCTTTAAAAAAATTGATGCATCAGAAATAAACAATTGTTCTCTTTTTCGTGATCCCAAATCGAATCCTCTATACTCATATAGGATAATTTTGATGAGTATTCCAAGGGAGAGTATCGTTCAATCGCTCTTAATGTGGAAACAAAAAATTAATGAGGTCGTCAAAGAAGGAAAATCATTGAATGAAAATTTAAATTAAATGAATTTATTGTGAAAAACTAGAATAAAAAATAAAAATATATATAACCCCCTGTATAATCCATTGATCAATCAATAAGATAGTTATACATCCATTTATTTGAATCTCTCAATGGAAGATGAAATTAGGCTTATAAGGGATGAATTAAACAAGTAAAAAGAATGTAATAAAAATGATTCCATAATAGTGTGATGATTTTAGTAAATATAAGGGGTAATATGTTTATAACATTAGTCCTTGGTATCAAAATGATCTATAAAATTATTGAATAATAGAATATGAAGAACATTTATAAATAATTTTTTTGAATAAGAATAACTGACATGTAAAAGAAAAAAATTACAAAGGAAAAAAGGCCACATAACATTACAATGAAACTCAAAAAATAATTAAGAATAATTATCCACCACCAATTACTGAAATTGTTATTTATAAATCTATTAGAGGAGAATATTACTTTTCAATTAATCCCAATTAATGAGGGTGGGTATAGGGAGATAGAAAGTTCATGGAGGTTCTCTTTTCCAACCGTGACAAAATATCAGATCAAGAATTCATCCACCCTACAGATGTTCCAAAATTATCTTTTATATGGAAAATATGGGTTGTACATATAATAAAAAAAATTATCCCATTATATCCTACAATATCTATTAAAATTTCATCAGATTTTTGTGTTTTTATCAAGGAGTTATCATCAAAATGGGTTGATGTTGTTCTGGGCTACCGAATCTCATTGGGAATTTAATCTTTCACACAAGAAACCTATATAACCTAAGAAAAATAAAAATTATTCCTATATATTGTTAACTGAAATATTAACCATAATTTCTTATTTTTATAGTTCAAATTTTATATTTATTTGGCTTCTATTCTGGATGATATAGTCATTTTAGTGGGATGTTTTCCAATTTATTTATCACAAAATTTTCAAGATTGTATACCGAAAAGTGGTGGTCTTCCAATGTAAATATCCATGTTCTATTAAACTTTTAAATAATCCTCTAATAATTTATGTCCTACCAAGGAAATATTATATTCAAATAAAGTAATGTTTCTTTTTTACAAGATGATGGAAACTCTACCTAGTATTAGTTAATTTGAGAAAGAATTAAAATCATGAAGTGAAAATAAGTTCAATATGTAAAATTCAATAAGGCCAGTATTTCATAACAATTCATAACAAGTAAATAATAATATAAAAAATGAATATTATACTATTTTAGTAGATATTCACAACCCAAACACAAATATGTATGGTCTCTAGAAAAATTATCCCAAAATAATGAAAACTAAATTCCTATTCTAAACACATATTATCCTAAAATTCTAACTAGAATACACCATACCAAACTATCATGAAACCCATAAATATTATTTAAAACAATCTAGATTCAAAAAAACATCATGATCCTATCTCTCTTCCCTTTTTCAAATTAGTACTCAAATTTAATCTAATTTCAATTATGTATAATGATTTTTTATGAATCCCAATAGACATGAGGTTTCATATTTATTCATGTATTGAAATTATGTAAGTGATATATAGAATCAAATTATAATCATAATATGAGTAGTTGTCATTTTTTATTTAATAACATTTTTATTATTTCCATGGTAATTGAAAATGAACTCAATCAAGTCAACCCCAGTAATGAGACTTTACTGATGACTCCCAAGATTAGAGACCATAGGGTAAAATGTCAAGATCACATTCTTTAGAATCATATTTAGTTAGATCATTCAGAAATAAATTAAAAATACCACACATATAAAAAAATTCCAAAACTCTAGCTGAACAGATATATTGTCACAATTCCAAAGTTTTAAAAGCAACACATTACGCCATTCCATTTATCTAGATGACAATATAATATATTTTTTTATTTTCAATTTTTTTTGTCTTTTTGAATAATTATGCTAAAATAAAAAATAGCATTAATTTTTTTTAATTAGGGGACCTAAAGAGCACAAACAAGTTCCCCACAATCCAAAGATCTTACATTGTGAAAATTTTATAAAAATGATGGTAATGTTAACAGTGAAAAATCACATCGAACAACTGAATATCCCAAAAATAATTCTTATGAACATAAAAATTATTTTTAATAAAAATAAAGGAATTAAAAATTATTTGATATTTATATTTAATTTAATTAAAGTGAATTATAACATGTATGGTTCAATAAATTTATTTTCCATTTAAACAAACACAAATTTCCATTATTTTTACATTGTACACATAGATTATAAATTTACTTTTACATGAAAAATTTTTATTCATTTTTATTTATTTTCACCCCTATTATAAAATAAAACTACAACCACAATTTAAAGAGAAAACAATTCATAAGGTGTATGAAGTGGATAATTGGAGTTCCAAAAATTAAATTTTTTAAAAAATATAGGACAATGTCATTTGGTATCTTGAAGAAGAAGTTCTTGTTGAAACCAAATGATCTATTGATCTCATGTCACATATAGACATCCCGAAATACGCAATTCCAATAGTAGACATATTGTGAATTTTCTTTTTCACCACTCGCATTATATTAATATTGTTTATTTTTTAGTATGTTCATCATGTATAATTATATGTGTTGCAATGACTGGAATAGTGTAATGAATATAAAAAAATAGATTCTCATGTTTCTTTCATACTCTATCTTAAGATATTAAGGATCTTTTTCTATTTTCTAGATTTTATAGAATATGAAATGAAAATAAGAAGTTCTCGATTATCACCTACAAATAAATTCATTGATGTGGACAATAAGACCTTGATTTTGATTTTGGGTTGGTTAAAATATATTAAAATTGGTTGTAAATTTTAATAAAGGTCAATTTTATTCCCACAATTTTAGAAATAATATTTTCCTATGAAAATATGTTTTAATAGTAGAATTTTCTAGATTAGTGCAAGTGATCATTAAAAATCCATTGTTTATGATTTTTATAGTTTTTATAGTGATTAGTGATCCAAAAAATTCATTGATTGTGATCATTTTTGGGATTCAATCCAATAATTGTTTTATGTCATGTCATAACATGAAATATCGTTCCTCATTACTAAAAATTGCATAAACTACTCCTTGGACTTATTCATGTCTACAAGATCCAAATGTTGGTATTTTGATTATTTTAATGAGAGATTTGTGGGGAACTAGACTCTCCACATAAGGCTAAGGATTTGAAAATTAGTGTGGTGATGGGATACCCAAATGTTGTAATGGTATGAATTATTAAGCTCAATAATTAATCCTAATAATTCATTCACTCTGTTTTATAACACATCTTCTCAAATAAAGGTTGTGGGAAAAAATGAAAAGGGTTTGATCTAGTGAGTCGAATTGAAGTAGAGGACGTTGTAATTGTGCTTGTTGGGTTTAAAATTATTTTGGTTATAAAATTATTGTTAAGGGTAGATATTTTTAACTTTTTTTTGACATGGTTACTGATTATTCCACCAATAAATCCTGGTACAGTTGTTGAACATTGGAATGAAATTGGGTATTATGGGGTTTTAAAATTTTGAGAAATAATCTTTGTTGAATGTATACCTATAAATCGTATTTTATAAATGGAATAGTTAAGAAATTATCTCTCTTATAGTCATATTTGGAACAGATTTAGAAAAAGGGAAAAATGTTTTAATATCATGGAATTTGAAAAGATAGATATCTCTAACCTACCAAGAGAGGGTTGAAAATTTCCTCCAAACATAAATAATCCGAAATATTTTACATCACATAAGGTGTGGGATATGTCAATGATTTGAATAGTCTCTAGTGTAGGTATCCTTGTTTTGGAAACGTGAAAATAATAATAAAGAAAAAATGATATGATAATATTGGTTAGAAAAGAGAAATCAGTTTAGAATTGAAAGAGAGATCCCAATATATCTTACATGGGTAAACGAAAATATTTCCATAATTTGTTTTCACCCGAATTTGCTGAATTTTAGTTTTAAAATGGTTGATTTTTTGTATCTTATGTATATTAATCCTCATATAAATATGAAGAAAATTATAGAAACATAAATTCTATGGGGGGATATTTTGATATGATGTGGAAAACATTAATATGATTTGAGATGATTGAAATGTGAATTAAACGACTTGAGTGAATTCCATTTGTGATAATGAGTTTATCCTAGGTTGTTAATATGGAAAGATTGGATGAATATTACATGGATAAATCTATAAGTTGGTTATAACTCCATAGATGTGGTTATCTAAATGAAATATATATGTATACATATAATAGTATGCATTGGTGGGTAGAAAGACAATGGAGAGCATAAATTTAAAGCCATGACAAATAAACCAGAGGCATCTTCAATCCACTAGACAGAGGCAATGAAATGATCTTCAATACGAAATAATTTGGGTGGGAAATATACAATGAAACTGAGTTCACATAAATTTTAAAACATCTATAAAAATTTCACCCCCTTTCGAGTTTTTATCTATGAGTCATCATAAAAAGTCTACAATGTCATTCTGGGACATCACATATGGCCCAAAATATTCATCTTCCATGTAGGACACCAAGATCACATTAGAAAAATATTAATTATCTTTAAATTAGTGTCAATTATATGTTCCCCATAATATCATATATCTTTAGTTAAAATTTTATGTTCATTGGGATTCCACAATTGACCATATTTTCATTTTTGTGGGATGTTTAATAGTTCACTTTGCCTAAAATTTTCTTGATTGTTTGTCCCAAATGGTTTCCTTATTTTGTCAATATCCATGTATTTTTTAAGGATTAAATCCTCCCTAAAACATATTTCGCATAACATTGATATTTTAAATTTAAATAAATACTAGTTGGGTTTTTACATAGTGATGAAAAATGAAGAAAGTATTTGAAAATTTTGGGAAGAATTTCAAACATGATGTGAAAATAAATTAAATTTGGAATATTAAATGACAGTATTTTTTTAACAATTATGAAAATCATGATTATAATATTAATAATGAATAATATTCAATTTTAATAGATAAACAAATTGAGTTTCTAATATTAATATAGGATCCATTTGTATTGCTAGTGATGTTCATAATGGAACCGTGTATCTTACAAGATGACGTGATGATGTTTCAAATATAATAGATCATTCATAAAATGGTCATGAAAAGTGGAACTGTAGGTTTTTTCACCTCACTAAGAAAAATATGAAGGCTCATGAAGTGAAATTCATAATTAAACTCAATCACAAGAACCATGGAAAATGTAAGAGTTTAATTTTTGGAAAATAAAAATAATGTTTCCTTCAACTTGGATGGCTGGAATCCATTAAATTTATAGTTATAATATTTTAATTCTTATGTTAAGTGTCCATATCAATTTTACCCATACATAGGATCATTGTACTTCTTAACCCGAATTGATGATATTATTCATAAGTTATGGGCTTACTTCCTGGATAATAAATTTTATTTGTTTCACGTTTTTATTAAGTTGAGTGTGTTGATTGATAAAGAGTGTGAAAGAGGGTTTAAATTTATCTATAAATATAACGGTAGGGAATAAACATGATCTTTTTAAGATCTATATTAATAGGGGATTCAGGAATAATAATATTATTCTAAGTACTCAATAATAATATATTGTAACTAAAAGAATTAATTAGAATATGATAAATAAATCTCTAAGTATGAGGCTTCAATTGAGAATCCCTAAGGGAATTTGCGTAGAGTAATTGAATATAATAGCTTACCTGGTGAAACAATTATAACTACTACAATGGGAAAAGAAATTCATGGGGAACGTTTGTCATTTAATATGACAAAGGTGAACTATTTCAAAATCATTGTATGTATTGGATATGTTCATATTTAAAAGAAAAATTAATATATGTTGGAGGAGAAATATAAATTGTGTTATCTAGTTGGTTAGGGTGATAATAAATTTTTATATATTCAATGGTATTAAAAAAAAGAAAATAATAATCAAAAGTCTATATGTTGATTTCTTTGAAGTAAATCTCTTGAATGATCCAAACATGGGTGAGAATGAAGTTGATGAATTTTAAATTATTTATTTTTAAGAAAATATAACAATGGTTATGGGACACACATTCAATTTGGAGACATCATTGGATGGTTCTGTTATAATTAGAATACTGGACACAGAATAATCTGATGAACTATTTCTAGGTGGACAATGACCATCCATTCCTTAATTGGATAGATTATTTCTTAATGGTGAAATTTTTCACATAGACATACCAAATTGGGAAGTATCTAAGAAATGGCTGTCAAAAAGAGTAGCTCAAAAGGATGGACCTCACATAATCCTAAATAGAATTACTTGTATCAATAAACTAGTTTATAGGATTGGAGATGATGTAAATTTATTACTTTTAAAGGATGTTAGGGAACCAGATGGTCTATAAGAGGAAACTAATCATAGTGACTCCATGAATTGGGAATCATCCCTGAAATAGTAAATAATTTATTTAAATATCAGTGATACATGGGTGTAAAATGATCATCTGTATGGAAATATAGATCTAAAGAAATTTTTTTATTAGTTTTATAGTAGATACTAATGGATATAAGATATATAAAACAATTTTTGTGGTGATACGTTATCAATAAATTGAAGGTATATTGTTTTTATAAATTTCCTCACCAATGGTGAAGCACCCAACTATTGAATCTGTGTGTTGAACTATTCCATATAACGATCTAAACTTGTATCATATGGACTCAAAAACAAAAATTATTCAATGGTAATTAGAGGTATAACTTTTTTTGTTCAGAATAATGGATATTATGTTTATCAAATATAGGATTTCATTTAGATGTTGAAAAAATAAATTTAGGTATTATGTTATACAATTTTACACATGAAGAACATTTTAATCAATTTGAATCTGATCATTTTCTTTATAAGAGGTAATGTGATGATGGACTGTTTCACATATTATTTTTCTATGCTGACAATGTATTGATTTCGGGACTAGAGTTCCATTAGATATATTCTCTTGAAGAACAATCAATAAAAAATGTTTAAGATAAAGAATCTTGGGAAAGATAAGAGGATCACAGGGATGAAATGTGAGTAGGATGGGAAAGTCGGATCTTTGGTTTTCTTCTAGAAGTAATAAATTAATAAGGTCACTAAATTATTCCAAATCCCAATTTGTAAACCTATATCATCCCACATATCCACTTATTCCAATCAATATAATGATTATGAACCATTAATAGACCGATAAGTTCATGACATAAATATTTTTTCTTATTCCTCGAATTTAAGAAGTTTGTTATATGAAATGGTTTTTATAATCTAACATATATTTTTTTTAGTATAATTTGATAGTCGATTCAAGTGAGATATAGGTAGGAAACGTTAGGAATAATTTGAATTGATTCTAAAATACATTATAGGGTTATATGATTATGTTTTATAATTTATTTATAATAATTAGTTTAATGGTTTTATAGACACATATTTTGCTGGAGACAATAACTAATGGAATGTAATATAGTCATTGTATTTAAAATTATTTGAATAATTTCTTGTGGGATGTATTAGTCTAATAATTAGCTCACATTCTTTATAACAAATCATAAATTGTTTCTAACAATCAAGGGTTTAATGAAATAAATAAAATACGATGACATGAAGTATCACTTTATATGATGTTTTATCGAGGATAAAGTGTAATAGCTATAGAAGGTTATTGGGAAGAAGAATAGTATGGTTATTTTTACAAAAGTGATAGTCTAAGAGTGATTTAGGTTTCATTATTCCTCTTTTGAACACGGATGATCGAATATAGTAAATGAAAAATTCAGGCATCGAATAGGGGTTGAGCTCTGGTTGATTGATGAAGATGGTTTGATTCCTGAGGTAATTTCTTAGAGGAAGATTTTTTGGTTTGTGCATGTTCTTCAGATTCGAAAGATTGAGAATTATAAATACATGACATTTGTAACACCCCAAGCTTCCATGGTACACTTCTCTTTGAATAATACAGTAGCCTGTGTTGTATGCAACTTTGTGTTCTAACACACACCACAACCAATCAAAGTAGCCGTTATGAATAGTAATACCTAATTTTTGAAATTTTATAAATTTTACCTTTCCAAATGGACTTCATTTTTGGATTCGTAATATCGAAATTAGCCCATGTTGAATTTTTTTATTTTTCTGAGAACTTCCAATTTTTTTATTAATAGTGAAAAATACTTAAAACATATTTTTTAATAAAAATAATTTGTAGTGATAAATTATACTATTGAGTGGTTTTAAAGTATAATTAGAATATATATTTACCATTTTATCCAATGGTGTTCATTAGAATTAATTTCACTTTGAAATTGGACATAAACAATTGTCAATCTTTTGATATATATTCTTTCTTAAAAACACGATATTTGTTGTGACAGGGGGAATTAATTATAAAATTAATTAATGAAATTTATATGTTTGTAATTTTTTAAAATAGACATCATTTTTAAATTCGGAATATCAATTATAGCTTTGGGTGAAATTTTGGCATTATTCTGAAAAACTTCAATTTTTGATGAATAGTGAAACCGCTATGTGGTAGTTAAAAAAGTGATTTTTCATTAAAATGAAACATTACAACTTTTGTGATTCAATTTTCAAAAATCCGACATACATGGTTGTCATTAGGAAGTAAAATGTGGTTCAATGGGATTAAAATAATTTTTGGTGAATAGTAGCCTTTAAGTTTAATTAATCGCGATTAAAGGTAATTAGTGAAATTTAATGTAAAAATGATATTATAAAAATATGAAAATACATTTACACTTGTCCTACCACTATTTGATGAGTCATGTACGACCAATAAAATCCATGGGTCATCTTGGGGACCCCATTGAGCCACTTTGGAAGGAAAATGACATTAAAAACTTTTTATTTAATGTTAAAATAAAAATGTCACAAACATGAGTTGTTTAACTAAAAAAAATTTAAATGGGGTTATACAAGTAATATTTTTGACTATAAATATTCATTAGAAAGTTACAACAATTTCCTACATCATGATAGTTTTCTTATAATTTTTAGACATTAAATAAATTAAATTATTTATGACACCATGATGATGCAGCTATTGCCTCATTAATTAACGATTTAAATAAAATGAAAAGATAATGTAAAATATAAGACATAAACTTGTCAAAAACCTATTGGATGAGAATATTTAGAACCCTTATCACCTAACCTTGAAATATATAAGTGTGGGACCTTTAAAATCTGAAACTCATTATATAATAATGTAACATTTCATGACTTTCCAAGAGTGTCCCTCCTCTCCTCTTATAAAAGGCCCCCACCACTACCACCTTACTCACACCTTCAAAGCCTTTTGGCTAGGCCAACCTCTGCCCAAATACTTTTCCAACTTCCCTATCTTACTCATAGAAGCCTCACTTTGGACAGATTTCTTCCCAAGGAAGCCTTTGGCTCAAATCAAAAAAGAGTTACCCGATTTTAACTTAATGTCTTCTCTTATGTTATTTTGTTTTATTTTGCTTCTCCAACACCTTAAACTCTTTTTATTCCTTTATTTTGTAACAAAAACCAGTATCTTCAATATACTAGGATGTTTTTATCAGAAGGATTTTAGCTACACTTACACACACCTACATCTAATGTTTAAAGAACATACTGTTTTTGTGGATGGAAAATTTCTGCCTCACGAAACGATGATTGTTAAACACTCTTATAACACCTTCAAAGGTGGACATTAATATGTCTCTATATTTATATATAATATATTATATGTTTATTTTTTCCTTAAGCTTCTTTATTTTTCATTTATGTCATACCTTTATGGTTTCCATTATGGGTAAATGCTGTATTTTCATTTTAGGAAGTGCGGACTACCGCCCCCTCAAAGTGATTTGAATCATTAATGCGATATGTGGGATGTATAAAGGATGGAGTAAATGGTATTATACGTTATATTATATTGTAATTATATTATACCTTTATATAATTATAACTTCATTCCATTAAATACGAAATAGAAATGAAAGTAGCGTTCATGCGTACGTACGACTTACCATCTCCATGAACGGTGCATTTCATTTCTTACCTCTAAATGTTATGTAATATTATAAATGAATGTATATACTGGATATATATGATGTATATTATTTCTAAATCAACAATATAATTATGGATATAATGGATATTTTACCACATGAACAAAGTGTAATTATAAGAAGTTTATTTTTGAATCAAGTACCTAGGATCGACAAAACGACTGTTATTAACTTAAATAATTACATAATGTTCATAACATGGTAATAAGTGATATAAAAGGAATAATGAACTTGAAAAAGGTTCTTAATCAGGTATAGATTAACTCTAGTTTATTATTCAGGAGGTTAAAGAGCGGTCGAGTCAAGTCGGACGAGGTAAGGGAATTTCTTAACCCAGTTTCTAATCTTTGGGTTAATCTATTATTTTCAAATTATGTCATGATATTAATATTTCCAATCTTGTATTTGTAATTTCGTTATGTGTACTTATAGTAAATACTCATAATATATCTATTTTATTTAAAAATGATCTTTGTATGGACTTCATCTCAATCTCCTTTCACTGAGGCATATTTTGTTTTATACACAACTTTCATTTATACAGTGTATAAACGCCTTTGAATTTTACATTTATTCAAAAGGAATCTTTTTATACAAAGCATTTTTTCTAAATGACAAAAGGAATTTTTTTTCTTACGTATGTGACGATAACGACTTCTCCGCCGATGTGACTATTATTTGAGTTTCGTCTTCCTCTATATGCCATAACTTTCTTTTTAAAGGGAAAATAAATACCATGTTTTACTTTTCTTTTATTTTGGTATTGAAAATGGTTTTGATAAAGTTTTTATTATATCAATGTGTTGTATTGATATCTTGTGATTGAAGTGTGGGAATCTTATGTTTTCTTTTATGCATGTTTTATGTGATACAATTATGTTATTGTTTATGATATGACCTGTTCATATGAGGAATGCATTGGACTTAATAAGTGACGGGTGGATCCCGCTATAGCTCCTCGATGCATCGGTAGGTCTCATGAGACAAACTAGTGTCTTGGCACGAGGCCTTGGCAAAATATTATTTTTAGTCTTGGCACGAGGCATTGGCTACGTGGTTATGATAGTCTGGCATTATGAATTCCATCATTATGAAAGTGGTTATTGATATTGCATGTGATTATTCGACTACTAGAATATCCATGTGAGTAAGTAAATGACATTATTTAATTTTATTTTTTCTATATTATGCTTAAGTTCAAGTTTAAAAAGGCTTTTGTTTTAGTTATACATTGCCTTAAATGTTAATGTTTATTTATGATAGATTCTGCAATATTGTTATCCTTACTGAGCATATGAGCACACCCCTTTCAATGTTTTAATATTTTCCAGGATGTGAAGAAGTATTTTATGAATGACCTGCAGGGATAGTCCGAAGAGGATATGAGTGTGGACTATGGAGACTTTGTTATTGTATTTTTCACTTTATGATGTAATGTAACATTTATGAATGTATCTAGTGTTTCATGGATACTAAACTATTCGGTCTTTTGAGACTTGATCTTTTGTGATCATGCCAATGTTACACGATAATGCACCGACTCTGGGTAACTGGGGTCGGGGCGTTACAGTTGGTATCAGAGACAGTTTAGTACTAACCATGGAAGCTAGATTTAGATAAACTCTGATTAGAGCACATAGCCCAAAGATCGAATTTGAGGATTAGTATAGAAGAACTTCCTAGAAGTTTGGTATTATAGAGATTTTGTGAGTTTTCTGAGAAATACATCCCTGTCTGGATACGAGCAGGTAGAGGCGGCTCTAGCACATATGTACCTAGGGGTAAAACCTAAAAACACCGCTTTGAGCTAGACTCGAATGGGAACTGGTGCACGCCAATGGGCCCTGCTGCACTCTTGGTTACGACACTCCCAGGGGATATGCTTAGGATAATTCTCATTTTCTTTACAAACCACTATGATGGGTTATGAGTATATACTTCCTCAAATAAAATTTTTTTATGATTATGGATTATATTCATAAATAGTTCAATTTATGTTATGTATTTTAAAAGTATGGAATTAAGTACTTTGATTCATAAATTAATCTAGTTTATGCCATTTTTTAGAAATGGCACCTAGTGGAAGAAATGGAAACCATATCAATGCACACACTCCGTGTAGGGATTTCCCTCCTACTCGAGATAATTATTGTGGAGCTAGAGATACAACTGGTGTTGATCAACTTATTACCATACTGGGACAACTCACTCGGGTTATGAATAATAACCTTACTCGTATGGAGCACCCTGATCCACAACGTGGAGGATCAATGTTAGACCGCTTCATGAGGCAACAAACTCCAACATTTAATTGGGGTACAAATCCATTAGTAGCTGACCAATGGATAAACTCCTTAGAGAAAATATTCCACGCCTTGGGGAGTAGCAAAAGGGAGAAGGTTGTCATGGCAGTCTACCGACTCACTGGAGATGTCGATCAATGGTGGTCGCTGATTCGAAACACAAATGAAGATGAAGAAGTATCAAGTATGGAATTTATGGAGTTTAAGGAAATTTTCTTAGAAAAATACATTCCAGATGACCATCGAGATGATATGGAAAGGCAATTTCTGAGTTTGAGGCAGAAGGAGGATGATAATGTCGCAAAGTATGAGGATAAAATTACAAGGATAATGAGGCATGATGCATATTATATACGTAACCCAAGATGAAAGATTGATCATTTCTTTGATGGGTTAATACCATTTCTCCATCGAGCATTAGTCTCAGAAACCTTCTCATCATACGAAGATATTTTCTCGTATGCTATCAAGAGGGAAAAGGAATTCTCTAAGTTTTATTAAAGAAAAGAAATAAAAGAAGAGATATTCTGATCAATCTGGAAATGGAAAAAAGGGGAATAAGGGGAGAGTTGAATATCAGTCCTGCAGTAAATTTGGAAAGAAACACCCTGGTACTTGCTTGAAGGGAATGGGAGTCTGTTACAAGTGTGGTGAAAAAGGCCACCAAGATCATGATTTCTAGGGAAAGAAAGTTGATGTCAATGTGGAATGCTATAATTATAGAGAGATGGGGAATTGTGCAAATGAATGTTCTAAGCGTCGGGGGAACATACCTCAGAAGAGGCCAAGGGATCAAGGCCAAGCTTATGCTATCACTCTTACTGAGGTTGAAGCTCCGAAAGACGTGGTGGCAGGTAATTTAATAGTTTCCTCAAGTTTAGAAAATGCATTATTTGATTCTGGATCATCGCATTTTTTCATATCTACCCAGTTTGATAAGAAAATTAGATATTTCCAATTTTATTTAACAAGATAATTGTCAGCCAAAACTCCTAAGGTAAGTATTATTGCAACAAAGTTTTGTGAATAAGTACCCATTAGAGAACATAACTGTTCTTTATCCGCTATTCTAATTTTCATACCTATGATTGAGTTTAATATAATCCTCGGTATGGATTGGATTTCAGACTATGATGCAAAGATTTATTGTAAGAAGAAGGAGGTTACTATTTTTTGATAATGATGATAAGGAACACCTTATTTTTAGAGTATAATCCTCACTACATAATTCTTATTTAGATCCACCCCCAGTAGCTCAACTAAATTCAATTATCAGGGAGGAAGAGAATGAAATGACTAAGGGCAAGGAAAGAAATGTTAAAATAGAGGATGTACCTATTGTGAATGAATATGAAGATGTGTTTCCGGAAGATTTACCTGGACATCCTCCAGAGCAAGAAGTTCAGTTTTCCATTGATTTAATTCATGGATCAAGGCTTATATCAAAGACCCCTTATAGGATGGCCACCATGGAATTAGTTGAACTAAATAAACAACTACAGGAATTGAGTAATAAGGTATTTATTCTCCCCAGTTTTTCTCCATGGGGAGCCCCTCTCCTTTTTGTTATGAAGAAATACGGATCTATGAGGTTGTGCATTGACTACAGGACGGTCAATGCTATAACAATAAAGAACAAGTATCCCCTACCTCACATTGATGATTTATTTGACCAATTGCATGAAGCTCAATACTTTTCAATGATTGACCTTCAATCTGGATACCATCAGCTGTGTGTGAAGAAGGAAGACATTCCGAAGACAGCATTTCGAACAAGGTACGGGCTTTACGAGTTTAAAGTAATTCCTATTGGATTGACTAATTCACCCTCTGTATTCATGGATCTAATGAATAGATTTTTCAAGGAATATCTTGATGATTTTGTGGTGGAATTTATTGATGATATCTTGGTGTACTCCAAAATCTACTAAGATCATAAAAATCACTTGCACAATATCTTTAAGACTCTTAGAAAGCATGAATTATATGGGAAGTTTAGCAAGTGTGAATTCTGGATTCAGGAGATTTATTTTCTTGGCCATATTGTCTCTAGGTATGGAATATCCGTTGATCTTTCTAAGACCAAGGCAATCCAAGAATGGCCAGCACCGATGAGTATAACTAAGGTACACAATTTTATTGGTTTGGCAGGTTATTATTGATGTTTTGTCCTGAATTTTTCCAGATTGGATAACCCATTAACGAAGATAACATGTAAGGGGGTTAAATTTGTCTGGACAAAAGAGTCTGAAGAATTTTTTGAATAACTGAAGAGAAGATTAGTCAACGCTCCTATATTGACTCTACCATCAGGGAATGATGGGTTCGTTATTTATAGTGATGCATCAATGAAAGGACTTGGCTGTGTCCTTATGCAGAATGATAGGGTTATTGCCTATGCATCACGACAGCTAAAAATTCATGAGCAGAACTATCCTACTCATGATATCGAGTTAGATGTTGTAATATTTTCCTTGAAGATATGGAGACATTATCTCTATGGTGAAAAATGTGAGATATATACTGATCAAAAGTGTTTGAAATATATTTTCTCACAAAAAGAACTCAACATGAGGCAAAGTTGATGGCTTGAACTACTAATGGATTATGATTGCACGATACACTACCACCCAGGGAAGGCAAATAAGGATGCAGATGATTTGAGTAGAAAAGATCATGGAGTTTTGAACATGATGAGAGTGGAAACGGATCCTATTTTCATGGATCTAGTAAAGATGGATATGGAAATCACCATGGAGGTTGAAATCAAAAAAAAAATTCAATTGGTTGTGTTAGGTCCACTAGGCTGGATACCCTGAGAGGGGGGGTGAATCAGGGTATGACTAATTAAAAATTAATGCCCGTTCTGATCTTGTTTCGCTGTTAAGCAAAACACTCTTCTCTCTTTTTCCTGCTGCATGATATAAACAGAATGTAAAGCAAGCATAGGACACAACAATTTTACTTGGTTCACCGCTAAGGGCTACGTCCAAGGAGCATACGCCGACAGGTTGCCGGTCGTACCAAATTCCACTAATCTTCACTAGCTGTGGATTACAAGGTTCGGGCTAGATCACTTCTATGCCCAGGCTCACTGCCTTTACAATGTTTAGGGTCAGCTCACTGCTTTCCCAAGGGTCACTCCCTGTTTCTCTCTATCTGGCTCACTGCCGGTGGAGGGGATCACCTTCTTCCTCTTCCTGAGCTCACTGCTCTTGGATGGAATCCACTCATAGTTTATAGACCTGTAGGTCTCTTCATTTTCATGAAAGAATGCATCTTCTCTTGTATGTAGATGCTCTGTTGAAGTTTAACTTTCACCCGTTGATGAATATCTCTTTGCACCGAAGGTATCGGGCAAACTTCCAGCTTCCACGCAGCCCGAAAAACACTGCTGGAACAAACCTTACTTGGCGCGCAAGTCAACCTCGGCGCGCAAGTATCGGCGCGCAAGTCACCCTCTAACACTTGCGCGACACAAGATTCCACAACTCCAAACTTGTGCGTCTCTCTACCTTTTACGCCCAAACCACTATTGGCGCGCAATTGCCAACCGGCGCGCAACTTCTAACACCGGTGCACAACTTCAACCACTGCCGCGCCAGTCCCACCTGCGCGACCACACGCACCACTTGCACGACCACCACACCTGCGCGACGGGAGCTCTCGTCTTGAACTCCGGTGAGAAATGAGGAGGGGTGTTCCGGTATTTATAGGCAATCTGACCACCCTGCGCGACGGCGCGCAAGTCACCTGCGTGACCCAATCTCTGCGCGCAAGTCTTCTCTCCTTTTAGACACTTGCGCGACCAACTCCCAAACTTGCGCGAACCTATTTCCTAAGCCATATTTTGATCTTCTGATCTTGAAAAACATATGGCGCGCAAGTTTCCTATACTCCAAGTCCACGGCGCGCAAGTCCCTTTTCCAAAAACACTTTTCTTCATTTGCCGATTTTCCGGCCCAAAAAATTGGAAAACACTGGAAAACGGCGTCACCTTGTATCTGTTCTTTTGTACCGCCTCCAGATCTTCCATTCCTTTTATCGACGTTCTTGAATCAAACATGGATCGTTGACCTCAGCTCTTGAACTCGACATTCCATCATGAAATCCTCTTTGTCAACAATCACAACTCAGATGTCCACTTTGTCAACAAACACAATCACCTCAAAAAGGCTTCAATGATACCTTGAGGGATTTTTGCCCAACAATCTCCCCCTTTGGGTTTGTTGACAACTCTTCCAAACAAAGATATGTCATTGATTCTTCAGCCTCCATTCGCCTCATTGCGATTCTGATAGCGACCAAGGATTTACTGAACACATACTCTAAGCCCACATGAGCAATGCTCGGCATGAGAAACAAGAGTAAATGAAAAGTTCATCAATGAATCACTTTATCTCTGACATCCACTGTTGACACCAAACACTGTCCAACACCACGCTTCTGCTTTTATCACGATCCTCAGCTGTCGTGATATCTATTATTTGATCGATCACTTCTAGCATCGTCAGATTTAATACGATCCCCCTTTCTGCTCACAGCTTCAACACCTTTTTAGCCATATTTCCTGTGTTGTCCAAGCTAAGCTCTGGCTAAGCACGTTCAACTAACTTCAACTCCCCCTATCTGGCTGCTCCACCTATCAGCGTCTCCCCATATCATTCATGATTTATCAAATCTCCACATTGTCTCCCCCTTGAACAATCACTATTTTCTCCCCCTTTGTGAACGATCCCAAAGGCAGTCCTTGGCAGACTGTAACAGAGTAGAGAACAAATCAGCACATTAGGGAAAAACACATCATACCTCGGGGAGAGGAGGGGGGGGGTCCCACATCCACACTATTTTAAGTGCGGGGAATCGACTGAACTCCCAGAGCCAGTCGATGCCTCTCAAAAGCTTCCTTGGGTAAGGCCTTTGTCGGAATGTCTGCAACCTGTAGCTCTGTAGGCACATACTCCAACTTCACGATGCCCTGCTCAACCTTCTCCTTGATGAAATGATACTTGATCTCAACGTGCTTTGTCCTGGAATGATGGACAGGATTTTTGCTTAGATTTATAGCACTTGAGTTGTCACACTGGATTCCGATCGGAGACTTCACTTCAACTCCCATATCTTCAAGCTGCTTCTTCATCTACAATAACTATGTGCATGCTTGAGTGGATGCAATATACTCAGCTTCTGCGGTGCTTAATGAAATGAAATCCTGTTTCTTGCTCAACCAAGCAATACATAGTCCGCTAAGATAAAATGCACCTCCAGATGTTGATTTCCTATCATCTACTGAACCGGCCCAGTCTGCATCAGTATATCCCAATAATTCTGTCTGAGACTTGTCGTTATATGTCAGCCCGAAGTCCACTGTGCCCTTGATATACCGAAGTATTCTTTTCACTGCAAGCATGTGACTCTCCTTGGGATTACTCTGATATCTCGCTACTTGGCATGTGGAAAAAACAATATCAGGCCTTGTTGCGGTTAAGTACAACAGACTTCCAATGATTTGCCTGTATTCTGTGATATTAACTGCCTTGCCATCCTCATCTTTTGATAATTTCATCCGGGTAGCAACCGGAGTCTTCATTTCCTTGAATTATCCATTCCAAACCTTCTTAAAACCTCCTTGGCATATTTGGATTGAGAAATGAAAGTTCCATTCCTTCCTTGTGTCACCTGTAGTCCAAGAAAAAATGTTAGCTCTCCAATCATTGACATTTCAAACTCATTTTTCATGAATTCGGAAAACTGTCTGCACTGAGCTTCATCTGATCTGCCAAAAATTATGTCATCGACATACACTAGCACCATCATCCTTTGATTACTTTCATTGCTGAAATAGAGGTTGTAGTCAACTCCTCCACGCTGGAAACCAAGCTTCTTCAAGTAATGATCAAGCCTTGAGTACCATGCCCTTGGTGCTTGTTTCAGCCCATACAACGCCTTCTTCAGCCTGCAAACTTTGTTTTCATCCTCATGAATGAGAAAACCATCTGGCTGTTCAATATACACCTCTTCTTCCAGAACCCCATTCAGGAATGCGGATTTGACATCCATCTGGAACACTTTGAACTTTCTTTGCACTGCTATGGCCAAAAATAATCTGATTGTCTCCAGCCTTGCAACCGGTGCAAATGTCTCATCTACATCTATTCCCTCTATCTGGGAGTATCCCTTGCACACTAGTCGTGCTTTGTTCCGAATCACTGTGCCATCTTCATTCATCTTGTTGCGATAGACCCATTTAGTCCCGATGACATTCTTGTCTGCTGGCCTCGAAACAATCTCCCATGTCTGGTTCTTCTCAATCTGATCAAGCTCTTCGTTCATGGCCTGAACCCAGTTTTCATCTTCAGCTGCATCAGAAAAACATTTCGGCTCCACTTGAGACAAAAACGATGCTTGCTGTGATGATTTCATTCTTCGAGTCTGAACTGGATCTGTTTGATCACCAATGATATTCTGCCTATCAATTTCAGCTCGACTCTTTGGCTTTCTCACAGACACCGACTTGACACTTTCCTCTTCATCATCAGTATCTTCTTCTGAGTCAGCTTCTGCCACTTCTGCTCCCCCTGGGTTGCTTACCTCATCATCACTTTCATCCAGGATCTATTCACTGGATCGTTGAGTATTCTTCTCATTTTCAACTATAGTGACATCATTGCTTTCAATGATTTTTCCCAGCCTTTTATTAAAACATTTATACGCTTTGATTTTCCCGGAATATCCAAGGAATATCTCTTCATCTCCTCGTGCCTCAAACTTCCTATGATGTTCTTTGTTGAGAATGAAACACTTACTTCCAAAGATTCGAAAGTACTTCAACGTTGGCTTCTTTCCATACCACAGTTCATACGGAGTCTTCCCTTGCTTCGGACATAACAGGGACCTGTTTGAAACATAGACCGATGTCAAAACTGCTTCCTTCCAAAATTTCTCTGGCAGGTCCTTATAAATAAGCATTGTTCTGGCCATGTTGTTGATGATCTGATTTCTCCTTTCAACTACTCCATTATGTTGGGGAGTTCTTACTGATGAAACTTGATGCCTTATCCCATGTTTCTCAAGATATTTATCAACCTGACTGTTTGTAAATTCCGTAACGTTATCAGTACGAAACTTCAGAATTTTCTGCCCAAGCATCTTTTCTGATTCCCTCCTGTACTGCTTTATGCAGCTGAACACCTCTGTCTTATGGGTTATGATGAATACCCAGGCCATTCTGCTATAGTCATCAATGAAAAGAACATAGTACCTTTGCCCATTTATAGCTCGTGGTGAGATAGGTCCACATACATCAGCATGCACCAATTCGAGCACTCTAGTTGATTTCTGTTCCTTTGGCCTGTATGTCTTTCTGATGATTTTCCCTTGTTGACAAGCATCACATGCATGAGTGCGATCACATGATAGTTTGGGAATGTCTATAGAAGCATCACATTTAATGAGATCCTCCATAGATGGTTGGAATAGATGACCAAGACGCTTATGCCACAGCTGGTTTTCTTCCTCTCTGGATAAAAGACAAGTATCTTCTTCCCCACCTACAAGATAGAGATTTCCCTTTGACCTTTTTCCCTGCAAAACAGCTGCTCCATCTTTTCCTTTCACAACACACATCTTCTTGGTAAATTGGATAGAGTGCCCAGAGTCACATAGTTGACTGACACTGAGTAGGTTATGACTGAGACCCTCTACTACCAAGACATCAGCACGTCTCATCTCTTTGCCCCCAAACTTGGCTTTCCCTGAGCCAACAATTTTTAGGCCTTCATCATTTCCAAATTTGACAACTCCTTTGTCATATTTGATGCCTGTAACAAGATCCTTATTACCCGTCATGTGGGATGTGCAACCACTATCAAGGATCCAAACACCAGATCGATCTGATGCTTTAAGGGAAATCTGTGCCACCACAGCCTTCTCATTTTTCTTCTTCTTGGTCCATACTTTTTCTTTCACACTCAGCATGGATTGAGGCTTCCGATCTTTCTCAGAGTATGATGGACCACCCTCATCTTGCAGAGCTGCAAATCTGTTATGAACTTTTAACTCACTTGTTGGTTTATTGATCTGCTGCTTGCGAAAATTTTGATTATTCTTTGACACATTTCTCTGAATGATTGAAGTGAAATACCTATCCATGTGTCCAAATCCTCCGCACCAAAAACTGTGTCCTTCAAAATGTGTTCTGGAAAACCGTTCTCTGTTTGGCTGTCGTCTCTGTTCATGTTCCCTTCTGTATCTCTTGGCTATGGAACACACATACTGTGAATGTCCCATTTTCCCACAGCAATAACAACTGATATAGGATGCATTCCCTCGTGATATTTCAGCACTGTGATTTCCCCTTTGGGATCTCTGAATATTCTGATTCTGTTTTGTTCCCAAATCAACCTTCACTTTCGGGATGAGTTCTTGCGGTCTGACTGCAATTATAGCAAATTTTTGTTCTTGACTAAGCCCAGAAACGACCTTAACATCTGAGCTCAATTGCTGTTTCTTTCCTACTGAACTGCTAGGCTCCGCTTTCATCTTCTCTGTCTTCTGAATAGCCTGCTTTTCGGATATCACATTGGGGGTCAAGAGTTTATCTTGATCCTTGAGTTTTTGTCGCAGACTGACCACTTCTTCTTCAAGCTCTTTGAAACATCTAACCTGCTCCTTTCCTGTGTTAGTCAAACAATCAATTTCCTTCTTTTGTTCCTCAATTTTATGCTTATACTCAACAATATTTTCTGAGCTCTCTGGTGTTGAGGATTTTAGTCTTTCAATTTTTTCTAACAGCTCAGACTTTTCTTCATCCTGTTGTTGCATATAGAGTTTGGCATCACGAACCACTTTATTGGCTTTCTTCGTTTTGGCTCTCCAAACATCTATCTCCTCAAGAGCTGCTTCCAATTCGGCTTCCATATCAATTCTCCCTTCAATTTCTTCTTCTTCTTTAGAATCAGCTTCTTCTCCCTTTTGAGAACTACCAACAATTTCCACCAAGGCATTTACCCCACGATCTTTGCAATTTTCTATTTCCTCAACTTCTTCATCCTCAGACTCATCTGAACTTTCAAATTCTTGTGAAAGAAGATTCTTTTTCTTGAAGAAATTTCTCTTGAATTGTTTCTAGTGGAATTTTACCTTTAAACTTTCCTCTTCCTCTTTGTACATTCGAAGAAAGGAATGACATCACCTCATCTGTCTCTTCTTCTTCATTAGAATCTTCAATGGTGAGCTTCTTCATGGCCTTAAATGCATCCTCTTTAGACTTCCCCTTTTCCACAGCCTCATTATCATCGTTCCTCATTTCATATGCATCCAAGGTACTGTGCAAATTGTCCAATGTCAGCTCTTTTGGATCTTTATCTTCTAGTACTGAAACTTTCGGATTGAAACGAGGTGGAAGTTTTCTCAAGATGCGCTTAACAATCTTTATGTCTTCAATGACTTCTCCAAGACCTCGCATATCTTCCACAACAATGTTTACCCTATCAAATAATGTGTCAACAGACTCATTCGGGTTCATTTTCAGATCTTCATATTTGTTCCACAACACCTGCAGCTTTGCCTCTCTGACTTTTGTGTCCCCTTCATATATATTCAAAAGCTTTTCCCACATGGAATGTGACGTTTTGCATGACATCACCTTTCTGTAGATGGGATTGGAAAGGGATCCCCCCTAAGGCATTTATTGCTTTGGAATCAGCATCCAACTCTCTATGCTCAGCTTCTGATAAGGCACCACTATTAATATCAGCTGTGATACCATGCATAGCTGCTGAAAACACATCCATTCCCAAGGATCGGAAATAGTGTTGCATCCGATTCTTCCATATCTGAAAATTATATCCGTCGAAGATTGGAATCCCTTTATGATTAGTTACCTCCATTGAGAGAAGAACAACTTTCAACCTTCCCTCTGATACAACTTGTTAGGTCCACTAGGCTGGATACCCTAAGAGGGGGGGTGAATCAGGGTATGACTAATTAAAAATTAATGCCCGTTCTGATCTTGTTTCGCTGTTAAGAAAAACACTCTTATCTCTTTTTCCTGCTACACGATATAAACAGAATGTAAAGCAAGCACAGGACACAAAAATTTTACATGGTTCACCGCTAAGGGCTACGTCCAAGGAGCATACGCCGACAGGTTTCCGGTCGTAGCAAATTCCACTAATCTTCACTAGCTTTGGATTACAAGGTTCGGGCTAGATCACTTCTATGCCCAGGCTCACTGCCTTTACAATGTTTAGGGTCAGCTCACTGATTTCCCAAGGGTCACTCCCTGTTTCTCTCTCTCTGGCTCACTGCCGGTGGAGAGGATCACCTTCTTCCTCTTCCTGAGCTCACTGCTCTTGGATGGAATCCACTCACAGTTTATAGACCTTTAGGTCTCTTCATTTTCATGAAAGAATGAATCTTCTCTTGTATGTAGATACTCTGTTGAAGTTTAACTTTCACCCGTTGATGAATATCTCTTTGCACCGAAGGTATCGGGCAAACTTCCAGCTTCCACGCAGCCCGAAAAACACTGCTGGAACAAACCTTACTTGGCGCGCAAGTCAACCTCGGCGCGCAAGTATCGGCGCGCAAGTCACCCTCTAACACTTGCGTGACACAAGATTCCACAACTCCAAACTTGCGCGTCTCTCTACCTTTTACGCCCAAACCACTATTGGCGCGCAACTGCCAACCAGCGCACAACTTCTAACACCGGCGCACAACTTCAACCACTGCCGCGCAAGTCCCACCTGCACGACCACACACACCACTTGCGCGACCACCACACCTGCGCGACGGGAGCTCTCGTCTTGAACTCCGGTGAGAAATGAGGAGGGGTGGTCCGGTATTTATAGGCAATCTGACCACCCTGCGCGACGGCGCGCAAGTCACCTGCGCGACCCAATCTCGGCGCGCAAGTCTTCTCTCCTTTTAGACACTTGCGCGACCAACTCCCAAACTTGCGCGAACCTATTTCCTTATCCATATTTTGATCTTATGATCTTGAAAAACATATGGCGCGCAAGTTTCCTATACTCCAAGTCCACGGCGCGCAAGTCCCTTTGCCAAAAACACTTTTCTTCATTTGCCGATTTTCAGGCCCAAAAAATTGGAAATCACTGGAAAACGGCGTCACCTTGTATCTGTTCTTTTGTACCGCCTCCAGATCATCCATTCCTTTTATCGACATTCTTGAATCAAACATGGATCGTTGACCTCAGCTCTTGAACTTGCCATTCCATCATGAAATCCTCTTTTTCAACAATCACAACTCAGATGTCCACTTTGTCAACAAACACAATCACCTCAAAAAGGCTTCAATGATACCTTGAGGGATTTTTACCCAACAGGTTGCCATACCATCATTACTAGAAAGGATAAAGTGTTCTCAGGACAATGATGAAGAGTTGAAAAAAAAAGATTAAAGCTTTGAATGTTGGGTGATTGAGTGACTTTGTGTATGAAGATGTAAATTTGAAATTTGGGAGGAGACTTTGTGTTCCCGATATACCTAATTTAAAGAGGGAATTTTTGGATGACTCTCATAGTTCCAATTTCTCTATACACCCTGGGAGCACCAAAATGTATAGAGATTTAAAGGGGAATTTTTGGTGGGACAACATGAAGAGGGATATTGCTAATTTTGTGTTAAGATGTATGGTTTGTCAACAAGTGAATGTTGGAAGGCAACTACCTGGTGGAGTATTGCAACCACTTCCCATACCTGAGTGGAAATGGGATAATATTATGATGGATTTTGTCATTGAACTAACAAAGACTCCTAGAAGAAATGACGCAATATGGGTCATTTTTGATCGTCTCACGAAGTCAGCACATTTTATTACTATAAGGGAAGATCTACCACTTGAACGTCTAGCAAGACTGTATATTAATGAAGTTTTGAGACTTCATGGAGTACCCATGTTGATTGTCTAGGATCGTGATCCTCGTTTTACATCAAGATTCTGGAAAAGTCTTCAGAAGGCCTTGGATACTGAACTTTGTTTGAGCACTGCTTACCACCATCAAATAGATGGACAATCAGAAAGAACTATTCAAACCTTAGAAGACATGTTGAGATCATGCTCATATGACTTTCAAGGAATGTGGGATCAATATTTAGCTCTGGTAGAATATTCCTATAATAATAGATTCCATTCAAGTATTCATATGGCACCATATGAAGAATTATTCGGAAATAGATGTCACACACCAACCTATTGGGATAACATTGGTGAAAGAAAACCTGTACGCCCAGAACTGGTGGAGGAAACGATAGAAAAGGTGAATGTAATCCAAAACCACACCAAAGCAGCTCAAAGTAGGAAGAAGAGATATGCCGACAACCGAAGGAAGGATTTGGAATTTCAAGAAGGAGATCATGTTTTCTTGAAGGTATCTCCATGGAAGGGAGTTATACGTTTCTGTAAGAAGGGTAAATTGAGTCCCAGGTACATCGGACCCTTTGAAATTCTAGAACGAATTGGGGCTGTAGCTTACCGTTTGGCAATGCCGCCAAGTCTCTCCAAAGTTCATGATGTATTCCACGAATCACTGTTGAGAAAATACATGCCTGACCCAACACATGTACTCACCTATGAGGAATTAGAACTGGAACCGGATCTGTCTTATTGCGAAGAGCCCGTCAGGATTCTTGATACAGGAGAACAAGTTCTTAGAAACCGGACGACTTGTCTGGTAAAAGTTCTATGGGGAAACCATAAGATGGAGGAGGCAACGTGGGAACTCGAGGAACTTATGATGAAGAATCACCCGAGTCTTTTTATACAGTGATATTGTATGAAATTTCAAAGACGAAATTATTTGAAGGAGGAGAGAATGTAACACCCCAAGCTTCCATAGTACACTTCTCTTTGAATAATACAGTAGCGTGCGTTGTACGAAAATTCGAGTTCTAACACACACGACAACCAATCAAAGTAGCCGTTATGAATAGTACTACCAAATTTTTGAAATTTTATAAATTTTATCTTGCAAAATGGACTTCGTTTTTTGGATTCGTAAAATTTAAATAAGACTATGTTGAATTTTTGGTATTTTTCTGAGAACTTACAATTTTTTATGAATAGTGAAAAATACTTAAAAACAAATTTTTTAATCAAAAAAATTTATAGTGATAAATTATAATATTGAGTGGTTTTAAATTATAATTATAATATATTTTTACTATTTTATCCAATGTTGGTCATTAGAATTAATTTCACTTTGAAATTGGACATAAACAATTGTCAGTCTTTTAATATATATTGTTTCTTAAAAACATGATATTTGTTGTGACAGTGGGAATTAATTATAAAATTAATTAATGAAACTTATATTTTTGGAATTTTTTAAAATAGACATCCTTTTTGAATTCAGAATATCAATTATAGCTTAGGGTGAAATTTTGGCATTGTTCTGAAAAACATCAATTTTTTATGAAAAGTGAAACCATTAAGTGGTAGTTAAAAAAATGATTTTTCATTAAAATGAAACATTACCACTACTGTGATTTGATTTTCAAAAATCCTACATACATGGTTGTCATTAGGAAGTAAAATGTGGTTCAATTGGATTAAAATAATTTTTTGGTGAATAGTAACTTTTAAGTTTAATTAATCGCGATTAAAGGTATGTAGTGAAATTTAAGGTAAAAATGATATTATAAAAATATGAAAATACCTTTACGCTTGTCCTACCCCTATTGGATGAGTCATGGCTGACCCAGAAAATCCATGGGTCAACTTGGGGACCCCATGGAGCCGCTTTGGTAGGAAAATGACATTACAAACTTTTTATTTAATGTTAAAATAAAAATGTCACAAACATGAGTTGTTTTACTAAAACAATTTTTAAATGGGGTTATACAAGTCTTCTTTCTGACTATAAATATTCATTAGAAATATAAAAAGATTTCCTACATCATGAAATTTTTTTATAATTTTTTGTCATTAAATAAATAAAATTATTTATGACACCATGATGATGCAGTGATTACCTCATTAATTAACGATTTAAATAAAATGAAAATATAATGTAAAATATAAGACATAAACTTGTAAAAAACCTATTGGATGAGAATATTTATAACCCTTATCACCTTATCCTCTAAATATATAAGTGTGGGACCTTTAAAATCCGAAACTCATTATATAATAAAGTAACATTTCATGACTTTCCGAGAGTGCCCCTCCTCTCCTCTTGTAAAAGGCCCCCACAACTACCACCTTATTCACACCTTCAAAGACTTTTTTCTTCTCCAAACTCTGCCCAAATACTCTCCCAACTTCCCTCTCTTACTCCTAGAAGCCTCACTTTGGGAATAATTCTTACCAAGGAAGCCTTTGGATCAAATCAAAAAAGAGTTACCCGATTCTAAGGTAATGTCTTCTCTTATGTTGTTTTGTTTTATTTTGATTCTACAACCCCTTAAACTCTTTTTATTCCTTTATTTTGTAAAAAACAGTATCTTAAATATACTAGGATGTTTTTATAAGAAGTATTCGAGCTACACTTACACACACCTACATTAAATTTTTATAGAACATACTGTTTCTGAGGATGGAAAATTTCTGCCTCACGAAACGATGATTGTTCAACACTCATATAACAACTTCAAAGGTGGCTATTAAGATGTCACTATATTTATATATGATATATGATATGATTATGTTTTCCTTAAGCTTCTGTATTTTTTATTTATGGCATACCTTTGTGGTTTCTGTTGTGGGTAAACGCGATAATTTCATTTTAGGAAGTGCGGACTACCGCCCCCTCAAAGTGATTTGAATCGTTAATACCATATGTGGGATGTATAAAGGATGGAGTAAATGGTGTTATAAATTATATTATACTGGAATTATATTATAACTTTATATAATTATAACTTCATTCCATTAAATACTAAATAGAAATGAAAGTAGCATTCATGCGTACGTACGGCTTACCGTCTCCATGAACGGCGCATTTCATTTCTTACCTCTTAATGTTATGTAATATTATAAATGAATGTATATAATGGATATATATGATGTATATGATATATAGATCATGAATATAATTATCGATATAATGTATATTTTACCACATGAACAAAGTGTAATTATAAGAAGTTTATTTTTGACTTAAGTACCTACGATTGACAAAATGACTATTATTAACTTAAATAATTAAATAATGTTCATAACATGGTAATAAGTGATATAAAAGTAATAATTAACTTGGAAAAGGTTCTTAACCAGGTTGAGATTAACTCTAGTTTATTATTCAGGAGGTTAAAGAGCGGTCGAGTCATGTCGGACACGAGGTAAGGGAATTTCTTAACCCAATTTCCAATCTTTGGGTTAATCTCCTACTTTCAAATTATGTCATTATATTATTATGTACTATCTTGTATTTTTAATTTCTTTATGTGTACTTATAGTAAATACTCATAATATATCTATTTTATTTAAAAATGATCTTTTTAAGGACTTCATCTCAATCTCCATTCACTGAGGCATATTTGTTTGTATACACAACTTTCATTTATACGGTGTATAAACCCCTTTGACTTTTACTTTTATTCAAAATGAATCTTTTTATACGAAGTGTTTTTACTAAACAAGAAAAAAAAATTTCTTACGTATGCGGCGACAATGAATTCTCCGCCGCCGTGACTATTATTTGAGATTCGGCTTCCTCTATAAGCCATAACTTTTTTTAAAAGAAAAATAAATACCATGTTTTAATTTTCTTTTATCTTGGTATTGAAAATGGGTTTGATAATGTTTTTATTATATCAATGTGTTGTATTGATATCTTGTGATTGAAGTGTGGAAATATTATGTTTCCTTTATGCATTTTTTATGTGATAAAATTATGTTATGGTTTATGATATGAACTGTTCATATGAGGAATGCATTGGACTTAATAAGTGACGGGTGGAGCCCGATGTAGCTCCTCGATGCATCGGTAGGTCTCATGAGACAAACTAGTGTCTTGGCACGAGGCCTTGACAAATTATTATTTGTAGTCTTGGCACGAGGCATTGGCTATGTGGTTATGATAGTCTGGCATTATGCATTCCATCATTATGAAAGTGGTTATTGATATTGCATGTGATTAATCGACTAGTAGAATATCCATGGGAGTAAGTAAATGGCATTATTTAATTTTATTTTTTCCATATTATGTTGATGTCCAAGTTTAAAAAGGCTTTTGTTTAGTTATACATTTCCTTAAATGTTAATGTTTATTTATGAAAGCTTCCGCAATATTGTTATCCTTACTGATCATATTATCTCACCCCTTTCAATGTTTTAATATTTTCCAGGATGTGAAGAAGTATTTTATGAATGACCTGCAGGTATAGTCAGAAGAGGATATGAGTGTGGACTATGGATACTTTTTTATTGTAGTTTTTCACTTTATGATGTAATGTAACATTTATGAATGTATCTATTATTTCCAAGGCTACTAAACTAATCGGTCTTTCGAGACATGATCTTTTGTGATCATGCCAATGTTATGCAATAATGTACCGACTCTGGGTAACTGGGGTCGGGGCATTACAACATCATATTTTCATGATCATTTTAAGATCATTGGATAGCCCATATAGATGATTTTTAGTTGATTAGTTTTAGAATAAATGTTTAGGAAGTTCACTCGGAAAACATCCATGAAAAAGATTAAATGGATATATATGACCCAATAATGGTTCTTGGACTGAGGATTCAGTTTCATATGAAATTTAGGATTAGTGGAATATAGTTTGATGGATCTTTTAAAGTTAGTTTTTACTAAGGTAAGAAACTCTATTCATTGTATGTCTTCATGGTGGCTAGCCATTGGCAGTTATAATAGATGGTTGAAAAATGTTTTAATGATTGCATATTTCAATGTTATATTGACCAAAAATATTAGAGGTTAGTATAATTGTGTGATAAGAAAAATATATTTCTAATGTGGTTTGGGGCCCAAATATGATGGGGGTACTATTTTTAATGTTCTATGTGTTTGAATAGTGGGAGCTAAAAACATAATTTTTTGACTACTACAAGTGGAATGAAAGTGAGTGACAGTATTGTAATCATTTGTATCTCTTGAAATAAAATATGTTTTTAATTTTCTCTTGTGGATGTAGTAAAATATCTGAACAAATAATCATAGTTTTCTTTATTATTTTTTATGCAGCATTCGATCATGGATTGTATTGTGGTTATTATTTCAGATCTCATATTAGTTTTAGTGAAATTTCTCAAAGGATATTGTTCTTAGACAAACATATGTCTGGTAACATTATGAATCATCATTTTTTTTGTAAGATAGAGTGATAAGAAAGATATCTATATAGTGAAAATTGTTTTTCCAGGTATATACATTAGATTAAATGGATAGAGTGTTATATTTACAATTCCTTCCTCCCAATAGAGTGATTCCAAACCACTATGATAGTTTTAAAAGTTATCCATGTCAAATGAAATGATTTTATGTCCTTATGTTTATGAAAAAATCCCTATATATTATGATTATGATCTGATCTGATGGTTCATGATTTATTTTGGGTGATTACAAACTCTTATGACATATATCTTTTGTTATGAAAAATACTTATAACATGATTCATGATTAAATATAATTGAATGTTAGGATCATGATATCTTGCCTTTATTATTATATTATGCACACTTATGATTTTTGATTGATATCTCATATATGTACAATTACTATTAATTAGAGATCAGGCTTTGTTAGATTCCTTTTTGTACTTTATGAAGAATGTTTTTAAGCAGGTTAAAATTAATAATTTTACTATTTGAGAAGTACTTTTTGTGGGAGATATTATTGATAATTCATATAATATGAAAAATATGTATCTTTTATCCAAATACACTAAACCATTACTATTTTTGGGTTTGTATTGTTATGATTTTCATGGGATATTAATATAAAATTATGTAATAATTATATATGAAATTGTTTGGTCACCTTAAATAGTATTAGAGTATTGATTATCTATTTTAGAGATTAGGAATAGAACGATTTGGTGAAATCCCTTGGTATATGTCTATGTATAGGACCACATCCTAATGTTTTATTAAAGTGTAGATTGTGAGGTTTCTTAGTATTAAAACCCATATCTGGATACTGTAATGTTTTTGTATCTATATAAATGACGAACCTAGGGGGTACAAACATTTAAAACGGTTGATGGACTATCAAAACAATATTTATGTAGTGCATGAATAGGGGGATTAAGAGTAAAATCATGGAGAGACACTCTCAAGTTATATGAGTGCGTAAATTAAAATTAGCTTTATCAAACATCATGATGAATGAGATGAGAAATTATATGATTAATTATGATAAAATATAGGTATATTATAATAATTTAATGTGAAAAGTGTTCAAAGATGTTTTCATAATTTTGGACATCATTAGAATGATTTTCATAATCATTTTATTTCATACTCTAACAACTAATTTTTTATACTCAGAATATGTTTTTAGTTTTAGATAGTATTTATAAATTGGAGGAATTATGTTAAAAATTATTGGGTTGGAGAATGAAATTCACATCATCATGAGAAACCAAATGACATGGGGGTGGATTGTGGAACCTTATGATCATTCAAAATAATAAACATCAAATTCTGTTTAACAACATAAATATAGGTGAATTTTTTAATACACAAAATATAAGGAAAATTGAATTTGAGAAATATTCAGTTGATGAAGACCATGAAGAGGATATGATATAGCTTTTTATATTCCAAAAATGTGGGAATAATAACCCATTCAAATTTATCAATAGAGAACTAAGAGGTTTTATATGTGCAAATTAAGGGTATACAGAATATAATTGACGAGAAAATTGAATTGATAAAGTAATTAAATGAAGTTCAACCTAAGGTACCACAAATAGTTCAATGTATTACATGTAGTGAAATTTGTAATTTTAAAGTCAATTCTATAATCAAATGGGTATCTTCTAGGAAAAAGAATATCCAACTCTATGTTAATTGCTGTACAAGATCATTATAATTAAGGCATACTTATCATTTTCTGTAGATTTGTGTAGAATCAAAATTGTATATATAGATCCTCAGTTAAAATAGGGGGGAGTGAAATGTATGTTTAAAAACTTTCTTCTTTATCCTTAAGTAAAAATATGTTTAACAAAGTTAAACAAGATAAATTCACAAACCCTAAAATAGTTATATGAATCAAACATTCTTAGGTTCTAAAAATATGGTTTAGGAAATAAAACATAAGAACAGTTTTTTAGAAGGAAGATTCTACCTTAAAGCATATAGAATCTTATTTATTAGAGTGAGAAAAGTACGAGAAAGAAAAACAATTGCTATACTTTCATTATTTATCCAAATGTAGTAGGAAAAAAACTTGAAACAAAACAAGTAACAAGTAGAAAATATTTTAACCAAAAGAGTAGGGTATCCAACAACCTTGGATAAAAGTTTCATGATTTATAGTTTCATAAAATTATTTCTGAACCACACCAGGGTAAGAACACGATAGGAATATTGGAATCAATATTGCTATCCTTACAATCCCTCGATCTATAAGGCGGTCAATACCTCTGTCATTTTATCCCCGTAAGTCCTCAATTATAATAAGAAACAACTGGAGTCGTATGAAGAATGCTAAACCAGGTGTTTAGATCATACAAAGCATGAGAGTATATCTCTCTATAAATAACTTCATATTATGTAATATCTAGATTTATGGAACATGGTTTTTAGTTTTTTCAAATGAGCACATATTTATAGGCACAACTCCAACAGTCAACTCCCTCCTCCAACAGTCATATTTTTTCTGGAATCTTGGAGGGACATGTACATGTTTCACTCAACCAATGGTTATTTAGAAACAGATTGCATGAAATAATTTCATAAAATAACATGTGTATGGAAAATGAATAAGTTTAACTAATTCTGAATAACCATAGTCTAAGACAAAATATAACTCATAGTATAGTAAAAAATGAATTTGGATTCTTATAATATAAATAATATGATTCTATAGAATTTGTATATTAAAGTTCTATTTTACAAATAATTCTGAATCTATATTCTATAGATTCTGGATTCTTAATTCCAATGAATTAGTAATCTTAATTCTGATGAATTATGAGTTCTAATTATGAATAATTAAGTCATTGAATTCGGAGGAATTTAGAGTCGGAATTCGGAGGAATCCAGAGTCAGAATTATGAGGAATTCAGAGTCATAATTCTGAGGAATTGAGAATCTAATGTTATGAGAATTTGTAGTTTGAATTTCAGAGAATTCCGAGTATGGATTTCAGTGAATTCAGAGTCTATATTTCAGAGAGTTTGGAGTCTGAATTTTAGATAATTCAGATTCTGAATTTCATAGAATTTGGAGTTTGAATTTCAGAGAATTAAGAATTTAAAAACAAAAGACTCTATATGCAAGGTACTATAATATTCCGAGGATTTTGATATGAATCAAAATTTTTGACTTAGTAATAAAAAGTGTTTTGTTTTAAGAGACTTTAAAAGGATATAATGAAAATAAAGGTAAGGATAAAATTTTCTTCTGAGAAGGGAATGTTTCCTTAAAAAATAATCCTTAAGGAAATATTAATTTTTCTTAAAAGAGAGTTTTTGTGAATTTCAAAACATAGATGAATGGAAAATTTATAAGGAAATCTTATTTACTAAGAAATCTCCCCCTTTTGGGAAAACACAAACAACCTTATACAAAATAATATAAAGACTGAGAAATTTCATTATGAACTTTAAAGAAATACTTATCTCCCTTTACTCATTAATCATGGTGAATATGAATAACCACCCTTTTATTTTCAAATCCCTAAGAATCATATTTTTGAATTTATTAGATAGATTTTACTTTTTCTTACATATTGATGTCTTCTTTAAGTTAATTCCACCTTAGTTAAACTAACCCTTACAAAGGGAATACTCTTTATTATACCATGTATTATTTTTATCATTCTTTTATCTCTCTTTGTGAATTTTAAAATGGAATAGAGAGAATGGAAAAAATGGTACTTGATTGATTATAACTATACAAAACAAGACAAATAAAGAGCCATAATATTTTTCATTACGATAGGAAAAATTGATATAAGAAAGTATAAAAAAATATTATAATTGAACAATATTTATCCTTATTTTTCCTATGGAAAGACCTTCTTCACGATAGTCTTCATATTTTTAAGATCCGTATGATCTTCCTCAAAGAGCTTGAGAAACTGTTCCTGGTCTTGGTTTTTCTTTTCTAGATCCTTGGACTTTTGATCCTGCGATCGAAGGATTTCTACTAGAGACAATAGTAACTCTTCATGCTACCTGAACATTTCTTCAAATTCTATTCTTCAATCCATTTCCCTATTCATTTTTAAATCATATGAATTCATATTTCCATTCAGATATTTTTCTTCTTACTACCAGGCAACATGTTGAATTGTTCAAACTGTCTATAAAAACAATTCATACGGTCTTTCATCCACTCATCTGCTCTATCAAAATCATCTTTTATTGAATCTTGAAAGTCACCAAGAATTTTATGATCCCCAATCGTTTTCTGGAACCAATTTTTAATCTCCTTACAAGAAACTAACACCTCAAGTAAATACTAGGAAACTAGAGGATAATGTCAACTAATTTCTTCAGTGACTGTACTACAAATTATTGACCCAAGGAAGATGATTCAGAATCTGATTCCCTTGGAATTGAATAGTCATTTTCATTATCTACAACATTATTATTGGTTTAACCACCATCATCCTTCTTAACAACAAAAACATTCTTAGGTGTCTCAACAATCACCTATTTTACTTTTTATAATTTGGAAATAGTCTCCTCAGCCTTAAGAGATTCTTTCTCAATATTTTATACTTGAAAAATTTTATCTCCATCAAACTTTTCCTTCTCAGCATTTTCCTTAAGATCATCAGGTGGAAAGATGTCGTGATTACTGATTTCATCTTCAGAAAATTTATTAACTTCTTCATGACCCACATCCTCTTTTCCTTGAGAATCAATTTTAGTTGATTCATCTTGGAAAGTCTGGATTTAATGATTTTTAGAAGGACTCTCCTTCTCATGATATTCTTCAACATTTTTAATCACATCCTCACTCTTATCTCATTCTTCCTCTTTTTAGTTTTCTAATTCCTCTTCCTGAACTATCTCTTCCCCCACTTCAGGTTCAAGAATTATGATATTATTTCCCAGAGTCTCTACTAGTACTATTTCTATAAGAAATGATCCAGTACTGGGATTGTTTTAGAAGATTTCTTAGTATCCTTGAGAAGTGATTGAACAATATCATCTTCAAAAAATTTCATCTTTTGTTTCATCTATTTTTCATACTTCTATTTATCTTTAGATGTTTTAAACTTATGGGCCTTTGGATTAGTTGGATCTAGACCAAAAATAGGATCCCCTTGTTTATTATCCTTCTTCTATTCCCACCACTTCACAACAACTTCATCATGGTAGGTTTTTTTCATCATTAACTTTGGGGGTGCTGATTGGGTTTCCTAAACTGTAGGTTTTTCTATGACTTCTGGTTCCTTATAATTTCTCTTCTTTAGTGATTTCATGGAATGGTCTTCTTCGTCATATTTCATGGTCAAGGGTGCAATATCACTTTATAAAAAGTCATTAAAATCACTAGATTTACTATTGAACCCAACTTTCATCCTCCTCAAATAATTATCACTCAGTAGTAAAATATTGAATGTTCTTGGCTTATAACTGAGAGGGATTATTAATGACCTATAGAATAGGTCTATGAAGTTAGATATAATTGTCAGATATATGTTAATTTTTGATTTTATGGTACCATTATTGACATTGGAAATTGTCATCCAGATATACATCACCAGGTTTATCTTCCTCAATTTGACCAGAAAATCCAGAACATAAATATCAATTATTATCAAGGAGTCCTTGTCTCCATATCTTGCAATTATGAAACCATGAACCCATAACTATAGAATCCTGAAATTTTTTGGGATATGGTTTCCCTTAAATATTTTTACTTCATTGAGTCCAAGTCACTCTATTTCCTTCCCCTTCTCAATGATTCCTGATTCCTCTGGAAGTATGTCAGTGCATAAAATGGATTCCCCTTAATACAGAACTCCAATAATACTTACAGACTTATTGAGGGAAATGGAATAGGTTTTCCCATAACTCTTGAACGTATAACTTATCACCCCAAACTTTATTATAAAATCTTACAGTCTCATAAAACTCAATAAGTAACTCTGGATAAACCAGATCCTGCCCTTTCAGTTTGGATAAACACAACATTTTCCATACTTTTAACTTAATATTTTGTAATTATAGAATTATACATTGAGAAGAACCTAAAATCTACTAAACATTCTATGTAAATTTTCTATTAGAATATTTCCTTAACAAAATATATCTTCTTCTAAGGAGAGGCTTTCAAATACATACATAATCTAACAAAACTCAGAAATGTTGAACAACCCTTTTGAAGAGAGGCAGAGCTTCAACACAAAAAGTATTGTAAACCGATGTAGAACAAGGAATTATGAGGGCCGTTATACCGGGGTTTAAAAAACGGTTCATATTCCCTAATTGATTCAATAGTTGATACATGCATTATTTTATCTGATGGTTGAGATTAAAGGCAAAGAAGGATTTGGTAGGTTTCGATCTTTTGATGTCATTAGGGTAAAAATTCGAATTTAAGGAAAGTTAATCTGAAATTTTTTTCTAAAAAAAAGATAAAAATACCAATAGTTAAAATATTCAATTATGAAAACCAATGTATGGAAAAATACCTTCAATATTTCTAGTAAAATTTCAATAAAGAAATTTATTCTTTCTATGAAGTATTAGATTCTAGAAATTATTATTAATAAATAAAACTTTTTGAAACCAATATTTTTAATAAGTTAAGGACAATTTGACTTCTAGAAAATTTTGATGCCGAAAAAAACTTGATAAAAAATTTTGGATTATCAATCAAATGGAATCCCCCTATAAAAAAGAGTTTCTTAATGTAAGGAGATATGTTTCATCAAAATGATAATATAGAATGATACCTTATGATTATCATTACAAACTTATTTAATGTATTCAAATAGAACAGAGGGTGAAGATTTTTTGAATGTATGGGGATGTTTATATTGATTTATTATAAATTGATGAATGATATCTCATTTATCTGTGTAATAACTAAGAATGTGAATAATAATATCTATGTGATCTCACAGAAGTGACGTGCATGGTTTTTGAAGTTGGAAATTGAACTAGTGTTATCACAAAATATTTGTGTTTTGGTATAACTCATGCCATAGTCAGTGAGTGTGTGTTTCATCCACCACACATGAGAACATCGACATCTAGCTGCTACATATTTTTCTTCAGTAGTGGAATGTTCTACTAAGTGTTTCTTCTTACATGACGGCGAAACGAATGAATCTTCTAAGAAATGATATGTTAAAGATGTACTTTTTCTATCCATTCTACATCCACCATAATCAACATCCAAAAAAAATTTAGAACAAAATCATTTCTAGGAGTATAGAAAAGTATTAAATCCAGGGTACCTTTCAAATAGAGGAAAAGTCTTTGAGATGATTTTAAATGAGATTCATTCAGATTAGATTGATATATTGTACATAAGAATTATGAAAAAACCATGTCTTGAAGACTAGCTGTCATGTATTGTAAAAATCCTACCATATAAATAAATGATGTTTGATTTACTGGTTTCCCAACTTCATCAAGATCAAAATAATTTTAGGTACCGATTAGAGTGCTTATACTTTTAGTGATGTCAAATTCATACTTTTTAATAAGGTATTTAATTTACTTATGTTAAAAAATATAAGTTCATTTTGGTTTTTGAAAAATTTGAAAACCTAGAAAAAATGTTTACTCACCCATAATACTCATTGAAAACTCAATGTTCATTATATTCACAAATGGATCAGTTAAATATTGATGAGTTGAACCAAATATATTATCATAAACATAAATTTTAACAATAAAAAAAGTTTTTTATATTTCTTTATAGAATGAGTTAGATTATTAGTTCCCTTAACATAATTTTTTTGTAACAAAAATCATGTAATTCTTTCATAACAGTTGATAGGGGTTGTTTAAGTCCCTATTTATCTTCGGTTAGTTTGAAAACATGTTTAGGATGTTTTGTGACTTTAAAACCCGAATATTGTTCAACAGAAACTTCATCTTGAACACATCCATTAAAGAAAGAACACTTTACATCTGTTTGAAAATGTTTAAAATTAAAGAACACTGAAAATTCATGTAAAATGATAATAGATTCATTTCTGGGAACTGGTGCATAGGTTTCTTTATAGTCTCATCCCTCTTATTGATTATATACTTTAGAAACTATTATTGATTTATTTTTTAATATGATTCCATTTTCATCACACTTGTTTATGAAGACCCATTTTACTCCAATTACAGTTGTTTCCTCGGGTATTTCAACTAAGGTCCAAACATAGTTCCTTTATAATTCATATAGATATATCTTGCATGGCTTTAATCCAATCATCATCACCTAAATATTCATCAGTGATTTGTGGTTCTAATTTGTAAAGGAATGATAGATGTTCTACATCATTACTTAAAAACATCTATTTTTTAATGTTTGATTTACATCAATAATGATAAGATCCCTGGGATAATTTTTAAGAAACAACTGATTTCTGATTTTTCAAACTTTTTCAGCAACATATGGTTGGAAATATTCTGGGGTAAATGGTTCATATATATTTTTTTGAGAACATTCATTATTATAAGTATCTTCTATTAGTGGTTGATAATTAGTTTTTGAAAAAACATATGAATATGTAGGTTGGGGTTGTTTAAAAAAAATTGATCAGTTTCATTGAATTTAACATGCATTATTTACTCAAAAGTACACATTTTTTTGATAAAAAACACTAGAATACATATAAGTATTGTTGTAGACTATAAAAAGTAATTCATCATATTTGGATGAGAAGTTTTGTAAATTAAATTTAGTATCCAAGATTAATACACTGCAACCAAATTCCTTGAAGTAAGAAATTCTAGGTTTTCTCTTGTTCTACAATTCATAAGGTGTTTTGTTATGAAAAGGACTAATTAAAACTAGATTTTATAGTATAATAAGCAGTACTATTATGTTTAACCCAAAAGTGTTTATCAATAAAATATTCACTCAACATTGTTCTAATTATCTCTTAAATAATTCTATTTCTTTATTAAACAACACCATTCTATTGAGGTGTTCTTGGAGCTGAGAAGTTATGAGTAACTCTTTTCTTACTACAAAAAGTATGAAAATTAGAGTTTCGAAATTCTCCTCCATGATCAATATGAATTGTTATTAATGAAGGGTTTTTCTAATTTTTTACTTGGACTCTAAAAGTTTTTAAATATGAAAAATTTTCATATTTATATTCTAGAAAATATACCCATGTAAATATATTGTAATCATAAACTAAAAAAATATAAAATATTTTTCTCCAATACATCCAGTTTGTGTTAGACCAAAATAATCCATATGCACTAACTGTAAGGCATCATAAGTTGAGAATTCACATATTGATGTAGAACATGATTTATGTTTATTGCCATATTGATAAGGATCACATACTTTCTAAGAATTAAATATAAGCTCTAGTAGATCCTTAATAAGTCTTTTTTAGAGTTTTCATAGATTACTATAGTTGAAGTGTCCTAAACTCCTACTCTATAACCATGATTTATATTCCATTATACTATGTCAAGGTAGATCATGGCTCTTAAAGTCTTCTATGTTTAGCGTGCATACATTCTCTAGCATATGTGCATAAATATTTAAATAATCCTCACAATTGTGTAGTAAGAATTTATGATTACAAAAATTTACAGGGTAACCTTCATCACATAATTAACTTATCTTAATGAGTTTGTTCTTAATTCCCATAACAAATAAAAAAATGTTTTTCCAAGAAGAAAAATGTTACCTATACCAATAATTTCCCCCTGAGCACTATCTCTGAATATTACTTTTCGTTATTTCATCTTGATAATCTTTTCAAGGATGTTTTTGTTACTAGTCATCTTCAGGTAACATCCACTACCCTTGTAGCATGTATTTTTGTTGATAAATTCATTATTTTCATAAAAATAAATGAATTAGATTTTCGAAATCCAAGAATTTTTTTATCTAGAAATTTCATAAAGTAATATTTTAGGAATCCACCTTTTATTTTAAATATAATCTTTATAAAAACCTAAATATTGAGTTTTGTTTAAGGAAAAAACATTCTCCCAATTTCCACCACACAGAAATTTGGTACAAAATGGATCACTTTGGGGAAAAAAATAGTTATTACTAAAAATAGGGTTGTAGTGAATATAGAAAATTATTGAACTATTCCTTAGGGGTCAAGTTGAGAATATATTTTATCAAATTCTTTCCTTCCTTATTTAAAATTTGATAAAAGTTTCATCAAGGAAAAAATTTAATATTTTAGTCCAATGACTAAATTATTATCCTCAACATCACTAATCTGCAGAACTAAGTAATTCTCTAAAACTCATTTCTTGTAAATAACATTTTCATGATCCTTAGAAAGTTTTTCCTTCATATAATTAACTTCCTTAAAATTTTAAGAAGTATTTTCAAAATAAAAAGTTTTTTATCAAGATCACTAGAATGATCTTATTCTTCTTTAGTCAAAACAGAAATTCTAGAATTTTATTTCTATATCTTGTATTTTATCTTACAATTTTCATTCTCAAAAAGTATAAAAAACTGAGACACTTCTTGATAATAAGGTAAAGAGTTATCTTCATCAGAATAATATTATTCATATGAATAATTATAATATTTATCATTTGTGTAATTTTCATTTAAAGATACATTAGTGATAGATTCATTATTTTGTACATTGGCCATTAGACAATGATTTTCATTGGGTAGTTTGGTTAGTATAACATGATTCTTCTAACTAAATTATTTATACTCCGACGATTCATCTAATGAGTCCCCACCACTGACACTCCATGTATCATTATCCTTTAATACTTTCTTAGCCTTATTCCTGTAACACCTCTTTCTATTTTTCTTAGAATTCTTTTTTTCTACCTTTTCTTTTGAACATGAGACAATCTTTCATGGTGTGTCCATCTATTTTTCATTCATAGAAATTGACTTCCAAATTATTCTTGTATTTTCTTTCTTTATTCTTATATCTATACTAGAAATATTTATTTCCCACTATCTTGTTCATCCTACAAGGATGATTAGCTAACTCATTTTCAGAATGTTCACATTCACTAGACTCACATAGAATAATAACCTTATTAGAATTAGATCTTGTATACCTTTCCAATGTATTATAATTATTAGTAGTAAAGTCTACACATCCATTTCCTTTATTTTTCTTATTCATTTCAAAATCTATTTTAATTCTTGTCTCGTGCTGGAGAAGAGTTCCAAATAACTCATCAATAGTGATTTGTGTAACTTTACTGTTTTCATCAATAGTTGTCCTTTTTTCCCACACGTTAGGCATAATAACATTTATCTTGTCCACAAGAGCTTGAACATCAAAAAATTTCTCTCCCATAGATTTAAAATTGTTGACGATAGTCATAAATACTTTTTATACATTTGAAATAGGCTCTTCATAAGGAAAAACGAATCCATGATATTTAGCTCTCAACATAGCTCTTCTAGTTTCTATCACTTTGGAAGTCGCAAAACCTGTAACTTCAAGTTTCTTCCAGTTGCATTTGGTAGCTTCACAAGAAGATATTTGACTATATATGTCCCCGGACATAGAGCACTGAAAATTATTATGTACCTTGTAAATTTATTGATATTCTGATTTTTCATGGTTGGTAAAGTTTTTGACTTCCTTGTATGAGATTTTGTAATCACCGATAAGCATAACATAATTCTAATCTAGTGTTGATAACAAAATTCTTCATTATTTCTCTCTTGTACTCATAAGCATTACCATCAAAAATAGGTGGTCTGGTATGATTAAATTATCAATAAAACCAATTGTTATACCTTCCATTCTCTAAGAAGTTATGTTTTCCAAAGAAAACTTGTTAATAGAAAATTTTCATAAACTAAAATATAAATCATGACGAAAAACATGAACAAGAAATTTTAAGCAAGAATAATTAAAACTAGAAAAAGAAAATTGAGAAATAAATTTCATATGTGAGTATAAGTATTTGAATGACCTTCTTTGATACCTTTTTTAGGACTGAAATAATATATATAGATGCTCAATTACAAAAGGGGTGAATTTTATGTTTAAAAAAATTCATTTTTAACTTTAAGAAAAACTATTTTTTAAAAAGTTAATCAAGGAAAACTCACAAACCCTAATATAGATCTATGAAATAAACATTCTTAGGTTCCGAAAATGTGGTTTTGGAAATGAAACATAAGAAAAACATTCTTAAAGGAAGATTCTACCTTAAATTGTATAGAATCTTATTTATCAAAGTAAGAAAATTACAAGAATTTATAAAAAGTTATACTTTATTCCTTTATCAAAATATAGCTAAAATAAAAACTTGAAACAAAATAAGTAACATGTAGAAAATATTTTAACCCAAAGAGTAGGGTATCCAACAAACTTTGATAAATGTCCCCTGATTTATACTTTTAAGAATGTCTGTCTTACCCAAAATTGGGTAAGACCTCGATAGGAATATCATTTTCTGTCTTTCTATCCCTGCAAGCCCTCAAACTTTAAGGTAGTCATCACCTATGAATTCCTATCCTCATAAGTCCTCAAACTTTAAGTTAGTCTCCACCTCTGTCTTCTTATCCCCATAAGTTCTTGATTTTACTCATCAACAATCAGAGTCGTAAAAAACAAGCTAAACATGGTATTAAAAAGGCACAAACCATGAGAGTGTCTCTCTCTAGAAATCACTTCACAGCATGTAATCTCTAGATTGATGGAATGGGTTTTTAGCTCTTTCAAATGAGCTACTATTTATAGGCACGACACCAACAGTCATCTCCATCCTCTAACGGTCATATTTTTCCTTAAATCTCAAAGAGACTTGTATATGGTTCACTCAATCAATGATTAGTTAGAAATATATTTCCTGACATATTTTATAAAATAACATGTGTAAGGAAAATTAATATGCCTAAAAAATCTGAGTATTCATAATCTATGGAAAAATAGAATTCGTAATCTAATGAAAAATACATTTTTTAGTCTAATCATATAAATAATTTTATTATATTGAATATAGATATTCAGATTATATTTTACAATGAATTCAGAATTTGAATTCTATAGAGTCTAGTGTCTTAATTCCAATGAATTTAGAATCTAAATTCTGAAGAATTCAGAGTCTAAAAAATGAGGAATTAGAAGTCTGAATTTGAGGCATTCAATGTCTGAATTTTGAGGAATTCAGAGTCTGAATTCTAAGGAATTTGAAATCTTAGTTTCAGATATTTCTGTTTCAAAATTTCTGAGAATGTAGAGTCTAAATTTCCGAGAATTTGGAGTTTTAATTTTAGAGAATTAGAACTCTAAATTTTAGGGAATTCAGAGTCTAATTTTCTGAGAATTCGGAGTCTGAGTTTTTGAGAATTCCGAGTAAAAATTTTTTATAATTCAAAATCTGAATTTTAGATAATTCAGATTCTAAATTTCATAGAATTTGAAATCTAAAAATAAAAGACTCTATATACAATGAACTATACGATTACGATGTTTTAGACATGAATCCTAATTTTTGACATAGTAATAATATGAGTTTGGTTTTGAGATATTTTAAAATGAGATAACGAAAACCATGTTAAGGGTAAAACTTTCTTTTGAGAAGGTAAATTTTCCTTTAAAAAATAATCCTTAGGGTAAAGATAATTTTCCTTAAGATAATGTGTTTGTGATTTTCAAAACATAGTGGAATGAAAAATTCATAAAGAAACCTTATTGACTCAAAAATTTGGGGCTATCATTTTGATGTTTATAAGAATGATCTCCATTAAAATATTATTATTCATACCTTATTGAAAATTTAAGTGATTTTTAGAATTGATATGATATTCGTAGAGATATCCCATTAATATTTCTAGAAAAAGAAAAGCACATTTGACATTTCAAATCATTCTATGATCATATTTCTATGTTAGGATTAATATGAATATTAAAATAAAATTAATTCCACTTATGGGTCCTAATACCTATTCAGGAATTATATTTATCTAAAATTTATAGAGAGGGACTCACTTTTGAAGATATTCATTTTTTTGGTAATTTTCTTATTCTTTTTCTAAAGGCCTTCATAGTCTTCCCCGAAATGATGAAGTTGAGTTTTCAAAATAATTCAAACATGGTGCTAAACATATTTCAAAAAATCTATAGTGAATTTAACCAATTGATTCATGAATTGAAGAATAGACTCTAAGATAATATTCATATGGAATTAATACACCCCATTGAATCAACATGGGGTGAACATATTCTTTATGTTAATAAGAATGACGGGTTAATATATATTGTAATTTATTTTCAAGAACATAACAAGATCACTATCAAGAACAAGTATCCTCTTCCCCATATTGATGACTTGTTCGATCAACTATGTTGAGGTTAATATTTTTATAACATTAATTGATGATACACATATCATAAATTTAGAGTTAAAATGGGTGATATAACCAAGAAAACCATCTATATGATATATGGTTATTATAAATGTATACTTATACATTTTTGATATACCAATGTTTTTATTATATTTAGATATATAATGAATTGTGTCTTTAGATATTTCCTTGATCAATTTATGGTAGTATTTATGGATGATATTCTTACATATTCTAAGATCAAGAAATAGAATGAAGATCATTTGATGACTATGTAAAAGACCCCAAGTAAAGATATGTTTTATTCCATATTTAGTAAGTGATCAATAAGGCTATAAAATGTTTCATTATTGGGGCATATAATCACAGGTGTTTGTATATTAGTGGATCTATCAATGAAAAATGTTTTTGAGTAGTTTCTTAGACTAACCTCAAAGAACAAGACAAATAGTTTTCTTTGGATTGATGAATATTATAAATTGTTTGTGATATATCTATTATGAGTGTCTAATCCCATAACCTTTTTGAAATGGATGGGATCAAAGTACTTATAGACATATGAGTGTTTAGAAAATTTCATGGATTTGAAAGGAAGGTCGGTTAGTTCACCTATCCTCAGTATACCCTGTAGTGGAAAAGGTTTCATGTCGTATAGTTATATATTGAAGAAGGTAATGAGATGTATCTTCATGAATAATGATACATTGATATCTTATACCTCACACCCATTAGAAATTCATGAGAAAAATTAATCGACTCTAGATTTAGAGTTGACATTGGTTATATTTTCATGGAAAATATATAGGAATTATTTTAATAGTGAAAATATTATATATATATATATAATATTAATAAAATTACAATGTTATAATCACACAAAACTGATAAATATGTACCATAGGAGGTAGTTGTAGAAGATTAATGACTGTGAATTGTTAATATATTACCAAACTGGGAAGTTGAATGATGCATGACTGTCATAGGGCATGAAAAAAGAATGTTTCTTACTATTTCATAGTGCATAAAAGTGGATGACAAGGGTCGTCTCACTTGATAAGATCCATAGATTTTTCACTTACCAATTTGAATTAACCTAAGAACTATTTCATTCTTCTGTTTTAATTATTTATGAAATTATTGAAATATGAGTTTTGGGGTTTTTTAAAATAAATTAAAATGAAAACAAAAGTACAATTAACAAGAAATTATAAATTGTGAAATGAAGGGATGTTCTCCTAAGAGTTTTCTAGGGTGCACTGTCATTGAAATGTTGTGAATATACATAGTGAACACACTCCATAGTATAAATTCACACCTTAATGGGCCCTAATTGTGAATGAAATGTGTACTTAACAACAACTAATCAAACTCCATGTCCACCTCCTCAGCTGAGAAATAATGTTTTTATAATATGAAGCTATGACTTAGATAACCGTAGTGAGGATTACACCCACTAGAAATCATCCATAAATTAACCAAAAGTATAATTAAAACATGGACTCTGGTTCATGCATTAAATTTCTACCTTGTGATATTACTTGAGGAATTTACTCATTATAATGAGTATAAGAGATCATGATTGAGAAATTTATGACATTTAATGGAATTATGTCATGAACTAATGAAATTTGAGAATAAAATAAAAATAATAAGTATGGGTGATAGATAAATTTAAAATAAATAAAATAAAATAAAATAAAATATAGAAAATTAAATGGGATCAATAAAAAAGAACGAGATGAATAATAATACGATGCTGATGATTATTATTATTTTTTGAAATAAATAAAATAAAAATAACAACACTATAATATTAATGAAATTAAAATAAAAATAAAACTAAAAATACAGAATAAAAAAACTAAAGAACAAGAAAAATATACAACCTCATCCTTTGTAATAGTGTAAAATGCATTAGTAGTGGATAATGAATCTTATGTCATAGCCTGGTAGAGAAATGTCATGTTCTCTTCCTTCCAGACAACTGAGAGACTTGTAATACCATTTGAATGAGGATGTAAAAAATATCATAATTTGAAACTCCAAATATTTCAGGATTTCCCAACATTTAGTATAGATAACAGACTCCATGGAAACATGGGAAATCCTTCCCCATGGTGCATCAAGATCATGGATCATGCCATCCATGGAAATGTGAATGAGGCTAAACAACATGGTATTCGTGAGGTAAAGTCTCCTTGAATCACCCAACATTCACATTGGTCAGATGAAGCCTTGAAGTGTGCTTCATGGGGTTCGTCTAAGGTCTTTAACTCGATCCAAGATGGTCTAGGGATTTATAAGTTGTGTGTGAGCTTCATCATGAGTTTCTCAGTGGTAATGATGGAGTTAATTATGGATAATAAAAAAATTGTTTTGGAAGAAGGTGCAGAGCAAAATGGAGTGAAAATTCATCGGGGTGTACAAATTTGAGTCATGCCATATGGAGTTGGGATATAGTGTTTTTTAATGATGAACAATAAACCATATAGATCCATCCCACACCAGAAAGGTGAATGAATGGTGTTCTCATATTTATTCCAATTAATGATTGATCTACCTTAAAAGACTATACTTAGGTGGGATCTCAAATACATGTACACTCATGATAGACCCAGCAACACTTCTTTGTCCACGGCTGCCCAGGGATAACCCATACACGTAGTTCCTCCCATAAGACTTGCACTGTAAATTCATGATTCTACCATGTTAGTTCATCCTCTTAGCCAGCTCGAGCACTCTTTCCAAGTGGTGTATTATTCATCTAGCCCCCTATGGGATGGCTTGGTTTCTTATTTCCATTAGTTGAGGTATGTGTAGCATGGACCTTTTTTATATGAAATACATTTGAAAAAAAATACATCAATACACAAATAAAATCAGTTAAAATATGACATTAAAAAACTTAATTTAATTTAATTTTAATTCTATAGTTCCAATTTCCCATATTTTCATAAAACATTGCAATTCATAGGAACTTCAATTGAAAATAAATATAGTTTTTTTAAAAATGTTTACAAATATTCATGACAAATATGAGGGTATAAAATATCTCCACACATAAATGATGTGTTCCCTAAGGAATAAAATCTCTTTGTGGAATTCTATAGGTCACAAATGTTACCGTAATTCAAATTTCAAATTAACAAAATTAAAAAATTATCAATGAATAACCAAATTTTCAAATTACATATAAAATATTAATTCCATTGAAAAAAAATCAAAGAAACAATAAATCCTTGTATTTAAGTTTTAATTTATGAAAAATGATGATATTATCCTGTTATTCATTCATGTTTCTCAATTTATTTTTATTAAACGTGAAAAAATATGATTTAAATAACATTAAAATATTTTTATTCAACCCTCATGATACAGTTTTAAGTTGAGTTATGCTCATATCCTGATAACATTCTCCTAATCCATAATAATTCAAAGAAACTACTTTATACACTTTTTAATTACAAAATTAAAATAAAATCTTGATTATTTGAAATAAAGGTTCATAATGAATGTGAGATAATGGTTGGTAGGAATTTATGTTCAAAAATTAATGCTCAAGGATGTAGATTATAACATAAGGAATAATAAATGATATCAAAATTTTATAGCTCAATGAAATTATCCCAATCAAATTGTGACATCACCCACTTCCATAGCTTAATATAAGGTCATTATATATGAAATAAAAATTAATGATGTGAAAATTCATGAATTTTTTTACATTTATATTTTTTATTGGTTTTTAAAAAGGTATGATTAGAATGAAGCTCACACTAACCACATAACCACATATGATAAAAACCACTTTTTCAATTAACAATTATTTTATATCCTTCTATGTTAGAGATCATTCCTATATATATATTTTTAAATTTTTTAAAACAAGGGAGAACGATGAAAGTACAATGTATAGATCAAAAAAAATTATCAATACCCAAAATTAGGCACCCACACACTATTTACTCACATTTATTTTCATTCCATTCAATATTACTTCCCTCACACCCACACATAGACTTGAAAATATCATAAGAAAACTATGTGGAATGTAGAAATAGATATGAAGTTATTAAAACATGATACCTTCATTAAAAATTCATTAATGGTGTCTATAGGAAAAACAATGATATATGTAAATCTAGTCTCAAGGAAAATGTTTTATCCCAAGGTGCATCAATAATAATAAATTTGTTTCTTACAATAATTATCTTTGAGAAGTTTCAAATCATGTTATAGCATGTGGAATGCCCCGAGACTACTCCAGAAATATTCTTATGATAAATTAGAGAATAATTTTCCTTGAAATTATCTCAGGGATGATACATTTGATTTGGGACAATCAATTATGGCATGAATTATAATAAAAAACAATTCAAATAAATTACAAAAATTCAAATCATGAAAAATGATAGGGATATTTCATTTACATAAAACAACTATTTCCCTCACCTCATAACTCCCTCATTTTAAAATCCATGATCCACATTAATCATTCAATTAACAATCATACTCATTCAATCTCATTAACAATTCAATTTAAATTGTGTAATCACAATGTTCATATGAAACTCTAATCTCATGGATAAGTTATGTAAATATTGAAATCAAATCAATGACTAGAAATTTACATGTTAATGCTCAAATAGGATTAAAATAATGAGAATGAAAATTAAATATGGAATTGAAAAATCATACTCCCATTGAAATGAATATTGAGTTTGAATTTTGTGCGTTCATTTCTAGTTCAGTAAGTGAATCTTTTACACGACATGAATTTTTATTTTAGAACCCATTTACAAATAACATTAATGGTGTTTATTTTTAACTATGTGTATTTAAATCATTATTTTTTTTTCATTTCATTAATTTAGTTTAATCATGATTTTACATTGTCTCATTTGGATGGACCTACAAAATAAAACCACTCATTTAAGTACATGAACCATGTAAATTAAATATCAAGATGATAGGGGGAGTGGGGGCGTATACTAGACTAGTCCTAAGGAAAATAACTAAAATTAACATTCCTAGATGTTAATAAGAAAGAAAAATATTTTTTTAATCCCCCAAGTCTATCATATACTTTTACTTCATATAAAATGGTAGTACTAATTGTTTTCCATAATTTGATGGTTGGTGGATCTTCTTTGACTAGAACCACCACATGTGGATTTTCCTAGCTTCCACTTCTTCTATGTTGGTGATGAATAAACCATGGATATAATACCCAAGATTTCCACCATTTACAATTATGTATATCTTTCTTGGCGGGTGTAGGATGTTGTATTGATAATTATCCTTCTTGGATTCTACTTTTGTAACGATAACATCCATGTTTAGTACTTTCTCAAATTGGGATGGATGAACTGAATATTTAAGGGAAATTATGTAAGTAATTTTACTTAATCAAAATTTAGACACAAAAACTTATAAACATTATTTCTTCCATAATGAGTAGCCCGTGTCTTTATTTCCTCAGGCTCAACGATATGGACTTATTCATGTGCTTCCCCAAATGAATGTTCATTGAAATTAGGGAGCTCCATTGCTCCTCAACCGATTAATGTTCTAATTATTCAGTTTCATATAAGTTAAAGAAATGATTTTCTAAAAAGAAAAATTATAATAAGATGGAATTAATACTCAACTCATATTGTATAATATTAATATAAATAAATATTAATAAAATATCAACTCTCTATCTTGGATTATCTTAAATCTCCTTCTCAGTGGTATGTTCTTCTTGGATTTTGATTGTAGAAAGTGGTGGTATGTAGTAGGGATCCTCTATACTATCCTCAAATTCCACCACTTGGGTGGTTTATTTATATTTCATGGATAGAGTGACATAAAATGGTGATGGCCATTCTACTTATTAAATGGGATGTCATTGTTATACTTTATCTTTATCATAGTTACTGCAATATTGATTTGAATATTTTCCCACATTTATATCATCACACGTGTCTTCATATTCACTATCTATATCTTAATGGCATTCTTGAATGTAGTTACCAAAATGGTTGGGAAGTTTATGGTCCTCGATATGGGCCATAACCTTAATGACATTCCAGTAAAATTAAGAAGCTCTAGTGGTAAATATTTTACTACCTTCAGTCATTAAAACTTATTCTTATATTCATTGATCACGAACACTAGTTCTCATGGTGACATACTTATGTCAATCCAATTTACAAAATTCTTGGTTATATTAATTAGTTTTTAAATACTTCTATTTAATGGATTTATTCATCATTTCAAACCACACGTTCTTTTACTTGGGAGTAACTATTCCATGAATAAAGGTATGGTATGTTTTGGTGCATTATGAATTAAAATTTATGGTTATCTAAACTAATAAAAAACTATCAACATTGTGAACATATAAAAAAGTAAGTAATCTACAGAATAGGACACTGAAAAAGGTGATAGTTTAAAATTACGCCTATTACAGAAATGGAAAAAGAAAAATTATAATTTTTTCATTGTGAAAAATATTTTTTAACCAAGGTTCTCTCAAATGAGTAGCTCATATTTTTTTCACTTACCAATTTAAATACACCAAAGAAAAATTTATTTTATTTTATTTTAATTATTTATGAAAAAAAATAAGTACATGTTTTTTGTTTTTTGAAATAAATGATACTAAAAACTAAATTAAAACTATCAAGATACTATAAACTACCAAGAAATGAATGAATAATGAGTTTAGAAAATAAATTAATTTCTCCTGATAGTTTTCAAGGGAGAAACTTTATTGACCTATTTCGAATGTACTTAGTGAACAGACTCCACCATTTGAATGAACACTTTGATCTACCATAATTATGAATGAAAGTTTTACTTAACTAAAACAAAATCACATTCCACATCCACCAACTCAACCGATAGATAATGGTTTTAGAAAAATAATATAAATCTTAGATAACCATAGTGAAGTTTACACCCACTATAAATCATCATTAGATTAACCTAAAGTGAAATTAAAACAAGGCTATAGGTTTAAGAACCTGATTTCTCTCCTGATATAATCCTTGGGTAAGTTACTCATTATCACGAGTATAATAGTTCATGGGGGAAAAATCATGATGTGTAGCTAATTCACATTGTAAACTAAATAAATAAACAATGAAAACAAAGAAATGGACATAATGATAGGTAGTGAAAGATAAAATAGAAATAAAATAAAATTCAATTTAATTAAGAAAACTAAATAGATACAATAAAATGAATATGGTGAATAATAAAAATAAAAATATTATATTGTTGGAAAACAATACAAATTAAAACACATGTATTATAATATTAATGAAATTAAAAGAAAACAAATACAATAAAACACATAATAAGAAAACTAAAACACCACTAGCCACCAATAATTTATACTTCAAATGGTGTAAAACTAATAGGAAGTGTCCATGGAATCTTCTTTTATAGGCAAGTAAAAAACCCTCAACCTTCTCTTCACTCCATTGAACCCTCAAAAATTGGGACACCAATTGTATGAGAATATTATAAATATCTAAATTTTCACCCATGAATATCTTAGGATTTCCTGTCTTTCAGTGTGGGAAGTGAAATGTATGTTAGTGTAGAGAGGTCTTCTATATGGTTCATGGCATGGACGTATTGTGTTATTCATGGATACCTGGTAGTGTCTTGATATTGTGGAAGTGGTGAGGGAAAATCATCGAATCATCTAACCTTCATAGTGGTGGGATGGAGCTTCAAAATGTGATTCATGACATTTATACGAGGTCCTTGAGTCAATTGAAAATTGTTCAAGTCTTCAGAAGTGGAGGGTGATCTTAATATTTAGCTTCTTATTGGTGGAGATAGAGTTCTCCATTAACATTAGGAGTGGAGGTTGAGGAATAAGTTGGTCAGTGCAGCAAAGGATGGTGACACGTGGGTGTTCGAACACGAGGCGCACTATCTAGAGAGGGAAGATGAAATAAAATTTAAATAATGAAGTGTAACCCAGAATGATCTGTCCCACATCAAAAATTTTAATTCAATTCATGATCATATATAAGAGAAATTGTGATTGATCCATATCAGAATCTGACATAGGGGTGGGATCCTAAATACACATGCACAAACAATATGGGATGAGTCTCACTACTTAGTTCACATGGGGTTTGACCCAACCCATGCCCATAGTTTTTTATATACTCCATGCAATACATTGTCTTGATTCCTCAATTCCACCTTGTCCTCCAATCCATATCAAGTTGTCCCTCTTATTAGTGGCTTGTTCACCTGACACCTTATGGGTTGGCTTGGTAGTCTACTATCGTTGGTTAAGGGATGGCTATTTTAGCACTTATTTTTACATGAGACACATTTTCAAACAAGTATGGAACTTCTAAAAATGTTATTAATTAATTTAAAACATTAAAAACGTTTATTTAAATAAATTTTATTTCATTAGTTTAAATATGAAATTTTATAAAAAATACTTTCATTTCGTGGGAATTTTGATTGAAAATCGGTTTATAATCATTGATATTGTTTACAAATATGTATGAGATATGTTAGTGTGTTAGTGAATAAAGAGGGTTATGCGATGGATTATAAAGTAAATTCTAGTTTTTCATTGATATGGATAAAAATAGAACCAATACATTAGGATTTTTATAAGATGAATCTTGAAATCACGATAAACGGAGTTAGATCAAATCTTTCTCCGAGAATGGTTAACCATACATTGATGTGCTTATTCAAGAGGCACTGATAGAATATGTGGTGTTGTATAATAAGGTTAGGGATGTTACTAAGTTCAAACATGATTGTTTGGAATGAAAAGATTAATTAATTGATTATGTGTCTCATCTATACTATATCTATTGTAGAAGAATTATGATGAATATCATAATTAATAATTCTCTATACATCATAAAAGTATGAATATGTGTAGATAAATTAAAAATTATTTTCCATGGAATATCTTGAGAAATTATATTGTACATTATGTATATCGATTCCTAGAATGTCATAATGTTTATGCTAAGAGATATAATTCTAAGGTGATGTTACCACCATTACAAATAATAGAAAGAAAACGGGAAAACATAACCATGGATTTCATCATTATACTCTGTAAAACATTTTGAGGCCATAATTATATATGGTTTATATTTTATAAAATTATAAAGTTACCATATTTTATTATAGTTCGAGCATATGTCAATCTTCTTTAGTTTTCTTATATATAAATTAAGGAAGAAATAAGGTTTAATGGTGTAACGACCCGAATCCGGAGCCCCTCCACTGGTGCCACGTACCTGGTTCGCCACATGACCTCAACTGCGTTTCCCTGAACGCCAGAGGCTGTTGACTAGTAGCGGGGGCCTTAGTGAGTTGGTGGGGAAACTATACCCTCATTCGGTAAGGTATACAGCGGAAAAACAACACTCAACAGTAGAATCAGTAACAACATGCATAACAACAGAAACCAAACAGCGGAAGCAATGAATATATATAATAATGATGACAATGATGCATCAGGTACAAGTATCTATGGAAAGCATCAAACACAACAATGTTCTGGAATACAACTGAAAACAAGTGCAGAAGAAAAACAAAATAAACTCCTCAGCATCACGAGCCCCAGCTCGGTCCCATGCTCTCCAACTCCAGTGCAATCAAGATCCTGAAGAAGAAGGGCGCTTTCCCCTATCTATACCTGCAGAAATATTGTCAGCTTGGGCCCAAAAGCATGGCCCAAATAGGGTGTGAGATACAATCCTAGAATGCAATCACCCAAATATTTGTTCCTAACAGTCAATGAATATAAGGCAAGTAATAAAACAAGAAATAGTAAACAGGAAAGCACAAGCGGCTATAGTCCACAGTTCTAACAAATAAATTACACAAGTAAACAACCAGCAACAAGAAAAAAATTGGTAACCCTCTGGGAAGATCTCACAGCCTAACCCCTATGGTTCAACCTATAAGTAATAGAAACCCTCTGGTAGGAACACACAGTCTCACCCCTCTGGTTCAGCTATGAAATTAATAGGCTCTCTGGGGAATCACTCACTATCAAGTCCCCCTATAGTCTAGGGTCGTGATAAAGGCTCTCTATGGAAGAACTCAATGTCTATTCCCCTTGTGGCCCACGTCAAGGAACTATAGTCTCTCTGAGGAAGCACTCAACGTCAATTCCCCATATGGTCTCGTATCGTAATTAAAAGATACTCTAGAGAAGACCTTCCATCAATTCTCACTTTGGTCCACTACTCTAGGTTCTCACAGTCCTGAGTGAAACTAAACATGCTCATCACGTGTTTACATCATCCATGTGAACCTCAAGAACTACATGGCTATCAACTAAGGCTCAACAACATTACCGGGTTTAAGTTCCACTGTCCTATGACTAAGCATGGAAACTGGTAAAACGCCAAATGGGCAGGGCAAGCATAGAAAACATCCAAGGTACAGTAAAGCTACAATAATCACAGGCAAAACTTCTACTCTAGAAATCAAGAAAAGCAGGCAATACAACAAAGGAAAAACAGGATCATGCAATACCCCGTTCAAGTGTTTTGGGGGAAATTTCACAACATATTCATCAACTTTCTATGGGAAGGCACAAACCACCTACTTCGATTCTGGGTGATCGATATATGTGATCCACATGATAGATTCCCCTTGGAATGACGTAGATCTGAGAAAACGCACAAAACTCTCATCCTACAATAACTTGGAAACCAGGAGAAATCAAGAAACAAGACTCAAGAAGAATGGAGAGCTCACCGCTGTGATTCTAATGCAATCGACCGCGCTCGAATCGGAGAATGGACGAAGATGCGGGAGCTCGTCGAAGGTCTGGCCATACGGTCGCTCTTGGGTGGACGAAATCTGGAGAAGAAGATGAAATTGGGGGTTAGGCACGGCCCCGGTCCGTTTAATGAAAAAAAAAAGAAAATACATGGTGTGTACTTCTTGAGTACACGGAGAGTACTTAAGTTTTCCGTACTCTGCTTTAACCGGCCTCCAACTCACCCTCACACACCGTGTGTGTTTCCCAGACATGGCTAGCACACGACTTCGAGCTGGAAAAAGAGTACGCGGTGTGTACTCAGAATGTACACGACATGTACTTTGAAAATTTCCTGAAAATTCATTTTTCTTAAAAAAATCTAGAAAAAGGGAAAGCATACCAGAAAAGAAGATCTGGGTTCTTATAGACTTCACCCTTAAAGAAATCCATCCCAGAATTTCCCTAACAAGACAGAGAAGAAGAAACCCCGAACAGCTCTGGCCATTGCGATCGTACATCGGCCTCCCTCTCCCAGGTCTCGTCTTGTACTCGCCCGTGTTGCCATAACACATGTACCAGAAGAACAGAGCGCCCGCGGAGAACCTTCGTACTGTGATCGACAATCCAGATAGGATTCTCCTCGAACTATTCATCCTCTTCAAGCTTGAATTCCCCAGGCTGAAAAACGTGAGATGCGTCTGAAAAGAAACATCGGAGTTGAGAGATGTGGAAGACTTCGTGCATGGCCTGATACCTCTGAGGTAGCTGCAACCGATAGGCGACTGGACCAACTCTCTCCAAGACCTCAAATAGCCCGACGTACCACGGTGAAATATTACCATGTATCTGAATCCTCTTGTGTCCCATCCTCGGTGTGACACACAGGAAAACATGATCACCGACCTCGAACTCCAGAGATCGTCTCCACTGACCAGCATAAAACTTCTGTCGAGACTACGCTATAGCCATCCTCTTCTAGATCATCTCTATCTGTTCTGAAGTCTCCTGAAAAAGACGATGTCCTAGAAAAGATGCCACTCCTGCCTCCAGCCAGCATAAGGGTGATCAGCCTGGCCTACCTTACAAAGCCTCATCTGATGCCATCTGAATAGTCTCCTGGAAACTGTTGTTGTAGGAAAATTCCACCAGAGGGATATTCTTCTCCCAAGAACTGCCAAAGTCTAGGATGCAATCTCGGAGCATATCCTCAAGCACCTGGATTGTGCACTCGGACTGGCCATCAGTCTGGGGATGGTATCCTGTACTCAAAAGTACATGTGTACCCAATGCCTTTGGAAGTCCTTGTCAGAACCGAGAGGTAAAGCGCACATCCCAATCTGAAACAATGGAGTGTGGAACTCCATGCAGACGAACGATCTCCTGGATGTAAATTCATCCCAGATCATCAAAACTGAAGGTCTCCTTAATCGGCATGAAATGAGAAACCTTTGTAAGCCTGTAGACGACAACCCAAACAACATCGTTCCCTCGAGGCGACCTCAGAAACTCAGTCACGAAGTACATCGCGACATCATTCTACTTCCACTCCGGAATGGGTATCTACTGTAAAAGGCCTGCTGGTCGTTGATGCTCTGCCTTCACCTACTGACAAGTAGACCATCTCATGACAAAACCAGAAACATCCTTCTTCACACCTAGCCACCAGTACTGGCGATGAAGATCCCGATACATCTTGGTGACGCCAGGATGAACTGCCCAAATAGAGGAATGAAAATCCCGCATCAGCTCCTTGCGTATGTTTTCTAGTACCCATACACGTCCCTCGAAACACATGATCTCACCCTCACCCATTGTCCATCCTGGAAGTGGGTCCTCTCCTGATACACTCTCCCGCGAGAATAAGCCTTCTGAGTCGGATAGCTGCCTCATCCGTACCCGATCAAGAAGTGTAGAGGTAACAGCTACAGAAGATAGGAAGGTCTGTCCCTATCTATCGTACACCTCTCGATGCATCTCAGAGAACAAAGCCATCAGCTTCCACTCACTGCTGGCCTCCTGAACTGCCTGAATCTGAGTTCTCCTACTCAACGTATCAGCCACTGTGTTTCCCTTACTCGGTATATAGGAAAGCTCGAAGTCAAAAGACTGTAGATACTCAACCCACTTGCGATGCCTCAGATTCAGATCACACTGAGTGAAGATATACTTGAGACTCTTGTGGTCAGTGAAGACCCCAAAGTGCTCTCCCGGAAGATAATGTCTCCAACAGAGAAAGGCATGAAAAACAGCCGCCAACTCCAGATCATGCATTGGGTAGTTACTCTCATGTGGCCTCAACTACCGAGACCCGTACGCAACGACTCCATCCCCCTGCATAAGCACAAATCCCAGCCCGATACCTGAAGAATCATAGTAAACAGTGTAGTTCTTGCCTGGCTCTTGCAAGACTACTATCGGTGCTGACGTCAACCTCCCTTTCAGCTCCTAAAAGGATGACTCACAAGAATCTGACCATTAGAACATCGGCCCATTCTTGGTCAGACTTTTCAAAGGTGCTGCTATATGAGAAAAGTCCTGAATGAAGCGTCTGTAGTATCCAACTAGCCCTAGGAAGCTTCGTACCTCAAAAAAATTCTTCGGCAGCTCCCAGGAAACTACAACTCTCACTTTCTCTGGGTCCATAGATACTCTTGCCTCTAAGATGACGGGACCCAAGAAGTGAAAATGATCCATCCAGAAGTGGCACTTCGAGAGTTTAGCACAAAGCTGATGCTCTCTCAGTGTACTCAGAATGATCTCATGATGTGTCGCATGGTCGTGTCAAGTGTGATAGTACACCTTGATATTGTCCATGAAGACCATGACGAAGGAGTCCAAATAAGGATGGAACACTCGGTTCATCAGTGTCATGAAAACTGTAGGTGTGTTCGTGAGATCGAACGACATGACTGTATACTCGTATAGACCATACCTGCTCCGGAAGCATGTCAGAGGTATATCTGATGGTTTAATTCTCAACTGATGGTATCCAGACCTCATGTCAATATTCGAGAACACCCAGGCTCCTCGAAGCTGATCGAAAAGGTCATCGATCCTCGGCAAAGGATATTGGTTCTTGACCGTCAACTGGTTCAGCTTCCGATAATCCACACAAAGCCTAAGGGTAACTTCTACCTTCATTGCAAATACGACAGACAAACCCCAAGGAGAAGTAATGGGTTGGATGAAACCCTTAGCCTGTAGCTCCTCCATCTACTTCTTGAGCTCCTTCAACTCAGGTGTGGCCATCCTATAGAGAGGAATGGACACCGGTGCCGCTCCTGGCACGAGCTCAATAGAGAAGTCTACCTTACGATCTGGAGGAAAACATGAAAAGTTTTCTGGAAAGACGTCCCTGAAGCGATCCACCACTGGAAGAACATAAAATTGTGGATTCCCATGATCATCCAGATAAAGACTAGCAATTTGGGCCATCACCCCCCCCCCCTAGCCCAATATGCTCGAGTCCCACCCGACTCGCCCGAACATCCCATTCGCCTCTATGTAGAAAAGATTCACCCTCTGGTGAGACGAAACTCACTCTGCGGTGATAGAAGTCAACAACTGCCTGGAATGGAATCAACCAGTCCATGCCAAGGATGACATCATAAGCTGTCATCTCTAGGACATAGAGATCCCATAAGAAGCGATACCCTTCAACCTCGAGAGGGCACTCTCTACACCGGCGTACACTAGATGTCCTCGTCCCCAAATGTGTGTCTAGTCTCAATGAGTCGACAAAAGAAAAGACGCAAAGTCCAAGGCCCTCCACAACAGCCACGTTGATAAAGCTATGCGTAGCACTAGTATCGAAAAGGGCTAAAGATAAAACTGAGGCTACTAAAATTGTACCTCCAATAGTAGAAGGGTCAGGATCCTACTCCTGATAAGTCTGCTCCACGGTGAAAGACTGGCCTACACCGTGGCCCTGCGCCACTGACTAACCACTCTAAGCTGAACCTCCCTGCTGGTGCTGAGGAACTGGTGGATGGCCGCGACGACCTCCACCTCCACCTCGGCCCGAACGGCCGGAAGAACTCCAGTTCCCTGACTGGTGAGAAACTGTTTGTGCTTCTCCTGAATGAGGATTGAATAAAGAACCCCGGTCACGAGATGCTGGTGAGAAAACCTGACAGAAATGCTGAAGGTGACCCATCTTTCCGCAAGATCGGCACTCCACGGGGTCCCTCTACCACTGCGGCCTCGCGTTCCCTGACCGACCACACTGGTAGCATATCACCTGGCTTCCTGACGATGAATCTCGCTTCCTCGGATCAGCGCGTGTAGGCTCTCTACGGCACTTCTTACTGTCATCTGGAGGAAAACTAGATCTAGAAGCAGAACTTCCCTGGCTCGCAGCTCTGTAGTCTCTCATATTTCACTCCACAATCAATGCCTGGTTGATGATGGAAGTAATGGAAGTCAACTGGAAGATATTCACCTGAGAACGGATCTCCCGCCTAAGACCATCCTCAGACTTCGTTTCTAGGAACACCCCACTCCCATCCCAGAGGGGTGTGAAGCACTGCAGCTCAGTGAAATGAGCATAATACTCCATGATAGAATGAGTACCATGCTCTAAGCTCATGAACTGTCGGGCTCGATCGACCCTCAGAGTCTCCAGGTAGAAGTAGTCGTAGAACACGCATTGGAACTCCTCCCAAGACATAGCATGCTGCTGACCTGCCTGTGAGATCATATCCCACCACCTCTTGGCGGAGTCTCAGATCATGTAGGTGGTGAGCTTGACCAGCCTCTTTGGTGGCATCTCCAGATGCTCGAAGATAGTCAGCATGGCTTCCAGCCATGAGTTTATAGGGTGAGGTCCTCCTACCCCCGAGAATGTGGGAGGATACTGCTGCTGAAAAACCCACGTCAAGTCTTCCATAGACGTGCCAGGAGGCAGTGATCTGTGGAAGGCCTGCATCATCCTCATAAAACCTTCCTTGAACTGCGCGTCAGTGCCTGCAACTTGTATGACAGCCGGTGCCAAGGCGGGCCCGACTGGAGGATCGGTCGGAAGTCCCTGATCACCCCTGTCTGGTGTCTGATCACTGCCTGATGACATACGTACGACCGGAGGATGTCTCGGAGGCATAGCTCTGAAAGATTGAAATCACACCTTAGATCAAGAAAACAAGGACAAAGAACACAAGAGTAGAAAACGGAAACAAGGGAAGGAAAACACATAAGTTTAAAAAACTCTACTGCACGGCGTGTATAAACACTACAAGGCATGTCTTCCTAAACCACAGACATGGACGTGTACTCCTTCTCTACAACTCATGTACACTTCAAACTACACGACGTGTTGACGCTGACACACGTCATGTACTTGGAACTATTCCCATGCCCAAGTCCCTTACATGGCTAAGCCACACTGTTCGACTTAACCCGAGACTACACGGCGTGTTCGAATCAAACACGGTGTGTACTAGAAGAGGCTTCGGCAACCCGTGTTGTGAATCACATGGCCTTCTACACGGCTGAACCTTACATGGCATGCTCTGAACAAACACAGCGGGTATAGTTAAGGTGACCTCGTCCCGTGTTGTTCGTGTCACGACCGGGTACCTGCACAAGACTACGCGGCGTGTTCCGAAGAAACACGGCGTGTGGAAAAGAAGATAACGCTGACCCGTGTTGTTCGTGACACGACCGGGTACCTGGATAGGACTACACGGCGTGTTCCCTATGGACACTGCGTGTTCTACCCGAGCTTCCCTGGCCCGTGTTGATAGTGACACGGCTGGGTACACGTCTCCAAACTCACACAGCGTGTACCTGTCCTACACGACGTGTTCTCGATGTTACTTCCCCGACACCGTGTTCTGCTCACACGGTCAGTGACATGGCCTGAAAACTACACGACATGTATCGGAAAAGTACACGTCGTGTATTCTGGGTTTTTCTGGGTAGTAGCTCAGAAACTGCTCCAACTCCTAGAAACACTAAAAACAAGGTAGAGAGGTTCTAGATTCCGATCCGTGAGGGCCCATAACACCTCAAGAACCAAACTTTGGCGTTCATTTTAAACAAGGGACAAAACAAACAGTTTTCTAGCATGACAACAGAGAATCTATCAAGCATCTATCACAACAGAATGCATAATCTACACAGAGTCTATCACAACAACATGCAATCGCTAATGCACCCTAGATGGCATGGCAAGAATGCATGGCATGTGATTTCTAAAAGTTCCTATATGATTAATTAGATGGAATACCCTCATCTCATCAGGTTGCGACAGAAATAGAACCAAAATATCAAAACAATAACTGCCCAAGTCATGCGAATCACTATAGGTGAAAACATATCAACCATAAAAACTCAAAACCAGCAAACCGCAATTAACGAGGTAGTATGGCCTTTCCCTATACATGGGTAAGCTACTCCCGAGCATAGCTTAATACCAAGTACAGAATCCATCCTATCCCTGGATAAAGTCTCCAAACAGTAAGGCAAGAGAGAAAAAAACCCTCTAATACCACTTTGTAACGACCCGAATCCGGAGCCCCTCCACTAGTGCCCCGTACCCGGTTTTCCACATGACCTCAAGTGCGTTTCCCTGAACACCAGAGGCTACTGACTAGCAGCGAGGGCCATGGTGAGTCAGTGGGGAAACTATGCCCTCATTTGGTAAGGTATACTGCAGAAAAACAATATTCAACAACCGAAGCAGTAACAACATGCATAACAACAGAAACCAAACAGTGGGAGAAATGAATATATATAGAAATGATGACAATGATGCACCAGGTACAAGTATCTATGGAAAGAAGAAAAAACAACAACATGATGTAATACAACTGAAAACAAGTGCATAAGAAAAACAAAATAAACTCATCAGCATCGCGAGCCCCGTCTCGGTCCCATGCTCTCCAGCTCCAGCGCAATCAAGATCCTGAAGTAGAAGGGCGCTTTCCCCTATCTGTACCTGCAACAACATAGTCTTCTTGGGCCCACAATCATGGACCAAACATGGTGTGAGATACAATACCAGTAGGAAATCACCCAAATATTTGTTCCTAACAGTCAATGAATATAAGGCAAGTAATAAAACAAGAAACAGTAAATAGGAAAGAACAAGAAGCTACAGTCCACAGTTCTAACAAATATAGTACACAAGTAAACAGTCAGCAACAAGAAGAAAACAGGTAACCCTCTGGGCACCTCTCACAGCCTAACCCCTATGGTTCAACCTATAAGTACTAGAAACACTTTTGGAGGAACACACAGTCTCACCCCTCTGGTTCAGCTATGAAATTAATGGACTCTCTGGGGAAGCACTCACTGTCAATTCCCCTGATAGTCTCATATTATGCTAAAGGCTCTCTAGGGATGCACTCAACGTCTATTACCCCTGTGGCCCTTTTCGAGGAACTACAGACTCTTTGAGGAAGCACTCAACGTTAATTCTACCTATGGTCTCGTATCGTGATTAAAAGACACTCTAGAGAAGCCCTTCCGTCAATTCTACCTTTGGTCCACTACTCTAGGTTCTCACAGTCCTGAGTGAAACTAAACATGCTCAGCACGCGTGTACATCATCCAAGTAAACCTCAAGAACTACTTGGCTATCAACTAAGGCTCAGCAGGATAACCATGCAGTAGTTACACTATCCTATGACTAAGCATGGAAACTGGTAAAACGCCAAATGGGAAGAAAAAGAATAGAAAACATCCAAGGTACAATAAATCTACCATAATAACAGGCAAAACATATACTCTAGAAATCAAGAAAAGCTGGCAATACAACAAAGGCAAAACAGGAACACACAATACCCCGTTCAAGGGTATTGGTGGAAATTGCACAAATTATTCTTCAAATTTCTATGGGAAGGAACAAACCACCTACCTCGATTATAGGAGATAGATATATGTGAACCATGACGATAGATTCCCCTTGGAAGAACGTAGATCTGAGAAAACGCACAAAACGCTCAACCTACGTTAACTTGGAAACCAGGAGAAATCGAGAAACAAGACTTAAGCAGAAGGGAGAGCTCTTGGCTTCGATTCTAACACAATTGACCGCGATTGAATCGGAGAACGGATGAAGAGGCGGGAGATCGTCAAAGGTCTGGCCGTACAGTCGCTCTTGGGCGGACGAAATCTGGAGAAAAAGATGAAATTGGGGGTTAGGCACATCCCCGGTCCGTTTAATGAAAAAAAATACACGGCGTGTACTTCTTGAGTACATGGCGTGTACTTCAGTTTTCCATACTCCACTTTAACCGGCATCCACCTAACCCTTACACACCATGTGTGTGGCCCAGACACGGCCAACACACGACTTCGAGCTGGAAAAACAGTACACGGTGTGTACTCAGAAAGTACATGGCGTGTACTTCAAAAATATCCAGAAAATGCATTTTTCATAAAAACTCCAGAAAAAGGGAAAGCATACCTGAAAAAAAGATCTGGGTTCTTACAAATGGAGTACCGCATTCTATTGATTGAGATCGGGGTCCACAGTTAACCATAATATTCTGTGGATGTATTCAATAATAATTGAATACATAGGTTGAAATTTTCACTTCTTGTTATCATTATACTAATAGTTGGTCATATCATATCTTTAAACCCCTATAATATATGTTCAGATAATGTTATATGGATTTTAAACATCTTTGGGATAAACACCTTTCTTTAACAGAGTTTTACTATAAAAATATCCTTCATCCATGAATTCAAATGGATTCTAATGAATTAATATATGGTCGTAAGATTAGAAGTGAAATGTTCATGTATGATATTGGAGAGTGAAAGATATAGAGACATGATATAACTGAGTAAATAGTATAGAAGTTTATAGTCATTCGATAACACCTCATCGTTGCACAGATTTGAGATAAAAGTTATTATAAAAATTTATTGTGATATCTGAAGTTTGAAGTTAGTGATAAGGTATTACTATGAATATCAACATGGAATAAGGTTATGTGATTTGGAAGGAAAAGGATGTTGATGCTTAGTTATATTGATCCCTTCAAAATTATTGATATCATCAGGATAATTTCATTTCTATTGATGATACCATTGAATATATCTCAAGTTGATGGTGTGTTCCATGCATCTCTCTTGTGAAGTACAAACATGATCCTTCAAATTTATTGAACTAAAAGTTCATACCACTAGGGAATGATCTCTATTATGAAGAATAATTAGTTCATATTGTGTATTAATGAAACAAAATTATATGGAACAAGACTGCTAAGTTGGTTAATATTTTTTTGATGTAATAATAAATATAAGGAGGATACATGGGAACTTATGGATGTGGTAAGATAGAAGTATCATTAGATATTTATATTTGAATAAAGAAATTTTAAGGGTGAAATCATTAAGATCCTGTATAACTTGATAACATTTTATTTTATGAAAAAAATTCTCTTTAAAAAAGTCTTATGTGTTTGATAAATTGGTTTACACACAACATCGAGTTTTAACAAACCAAGATATTCTATTGAAAAAATATTAAAAAATGTGAATATTATCGCTTAGATATTGTAATTTCGGGTATTAATGGGACTAACTAAATCATAAAAATTTATTGTTTACACATGTATTAAATGAATTATTTTTTAACAATTTGGTAAAAATAAAAATATATTCATTTTATGGTAACAAATAGGCACTTTTTTAGAAAATATTTTAATCTGTGTAATGTTGTTTAAGCTTTATAAAAAAATTAATCATTATTTATATTTTTTTCATTGAAATAATAAGATAATATAATCAATAAATATATTATGAATTATCTAATGGCCTTTAAGAATAAATTTATTATAATAATTTTAATTTTATTCATACAAATTCTTTTTTCAAAAAATGGGATTCATTACATTTGGAACCGTTACTATAAAATTAGTTTCAAAACATTATTAAAATTGAATCCAAAAAAATGGATTCTATATTTGGAATCAGAGTTTTTGTTTTTTAAATTATTTTATTTCCATTTTATAATTTTGAATAGTAATCAAGGTAAAAATTAATTACTAGAGTAAATATTATAAGGGTCAAATGGGGTATTCTAAATAAGTAAGAGTTAAAATAACATAAATAAATTTCTAATTATTATTAGATAATTTAATTTATAGAAAACAATGGTATTATATTATAAATTTTGTTTATTTGGTGTCGATTTAACAAGATTATGACTTCATTATATTTTAATATTTTATGAATTTTCAACAGGGAAACTCCCCTGGATTTTAAAAGAGAAACCCATCTCCTCTATTCTGCACACCACATGAGCAATTTTTATTAGAGAATATCTAATAAAATACCTTCCCAAAATCCATATCCAATACATTAAGGTTTTTTCCCCAATTATCCATCCACGAAACCTCAAAATTATTTTCAAATGTTGATACCCAAAACAGATCTATATGTTCTTATCGATATTTTTCATGTTTCTTTCTTCTAAGACCTCAACCAAATGTTCTATAACAATACTAAAATGATTTAGTAAGTGTATTTAATATAATTATATGTTATAATTTTAATTGTATATTAATTATTATCCTCTTCACTTCTATTGGAAAATGATAACATCTCTTATGCGTACATGTGGACTACCATATCCATGAAGTGATTTGATTTTTTAAATTCAATATTTAAATGGTTTCATATGAGGATAATTTTATTGAGTATATAAGATATATAAAATTATTATGATTCGTTAATGGTGAATTGTAATTTTAATTTCTTCTGTTTCATCAGTTGAAATGTGGAAGCATCTATCATGTGTACATATGAACAATCATATCTAGTAAGTGAAGTCATTCATTTTTTATCACTTATTTATAAAAATGGTTTTAAAAGTGAATATAATAAATAAATAATTTACATATTAAATTAATAATATTTTATCCATGATGAAACCAATACCACGTATTATGGTCCCAAACCATCAAACCAAAACATGCTTTGAAAAAAGGCCAATTTTTACATGAGTGTTAATTTTAATGAATAATTGTTAATAAAATGAATATTGGAAATTATAATGGAATGATAAATATTGATTTATGTATTATTTTACGTGGGAATATATTTATAATTAATCATTAAATTTTTTATAGGAGTTTTTAATGCATATAAATGAAGACGAGACTTAGTGATGGATTTATGTTAAAATAACATTTCCTTTCATGATTATTTATGATAATTTTCCATTTAGAAAAATTATTTTAGCATCATTTGTTTAAAATAATTTATTTTATTTTAACCTATTTATTCCAATAATTTTTACATATTAGTACCATTTTTTTATCTTTGAAACTTATAAATATCAAGAAAATAATTTTAAGTGGAACTGACCCTATTTCATCTTTCATTGACGGTGTTTTTATTCGATGATTTTGTTATTGAAAAGGTTTTCAATAATGTTATTTTATATGATTAATTGATTATTTAATTTTTTTTCAAGAATATTTTACATTGAATTCAATGTTTTCAAGATTAATTTTAAATGTTTATCGAATATTCTTTTTGGGGCTTTTTATATATAGTTTGGAAGCAATATATTTTTTTTCATTTAACACATGAAAAAATTTTAGAACCATTAGGACTAATAATTTATTTTAATCATAAATTAAAATTTTCCAAAAATTATTTTAAATGTAATTTTTATTCTCAATAATTTGTGGATTTTTAGTTTTTAATGATTCCAAATTAAAAAGAATGTTTTTACTATTTAAAAAATTGTTTATATTCTATTTGAATGATATTTATTTATATGTTAAACTTATTTTAGTATTATTATGAATCACTATGGATAAGATATTATGAAACCATATAATATATTTCTTATAATGGATTGTGATGATAATGTTTTAAGGATGATTTTAGGAAACCATTTTATTTCCCATTGGTTAATTATGTTATGATTAATTATCAGGGAAACCCATTAATTTTCCGTAGGTTAGGCTTAAATGAAATGATAAATTTTTTATGAATCCTGTTTCCATATTTTGTGTTATGATATGATTAAATTATGAAAATGTTAATGATATTTTGGAACAAATATGTATAGTTTTAATTATGGGATGGGTGGGCCCTTAATTAGATATCCCAACAAATATTTGGAAAAAAATCGATATGTCATGAGACAATATTGACCGAAATAGGGAGTGAACCAAATTTTTTAAGGAACTCGATCTATTATGATAGTCTTGAGAGTGATCCATGACTAAGAAAATGATCGAATGGGGGAAAAACAATCCAGTATGACATTCTTCGTAGTGAGACTTAATTAAACAATTGTGTTTCTTTTATTATGTGAATGAAAATATCCTATGTACTATGACTATGATATAATATCTTGGATCATGATTGATTATTAGTGATTCCTTCCTCTTAGTTCTTATGTATTTTGTTATGAAAAAGACTTATTCCACGATTCATGGTTAAATATCATTAACTGATAGGGTATGAATTTCATAAGTTATGATCATGTTGTCACACCCATATACATATTGTATGCTCACCTATGATCATTGATTGATATCTCATGTTTTTACACTTAATGAACATTTTCGATTACCTTTTTAATATTCCCTTTACCCATTTTATAAATATTTTTTTTAATTAAGTTATTTCTAAGAAATTTATTATATGAGAATATTTTTTAGATATATTTATTATGGTTTGAGATATAAAATGATTGTGGATCTAGTTTATAAATAAACTATGCTATTATCGTTTTAAGGAATTCATTTTTATGATATGTATTGTATATTTATATAAAATTATATAATATTTATGTATGAAATTCTTTGGTTGACTTAAAAATTACAATTGGATATGTTTTCTTCATCAGAAGTGGTGTATACGACTATTATAATCAATAGAAATGATGAATGTATGAAAACATTCTTGAATTCCAAAGTATATCGGGGATGGAAAACCAAAAATAAATAATTGATAAGGAGATCTCCCTTTGAAAAATATATAAATAATAAAAGATCTTAGTTAGTTATAATTCATATCCATAGTTAAATTATTTAAGTTTAATGGAAAGCTCACCTTATTCCATTATCTTAATATTTATATGAATAATGTTGAATATAATTGAAAAAAGTGAAGAAAAGGGGAGTTAGTAAGTGATGAAATCAATCATACATTAATGAAAGGACAACCAACTTGGATATTATCATTGAGAGGTTAAAGATATAAAAATTTCCACCCATCAAAGTGAATATGGGAAGAATCTTCTAGATTATTCTATTCTATAAAAATATGAGAAAATTTAATATATCATTATAATGGAATCTAAAATATTTTAAATTTGGAATTCTTAAATGGCATGTTCATTAAGCTGAATATGTAGTATTGTAATCACACTTTCAAAATTTCCATGGATTATGTTATTTATTTTTCTAAATATGTAGTCTTGGTGGATGTAAAATATATGTCCAAGGAAGAGTAAAATCATCTTTCATTAAAATATTTAGTAATGAATTTGTTCACTTGAGTATGTGATATATTTTCTTGAAAATTTTGGTATTAAAACCGTTAAAATAGAATATATATAATGTTATCAGATGCTTTAAAATTTACATACAATAGTGATCAACGTTGTTAATAAGTCTTTTTTTATATAGGGTTAGCCCACATGGACTTACAGTTTTCTATCTAAAGAGTTTTTTATAAGAAAACCATGTGGTATGATATTTATCTAAAAAATATAATTAGGTTCGAATTTTTAAATCAAAACATAGAGAAGATGTTCCTTTAGAAATTGAAGAAGGAACCTCATTCTCATGTAAAAAAGCATGATATGTAAGGATAAAATTATAAATTCTCTTCGAATTTTCTGTTATCAAGGGGGAGATAATTAACTTTTAATTGAAAGTGAAATGGAGTCTTGAAATAAATAAAAAGGGGGAGATTGAGGAACCAAAATGGGTAAGTTACCGTTCTAATAAGGATTTAGTTATGTAATGTAAATTTTTATTGGATGAATATATGTTATATTCTTACATTGTACATGGAAAATAAAGAATGAAGAAGTTAGAGATACTGAATAAAAAAATTGTGATGAAATATTCAAGAAGACCTTAATGTTATTATTTTTTTACTGTAAAATATTTAGGAATAGTTACGATGATGATGAGATTACAATTTATTACAACATATATGACTATAGAAAATTACATATACTGAAAAACAACACTAAATTTTCATAGTTAGAAAAAGGAACTATTTGATGTGAAGAAGAACCATCCATTAAAAAATACACATGTACATTTTTTATTGTGAAAAGATCCTTTTGATGTGGATTGGAGATTTGTTGAGTGAATTTAATGTTTCTAAAAAGCCCAAAAATTGACATTAATAGGATATATAGTTACTTGGATGATGTCAATAATTTGGAAGCTAACGTATAAAATGGAAAATCCTTATACTTCATACGAGTAAATGTTCTTCCTTCAGTGGAGTAAATATTCAATTTAAAAGAGTAACAAAATTTGAAGAGACTTTCCTTACTTCATATGAGTCATTCCATGACACATAATGAAAATTTTCAAATGCACTAGAAAATCATAATAGTACCAAAATAATTTTAATGAGTCTTTATGAACATATAATGATTAATATCACTACAAAAACCGTAATATTGTTACTTAGTTCTAGTGAAACATCACTAAATCAGAGTCATTTTCTGAAAACATCACTAATAAAAATATATTTATATTTCTCATTTACCTATATCAATGTGAAAATATATTAAGATATATAAATATATATTTATATAAATATAAATATACAAAAGTATATTAACAAACACACACAAACATATATATATAGACATTGACTCACAAACACAGATATATATGAAAAATATAAATATATGTATAAATATAAATATATATATATATGAAAAAAATATTTTTTATATTTATCCACGTTATTAACATCACAAAATTAGAAATATTTTCTAAAAAACATGAATAAATTAGAGATATTTTTTCAAAAACATCGCAAAATATATATAGCTTATTTCCCTATATTGATGTAAATATATATATATATATATATTAATATATATAAAAACATACGCATATATATAACGAATATATATATATATATATATCAACACACACACACCTATATATAAATATGTATATATATAAACAATTATATAATATAAATTTACTTACGTTTTTAGCAAAAACATTTTTATTTTAGTGATATTTTTACCAGTGTATTAAAAAATGATCATATATATATTACTATAACTAAAATTATATATGTGTATACATACACAAATATATTTACGCAAACACACACACACACACATAGAGATAGATATATACAAACATATATATACTTGTATACACATATATATATATATTATGTACTTAAGGGTATAATTACATTAAACACACACACACAAACCACTCACACATGCCAGAATGGAAGGTCATAGACCATCCATTAGGTCTTATTTATTCAGTACATGTCCTGAAAGCCCGTTGGGCATGAATCTCATTACATGGCCTAAAGGCCCACAATCTAGTCCAAAGGCCCAGTGCAGCATCATGCATACATCATGGTTATGTCACCGACTATCTGTGTCATAGCTACGTCACCGCCCGCATGTGTCATGTCAATGTCATCACCCACTAGTGGAAATTTCCTCCCACCTAGATTAAAACCTGGGTCTGAGGCATAATCACAGTGTACCTTTACCATTGAGGCACACCCCTATTGCTATAATCATACATATAATCAATTATACAAATTAAGGTAAACATATAATATATATATATATATATGAATATATATATGAATATATAATTAAATATTTTAATATACAAATAAAATAAATGGTGTTTTTAAATAATTTAATATATTCATATATATATATAAATAGAGTATTATATTTTTTTTTAAAAAAATTTAAATGTTAATAGGGTAATTTTTTTTCAAATCTATGCCCGAAAGGTAGAATGGGTTTTTATTCCTTTCAGCAAAAAATTTACAATTTTAAATATAATTTCTTTTGTATATTTAAATTTTTTTATTTTATTAATTTTTTTATTTATATATATATATATAAAACAAAATTTACCAGTATAATTTACCTTCTATTTATTATGTACTATTACTACCATTAGAATAGTCTGAAATTTTGATAGAAACCATCACCCATAACATCCTTTTATAAGAGGGTTTGCCTTGAAAATCATTCTGTATTTCCGATGTGCAATTCATGTTCTCCCTTTTCTACATAGAATTACTAATATATTATTATAGATAATTTGTAATCAATAAATTAATTATATTAATTAATATGTATTAATATTATTAATCAAATAATCGATTTCTAAATAATTAAAAATTTATAATAGGAATTAATTAATTAGAAATTAAATAATTTATAATTAATAAAAATTAATCTTAATTGTAACGAAACAATAAATAAAAAATATATAATGTATAATTACTAAAAATAAAAATATAGTTATGTAAATTTTAATTAATTAGTAATTAAAAAATTTTGAATTAATTATTAAATTAATTAGTTAATTGGTAACATAATTATTCATTAATGAATTATTAATTAGTGAATAATTATTTAGTTAATAATTTATTAGATAATTAGTATTATAATGATTAATTATATTATTAGTAAATATATAACAACTAATTAGTAAATCAGTAATATAATTATAATTATAAATTATAAATTATATAGTAATTCATTAGTTAATTAGTAATATAATTATATATTATATAATTACTTAGTTAATTAGTAATAAAAATATTAACTATATAATAATTAATTAGTAATATAGAAATTAAATATACAATAATTAATTAGTCAATGAGAAATAGAAATAGTAATTATATAATATTTAATTAGTAATATAATAGTTAATTATGTAATTATTAATTATATAATTATCAATTTTATCAAAATTAACAGGGTAATTAGTAATAAAATTATTAATTCTTTAATAATTAATTAGTTAACTAGTAATATAATTATTAATTATATAATAATTAGTTAGTTAAATAGTAATTTAATTATTATTTATTAATTATTAATTGTTAATAAATAATTGGTTAATTAATAATATAATTTATAATTATATAATAATTAATTAGTTATTCATAAATATATTTGTTTAATTAGAATTATTAATTAATATTTATATAATAACTTATTATCTAATTATTAATATAATTTTTAATTATATAATAGTTAATTCGTAATAAAATTATTAATTATATTATTATTAATTATATAATAGTTAATTAGTATTACAATTATTTATTATATTATTATTAATTCTATAATTATTTAATGTTATTGAGTTATTATTAATATTGTTTTTTATTAATTATATATTATTTAATTTATCATTAATTAAAACTTATTTTATATTTTTAAGTATTTAGAAATTAATTAATTGTATAATAATATTATTTTAATAGTAATTAATATTATTGATTAATTTATTCGAATGATTAATAATAATATATTAGTAATTCTGCGTAGTAATGTGAGAACCTGAATCCCACCTCGAAAATACAAAATGATTTCCTCGATAAGACCTCTTTTAAAAGGAATCCTTGAGTGAGGGTTTCTATTAGAATTTCAAATCGGTGTAAAGGTAGTAATGCTGAATATTAAATAACAGACAAATCCTACTGAAAACTTTTGTTATATATATCTATATAAAAACAAAACAAACCGATAATAAAAATAAAAATTTTAATATGCCAAAATGTTTATTTAAAATAAAAAAAAATCGCAGAAAGGAGGAAGGGGGTCTTTAGTATTTCAACTGAACCAAAAGGTGGCCTCATCCATTCCTCATTTTAGACATAGTCATAAAAAACTTATCGTAGTAATATTAAAAAAATAAAAAATAAAATAAAAATATAATATACAATATTGAAATACTCAAAATTCAAGTAGGCAAGTCGATCTTCTGTTCTTGTTGGAGAAGTGGCGCCTGGAATGCTAGACAATTAAAAAAATTCAATTTTTTTAATATGAGCTTAAATAAATTGAAATAAATTATTTCCAAAAGTATTGAAAAAATAATTTCTGAAATTTATAAAAAGACATTGGTAATTCAGTTTTCATAAATTAGGGATGTTTCTAAATATCGTTAACTGGAGGCACTTATAAACATTGATAAAAAATTTAAAAGAATATGATTTTAAAAAAAAATTAATTAAATATATTTTTAGAAACATCACAAAATAAAATTTCATTTATCGGAATTTCTAGAAAACATTAGAAAAGGAATAGTTAAATTTATAAACGTCCCAAACTCAAAAAACAATTGTCAGTAGTTTACATTTTTTATAGAGTATCCAACCTCATAAAAGTAAATTCACACTTCAGAAGAGTAAATTGGAGTTTGTAAGAGTAATGATATAGTTTGAAAAAGTGAAGTGATGATGTGAGAAGATTAATTTTACACAATTGAACATACACTTTATAAAAATATGGGAGTTCATTAGAATTAAAATTACTAAGAAATGTTAGAATTAAATGATAAATTCACAAATATTTGTTCTATTGAAAAATTATCAATTAATTTTATATATTCACTGATATTAAAATTAATCATACATCAAAAAGATAATAAAATTCTTTATGATCCATACAAACAATCAATCATCAAACCAAATGTGATATTGTGAGAAGTTTTGAGGTTGAGATTTTTCTATTCCATAAGAGGAGGTTCCCTTCTTGATTTAATTCATACTAATAGGAAATAAAAAATTATTTAATGCATTGGGTTTTCTAGGGAATAAGAATTAAATATTCGAATACCCTATGGATAATGAAGGAACAAGATGTATGATGATTTAAAAGGAATACATTAACTCGATTTGAATGAGTTTGAAGATGATAATATCTTTTTGTAATTCAAGGATGTTTACATAGTAAATATATAGAATAAATACAGACATAATATTATATGAATATAAATTATACATGCCTCTAAGATGAAAGGATTAGAATTAAGAAACATGAAACAAAAAAAAAGACAACCATCGTGTATCAAGGAAGAAGAAACTTACACCTCAAGCAGTTCATATGTGTGATGAATAATAATAAAAGTATGAGGCCAATAATAAAACTATATCCTAGAAGTAAAGTGATAAGAGAGGGATATTAAATAAATTTTTTTCTATCTTTGGAATTCATGCTCTTATATATTGTACAAACACTATGATTATAAATCATTTTGTGCCCAAGGTTAATATTAAGGACTGCTAATATGAAGTGTTTTTGATCTTATCGTAGTGACTAAAAAACTGTTCAATGGATGACAATAAGACCCTTGAACAACTAGTGGTGCTAGTGTAAATAATGATATCAATAATTGGGAGAAGAATATTATGGCATGTAGTACAAAGATCCTATTATGAGATAGTTTAGGGAATTAGATGATAGCTACCTTAGGGATGTATATGATGTTGGATCTGAATCTAAAGATTATACACAAGAGGGGGTGAATTGTGTCTTTTTCAATTTTTTAATAACTCTTCTTTTGAACAAGTTATTTCCTTTATAATCTATCAGATTTGATCGTGTGGTGGAAAAAGTAAAGGCAAGAACACAAAGATGTATAGTGGTTCGGGGAACAGAAAGCCCCGATTCCACTCCACCAACACTCTTCTCCACGAACTTGGTGATTTTCACTATCTGGTCCTCTTTTTCACAGACCGATTCACAACTGAGTATAGGCAGTTGACACCTTTACAATCTGAGGAAAAACAAATCCTTCTGGTTCAAACACGAACCTACATAGCTTTGATTGAGAAGCTGGTTACTCAAGAATAAAAATAATTTCAGAAAGAAATTTCCTGTTGATCTTCACAATTGCAACAGAATGCAATTGACAACAGATGCATCAAAGTCTCTAGAAATAATGATCTTCAAGAAAAAGAATTTCTGAGTTGATCCAGTTTTAGTAGATATAGAGATATAGTTCACAACCTCACCAGTAGTAGATCCACAACAGATATTCGATGTAGAACAGGTGAATCATCTATCGAGTTCCTTCTTCTTGAACAAAGAGAGCTTTTAAGCTCCTGTTGAATCAGCAGATCAATCGTAAATAGTTGTAATCTCTGTATTCTACCTTTTTCAATAATAGATCGATCATACCACACTTTTCTGGTGTTTCAGAGAGAGAATATATAATAAATCATATCTCCTGCACATTTAGATCCATAAAAGTCTCCATCTGATTCGAGATATTCAAAAATTTGAATTTATAGAGAAGTCGTAACTTCCCTTAAGACTCGGCATAAAAAGATCCTTTTAATTCGATCATAAATCCATTAATAAAATGTCTTTGAATTAGTCAAAGTCGTAATTTAAAAACAACTTTAAATCTGGCTTAAAATATGCCCAGAAATCAGCTTACTGATCGTTGTACATAAAAACCTTCGGCCGAAAATTCCGACGCCAAACGTAAGGTTGATGACGTGGCCTCCAAATGTAGGGTTAAAAATGTAAGGTTGGTAACAAACATAGGATTGATCATCCATAATTTTACTTCAACATTCAAACTTACGGTAAAAGATCCATACTTTTACTTGATCCATAATTTTCCAAGAATGTATGGTTGTTTACAAAAGTAAGGTTTATGAACCATACTTTTGAGAAATAAACGTAACCTTTAGAATTTATGTACGGTTCTCCTTTCATACTTTGCTGATAACCAAAACGTAGGGTTCCTTCCTAACGTAAGGTTCTTCTTCTATACATTGTTGAAAACGTATGGTTTTTTAACCATACTTTTCTCTTATCTCAAAAAGTATACATGCTTTTCATCATTACGCTACGTTTATCAATGTAGGGTATGAACAGTGATTCGAGAACGCGCTAAAACAGATTCTGCGCTATCTTCATTTATGTACGATGTGAACAGTGTCTCCAGAATACGCTAAAATAGATTCCGCGCTAAGTAATAAATTCTCATTATTTTAAGGGTAAAATAAATTAATAACCTCCTACAAAAATACTATGTAAAATCATTTGAAAATAACTAAGAGTATTTGTGAGCATCAAAATTATCATAAAGAGACAGAGTATTATTTTCAATAACCTCCCCCTTTAAATAACATTAATACGCATTGTTGAAAAAAATACTTTGCTCAACAATCTCCCCATTTTTGATGATCACAAAACCCATAAAATAATTGAAATTATTTAAACAAAATTAAACAAAATTAACTTTCAAAATTCGTTATAAAGTTTTAAATAAAATCTTCTCCACCAAAAAGATAATTATAAATCCAAATGTTCTCCCTCAATAAAATGAATTCTCCCCCTAAATATTGATGTTGTGTATATCCAAATTCTCCCACATTTTGTGATATCAAAAAGAATGAAAAATCATGTATTTTAACACATTTAATATTGAACTGAACTGTTAGTAAATGCTATTACGAACTGTTTATCAATAATTAAATCTGGAGTACTGGCATATTAAATAAAATAAAATTAGTAAAACAAATAAGGAAATAGTCAAATAAACAATGAATAAATTTTTCATTCAAAAACATTAGTATATATATGACAATGATATACACAGGAATCAAGGTTTGGGTAAGATAGGAAACATAGTCTATCTGCGCTGAATTTCAGACTTGATTTCTGTAAACTGTTCCCAAAGACTTTTAATCATCCCATCTTCAAGATTGATAATGAGCTCTCTGTTCTCTTGAGTCATATGAATATATTCAATTAAATTGACTCTGAAAAACACATGCATCCTTTCCTCTTTTTCAACAAATACTGACAGATTCTACGATAACCGATCCAACAAAATTATGATTGATGGCTCACTAGATGTTAGTTGATCCACTAAGAATTTCTGATTGTCTGGCAACACTAGAAAAGGAGCACTGTTACATTAAAGATCTTATATCATGTCATTCATATTGCTCAACACAGCTGTGATAGCCTGAAACCTTCTGATTAAATCTGGTGAAGAACATGATCCACTAAAAGCATTATTTGAAACTAATGCAAATTGGTTCTCCATAAACAACTTCAGATCTGACAAATCTGACTTCATAACCATTTCAGATTTTAATTGAGTAACAGCAGTCAGCATATCCTCTTTAAACATTTCAAATTCATGCCTTGAAACTGTACACTCCATCAGCTTTTAAAACTTCAAATTTTTTAAGTCTAAAGCATTTCTAAGAGAAGTATTCTCATATTCCAACTAAGAAACTTTTATGTACAGTTCTTCCACTTCTTCTTTCCTTGAATCAGATGCACCGTGTGCTTGATTCACATTCTCAAGTTGATTCAGTAATACCAAAGGCAATGATTCAACATCATATTTCACTTTTTCTTTATCCTAAGAAGTTTGGTCCACAGATTTTTCCTTAGAGTTTTCAAACTCCTCCACAGAAAAATCCTCTTGAAGTACATCTATTTGAGCTTCAGAAGCATGCTCATCACATTCATCTGCGTCTTTGTCTTCCACTGGAATTTCAAGAACAATATCTTTAGAAGTTTCATGAGGTTTGGCCACTTCTTCACCAGGCACTACCTCCATCTCTTGTTCTTGTTGAAGTGAAACTTCAACATTAGAAACAATATGTTCCTGATTTTCCCTTTGAGCTTCTTCTTGAGCTCATGATTTCTCTACCGGAGTCGTTCTCTCAGTTACATCTTCCATGGTTTTGTCAACAACATCTTCTCTCACAAAAGAATAAGAAAATACAGGTTCTGTTGGAGTTTCAAATGCAGTGTAAGTGACTTCCTCATTTACTGGTCTTTTTCTTCTTGATTGAAGTCCCTCCTGGATTCTGTCTTCCTCAACATCTGTCACTTCAAAGAGAATTCTTATTTCTACATTGATGACTCTGGATTCAGCTTTTCCCTCCTTGGACATAGTAGGTTGAGCCTAAGCACTCTCTGAGTTTTCCTCTGCTCCTACTGGAAAAATCATTCCTTTAATTGTGCTCCAGAAATATCCAACTTTTCTCAAGGTTCCAGCATTAAACGTATTACTATGATGACAGTTAACTCTTGCATCCACTAATCTCACCATGTCTTTCTTAAATAGCAGCTTAGAAATAAATACACCAAAGGGATAGAAATTCATCCTGGACTCGCTTTGACAGCAATAACTGAGATACCTTATCATGTATCTGGGAAATTTTAACTTAATATCACTTAGAAAAAGAAACATTATATACATATCAGGGTACAAAATCGTCTCCATTTCTGCCATCTGTGGCGCTATTCTGGTCTGAATTAATTTTACCAATATCTTCTGATCAGGCTCCAAATCCTAAACAATCATTTTCTTTATTGTATTGGTACTGAAAAGAAAGAAATAATGTCTTCGTATTTATGCATAGAATATCATATATTCTTCAAGTCAAAATGAAAAACTCCCTCACGAGGGCAGTTGAGAATCCGTCTAATCTCTACTGAAGAAATTGAGAAATCCCTATCCTCTATTTTAGCTATCATACTATCTTCGGTATCTCCCAGACTAAACTGTAAAGATTTGTAGAAGTATCTATGTTCTACTTCATATAGAAATTCTATATTTTCACTGTTGAACATCTGTTCATGATTCTGAAACGACAGTGCTTGCTTCAACAACAGATTCATTTGAAATAAACAGTCAAGATCGATTACCTTACCATGTAAGATTTTTCTTCCTTCAGTGCATTATCTCTTGGCATTGCTCGGCTCGGCGTCACTGGCACTTTTAGTTCTTACCATTGCTACGAGTGTCTATGAAGGATTGAAGGTTAGGGTTTTAGAATTTCGAATGTTAGGGTTTTAAAAGAGGAAGTGCGATTTTCGGATTTTGAAAGGGTTTCAATAGAAGTGAAATGGTTTAGAAGTCGAAAAGGCTCTGACAGCCTTGATTCCCGTGTAATCACTCATCATTACATATATTAAAAAAACAAATAAATTTTTCATACGACGAAAGAAATAAAAACATAAATAGTATTCAATAATCAAAATAAAAATTAATGAAAATTATTTAAAATTAAATAAACCTAGCTCCCCCTTAATAAAATCAAACCTTGCAGTGGGAAGAGGATTAGTAAAAATATCTGCTAATTGAATTTCAGTATTTATAAATTCTAAAAATATATCTTTTTTAATAACATAATCTCTTCAAAAGTGATGCCTTATATCAATGGGATTAGTTCTAGAATGTATAATAGGATTTTTTGAAATATTAATTGCACTTGTATTATCACATAAAATATGTTTATTATTAAAATTTGATCCAAAGTCCATAAGAGTGTTTTTCATCTAGAACAATTGTGCACAACAACTGCTAGCAGAAACATTTTCTGCCTCAGCTGTTGACAGGGCAACTGAATGTTGTTTCTTACTAGACCATGATACTAAGGAATTTCCTAAAAAGTGACATGTACCTGATGTACTCTTTCTATCTAATCTAAAACTTCCAAAGTCAGCATCTGAATATGAAATAATAATAAAATCAGAAGTTTTAGGATAATGAATATATTGAAAAACAGTTCCCTTTAAATATCTAAAAATTATTTTAACATCAGTTAGATGAGATTCTTTAGGATTTGATTGAAATCTAGCACAAATACATACTGAATACATTATATCTAGTCTGCTAGTAGTAAGATATAACAAGCTACCAATCACACCTCTATATAATTTGTTGTCAACTGATTTCCCAGTTTCATCCAAATCATGTTTTATATTAGTACACATAGGAGTTGTAAATGTCTTGCTATTCTCAAGGTCAAATTTCATAAGTAAATCAGTAATGTATTTTCGTTGATTTAAAACATTTCTAAAATCTTTTTGAAATATTTGAAGACCCAAAAAGAAATTTAATTCTCCCATCATACTCATTTCTAATTCTTCTTGCATTAATTTTGAAAATTCATGACAAAGAGTTTTATTAGTTGATCCAAAGATTACATAATCAACATAAATTTCAACCAATAAGACATTATTTTTCAATGTTTTCTTAAATAGTGTTGGATCTGCCATACCAACAGTAAAATCATTTTTCAAAAGAAAAGAGCTTAATCTTTCATACCATGCTCTAGGTGCATGTTTAAGGCCATAAAGAGCTTTAGTAAGTTTACAAAACTGAAACAGGTTTTTGAGAGTTTTCAAGACCAGGAGGTTGTTCAACATAATCTTCCTCCATTAAATATCCATTTAAAAAGGAAAATTTGACATCTATCTGAAATAATTTAAAATTCATATAAGATTCATAGGCTAAAAGGATTCTAATGGATTCTAACTAAGCTACAGGTGAAAAAGTCTCATCATAATCTATTCCATCTTCTTGATTATATCCTTTATCTACTAATCATGCTTTATTTCTAGTTATTGTGCCTTGGTCATCCTGTTTATTTCTAAAAACCCATTTGGTTCCTATTACAGGATAATTCTTAGGTCTTTCAACTAAATCCCAAATGTCATTTCTTTTAAACTGGTTTAATTCATCTTGCATTTCTATTACCCATATTTCATTATCTAAAGCTTCTCTTATAGTCTTGGGTTCTTGTTGAGATAGGAAGGCAGAGAATTCCACTAGGTTTCCTAAGTTTCTTCTAGTTTGAACACCAGTTTCTAAGTTACCTATTACAGTTTCTAAAGGATGATTATTTAGGGTTCTAGAATGTCTAAGTAAAATATTTAAAGGTTCTTCAGTATCATGTTCCTCTGAACTGGACTGAATTTATTTTATATCATTTTCAAAATCATTCTTTAAATTCTCAAGACTCATGTTATCATTAGAGTCAAGTTCATCCATGTGTTCTGTCCTTTTCTCAAAAGGATCATATTCATCAAATTTCACATGAACTGATTCTTCAACAATCCTTGACTTCTTATTATAAAATCTGTAGTCTTTGGAGGTAACAAAATATCCTAAGAAAATACCTTCATCAGATTTTGGAGCGAACTTACCAAGATTATCCTTGGTTTTTAAGTTACAAACCTTGCATCCAAAAACATTAAAGTAATTTACTTTAGGTTTTCTGTTATTCCATAGTTCATAGGGTGTCTTTTTCAAAATAGGTCTAATTAAAACTCTATTAATTATATAACAAGATGTATTCACAGCTTCTACCCAGAAATATATAGGTATGCTATATTCATTTAACATAGTTCTAGCCATTTCTTTAATTCTTCTATTTCTTCTTTCTACAATACCATTTTGTTGAGGTGTTCTGGGTGCAGAAAAGGTGTGTATAATACCCATATTTGAGAAAAAGGAATTAAATTCTAGATTCTAAAATTCTCCACCATGATCACATCTTAATTAGATTATATTGAAACCTTTTTCATTTTGAAAAGATTTACAGAAACTTTCAAATAAATTAAAAGCTTCATTTTTAAATTTCAAAAAGAAAATCCATGTAAATCTTGAATAGTCATAAACTATAACATATACATAAAATTTATCAACTAATCTTGATACTCCTGAAGGTCCAAAAAAATCCATATGAATAAGTTCTAGAGGTTTAGATGTAGCAACCTTATTAACATATTTGAAGGATGATTTGTGTTTATTGCCAAGTTGACATGCATCACAAAATCCGTCACTTTCAAATTTGAGACATGGTAAATAATAAACTAAAAATTTCTTGGATAGCTTATGTAAAACATATACATTGAAATGACCAATTCTGCTATGCTAGATCTAGGATTCACTTACTTTAGCAGTCAAGCAGTTTACTTATTGTTTACACAAGGAATTTAAATCCAAAGTATAGATATTTTCAATTCTTAGTGCTTTAAATTTAAGCAGTTTATCATTAAAAACAGTACATCAATTGTTAGTAAATTCAATAGTATATACATCATCACAATGTTGAGAGATACTTATCAGATTCTGTTTTATTCCTTGTACATAAAGTACTTTGTTGATTGAGACTCTTTTTGGATCTCCAACAGTTCAAATGCCAATAATTTTTCCTTTGGCATTATCACCGAATTTGACAAGTCCTCCTTCCTTTTGAGTGAGTGAAGAAAAATTCAATTAGTTTACACTCATATGTCTTGAGAAGCCACTGTCCATGTACCATATATCTTTTCTTTTCTAGTGACCTACTAGCTGCAAAGATATTCAAGCAAATTACATTGGTACCCATATTTTGTTGGGTCCAGGAGTGTTAGCTAGCAATGATCTGGGTATCCATATTTGCTTTGTTCTTTTAAAATTAGCTGAATCATATAAGTCTTTTGAAACATAGGCTTTCTTAATACCACAAATTTTATGTTTTCTTAAGAAACTGTTTTTAGCTACATGTCCCTTTTCCCCACAAAAATTACAATTAAGCTTTTTAGATCTAGGAACAAAATAATTTTTATATAGCTTTGGTTTTTCTCCTTTACTGCCAATTCAAAATCTCTCTTTTTTAATGATAGTTTTTCCAAGAATTTCATTTAATGAATTCTATCCTTTTGTAAAAACCAATGCATCCTGTTTGTAAGACTCTACTTCATACTGCAGTGATTTTATTATTGATTCAAAATTAACATAGTTAGTGTTAATCAAATTATATTTATCAGTTAATTATTTATGTTGTTTTAGAATTGAGTCTCTTTCATCTGAAACGGCTTTATGTATATTTTTTAGTGAATTATGTTTCTTAAATAGTGAGTCATATCTTTCATCAAGAATATTGCAGTAGGTTGCAAGTTTTTCATTTTCCTAGCTTGATTCAGAATGTAATTCAGAGGAGTAATATTAGTGTACCTCATTAGTTTCTACCATGAAACACATGTTTTCCTTTAGATTGACTTCCTCTTTCGCTGAGATTGATTTAGAAGAGCTACTAGAGTTTTCAGATACACTCCAGGTGGATTTCATAGCTTTCTTGTCTTTCTGCTCAAATTCATTTCTTTTGAAGAATTTATTCTTCTTTACATCCTTCAATTGTGGGCAATATGGTCTGACATGTCCCATCTTTTTTCATTCATAACATCTCACTTCCTTATTATCTCCATTAAAGGATTTTTTTAAGCCTCTTTTCTTACTGTAGAATTTTATAAATTTTCTGGCTAGTTGAGCCAGTTCTTCATGTGAGTTGGATGAGTCAGAGCTTTCTGATTTAGCTTTGACTTATTTGCTCTTCATCTTTCTATTCATTTGTAGTGATGTTTCCTTCAAGGAATTATCTTCTCTTTTGATAAGCACATTATGTTCATTAGCTTCATCTTGCATTTCAGCTTTATACATCATCAGTGTACCAATTAGCTCTCTCATAGTTAGATCTTTGACAGGTGTTGATTGTCTGATTGCAGCAGAGATACCATTCCATCTAGTAGGAAGTACTCTCAGTACTTTTAATGCTTGATCTGGCTGCTTGATAGGCTCTCCTAGAGCAGTTATGTTATTGAAAATTTCCATCAATCTCCCATTGATTTGGGCATTTCTCTCACCTTCAATCATTCTGAAAGTATCAAATTTCAGTTTTGCAGTTTCATATCTCATTTTTCTTACATTATCTGTTCCTTCATATGACACAACTATTGTTTGCCACATATCATATGATTTTGGGCATTGAGATACTCTGTTAAATTCAACTGGTCCTAGCCCGCAGATAATTGCATTCATATCCTTCGAGTTCATATCTTACTCTGCCTCTATAGGAGCACTCCATGCCTCAGGATTTTCTGGAATTTCATAGGGAGTCAGAATCTATGAATAGACTCTATATCCGAGGTTTTTCAGATATATTATCATGCGCGATTTCTAGCAACCACAGTTGTCTCCATTAAAATCTGGTGCTCTAACCATCGATATCCCTTCTCTTGTATCAGTCATGATGCTCTGTTGTATAATCCTTAAATGCCTCTAGATTTCTAAGACTCTGTCAGAAGCTCCACCTCTGGTACCAATTTTTGGATCTGAATCTACAGATTATACATAAGAGGGGGGTGAATTCTGTCTTTTTCAATTTTTTAATAAATCTTCTTTTGAACGAGTTCTGTCCTTTAGACTCTATCATATTTCATCATGTAGCGGAAAAAGTAAAGACAATAACACAAAGATGTATAGTGGTTTAGGGAACATAAATCCCCTAGTCCACTCCACCAACACTCTTCTCCACGAGCTTGGTGATTTTCAGTATCTTGTCCTCTTTTCCACAAACCGATTCACAACTGAGTACAGGTAGTTGACACCTTTACAATCCAAGGAAAAAAAAATCCTTCTGGTTCAAACATGAACCTAAACAGCTTAGAACGAGAAGCTAGTTACTCAAAAATAAAAATAATTTCAGAAAGAAATTTCTGGTTGATCTTCACAATTTCAACAGAATGCAATTGACAACAGATGCATCGAAGTCTCTAGAAATATTTATCTTCAAGACAAATCAGTTCTGAGTTGATCCAGTTGTAGTAGATATAGAGATATAGTTCACAACCTCAGCAGTAGTAGATCCACAACAGATATTCGATGTAGAACAGGTGAATCTTCTTTTGAGTTCCTTCTTCTTGAACAAACAAAGCTTTTACTCTCCTATAGAATCAGCAGATCAATCGTGAATAGTTGTAATCTCTGTTTTCCATGCTTTTCAATAATAGATCGATCATACCACACTTTTCTGGTGTTTCAGTGAGATCATATATAATAAATCATATCTCCTGCACATTTAGATCCATAAAAGTCTCCATCTGATTCGAGATATTCAAAAATTTGAATTTATAGAGAAGTCGTAACTTCCCTTAAGACGAGGCATAAAAAGATCCTTTTAATTTGATCTTAAATCCATTAATAAAACGGCTTTGAATTAGTCAAAGTCGTAATTTAAAAACGACTTTAAATCCGGCTTGAAATCCGCCCAGAAATCAGCTTACTAATCGTTGTACATAAAAACAGTCTGTCGAAAATTCCGATGCCAAATGTAAGGTTGATGACGTGGCCTCCAAACGTAGGGTTAACAACGTAAGGTTGATAACAAACGTATGGTTGATCATCCATACTTTTACTTCAACATTCAAATGTAGGGTAAAAGATCCATACTTTTACTTGATTCATACATTTCCAAGAACGTATGGTTGTTTACAAAAGTAAGGTTGATGGACCATACTTTTGAGAAATAAATGCAACCTTTAGAATTTACGTACAGTTCTCCTTCCATACTTTGCTAATAACCAAAACATAGGGTTCCTTCCTAACGTAAGGTTCTTCTTCCATAATTTGATGAAAACGTATGGTTGTTTAACCATACTTTTCTCTTATCTCAAATAGTATACATACTTTCCATCCTTACACTACGTTTATGAACATATGGTATGAACAGTGATTCGAGAATGTGCTAAAACAGATTCCGCGCTATATTCATCTATGTAAGATGTGAACAGTGTTTCCAGAATGTGCTAAAATAGATTCCGCGCTAAGTAATAAATTCTTGTTATTTTAAGAGTAAAATAAATTAATAACCTTCTGCAAAAATACTAAGTAAAATCATTAGAAAATAACTAAGGGTATTTGTGAGCATCAAAATTAGCATAAAGAGACAGAGTATTATTTTCAATAACCTCCCCATTTAAATAACATTAATACGCATTGTTGAAAAAAATACTTTGCTCAACAGATGATACCAACACAACCCTAAAGTGATGATTGATTGAGAACTATTAATAACAAAAATATTATATTGATAATCCATGTATCCGTGAGAGTAGAACAAAACCAGAACATAGTTTCTTCATTTGATCCCAACATTGTAAAAACACACATGTGTTTCTATTCCTATTCCTTTTTCATTAAATACGAATGTATGGGTTGGATCTGTATAATTATATAAATATATTTTATCCTGGATAGGGGTTTGAGTACAAGAGGTGAAAAGTAAAAAGATATAAAAAACCTGGTAAAATTGGGGTACACTGATTGACCCCCCCCCCCCCCATTGCCCCTTCACGTTTCATTGGAATCTACACATTATAAGATATAATCTTAAATTACGGTTTTTCTAGAACAATTTATTTGTGTATATATAGATTTTATTAGAATTATTACAAGATAATTTTAATAATTTAATACTTATTATATATATATATATATGATTATATTGTTCCATCTATGAACTATTTTAAAACTGAAAACCACATCAGGGGATTACATGAAACAAGAAAGATCACATTTATGATTTTCAATAAAATAATTGATATTGCGCTATGAAAATAATTTCCTCATTTTCTAGTAATGAATTTGTTTTTAATTTGATTATAATAAATTTAAAAAAATTATTTTGATCTACTTTATATACAAAAAGTGTACATTCTAGTTCTATTTTTTAATATGAAATATAATTATTATAAAACATCCTGTTTAGCCAGATACTTGTTTCTAATAAATATCCACATCAATTTTAGGGAATGAAATTTTATTATTATTTTGGGACAACTAAAATATTATTGTCACATCCATACCCTTCCATGTATCCTCTTTAGTGGTTATCTAGACTGAGTACGACCCCCAAAATGCACCTCCAATTCGCCTCAATGTTAAAACAAACAACTTTTATTTAGAAAACCCCAAAAAAGTCTTCAATATTTTAAAAATACATCATAATCTATATATATATATTATATAATCCTTTCATGATATATAATTACATAAAAATGAACAATCAAATCTAAAAAGAAGATAAAACCAAGACAATAACCCTCAACATAATTAATGAAAAAGAAGCCAGTTTCAATAACATTTGACTCCTTAAAAATATTATGTAATATGAGAAAATATTTCCTAACACAATCCCCATATCAATATTATAATTATATTAATGATAAAACTATGGGTGTGCACTCAAAAATAACTCACAACTTTCTCCTTACAAACCCAAATTTCCAGCTGAACGAATCATACTAAAGCCTCTTTGAATATAATAAAAAAATAAATAATTCATCCCACCCCAAATTAATAAAATCACAACCCATATCAAAACAAGTATAATCTCCTAAAAATCACATGCATCATATAGGTATAAGTTTATAGTAAAAATAATAATATCTATAAGGCCCATGTAGCTCACTTCCCACCAAATCTTTTTATGAGGGAATACAAAATCCCCAAGTAATAAAACAGATCATGAGGAAATATATTAGTGGGATAATTTTATTTATGGAGACAAAAATCCTAAGGAATTAAAAATACCTTCTAAATAACATGAGATATAAGTGTACAATTATCCAATAAAACATGAATTATTGGGTTAAACTATAATACAATGAAACAAGGATGTTTTCTTTCACAAAGTCCATATCAAGTGATAATTTGAAAAAAATATAGGGAATAAAACAGTAAACATTTATTAAATAAAAAATATTTGATGAATAATCGCAAATGAAAAAAACATTGGTAACATTTATTTACTTATAAAACATCCCCATTCCCATATTAATCAGATACACATTTAATTAAATTCAATTATCTTATTGCTTCCATATTTATATTTAAAATATATAACCATTCTACGGCATGAAATATATTTCTTAGTCTATATAAAAATATAAAAATAATGTAATTTCTATACCAGCAACAACATCCCATAACTCTTTCTGCCTTTTGCATACCAATGTAACATCATAAAAAATATCAATACGATATAGATATATACTACTTTTAGGAATCATATTAGAATATGATAACCAATAACTTCTCCTAATAAATATATCAATTTAAACAATACAAAATACTAAAACTATTCTTTTCATGAACCCCTGCACTATAAACCCTCTTGGCTAGTAATTTAGAAAAGGATGACAGTGAATAGATACCTCTAATAGGCCATGGGTTGGTTACTATTGATAACTATATTTAACTCCTATGATTGGGAAAGATTAACCCCTTTATATAATTTAATGAAAAGTTGAAATATGAGATTCACTGAAAAAATCTATAACATAGAGAAATAATAAATATCAATACATGGATAAAATTCCATAAAAAATGATAAACAATTGAACGATAATAAAAAAAAATATATAGGTAGTGACAATGAACTACAATGATTCATGTAAAACTATTCTAATCCTAAAACACCTAGATCAATCACTAAATTTTTCTTAATGACTTGAAAATAGTATATATATTTAATAGGTAGGTATATAAATCTACTTATTAGGATCCTTCCTGAAACCTTTGGTTTTGATATAACAGTAGCATACTAAAGACTGGAGAATCAAAAATGAAACTAATTAAATACATAAATAGCTAAAAAGACAACCCACCCTCACAAATCCTATCTTTCCAAATAACTTATAAAATCATTTCATTCAATATAAAAAGAATATATAAGAATGGTACCATTTATCATCTTCCCCACTAGTTTATGAATCTCACTCACAATGTTAGAACATCATATAACACCCTGAGATTTTTTGAAATATATATTTTCAAATAAATTTATTGATTTCAATATTTTTAGTTACACACAAAAATTAATTTATCATGAATTATAAAAAAACAAATTTTAGCTTGCGTTACACGCATCAATATGTTTAAACTGTAAAGACACTGAACCTAGTGTCCCAATGTAGAAAACATAAGTTATTAAATTAGAATTTTAACAATGAAGACCAAGCTTGAAGGACCGAATATTTTAGTTGTTTTGGAAACCCATATTATATATATAATCTTTAAATTATAAAATTAAATTAAATATAACCTATCAACTTCTTTTAAATCACACATAAACTCTTAGATTATCCCAACAGGTCATTCCTAATACACGTCATTGCATCCTTGAGAAAACTAAAATACAATAAATTGGTGAGATCAGATGCCTATTAAGGGTAATAAATACATCAAAATTATATGTAAACAAAAATTCATGGTTAATGATTGAAAAAACATACCATTAAAAGTAAACATGAGCATAATATGGAAAAAATATAAATTGATTAAAAAATTTTATAGCAATACTTAATCATGGATATTATACTAGTTGAATAATAACATGTACTAATAATTAACAGTTTCATGTTGAGGTAATGTATAATGAGGTACATTTTAACCATACAGTTGAGGCCTCGTGACAAGACCGTACATAAATAGGTAAAACCCAAACTTGTTAGTCTAATGAGACCTACCTATGCACCATGGGGATATAGCGGGCCCCACATGAAATATACAAAGTAAAATGCATTAATCTTAGGAAATAGGTTAAAAATAATCAATATATATTCATATTTAAACTAATATATTAAATGTAAATAACTTTCCCCAATCATTAAATATAAACAAAAACTATTCCATGTAATATGGATAATAGTATCAAGATAGCACAACCAAAGTCAAATTAATAATAAAACATTCAATAAAATATGTTACACGGTATCATCAAATAATAATACCATTTAAACAAATTAATGAACAATAGTTTTGAAATAGATGAAAATATGATAATTAAATCAGCTCGTAATACATGAGAAAAATACTTTTTCACTATGCAAAGAAGGATTTTATAGAAAAATCATTATATAAAACTAGAAGTAAACTAATATCGTTTTTCATAATAAATTTATTTATTTTATAAAAATAATTGTTTATTAAAATAAATTATATATTACACTTGAAAATAGGTAGAAATTCAAGAAGTTCCCCTGAATCGGTATTGTTTATCAGGAAGCACATGAGAAAGATCCTTTTAAAACATGTAACTACCCATAAAATAAATAAATATTATGATTAGTATATATATATAACATTAAAAAAATTTATGAGAAATATATAATAATAATCAATAATTTCATGAGGGTAAAGAGAGAAAAATTCTAACCCGAAAGAAAGGTAGGTTTGTTTATAAACCCTTACCTAATGTGAAAATGTGTGCTGCACATGACCTTATTGTCCTAGAAAATAAAATTAAATCCAAAAATTAACTAATTACTATCATTTTATAAATGTATTTGATTTATAATAAATTTATAAAGTTCTTTTATGGCCTTTCTGATGAGTTTCAATATATAATTTTTCTGTTGGGGAGTGTTTAAATCCTTGGATTTCATGATCGGTGTACTTGTATATGAGTATGAAAGTTCATGAGGAAATAGTATAATTCCATAGAATCAGAATTATTTGTTATTAATGAATTTTTTTTTAATTGGTATCATTTATTATAATTTTTCCATATATTAGGATCAATAATTAGATAACTTGTTAATCATAATCGTTTAGTTTAATTTTAGAGGTTTTTCAATCACAATGAACTAGTTTTGAACTATTATTTAATATCATGTATATATGATCATAAAAGAAAATTAAATAAGATATATTGATTCTTTTATAATATGGTTGAACCATAAAAATGGTTTCATGACCATCCCTAATGGAGAAATTGAAGAATGAATATTTTTCATCCACAAAGGTTGTAAATCAACACCTACTAGAAGATGATTTCATTTTTAAAATAAAGGAGAGTGAGAAAGGATTATGATGAAGAATATTCTATTAACATGATATAATTACTATATATATATATATTAATGGTTTTATCATTATAATTTTGATTGTGGGTGTTAGGAGAGAATTATAATAGAAAATAACCTGAAAAAAAATTAAAATGAAAATGAAGAGGATTTTACCTCTTGAATAGTCCAACTTGAGAACCTCCTTAAGGGGATTGGTTTTGGTCATCTAAAGAGAAAGGAGCTCCTAATAGTGGGGGAGAATCTTCGAGGGGGGGGGGGATATTGGGTATAAATTTGACCATTCTAAAATCATGGAAGGTTTAAGGAGAAAGGGTGGTGAGTGGTGGTATTTATAGAGGAAGAGAGAGATAATTTCCCTTTATTTTATTCATTATTTTATTATTTTCCTCAAGATAGGAAATAATGTTGACTATTGTGACTAGATACAATAATAGGTTCATGATAGTTTTAACCAAGGGTGCTTACATCTTCCAAACATCACCTATGACACAATAATTCATGTATTTATGATTTGTCGTAAATTATCATGTTTTACTATTTAACAAAAAATCGTGTATTTTTTACAATCCCAAAAATTCACCGTAACCATTTTTTGACATAAAGAATTCAAAAATGATAGCCATTTTCTAGAAATAATTTTTAAATTATGATAAAACTAATTTTTAATTAAAACCATCATTTACTCAAAAAAATATTGATTTTAAAACTATAGATGATTTTATAACACATTCAAAACTTTAATAAGGTCCCATAAAATTATCTTAAAATCATAAAAAAAATATTCTTTTATGAATAAATTTTGGTTATGTCATTTTTTTAAAATCAATTTTTTAGTAATAAAATTGTAATTAAATATTTATGACTCACAAAAATACCAACATTAATTTAATGCTTTTTATAATATTCATTTATGTATTCTATGATATAATTGTACCATATATTAATTTATCAGATGCCTAAAATTTATTTATACAAACATTGGGGAGTGTACTATTCGTTTGGCTAATTTAGTATTCATAAGGCTCATATTACTATTCCTATGGTCATGTAATTATTTTATCAGTACATGTACCTTAACTTCTAAAAATACCTATTATTTCATTCATTCTTAATTTATGATGTTTTTATTATGTTATATAAGTGGTTTTATGTGATCTATATCATATGAAATTAACAAAGCAAGGGAAATTTCAATTATAGTGGTTTGGGTTGTTACATTCTCCCTTCCTAAAGAAATTCCATCAGTAAAATTCATAGATTGAAACCCCACAAAAATATTATTGTAGTTATTAATAATATGATTTTCATGCACCCACATCACCTCATTGATTTTATTATTTTTCTAAACTACATTTACCAATTGGGTCTTCTAGTTCCTCAACAAATGTTCATTTGTGTCCAGAATCCAGATAATCTCTTCACAGTAAGATTAGTAAGGTTCCAATTCTATTCCTTCTGAAATAAGTACATGTGTTGGGTTTGGAATGTACTTCCATGAAAAGAATATGTGAACCAAATTTTTTATCTCAGAAAGGCTTGGCATCATTGCCAAACGATAATCCATAGCTTCAATTCTCTACAGAATTTAAAAAAGGCCAATGTACCTAGGGATAAATTTTGTTTTATTCCAAAATCAAATAAAACCCTTCCATGTAGATACATTCAAGAAAACGTGATCTTCCACTGGTAATTATAAATCCTTCCTTTTATTATCGACATATCTCTTTTGAACTATTTTATATTATTTGATAGGGGTTTGAATAGTCTTTATGTTTGTTTTTTTGTTTCTTCTATAAGATCTTAGACTAGAATATTCCTTTCACCCACTCCATCCCAAGAAGTTGGTGTGGGAAATCTCTTCCCATATAATTCTTTTTATGGTTTCATTTGAATACAAGAAAGGAAAATATTGTTTCATGAAAACATACCAAGGTAAATATCGATCCCTTATAGCATGATAGTGAAGTGATCATGTTCTAAACATGTGTTCTAAAGTTTTGATATTTTGTTTTAACTACCTGTTAGTTTGAGGGTGAGAAGAAGTACAGAAATTAAGCCTAGTATCTAAGTATTTATAGAGAATTTTTCTAAATTATGATGTAAATCATGGTTCAATATCAGGAACAATTAATTTAGGTTATCTATAATGTCATACAAATTAATTAATATAGAGCAGTTCAAGGTGATCCTGTGGAAAATCCTCCCTTATGGTGAGGAAATGTTCATATTTGGTATGTTGATAAAAAATCACCCATATTGTATAATTATTCATTAGGGATTTTGGTAATACAATGATAAAATCCTTCAAAACATCATCCTATTTCTATATAGAAATGTGAAGACTTTGCATGAATCATCTTGGAAGTTTTTATACTTCACCTGTTGATTGACTAATCATATTGATAAATAATCAGCAATACCACACTTCATATTATCCCATTAGAAATTTTACCTAAAATCTCTATATATCATAGTTCTACTAAGGTTTATAGAGAAATATAAGCTATGAGAATTATCTAGTAACTCCGTTCTATCTCGGGTATAGGGGGAACACATTGCATCCTTCCAAATTTTAGAATTCCATTCTCACTAATGAAATATAAGAACTTCCGATCATTGACACCTTTAATTTTATTCTGAATATTCTCATCATTACACATGTAACTTTTAATTGATTCATATAAATGTGGTTTGTAAACACTATTAAAAGTTAATTTTCTTTCACTTTCCATGATAATTACCAAATCCATCATTTCTAGATACAAATACATTGGATCATTACCAATCCTAATTTTTCAAATCTCCATGATCCTTCCTACTCAATGAATTTCCTACATTACTTTCCTTCCCGATGTGGTAGTGGATTGAAAAATCATAATACTTGATTCTATCAATCCATCACTTTGCCTCACGCTGAGTTCTATATTTGAGAGGATATATTTCAAACTCTTGCGATCGGTATATATCTCACATATTTAAACATAGAGATAGTGTCCCCATATCATTGGAGAAATGATTGCAGTTTCTAACTCAAGATCATGAGTGGGATATTTCTGCTGAGGAGTTTTTTATTTCTTTGATGAAAATGAAATAACTCTTTCATTCATCATAAGGAAACAACCATGTCTTCTATTTTTTTCATCACTATAAATAAAAAACACACCATTTCACAATGGTAGATTCATGACAAGCGGATTCAACAATATTCTCTTTTATTATTTAAAACAGTCTTCACATTATTTTTTCGATACAAACTTAACCCATTTATGAGTAATCTTGTTTAATGGGTTAGTTAATCAGGTGAAGTTGTGAACAAAATGACGACAGTAACATGATAAACCAATGAAAATACGTACCTATTTCATGTTTGTGGGAGTAGGGCATTCTTGAAATTTTTTTTTCATTGCATGATCGACTACGATTTAATCCTTAGAGACAATATGGCCATGAAAAGAAACTATTTGAAACCAGAATTCACACTTGCTAAACATACCATATAACTCACTTGTTCTAATTGTTTTTCCAAATAATGAACCTGGGATTCTCATTATTTTCATACATTTTAGAGTGTACCATTATATCATCAATATATACAACAAAAGTTCATCATTATATTCCTTGAAAACTCTATTCATTAGATCCATGAAGATAGAGGGTGTAATAGTTAGTCCAAAAGGAATTATTGTAAACTTGTAATGCTCATATGTTGTTTGAAACACTATATCTAGAATAACATCCTTATTTACACACAATTGATGATATCCATATCGAAGGTAAATATTTAATATTTATTGGGATCCATCAAGTTGATCAAATAAATAATCAATGTGGGGGAGATGACAATTGTTCTTTATCTTAATAGCATTGATTTCCCTACAATCAATAAATAGCCTCATGGATCCATCATTCTTATTAAAAAAGTGAACAAGGGATACCCATGGACAAACACTAGGGAGAATAAATCCATTATCACTCAATTACAATCATTGTTTATTTTTCTTTACTATTTATACTCTGGCCATTATATGAGGAGTCTTTGATATAAAACTTTTACCAGGAATTAAATCACTAGAAAAATAAATTTCTTGCATTGGAGAATGTTTAGGTAAATCCCATGGAAATACATCAACATATTCTTCCACAATAGCTACGTCCTCAATTTGAAGAATTCTTTCCTCACCCATAGATATCATTTTCTCTTAATCCCTAATAATTTCATTTAGAAAAGCTAATGGGGGTGGATCTAGATAGGAATCAAATGGTGAGGTTTCTCCTCCAAAGTTAAGGGACAGTACATCATTTTATAAAATTATAACTTCCTTCTTCATGTAAAAGATGTTGGATTCATAATTTGAAATAAAATATATAAAAATAATTATATCATATCCAATCACAGGTATGTTGATAAGGTCATCAACTAAAGCACATTTATCATTTAGTAGGGGATTAATTGAATCATATTTATTTCAATGATACTTCCCTTGGGAGTTTTTACTACTAACTCCTTTTTAATATAAAATTGTCAATTTATAATTTTCATGGAAAACTGGAAATATATATAATAATTTGATGATACATATTCCAATAATTTATTGTCTATGTTTGAGGATATGATTAGAGTACTGACCACCACATAATTAAGAACTTCAACCCCAATAATTGAGGTCTCATTAACTTGTCCTTGATTCCTTAGCCTTTTTTGGGGAATGTTTTTTTATGTATAAGATATTAATGTTCATAATGTCCCATATTCATACAATTATAACATAAAAATTGGAATATTATTTATTTCCCTTACAATCATGGGAATGATGGCCTTTCTCTACACACCTATAATAAACACTCATTCCCTTTAGCAAAGTGATAGGGTATTTCTTCTCACAATTAATATAAGGTATAAATTAAACTCTTCCCTTATTAACTATTTCCTTATTCCCTTTTGTACACTATTTTGAATCTCGATTGTATAGGATCAATAGTACTATAGATATGATACTGATTGTAGTATCATATTATGTTGCAGATAATAAATATACAAGAGGGGGGGGTGAATTATATACTTTAAAAATACTTAAGGAAATTTTGCATTAACAAAATTCACAACATTTATAAATTATAATAAATTGCTTGATTCCGGTAAAGTGATTTCAGAAATGAAACTTAACAAAAGTTTACAATAGCTATGATTGTACCTTAAAGTGTATAGAATCTTATATAATCAGAGTACAAGTTTAAGGAAGTATAAGAAAGTAATAATTTCCTTAACAATCAAAACTACAATGGAAAACAAAAATGAAACACTGCAAGTAACAAGTAGTAACTCTTTTAACCCAAAGAGAAGGGTATCCAACAACACTGGATAAAGGTCCCTTGATTTATACGTTCAAGAAAGTCTGTCTTATCCAAACCTAGGTTAGCCCTCAATTTGAATATTGGTTTCCATATTTCTATCCCTACAAGTCCTCGATTTGTAAGGAAATCATCACCTCTGACTTCCCAACCCGAAGTCTCTGATTTCAAAGAAATCACACCTCTCTAAAAAGCAAATCTACATGAAGCAATGTTTGAACAATCCATTCAAACTTTTTGCACGATTTCTAAGAGTTTTTAAGAGACTCTCTCTCTATAAATCACTTCAACATCATGTAAGCACAGTTGTAAATTTTTTCAATATTTCGTTCTTTCTAATGGGCTCGTATTTATAGGCACAACACCAACGGTCGGCTCCCTTCTCCAATAGTCATGTTTTTCCTTGAATTTTGGAGGGACCTGTACACGTGTCACTCAAATAAGGGTTTGTTAGTAACTGAATGCACGACATCATTTTATGACAAAAACAAATGTATGGAAAAATATGTTTACATAACAAAAATCAAATATTCAAAATGTATGAAAATAAAAGTTAGGAGTCTAACCCAAAATGAATTTGGAGTCTACAATAAAAGGATATTAAGATTCTATTTTCTAAGTAATTCGGAACATGAAATTAAAATGTTCGGAGTCATATTTCAGTAGAATTTAGAGTCATAACTCATAGAAATTCGTAACTTGAATTCGGTGTCAGAACATAGAAGAATTCATAACAAGAATTCAGAGTCAGTATTCATAAGAGTTCGTAATCAGAATTCGTATTCAGAATTTGAAGTCAGAACTCAGAAGAGTTCATAATCAGAATTCGTATTTAGAATTCGGAATCATAACTCATAAGAGTTCGTAATCAGAATTCATATTCAGAATTCAGAGTCAGAACTCAGAAGAGTTCAGAGTCTAATTTCAGAGAACTCGAAGTCAGAACTCAGAATAGTTAGGAGTCTGAATTCAATGAATTCGGAGTCCGAATTCGATGTCTGAAAACATAATGCTTCTTTATCTAATAATTTTATGATTACGAGTTTTTTTATGTGAAACAGAATTTTAAACCTAGAAAATATTATGAACAATGAAAAACAGGAAAATAGTAAATTTCCTTGGGGAAGGAAAAATTCTTCCTTATAGAAGTAAAACACAGGGTAAAATTAGATTTGTCATGAGCTAAGGTGTTTGTTATTATCAAAATAAGAAGGAATGGTAAAGACATAAAGAGACCTTACTGACTCAAAAATCTCCCTCATACATGAAAGAATGGAAAATTCATAAGGAAAACCTTACTGACTCAACAATATTGCCCTTTTTGGGAAGCACTAACATCCTTATGAAAAATAATGAATGCTCTTAGAAAATATTTTTCTAGACTATTAAAGTAAAACATATCTCTCTTTACACTTGGATAATGATGAATAAAACTAACTCCCCCTTAGGCTTTTGAACTCTAAGGATCGTATTCTAGATTTCTGAAATGATATTTTCCATTATCTTAAGTACAGAAGTCTTCATAATGAAAACTCCCCCTTGGATAAACTCCCCCTTACTTAGGGATATTTCTCCTTTTCTTAGTATTATTTTTCTTTTCTCCCCCTTTTTGATTCTCAAAAGGAATTTGAAAGAATGGAAAAGAAATTAAAGAACTTGAAATATTTGTACAAAGCATTGAAACAAAAATGAGAAACCAAAATTTTATTAAGATACATAGAATTTGTACAAGGAAGAAAATACAACAAAAGATCGGATTGGATCTATTTTCCTTCCTTCTCCTTGGATACCAATTTATTGATGATGGTTTTCAGATTTTTGAGTTTTTTGTGGTCTTCCTTTGCTTACTTATGGGTTTGATCCTGATCCATGGCTTTTTTCTCTAAACCATTGATTCTATCATCCTGAGACTTGAGAGCTTCTTCCTGAGCCTTCATTAGTTCATCTTTCTTGACTCGCTTCTCTTTGATCTCAATACAATGATCCCTTTACCTCTTCCATCTTTGAGAAACAGAATAAAACATCCCATTCAGATCCTTGACCTCCTGAATCCAAGTATTCTGCTCCAGTTTTATCTTTTCCTCAAATCTATTTGTCAGATCCTTAATTTTACCAACTTTTGTATCAAAATATTGCTTAACATCATCTTGAAACTTATCAATATCTCTCAAATATTCAACTATATTCTTTGACCAGTTAACCACATTATTACAAGATTTTATGTGGTCATCGTAGTTGATGAGAATGTTCTAGTAATCAGCCTCAATCATATCACACTTGTACATTACCATGGATACAGAATCCATTTTTTGATTCAAGGTGTGTTGGAGCATCTGAAATCTGGATTCAATGCTTAGAAAGATCAGAATGGTGTCAACAAGATTCTTCATTAATGGAATGACGAAATCATGAACTAGAGTTGATGATCCAGAATATGAGACTTTTCTTGGTGATGGTTCTTCCTATAGATTGACAAGATTCCCCTTGGCAGATCCACCAGCTTCCTTCTTCCTTAAAACAACTTTAGATGGAGTGTCAACAACCACATGTTTTCCCTTATTGGTTCTCGAAATAACTTCTTTATCCGGAGATTCATTCTCACTGTTAGACAATTGAAAAATTATATCTTTATCTATCTTCTCCTTCTCAGCTCTAGCCTCAACATCTTCATGATGTATGAAATCATGGTTTGAACTTTCTTCCTCAAAAAATTTATCAACTAATTCTTGATCCTTCTCATCTTCACCTTCCTCATCCTTCCTAGGATTTGGCAGCTTTTAAGACTCTACTTTAGAAGTTCGTATTGATTGCTTCTCGGAAGTGGATTCCTTTTCTAGATAATTTTCAACTTGTTCTATAAGATCTTCAGTGCCACAACTAGTTTCTTCTTTTTCCACTTCTTTGAAAAATTCCTTTTCATCAACAATATGTTCTTGGACTTTTTCCAGAGTGAGAAATTTCTTACCCAGAGTCTCAGGTAAAGAATCAACCAAGAAAGATTTTGTTATAGGGCTATTCTCTGATTCTATTTCAGTATCCCTTAGAAGGGATTGAACAATTTCAGCCTCATAAAGTTTCTTCTTCAACTTCTTTTCTTTGTCTTGCTTCTCAACCTCATCAGTTGCCTTCTCTTTAAAATATTTGGCCTCAGCGGGATCCAAGCCAAACTATGGCTCTCCTTCCTTCTGATTATTTTTTCCCCTCAACTTAGCTACAACCTCATATAAATAGGCTTTCGGCTTCTTGGGATTTGGAGGTGCTGATTGAGATTCCTTAGCTTTATGGATTTTCTATTCTTTCTCCACTTCATCCAACTTCCTCTTCTTTCCTCCTTTCTTCTATGATTTAGAAACTTCTTGTTCCTTTGGAATAGCTTCAGATTCCTCCTCTGGTAGATCATAGAATTTTCAAAATTCCTTAGAAAAACCAACTTTCATCCTTTTGAGAGTATAATCACTAATTAGCATGACTTTTCAATTTCTTGACATTGAACTGCAAGGGATTTTTAAAGACTCCAACCACCGAACAATAAGCATGGAATGAATGGCCGGGTATATAAGAATCTGAGATTTCAAGTTCCCATTCTCAATATTCTCTATCGTAATGAGAATATGCTTCATCAATTTGTTCTTCCTTTGGTTTACTATGAAATACAAGATATACATATCAATCTTCTTTAAGGGGTCCTTGAAACCCTTTCTTGGAATGATAAACCCTTGAACCCATAATTCAAGGATCCGATTATTTGTAGAGAGATGAGAAATATTCACAGTCTTGAAATCTATAAGTCCAAGACACTCCATAGATTTTACCTTCACAAAAAATCCTTGAACATCGACAAAATTATGGGAAAAAATAAGCTTCCCCTTCAAATGGAATTCCAAACAAACTAAATTCCTTTGTATAAGATAGAGTATAGGTCTTTCCATAGATTTTGAAGGAAAATTTCTTTCTTCCTTCTTCCTTAAAGAAACTAACTCACTCATAAACTTGATAAGAAGATCTAGATACACCATGTCTTGATCCCCTAGCTTCGATATGAAAACACTTTCTCATCCATTAAGCTTGATGTTTTTGGATATTATAGAATCATATTTATTGAAGAAATTCGGATGCATCAACATTCCTCAATATACTTGCCACTCCGAAATCAGCTTGAAAGTAGACATGTCTTTTTTGGAGGATTCTTCAGAAGAAATTTGGACTTAGGAAATCTCAAAGAAGTTCAGAACGAGCTCTTGTATGGGGGATAGAGTTTTGGAACACAGAGGATCGAAATCTATGTGGGACAACCCTTCAGGGGTCCTTCAAATAGGTGTTTAATGTGATGGTTCATCTTCCCATATCAATCCAATGGTTGAGAAATCTTTTGATCATATCGGACGATTGAAATGATAGCCGCATGGAAAATTTGGTTGGATCCTATCTTTTTAGGTTTTAAAAAAACATTCGGATTTAAGTTAACTAGAATCGGAAAAATTTAAAACACAAAAGAAAATACAAGCAAGTAAGTGATGACTACAAAAACCTAAGAAAGAAAACATACCTTTCTGATTTCCATAATTATTATTCATAATATGTAATAATCTTCTTGAAGAACATTAGATTCTGAAAAAAAAACATGACAACGAAAAAAAACATTATTACGAAAAAAATGTTTGAGTATGAAAATCTTCTTCATGAAAATTTTCATTATGAAAATCTTCAGTAAGAAAATATCATGTACAAAAAATTTTGAAAACTTCATTATGAAAAATAAATTTTAAAACTTCATTACGATTTTTTTGAAAACTTCATTTCGAAAAATAGGAAAACTTCATTACGAAAAATTTGAAAAATAATAATCAAATGTACCCCCCTATGAAAGGGATTTTATTACTGTAAGGAGATTGATTAGAAAAGAAGTTACCAATTAAAATTGAATTACGGTTATCATTTCTAACTTCTGTTTAATGTATTCAAATCTATCGGAGGGTAAAGATTTTGTGAAAATATCTGCAAGTTTATCAAGAGTTATGATAAATTGAAGAATGATATCACCTTTTGTGTGTGATCCTTAAGAAAGTGATGCCTACTATCTATGTGTTTTTCATGAGAGTGATGTGTAGGGTTTTTACAAAGGAAAATGGCATTTTTATTATCACACAATATTTGTGTTTCGGTAAAACTCATACCATAGTCTGTGAGTGTGTTTTGTATCCACAACACTTGAGCACAACTACTTCCAGCTGCTACATATTCAGCTTCAGCAGTGGAAAGTGTTTCTGAGTGTTTCTTCTTGCAAGAACAAGAAACTAAAAAATCTCTTTAGAAATGACAAGTTCCGAATGTACTCTTTCTTTACATTCTACATCGACCAAAGTCATCATCTGAAAAAATTTACAATACAAAATCATTTCAATAAGTATAAAAGAGTCCAAAATCCATGGATCCCTTTAAGTAGCGAAATATTCCTTTCACTTCCTTTAAATGGGATTCCATAGGATTGGATTGAAATTTTGCACATAAGAATACAGAAAATATTAATTCTGGACGACTAGCTGTTATGTAAATTAAACTTCCTATCGTACCTCAAAAAGATGTTTGATCTACTAGTTTCCCAGCTTCATCAAGATCAAGGGTGTTTGAGTTACCATTTGGAATACTAATACTCTTAGTGTTTTCATATCCTTACTTTTTAAGAAGATCATTAATATACTTATGTTGGGATATATAGATTCCTTCTGGTTTTTCAGAAATTTGAAAACTAAGGAAAAATTTAAACTCCCCCATCATACTCATGTCAAACTCATATTTCTTTAGATCCATAAAATAATCAGTTGAAAATTGATGAGTTGAACCTAATATAATGTCATCAACATAAATTTGAACAATAAAAACATTTTTCATATCTTTAATTATAAAAAGGGTTGGATCTTCATTTTCCTTAACATAATTATATTGAAGAAAAAATCCGGTAAGTATATCATACCAAGCTCAAGGGGCTTTCTTATGTCCATAAAAAGCATCAATATGTCTTAAAACGTGATCAATATGTTTTTTATCTTAAAAAAAAGGAGGTTGTTCAACAAAAAAACCCCCTTGAACATAACTATTAAGGAAATTATATTTCACATCCATTTGAAAAAGTGTGAAATTGAAGAATTCTATAATGGAAAGTAAAATACGAATAGATTCAAGTCCAGTTACTGGAGCATAGGTTTCATCATAGTCTATTCCCTCTTGTTGATTATAGTCTTTAGCAACTAATTTATATTTATTTCTAACTATGATTCCATTTTCATCACACTTATTTTTGAAGACCCATTTTACTCCAATAAAAAAATTTTCCTTCGGTCTTTCAACCAAGGTCCAGACTTTATTCCTTTCAAATTCATTTAGCTCATCTTGCATAGCATTTATCCAATCACAATTACCTAAAGCTTCAGCAGTGCTTTTTGGTTCTAATTGGGATATAAATGCTTGATGTTCTACTTTATTTCTTAAGAAACTTCTAATCCTTACAGGTTGATTCACATCACCAATGATACTATCACTGGGATGATTCTTTAGAAGCAACAGATTTGGGTTTTGTAAAACCTTTTCATCAACATAGGGAAGGAAATATTCCAGGGTAAATGTTTTAGCAACATTTTCGTGGACATTTTCCTTATCAGAAGGATATTCTATCAAGGTTAGATAATTAGTTTTTGAAAACACAACCGAATATGTAGGTAGGGGTTGTTTAAGAACAAAAGGATCAGTTTCATCAATTTTCGCATGTACTATCTCTTCAACAGTATAAGTGTTTTTATTGAAAACTCATTAAGCCTTTGAAGTTGTGGAGTAGAATAAGAAAATTCCTTCATCGGATTTTGGTGTGAATTTAAGAATATTATCTTTAGTATTTAGGTTGAATACCTTGCAACCAAAAATGTTGAAGTAGGAAAGACTAGGTTTTTTACCATTCCATAACTCAAAAAGAGTTTTATTAAGAAAATGTCTAATTAAAAATCGATTTATAGTATAACAAGAAGTACTTATAGCTTCAACCCAAAAATGTCTTGCAATATAATATTCACTTAACATGGTTCTTGTTATCCCTTTAAGAATTTTATTTCTTCTTTCAGCAACACCATTCTGTTGAGGATTTCTTGGTGGTGAGAAATTGTGAGTATTGCCTTTTATACTATAAAAATTTTCAAAATAAATTTTTTGAAATTCTCCACCATGATCACTAAGAATAGTTTTCACTGGAAGATTTTTCTCATTTTTAACTTGAGCTCTAAAACTTTTGAAATACAAGAAGGCTTCATAATTCATTACATGAAAATAGACCCACGTAAATCTTGTGTAATCATCAACAGAAAAATACGTAATACCTGCCTATAATGCTTCCAGTTTATGTAGGACCAAAAATATCCATATGCACTAACTGTAATGCATCAGTAGTTCAGACGTCACCGATTGATTTAAAACATGAATTATATTTCTTTCCATATTTACAAGGATCACAAACTTATGAAGAATCAAATCTTTGCTCTAGTATGTCCTTAACTAGTCATTTCTTTGAGAGTTTGTATATGTTCTTAAGATTACAGTGTCCTAACCTTCTATGCCACAACCAAGAATGATCTTCCATTGCACTAAGGCAAGGTAGATCTTAGATCCTATGGTCTTTTAATATTAGTGTGTATACATTCTCTTTCCAATGGGTAGAAAGAATAAACTCTTTCTTGGAATTGTGTACTAAGCACTTTTCGTTCCTAAAATTCACAAGGTAGCCTTCATCACATAACTGGCTTATACTGATGAGGTTTTTCATAAGACCCTTAACAAATATAACATTTGAAATCAATTTTTTTCAAGAAGAACAATGTTACAAATACCTATTATTTCTCCTTGAGCATTATCTACGAACGTTACTTTTCATCCTTTCGTCTTGATAATCTTTTCAAAGTAGTTTTTTCACCAGCCATATGCTGGGAACATCCAATATCCATGTACTATGTATTTCAATTGGTACATTCATTATTTTCTTGAAAATAAAAAGTTAGACTTTCAGAATCCAAACATCCTTGGATCCGGAATTGTTAAAAAAAAATTGGGTATCCACATTTGTTTAGTAAATAAGATTTATAAAACCCAGAAAATTGAACATTATTCAATGGGGAATTTTTCATCCAATGCATAGCACTTTGACATTTGGTAGAAAAAGGGGATTGGGAAGGAATGAAGTAATTGTTTTTGAAGATAGGTTTTTGGTGAGTATAACCTATTCCAATAGTATATCCTTGAGGATTGATTTCAGAATACATCTGGTTAAAAGTTTCCATACCAGAAGTAAATTTTGAAAGATGTTTCTTAAGGGAATATATTTCAGATTTTAGTCTGATGACTAAATTCCTATCCTCAGGATGTATTTCCTTAGAGTTATATTTTTCCTCAAAAACATTTAATTTTGAAATAGCATTTATAAGAACTTTAGAAAGTTTTTCCTTTTCAGAATTTACTTCCTTACGGTCTTTAGAATGTTTTTCTAAAAGCTCATCCTTATCTTTAAGATCTCTAGAGTGGTCTGAAATCTCTTTTGTACAAACTTCTTCTCTAGTATTTTCCTTATGCAATTTATTAGAAATTTTTTAATTTCATACTTCTAACAACCTGGTAAATCTAGATACTTCTTAATATGAAGGTATTTCTTCATTATCTGAGGATGAAGTGTCTTTATTAGAAGTAATATCTCCATAATAGTAATTATTATCAAGAGATAAATTTGCTAATGCCTCGACAGAGCATACCTTGTCCATAAGACAATTATTTGGTAAATATGTAGTAGCCATGAATCCAATATTTTTCTGTACTGATGATTCATATTCAGAAGATTCACTTTCTGTAGAGTCTCTATAGCTAGCAATCCATGTATCGTTTTCTTTTAGAATTTTCTTGTGTTTTGAGTAATAGAACATATTATTGTTCCTTTCTTAATTCCATTCCTTCATTTACTTCTTTTTCAATAGAGGGAAATTAGGTATGATATGACATTTTCTTCTACATTCATAACAAGTAACTTCCCCATATTTCGTCTCTTTGTAGTATCTTTTCTTGAATTTATTCTGATAGTTCTTTTGAGATACTATATTGTTCATTCTCTAAGTAAGATTAGTTATTTCATTCTCAAAATTTTCTGTATCACTAGATTCTGACTGAATAGTAACTTTCTTTGACTTTGATCTAGTAACTCTTTCTGGAGTCTTTGCTTTCATATTATTAGAAGTAGTTGTAAAATCAAATCATCCATTCCCATTATTTTTGTTGAAATTATCAGCATCTCTCTTCATTCTAGTCTCATTCTGAAGAAGAGTTCCAAAAAATTCATCTAAGGATATCTGGGTAACTTTCCTATTCTCAACAATTGCGGTCCTCCTGGACTCCCACTCATTTGGAAAGATGTGTATGATTTTTTCTACTAGAGCCTCTTCATCCAAAACTTTTTCTCCCGTAAACTATAATCTATTAACGATCGTTATAAACTGTTGCTGAACTTTTCTTATAGGTTCTCCATAAGGAATGTTAAAGCTATGGTATTCAGCTCTCAACATAGCTCTTCTTGTCTCTATAACTTTAGAAGTACCAAAATGTGTAACATCAAGTTTCTTCCAGACACTGTTTGCAGCATCACATGAAGATATTTGACTATAGATGTTCCTAGTCATGGAACATAACAATGTAATTCTGACTCTGAAATTTTCTTGATATTCTTATTTCTCTTAATTAGTAAAAGTTCTCAATTTCTTATTTGGAATCATATAGTCTATTGTTAGAATAAGGTAGTTATCAACTCCAGTGTTAATAACGAATGTCTTCATCCTATCACTCCAGAACTAATTATCATTTCCCTCAAAAATAGGTGGTTTTGTAGGATTTAGATTGTCAATAGAACGAAAATTTAAACCATCCATCTTAAGGAAAATCTTTCCACACAAGCTTGTTAGTAATAAGAGTTTGTAAAATAGTAAAATATTCCTCATCAAAAAAAATATAGAACATGAGTATATCTAAGAAAAAATGAATCCAAAAAAGTGAGTCTGAAGAACTGATTCCGAAAAGATGATTCTAGAAATAAAAAGAGGAAGATGTTTCTTTTGAATCTAATCGTGATATTAAACCAGATTGAACCGACCATTGAAACCAATTTTTGAATTGATTCAGAGTATGAGGTTTCCAACCTATGATACCAATTGTAGGATCGATAATACAATAGATATGATACTGATTTTAGTATCAAATTATGATGCAGATACTCAATATACAATGGGGAGAATTTTATACATTAAAATTCCTTAAGGAAATTTTACATTAAAAAAATTCACAACACCTCTAAATTCTAATAACATGATTGATTTCGGTAAAGTGATTCTGCAAATGAAACTTAATAAAAGTTTACAATGGATATGATTCTACCATAAAGAGTACAGAATCCTATATAATCAGAGTACAAGTTTAAGGAAGTATAAGAAAGTTATACTTTCAATAACAATCAAAACTAAAGTGGAAAACATAACTGAAACACTACAAGTAACAAGTAGTAACTCTTTTGAACCAAAGAGAAGGGTATCCAACAACCCTAGATAAAGGTCCCTTTATTTATACTTTCAATAAAGTCTATCTTACCCAATCCCAAGTATTCCCTTAATCTGAAGATTGGTATTTCTCTTGCTATCCCCACAAGACCTCGATTTCTAAGGAAATCGGCACCTCTGACTTCACAACCCAAAGTCTCTGATTTCATGGAAATCACACCTCGGCACAAAGAAAATCTACATGAAGCAAAGTTTTAACAAGCGGTTCAAAATTTCTGCATGATTCCAGAGAGTTTTTAAGAAACTCTCTCTCTAGAAATCACTTCAACAGCATGTAAGAACAGTTGTCAAAAGATTCAGTATTGAGCTCTTTCAAATGAGATCCTATTTATAGGCACATCACCAACGGTCGTCTCCCTCCTCCAACGATCATATTTTTCCTTGAATTTCATAGGGACTTGTACACATGTCACTCAAACAATGGTTAGTTAGTAACTGAATTCACATCATCATTTTATAACAAAGACATGTGTAAGAAAAAATATGATTAAATAACCAAAATAAAATATTCGGAAAGTAAGAAAATAAAAGTTAATATTCTAAAAAAAATGAATTTGGAGTCTACAATACAAGGATATTCAGATTGTATTTTCTAATGAATTCAAAACATAAACTTACAATGTTCGGAGTCAGAGTTCATTAGAATCTGGAGACAGAACTCATAGGAATTTGTAACCTGAATTCGGTGTCAGAACATAGAATAATTTGTAATGAAAATTCAGATTCAGTATTCATAAGAGTTCGTAATCAGAATTCGTATTCAAAATTCGAAGTCAGAACACAGAAGAGTTCGTAATCAGAATTAGTATTCATAATTCGGAGTCCGAACTTAGAAGTGTTCATAATCATAATTCGTATTCAGAATTCGGAGTCAAAACTCAGAAGAGTTCGGAGTCTGATTTCAGAGAACTCAGAGTCAGAGTTCAGAAGTGTTCAGAGATTGAATTTAGAGAACTCGGAGTCAGAACTCAGAAGTTTTTGGAGTCTGAATTCAAATAATTTGGAGTCTGAATTTGGAGTCTGAAAACAGAATGCTTGTTTATCTAAGTATTATATGTTTCCGAGGTTTTTGATGTGAAACTGAATTTTACACTTAGACAATATGAGGAAAAATGAAAAACAAGATAAGGATAAATTTCTTTGGGGAAGGAAAAATATTTCCTTATAGATGTCAAACATAGGGTAAAATGAAATTTTCCATGAGATAAGGTGTTTGTGATTTTCAAAACAAGAAGGAATGGTTAAGTCATAAAGAGACCTTACTTACTCAACAATCTCCACAAAATATGAAGGAATGAAAATGTCATAAGGAAAACCATATTTATTTAACATATTATACACTTTATTTACTTTAATGTCATATGACTTTGAGAATTCTTTTTCTATGTTAATAGAACATGAAACAATATCTTCAAATGATGAGAATGTTTGAAAGATCAGTGCCCATCAGAGGAATGGTTTTAAACCATGAATAACAGATAATTCTTAGTTAGTTGATTACATATATATATCATATAATTCCTTTCTATCCTTGTGAAGTTAACTTCATACTTTTCTATATTCGCATCTTCCTTTTCCCTCATACTCAAGAACTACCTTTTTTATACACTCAATTCACAAGGAAAGTAATTTTCTATGAAAAGGTTTTTAAATTATATCAATTCCATATATACTATTTATTATTTCTCTTTCATGTTATGAATTTATAACCACCATATATCTATATGAACTAAAGGATGATAAATTTCCATAACAACCTTCTCTCATTCATTACATCTCAAAGAGAGAAATATATTCTCTAAAGAACATACCCACTGCTCTATGACAAATGGGTTCATATTATCATTGAATGATGGAGGTTATTGTCTCCAAAATTAGTTTAACAGTACTCATACACATTTTGGGTCAAAAATATCTATACAAGTAACGTTTTTATTCAGATCCTAAGTCAGATATCCCAGAGCAGTCATATGTTTCTCTACACCAGTAATAGCTCTAGGACCAACAACATTATCATTCATATGAGGGAAATACCTACATGGGATCTGTGTGTTCATGTATTTTCCCTTCCTTCTACTAGGCACCAGTTCTAAAAAATCGTATACACTAAATTACATTATGAATAATAATGTATATTTTTGAACTGAAAAAACTCTAAACATAAATTGAATTTTGATGCATGTCTAATCTCGTAATCATAAGAATGGTTTCTTTGAGGAAATATTTACATTTAAATCATTTATAATGATTCATAAATAAACTTTAATTACCTTAAGAATATCCCTTCGGAGTGTCAAACCTGGTGTGTTTTATGGCCCGTTGTCATGTACCAGGTTACCCTGAGTTAGGACCGAGACACCATGTCTATGTTGTTACTCCTAGTTACATCTATATCGGAACCACATCCACTTGTAGTATCCAAACAAGGTTTTATTACTAAGAAGGTATAAACCATCACTATTTTACCAATGTTATAGGATATTCTTTTATTATTATCCTCAAATCCTAGCTTAGGTTTTGTTCCCTAATATATGTTTTTTAAATCCTATTTCCAAAGATTCTACAAAACATCATCAATTACTAACTGTAGAGACCCTGACCCCAGTAGCCTAGCGATGGTGTCTTAATTTATTACATTACTTTAGAAAAAGAATGATTTAAACTAAAGGACCTAATTTTTTAGTAATTTTGGAAAACTAGATTTAATATATGAATGTTATATTGCACCATGAAATAAAATACAACATATCAACTTCATTGGAATCACCCAAGAACACCTAGACTATCCCTACAGGTCATTCATAATACACATTTATGCATCCTGGGGAAAATATAACCATAAAAAAGAGGTGACATTGGATTCATAGTAAGGGAACGTAATCCAACAGAATTATAATTAAATAATTAGGTTTTTTGAATGATTAAAAACTCAAGGCATTAAAAGTAAACTTGAGCATAATATGAATGAAATATAAAATAAATAAATAATTCTATAAAAACAATAAACCATGGATATTTTACTTGTTGAATAGTTCCATGGAAAATTTATTACTAGTTTCATAATGATGGAATTCATAATTCATGACATCATAACCTTACCGTCAAGGACTCGTGTGAGGACCATATATAAACGAGTAAAATCTGAAACTAGTTTGTATCTTGAGACCTACCTAGTGCCAAAGGGGATATAAACAGTCCATAAGGACACATAGTAAGTCCCATTCATTCTATATGTTATATGGTAGAAACATAATTATTATATACATTCATATTTAATTTAACATATTAAATGTAAATAAAATTTCACAATCAGTAAACAAAAAACACTAAACATTTGCGGTAATATAGTGAATGGTATCAAGATAACACATCCACATTCAAAATAATCATAAACCATTCAAAAAATTATTATAGATGATATCATAAAATATTAATCCCAATTAAATATAATAATAGTAAAGAGTTTGGAAATAGATGAAAATACTCTTATAAAATCATTGAGTAATACATGAGAGAAATAATATTTTACTTTGTAAAGAGGAGTTATTTTGGGAGAATATATTTATAAAACAAAAAGTTGACTTAGATAGTTTTTTCATAACAAAATGTGTGATTTTATAAAAGTAACACTGTTTTAAAAAAGATTATACAGTGCGGTTGAAAATAAGTAGGAATTCAAGAAGTTCCCTTGAATTGGACATGTTAATTGGGAAGAACATGACAATGATCATTTTAAAAAATATAAATACCTATATAATAAAGAAGTATTCTGTTTGGTAGATATATATAAAATATAAAAAAATAATTTATTATGTGTATATGAGATATTTAAAAATTTAACTCAGGAAAATATTGAAAAAGGGTAACCTGAAAGGAAATGGAGGTTTAGGCAGAAACACTAACCTTATGTGAAAATTTGATTCTGAAGTTGACCTTAATTGTTTGATCCTATCACTTTATACAGTCAACTCGAGCATTTTTTTGGGTACTTTTAGTTTTTCTAATATACCTTTTCTTGGAAATTTGGTTTGAGGTGCGTTTCAGTGAAGTTTTAAAAAACTTTATGGACAAAGGGTTATACATAATTTGCACATGGGTTGACATACCATGTGCACAAACCCAAGAAACCATGTAAAACATATGAACCTGTAAATTTTGGTCCTCACAGTTTTCACATGGTTTCCTTAACCATGCGCCCCTTCCATGTGCAATCATGTGTGTAGAATATTTTCCTAGGAAATTTTGTTTTTAAATCTGTCGAACCACCGAAACCCCTCTATTTTGACCTAGGGTTGGGATTGAAGAATTAATGGTGACCCAGAGGTTTTTGGATGTATTCCAAGGAAATTAAAGAACCATCCTTTTAGATCAAAATACTAGATTGAAGATACACTATCATCCCTATAAGTGGATTTCATTCTGATGCTTCCTTCGTTTTTCCTTATATCATTCATTGATCATTTCATGGAAGATCTCAATTGTATCCATGGATCCAAACCTATGTGTTGAGATATAGACCTAGAATTGAGGCTCTAGATCTATATTTTCAAGATATAGAATGATTTATTCTTATTTTTGGGTTTAGTGATTTAGATCCTGATTTTGATCGACAGCATTGTACCACTCAGATTTTGGGGGTTTCAGTCAAAAAAACAACAATAAACAAACTGAGGTAGGTGTTCTAAATAAACCTCCCATAATTGTGAATTTTATATTTTAATGTGAGATTATTTATTTTCTATCTTCCCTTAATAATTTATTTCCTAAATTATAGTGATTAGGAATGTGAAATTTTCTTGTTGATGCCTTACTGATTAAATAGATGATTGAACCATGGGGATAAGGGGTAGTCCAAATAGATGTTTGGCATTGGGAAATAGTTTATGGGTTGAGATATTGTAATTTATATTTTGAATTTGGTTAGGATTGATATAATTAATTAGGGAGTATTATTTTTTATATATTGATTGGATATGGGGGATAATTAATGGTGGATTAATTTTGTGCCTTGTTTTTTCATTAATATGATTAATTATTGGATTAATTATGACATATTGAGATGTGATTTGAAAAATTAATTATGGATAATTAATTATGTAATGACTTTAATGTTGATTTATTAATTAATTTGTGAATTAATTAATAGTTTGTGCACTTAGTTAATCATTTTTTATAAAATGGGTTTTGATGTATTTAACTAATCACTATATTAGTAGTGTATTGTTGTGAATTATTCTTTGTGTATTAATATATAATGTAAATGATTGATAATGTGTGTTCCCGACATGGTGTTCTAGACCAATGGAAAATTTGGGGCTTAGACATGGAGTTCTACCCCAATAGTTAACAAGCTCTTGTGATGTGAGGTGGTAGTTATGGAGATCTACACCAGATGAGATTTGGGGTGGTTGATATAGTGATCTACACCAGATGAGATTTTGGGGTGTTATGAATGGCCACCAACACCAAATGAGTATTTGGGAGTTCGAATACGAATTCAACACTAAATTAATCAAAACAGTGAATTATGAAATGAATGAGATATGTGAATCAAATCTGAGTTTAATGTGTTTAAATAAATAATTTATGTCAATGTGTCACCTATTTAATTACGCATTGTATTTTGTGATTTATAGAATTTGATACACAGTATTTTGACTTTACTTGTTTTAGACACCATTGGTGGTGTCCTACTAAGTCATAATCACACCCTACTCAGGCCTTCAAATCAGTACCCAAGAAGAATTTGTTGCTCTAGGACATGATAAGGTCCAAGCCCTGGGATACGTTACTGTTCGGGATTGGAGCATGGGTGAGGGAACTAGGCATGGTTCGGGACCCACTATGGAGTTGTTTGGTATTTAATTTTAGTTGAATTGTAGAAACTTGGTAGGTGTATTGTGACAACATATTTTCTCTTTAAATTGAGTTTGGTATTTTCTATTTGGACTATCTTGTGACATTTTTATTGTCCTAGTGATTTATTCTTAAGAAATTATTTGTCGTGTTTTTGTTTCTATTGGTACCTTACTCGGATAAATGTGGGTATAGTCTCCCCAGGAATGACTTACCAGACCATTGCTACTAGTCAGCACCCTATTGAATAAGGAGATTCACACTTCAGGTCATGTGATCAACTGTCTTTGTAGCCCATTATATGGCACCCAAATTGGGGCGTTACAAAGTGGTATTAAAGGAATTTTTTTTATTTCTTCTTATTTTGCCTTACTATTTTAGTAAATTCATATAGGAAACTAAGAAGAGTTAGGGAAATGCAATAAACTCATTCATGGCAATTGCAAACCCATGTATGGAAGAAAATATGGGACCTCAGGGTGGTATTTTTGTGATTGTTGTTTATTGTTACAGTAGGATATTATTTCACCTTGGGTGATGCACTTATAGTGTGATGTAATTGTTATTTTTGAGAATTGTTGAGTATTGATTCGTGGTATAAAATAGGCACACAAGTTGAGTCTTCAAGCATTATTCTAGGCACTCAGGTTTTTTTGTGAGATGCACCATTAACCACTAGGGGGAAAATAAGTTATTGTTATGTTTATGAACTTGAAATAATTTACTTGTTATGTGATAGAAATAAAAATAGTTCATAACATGAATTTGAAGATATTGAAAAAACATGAAAATTTTGAATAATTAAGTGTCTAAATGAGTAACTTATTAATGAAAATATGTTTCCCTTTCTGACCAAGGTGAAGGGGTAGGATTGTTAAGGGTAGTTATATCACCTCACTGTTTACCACAAGGTGAGAAACGAGGGAACGACATGTTGAGACTTGTTTTGTTTTCTCCTCTTACGTAATGGAATAAGGTTTTGTTATGAGTCTTAAGAAGATTTTTTGGAATTTTAGAGATTATGCCTCTATGACAATTTTTGAGAAGTGGAACGAGGGGTAAGGAATGGTAAGATCACCCAGACAGGGGACTTGATCCACTGTTAGTTATTGGTAAGGTGGAAGGAGATATGTTTCAAGGGAACTTTGCTCGTTTGATGCACTTCAGGGAGAGATACCTGAGATGAGTTCTTGAAATAATGTCTGAGTTGACATGGGAGTTTCACCTATATAACCCTCCAACTTTTACTGGAGAGGGTGAAATTGAGGGAGACAAAATCTAGATTGAATACATAGAGAAGATACATGACCATTTGGAGAATCCTGCTGAGAGGAGGGTCAATATGTCTGCTAATATGATACGAGGTACAGTGAATTGCTGGTGGGAAATTTGGATAAAATCTTGATAGACTGATGATATATTATGGAAGGGAATTATGGAGAAGTTCTTAGAGAACATCTATCCAGAGACAGTGAGACAATAGAGTGATTCAGGGTTTATTTATCTAACCCCATGAAGTATGTTCATAATGGATTATTCACACGTCATATCGATTTATTCTATTTTTCTTTAGTGTTGGAAAACTGATGACTCTACATCGGTAAAAGGATTTTATAATAGACAATGATGAGAAATTAAGTCCCATGTGTATATCTTTAGAATGAATCATTTTATAGAAGTGGTGAATCAGGCTCTCATTTCAGAGCGGAACCTATAAAAGGCTTATAGTTCTAGTTAGGTATGTATCTCTAGAGGACCATAGAGTGAACCTTCTCAGATAATGAAACACTGTTAAGAGAAACTTAATCAAGAAAGTGGAAATAAAGGTGTAAAATTAACAAAAACAGTTTCACAGTATCATACTCATGTGTTTTATCATTGGCGAGATAGGACAGGACACTATTGAAATAACTGTCATTAACCACCGGTAGAGTGCTGATGTTGCTGCTCTATGGGGCACCTATAGAGGCTATGCAGATTTTAGTGACAGACTAGTTCTGAGGGAGCAGCTTCATAGATTCATAATGTGGGAAGGGGGTCTTCCACAATATATAGGTCTAGAAGTTGGAGTTATTTTAGAATAAGTAGTATACTTAATCAATTTGGTGCTTTATGGAATGAGAACATGTATCTATAGAGTGGTTCAACTCAGGGGAATCAAACAACATCACAATGAAGAGGGGTATGATAGTTACATGCAGTGCATCTTACACTTATAAAGAGCATCACTAGGCCCTAAATTATGATAGGTACTATTCTTGTATCTTTTACTTTAGTTTGTTCCTTGTTTGATACTTGTTCATCTCATGCCTTTATATCAAAAAATCTTGTCAATGTCTAGCGCATGGATGTGGGGTCCATGAAAAAAGTAATAAATATTTATACACCATTTGGACAGACATATAGAGATATATGTCTATGCAATAAATTTTCACTATATATAAGAGGGTATCATTTTCTTTGGTATCTCTATGTCCTTGAAATAATGGGCTTCGACCTAATTATGGGAATGGACTCATTAGTCACATACCAAGCCTCCAATAGTTGTTACCATAGGAGTGTGACCATTTTTTCTCCTAAGGGTGACCAGTATGTTCATCGATGATAGTAGGATATCCCGGAAAGTTGAGAAGGGCCAATTACTCCGTAATAGGGAGGGATCATATCCCAAATTACTACTCTTTTGTTGTATGATGGCGGAAGTAAGAAATATGTCCTTCCACTAGTTGTAGAACAGTTTCAAGATGACTTTCATTAGGACTTCTTAGGTTTTCCTCCAAATAGATGTGTGGAATTACTTATTGATCTCATGTATAGGGATTATATATTATCTATTACACCTTAATAAATGGCACCAATTGAGCATGAAGATCTCAAAAATTAGTTAGATGATCTATAGGATAAAGGGTTTATTCGTCCTAGTACGTGACCTTGGTGAACACCCATTTTCATTGAAAAGAAGGCTGATGGGGTTTTACACTTTGTGTGTTGATTACTAAATGTTGAATAAGATGACTGTGATGAACCGATATCCTCTTCCGTGTATCATTGATCTTTTTGACCAGCTAACGGGAGCCTGTTTGTTCTCAAATATTGATTTGAGATCAGGGTATCATCATGCAACAGTTCAGACTTCTGATATACCCTCGAATGCTTTCAAAAGTAGGTATGAAATTTATGAGATTTTCATATTTCTGTTTGGGTTGACAAATTCTTATGTATTGTTTATGGCCATGATGAATATGACATTTCATCCATAGCTGGATTAGTTTATTCTAGTTTTCATGGATGAAATCTTGTTGTACTCCACGACTCTTGACAATCGTGCCCAATATCTTAACATCATCCTGAGTATAGCAGGATAACATCCATTAAACTCCAAGCTATATATCTTTCTATTTTGGAATAATCATGTTAACTTTTTAAGGAATATCATTTCGGAAGAAGGCGTGGAAGTGGACCCAGAGGATGATCATGAAGTGATTTCTTGGGAGTATCCCAAGAATGTTTTTGATATCTTAATCTTTATATGATAATCTAGATATTAGAAGAGGTTCATCTAGTACTTTTCCCAATTTTAAGCACCATTTTCAGTTTTGAGAATTAAATGGATAGATATTGAATGGAAAGAAACATACGATAATGATTTCCATCAATTGAAGAAGCACTTTACTTCTGTGACAATATTGATCCTACTAGATTTTGGTGAGAAGTATATGGTGTATTGTGACACATATGGGATAAGACTCAAATTTGTTTTGTTGTAGGGTCATTGAGTCATTACATATGCATCTCGTCAGTTGAAGACATGTGAAAGTAATTACACCACTCATCAACTCAATTTGGTAGTGGTGGTTTATTCTCTTAAGTGATGGCGACACTATCTCTGGGGTGAAAAGTTTATAGATTTTACAGATTAAAAAAGCATGAATTATATCTTTTAACATCTTGACTTGAATCTTTGGCAGTGAATAAGGGTAGAGTATATGTAATCCTTTAATTTTTGAACTATCATATTCACTTGGAAAGGTAAATAGTGTGGTTGACTCTTTGATTGAGAATACTCAGACATAGTTGGTACACGAGTCAAGTGTAGAGTGGAAGATGATGACTTCACTGGCTGAAATGCATGTGGTGGTTCAAAAGTGTTCAGAGAAAATGACTATAGTTTTAGTAGATGCGGGTCTAATATCTTAAGATGGATCAAGAAGAGGCAGTATGAAGATATGGAGTGCTTAACCTTGAGGTAAATTCTTGAAGGTTGGGAGACTCCATCAGACTGGTTGATAGATGAGGATGAGGTCATCATTGTGAAAAACTAGGCATTTGTTCCAAAAAAAATATGCGAGAGAAAATCATGTGAAAGTTTCATGCCTCAAAGTTTGTGGTAGATCCTAGGGATAGAAAAATTTATTGTGACCTATGGTGACAGTTTTTGGTGGGAAACCATGAAAATTGATATAGTAGGTTTCATGATAAGATGTTACACTCGTCAGCAGGTGAAGGAATTGCACCAATGGCCTTGAGGTTTATAATATCCATTTCCTATTCCTAAATGTAATTGGGATGATGTGACCATGTATTTTTTGGTAGATCTTCTAAATATGATTAGGAAGAATGATACTACTTGAGTCATTGTGGATAGACTGAAAAATGTAGCACCGTTATTTCTCATCAAGGAAACCATCACATTGGAACAATTGGGAGAGTTGTAAATTCGGGAGATAGTTTCTTTGTGTGGGGTGACATGAACTGTAGTTTTAGATCGCAATTTGTTCTTTACATCAGTATTTTGGTAGGGATTTCTGAAAGATCTTGACACATAACGTTTTTTGTGTAAAAAAGTCCACCCATAGATAGATGGGTAGTCAGAGCATACCATACATGTACTAGATGATATATTATGGGTATGTGTGCTTGATTTCTGGGGTTCTTGGGGGAAGCACTTGGCTTTAGAATATTTCTCCTATAACAACAATTATCAAGAAACTATATAGATGGAACTATAAGAGAAACATTATGGTAGGCCATGTAGATCACTACTATGATGGATGGAGGTCGATGAGTAAGAGTTGTTGGGACCAAGTCTCATGCAGGAGACATCAGAGTAGATTAAGTTGTATTGGAAATGTTTGGCTATGTCTCAGAGTAGGCAGAAGTTGTATGCTGATATGCGGAGATGACCCCTAGAGTTTACAAAGGGTGATCTTGTTTTCCTTAGGTTGTTGTTGAGGTTAGGTCACCCTTACCCTTTTCATGTGATTTATCTGTATGAGTCATAATTTGAGATAGAAATTTATATATAGGAGCATCTAATACATTTTATAGATCACAGTGAGCAACTATTGCTGGGAAATATTGTGCTAATAGTTCGTGTGTTTTGGAAACATGAACATGTTCATGAGGAAACTGGGGAATGAAAAGCAAGAATGAGGGATCAATGGACCAATATATTTGGAGTGGAAACATAGTGAATTTCATAAGTTCATTTTGAGGAGGAGCTATTATATGGTGGGGAGATTGTAAGATCCCTCCATTTTTTGGATACATCTCAGGTGTGTTTTCAGGTACTTTTAGTTTTTTGGAAGTACCTTTGCTTTGGAATTTCTGTTTGAGGTATGTTTGGGAGAATTTTTAAGAAAAATATATGGATAGAGATTTGTACACAGTTTTCACATGGTTTGAAAAACTGTGAACCCAAACCCAGGTAATTGTCTAAACCAAGATAGTGAGGTCCGTGTAGTTTGGATATAATTTCCTTAACCATTCACCCCTTCTTGGTGAAACCGTCCGCATTGAATCATTTTCTATGAAAATTGGTTTTTAATAACCCAGACCCTCAAAAATCCACTATTTCTACCTAGGCTTATCCTTGATGAATTTTAGGCAATCCTAGAGCTTTCAGGAGGGATTATGTGGTTATTTGAACACCATTTTTTGAAATCAAAGGCCCGGATGGAAGATATGCTCTCCTCCCAGTAATTGGATTTCATTATGATGCTTCCTCCGTTCATTCTAATATCATTATTTGATATTTTCAGGGAATAAATCCATTGTTTCCATGGATATAAACCTATGTGTTGAGATGAAAATCTTGGATTCTAGATATGGATCTATGTTTGAAATATCTTGAAGCCTTTGATCTGAATTTTTGTTTAAGGGATTTAGATTTGGATTTCAATCGACAGAATTGTTCCGCTCATATTTTGGGGATTTGTTCTAGGAAAAAATCCATAAAAAAACCAAGGTATGTGATAAAAATCGTACTCCAATAGTGGTGGGTTTGATTTTATTATGTGAGATTATTAGATTTTTTTTCTTCCATTAATAATTTATTTCATAAATTAGAGTAATTAGGAATGCCAAATTGACTTGTTGATGCCTTAGTGATTAAATATATGACTGAACCATGAGGCTAAGGGGTTGTCCAAATTGATGTTTGATTTAGGGAAATTGTTTATAGGTTGAGATATTATAACTGAGATATTGAAATTTTCTGGGTCTGAGATAATTTATGAGAGAGAATTAATAATGAGACAAGAATTAACTATGTGAGATAATTAATGGAGGATTAATTTGTGCCTTTCTATTTCATTAAGATAATTAATTATGGTATTAATTTGATTAGTTGAGAGTTGATTTGGATATTTCATTATGGTAATTATATATGGAATGAGATTAATTTGGATTTATTAAATAATTTACGAACTAATTTAGGGGTTTTGCACTTACTTAAAAATGGGTAAACTAATGTGTTTTGATGTATTTAAGTAATTTTTGTATTAGTAAGGTATTAATGGGAATAATTATTTATTTATTAATAACTGATGTAAATGATAACAAATGTGGGTGATGGAGATGGTGTTCTAGACCAATGGACGTATTGGGGATTAGACAATGTGTTATACCCCAATAGTTATCCAAGCACTTGGGATGTGAGGTGGTAGACCTGGTGATCCACACTAGATGGGATTTAGGGAGGTAGATGTGGTGATCTGCACCAGATGATATTTAGGGTACTAGCCAGGGATACCTACACCGAATGAGGTTTGGGGTGTTTGAAATGGAATTTAGCACCAAATTAATGACAATAATTAAATATGAAAGGAATGATAGACATGAATAAAACCCATGTTTAATGTGTTTAATCAAAGAATTAATGACAATGTGATAACTATTTAATTATTCACATACTTTTTTCTTTATAGAATTAAATAAAAATTCATTTGATAGGTATTTTTTAGATACCATTGTTAGTGGCCTACTTAGTCGTACACACACTCTTCTCGGGTTTTCGAATCAACACCCGAGCAGACCATGTTGTTTTATGAGAGGTTAAAAGAAAGGCCCAAGGATAGGTTGCTCTTTGGGAATGGAGAATAAGTAACGGAACCCTACATCATTCGGGACCCACTATGGAGTTTCTTATTTACTTTTATATGCAATGTAGAAACATAACACTTTTATTATTACATCACACTTCCCATTTTAGTTGAGTATGTTTTTTTCTTGTTTTTACTCTATTGTGACCTTGGTATTTTTCTGGTGATTTGCATGATTGTGCACTTGTTTGTTGTTTTTTGATTCTAAAAGTACTTTAGTATGATAAAAGAGTGTATAGTCTTCCCATGAATGACTTACCAAACCATTTCTTCTAGTCAGCACCCTCTAGTATATGGGGTGGCGTGCTTGAGGGCATGTGACTGACCAGCTAAGGGCCCCGTTGCATGGCACTGGAGTCGGGGCAATACATTAACGTCATAGATAAAAAAATTAATCCATAAATTAATAAAATCAGAATATTTTATATATTTATATTATTTAGTACAATTTTATTAAGTTAAATTATGGTAATTTTAATGGGTTATAAGATAAAATTTTATTTCTCAGGAAAGCTTGTTTCATTGAATTTCACGATCGGTATACTTGTATATGAGTATGGAAGTTCTTGTGGAATGGGTATATGTCTCCATTATTGGAATTTTATGCTATTAATGAGAAACCATAATATTAATTTGTTATATTTATTCTTTATTTTCTATATATGAGGATGAATCATTAGAAAACATGTTAAGGATAATCATTCAGCTTAATTTTTCTGGGTTTTCGATTAGAATGAACTAGTTTTGTACTATTATTTAATTTAATGCATATATAATGGTTCCAAAATTTTAAATAAGATAAAATACATATTTTTTAATATTTTTAAACAATAAAAATTATTTCAGGATCATCATTTAAGGAGAAATTGGAGAACGAATGTTCGTCGTCCATGAAGGTTGTAAATTGACACCTCTGAGATAATGATTTCCTTTTTAAAATAAATGGGATAAATAAAGGAGTTTTATTAGGGATATTCCATTAAATTGAAATAATTATAGTGTATGTGTGATACTTGAGTTATGATAATCAGTTTTATAGGTGAGTTTAGTAGAGAATAATAAAATAAAAGAACTTGAGAAGAAATTAAAAGGAAAAGGAATAGGATTTTACCTCTTGAATACTCCACATTGAGAACCTTCATAAGAGGATTGTTTCGTTCTTTTAATGAGAACCATATCTATTGGACTTGTGGTAGAGGATTTTGGAAAATATTGTGAAGAAACTTTTATAGGATAAAAATTTGGAAGGTGTGAGGAGAAGGGGTGGTATTTATTGTGGGGGATATGGGTGATTTGTCCTTATTTTATTCATTATTTTTTTATTGTGCTCATGATAATAAATAGAGTTGATTCCTATTACTAAATATAGTAATATGTACATGTGAGTTAAAACCAAGGGTGATTAAATTAGAATAACATCACCTATGACTCAATAAATTAAGTATTTATCATTTATCGAAAATTATCGTATTTTTTTATTCCCCAAAAATTCAGGTATTTTAGAAATAAGAAAAAATTTACCCTACCCATATTTTGACATTTTGAATTAAAAAATAAACTCTATTTTTTGAAAATAATTTTCTAAATATTATTAATTTGATTTTAAATTAAAACCATCATTTACTTGAAAAATATAGATTTTAAGTCTACAACTGATTTTATAACTCTTTCTAAAATTAATGAAGGTCTCAAAAAATTATCCTAAAATAATAAGACATAAAAATATTTATTTATGAATAAATTTTATTAAAATTAATTTTATTTTAAATATTTTTTTAATTATAAATTTATAATTAAATATTTATGACACTCAAAAATAGAAACATTTATTTAATAATTATTAAAATATCAATTTTCCTATACGATGATATAATTATATCATAATTTCATTTACAATATTCAAAAAAATTATTAATAAAAACATGGGTGTGGTTAAAATTCAATTGGCAGATTTATTATTCATGTGGGCCATATTACTATTCCTAATGTCAAGTTATTATTTAATCATTACAGGTTCTTTAACTTCTAGAAATACCTCTTATTTCATTCATTATTCATTTATTATGTTTTTATAATGTTATATAAGTGATTTTCTGTGATAGATACTATATGAAGTAAACATAAGAAGAGAAATTTCATTGATAGAGTTTTGAGTGGTTACACAAATGAAACATGATATACAATAAAGATATTATTATTTAATATTATAATTATCAAATAGCCACTGGAATGGAGGATATTAATAATATTAAATAAATTACTAAAATATATGTTTTATAAATGTATATAAAATGTATAATTTGGGGACCAATTAATAATAAATTAAAATAAAAACTATTTGAAAATAAATAAAATATCCTTTCCCCCAAACATATTTTACCAAAATAAATTACTAAAATAAAAGTTCATCAATTATTCTAATTAAATATATATATTATATATTAAAACTACTTTTTAAAATTCATCTGATGTGTGTTCCCATTAATAGATAAGAATAAATCATATTTTGTGCTTCAAAATCTACTTTTTTATAAAAAAAAGTATTTTCATCTCTTAACCACTTATTTTAAAATTAATATCCCAAATTATAGAAAATTTATTTTAAATAAAAACTTAATTTTTAAATTCAATGTGTAAATATTATCTTGGTGTGAATTTTTAAATAATTTATAAAAAGATAATATTTTCGATGAAGAGATAAGAATTCTAATTTTTATTAAGAATTACAATTTATTTTAAAGCATTTTAGAACATAAAAATTATTTTTAGTTGATTTGAAAAGTAAATTTAGTTGAATTATATATATATTAATTAAATTTATGAAATTGGAATCAGTTTTACATTGAATTTTGATATAAATGTTTTCAGATATTTGGATCTTTTCTCTTTGGAAAAATGTTTTTTTCATCACATCTACATGATTAATTTTAAATTAAATTTTTACACTTTTCTGAATGAAATTTTTAAAAAAGGATTATATAATATTTATTATCATAATTAATAATTTATAATATGGTAAATGTATTTTTTCTCCTCAATGAGTGGTAAAAATAGTAAAAATTTATTATGGTGGTTAATGTGATAATGGGTTCACTAAGGGGTCAAACTAAAAGGATAAGGAGTAAGATGACATATAAAATTTTCTTAAACCAGATGGATTGATATATATAAACCATAAATTCTCTAAAGTTTATTATTGTATCATTTTTAGCTTTTTTCATATGAAAAAAGGTCACACATTTTTCTTTTCAAAATTTACAATTACGCCGATCACCTCACATATAAATGGCTGACTCCTCTCCACTTTTTCCACACCTTCAAAACCCATTTTTTTTGGAAACTACCTACCCATATAACTTCTTTAATTCCCTAATATCATCCCTTAATATGAAGTTTGGTTATTATTTTATCCTAATAATCATTTTCATGCAATCCAAAATAAGTTATCCAAATAAGAGTTAACATCCCTAACGATGTGTTTTATTTTAATTTTTTCCACCACATTCATTAGTTATTAAAAAAATAGGGTGATATAATAACCTCATTAAAATTATATAATTATATGATAATATGTTAATTTCATAACCTATATAAATTTACTCTTCCATCAAATGGGGTATAAAATCTTTATTCGTGTGTACAGTGGACGTCTTCCTCACAAACAAATGTTTTTCTTTTTCCATAAAAAACTCTCATATATGGATATAATGATGGATTTTGTAACAACCCAAAGTTTCATTAATGTAAATACATCGTGATCTAATCAAATGTCTCTTTATGTTTATATTAAATTTCAACTTATTTGGTTTTATGTTAAGAATTTTGACCGTTGCTGTTATAGCCGTTGAACAATGATCACATTATTAGGATAAATATAGGACTTTAACAAATCCAATTTACTCAGACAAAGGAAGCGATGGACTCATCCAGTAGAATTTCCCCATACAAAGCCCATTTTTGGAGCTTTTAAAAGAGGTGGTATCTTTGGGCTTTGCCCATGACCAAGCCCAAGCTGAGCTACATCATGTCAAGCTCGAACGTGACCATCTACGGGAAATGTGGAAGTTGATTGAAATTACCACTCAAGCGATGTTATCTGAGCGACCCCAAGAGTCTATCACCATCACACACCTTACCCTTAGGTCATATGCGGCTGTTTTAAGGGGTTGTGTAACAAATAAGTAGTACTATGTTCATGTACATTATTTTTGTATATAATAATGAATATAATTTGTAGTCATTTTTGATACATTGTAAAAAGTTTTTTAAGTACAAATGGTGTTTTTAGTTATTATTTAATTAAGAAATCTATTTTTTTAAATTAATGGATTTTTGAATTAATTAATATTTTAATAAAATAATATTATTAAATTAATTTTTATTAAATATAAAGGATCTTATAATTTTGTGAATGCAATTAAAATTTTTATTAAGGATTGAAAGCCATTTCTGTCAAAACCCGTGAATTTTCGATAAATGTTGGTTTTTATTTTAAAAGTGAAAATTAACATATTTAAAAAATTATTTAGATAAAATAGATGTTATTTCTTGAATCAGGACGTCGAAATTATCCAACGGTGAATTTTTCATAATTTTCTGAGACAATCAAATTTTTGGGTAAAAATTAAATACCGTTGAAATATATAATGTTTTTTATGACATCATAATGACCCAATAGTGATGTAATAAAATACTATAATCTTTATTTTCGGATAATATATGTTTTACCAATAAAATAATTTTATTTTAGGTTTGTTTGACTTACTTTTCAAAGCATTAATGGACCCCTCAAGACTTATTCAACACCTTACCTTTTTAAATTAATTTCCATGGGAGTGTGACTGACCTCCACATAAGCAACCCTAATATTTTAAGAATATAGGACTTGGGACTTATAAAATATTTTTTTCTCTTCCCTTTTCCAAAAACCATGGGTAAAAACCATGGGATGGTTTGTGGTTTGGATTAATTTAATGTAAGGGGACCCAAACCTAAATAATAAAGAATTCCCACACCTTTCCTATATAAACCCACCCAAACTCAAACTTCCTCCTCACTCAAAGCCATTGGAGTTCGTCCAACCTCTTCCCTACTCTATCTAAATTCTCCCATGTTTCCCCAAGCTCCGATTAATCCTCTCACAAGCCTCTCTCTAGCTTTTGGAAGCACACTTCCAAGTAAGGGATTTTTATTCCTTTCTCATTTTGTCCAATTTTCATTAACTTGTTTTTCCCTTTCAATTTCCATTATGAACGTTGGTGTATGGTTACAAACCTCCCTCATACTTCCATATTTATGTTTGAATGATGGGATACCCTTACTCTCTCATTAAATTCATCCCATGTACACCCGTTACTATGCCGAAATTCCGAAAGGAACTTCTCTCTCCTCTTTTACATTCAAGCAATACGTTTGTATCATGAATTGAAATTACATTACAATTTTTTGGACATGTATCTATATGACCTCCTTACTTTCAATTACATGTAAATATTATGAGGAACCACTTTCTCTCTCATCAACCATTTTTATGAATTCTTATGTCATGTTGTTACGCTGCCGAAATCGTACCGATTTTCTAAGCCAATGTCATTGTGTAGTGAATACCATGCCCATTTCCCCATCAAGGGTATTAACCTTTATGCACATTTACTTATTGATTATAAAGTTTCATGTATGAATTCCACATTCCTTTATCGTGGACTAAATTCTTATGTTTTATGAATCCACATTTTATGATCCATGTGGAACACTTATGCATGAAATGAAATGTTTAAGAAGGGTGCACCCTTAGAGCGCTCCAATGCATTGGGTAAAGTATAGTATCATGATAAATCATATTCAATGAGTGTTGAATCATGATAATTCAAAGGCAATGAGGGTTTACTCATGCTTTATGTGCAATGAGGATTTACTCATGCTCTATGTGCAATGACCCTTGGATCATGGTAATTCCATGTTAAGTGTTGTTACCACATTTAAATGTTATGATTATCATGCTTTATCATGCCTCTATGTTCATGTTTATTTTATGATCTATTGATATGCCTATTGTATAACATGTATTGTACTCCTCATGTTATTCCTTGTGTACTCCCTTACTGGGCTTTATAGCTCACCATTTTCTTGTGCATGTCCTCTGGTTATCCCATGCAATGCTATGTACGAGGGAATGTAGTGGTCATGTAAAGGAAGTTTTCAATAAAGATGTTGTATTTCATGTTTTATGTTTTTATTTAATGATCCTACGCCCCAAAGACACTAAACCACTCGATCTTCTTGTTGTATCAAGTGATGTTTTATGTTATAAATCATGTATAAGTTTGTAATAATAGAAGGGTTGTCATAGTTGGTATCAAAGGATAGGTTTATTAATTTTTGGGATTAGGAAACCCTAGTAAAGCCTTATATACAAGACTAGGTATAATAAAAACACCCCTATGTTTTGGTAAGTACTGAGTATGTTGTTTTTCAAACAAATACATCCCTGTCTGGATACGAGCAGGTAGTGGCGGCTCTGGCACAGATGTATCCTAGTGGTAAAACCCAAAAACACCGCTTTGAGCTAGACTCGAACGAGAACTGGTGCACGACAACGGGCCTTGCTGCACTCTTGGTTACGACACACTTGAGGGATTTGTTTTGATAAATTCAAAAGCTTAGTATGAACCCTTATTAAGGGAATTAAATAAAATTCCCCTACGAATATATGTTAGAAAGTAGATCATGAAAAGCCTAGATTGAAGCCTATAGACTCTTCAGTAATGAAATAAAAGTTTATTTAAAATTCATCAACTATTGTATTTGGATTACCCTTTATGTTTTACCCCTAAATTTCCTTTTATTCCAGCCAATGGCCGGTAATAGGAGGACTCGGGCTAATAACCATTGTGAAGATCAGTGTGATGACTGTACTAATGAGATGCCCAATCTAATGGGAGTGGGAATTGCAAACTTTGTCACAATTCTCTCTCAGATAACTCTAGTTTTGAATAGAGACATGGGTCAAGAGGAACGTTCAACCCCCCTAAGAAAGAACAAGTCTCTATCGAGAGATTCATGAGACAAAGGCCTCATAGTTTTAGTGGACCATCCGATCCCACGATTGTTGAACAATGGATCAAATCCATTGAAAAGATCTTCTTCATCCGTCAATGTTCTAAACAAGAGAAGTTCCTCTTGGTGGCATATCGTATGGAGGGTGAAGCTGATCAATGGTAGACGTTGATCAAAAATACGAATCCTAATGAGGAGATCGAGGCATTGGAATGGAAGGATTTCCAGAAGATGTTTTTTGATAAATATTTTCCACGCACCCTCCGGCTTAAGATGGAAAGGAACTTTCTTTCCCACAAGAAAAAAGATGAAGAATCTGTTGGAGTGTACGAGGAAAACTTCACAAGGATTGAACGATACACTTTCTACTTTATCGTTACCCTCGAATGCAAGGTTGACCGCTTCTTTGGTGGGCTGAAGTCTAGCTTGCGGAAAGCATTAGCGATCCGTGACTTCGATAGATATGAGGAAATTGTCTGATGTCCCCTCAAGGTTGAAATGGGGATCGGGGAATCACATGGGTATCATGGGGGCAAGAAGTGTAAGGTAGACTTCAATGCTGGTGGTCCGATGGATAAATCCAACGGTGCTAAGATGATCCAACACCCCACTTGCCAAAAGTGCAGAAAGAAGCACCCTGGAAATTACCTTAAGTGGACGATAAAATGCATCTGGTGTGGAAGAGAAGGCCACGTAGCTGTTAACTGTCGGCAAGAATGACCCGCGACTGTGACAGAGGAGGGTAACACTCCTTTTGAACCTCAACGCATTGTTCAATGCCAAAAATGCAAAGAAATGGGTCATTTTTCATATCAGTGCCCTAATCCAAGGGTTTTTGGAGACATCCAACAACCTCCAAGGCAGCAAGGAAGAGCTTTTGACATCACTTCTGTCGATGTAAACCCCGACAACTAAGTGGTGACAGGTATGCTAGTTATTCATTCAAGAATAGCGAACGTAATTTTTGATTCAGGTTCTATGCGTTATTTTATATCTCGAAAGTTTAATAAAACAATCCCAACAACACCACAAATCATGGAAGTAAAGGTGTCGGTGAGTACGGAAATTGGGGAAATCATTGCATCCCATGAATATAAGTCGTCCCCTATTATAATCTGTGGATTTAATTTCCTGGAGAACCTCGTCATACTCCCTCTGGTAGAATTTGATGCAATTATTGGCTTGGATTGGATTTCCTTATATATAACCAACATAAATTGTCAGGAGAGGGAAATCACACTCAATATGGAGAATCGACCCCCGATTCATTACAAGTGTAAGGAGGAAGATGAATCTCCTTTAGCTCCATCATCTCACGCATGGATATTACTGCCTTATGAGAACGTGTATCTAACTCAGATGATTGAGTCCATGGAAGAAACCATGCTTGAAGAAATACCTATTGTAAGGGAATTCGCTGATGTTTTTCCCAAGGAACTGCATGGTCTTCCTCCTAGAAGAGATGTTGAGTTCTCAATTGAACTTATACGTGGGGTGTTACCACTATCCAAGACTCCATATAGAAGGGCTATTGTTGATCTTGAAGAGTTGAAGAAACAACTACAGGAGAATCTGTATAAAGGGATTATACGCCCAAGTGCTTCACCATGGGGTGCACCAGTCCTTTTTGTCAAGAAGAAGGATGGGTCAATGCGGCTTTGCTCGATTATCGTGAAATTAACAAAATCACGATAAAGAACAAGTATCATCTCCCAAGAATCGATGACTTTTTTGATCAGCTGTGTGGAGCACAATACTTATCCACGGTGTATTTGTGGTCGGGATATTATCATGTAAGGGTGAAGAAGGAAGATGTCCCCAAGACTGCTTTTCGTACAAGATACGGGCACTATGAATTCATAGTAATGACTTTCAGACTCACCAATGCTCTAGAAATATACATGGAAATGATGAATAGAGTCTTTTGAGATTACCTTGACAAATTTTTGGTATTATTTATAGATGATATTCTAATATACTCCAAAACCATGGGGGATCATGAGGAACATTTAAAAACTGTACTAGAGAAATTGCGCAAGGAGAAGCTCTATGCAAAGTACAGAAAGTGTGAGTTCTGGTTGAATGAGTTCTCATTCTGGGGCTATATCATCACAAGAAATGGGATATCTATGGACCCCTCTAAAATAGATGCAATTGAGGGATGGCCGAGGCCAAAATCGGTAACAGATATCCGTAGCTTTTTTGGGTTAGCTGGATATTATCGACGATTTGTGAGAAATTTCTCATGATTTTCCAAACCTCTTACCAATCTAACTCTAAAGGGAGTAAAGTTTTCTTGGAGTGATGAATGCGAAGAAAGCTTCAAGGAGTTGAAAAGGAGGCTAATCACTGCACCCGTGCTCACTTTACCCACAAGTGGGGAACTTTTTGTTATTTTCAGTGATGCTTCAAAAAAGGGCTTAGGCTGTGTGTAGATGCAGAATGATAAAGTTATATCCTATGCCTCAAGGCAGTTGAAAATCCATGAGCGAAACTATCCAACGCATGATCTGGAGTTGGCGGTGGTGATCTTTGTCTTGAAAATCTGGCGGAATTATCTCTATGGAGAGAAATGTGAGATATATATTGACCACAAGAGTCTTAAATATATATTCACATAGAAAGAGCTTAATATGCACTAGAGAAGATGGATAGAGCTCATCAAGGATTATTAATGTTCAATACATTACAACCCTGGTAAAGCGAATAAGGTGGCAGATTCCCTAAGTAGAAAGGACCCATCAATTCTATCAATGATGAGAATTAAGAAGGATCCAATCTTCTTAGACATGATGAAGATGGACGTGGGAATCATAAAGAAGGTAACATCATCAATACATTCACAAATGATTGCTCAACTATCTCTTTTGTAATGGTTAATGGATGCTCAAAAGGATGATGTGGGAATTCCAGAAAAAGTGGAAGATATCAAAAAAGGTAAATCCTTAGAGTTTAATGTTAATGAAGAAGGAATTGTGCGGTTTGGGAAAAAACTATGTGTTCTATCAAGTCTGGAGCTGAAGAAGGAACTTTTGGATGATGCACATAGTTCAAATTTCTCTATTCACCCAGGGATCACAAATATGTATCGAGATCTCCGAGAAAACTTTTGGTGGGATAATATGAAGAAAGTGATCGCTAAATATACATCAAACTGCCTGGTGTGTCAGCAAATGAAGGAAGAGAGGCAGAATTCTAAGGGGATGATGCAACCATTGCCCATTCCAGAATGGAAATGGGAGAACAGCACCATGGTCTTTGTCACCAAAAATCCAAGGACATTCAAAGACAACAATGAAATCTGGGCTGCTGTGGATCGTCTTACAAAGACTGCACACTTCATTGCTATTCTGGAGGATTTGTCTTTGGATCAACTGGCACATATATATCAGGGAAGTGGTAATGTTGCATGGAGTACCACTATCTATTATGTTTGACCGAGATCCAAGATTCCCCTCTAAGTTTTGGAAGAGTCCTCATCATGCTCTGAATACTGAACTGAACTTCATTACGACCTATAATCCTAAAACTGATGGCCAATCCGAGTGGAATATCCAAACACTTGAGGATATTTTGAGAGCGTGCTCAATGGACTTTAAAGGAGGATGAGATCAACATCTTCCTCTGGTTGAGTTCTCTTATAATAACAGTGTCCACTCGAGCATCCAAATGGCACCATATGAAGCACTGTATGGGAAAAGGTGCAGAATACTACCATTTTGGGATGAGGTCGGTGAACGTAAGCTGCTTGGACCAGAAATGGTCGAAGAAATCGTGGAGAAGGTGAAAACCATTTAGCAGCATATCAAGGCATCCCGGAGTCGACATAAGAGTTATGCAGATAATCGTCAACGAGACCTTTATTTTAAAGTTGGATACATTGTGTTTCTATTCATATCTCTGTGGAAGAAGGTCATGAGGTATGGAAGGAAATGGCAGTTAAGTTCAAGGTACATCGGCCCCTTTGAGATTCTTGATCATGTTGGGGCTGTGGGCTATCGACTAGAACTTCCACCTGCCATAGCCAAAGTACATGATGTCTTTCATGTATCCCTCTTAATGAAGTACCTACCGGACCCTTCACATGTACTCTCTTCCGAGGTGGTACAATTGGAAGGTGATCTTTCTTGTGAGGAGCAACCAATGAAGATCTTAGATTGTAGAGAAAACAATCTATGAAATAAGACAATGCCCCTCATCAATGTGTTGTGGAGAAACCACAAGTTTGAAGAAGCGACTTGGGAGCCAGAGGATATGATGAAGCTGAGTTACCCACATTTGTTTTAGTGTGGGAAAAAGAAAATTTCAAGGGTGAAATTTCGTAAAGGGGAATATTGTAACAACCCAAAGTTTCATTAATGAAAATCCCTCTTGATCTAATTAAATTTCTCTTTATGTTTATATGAAATGTCAACTTCTTTGGTTTTATGTTAATAATTTTGACCGTTGCTATTACAGCTATTGAATAGTGATCACATGATTAGTATAAATATAAGACTTTAACAAATCCAATTTACTCAGACAAAGGAAGCGATGACCTCATCCAATAGAATTTCCCCATACGAAGCCCATTTTTAGGAGATCGGAAAATAGGTGGTGTCTTTGGGCTTTGCCCTTGGCCAAGCCTAAGATGATCTATATCATGTCAAGCTCGAACGTGACTGTCTACAGGAAAAGAGGAAGTTGATTGAAATTACCACTCGAGCGATGTTATCCAAGCCACCCCAAGAGTTGTTACCATCGCACAATTTACCCTTAGGTCATATGCGGCTGTTTTAAGGGGTTATGTAGCAAATAATTAGTACTATGTTCATGTACATTATTTTTTTATATAATATGGAATATAATTTCTAGTCATTTTTGATACATTGTAAATAGTTTTTAAAGTACAAATGTTGTTTTTAGTTATTATTTAATTAATAAATATATTTTATTAAATTAAGGGATATTTGAATTAAATAATATTTTAATAAAATAATATTATTAAATTAATTTTTATTAAATATATATGATCTTATAATTTTATGAATGCAATTTAAATTTTTATTATGGTTTGAAATCCACTTCTGTCAAAACCCGTGAATTTTTTATAAATGTCGATTTTTATATTAAAAGTGAAAATTAACATATTTAAAAAATTATTTAGATAAAATAAATGTTATTTCTGGAATCAGGATGTTGAAATTATCCAATGGTGAATTTTTCATAATTTTCTGAGACAGTCAAATTTTTGGGTAAAAATTAAATACTGTTTAAAAATATAATGTGTTTTATGACATCATAATGACCCAATAGTGATGTAATAAAATACTATAATATTTTTTTTTCGGACAATATATGTTTTACCAATAAAATAATGTGATTTTGGGTTTGTTTTACTTACTTTTCAAAGCATTAATGGACCCCTCAGGACTTATTCAACACCTTGCCTTTTTAAATTAATTTTCGTGGGAGTGTGTCTCGCCTACACATAAGAAACCCTAATATTTCAAGACGCCGGACTTTGGCCTTATAAAATATTTTTTTCCTCTTCCCTTTTCCAAAAACCATGGGAAAAAACCATGGGATGGTTAGTGGTTTGGATTAATTTAATATAAGGGGACCCAAACCTAAATAATAAAGAATTCCCTCACCTTTCCTATATAAACCCACCCAAGCTCCCAATTACTCCTCACTCAAAGCCATTGGAGTTGGTTCAAACTCTGACCAACTCTCTCTAGAATCCTCCCAAGGTGCCCCAAGCTCCGAAGAAGCCTATCACAAGCCTCTCTCTAGCCTTTGGAAGCACACTTCCAAGTAAGGGTTTTTTCTTTTTCTCATTTTTGTCCAATTTTCATTAACTTGTGTTGCCCTTTTAATTTCAATTATTAATGTTGGGGTATAGTTTCAAACCTCCCTAATACATCCCTATTTATGTTTGAATGATGGAAGACCCTTTCTCTCTCATTAAATTCCTCCAATGTACACCCGTTACTATGCTGAAATTCTGAAAATAACTTCTCTCTCCCCTTTACATTCAAGAAATACTTTTTTATCATGAATCAAAATTCCATTAATTTTTTTGGGACATGTATCTATATGACCTCCTTACTGTCCATTACCTGTAAATATTATGAGTATCCACTTTCTCTCTCATAAACCATTTTTATGAACTCTTATTTCATGCCGTTATGCTGCCGAAATCGCACTGATTTTCTAAGCCAATGTCATTGTGTAGTGAATACCATGACCATTTCTCCATCAAGGGTATTCACCTTTATGCACATTTACTTATTTATTATAAAGTTTCATGTATTAATTCCACATTATTTTATCATGGAATTAATGATTATGTTTTATGAATACATGTTTTATGATCCATGTGGCACACTTATGCATGAAATGAAATGTTTAAGAAGGGTGCGCCCCTATAGCGCTCCAATGCATTGGGTAAAGTATAGTATCATGATACGTCATGTGCAATGAGTGTTGAATCATGATAATTAAAGTGAAACGAGGGTTTACTCGTGCTTTATGTGCAATGAGGATTTACTCATGCTCCATGTGAAATGAGCCATGGATCATGCTAATTCCATGTTAGGTGATGTTGCCACATTTCAATGTTATGATTATCATGATTTATCATGACTTTATGTTCATGTTTCATTTATGCTCTATTGGTATGCCTATTGTCCAACATGTATTGTACTTCTCATGTTATTCCATGTGTACTCCCTTATTGGGGTTTATAGCTCACCCTTTTCTAATGCATGTCCTTAGGTTATCCCATGTAATGCTTAGTACAAGGGAATGTAGTGGTCATGTAAAGGAAGTTTTCAATAAAGATGTTTTATTTCATGTTTTATGTTTTTATGTAATGATCCTAAGTCCCAAAGACACTAAACCTCGTGATCTTCTTATCGTATCAACTGAAGTTTTAGGTAATAAATCATGTCTAAGATTGTTATAAAAGAAGGGTAGTAATAGATTTAATGTTTATTTATGTTATTTATTATATTATTATACATCATGAAATTTAATACCACATCTAAATTCTTACCTACGAACCCACTAGAAAACATAATATCCGCTCATGTGTAAGACAGACCACCATATCGCGAACTGTTGTGATGTGCTTTTCATTTCTATTATACATGGATGGTAATAAGGAATATTAAAATAAATATATATTATAGAGATAAAATATTTATTATTCTAGAATTATTTAATCAAATATACCTCCTTACATTCCATTCTATGGGAATATCGTAATGTCACCCGTGTGTACGATGAAAATTATCTCGTGGAGCGATGTGATTCGTTATTCATGAATGATAAACCTAAAAAGAAATAATGATTGGTTTAAATTAAAATATTTGATATATATATATATATATATATATTAAAAAAATTATTCTATAATGGTAATTTATTATTAAATTTTTTTTTTCTAATCTTTCAAGTAAATGGAAACAAAATTCAAGCATACATATGACCTATCGTCCCTATTAATATGGTATTTAATTTTATATCTCATAATTTTAAGGATTACTATAAATAAAAATATAATTAATATATATTATATTTAATTAATTTTTAAAATTATATATATTATGGAATCATGTTTAAGGTAAGAGGACTGGAAATAAAATGTCATAATATACTTGAAAAACAAAGTAGTTATTACACAAAATGTGATTTTGAAAAGGAATTCTTGATAAATGGGTTATACAAGGTCATAAGTAAATAATATATTTTATGATACTTCTGATTATTTTTTTAATAAATTTATAATAAAAATATATTTATTTTATATGATTTTCATACCAGTAAGAAGTTAGTTAGGACTTAAGGAATGTGATTTTCTTATAACTTTTTTTGCTTTTGGGAGACACATGTCATATTCACCACCTATTTATTTTATGTAATGTATATACTACTCATAAATATATTTTAAGATTATTATAAAAAAGGGGATTTAAATATCAATTTTATGATCTCTCTTTTTATGGATTAAAGATTCAAAAGCTACCAAACTAGTAAGGGGTTATTGTCTTAAATTCTCCTCTTAGGGTCCTAAAATATATTATACACATATCATCTACTATGAGGTGTATATAATTCCTATTTTTCATGTTATATCATTAATTCCATTATTTTAATGGTATTTTATATTTCATTTAATTTTATTGTTTTATGGGTATTATGATTCGAGGTTACTGAAGTGGTAAGAGTTTTATGTTATAATCACACTGTTTAATGGTATTGTTTATGATTTTTTCATGAAATGATTTAATATTATGATTTATTTCCTAATAAACACATTGTGATTACTATAAAATATATATTTCATGAGAATGTAAGTTTTACATTCATTTTTATCTCTTTATTTATTATGTAGTTTAACCGATTTTTTTTAGAAAAAAATCATTATTTCTCTCTACCGTCGAAAACACGTTTCCTTCCAAATCCATGTTTTCTAATAATGTTTTTAAAAATGTTTTCTAAATTCAGAAAATTATTTATTAAATAAAATTTTACCTGTTTATTACATTTTAAAAATAATTTGAATGTAATCTTTATATCATTATCCAATCAATTCGTCTTTGAATTTTACTTATAATGTGCATCGAATCATTGTTTTAACATTTACAACATGGAAAAAATTCCCTCTTTCACAAAAATTATTTCATATGAAATTTTATTTATAAATTTTCAATATTATTTTCAATGAAAATTTTTTTCAAAATATTTTATGATTCAAAAGATTTTTGTTAATTTTAAAAGGTTATTACTCGCATGAAATGTTCCATATAATCTATCAAAATCATTATCCATCTAAGATGAAATATTATGAAATAACCTATGATTTGTTATGGTATTATACAAGGAAAAAATTATTTTTTTTTGAATGGTTTATGTTTATGATGAAAGGATATTTTTGAAACCCATTTCTCTTCCACGAGTTATACCAAGATAAAATTCCGATGAATCCTGCTTATTTTTTCATAAGTTTTCTCTGACAAAATGATGAAAAGATTATGATAGTTGTTTTGTTTCTAGGTAACATTATATTAAAATACTTATGAAAACCATTTATTTTTAAGGTTATGATATGATGAGGGCTTTATAATATTGTTTCCCATATTTGTTTTATTTTCATTATGGGATAGTTGTTACATTATATCCATGACGCGCGGGAAATATATATTAATCCAATGCATTTGGTATATATTGATATCTCATGAAATAAATAGGACTGTAATTGGGAGTGAATTTTGTTTATAAAAGGAATATATCCACTACGATAGTCTTGGGATTGAACCTTGACTATGATTATTGTTTTTGGAGTGATTCCATTCCACTTTTATATTTTTGGAAATGATCCTTAATTACTAAGAAAATAATATTAAATGCCTAGGGGTATTAAAAAAAAACTATTTATCATGTAAATTTTATACTCTCATTGATCATGTTCTTTGGCCCCATTGAAATTCATGTATCTTGAACTACGATGAATTATAAAATGATTTGTGTTTATGATATATGATATGAATGACATGGGTTTCAAATGTCATTTTTCTGTTCCATTACCCATATTCTCATGTTATATTCATATCTCCCTTTATCACCCTTACTAAGAAACACCCACTATTCGGTTTCCTTTCTACATGTTTTGAACAAATGTTTTTCTGAAGGGTATTTATATGAAGAGATATAAATGGGATTATCATTGTGAAAAAAAACTCCAACCCTTTAATAAATAAGATGATTGTGTACCTAGTCATAATAAAAAAATAAACGATTACAATATTCTAGCATGTGTCTCATTAATGTAATTAATATTTATCTCAAAGGTTTAATATCTATTTATGTAAGGGTTTGGTCACTACAAATCCAGTGTTATTATCCCCTTATATAACATGAAATGCCTAATGTGGGTCAATCAGTGACCCTACATACCATTGTCTTTTGTGGGGACTGATATCTCATTTTTCATGAGACTATATATCTATATCCCCACATAATCGTCTACCAAGTGGTAATTCTATAAGAAATTAAAACACATTTATCATTTTTATACCTCAATCTATCACATATAGATAAACTAAACTTGTTGGAAACCATAGTCTCTAGAAACAACATAATTTTTTCATATAACCACTATCCACTATAGAAAATACATACTAGTATAGTAAAACCATGATCCATAAAATCCCTTTTTGACACATCTATTATACCTTAATACATTACATCATAGATTTTCTTAAACATCATGAAACTCTAATGTGAGAATGAAGAATAGTGATAAGTCAATCAACTATTCTCTCACTTACATGGATCCTAAGGAAAATATCCATGTCGAAAATCATTTGGAAATTGGTTTACCACACAACTAGAGTAATGGAGCCTATGAAATCATAAAATACAAGAATAAAATAACAAAATCCCACAATATGGAAACTAAGTTTCCTTAGACACAATTTTAGTTATCGTTCCACCTAAAACATAGTTTCCACCACCAAGGCATTGGAAACACGATCTCACACATGCACACAAGAATCAAGGATCAATATATTTATCCATATATACTAGAAATTATAAATTATTTTTATTCCTTTTGTTAAAACCATTAAAAAATTTGGTTTAATAAGCTAAATAAATTATAATATAACTTTCTTTATATTTCACATTATATATTTCCATATTTACATATCAGGCTCCTTAGAGTATTGAAGCAATCGTCGCATGGTTTTTTTTATTCCATTTTACCAGCATCAACATCTATACCATGAGTTCATAATTTATTCATTTACCATTATTTAATCTGGGAAATATAGGATTAATCCCATGATACAATAAGGATAATAACTCAAAATTTTCACATCTACTATAATAGGCATTTGGGAGTCAATCCAAACAACCATCAAATAGTAAATCCATGAAACATCATCGAAGCAATATTGGAAACCCCAAATCTCATCCTTTAGCAGTGAACAGATCTGTAAACGAAAAAAACCATATATAAAAAAGGTAGGCAATACTATCAATCTATTCCACCAATACCAATCAATTCCTCACCAAATATCACAACTATACTAGGTTTGAAAAAAATCACAACAAGGGATCTACCGTCATTAAGTAAGCATGAAAGGAAAAAATGTACTTCCATCACAAAAATTCATAGGGTAACTATGTATATAACTCCAAGACATGAAGTCCATCCTAAAAATGTTTTTCTCTCAAACCTAAATTTTTATTTCCTGAAGAAAATAATTTCCCTCTTGTATATATAGGTTTCAACAACATGAATCCTATCATCATAAACATTCAAAATATAATAAATAACCATAAATATTATTCAAGAAGTTATTTCATATTCAACTGTTTTTAGAGGAATAAATTTATTAGGATTATCTTGAAGCATTGATTAATCATTCCAACTTTACTAGAATTACATTTCTTAATAACAAAATGTAGATAAAAAACATCTAGAAAATAAAAAAAATTCATCATCAATAAAGAATAAAAAAATTAAACCACAATATATGTTCCAAATATACTCTTGATTCTAGTTATTTTCCATTATTGTGTTTATTACATCATTACCCAAAAAAATATGATACATCAATATTGACACATAAAATAAATGAGAAGTAATGAATCCCCTAAATTAGTTATAAGATCAATGTTCTATAAAATATAATAGAAACCCAATGATTAAACAAAAAAAATAAACGAAGACTCATAAAAAAATTAAATGCAAACCAATTGTTTGAAAATCTCCAATAGTTACCCAAACTATATAAAAAACACCAAAAACATCAAAAATAAATAAATATATATGATAGATTAGGAGAATAGTAAATTATATAACCATTAATCATGTGAGTTCAAAAAAATGATCTAATGTGTTTATACACTCAATGTACGTGGAAAAAGAGTGGTGAGATATGTATTGGTTATCTAGGATTTGAAAGGATAGATTAAAGATATAAAAAGGGAATTCTAACCTCTCTATTAACAATGGAACTTTAAAATAACTTCACTATGGATAACCAACTACCACTTTTCCCAGGGTGACTTCGATCAAAGGAAGATCATGATTCTCAGAGATTGAAATGGATATATCCCCAAAAACCTCATTGTTTTTAAACAAAAACAATTAATCAGTTCGATCAAAACCATTATATTCAACATAGCAGGGTGCATGGTGTTCAGGATTCCCAATAGCATATAACAACATCCCAAAACTACATAGGGGAAACTCCCTCTAGGTTTTGACCTACCATACCGAAGAATACAGCATAAAGAACTTAAACTCACTATTTATCTTCCACCAATAATAGTTCAAGCACTTGTCGAGAGAGAAAAACCTGTCCCAAAATCAAAGATTGGTTTTCTCATCTTTTCAAAAAGGGAGACTCTATGATGGAACTTTCTTAAACATGAGAATTTCATGAGAAATTATTTCCAATATGAAAACTAAAAAACCATCATCCACTCCACACCCATCACTACAAGAGTGGGTCACTCTCACATTTTCTCTATGGGAAACACCATTGAAAAAAAACTATCCAAATGGACAACCAAGGTGTTTCACTCGTCAAATAGAACATCAAAACCACACATCCACCTCAAGACACACAAATATTTAAAATAAATTACACCATAACAACCACAGTACACCCACATCTCCAAACTAGCTATGCATGGGAAATGCCCCATCTATCAATAAATCACAGGGGACCAAAATATGGGAAGAACTAAACTATATCTTCTAGAATGTATACCATTATCTAATCAAACAAATTATTAATTTTTGAATGTTAATAATGGGTCTTTACAATCACATATTTTTTGTGATGAAAATAAATACACAAACACATACCACTTTATAATTTGTTCACAAAAAGAACTAGAGAATCCCAAGGAGACACACTAGTCCGAATGAATCCCTACTTAAAAACATCATCTATCTGAATATGTATATCCTATAAATAAAAATAAGAAATCATATATAGAGGCATCAATATTGTGGTCATTCATAACTAAAAATATATCCCAAAATAAATGTATCCCTCTATCTAGTAGATTAACATAATATAATACACATCCTATAAAAATTCATAATATCCTTCACCAAAAACATTTAATCCATACCATGGTTTAGGTCACATGACTATATCTGCAAACAATGGAAATATTCCATAGAGAAATGATTCCCTTACATTCTCTTCAAATATATAGACATACCATAAATGATACAATGACCTCCAGCTATGATGGTTTATTTTATGGTCACAAGATGCATCTACAAATCAGGACCCAATGTATGGAATATAAAAGTTGGAAAAAAAATAGTGTATATATATCTAATCAAATAAGTCATACACCCATGTATAATGATTGAATATATCACCTCACATGAAATCTCTATTTCATTATACTACAAAACTTAATGTCATCCATCTGACCTTGTTCAGATCCATGACCTCGACCCTGATATAGACTTCCACCATGATAGAATTATACTTTTTGTCTTTGATGATGAGGGAAACGACATGGCATAAATTTTTTAAACCTATATCCATTCTGATGGTTAAAACCTAGAGCTCATAGCTATTTCTCATTCCTCATAGGATACTATTACCAGAATTATTAAGAAAGAGGTCCTCAAGTAAAATACATACAACCAAAAAATATCGATAACTCAGTATTATGATGGAGACAACCTCCACACATATACAAAATCACACAAAATCTATTGGAAGGGGTTTATTGACTTCCATACCAAGTGAAACAAGATAAATAATTCATGAAATGAAACTCTTATATATGAATTTATTTATTTATAGGAAACAAATAAATTTTGACCAAAAATTTTCTCTATTGAGTGTCCTAGAGATTCCCTTATCAAGACGTTCTAGTGTTAGATAACTCCCAATAAACAATCAAACCCCTCAAAAGAACCTAAAGACATGAGAGAAACATAATTTGAGTTTCATAACATTTAAAATATGGAAAAAATAAACCTAAAATGGATGACCATATCCTCCTCATATGAGATAAGATTCGAATCTTAATGGAATAGTTCTGAAAATCAGATATGGTACCCATATACAATGGAATTATTCCATTGAAGAGTAAAAATTTCTTTTTGAAAATCCATATTAATTATCACTGAATGCTTCATTGCCAAAAACTGATCATAAAACATCTCCCACCTAACATTTGACTTGTAATTCCCCAAACCCAGTTACACAAAGTCGGTGCATTATTACATAACACTGGGATGATAAAAAATGATCGAGTCTCAAAATATTGATTAGTTTAGTAGCCTTAGAATTACTAGATACATTTATAATTTTTACGTTATATAATAAAATAAAAAACTACAACGACATTTTTTCCATAGAACACACTCATATCCCCTTAGACTATCCCTGCAGGTCAGTCATAAAATACTTCTTCACATCCTGGAAAAAATAAAACACAGAAAGGGGTGAGCTCAGATGCTTAGTAAGGATAACAATATAGCAGGAACATTCATAAATAAGCAAAAAAATTTAAGGCAATGTATAAGACTAAAAAAATCCTTTTAAACATGAACATCAACATAATATGAAAAATATAAAATCAAATAATGCCATTTTCTTACTCACATGGATATTATAGTAGTTGAATAATCACATTCAATATCAATAGCCACTTTCATAATGATGGAATGAATAATTTCAGACTATCATAACCACATAGTCAATCCCTTGTGCCAATACTACAAATAAAAGTTTGTCAAGGACTTGTTCCAAGAAACTAGTTGGTATCATGAGACCTACCTATGAATCAAGGGGCTATATCAGGCTCCACCTATCACTTACTAAGTCCAATTCATTCCTCATACGAATAGGTTTAAACATAACATAAACATCATATTAAAACTAGCATATGAAATGTCAATAATTTCTCCATAAACCATGAATGGTATAAAAATAAAACATCAATGGTCAAACATATTACAAAACCTTAAATACAATATGGAAGTTTTGTATCATAATAAATAAACTTTAAATAAGTTTCAAATCTATCAAAGAATGTTGACATAGATGAAATCAAAACTATTTGAGATAAATATCTCTTTTTTGAAATAATTTAAAAGAAACATAATTATAAAATACAACATTTATATTTGGAAATATTCTTATAATCTTGTAAGGGAATATTTGACGATGTTATAATGGTGGAAAATAGTCGCACCTGCCGTATAAGTTAAAAAAAGTCATTCTTACCTAAATTTTGTTGAAAAGGCTAAAAAGTACCTTGTTTGGAAAATGGCGGAAGGATTCCTTTATAAACTTCTTATAAAAGTCAAAAAAGGGTATAAATGAATTTAACCCCAAGAATATAAAATATTCAGAATATTTTGAAATATATTTTTAAGAAACATGGATGTGGATGAAAAAGAGGTCCCAGTAGATAATTACGTATAAACAATCTCGGATAATGAAGAGATTTTGAAATAAACCCTGACCTTGAACTTTTACTTGGTCAAGGGTAAGTCAATAAACATTATGATGGTGAAATAATTGTTATTAAATTATACAAGAATCATATACATTAATATGATATCATATATGATCTTTTAACAATGCTTTATTAATAATATCTTAGTATTATTGTTGTTTCGGGTGTTAACAAATTCATTTTCCTTTATATTATTTGTTATGTGAGTAATATTTTTTGTGGATGGGATGTATATTATTCATATCCAGAATGATATCAAGTCTTTAATCATTATTTTTAATAATCTAATGAAAATAGTCTTGAATGGATATGATGGGGAATTAATCTCATCGCATTTGTGGAGACGATAATCCATACATACGCACGAGCGAAAATATCATTATTTTGATATTAAAATAATATTTAATTGGATGGTATATCATATATAAAAAATCATTATCATGATATATTTATTATTTACATCAATTTCACATCATTATTATACCCATTGAAATAATAATGTATTGAATAACAATTACACCACGACGTGGAGACGGTAAGTCGTACGTACAGACGTATGGTGACATTTCATTCAAAGGATGGATAGAATAATGAATTTGGTTATAACATACTTATAATAACATCACAGTATATAGAATATACTAGGTTTATTAATTCATAATTGAAACAATAATGAAAAATGAAGTGGAAGAAGAAAGGAGCTTGAAAGAGGTGATGAAATATTTAGCTCTTCTTCGGGTTCTTCCTTTTGATTTGATCAAAAGGGATCCTTATGATGGATTTATGACTAAAGGAATGCCTCTAGGATGAAGGGAGGACAATTTAGAGGGTATTTGGGAAAATTTTGGCCAATCAAAATGGCTTTGAAGGTGTGAATTAGAGATAAGGGTGAGTTCCCTTTTATAAGAGGGGTGAGGGGCACCTTAGGAAATGTTAGATATATTATTTTAGAATAAAATAATTTTCTGTTTATAATGGCTCAAAATTAGATTATTTAAAGGCTAAGGTGGTTATGGGTCGAAAAACAACCAACCAATAGATTTTAGAGAGGTTTGGGTCACTATATTAACTTTATATTTTAGATTTAACTCTTAGTTAAATAGTTTGACATTTACCATGTGTCTTTATTTTTATATTATATGGTTGATAGACATACTATATATTTACAAGAGAACCCCAAGTGTTCCATTAAGGATAAAAATATCATTATATAAGTCATTTGGACAAATATTAGATGTTTAAGAATAGAATATCAATTAATAATATAATATTTGTTTTAAAAACTCTTTTATGTCAATTTTGAAAGAATTTGGTATTTTGTTTTTTCTAAATTCATAACAGCATTATTAATTCGAATAAAATTCATATAACCAACCCTAATATGTTATTTTAACCTGAAAATTTATTTTAATTCATAAAAAGTCTCAAATTACATTTATTTTGATATTTATAATGCCAATTATTTTAATATTTCATTAAGTTGGTAATTACTATATCATCATTGTGTCATAAATAATTTTAATTATTTAATGTCTAAAAAATATAAATAAAATACCATTATGTAGGAAATCATTTTATCTTTATAATGAACATTTATAGTTGAATTTATCTTTTGTATAACCCTATAATTAATTTTTTTAGTTATTAAACATTGATTTTAACTCTTTCAACTCTCCATTGAATTAAATAATAATAAATGTCCTAATATAATCCAAGTGGACCAAAGAGGATCATATTTTATTCCTAAGGTTTTTGGGTATAATTATACTTATCCAATAGAATTAAAATTTTTTTTAGGGTAATAATAATATCATTTTTACCCTTAATTGACCTATTTACTTTTTAACATGGTAAAAAAAAGTAAAAATTTACTAATCACCAAAAAATATTTTCATCTTATTGAAACACATTCTACTTACTGATATCAACCGTGTCTCTCAAATTTTTGAAATTCCACCCACAGAAGCGGTAAAATTATGTTTTATGGCAATTTGTAAATTCTCCTAGGAGGTGTGTAAAAGACTGTGAAAAGTTCAATAAAATTTTTATATATCTAAACTTATTATAAAATGACTGAAATGAATTAAATTCAACATATATAGGTATTTTGTATCTATTTTGACATAAAATAAATTTAAATAAAATAACTAATTATAAAAATTCAGTTTTAACTAATAACTCAGTGTTTTTCATTATTCATCAAAAATTGAAACTTTTTAGAAAAATACCAAAAATTCACCTTAAGTTATTTTCGATATTCCGAATCCAAAAATGAAGTCCATTTTCAAAGATAAAATTTATATAATTCCAAAAAGTGGGTATTACTATTCATAACGTCTAGTTTTATTGGTTGTGGTGTGTTAGAACTCGAAGTTTCGTACAACACACGCTATTGTATTATTCAAAGAGAAGCGTACCGTGGAATCTTTGGGTGTTACATTCTACCCTCCTTCAAATAATTTCATCCTCGAAATTTCTATAATATTACTTCATAAAAAAACTCAGGTGGTTCTTCATCATATGTTCCTCGGGTTCTCACGTTTCCTCTTCCATCTAATAGTTTCTCCATAGAACATTAACCAGACGAGTCGTCCGGTTTCTCAGCACTTGGTCTCTTGTTTCAAGAACCTTAACAGGCTCTTCGCAATAAGAGAGATCGAGTTCTAGTTCTAATTCCTTAGAGGTGAGTATATTCGTTTGACCAGGCATGTATTTTCTCAATAGTGATACATGGAACACATCGTGTTCTTTGGAGAGACTTGGAAGAATTGCTAAACAGTAAGCTACATCCCCAATTTGTTCTAGAATTTCGAAAGGTCCGGTGTACCTGGGACTTAATTTACCCTTATTACCGAAATGTATAACACACTTCCATGGAGATACCTTCAAGAAAACATGATCTCTTACCTAAAATTCCAAATCCTTCCTTCAATTATCGGAATAGCTCTTCTACCTAGATTCAGCTACTTTGATTTGGGTTTGTATTACCTTCAACTTTTCCATCATTTCCTCCACATGTTCTGGGCCTATGATTTTTCTTTCACCGACATCATCCCAACAGGTTGGCGTGCGACATCGTTTTCCATATAAGGCATTATATGGTGCTATCTGAATACTTGAATGGAAGCTATTGTTATAGTAAAATTCTAAAAGAGGTAAATATTGATCCCACATACCTTGAAAGTCGAGTGAGAATGAACTCAACATGTCTTCTAAGGTTTGAATAGTCTGTTATGATTGTCCATCAATTTGAGGGTGGTTTGCAGGAATCAAATGAAGTTCAGTATTCCGGGATTTCTGAAGACTTTTCTGGAATCTTTATGTAAAAGAGGGATCACGATTAGTAAAAATCGATAGGGGTACTCTATGAAGTCTCACAACTTCACTAATATATAGTCTTTCTAGACGTTCAAGTGGTAAATCATCGCTTATAGTAAGAAAATGTGGTGACTTGGTAAGACGATAAACAATGACCCATGTTGCATCATTCCTTCTAGGAGTATTTGGTAGTCCCATGACAAAGTCTATCATAATATTATTCCATTTCCACTCATTTATGAGAAGAGCTTGCATAAATCCTCCTAGTTGTTGCCTTCCAAATTCCAGTGATTGAAAAACCATACATCTTGACACAAAATCACCAATCTCCCTCATCATGTTGTCCCAACAAAAATGTTCCTTCAAATATATATACATCTTAGTGCTACCAGGGTATATAGAGAAATTGGAACTATAAGCATCATACATAATTTACCTTTTTAGATCAGGTATATCAGGAACACAAAGTCTCTTCCCAAATTTCAAAATTCCGTCTTCATGCACAAAATCACTCAATCTCCCACCATTCATAGCATTAATCATCTTTTGAAACTCTTTAATATCGTTCTGAGAAATATTTATCATTTCTAGTAAAGATTTCTTGTAAACCATTGGAAAAATCATTGATGTTTCACCTTCCATTGTTATTCCCATGTCCATATTTACTAGATCCATATATATAGGATAATTTTCAACTATCATCTCATTCCAAACTCCATGATCCTTTCTTCTCAATGCATCTTCCACGTTATTTTGCTTCCCCATGTGGTAGTGTATCGTGCAATCATAATCCTTGAGTAGTTCAAGCCATCTCATTTGCCTCATGTTGAGTTATTTCTGTGAGAAAGTATACTTCAAACTCTTGTGATCGGTATATATCTCACAATTTTCACCATATAGATAATGTCTCCATAACATCAAAGAAAATATTACAGCTGCTAACTCAAGATCATGAGTAGGATGGTTTTTCTCATGAATTTTTTGCTGTCGTGATGCATAGGCAATAACCCTATCATTCTGCATAAGGACACAACCAAGTCCTCTCATTGAAGCATCACTATAAATAACAAACCCCCAATTCCCCAATAGTAGAGTCAATATGGGATCATTAACTAATCTTGTCTTCAGTTCTTCGAAAAATTCTTCACACTCTTTTTTCAAACAAATTTAACACCTTTACGTGTGAGCTTCGTGAATGGGTTATCCAATCGAGAAAATTTTTGGAAGAAACGTCGATAATAACCTGCTAAACCAATAAAACTGCGTACCTCGTTTATACTCGTTAGTGATGGCCATTAAGGGATTTCTATTTTCTTAGAAGGATCAACAGAGATTCAATCCTTAGAGACAATATGGCCATGAAAGGAATTATCTTGAAGCCAGAATTAACACTTACTAAACTTCCCATATAATTCATGTCTTCTAAGATTCTTCATGATAATACGCATGTGATTTTTATGATCTTCGTAGCTTTCAGAGTATACAAAGATATCGTCGATAAATACCACTACAAAGACATTAGTATATTCTGTGAAAAATCTATTCATTAGATCCATGAAGACAGAGGGTTCATTAGTCAACCCAAAAGGCATTACTGTAAACTCGTAATGCTCGTACCTGGTTTGAAATGATATCTTCGTAATGCATTCCTTCTTCACACACAACTGATGGTATCCAGATCGATGGTTAAACTTTTAAAAGTATTGATATCCATGCAGTTGCTCAAATAAATCATCAATGCACGGTAGGGGATACTTGTTCTTTATTGTTATAGCATTGATCTCCCTGTAGTCAATGTAAAACCTCATAGATCCATATTTCATCTTAACAAAAAGGACAAGGGCTCCTCATGGAGAAACACTAGGGAGCATAAATCTCTTATTACTCAATTCCTCTAATTTTTTTGTTAGTTCCACTAATTCCATAGTGGTCATTCTATAAGGGGTCTTCGATATGGGCCTTGAACCAGGAGTTAAATCAATGGAAAACTCAATTTCTTGTTCTGGAGGATGTCCAGGCAAATATTATGGAAACACATCAACACATTCTTTCACAATAGGTACATCATCAATTTGAACATTCCTTTTCTCACCCACAGTTATTTCATTCTCTTCCTCCCCAATAATTTAATTTAGTTGAGCAACTGGGGGTTGATCTAGATTAGAATTATGTGGTGATGATTCGACTCTAAAGATAAGGTGTTCTTTATCATAATAATCTAAAATATGAACCTCCTTCTTCTTACAATAAATTTTGCATTGTGGTCCAAAATCCAATCAATACTGAGGATAATATCAAATTCAATCATCGGTATGATGATGATATCAGCAGATAAAGAAGATTTATATGCTCTAATGGGAATTGATTCACAAAACATTGTTGCGATGATACTTCCCTTAGGTGTTTTGACTGAAAAATACCCTGTTAAATCATATTGGAAATATCTAATTTTCTTGGTAAACTAGGAAGATATGAAACAATTCAATGATCTAGAATCAAATAAAACATTGGCTAAACTTGAGGAAACCATTAAATTACCTGCCAACACGTCCTTTGGAGCTTCAACCTCAGCAGTTGTGATCGCATAAGCTTGGCCTTGATCCCTTGGCCTTTTCTACGGTAAGTTTACCTGATGCTTAGGACATTCATTTACGTAATGGTCCATCTCCCTGCAATTGTATCATTGAACATCGGTAGCTTCTTTCTTCCCCTTGCAATCACGAGCTTGGTGGCCTTTTTTACTACACTTGTAATAGAATCCCATTCCATTCAAGAAAATACTGGGGTGTTTCTTCCCACATTTACTGCAGGACAGATATTCAACTTTTCCCTTCTTCCCCTTATTTCCATTTCTAGAGTGATCAGAAAATCTCTTCTTCTCTTTCTTTGCTTTAATGTTTTAAGACATAGAGAATTTCATTTCTGTCTAGATAACACATGAGACAATATCTCCGTATGACGAGAAAGATTGTGAGATTAATTTTAGACGGAGAAATGGTTTTAACCTGTCAATGAAATGATCAATCTTACTTCTTGAGTTATGTATATAATCTCCAGCATGCCTTTCTATCCTTGTACAGTTAGACTCATACTTTGGAACAATCTAATCCACATTTTTCCTCAGAATCATAAATCGTCTTTCCATATCCGCTCAAGGATCATGAAGAAAGTATTTTTATAAGAAAATCTATTTAAACTTTCTCTATTCCATACTTGATACTTCTTCGTCTTCTTTTGTGTTTTGAATCAGTGACCACCATTGATCAACATCTCTAGTGAGGTGATAAAATAACATGACAACTTTTTCCCTTTCACTACTCCCCAAATCCTGAAATATTTTTTCTAAGGAATTTATCCATTGCTCGGCTACTAGTGGATTTTTACTCCCATTGAATGTTGGTGGTTTTCGCCTCATGAAGTGATCTAAAATTGAACCTCCATGCTGCGGATCAGGGTGCTCCATAATGGTAAGGTTTTTATTCATAACCCGAGTGAGTTGTCCCAATATTATGACAAGCTGATCAGCACCAGTTGTATCACCAGATCCACTATAATTATCTTGAGAAGGAGGTCAATCCATACATGGAGTGCGTGCATTGATATGGTTTCTATTCCTCCCACTATAATCTATTTCTAAACAATGGCATAAACTAGATTAGTTAATTAATCGAAATACATACATCCCAACATGTAAAACACTTAACATAAACTGAACCATTTATGGATATAATCCATAATAATAAAAATAAATTTTTTGAGGAAGTATATACTCAAAAACCCTTCATAATTGTTTGTAATGAAAATGAGAATTATCCTAAGCATATCCCCCATGAGTGTCGTAGCCAAGAGTGTAGCAAGGTCCATTGTTGTGCACCAGTTCCCGGCCGAGTCTAGCTCAAAGCAGTGTTATAGGGTTTTACCTCTAGGTACATCTGTGCCATAGCCACCTATACCTTCTCGTATCTAGACAGGGATGTATTGTTTGGAAAACTCACAAAATCTCTACAGTACCAAAATTCTAGAAAGTACTTCTATACTAATCCTCAAAGTCTATCTTAGGGTAATGTGCTCTAATCAGAGTTTATCTAAATATATCTTCCAAGTTTTATAATAAAATTCCTCTAATACCAACTATAATGCCCCGACCCCAAATACCCAGAGTCAGTGCATTGTTACATAACATTGACATGATCACAAAAGACCAAGTCTCAAAAGACTGATTAGTTTTGTAGCATTGCTGTACTAGATACATTCATAATGTTTAAATTACATCATAAGATGAAAAACTACAACGAAATTGTTTCTAGAGGCCACACCCATATCCCCTCAGACTATCCCTACAGTTCAGTCATAAAATAATTCTTCGCATCCTGGGAAAAATAAAACATAGAAAGGGGTGAGCTCAGATGCTCATACAGATAACAACATTTTAGAAACTTTCATAAATACGCATAAACATTTAAAGAAATTTATAAAACTAAAACAAAAGCCTTTAAAACTTGAACATCAGAATAATATGTAAAAGATAAAATCAAAAAATTTCATTTAATTACTCACATGGATATTTTAATAGTATAACAATAACATGCAATATCAATATCCACTTTCATAATTATGGAATGCATAATGCCAAACTCTCATAACCACATAGTCAAGGCCTTGTGCCAAGAATACAAATAAGATTTTGTCAAGGCCTTGTGCCAAGACACTTGTTTGTCTCATGAGACCTATCGATGCTTCGAGGGGCTATAGCAGGCTCCACCTATCACTTACTAAGTCCAATGAATTCCACATATAAACAGGTTTAAACATAACATAAACATTTGTATTAAAACTATAATATGAAATGTCAATAATTTCTTCATAAAGCATGAATGGTATAAAAATAACACACCCGAAGTCAAACATATCACAAAACCATCAATATAATATGGACATTTTTTATCATAATAAATAAACTTTAAATAAGCTTCAAATCCATCAATACAATAAATGTTGGTACCCCCCCCCCCCCATAAATTCATCTTATAATAGTTAATGAGTTTTTAACTAGCACCAATAGTACAAATTGAATAAAAATGAGAGTAATTACCCTATTTCTATAATTTATATACATTGTGCATCATGGGTTCCACCAGAAAACACTATAAAATAAATAAATATGAAATAAAAATAAATTAATGTAATGTTATATAAACTAATACACAATTGAACAATACCAACTGAAACACCTAGGCACTGGCCAAAAACTCCAATGGATCCTGAACAACCCATCGTCACCCATTTCGATCAGAAAATAGATCCTCCTAACATAAAAATGATTTATTATACACATTCATAGAATAAAATAATAGCCAATAGAATCCTCCCTCGAACCAATTATTTAAATTTCATAGATTCATACAAAATCCTAATGAATAAAAAAATGAAACCAAATAATTACAAAAATAGTTAAAAATAAAACACATATTCAAAAAGTCTTTATGACCCGGAAATGAATAGATATATGTTCTTATATATCAAAATCATATACATGAAAGGTACCTTACCTTCACTTCCTCACTACTTTCTCACTCTCATGCCCTAGTGATGTACATCACGTGCTATAATCCCTTCCATATATCAATTCACCTCGGATGTGGGTCTGGCCTCGCCCCTACCTACCCTATGCACACACAGGTGCCAATATCTCAGGTTTTAATTAGTATATATATATATATATATCATTACCTTATCATAAACCAAGTAGTAATTATATTAAAAAATATAACCTATGTAAGATGCATTATAACTCAAGTCCTCATAACCCATTCATGTAAATTTATTTCAAACCACAGTCACTATAGCAAGAATATAAGTAAGGGATATAACCTCAGTACACTACATCCCATATAGACAAGTAAAGTAAACCAATTTTCTATCATAACCCATTTAAAAATAAGCCCTTTAACTTTGATTGTTACTTCCTATATATTGCTAAAAATCATGCAATGCTAAACAGAGAGTGAGGCAGAGGGGGAATTGTAAGGAACAATTAAAGATGTCTCCCACACTAGGGGGGATAATCTATATGGGTGAATATAAAGAAAAAATATATATTTATCCATTTTATTTACACTCAATCATTGGTTAATGATGAATAGTTCTCATATTCTCTATATTTCATTTCTTCTTTAACGAAACACCATCAAAACACACAAGAACATAGGACAATGATTTACATGGTTCATCTCTCGATGTGAGAAAGATAATACATACTATTAATTTGAATCCTCCATGGTAAAAAAACCCCATAGAACCATCTTGAAGAATTTACACTATATTCTATTAACTGTGTTTGAGTTTTCACCCTACAGAACAAAGTTTAGTGCATCATTTAATTTGAAATAATCCACAACATATAATGATATAAAAATTATAAAAACTAAATATTATTGTCACCAATTTTGATATGCTCAGTATATTAGTGTGATTCTTTAATCACTTATTTTTCCTTATTTAGTTTCCCAGAATCATGAAAGTACATCCAATTTTGATTGAATATAAAAAGTGATGCATATAATTTTCTTTCTTCTTATACTTTGATACAAAACAAGAATTCAATGGATCAATCCCACTTTATATCATAATTATCAAGATATAAGAATACAATATATATTATATTGTTCTATTTATCAGAGATAACACAAAAATTATTTTAGAATGAATAATTTTCGGATTCACTTATTTTTCTTCATAAAAATGTGTTTATAATTTTTTATATTATGAGTATATTACTTTTAAATATTGACCCTCCAAAAAAATTTCCTTCGAATTTCAAAGTAAATTTAAAAAATGAAAATTAAAGTAACTACGGTTTAGAACCCCTTGCATAGATATTTATCCCAAATAGATCCTATCAATACAAATAAAATGGGATGTCAATATTGGTTAAATAACAACAAATTCTATTAGTTTTTCAAAGTCATGAAGGATTGTCGAATTACCTAGAATATCCTAGAATCCCAATCATTAGGGTGCCAACACCCCTATTGTAGCATAAGAGGGTAGTTCAATCCATTTAATTTATAACTATTAGAACACTCTTTGGATTGATTATAAAATATGGAATAGATTTCTTCAAAATTATAGTGACATACAAAAATGTCCACACATCATTTTTTCATTGGATCCCATTATAGCATAGTGGTCTCATAATCTCCAAAAACACCAATTTCATTAAAATGAATCATTTTAATATGAAAATGTCTAGTGTGGTGTAATACACCTTGATGACACATAGATATTGAATAGACATCAATCATAATGAAAACACCTTTGAATTTATAGTGGTGCCAATATTGACATGATCAACTTCTATATGATGCGATCCTCCTTCTATGGCATAATAAACTTATCAATCTTTTCATGATGACATATGGTGTAATTATGTCATATTTGTCCTAAAATATCATGCCCCACCAAAAAATAACTCAAAATTTACTTAATATACTTTATATAATAAATAATATTTATAATGTAAAATATATTCCTTAATATAATTATATAGAGAAATAACAAGTTCTTAGGCATGAGGCAAGTACCTTCAACATTTATTCTTCCTTAAATCTTCTTAAAACATGAAATTTTTCCTAAAATCTAAACACCAAAAACAAAAATAATTATTTTGTAAATCAAATCACCAAACAAATTCACCTCAAAAAAAAGTTTCCATTTAAACATAATTATTTCATTAATAAAAAAATTCAACGTAATGAATTATATCCTTTTATTCATCCCATTCTGCAAATAAATTTTATTTAAAAAACCAACCATGGGAAAAACATTACTATTCGGATATATTTTTAAACTATAAAATATCTTTATTTACTTTTTTGAACTTTCCAACCTACGTTCAACATCAGCATTAGATGGTTTCAGACCTCATCCATCACACATGGTTGGAAACTCAAACTCCATTTCATTATAGAGATATAGATTGATAATTATTAAATTCTCCATGAATCTTAAATAATTAACTAATATTTTCATTAAATCATAATATAATTTCTAATTGTTTTTATGGATATGTATTCTATCAAAACATCAATACTTCAGAACTAATTTAATATGAATTGTGTATTCTTATAATTACAGACCATACCAAGTAACATAAGGACTAGAAACTAATTTAAAATCCTAAAAAATATTTGAGACATTGTCCAACCAAAAATTATAATTCTTCTTAACTATACATAAAATATATTCATTTCAATTAAATCATTCTTAATTGAAAACCACTGACAAGAAATAGATCTCCAAACAATGTGTTTAAAAAAATACCCCTTTCTATTTGTTGAGGATAATTTCAATGTGACGTTTCTATATGTGTGTCTCCATTCAATCCCTATTTATTCTCTATCTATTTTTGTCAATATTTAATTTCATATTATCCCCAAATTAACTTCAAGAAATAAAAAATAAATAATGAAATTATATAAACTAATACATTGAAAAGTTTTACCCATTATTCCACTCTAGGTTCAGTAATCAATACATGATATATAAATAATGTGGGATTGATTTAGACAATAATTTTTCCCATAAAAATTTAAATTAAAGGAAAGGAAATTATAAAATTCTTTAACATTTCCCAATGACTTCCCAATAATATGGGAATGAAATAGTTAATGATACGAATTGAAATGTTGTGACAGAAATTAATTGAAATAAATTCAGATAAATGTTTTTCACATTACACTAAATTTCAAACACTCACGTCAAAATATGGATAAAAAAATTAAAATAATAAGTATTAGGAATCAAAATCACTCTGGATCTTTTTTATCAGTTTTCATAAAATTTATGGATTAATTGATTTTAATTACCTTTATAATATGTCTTTTTTCTGAGGATGATACATTATGATGTCACACATTTTATAATGACACCATCATGAACATTACATAATATTCATATTTTTAAGAAATAATAATTTTGGATGCTCCATAAAAATTATTCACTTGTATCCCCCTCAAAGAGACACTCCTCATGATATTTATAATGGTGAACCTCTTAAATAAATATGATTTAGGATTTATAAGATGAGAATAGACCAACATATAATTCCTCATATATCTTTCCATATTTCCCTACATCCACATGTTCACCATGGATTGTCGTCTTCAATACATGTTGTTCACAATACAAAATGTAATATCAATGTAAGATCTAAACTTCTTTACGTCACTAGAGAGTGTTGAGAGGAACTACTTCATTAAAATTCATCAATGATGATCATTTATTTGATTTTATTTTCCTAATATCAATTGTTACATTATTTTATGTTGATTAATACTTCATGTTCAAAATTGAAAGCAGATCAACTTTATGAGGTTTTCCCCCAAATAATTTTTTCCCATTAATTCTTGATATTTTATGGAAAAATAAAATACACAAGTGTTAATGTAATTAGGTTGATCTTAAAGCTACTCAACATGAAAAGAGATGTTATGAGTAGTTTACCAAAAAATATTCTCCAATCATTATTTTAAAAAATATTTTGTTCAAATATTTTTTTTGGTAACATGCTACTCATCAGATTTTTTATTTATTTTCCTGAGATGATTCTTCCTTCTTAATCCATATAGTAAAATTTAACGCATTTTAATGACCTGTTTCATTAATGATTGGAATATTCTCAGGGGAAATTTTTTATTTTCATTCTAGATGTTTCATTTTGAGTAAAAAGTCTTAGATCAGGGGTTTGTACTTTTGAAAACACACAATACAATTTTTTGGATAAGACTCAATGCTCGGGTGGAAACATGAGGATTTCGTAAAACCAGTGGAGGAAGTCTAAGCTATTGGAGCTACTAAAACATCCACTAAGAAAAACATGGGATACCACCACCTTTATTGTCGTCCTAGTAGTATAATAGCTGGATATATAGTCTCACTAGCTAACCAGTGTCCCTCCTTCGATCTTTCAATGATATACCATATCGTTGTTTTTCTTAATACAACATGCTGGTGGAGCTGATGTGTTATTTTAATTGAGAGAAACACTATATTTTTACCTAGGACCCCCTTATTACCCCTCCAATATTCTACACAGACTCCTTTCAAACTATGCGATGAAGGGGGTTCCATTTATGGTGATTTTGGATGCACTAATCTCATTTCATGAGAATTTAATGTTCCATTTATATGGATGATTCCTACAAGTATTTTTAACATCATCCATACCTTAAACAAATTTTAATCATTTTTCCTATAAATATAACCCTAGTTTTATGAATATCTGGATTAAATTATAGAAATAGTGTGTAATTATTATTTTAGTTGGAGTTTCATAGAAATTTGGACATGCCATTATTATGATAGGAATTGGTAACCAATCTAAGAAAACTTTACTATAGTGTATGCTTTAAAATTATTGTACGTGTGTGTGGAAACATTTGAGACCTAGTCTTTTTATGTTTGAATGAGTGACTAATTTCTATATTGATAGGGTTGGATCCTTAGAGTGGGAGTATGGTTTGTGTTCATTCTTATTAGTGAAAATGATCCTTTTACTATGAACATGCACATGGATGTTTTCACAAGATTCAGTGATTGAAATGAGACACTTGAAATTGTTTGAGTATTGGGAGGATAATATATATGTCATATGTATTAATTTAGTTAATTCCATTGAGTGAGAGATTTGAAAACATTGGATGAGTGAAATGTGTTGGGGATGAAGATATGGTTGTCTGCTAAAAAACAAATTTCTCAAGTGTTTTTTTGGATTCAAATTTGATAGGATGACTTGTACAATTGGAATAGGGTTTTGGTGGGGAATATCATTGGACACATGAAATGAATAAGTTATTGGAATTTTTAAATTGAGATATGTGTGTTTGGTTGTCTTTATTTTTAAATACACTTAAAAAGGCCTATTTGGTTAGCAGATGAAATACAATTTCTTGGGAGAGTGATAAAGTGTCATGAGTGATTTCTTCTTATACATGGTGTATAATGTGAGGGATACCATATGTGAGGTTCTTTAGTCTATATTTATGATATACTTCATGAGAAAAATGATGATCTATGGTTTTTACTATGTTTTTTTCCCCTTAATTGTTTTTTGCTATCAAATTTTTGTATAGGTATGTTGGGCCTCCCAATAACAATTTAGATAAGTCCAGAGTGTATGTTCACCTCATAAAAACCATATAGATGGATTGGTGTGTATTTTAGGCCTCCAATGAACCTTTGGTATGTGATGATTTGTATATTTTTCCTCCCTTGAACCTGCAAGAAGGGTTAGTTTGATAATGTGCCTCCCATGAAATTATGAAATAGGATAGTCTGATGGTGGGCCTTTGAATATCCTTTAGGATGGGAAAGTAAAATTTATTGTTCTCCATTGAACCTATAGGGATGGGATAGAGTGCATGATTTACCTCCCTAGAGTATTTGGGGATCTGTTTGGGTATATTATAATATCTTGGTTTATGATTAGGTTTGGGACACATATGACTTATATTGATGAGATTTTGATAGAATTTTTCATCCAGTAATGCATTGAAGCTCGTATATACAATGTTTTTGGAATGATGGTTAATAGATGATGACCCGATATGATCTATGATTATTTATGTATTTATTTTCTATCCAATAATAATCTTTTATATGGAAAACTAAATTAATTCTATGAATAAATTGGTGGGTTTTACATGTTTTATACTCCAACCCTGCATAGGAATCTCAGTGTATATATTGACTTTTCTGGTCATGTATTCAAATGAGGGATGAGACCCTTCTTAATGAATATTTTTTGTAGGATTTGGTTGTTGGGATGATGTTGGGATAGGCTCTAGGATCTTTTTGGATTTCCCATTTATTTATTTTCAATTTAATTATATATGGGTCTTTCACATGTGGAGATATCTTTGGAATGTGTTATGGTTACTAAATTCCAACTATAACAGAATGAGTTGATATTATTATCGTTTTTTTTTCACATAAGTTTCATGGTTTACCCCTAATTATTATTATGTGATTACATATTCTGATTTTTTATCAATTATTAAGGAAACTTTACCATAAATTTTATTCATAGGCCTTCAGCAGTAGTCATTGGCCTATTCCATGTATAAAGGTTCATATGAGGTCATATAATGCTACCACAGATTGGACTTGGTGCTCTCGGTCTATGGGTGTTCAAAACTATATTAGAGGTAATTTTATGTTGTTTATGTATTTGGTAACGGTATACATGAGATGTTATTTTTTATAACATTGAATTTAAATCATTCCTAGGAGTATCTAACCCACATATGAGGGAAGCACTGAGTTTATAGTGATGGGATTAGTGTTATTGATATTCATTGTCATAGTTGAATGATTTCACCATGATCAATTCATGTGTATTATGGTCTTTATTAATTTCTATTTATTATTTATGGGATTTTATCTTTGTACAATTTATAATAATGGTTGATATCATGTATCAAGGATAATAATATAGTTTCACATGTCATGCACATGGTTCACTGTTAAGGATAGAGGTTTAAATTAATTAAATACCTATAAAAAATATTTTTTTTTCTCTTACATATTAATGGTGACATTTAATTAATTTATCCTTATCATTTTATATTTGGATATGTTTTACAATAAATAATATGAAGGTGTCGATGAATTGAAATTGAACATTGGGTGAGAAAGTATGAACTATTTATGTGTGTTTCCATTCCCATGGTTGGACATGTTTTTTTACATTCCAAATGTTTTGAAAACAATATTTTTTCACAGAATTAGAGGATTTAAATTATTTTCAATGAATTTTGGTGGAGAAATTGGGGTTTAACAAAGAGTGGTTGTAGAAATGTTTTATGGCTTCTTTATAATAGAAATGGAATTTTAAATGGTTTTGTAGACCATAACTTGGTTAAAATCTTGATTTTTATGTAATTATTTTAATTCAAAAGGTAGGTTAGTTTCTATAAAGTGGTTCTGAATAGATAAAAGGATTTAGGTTTTAATGGATTAATATTTTTTGAAATAGTTTCCAATTTGTTTTGAAAACTAGTTTGAAATGGGATTTCAAATGTCTGAAATAGTGTGGCATGTCGAGATGGGAATTTTCGTAGGTTTGATTTTCACTTTTGAAAGGGGTTTTTATGACATGCTTGTGAGACACTTGGGGTAATTTTTTGTTTTTCGTTTCTTATGATGGATCATATACCAAGGTGAATAACTGTTTTTTGTGATTGACATAATTTTATGTGTTTCATATATGTTGTTCTATGAGTATCCCTCCTAAGGGGATGAGATTGATTGTGGTTAGTCCATTTTGGATGATGTGATCAGTTATAGATGGACCCTTATATTGGTCTAGTTATCATTTGATGTAGAATGTAAGGATAGTGTGGCTCTATCTTGGATTAGTTGAGTGGTTTTTTAGAAAACATTGGTTTCGTGAGCCTTGAGTTATATACGGTCCCTATAGTGTTTAAGCTAGTGGAATGATGTTCTAGATGGGGATCGATGAGTGAAATGGGTTATTAGGTGATTCCACCAAAGGTGGATGAATTTTGGATATAGGTGTGAATAGAGTGATAGTAGTAGCTTATGATAATGTTTTCTCCTAAAATCCATGAGTTTTTAGTCAGTTAGTGGAATGATATGGTTTTATAGGCCTTGATTGGTATGAAAGTTGGTTGTTCTCCATATATTGGGTGGAAAGTGAGTGGGAGATTTTTGATTCTATGTTCATTAACGGTTGAGAATGAGGTTTTAAGTACATTAAAATTGGTTCTTTCTTAGAATGAGATAGAAGAATATTCTTTTTTAGGTGATTCTTCAGTTTTATGTAGTGTGAGAATAGTGAAGATTTTAGTGATTTGGAATCAGGTCAGGTGTGAAATTTGTGAAATTGGACTATCTAGTATCTAATTGGATGATACCTGTAGTGGTTCATGGAATGAACTGTGTTCGTAGGATAAGAAAGGATTGATGGGAGGATGAAATAAAATTGTTGTTATATAAGATAAGACGTTTGGATTTTGGGTACTATTTTGGAACCTAGCCCATGGCTTAGAGTGAGGAGATTCCGTTTGTTTCTCCTTGTAAGAAAAGATAACCTGAACTATATGATGATATAAAATTGTGATATGAGGTGGAGTGCTGAAAAAAATCATACTATAAATCCATTGTGTCTTAGGATATAGGGTTTCATGATCCTTGGGTATTTTCAGGAGGGTAATTGGAAAATGACCTCCAGTGAGTTATTGGCATTAGCATAAAATAATGGTAAGTATTTTAATAATGATAATTTTTTTGAGATGGGACATTTCCCTGAAATGTATTTTCCTGGTGAATTGTTTTGGGAATATATGTGTTATGAACTATCAGACATCTCCATGTTGTATCATGTGGAGTCTGGAGGCATGATCTTATGATGTGTTGGACTAGGTATGTGGTAGTGTTTATTGGAAGATCATGGAAGTTAAATGGTTTGGTAAATGATATGAACATATATTTGATGTGGGAGTTAGTTTCACATTGAAATGTTGGTTTTTATCATTTTATTTATTCTTATGTATAAGGATATGATGCCAATGTGGTGATAGTGAATCAGAAAGTGAAGATAAACACCTTTAGGTCATGTCATGAAGAGATGCAAGGACTAATAAGGTTGTATAGAAATGAAATTATTGAGCTAAATTATACATTAAAATCATAATTTGGAACATTTTTCACATTCTAAGAGGGTCAGATAAAAGGTTTTAAAAAATATTTTTTATACAGGTGGAGTGTGTAGAGTTACATTGTGGTTGTGTTTTAGGAATTTCAAGATGAAAAACAATGTTATTAGATTCGTGTGAGAATTATAAAGAGAGTGAAATTTGAATTAAATCCACAGGTATTCTGGGATATGATCCTACACTTTAAGCATTTGCTGTGGATACCAATTGTAGTTTTTGACTGACGTTAATGTGTGATATGTCGGTGGTCCAGTTTTGATAGAGTTTTCTACAATGCATGAAGAGCGGAATGTTTTCAAAAATAACTCGTGCATAGATATATATCAACCTAACCAATGGAAAGAGGTATGTTATGGTGATTTTTATGTGTAGAAGGTATATTTCACCAGTAAGTGAGCCGTGTTAATGTGTGGACATCAACACTGACATGTTTCAATGAACTAATAGTGCTAACCTATGGAGTGATGCTTAATACATTAGTTCGGATCAATGATGAGTGCTAGTATTATTTTTGTGACCCATGGATGTGACCAAGACCCATGCATGTGTTCATTATAAATATTTTCATTTTTAGGTGGGGGGATCTTGAGAGGATAATTCATCATATGTGGTTGGATAAAAATAAGAGAAGGTCCATTAGGAATGGTAGTGCCCCAAATTCTTTGTGGGATTATATGGATTCTTCCAAGAAGTGGGATTGATGTGGGAGTTGTGTTCCATCCAGGAGGCCAGGTTGTTTGTGGGAGACCATTGAATGTACTTATAAAATCTGGGAAGTCTTTAGAGGGGGCGTTTGTAATGACAATCGTTCTTATTGGTTAGAAACATTAAGATCAATATTTTGATCTTTTATTTAGTGTAATGTGTGATTTGAGGACTAATATATGGAATAATGGAATGAAAGTTTAAATCTGAATAAGTGGAATTTTTGCGTAGGACTCAAGGCTCAAGTGGTTTCATAAGGAAATGGGAGAACCAATACAGTAAGAATAAAAAATATAGGATGCTGTAAAATTTACCTGGCCAACTGATGGGATTTTATAGCCTCATTAACGGGATAAGATGTAGCCATAAAATACATATGGTCTCATAATCTATCTTATTGACCTCCTATGGGTAGTTAATAATACACTAGCTGCCTAGTGAGCCTCCACTCCTGGTGATCCACTATATTTATTATGGCTTCCCACCTATGGGTCAGTGGGGTTGCTGGGTGGTTTTGATAGGGGAAAGCCCCATATTTTCACTTGATGACCCCATTATTACACCACCCATATTATTAACCTATATCGGTCACACTATGTGATGATGTGTGATTATTGTAAGGATATTTTGACTCTCATGATATAATTTATTAGGCCTTTCATGTTTTGTTTATTGCGGTTGATACCTACAGGTAAACATAACATCACAATTTTTTTAAAACTATGTTTATTATGGGATAAACATTATGTAACCCTAATTATATGAATTTATGTATACCATTATAGAAACTATGCATCATGATTGATTTTAGGGGTATTACATGTAAATTGGTCTCCTTCATTCATGTGGTAGGAAGTCCTTCTAATTCCATGGCACCTTTAAAAAATTGTATTCCTTGAATTGAATATGAATTTGTAGTAGTCCTATGTGACCTATAATTTTTATGATATCATGATTGGGTGAGGTTTTTATCTATACATGTGGATCCTTTAAGAAGGGTCATAAGTTAGGTTCCTTTGAAATGGTGACCAAAATACTCATACTATGAACATGTGTAGGGATTTGTGCTTGAGATTTTGGACATGGAAAGAGATGTTCGAGCTCAATTGATGATATGGAGGAAAAGATAGGTATCATATGGTTTTATGTATGGAATACCCTTGAGTTTGTTCTTTTGAAACTGTTGATGAGGTTTCTATTTTGGTGATCATTTTCAGGTTTTATACTTTGGAAAATGAACCTATGAGGTGTTGTTTCGATTCAGAAAGGCATAAGTCAACATAGAGAGTTTTCATAAGGATTCAATTGGTAAATCCCCTTTGGATACATGAAATTAACTACTGAGTGGGAGGTTTATACTCTGGAAAATGGGTTGGGATTTTTTTCTATGTTTAACAGTCCTTGAATGTACTGTTTTGGCATGAAATGGGCTTTAATGTCATGGGTGATATTTTTCGTTAGTTGAATTATGATATGTGGATGACCAGGAGTGAGTTTTTTTGGTCTGGTATTTATGATGAACATTTTAAGAGATATGTTGGTCCAATTTTATGATCAGTCATTTACCTCTAACATGGTTTTTATAAATTATTTGTTATGCAGGTATGTTGGGAATCTCAAGAACCCTCGAGAAGTTTCAGTGTGTATGAATTGTTTCTATGAACCAGTGGGATGAGAAAATATTTATAATAGACCTCCCAAGAATGATTTGGATTGGCTGTTAGGTAATATTGGACACCAAATAACCGACTAGATGGGATGATGTGATTATGGAACTCTAAATAACAGGTAGGATTGCTCTTTGACATAGTTGGGCCTTCTAGGAACATTGGGGATGGGTCAATGTGATTGGTTAACCTCACCTGAACCCATGTAATTGGGCTAGTGTGCATAATTAAAATCCCTAGATTCATCAAGTATGTGTTGCGATAATTTATTATTGCATGAACTTTGAAAATGTGTTTTAATTGAGTTAAATATGGTTAAGAAATTTAATAAAACCGCTCCTTCCAGCAACAAGTTGAAGCAGGTGGAGCTAATGTTAACGGTATCCTAGTTATAATGCGATAAAAAAACATGTTGTATGTTTATTTATGTTTTCATTTCCAATAATCACATGAATTTTTATATAACTAGATAAATTTATGATAAGGACGCATTGGTGGTGACCTAATGGGCTTATAATCAGACTATGCAAGTGAGTCATTGGGTTTGTGTAAACACAGTTGGTCATGTATCCAAATGAGGGATTTGGCCCTATTTTGGGAAGTTGTGTAGGAAGAGTGGGTTGGTTAGGGCAATGTCAGGTAGACTCTAGGATCCTTATAGATTTTTCCTTAATTGAATTTTTTTATATTTATAAAGATATACCACATATGGGCATCTATTAATTGTTTATATTGGGTATTATATTATATCTCATATAGCATGGGTGGATATTATTATTTTTCTCTTCACTTCAATTCTTTAGATTACAAGGAGTAATATTATTAGATTTAGTACACTAATTTGATATCTATTAGAGAGGACATAGGCTTCCATTGGTTTCTCTTAGTTTATTTCCACTAGAAAATATCCTTTTATGTATAGAGAAGTGCATATGATTATTGGCACCACTTGGGCTCTCACCATGTGATATGAGTTGGGGTGTTATAACCTTATACAATTTTTACCTTTGTGATGTTTTCTTGTAGTTTTGGAAATATTGTTAAATAACCTCTTTAAATGTATCCAGATTTATTCCATCTCTCACATAGAACTTATTCATCACAAGGGTTACCATTTTTTAACAAAATCTCGATAAATATGATATTATAATATTGTGTTTTTTCTCCATTAACACTATATTTTTCTTATTTAACATCCACCTATATTTCTCTCCCTAAATAATCTACCAAATAAAAAAATAAAATTTGGAACATTTTTATATTTTGTGGGTTCTCTAATTCGGTCCACATGAGTAATTTCTTCTATATTCCCTGAGATGTAGCACTTATATTGATGATATTCTAATAGAATATTTGAATATAGCTTATCTTATGGTTCTTTATAAGGAAATAATTCCATTGTTCATTGCATTCTGATTATCAAGAGAATTTTGAATTGAATCCCTATTCATATTCATTCCCTTGGATCCTTCCTAAAAATTCACTAGATTCCATGACATCTTTTCCTAAATTAATCTTTATAAATGTTGAGATAAACATGAATCACTCTTATGACGCCCATCATTACATACATAAAAAACATATTAGGAAATTAAAATATATTTTAAATAAAACTATTTTCTTTTTTCTTAAAAGCTTTTTTACTACATCTCTTTATTTCTACTCTTTGACATGTGTTCATTTGTACTTACTAAATGAGTGTATTTTAACAAAAATCATGTGAAATATTCTCAAACCTATTGCAATACCATCTAATCACCCAAAACCACTATCTTTTCATAAAAAATGTTTACTTTCTGGAATTTCAATATTTGTCACAAATATATTTTTTAGCATTCTCAACTGTGGGTTTGGACATTATTATTGATACACTACTCACAATTCATTCTCTATCCCCCATATTAAAGGAAGAAAAATTTTCAATAATTATTATCATCAATCCATATTTTTATGGGTTTATATGAGAAACCATTACAATTAGATATGGCTGGTACCTTAAATTATTAGGCTACATAAGAGATATAACAAATCATTTCTTGATCTTTTTGTCACATAAAGATGACTTTTATGAAAACAACCCCTTTTAACAACATAAGAAAACATATACTATTTCCTTCAATCGTTAAGTCTCAACATATGTCTTTTTAAGATATTGTACTTTATTTTCAATTCCAGGAATCTCATATTATGGGAATTCCTATGATAATAAAAAAAATTACATTATATATTCATAGTCCTTATTCATTTTCTCAAAATCCTCTTAATTCATTTTTTTATATCATATAACAAAATTTCAAGATCCTTGATCCACTTAAATTTTATTTCTAATTGATCATTGTTGAAAATAAGGCTGTTTTTACTTTTACTTCTAATGTAATGATCTTATTCTCAAACTCATTAATAGACTCATTCATTAATTAGATTGTGTGGAGCCACTCTTATTCAATTTCTAATTATATCAACATAATTTTCCCACACTCCTCATATTCTATGATAATATTATTAGAAAGGTTTATTCATGTTAGATCAATTTAAAATAAATCATTACTCTTTTTTTCTGCCTCTCCTTTATGTTTGGTTATCTCATCAATCTATATTTCAAAGATCCCTCAAATAAAAAAAAATAATTTATTTTTGAAAAGAACAAGTCATATCTTTTAATTCCATAGAAGGTAAATATATTGACATATGATCACCCCAACTGATTATTATTTTATTGGATTGTTTAAACTATAATCATTAAATACCTTAGGATAACATTAACCCCTTAATCATAATGAGGTATTAATGATATCTTTATACTTGGTTGTGGATATAACCACCAATTCATGTACATTAAGGTGAAATTTACCTTAATTTTTATAATATATTTGGGGGACTAAAACATTTTTCTCATTTGATAAGAGGGATAAAAAATTATTTTTATTCTTATATTTCAATATCATGTTTATAAATTTCTTGATAGAAAATTAATTCTAATTTTAGAAAGATGATTCTTTAGAAAAACTACACGTCATTATATTAAATGAAATTAAACATCAAATATATAAATAGAATGACTTTTAATCTTAAAGATCCCAAAAAATGGTAAGCCCCCTTCGATACAATATACAAGGAATTATTTTTTATGTATTCTACCATGAGAGGGGGAGGGGGGGTGAGGTGTGAATCCATCTATGTGACATTAAATTAGACTCATATAATTTTCCCGTTTTCATTATTACATTTTTAGTAGATAAAGTGAACTGATTCACTTAATCTATCTCTTCCCTATGGTCATAAAAGAAGCACCTCAAAAACATGTAGACACACACATTGAGTGTATAGTGTTATATAAGCTTCACCTCAAAATTTGAGAAGACTATTCCATGGTGTAAATTGGTTTCATAAATGATAAAAAAACCCACTTGAAATATCCTATAGGTTTTACATTATAATATGCTAATTGTTTATTAGTGTGATCCCAATATATGGTTTTTTGCATTCCATTGTTTAGTGAATCTCACACAATTAAATGATATATTAATGATTAAAAATAAAGAGTCTTTTCAGAAGTTTAGATATCTTCAAACAATTAGAGTGATTCTTTTATCTATTTATCTTCCACTTTCATTTTCAAAGTAGCATGTATAGAGTTTTAGTTCTATTAATATGCAAAAATGATTCCTAAAATATTAATTATTCATCTACTGTAGTGTAATAAAACACTATACAAGATTTGTTATTATGTATCATCAAATTTAGCATATAAACATGAATACATTAGTGCTTCTCTTCTCCTCTTTACTAAATTCAAGATAATTTTTTTAGGAATGAATTGTTTAATATCACACATCTTTTTGTTCACAAAAATTATTTTATACTTCTTTAATATATGGTATATTTTTTATAAAAAACCCCTCTATATTTTTTCAGTTTTAATTATAAATTAAAATTCAAACAGTAATCTTCCATCAACATGGACTTTAATCTTATCTTGTAGATTTTTATCATAATATATCATCATCATCCAATCCCAATTGGTATTTTATATACAAAAAAATAACAATCGATGTTCTTAGATGATGTCAAGTTGTTAAGGTATCTCAAAATACCCAAAATTTCCCATGAAACCACTCTTTCCGATGTAAAAACTTACATTATAGTGTTAAAGGGTAGTTCAATCAAGATATTCTTTAACTGTCATAACACACTATGGTAGATTCCATACTATGCCATAGAAGACATTGAATGTCTAGTGATATAAAAAAATGTTAAGGAATCCTTGATAACATATGAAACCATAATGATGTAGAGGTCTTCAAATATCAAAAAACACTAAATTCTTAAATATAAAACATTTTAACACATATAACACTATTATTATTTAGTTCACCATGATTTCAACAAGTTTTCATGTGGACATAAATTTTAATATAAACAAAATCAAATTTATAAGAATAACGAAATTGACATTCTCATCTCCTCTAAAATGTGGTACTCCTTCTCTGAGAACATTACCATATCAATATACTCATTTTCACATAAGGCATCACTATTGTTTAGAGGTCCTCAAATTACCATGACCACCAAAAACCAAATCAGAATTCAATGATTATTATCTACTACATAAATTTTTTTATGATCATAACCATCATCCTCAATAAAATTCTATAGTATTGTAACACCCTAATATTTTATGGTATAATTTTTCCAATAAATTCAATTTATTTGATAGTTTTTATTACATGAAAAAACGATTTTTAACGCACAATGATACAAAATTAATATTATTCTGTAAACTTGACTGTTATAACCTAGATGTAAAATTTAGCTTCCTGAATATTAATTAATAAAATAATTAAAATTATGTATATTATTTATAGGAAAAAAATTATATTTATTAATAGGTTCATAATCTTTAATAAAGTCTTTATATCAATAAAAAATGATTTTTATCAAAAAAATGATATTTCTTACTTTTTGGGAACAAATAATAAAAATAATTTTTGAAACATTGAGAAACATTATTAGAAAAATGTAGATTATTATTTTTAATCAACATGTTAAAATTATCTAAGGGTTAATATTTAAGAATATTCTAAATGATTAATGTTATAGTGAATAGTAAAATACTATTTTTTTAAATCCTTCTGTTTGGTTTAAATAATTTACAGGAAACCTTTGATTTATAAATGGTTTTGAAAGAAAAATTACATATAATTTTTATTTATTTATCCAATTTAGATTAATGGAATAAATTCCATATTGAATTTTGAACTTAAAGCATTCTATACAGATGAAAAAGTTCAATTTATGAAACAACATTTTAATCATTTCTGTGAGTATACCTTTAATTAAAAAAAATTCTACTTATGTGAATAGAATTTGGTTAGATGTATTAAATATTTATAATTATCATAATAAATATTATATAATAATTTAATTATTTTGAGTCAAATTTAATGGTAAAAATAGTAATAATTAATAATCCCGATTAAGGTTAAAACAGGTTTACATGGGGTTAACCTATAAGTATTATGGAAAAAATAACCTAAAAAATGATCCAAATCCAATTTTATGGACATATTTTCACCTTATATCATTTATTATTATAGAAATAGCAATTGTTTTCCATTTTTAATGTGAAAAACAAGGGTACATTTAACTATTTTAAAAACTCCAATGTATGTCCTCTCACCCACTTATAAAAGAGAACCCACAATCATCTCATAGTAACAATTATAATTTTTTTTCAAAAACTACCTGAAAAAATACCTTAATTACATCCCTCATCAAATATTTTAATTCTTATTTTTATTCAAAAGCCACCATAGAATGAATTTCTGTGTAAACCTAAGGTGGTTATCTCAAGAAGTGGTATCATTCTCAAGCGACTGTTTTTAAATTATTTATTCTTCCACATCATTAAATTAATATTAAAATAATATCATATAAAAACAAAGTTATCTATAATATATTGATATTTTATTATTAAAACTTTTTTATATATATCTATCTCCACTTTCATCGAGTGGGATGTAAATCTGTCAATCGTGTGTATGGAGGAATACCAGCTCCTGAACCGTTGCAATTCTTTTTCAATCACACCAAATAAAAAATAGTTATAATAAAATATTTAATATATATATATATATATATTATATTTATGAAATAATTATACTTATTTAATAATTATATCATATATAACTTCTTACTCTCCAATCTATGGGAATAAGATAACATCGCTCGTGTGTATGGTGGACTACTGCCTTGCGAGGTGATTTGAATATTTTTCACTTATGATATATATAAATGGTAATAAGTATAAATTTACTAAATATGTTTTAATATAAAAAATAATAATTTCCTTTTAATAGAGAAATAATATTTAACCTTCCTTTCATTTTATCTATCGAGAAAATGGAATGAATGTCTATGCATACATACAACATATCATCTCCATAAACCATGTAATTAATTTTCTATCTCTAGCTTTTTGGATTACGGAAAACATAAATAAATTGAATATATTTTATATTTTTGAAATTTTAAAAATTATTGATATTATTTAAACATGATCAATGATAAATGATAACAAATACCAAACCAAAACATATATTAAAAAACGAAGCAGTTTTTACCCGTAAAATGGTTTTTAACAAGGAATTATTAATAATCATGTAATAAAAAGGCCATAAGTAAAGTACATATGGTATGATATATATAAATATAGTTCTTTAAAATATTTATAATAAACCTATATTTATTATATGTGAGGTTGGAAATCATATAATGAAATTTTACACTTAATGTAATGTGATTTCCGTCTCACTTTTATTTTTGTGGGAGAAATTCCTTATATAGCACTTGTTTCTTTTATGTGGAGTATATATATCAGATGAATTTATTTTATTATTATTCTTGGGAAATTATGGTATATAAATAGTAAAAAAATTATTTATTTCTTGGGTATTATGGTTCAAATGATACCAATGTGGTAAAGGTTTTATGTAACAATCTCATTGTTTATCAGGATTATTTATGAATATGGTTCAAATAATGATATTTTTTCATCAATAACTCAATAATCTCATTTATATTTCTTAATAAATAGTTATTTCATAAAAATACATGTTTTAATTTATTATTTACTGTATTTATGTTGTGAATACTTAAAAAAGTTAGAAAAAAGACTTGGTTTCTCTCTTCTGTCAAAAATCATTTTTCCCATGACTATGTTTTCTAAAAATGTTTCTACAAAAGATTGAAATACTATAAAATTTGTTTTTAAAGTCATTTTTACCCATTATTAACCATTTTGATGTTTTTTAATGGAATCTTCTTTTCAATATCTGAAGGTGGTAGTTTTGACTTTTACCTAAAATGTGAAAAGAATAATTTCATTAACATGTACGGTTTAAATGGTATTTACCCAATCAAAGCCAATCAATGTTTTTAACCATTAATCATAAGTTTCAAAGGATATTTCCAAATAAAAGGATTTCTAAATATTATGTGATTTTTTTTGAAAATGTTATTTTCAAAATGGAATGTTTATTTTTATTAGGAAATGATGTATGTGATATTTCAAAATAATTTCCTATCTAGGTCGACATAATATGATGTTACTTAATATTTATAAGGGATATTATTCTTGGATAGAAAAGTTATTATTTATCCAGATGATTTAATTTTATGATAAAAATATATTTATGAAACTAATTCCTTTTTCCATGGGTAATTATAATGAAATAATGAAATTTTTATGAAACGCATTTATTTTCCAAAGGTTATGAAAGGATGAAATGTTTATGAAATCCATTTAATTTTATGGTATTTTATATGTTTAATGTTTTATAATTTTTTTTGAAATCCTATTAATGGTTTTAATTATGTGATAGTGGTTACATTATAACCAGAGATAGTGGTTATGTTATAACTAAAGACGATTATTATTTTGAAACCAAGGAAGGTGGAAATTTTATCACTACGGAAGGGTGGGATCTATTTCTCCATCTAATGTGTTGGTTAAATATTGAAATATCATTAGATAAAAATGACTTGAATGGAAAGTTAACCCCATTAAATAAGGGGTTTTTTCTAGTATGATTGTCATGGGAGTGAACCATGAATACTATGATGGTTTCAAGAGTTAACCCATTCTTTTATGATAGATGTTGAAATGATACAAAAAAATAAAGATGTGAGTTTCTATTATTTTGTGTATAATAAAAATATATGTATTCTTATACAATTATTCACTTAAGTCTCATGTTCATTAATTCCATATTTGTCCATGTATTATGAACTGTAAATATTTTTTCAATGGATCATGTTTATGAATAAATAAATTAAGGGTATTTTTCTATTGTTATTCTCCATTTATCATTACCTTATTATCATATTTTGTCAATTTCAACCTTATTTACCCTTAATGATAATATGATATCACCCATTATTATGTTTATTTTCCCATATTTATGTGTAAGGGTATTATGTATGATATATATATATTAAGGATTCTTGTAATGGAAAAATTAGAGGGATATTATATAACTCACTTATGAACCTGTTCTTTATGTATAAATTCATCAAATGAACTATATCTAAATGATTATAACTTGGATCATTATATTATTTAATTAATATTCAAATATTATGATGTAATATCAATTTTTTGAAAAACTGAGGTCGTTATAGTTGGTATTAGAGTATGGTTTAGTTAACCGTTGTAAAATAGGATGGGAAAAGATTGATGGAAACCTTAAAGATATGCCAATATATTAGAAAATAAACTATAATTTTATTAAAAGGTACAAAATGTCATTTCTAAGAAACTACATCCCTATCTGGATTCTACAAGAGGATGTGGCTATAAGATAGTTATATATATAATTAATAAATCTGAAAAGGGAAAAAGATTCTAGACTTGATTATGACATGGTTCATGAAAACAAGCCATGTTTCACACCATGTTTGACATTCCCCTGGGATATGTTTTGTAAATTGACAATTTCTTTATGAATCATCATGATATATATGAATAATGACCATAAATGAAATAAGTTAAACCTAAGGTTTTATAGTTTTAAAAGAAGATATCATGAATTATACATCCAATGAAATATTTTTTAGGATTTATGATATTGATAAAATATTCACGATGATCATGAAAATAATTTTTATTTTATATTGGTAATATAGATAGTATGATAAATTTTAGGTGGTTATATATTTTTTCATGTATTTAATAATATTATTTGATCTTATATACGTAAATTACCTTATATTATAAAAAGTATTTAGAATTTTTAATCATATACATATTGATTAGTTGTTTAATTAGTATTGAAAACTCTTAATGACAAAATGATTTCATATCGGGTCTATGATTATTCCCCATTTTATGTTTGTAAGAATTTCCTTCAAAAAAACCTTATTATTATCATTCTAGTTGAATTTTATGTTATATTAGCCATGGATTGGATTTATATATAAAAATCCCATACCAATTCACAAGGATGGGTAGTCACATTAGATATTCTAAACCAACCATTGATCATCTATCAGTATGATGATAAATATGGTTTTATGATGTATATAAAATCCATTATGTGGGTTTTGATTCCTATTAAAATTGGGAGTTTATCCAAAAATGAATGATATGAAACTTGACAACTATTATATGCCCATTTTGTGGTATTTTATTGATGTATTTACGAAGTAATTGACTAGTTTTCCACAAAATTGTGAATTTGAGTTATTAGTAGAACTCATACCTGGTGCCTCACATATTTCAAATACTCTATATATAATGAACCATATTGAGTTATATTAATTGAATAAGAAAATATAGGAGAATATTAATAAGGGATTTACTAAGACAAGTGTATCATTTTTAGATGCACCGGGTATTTTTTTTATGAAGAAAGATGGTTTAATATGACAATGCATTGATTATCAGAAACAAAACAAGATCACAATAAGGACCATGTTGAAGGTTCTGGGAGTAGCGGAAGCGGGTGGGTGGATGTGCCCACATGGCTTTTTGTCATTAACAATGATCAATCCGGGATCAATACGACGATTAACGCCAGTCTCCACGGATTGAATCAAAGAAATAGACAAAGAAAAGGAATGTCCCAGATCCACAAAGTAGGATCGTTACAAGTTTATTATAATTAATTTAATAAATTTAAAAGAAATGTGTTTTTGGTGTTCTTTCTTCATTGATGTTCTTGATCACATTCCTATGTGATTCTTCATTGCGTCGCAGAATCCAAGTGTAGACTTCCTCTAGCGGTGATCCACACGTGTACCTCGTATCTCGGGACGTCGCCAAAGGAGTATCTGGGTGCTAGCATGGAAAAACCTTTGCATGCGTTGTCTGCCTTAGATTGTCTTGATCTATTGGAAGAGTATCTCTCTCAGTCTTGAGAGCGTTCTTAGAGGTAGAGGTTCATTCTCCCTTGAAAGAATTCTCCAGAATTGTTGTGCGCAACAATTCTATTGTGTAGGAAATGAGTTTGGATTGTGAGGATATTTATAATAGAGTTTGAGGTTATAGATTTATGACAATAAATAAATGCATTACACGTTTATTTTATTTCATTAACTCTTATTGAAAACCCCCTTGTCGAATAATAAATTCCTTAACATGCGCTCACGCTGATTATAATAAATATCATTTAATAAAACAATATTATATCCTCAAAATACATACTGGAAAAACTACACGGCGTGTAATAATAAATAAATGGAGTGTACTAGTTTTTCATTGAAAACTACACGGCATTAACATTAAATGTACACAGCGTGTATATCTTGTTTTCATTTATTCATTTCCTTTTTCAAAATAAAAACTACATGACATGTAATAATTAATACACTGTGTGTACTTGTTTTCAATTTATTCTTCCTCCAACATTAAAAAGATTTAGGATTCCTTAAATAAATATAAAACCACATACGGGCATAATCTTTATTCTACTTGAGATACTTGAATACAGTTAGTGTGTGACCCTTTAGGCCTCTTTCTCGTTGGCATTAGGTGGGCTTGCCTAAAGTCCAAGATTACTGTCTAGCAACGGGTCAAGGCATCCAAGAGAAAGAAGTTGACGCCTCATTGATGTATCACATCATATGAATGCTTACTATGTAATTTAATCCCTTTGTCTCAATATCACAACAAGAAGGTTTCATGGTAGTGTCATAAACCTTTATGCTTGATCCGTCGTTCTTTGTCTACCTGAAATAAACATTTCGTTTACACCGTGTCCATGGAATTTAATGCAACAGTTCTATTTCAATCAAAGCACTGAGATATCAACTTCCATAAATGGAAGGGACAAATCCTTCTTCGAATTATCCATTTACAACATGTCACTCGTGATGCACCCAACGTACCCTACTTCTTGCCAACTGTCTGTGTGATGTTTTTCGTCAGTAAATCTAAGTGTGCGAGTCATGACATGAGTTAATGAAAATCTTCTAGTCTAAGGACCATTACACATGCTCGCAAATAGTAATGTCTGATGACACCAAGACATGCGGAATTACTACTGGCGGGTCTGTTCTCATAATCTCTCATCTTGGAGATTACCAAGTGCGAACTCCATGAGAGAGAGTCTCGTCTTCTTACAAGTACTCACACATGACGGTCTGTATACTATATGTCCTCTCATAGTATGTCATCCAACCGCAGATCTTTCTTTAAGAATATTGTCATAGCATTTCAAGGTTCTCATCATAGGGGGGATCTTCCATGACCTTATTAATGCAACAAATATTCCAGGACATTATTATATTATAGTCATACAGAACAATGAACAATATATAATAAGTGAACATTCATGTAATCAGAGTACAAAAAAGTTGGTTCTGAGGACACCAACCCATACAAATTTCCACTTGGACTAGAGCCAACTGCCTACGACTTTTAGTCTGCTAGACCTCACAGGATGATCATGTTTCTGCTGAGTCAAGGCTTTAGTCAAGGGGTCCACCACGTTGTCTTCCTTAGAAATACTTCTCACTACAACTTCACCTCTCTGAGAAAAATCCCTCAAGAGATGATACTTCCAAAGTATGTGCTTTCACTACTGATGTGACCTTGGCTCTTTTTCAAGTGTCACCGCTGCAGTATTATCACAATATAGTGTGATAGGATCATTACTTCTCGGTACTACATCCAAATCATTGACAAAGATTCGCATCCACAGTACTTCTTTAGCTGCCTCAGAAGCTGTGATATACTCGGACTCTGCTATAGAATCATCCACCACACTTTTCTTTGAGATCTTCCATCTCACTGCACCTCCATTCAAGCATAAGATGTATCGAGTCTGCGACTTTATGTCCTCTTGATTAGTCTGGAAACTAGCATCTACATGTCCTCTGATGCCAATTCCTCATATCCTCCATAAACCAGGAACACATCCTTAGTATGCCTCAGATACTTAAGGATAGTCATGACTTCCATCCAATGGCGGTCTCCTGGATCAGCTTTATATCTTCCTACCACACTTAATGTGTATGAAATTTATAGCCTCGTACATAGCATAACATATATGACTGACCCAATTGCGGATGTGTAAGGGATCCTTTCCATTCACTTTCTTTATTCATGTGTCTGAGGACGCATTTTCTTTGAAAGATGAATGCCCTGTGACACTGGAAAAAATCCCCTCTTGGAATGTTCTATACAAAATCTCTTCAGTATCTTGTCAATGTATGTACTTTGACTTAGGCCCAACATTCTCTTGGATCTATCACGATGGTTCTTGATCCAAAGAATATATGATTCCTCTCCAAAGTCTTTCATGGAGAAGCATCTATTCAACCATGCCTTAACTGACTGTAAGATATGCACTTCATTTCCAATTAGTAATATGCCATGAACATAGAGTATTACGAAAACGACTGCACTTCTACTAAACATCTTGTAGACACAAGGCTCACATTCGTTCTTAACAAAGACAAATTCCATTAAAGCTTCATCAAAATGAATGTTCCATGACGTTAATGCTTGATTTAATACATAAATGGATTTCTGCAACTTGCATACCTTGTTGGAATCCTTTGGAGTCCCAAACCCTTCAGTTTGTGTCATGTAGACATCTTCCTGGAGGTTCCCGTTAAGGAAAGTTGTTTTGACATCCATTTTCCAAATTTCATAGTCATGGTAAGTGGGAATGGCGAATAGGATTCTGATGGATTTTAGCGTTGCTACTGGTGAAAAGGTTTCATCATAGTCAATTCCTTAACACTGTCTAAAACCTTTTGCAACCAATTGTGACTTATAGGTGTTGACTTGCCCTTCTATGTCCAGTTTCTTCTTGAATACCCATTTATTAGCAATAGGCTTTACATCAACTAGAGGATCTATCAATATCCAGACTTGGTTTTGGTATATGGAATCCATTTCATAATTCACGGCTTCCTGCCACATGGCAATGTCTGTGCATTCAACTACTTCCTTGTAGGTAAGAGGATCATTGTTTTCAACCAATAATGAGTCACCATCATCGGTGATAAAAAAACCATATCATTCTGGTTCTCTCACCTCTCTCGTGCTCTTACACAGTTCTTGTGTCTCTGGAATAGATTGATCTTCCACAGGGCTTTGTGGAATCTGTTCTTATACCAACTCCTGTGTATCTTGAGCCTCAACTTCATCGATGTCTATCTCACTCCCACTATCTCTTTTGGAGATTTTATCCCTCTCATGGAATATGGAGTGTCTTTCCACTGTAACCTTTTTTTCTGAGGGGTTTTATAGGTAATATCCCCTTGTTTCCATGGGATATCCTATACAGATACACATTGTGCCTCAGGGTGCATGTTTGTTACCTGAAGAAGCCTTTAAAAATTCTTATCTACCCCACACATGTAAATTCGATAGCATGGCTTTGCGTCCACTCCATAACTCGTATGGAATAACATTTATTGATTTATTTGATACTTGGTTTTGTATGTGTGTTGTTGTTTATAATGCATATCCCCAAATGGATAATGGAAGACTCGCATGACTCATCATTGATCTCACGATGTCCAACAAGGTGTGGTTCCTCCTTTCACATACACCATTCCACTGGGATGTGAATGGAGGAGTGAGTTGAGATAAAATCCCAAACACTCATAAGAAATCAATGAATTGCTGATTAAGATATTCCCCTCCTTTGTCTGAGAAGAGTATTTTAAACTTCTTACCAAGTCGGTTCTCAACTTCATTCTTTTATTCTTTGAATAGATCAAAATAATCTGACTTATACCTCATTAAGTAGATATATCAATATCTACTAAAATCATCAGTAAAAGATATAATGTATGAGAACCCACCCCTTGCTTCAACTAGAAATGGTCCACACACATCCATGTGAACTAATTCTAGAAGCTCTTTAGCCCTTTCACCTTTCCAACTAAATGGGGCTTTGGTCATTTTTCCTTGTAGACACACATGAAATACACCAAGTGGTTTTAGTTCAAAAGAATCTAAATACCCTTCTTAATGTAATTTTGTCAAACATTTCTCATTGACATGACCTAGCCGGTGATTCCAAAGTATGGTGTGGTATGAGTCATGTGAATTAAATTTGTCCTGGATTTCCATTACTTGGTTTGTGTAGTCTAACACATAAAGGCCATTATATAAATGTGCCCTACCAAAACAAATGCTATCTTTATAAAAGTAGAAACATCCACTTCCAAACATGAAGATGAATCCATCAGTATCTAATCCGGATACTGAAATAATGTTTTTGGTTACACAGGGTACATAATAACATCCTTTCAAAACAAAGACCATCCAAGTAGGCAATGTGAGATGGTAGTCTCTGATAGCTACAACATCGAGTCTAGATCCATTGGCTGCTCGTAGATCCACCTCACCTCGGTCAACTTTTTGAATCTACTTAGTTTCTATATTTGGATATAGATGGGAGCACCACAAGTAGTATCTAATACCCAATTAGTAGAAACAGATAGATTCCATTCGATAACAAACGCACCGGAAGCTTCCCCTTTCATCCTTGGCTGGGTGGAGTTTTTCTTCCAGTGGCCCTTCTTTCCACATGCGAAACAAACAACATCATGTTCCTTTGCATCCCCTTTGATCTTACATTTCTTGGAAGGCCTTGAAGAAGATTTGGGCTTAGGGATATTCTCCTTCCCTTTCCTTTTATTCACCATAAGGACAGAAGGTTTTTCACGCTTCATGTAATTATCCACTTGGAGAATAAGGATAAGAATATCAGACCGAGACTTCTCAATGTTGTTCATGATGAAGTTCACAAAAAAGTTTGAGATGCTCTGGGGGATTGATGCAATAATTAGATCGGTACCCATTTCTTCGGGGAGTTTAAACCCTAGAACCTCAAAGCGCTCAATGTAGCCAATGAGCTTGACTACATGAGGCCTAAATGGGGCACCCTCTCCAAAATTTCTCTGAAATAGAGCCTTGGAGATATCAAACCTTTCCTATCTTGGTCTCTCCTGGTATAGACCACCGAGGTGCTCGATCATGCTGTAGGCATCCATGTCTTCATGAGATTACATGAGCTCACTAGACATAGATGACAACATCAAACATTGAACATCGAGAGCGTCGTTCAAATGTTGATCATAGACCCGGAAATCTTCATCACTCGCCCCTGGGGAAGAAGAATCAGGAATCGAGGACTCCAGCACATAAAAAATTCATTCATGGCGGAGGATAACCCGAAGGTGCCTAAACCATTCCTCAAAGTTACTGTCTGCGAGGATATTGTCTTTATCCAGAATTGATCGCAGAGAAAAGGTGGTTGACGAGTTTGTCATATCAATTATACAAATTAAAAGAGTAGATTTATCAGTACCTTCTTGATTATATTTTATGAAAAATAATAAATGAATTTATTAATTCTCGCAATATTTTATCAAGTCCCAATGGCCCTCACCATTGAACTCGAAATGTCCTGTTGATTTGAAATTCTAGTGGCAATGATCATTATTTCCCTTCGCATAACCCCAACAAGGGTTGGTCAAGCTATTTTAAGGTATTTAGGTAGGCAGGTCTTTGCCAACTGTGAGCCTACAGTTCCTTGATCTGTTGAGTCGACTACCCAATCCTAAAATCCTGACTTGGATTTCCTCAACTCATGCCTCCAATATTACATCAAGTCTAGAAAGGGCTACTCCTCTTGATGAAAAATGGTTAAGTCAACTCGAAACTTTTCATAAGGGATTTATTTATAAAAGTAAGTGTCCCAACAAGGGCTGGTAAAACAAATATTTTTATTTAGTGTTTCCCTTAATCAAGTAACGGAAGGCTTGCTCTGACTTAATATGGTATTTGAGGGATTTTATTCTTTATGCATAGTTTTGAATTATCACATGCTTGTTAATATTATGTGATGCTTGCTTAAGTGATTAACCATGTTTTGATAATGTTTACGCATAGTACGGTTTTTATTTTATTCCATCTTTGCATGCTTGTTCATTTTATTAACTATGTGATCGTGAAAACACATACATAATAAATAAACCATGCAATTAAACAGAAATAAAATAATATGGTGTGATCATGAGCTTCTATTGGTTATATTATCTAGCAATTTTGATAAGCTAACCCTGACCTAGGGAAAACACCTTGAACCTGATGGATCGTGTTTTGCAGCTCCAACCTATCCACCTTTGTATCTTCTTGCACCTGTTTCACCTAGGCTTCGGGATTTGAACCGTATCCTCTTGCTTGGGGAGATCCTCTATTACATGGGTTTACATGAAAGAAACCACGGTCACGCATGCCCTACATTTTATTGGAAGAAGGCTCGCAGGCCAACAAATTTAAATTAAATAAATATAAATGAAACCGTACACATACAAAGGGTCTTTGGTCTAGCTCATGATCATTCATAGCCTGTAATGACATTTACGCATATTTAGAATTCAAATTATTTTAATCGTTCCTTCATTTAAGATATTTCGTGCTCGAATTCAATTAATTATGATCTTATAATTAATCAATTCTTTATCTTAAATTTCTTTCTGAATTTCCTTGAGATTCCTCTCATCCATATTCCTTGTATGGGTCTTTGTACATTGGAGGAAACCTAGTGAAATTCCATTTCTGTAAAGTACACGGTGTGTAGTTTATAATTACACGGAGTGTATTTCTTTTCACACTTTATCAAAATTACAAACCGGGGCTTTGGCATATTTTCTGTACATTGGAAATTTTGGAGTACACGGTGTGTAGATAAATCATACACGGCGTGCACTTCCTTGTTACGCGGTAACCGGCCTGGTGATCTCGTGTACATGGTACGCAACTTATCATTGTACACAGTTTCACCTGGGCTGGAACGGACTACATGGCGTGTTGCTCCAACATACACGCCGTGTATTTTAGTTTCCACGCATCGTTCAATTATGGTCAACACGGCGTGATTAATACTTAGTCGTATTCAATTCACACGGTGTGGTTTGGCGGACCAGTGCCAGTTCATTGAACCTAAGTACACAGCGTGTAGTTTTAAGTACACGCCGTGTAATCCCGTGCTATACAGATAGAAAGAGAGGCTCCTCCGGATGAGTTCCTCATTTTTATTTTAATCAAAAAACGAAATTAAAAGGTCATTTCTGTGATATGAATCGAGAAACGAAGGAGGAAGAATAGATGTCGTTTATTCAAATTAATAGAATGAAATATTTTGAATAGAATCAAATATAAATGTGTAAATTATCAACGAAAATTAAACAACTATAATCAACATTTTAACCTCACTCTGATACCATTTGACTGTTTCGGGTGCAGCGGAAGCGCGTGGGTGGATGTGCCCACTTGGCTTTTTGTCATTAATAATGATCAATCTGGGATCAATAAGGCGATAAACGATAGTCTCCACGAATTGAATCATAGAAATGGACAAAGAAAAGGAAAGTCCTGGAACCACAAAGTAGGATCGTTACAGGTTGATTATAATTAATTTAATCAATTGAAAAGAAATACCTTTTGGGTGTTCTTTCTTTGATTATTCTCTTGATCACGTTCCAATTTGATTCGTCCTTGCGTTGCAGAATCCATGTCTAGACTTCCTCTAGTGGTGATCCACATGTGTACCTCGTATCTCAGGACGTCGCCCATGGAGTCTCCAAACCTTTTCCTGCGTTGTCTGTCATAGATTGTCTTCATCCGATGGAAGAGGATCTCTCTCAGCCTGGAGAGAATTCTTGGAGGAAGAGGTTCTTCCGGCCTTGAAATAATTCTCCATAATTGTTGTACACAATGATTCTCTTGTGTAGGAAATGAGTTGGGATTGTGTGGATTTTTATAATCACGTTTGAGGTTGTTGAGTTATGACAATAAATAAACGCATTAAGCGTTTCATTTATTTCATTAACTCTTATTGAAAACTCCCATGTCAAATAATAAATTCCTTGACATGCGCTCATGCTGATCATAATAAATATCATTTAATAAAACAATATTATATCCTCAAAATCTCGACTGAAAAAACTACACGACGTGTAATAATAAATTCAAGGTGTGTACTTTTTTTAATTGAAAACTACATGGCGTGAAAATTAAATGTACACGGATTGTATATCTTGTTTTCATTTATTCATTTACGTTTTCAAAATAAAATCTACACAACGTGTAATAATTAATACACGACATGTAATTGTTTTAATTTTATTATTCCTCCATCATTAAAATGATTTAGGCTTCCTTGATTAATTATTAAACCACATACGGGAATAATATTTATTCTACTTGAGATACTTGAATACACTTAGTGTCTGACCCTCTAGGCCTCTTTCTCGTTGGCATTAGGCGGGCTTGCCTGAAGTCCAAGATTACTGTCTAGCAATGGGACAAGGCACCCAAGAGAAAGAAGTGGATGCCGCATTGACGTATCACCTCATACGAACGCTTACTTTGTAATTTAATCCCTTTGTCTCGATATCTCATCAAGCAGGTTCCATGGAAGTGTCATAAACCTATATGCTTGATCCTCCGTTCTTTGACAACCTAAAATAAACTTGTTGTTTACACCATGGCCATGGAATTTAATGTGACAGTTCTATTTCAATCAAAAGGCTGAGATATCAACTTCCATAAATGGAAGGGACAAATCCTTCCTCGACTTATCAATTAGCAATATGTCACTCGTGACGTGTAACACCCTGATATTTTATGAAAGTATATTTTTTTATGTCTTATGTTATACACAAAATCAAAGTAATCTTTAACGGCACACAACACTAGCTTGTCTTACGTTACACACAATTGTGACCTTCCTCAATAGCCTGTGTAGTACGCAATACCGAGTTCCTAAAAACAAAGATATATTATTATAATATTATAAACTAGACATTATGAATATTATTAAATGAATTTTAAATTTTATAATATTATTATTCATCTTAAATATTTTCTAGAACATGTTATGAGAACAAAATAATTTTTTCAGGTAAAATAAGTATTTTTAAAAAAATGCAGTTTTCCCGCCTTTTGATGACACACCCACTTTAAATCTACTTTTTGACATGTTTATAAGTTCAATTTAACAAAATAATATTCTTCGTTGGAAGCAGAATATAAAAATTTACTTTGGATAAAATTTTCATATTATTCTGATAACTTTCATATTTTAATGAATAGTGAAAACACGCTATATTTTAATTAAAAACAACTTTTTTCATCACAAAAATTTATATGGATAAATTATAATAATGAATGGTTTTAATGTATAAATATAATATATTTTTACCATTTAATATAATGTATGTCATTAGCATTAATTTTATATTGAATTCATAGGTAAAAATATTTCAATCTTTGGCCATGTTTTTACTTTTAAAAACATGTTTGCTTAACAACGAGATTAATTTTAAATTAATTACTGCATATTCTGTGTTTTCAATTTTGAAAAATGGATTCCATATTTGGATTCAGTGGTTTTAAATTATGTTAATAGGTTACTTTTATTTTTTTGAGATTATGAATAGTAACTACGGTAATTTTTATTTACTGCAATTAAAGGTAAATCGGTTAATTAAGGGTAAATATAAGATTATAAAATTACCCTAACACTTTCCAAAATCTTATATGATGAATAAAAGTCGACCCATATCACCTAAGAGTCGTACTAGATTCATTTCATGGACTTTTGACCATGAAATAATATAATTATCATTAAAACCAAAGAACGTGACAACATGTCACTCTCTTAAATCTTATAAGTATAATAATTTTAATTTAGTGATAAAATATATGAAACTTCAAACTTAAATAGTATCTAGAAATCTAATACAATTATATACATTATAAGAATTTATTTATAATTTTTAGGGATTAAGTAATTTTCATTAATTATGACACAATAGGGATGTTAAAATTATTTTATTGATTGAAATATCAAATAAATGATTTTAAAAGTATTAAAATAAATATTATATGACCTATTTAATGTGATCCACAAATTTTCTAGACAACAATGACATGTTATTAATCTATTAAATATTTTAGTTAGAACATATCTTTTGTATATATTTTATTTAAACTCAAATAAATGAATAGTGATAAAATTGACATTATTGTTAATTTATAGAAATTACATATTATAAAATTGTTTAAAAATCACAAAAATATTGAAAAATTGTAAATTAAAATATATAAGGTCTAAAATGTAATAAAGTATAACATTATGGACAATTCACAACATATATGTAAATATTTATAATGATTTAAAATTTAGAATATTATTACCACAAATAAAATTAAATAGATTATATAAGGATAAATCATATTGATAATGTTTAAAATAAATTCCCAACTTGTCTAAATTTTATTTTCTGATGATATTACAACCCTATATCATCTAATATTTATTTTTTAGTCATTTTTTGAGGTTTTTAAGTGGGTTTGGTATTTATTATAAATTAATATTTCTTATAATTCCAAAGGTGCCCCTCTCCTCCCTTATAAAAGGACACATCCTCCCTCTCCTACTCACACCACATTGAGCCTTCAAGCTCAGAAAACCCCTGCTAATTTCTCTTATCCACTTCCCTAGAAACATCATAGAGGTCCTGGTCTTCTTAAAATAACAATCTTAGTGCCCTAAGTGGAGATTTCAAAGAGGTGTGTCGAAGAAGAGGTAATATCCGTTACCAATTCATTCAAATTTATTTCCTCTTCTTTAATTTTATCATTATGAAGTAATAACTTCAGTATCACTAATATACTGATATGTTATTATAAATATGAAACAACCATATTTCACCTTCTATCCATCCTACAAAAAATGAAATCACCGCGCGTGCGTACAAATAGAATACCGTCTCCACGTCGTGGTGTAATCTGTTTTCCACCACCGCCTTAAATGGATGGGTATAATGGTGAAAATAATTACTATATATGATTATTGTAAAGTATTATTTATTTTTATATAGTATACAAACACTTCAATACAATTATACAATCATGGGAATGATATCATCACTCGTGCGTACGTACGGCCTACCGTCTCCACGATGTGATGTGACTCGTTCTACATGATCTTCATTGAATAATGATTATATAAATGAATTGAATGATTAAATATGATATATATTACACTAATACCATTCTGTAAGTGAGTTATCTATAACCTAAAAAGAATAATAAGATTTTATTCGACTAAACGCACATAAGAACATAAAGCAATAAACACCCGAATAACAAGTAGCAATGAAATATTACTAATAAGAATATAAGAATATGACAATATATGATATCCTACCAATGATTATGATTCTTGTATAAGTCAATGACATTATTTAAATCATTATACATGAGTTTTGGACACGTACAAAGCATTTCAGACCTAAGGTAAGGGAAAATCTCGCAATCTCATTTTTATCCGAGATTGTTTAAACTTCAGAATTTACTGGGGAATATTTATCTTCCACATCCTTGTTTCCTCAATATGTAATATTATTTCCATCCTCCTAAAATTTTTTAAATCCAATTTTACCCATTGGTGTGTTTTTAGTAAAAGATATGAAATGAATCTTTTGTCATTTTTAGTACGAGGTACTTTTTGACATTTCTGGCCAAAGTACGAGAAGAATGTCTTTTTAACTTATACGGTATGAATGGATTTTTATGATTTCATAGAACATTATTTCCATGAATATTCTTTTACATGAGTTCATGTTTATTTTTTATCAACTTTTTTTAGTTTAAAATTTTATAACATGTTAAGAAAGGAAAAATGTTTTTGAAGTAGAAAGGATATTTTCCTTAAGAATGGAGTTCAAGTGTTTTATCAAAATTATTTTCCATATAACATAATATAGGGTTATTTTTCTATCCCTATTTTTACATTGATTTGACTATGTTATGATGTAATTAATTTTATGATGTAATTTTATCTTAAATGGATTATGTTTTGATGGCATGATTTTAAGAATCCCATTCTTATTACATGGGTTATGCTATGATGTATGATTTATGATTTTGTGGCACACATAAGAATGGTTTCATTATGAGATGGGTGGGACCTATATCTCCCTCAAATTCATTGGGTAAGGATTTATATCACATGAGATAGACATGTATGGAACGACAAGTTAATCCGGTTCAGTGATATATGATTGGAACGAGGAGTGAACTCAGTTCGGTAAGGGACTTTGTCCGCTATGATAGTCTTGCCAATGAGTCTTCACTAAAATGAAATGATTCTATATGATTATGTGTGTATGCCACAAAGTTTCATGTTTTATGTTATGATTATTAGGATTACATTTCACCACTATGATTTATCCCATGTTATGATATTATGATCTCTTTTGAAGGTTAAGATATTCAAAATGTTATGTTCTTATGAATATGATATGATTGATATTTCTTTTGTTTACCCTTACTGGGAATTTGAGCTCACCCTTTTGTATGTTTTGTTTTCCCCAGGTCAGGAACAAGGGTATTAAGTAGGATATACCAAAAAGGGGGTCTAGATATGATGAAATAAATGGGAGACAATGTAGATGATTTATGAACCAGTTTTTTATGTTCCCCAGTTTCTAAAGACACTATACCTATATGGTCCTTTCATGGTTTTATTATATGTCGTAATACGTGTGCTTCAATTTTGAAGTAATAACAATGTATTTAGAGTATGAGTCTTTATATGATGCACCCAACATACCCTATTTCCCTCCAACTGTCTGCATGGCGGTTTTCGTCAGTAAATCTAAGTGCACGAGTCATGACATGAGTTTATAATAATCTTCCAGTCTAAGGACCATTACTCATGCTCACAAATAGTAATTTCCGATGACAACAAGACATGGGGAATTACTACTCGTGGGTCTGTTCTCATAATCTCTCATCTTAGAGATTACCAAGTGCAAATTCCATGAGAGAGAGTCTAGTCTTCTTACAAGTACTCGCAAATGACGGTCTGTATACTATGTGTCCTATCATAGTATATCATCCAACCGCAAAATGTTATTTAAGAATTTTGTTATAGCATTTCAAAGTTATCATCATAGCGGGGATCTTCCATGACCTTATTAATCAATCAAATATTCCAGGACATTATTATATTATAGTCCTTCAGAACAATGAACAATATATAATAAGTGAACATTCATGTAATCAAAGTACAAAACAGTTGGTTCTCAGGACACCAACCCTTACACATGTATCATCGACCTAGTATTGTTTAGAGGATTGATTAACTATGAATTGAGGAAGAATTTTCCAATATTGAACATTGTTATAGATATCATCAATTGAGGGTCAAGAAGAAGGATATACCAAATAAATCATTTCATATAAGTTATGGACACTACGAATATTTTTTTATACCATTTGGCCTTATTAATTTATTTATTTTTATTCTTGGATTCAATGAATAGAGCCTTTAGGGATTACCTTGATTTGTTTTTTGTATTATTAATTTTATCTATTTGAATAGAATATATGTGAATGAAGATTACTTGAGAATTATGTTGGAGACCCTATGATGGGATAAAATATATGAAGAATTTAAAAATTGTGAATTTTACCTTCAAATGTTTTCATTTTCGGTCTATATATTCTCAAGAGAGAAAATATCAATGGGTAAATCAAAGAAAGGGGCTATTGAAAGTTGTCCTAGGCATATCATGGTTACTGAGAAATGATGTTTTATTATTTTTTCTATACATTATCAATGGGTTTTGAAGTATTTTTCATGAAAATTCTATCCACTCGGCAATTTAATTTGGATGGGATCCATGTTTTTTGGGCAAATGAATGTTTGGGAAATTTCAAGGAATGAAATCAAAGATTAGATAACATGTCTGTGCTTACATTACCATACCTTGTAGAATAGTTGGTAATATATAGTGATTAATCTTGGAATGTATTGGGATGTATTCTCATGAATTATTACATGGAAATATCTTATGCCTCAAGATTATGTCTGGTCCGTGAGAACAATTACCCAACTAAGGATTTAGAGTTTAGCATAATAATTGTTTCATTAAAGATATATAAGAATTTTCTTTTCATATAAAAGAGTGATATATATACTGATAATTAAATTTTAATGTATATATTCATGTAGAATATGAACATGCTTCATAGAAGATGAATTTAGCTTATTAAGATTATGACTCCTCAATACTTTACCACCATGAGACACTGGACAAGGAGGTTGGTTCTTTGAGTATACATGATCATAATATCTTATATATTATTAGGATCACAAAAGATCCATTATTTATAGATTTTTAAATATTAGGTTTGTAAATACAAAAGGAAGGATATAAATTTTATCTTTCTTAAATGAGAGATAAACCGTCTATCCTAATAAAAATTAAATAGGCTCCAATGGTTGATATAGAGCTATACAAGAAGGTTAAAAATGTTTATAAGTTTGATATTTATTTTTATAGAGTGTTATGTTTCATGTAATGTGTATGTTTCCCCTAAATACAATTTCTGATGAAGGATCTTTTATAGAATTCTCACTGTTCTTCATTCTCTATTCATCTTGTAAGTATGAAGATGAATTGAAATTTGACGGAGTTTTTAATGTCGGATACCATGTGGGGAGAAATAATTGGGTTTTAATCATGATCCTTTATTTTTTTTCTAATTTAAGGTCAATATAAAATATTCTAATGGGATGTTACAACCATTACACATACTAGAAAAGAAAATGAGATAACATCACCATAGATTTTTTCGTTGGACTCCCCAAAACATCTAAAGGTTGTAATACTATTTAGGTTTTATTTGATCAACTAAAAAGTCATCACACATCAACACAATTAGAGAATATTTAGCTATTCATTATATGGATATGATATACATTAATTAAGTTCTATGGTTGCATTGAATACCACATTCCATTGTATCTAATCATATCTGACTATTGCCTCAATGTTTTGGTGAAGTATTCTATAAGATCTTGATACAGGTTGAGTTTTATCATTCTGTATAATCTGTAGATTTATGTTCAGTTTGAGAGAAAAATTTAAACGCTATATAATATTTTTAGATATTATTCTTTGGATTTCAAAGGTGTGTGAGATTAACACCTATCTCTAGTTGTGTTTTATTAGAATAATATATTTCACTTGATAATTCAGATGGATCTTTATGGTGGATATTTTGAAATAAGTGTAGAAATCAAATGTTTCGTGATGAAGTTGGAGAAACAAATATAGTGGGGCTTGATCGAGTGAAAGAAATTACAGTGAAGGTTAAATCCCTTCAGAAACACATATGTGCAGAACAAAGTCGATGGAAAAGTTATTCCAATAATCATGGATCCGATATATATTTTGATGTTAGTGAGAATGAATTACTGTGAATGTTTCCATGTAAGAAGGATACTTGATTTTGAAATCTTGTAAAGATACTCCCTAGGCATATTAGTCCCTTGTAAATTCTGGATTGTATCATGACTGTATGATATCACATAGTGCGCCCACTGAACCTCTCTCTAGTTCATGATGTGTTCCATGTATCTCTCGGTAGGAAGTACATATATGATCCTTCACATGTACTTAACTCATAGGTCATAATAATCTAGAATGAATATTATTATGAGGAATAACTTTTCGATATTATAGATCACAAAAATAAATTTTACTGAAATAATTCCACTCCCCATGTTATAGGTTTGTTGGGAAACCCCAGACTTGAGGAAATTATATAGGGACTTGAGGATGTAATGATGTATTATTATCCTTAGTTGTTTATAAAAAATTGATTTAATTTCATGGGATAATATTATAATGTAATATCCTTTGATTTTAAGTGTTATTTTTTCAATGAAATTTAATTTCTTCTATAGCATGTATTACACGCAATAATGACTTTTAATGAACCATGATATACAATTAATATTATTATATTAACATAATGATTCTAAAATAGACCTTAAATATAGAGGTGTGAATAAGAGTAAACACAATTAAAAAATTATGTATTAAGGTTTTATACTGATGAAAAATATTTATAAGGAAGTAATTAATCTTTTTTAACTCTTTATACTCTTTTAAAAAACATTTTTCTAAAAAAAATTAGTCTACTACACTTTTTAAACTAATAAAAAATCATTTTCAAAATATTTTTGAATATTTATTTTAAAAAATTAACTTAATTTTGACAATAAAAAGTTCCAAAAAATTTGAGTGTGATATTTTTAGAATTTTCATGAAAAGATAAATTTTTAGGTGAATAGTGAAATTATACATTTTTATTAAAATATCATTTATTTAAATCATTAAGAAGATCAATTTTATAATAATGTAATTTTAAAAGTAAAATTAGTTTAATTATTTTTTTCCAATTTATGTAATTATAATAATATTCATATTGAATTTAGATATTAAAACTTTACTTACAACACCATTATATTTGGAAACCTAATTTTTCATCTTTGAGGGTTAAATATAAAATTAAATAATTAGTATTATTTTAATATTATTTGGAAATATTAATTCCATATTAAAAAAATAATATTAATTATTATATAATAAGGTAAAATTAATTTTTTTCTTCAAAATTTCTATTAAAAGTATAAAAACTTATTTACAGTGCTTAAGGTTATACCAAGTTTACGAGGCGTTAAACTAAGAATATAATATGTTAATTTATCAATAATATTTTATAACTCTAATATTCATGTCATTATTTTAAAAAATTCTAATCTAAAGTTTTTCATTTATACATTTGTGACCTTTTTCAGGTGAAAACTGTGTGTACACTTTATGATTTTAAAAATTTATATGTGTGTTCTCTCCCCCACTTATAAAAGGGAACTCCATATCATCTCCTCTTCACACTTATCAAAAATGTTTTTTATCCATTGAATTCCCAATAACACTAAATTATTCCCCTATCAAATCATTGATTCATTTGTATTGTCCTGAATTCTACCCAGGAATGCTTCTAGTATAAACCTAAGCAGGTTATCCAATGAATAGGTATCATTCTCAACCGACTGCTTCTAATTTGTTGTTTCTTCCACCTCCATCAAATAATATAAAATTTAGATTATATAGCAACAAAATTACATATCATATAATAATATTACACTATGAAAATGGTATAACCAACATCTATCTCAAATTACATAAAATGGTAACCAATATATTTAATCAAGTGTATGGAGGACTACTTCCTTGTGAACTGATGCAATACAATTTACATCACTGCATCTCACGACTGTTTATAATGATGGATTTAAAAATTTATACCATATTCAAGAAATTATCATACTTATGAATATTTAATAATATATAAACCTTCTTACTTTTCATTCCTTTTGAATATGGTAACTTCGCTTGTGTGTAAGCTAGACTAACACCTTGTTAGGTGATACAGATCCTTTTTCCCTTATGCTTTACAAGGTAGATAGTAAGGGTAAATTTAATGAATATAATTTACATATATAAATATATATGAAATAATAAATAATATTTAAATATGAAATAATATTTACCTTACTTTAATTTATCCCATCGTGAAAATGGAAATGACATTCATGTGTACGTATAACCTACCATATCCATAAACAGAATAACTCATTTTATTTCTGTAACATTAATGGATTTCTAAAAATAAATATATGAAAAATAGACATAATATTTATTTCGTGGGAAAAATTAGTTATATTATAAAATGATGATTATGGTAAATTAACAAAAAATACCAAGACAAAACATATATAAAAAATGAATCAGTTATTACATGAAATGTGATTTTAACATGGAATTATTAATAAATTTGAAATTAAAAGGTCATAAGTATATCACATAATGCATGATAAATATAATTATATTTCATCAATAGATTTATAATTATCATAAATTAATTTTATAGTAGGTTTGAACATGTATGATGGAATTTGAGACTTAAGGTAAAGGGATTTTTATCCCACTTTGATTTATATGGGAAAGATTCCTTATAGACCATTTGATTCTGGGGTGCGTTGTATATACATTACACGAATGTATTTTATGATAATTATCATGAAATTTTTTAATATATGTGTTCATATAATTGAATTTATTTCATGGGATTCAAAATATAACAATGTGGTAAAGGTTTTATGTTATAATCCCATAGTCTATCGAGATGATTTATGATTATGAATCTGATGAAGAAATATTATGATTAGTATCTCAAGAAACATAAGATTATTTTCTACTCTATTTAATTCATTAAAATAAATGTGCTCCATTAATTTTACTCTCTTTATGTACTGAATATCTAAAAAGAATGTTTTTCTGAAAAATGGACTTTATTTCTCTATTCTATCAAAAATCCATTTTCACCAATGTCAAAATTTTCTATAAGTGATTTAGAGAAAAAATTTACTATTAGAAAATTATTTTTTAAAGACAATTTAAAAAATATTCATTTATATTGAATGGTTTAAAATTATTATTTTTAAAATTTTATAAACAATGTATATTTTACTTTTATCGAATATTTGAAACTAATCGTTGCTTTATCATGTATTAAAAGAAAATTATTTTATAACATCATGAACACTCAATTTTTTAAATATTAATTTATAATTTAGGAAGAATATTTTAATAGGAAATTATTTCCAAAATTTAATGGGTAATTCTATTTTTTAAATTGCGATCTTCGATTTGGAAATGTTATCTTCCTTATAAAATGACCCAAATGATTTTCCCAAATAATTTTTCATATAAGATGACATCATTTGATGTTACATAAGATTTATTAATGAAATGATTCATGGAAACCAATATTATTATTTCAATGGAAGTTTTATTTTTATTATTATAGGATTTTATTGAAAATAATTCCTTTTCCATGTGTTATTCAATGATTAAATGCTGCAACATGTAGGAAACTCGTTGCTTTTTTATGGGTTATGCTATGATGAATTCTTTATGAAACCCATTTAATTTGATGGGTTTTAATATGATTTTTTTTATGATCCTGTACCCACCTATGTATTATTTTTATTTTATCATGGTGGTTCTATTATTACAATTGATGGAATTTACATTATAACCATGTAAGATGGATATGTTATTACCAATTATGGTGGTTAAATAATAACTATGGATGGTGGTCACATTATATCTATGGATGGGTAGGACATATATCTATGCCAAATGAATGGGGAAAATATTGATATCTCATTATGTAATAATGACTGGAATGGGGTGTGAAACCAGTTCATTAAGGGACTTTGTCCACTCTGAACGTATGGGGAGTGATTAATGACTAATATAATGATTTTGGGAGTGAAAACATTCCATTATGATACCCTTAATAGTGATCCATGACAACAATGAAAATGGTTTTCTATTTTTTGTGTATTCAAAAAATCTATATCTTATGCTAATTTTATTCCCTTATGCCTCATGTTATTTAATTTTATAATTACCCATGTATTATTAACTACCTATATATATTCCATAACACATTTTTATAATCTAGGATATTTCAGGTTTATATTTGAAATGGTATTATCTTATTATCTTACATTAATTATCATTTTATATTGATATATCCCTTGTTAAGACTTTCTAAGAATATGTGATCACCCTATCCTATATTTATTTTCCCTATATTATGAAGAAATTTATTATATATGATATGCCTAAGAATAGTTATGTTTATGAAGAACTTACTGGGAGATGTTTTAGTTCACCTATAAATTAGTTGTTTTTTATCAATGTTTCCAAAGTCACTATACCAAATTGATTTTTGTAATGGGTCATTATATTATGTATTGAATATTTTTCTATTAATATGTAATATTTATGTTTTAAAATTGTGGTTCAATATAAGCATTATAACATGTTTTAAACTATAAAGATACTTGCTTCAACAATTATGCTTCATTCAATTTTATTACATCATGAACTATTTAATTCTATTTAAAAACTAAGAACCAACTTATAAGTCATCTAAATTAAAACCCCAAAAACCTTAATTTCATAAGAAATTTTAGTTTTAACATGTTTATATCATAAAAACAAAATTTAAAAAAATTTAACACAATTAATCACAAATAATTATTTATCCACTTTATGTAATTTTATTCAAATTCAAAAAATGGAAAACACTAAAGAAAATTACTATTGTGATCAACAGTTGACACTTGAGAAGAATTTAAAATATCTTGATTTACATTGTTGAAGTTTATACATTAATATATTCTTCCATTTTATGTTTCTTTTAGACTAAATGAAATACATTGAATATAAACTTCAGATTCCATTCATCATAGAGATATAGAATGATCCAAATTAAATTGAGTATGGAACTTTAATTTTCATATCACATTTTCTTATAGTAATATGAATATATATCAATGGTTTTAAAGAAATTAATCCGTTCAAAAATTCAAAACATTGTGCCTATATTTTAAAACATTTTTATTAAAATTGTTAAACATCATACCCTGGAGAAATTGATTTTTATATTCTTCATCTTCTTTAACAAGAGTAGATTCTCTAACCAATCATCCATTATACTTCTACATTACTAAATATAAAATATTTCCCATTAATAAAATTTTTCTAGAGTAAAAACCATTAATAACAAATATAATTCACCATAAGGTGTGATCGACAATTAGTCTATTATATGTTCCCTCAGTAACCTGGATGTTGAGTAATAAACGCATGCCCAAAACATATGGTTTCCTTCGACCAGAGAAATTTGAGGAGTGGCGCACATGAAATCATAAAATATAATAATAATACCACAAAACCACACTAAGGATAACTACTTAGACATATTTTCAAGTAAAAAAATCATCCCATTAGAGACTTGGCTTACACTACTATGGCCAAACAAACAATATCTCACACATGCGCACAAGCATTAATATTTAACATTTTTAACCGTCCTTTCTAGTTATTAGTATTTAATCTTCTATTTGTTAAACACCTTAAAAATATAATTTAATTATTTAAAGTCATGATAATCTAACTGTAATTATAATTATGTTTATAGATTTATAAATTTTATCCCTTTCTTCAAAAATCATTTTACCAACCATCCCATAGTTTTTATTATTCAATATTACCGACAATAATAACAATCCAATGAGTTTGTCTTTAATTCATTTATTATTCCATGGTCTGGGTATTCTAGGACCCATTAAATTATATTCTAAGGTGATTCACTGACATTTCACGCACTAAATGTCGTAGGAAGTTAGGAATCACAACAACAAAAAATCTAAACCCCCATATATCAAGCATCAATTAATAAATATAGGTCAATTAATCTTTCAAAACATACCATTGAACCAATCCAAATACCAACACAATATTCATGAAAACTTGTAATCCCCACTATTAACATATTTCTTAAATTCAAATCAATTACTCAAAAAATATACCATCTATACTATGTATACAAAAAATAAAAAACAAGCTCCCTACCATCTTTTTTTCATAGAAGTAAATAAAACATATTTTTAGCAGTAAATTTCATGGGGGAAGCTAATATTATATCTCAAAGGCTTGAAAGAATTCAGTAAAGAACAAATAGCAAGGTCATCCCAAAATATAAATCTACAACCAAAAAACATTCCTTAACATATTGAATTAATTGATTCATTATATATAATTTTTAGTAACAAACATCCAATCATCATTATAATCAAAATATAAGAACCTATCAGAAATATGCTTGAATAAATTCGTTCACAGTCAACATTTTTAGGGGAATAACAGTAATCAAATTATTATAACTCTTAAATTAATTATAATATATTTACAATACTTATGTATTTATCGAATTTAAATCATATTAACCATATCAAACAATAAAAGTAATCAAAATATATAGAAAAAAATTTTTATAAATGACAACATCTATCATTAACAAAGAATCAAAAAATGATATCACCACATCCCATTGTAATTTGTTCTTGATTTTAGTTATTATATTCCATTAAGACGATTCAACCTATACCCAATGAAACAAAGGCATGATACTTTCACATCGATATATAAAATAAAGGAGATATAAAAAGTCACCTACCATAGATACAAGTTTATTTTTCTTTGAGAAATAACCAATGAACTAGGACAACCACCATCAAACTTGAAGAAAAAAATATTATCACTTATCCAAAGAAGTCCACCATAAGGAAAGAATCACAAAAATTACCGAAAATAGAGATAATTAACCAAAAAGTACTAATATAAATAAATAAGGAAGGAATACGAGGTAAATAGGAATTGATATTACCTTGAATCACAAGACATTGATCAAATGATCGTATACATTTATATTATTATTAGAAGTAGCTAATGAGTGGTAATAAGGATCAGGGATGTTTAGGGATGGAATATTGATTAAAAATATTAAAAAACAATAACTAACCTTGTACTTATAGAGGATCCCCGTAATACCTCCACAAAGTCATAATGACTTGCCTTAAACCCATGGTGCCTCTGATCAATGGGAGATACAGACTATTTGTATTTTAAATGTCCATATCCTCTATAATCTATTATATTTTGATAATTAATTTTAAATAGTTTTACATAAACTATCTTTAAAACAAGGTTTGGTTCATTGAATTTTAGGCAACCAACAATCCTCCATGAAATTCTATAATGGAATTGAAAAAATTATGTTAGAGATTTGACCAACCACACCGAAGACCACACTATAGAGGACTCCATATCACCATTTCCACTACTATATGAATAGCTAAAGAATTACATATCCAAATCCCACCAAAAATACTGAAAAAATGTTATGGTCTCTCTATTTTGTATAAAGAGGATAACCGGGAACCACACCTAGTAACATGGATAATTTAGGGGTGCCCGTTTCCAATGTGGAATCCTTAAAATCATATAGTGACACCACACCCATTACTATAAGCTTGGTGATCTTCCCTATTTATCATAGGTGAAAATAATTAGGAAAATAAAATATAAATATAATTACTTAGGTGTTTCACGCCTAGTGGAATACATTATAACCAAAAACCATCTCATCATGCCCAAGGCTTAAAAATGGCCAACAATAGAAAAAAAATATACAACACCATAAACTATAAATGATATCACCACAAATATTACCACTCCAATCACAATATCATGGTTTCCATGAAAAAGAAAAAAAATAAATCTATCACAAAAAAACACCTCCAAATATCCTATTTGAATCATTAAGCAGTGATAAAATATCAAGGGATGTATCTCAAAAATACAAGGCCTTTACTGTTCATATATCAGAATTATCAATCAATATGTCTTAGTATACATCATTTAAATATCTACATAGAACAATATATTTACAAATCATATGCAATAATAATTTTATCACCTATTTTTCATAGAAAACCTTTTAAATTTAATCTTGACTACAGTATCATGTTTGTAATTATCTAATAACTTTTTATGCATTCTAATCAATTTAGTCAAAATAAAAAAAATTATAATTTTAAATAATACTATCTGAAAATATCAATGAGACTTACATTAACATACCACATAATTTTAACAATATTATGATGTTATGTTATCCACCTATAAGTATTAATTATTGATAAATCCACATATAATCAAAAAGAAGAATCACTCATATGAAGGTTCACCAACTTGAAAATATTGTCACCTAAACCCCTATCCATGATAAACAATACCATAATCCACCACCTAAAAATCCCAATAAATATATAAATATAGATTATGGTTCACCAAGAAATGATAAGAATATGTTTAGAATCCAACCTACTAATGATTGTATATTTAATAAATGTAACCATTTTTTGAAATAAGATATTGACTGTCCAATATCATAAAAACTCTTAGAAAAGACCCTCCCAAATATAGATTCTGGAGAAACCATAAAAAACACATTAGAGTTATCTGGTTTCCAATAGTTTTAATTAATCCCCCTATAAATAGTGGGTTGAAAACCTAGATAACAATGTGTATCCTTTTTTCTATGGATAATCTAAAATATATGGAATTTTTAAACATATATCTATATAATCCATTATAACTGAAAAAATGTTTAACTTATCTTAACAAAAATATGACATGTTAAATCAAACAAAATTTTTGTTTCCCAATATCTCTAAATATTATTCTATACAACAATGTAATGTTCCCTTATAAATATTGATGATTGAAATCCCAAAAATGAATTCCCAATTCAGCATAATTTGTTCTTAATAAACACGCTCTATTTTCTCCATTCATGCTCCTTATACCCTCACCAAAATCAATTTCATATGAAACTATTTTTTTTATTCTTTAAATTAACCATTTTTTCAGAAAAAACTTTTTATGTCCATTAAGACATATTAGGGAAAGGCCCCATCAACCAACATCCCATTTTAAACACATACACTGCAATAAAATCACATAATTCTAAAACTAACCATGAAATGATATGAGTTTATCATATGACTTAAGGATTTTTTTTTTCAAAGGAATGAAGTATTGTAAATCGCCATAGGTTTTCATATAAATCATACAAAAAATATTAAAAACTTATTTTTTATTATGCTTTTGTTTTTTTAGTTTTATTTAAGTATTTTGAAAATAATAAAAAATAGGGAATGAAAATTTCCATTTTTATTTAATAAATAAATATATTAAGGAAATGAAAATTTAAAAATTAATAATAAATATTTATATTCTTTGGTGGATTACTATTTTCATTCTTTCATTGTCTTTATAATTTTTTTCCTATTTTATTCATCCCCAGTGGTAACACTCTCATTTTTACCACCTCTAATTTAATCTCACGTAGATTTTTTATAATTACAATAACAAGTGAAGACATTATTATATCCCCACACATAAATAAATCTTGATAACTCAAATCCATACTATAAAAAATTTTCCATTAATTCTTTAGATTATTCAACTTAATGTTTCTGGAAAAAGTGTTTTATATATCATGTTTTAATGATTATGTAGTAGACCTTAGTAAAATATCAACAATAACAAAACCCATATTACTTAATTATTCTAAATATATTATATGATGGTTGGATTATAAAGAGATGATAAATGACATGTATATAGTTAATGAAACAATTAAAATAATTTAATTTGAATAAGTAATATTGAATAATTAACCTTTTTTAAAACTATGCACTATAAAAAATTAGATTATATAAATAAAACAATAAAAAAATTAAAAAAATTGAACAAGGATACATATTTCTTTTACTTTAACTAAACACATAGGGTTATCTATCCATGAATGGTTATACTCAAATAAGAGAAGAAGATTAAAATTACATATAAAATTATAAATATTAAATTCATAAATAAAACCCCCCAAAAGAAACTCCTAGCACATGAGATCAACTGTTTTCTTTTTTATGAATGACACAACAACATCCCTTATTAATTTCATCAGTGGGATCCATCCATAAGTGATCAAAAGGCTTCATGATCTATATATATATATTTGAATTATATAAATCCCATTCTCATCAATGCACTCAAAAAATAAATTTAATTAACTTAATATGAATTTAAACATGATCTCATATAAAGTGAATAAATTTTATTTTCCAACCATGATCATTAGTGTATTTTTAAACTTTGATTTTTTGACTCAATGAATTTTATCTTTGATTTTTAATGTGTGTGAATTATTTAATAACATCATAGGATAAATTAATTTATTAAATTTTATCTTCATTCATGTGATATTTTTCTGGTTTTTGATGACTTCCAACGGATACTATTATAAAAAATATTATAATATATGGTATTACTCACATATTTTAATCAAATATGTTTCCTTTAATGAATAAGTAGGTAATAAAAAATTACATGGTTTTTATCTGTGCCACTAATGATGATATAAAGGTGTTGTTACTAGTGATTGTATTGTGGATTCCAAATATCAGTATTCATATGTAAGGAAATCCTCGTTTACTTTACCCGAAACCCCTTTATCCATCATGTTATATTTTCTACATGTAAATAATAACTATGATTTTTGTGCATCGTATAATAAAATAATTCAACATATCTAATTTATTATATTTCTATTTTTAAATGTATGATATTTTGAAAAAATTCATCATAATTATGGGTAAAACGATATTTCCCTTTAGTTCATTCGATGGGCACCATTAAAAATTATTTAGGTATATTTTATGATATCATAGTATATTTGGTTGATTTTATTATACATAGTCAACTGAGCTATTAATTTTCTTCATCATGATTGACTACATCACTGTAATGATCCAACCCAGGTAGACAAATCTTGAGATCGAGTAGCAATACCATAATGTCTCAAGGAATGCACACTATCATAAGATGTCAAAAATTAATAATGTAAAATAAAAATAAATCACTATTAAATGATTTTTACTTGAAAAAAATAAAAAACAAATGTATGTTAATATAAAAATATTTTTATTAAAAACCAATTAAAAAATATTTATAATATAAAATTTTTGTTTTATATAACAAAAATAAATGAAAAATAAAATACAGGTTGTATAATAATAATGGGACTCAAATCCCCAAGCTTCCTACACATCCTATCATATATCCTTCAAGCATGTAATAGTCCCCACGAACAATTTTAAAGGTGTTGTTTTTTCTTAATCCACACCCATGAGTATTTACATTTCCACTAAAGTGAACATGTAATGAATGACCATAAAATTATTAGGACTTATCCCAATCTCCAATGTAAACCCATGAATGATTAATATAGACTAGAAATGAAAATTCATTGTTTATAAAATATTCACATATATAATTTATCAAAACCATTGAAATTAAAATTTCTCTTTTTCTAATTAGGTAAAAGGAAATAATAATTTAGTAATAAAAACCATGTTTTATTTATATCATAATTAAAAATCATTTCAATGTTAGAATAAAACCACACTATATAATAATAATTAATGGTAATACCCATTTGACATTAAACATATCGCCCATTATGATTTGGTTTACCCAAGGATTATCATGAGCAGAAAGAAAAAGAAACATACAAATATACTACCTAATAATTTAATTCCAATAAAGTCATATTATCTACCAGTCAGTTAAATTGTATATATAATTTTTTTCACCCACTCATACACCACATATATGATGCCTTGAAAATATAAGATAATTAATAAGACTTAGTCAAAAATGTTTTCCCACAAGGATAACTATAAAATTGTATAATTGATGAATTATAAAATTATTAAAAAATAAATCACATTGATTGAATTTAGTTCATATAGACAAAAGTTTTGTGGATTAAAACCAATAAATTGAATTATTAATTTTATGAAATAACAAAAAAATAAAAAACTGTAAATTTAATATAAAATCAAATTATAGAATATAATATAGTAAAATCGAGTTTTTTATGAACAATTTTGAAGTCCATTAAAATATAACTAATAATATATGAATGTTTCTATCATTGGAACATATTCACTTTTAATCAAAATATATATGATGATAAAAAACCAATCTAGATTTAACATTTTATAAAAAATAACCACTTTGATCAGAGATTAAAATAATAATTCTGTTATCTCTTTAGCTTCGGTAATTAACATGATCAACATCATCAAGTCTTTAATCTAATACTTATTCTATCAGAAAAAACTATAAAATCATAAGAAACAATTAAAAGGATATTTCAAATAACATTACCATGAAGGATCACACAATTAGGGATGAAAAATAAGAAAATTTATAATTAAACAAAAATATCTCACTTTCAATCAATTAAATCAAGTTAAAACATTCAACATAATTTTTCAGAATAAGATATCTCATCTATTTATAGGCATGAAAAAATATAGTTATAGTTACATGCCCTCTATAAATGTTAGATAACAACTGTCTTCAAATAGTACTATGAATTTTAATGTTCTTTTTTAAAAACATTTAAATATATATATGGTTTCATGATTAATATTATATTAATCTCCCATAGGATTATCTTTTAGTGATAATAGATCATTCATAAAGAGTTTAATTCAGAGTTTTGGTATCATAGAGGGTCATCATATTTAAAAAATAATTTTAAACTAAGATAATATTTAAGTATATATCATTTTGCAGATCTAAATGTATTTTGTTTTATCAAAACAAATATTTATATGTTATAATTTAGAAAATTACTATATAATCTAACCCTTTTTGATAATTATAATAAATTTTGAAAAAAAATTTAAATGATCTAATCATTAAATATGTAATGAAAAGGAAAAAATTTCATTTTAAGGCTTCACAACCAAAAAAAATATATTTATATAAGTAACAATTCCCCTAAAAGTATTCTTCCTATAATCACATTTATATTCTTGTAATAAAATTAAATACCATAATAAGATTCCTACCACTTTTTGATTCTAAAAAATACACAAATAAGGTTAAACATAGTAAATAATTTAATGAAAAAATAAGAATTTTAAATATTTTCATTGATTGAAGAAATAATATAAATGGGAATCAAGAATTTTTGTTCCGACTAATATTTGGAATTATATTATCTATTTATTTGTTCCTGCATTATATTTCACTATTTTCCTTTTCAATTAAATCAAACTTATTCTGAATTTCATCCTCTACATTATCAAGAAATTTATTCTTCATTCCAACTAATTGAGTTTGATTTCATTATTTTTTTTATAAAATATGTCATTTTATTATCCATCAAGTAGTTGTGATGAATGTTATCCTTAATGTTGATAAAGAGTTCCTAATATTTATAATTTTATAAGGGATTTATATTTGACGTGATAAATATTTATCAAACATTAATGAATCATTATGATAATGTATGATGTTTATATGAGTAATTAATTTTAAATACATAGTGATATCTCTTACTAAATCCCATATACATTCATATTATAGATTAATATATTTCTATATCTATTTCAGTATTGAGAAGATATCTATATTAAAAAACTCTTCTATGCTAATCTAGTGATGATTCTATTAATTTTTTTTAATTAATTTACCTTATTATTTTGTTTATTTTATTAAATAAACTCTTGGTAGAAGTGGATTTTTCATTTCATTCTTCGTTTTTTTCAATCTTTTATAAAATAATATAATTTAAAATCAACTAAATCAATTTCCTTCTTAACAATAACTCCCTAATCATATTTTAAAAAAAAAATTCATATTCCATAGATTTAGATTCAAAATTGTCTTTATCTTGGTATTTTTATGGGTTAGATAATGAGAACTATTCAATACCTCTTAGTGTTCTATTTTTCTTATTCGAATGAATACAATTTGGATTTCGAATATGGATCTTCCAAAGATTTCAGTTACTTTTATAAGATCATAGATATAACTATTCAGTGGACTTTCTCAAATCATGATAATACTTCTAAAAACTATGAAAATTAAGTGGAGGATATTATATTTCTTTATATATTCTTCTTTTATTGGGAAATAAATTAAAAATTAGATATTGAATGGATTTTTACTAATATAGCCCTTAGTTTTTCTTTACAAGTTATAATGTTGATAAATAAATCCACACACATGTATGCTCTTACTCATTCTATTTTAAGGATGGGGACTGGAGGGAGAGCAACCCCCATTCTCATTAATGTTAGGGAATTCAATTTATTTCATTTTTTCTTAATTATAATAATTTTTATAAATTATAATTCATCCATTTCACCTCTTAAATTACCTAGTATTCATAAATAAATTACAAAGAATTTGTATTCCATTTTATTATTATTTTCATTTTCTCTCTATTTTATTATCAAATCTTATCATTAGTGGACCAGCCTTCATATATTCAATTTATTGTAATATAATATTATGTTAATTCTAATAATTTTGAAAATAATAATTTTAAAATAGTTTTGAATTCTCTTTCTATCATTCATTTGAATGGATTTCCTCTCTCAAAATAATCGTTTTCTATCACATATAAACAACATATTAATGATAGTTTCCTCATTAATCATATTTTATGATATTTTTAATGGAATTACAAGATTAATATTATTTTTTGTTAATAATTCTTCATAAAAATTATTCATAATTCAATAGTATATATATTGTTTACCATGACTACTCCAAAATTTATAGATTCTTTTTTTACTCTAAGATAAACTAAAATATATTGAAATTTAATATATGGAAAGGAAATTCAGAAAAGTAACTATACTATAAATTAACAGTTCCAATATCTCCCAATCTCAAAAGAAGAAAATTTTGAACACATTTATATTCAATTTTTTTATTGATATTGGTCATTTTTCGGTTTTATCCTTCGATAAAAATAATATTTCCATTAAATAATAATTTATAAATATCCTATAAATTTTAATTATATTTCGATAAATAATCAAACATTCTCATGTTAGTGGTTAACTAATATCACTAGAGAATTTTATTAGCAACATTGAAAATTGTTAATCTATTATAAAAACATTTTTATTTTTTATATATCTAAATTTATCATTAGATAATATATGAAAAATTGGGAATAAACATAACTATAAAATGGTTAATATTTATCACCTGGTTATATAGTCATTTTATTATAATTTTATCACCCTCTATAAAAAAGATTAATGCTTTGCATATCTATTTTGATAAATAAGCCTTTTTCTCAAATCTTCTATGAATTGATCATTTTTTTTTCATCAATAGAATATATTTTAATAGATTAGAAAAGTTTATATGAATTTAGAGAAGATAGATCCTTTCTAATGTTAAATAATTGATTCTATAATAACCTAAAACAGAAGGATATGTAGTTCATTTGGTTGGTCTTATTAACAAATCCATTATTGTTGTTTTATGATTCCAACTAATATGTGATATTAGTATTAAGATATTTGTACATTTTGTACTTTATTCCCTATGTAATGATAATGGAATACCAAATTGATGATTTTTTTGGATTCTCCTTGAAATCTATTGTCGCATTTTACATTGTAATTTATGATACCTATGATCATTAAATTCAATAAAAAAGAAAATATAAGTTTCTATAAGATGGTACATCTATCCATCGCTGATAATATTGTCTTATTTTAATTGTTTTCTTTACGTTGATAACTAAATGTGTATAGAACATTTGACACAACATACAAACTTGCCTTTTATGGATGATATTTTCACTATAATAAGTCTAAATAATAAAATTGATGATGTCCCCTTTTAGTCAATAACTCCCCTCTTCTATTTAACATGACAAATATTTTTAAATTAATTATATAATTCAATATAATAGAAATATAAAATAAATTTTTAATAAATTCAAGATATATATCTCCCATTTTTATGATCATTATGAAAATTATGTTTAATTTCTACTTGATTTTTTCATAAGTATTGTGATATATTCTTTAAAAGATATATGTAAATAATGTATTCAATCAAAAATATTTTTTGAGTATAACTCACGCTGAAGTTAGTGAATGTGCATTCCACCTGCAAAACATATTCACAAACACTTTTAGATTATACATATTGTACATCATTTTTTGAAAGTGTCATTCAATTTTTATTATTACTAGATCAAGAGACTAAATATTCACGGAAGAAGTGATATGTTTATGATGTATTGTTTATATCTATCCAAAAAAATTAAAATTTTATATCTCAATAAATTCTAAGAGATATGTATAATTCCAATGGATATTACAATCCAATTTATGAGGTTCATTTTTAATACATAATTTTTTCAATATATTTTAAATGTAATTATTTTTTATTTTTCTGAAATATTATTAAATAAAAATATTGAAAATGATATCTTCCAAATCATATATTAAAATATTATGTTTTTATTATAATTCTATAAATATTTTGATCAATTGTTTTTCTGGATTCGCTATGATCAATCTTATAATAAGTACACATACAAGATATGATGTAAATCAGTTACGCTTGCAATGAATTTGGGACAGGTCATAAGAGATTATATAGGTATATTTTATTTCATGGCATGAGATATTTTATCCATGGCTATAGAAAATTGTAGTATGTGATTTGGTTATATTGTATGCATCAATCATTGTTTATGAGTGTTATGCATCCGTTTATTTGCTGGAAAACCGAATGATAAACATTATCATTTATGAATTTATTCCTTATTGGATATACTCACTAAGAATGTTTGATTTGATGAAATACATGTAGACATAACATGATCCGTGTGATAAAGGCATGTATTGTTGATGTATTTACTTATAAGTCATGTAATATATGATTTAATGAATTAAATCTTGGTTGCATCACTTATTTATATATTTTCAAGTGTAAACCATGAGATAATGGTCGTTTATTCCTAACTAATACACTTTTAAATCATCCCTACCAAAGATTTGTCCTTCCCATTGTCCCTTTATTGGAAGGGTACAAGAATGTTATGGGAGTATGAAAGTTTCACTTGAGTATCGATCAAATCTTATCAATCTAAAGATACACCATAAATGTGAGATTTTTTTGACATCCAATCATGGATTTTTATCAAGATTAGTTGTTAAATATTAGAATTGTATCCTTTTATGGTTAAAGGTACACAATATTTTCTTCATTTTGGTTTTACAGGATTTCACTTTCATATATGGTAGATAATGGAAAAGATAATACTAATTACTTACATTATACGGAATTATAGTAAATTAGTCCTTAGACACCCCTCAACGGTTTCAATGAAATGGTTATCATGTTAGTAGATTAATTTCACCTATCACACATGAATAATTGAAAAGAATGGATTTCCACTCACTAGTTCCATTTTTGATGCAAGGAGTTACATAGACTAACGAGTTTGGGAAATAGAGTTATTTTATATTTTTATATAGATGTCACATTGGAATGGTCCATATGAGATATCTTATCTCACCATTAGTAGTATCTGATCAATCCATTTTGTTTTGAAAATTAAAATCATATAGAAATGAAGAACATGAATATCACATGATTGTTGTATTGTTCAACATAAAATTTAAACAAACTAATGTGGTGAACCATATGATATATGATATTATTGGAAACAATATGGTATGTCCCTATGATATGAGATTTTGGAGGGGGAGACACATCAAAATTCATTTTTTTCAATATCATCACAATAGATAATGGGGATTTTATGGTTTGATAGTGATATTTTGTATTTAGAAAATAGATCCTAAAATCATTGAGGAAATATAGCCCATATCATAAATTATGATTCCAAGAGAACTGTGGGATGTTTTATAAATGAATATTATCTATGTTAAAATACCATTAATAACATGAGAATCCACACCTTATGAGATATATAATATTGTAAAAATTATATTCAATAAAAAATTATTATTTTTTTGACTTTTCAAAAATGAATTGAATTATATAATTTATAATATGTTTATAAATTATAGAAAATTGCACATTCTGGATAATTATCTAATTTATAATGTTATTATAATTTGATTATTTTGAAAATAATTTTAATTAATTATTAAATGCCTAAGAAACATTATATAAATAATTACTCCATGAATATTATTTTTTAATACTGAATAAATTTTAAAATATATGTCTTGTCATAAAATTTTGTTATAATTTGATTATATAGAAATAGGAAGGATAATTTATAAAATTTTTAAAATTTAAAAAAGGGAAAAATATAAAGGATTTCATATTAAATATTATGAATTGATTGTATTTTTTATTTATAAATTATCAAAATAATCGACCTTATTTGAGATATTATTTCAACATATCAAAATTATTTTTTTAATTGAAATAATAATGGTTTAAATAATAGAAAATGTATTATATTTGGAGTATTTAAATAATATATCAATATTTCATAAATATAATATTTATATTTATAATATTATTTATTTAATGTAAATGAAATATAATAGATAATCTAAAGCAGTTCATATTAAAAGTAAATATACAGTGTTTTTTATTTCTTTTTTATATAATATCCAATTAGAATGACTGAATTATAATGTTGTTGTATTCGATTAATTTGTAAAAACTTGATAAATAATTTATCTTAGTATTAAATATATGAATTATTTAATTAATTAAATTTATATTGATTTTATTCCTATATATTGTTTTTTTATTATAAATATTTGTCTAATTTAGTTTAAATGTAACATTTTTTCTATTATTTTTCATATATTTATATGGGGAGATAGAAGCTATGTATGATAATTTAATTAAATTTATTATAACATTAATTTGGATTGTATTCAGTTATGATCTATTATTAAAAGGTTGATTATATTATAAATATATTTAGTATGAGAGTTATGGTTAAATATAACATGTTATCTAGATGTTTTGAGAATTGGGGTTCAAAAAAAGAATTATAAATGTTTGGGAAGCTCTAAAGGTATTTTTTCATCATTTTTCATGTCCGTTAATATAAGGGTCTAGAGAGAAGGCATTTGAGACCCGACGAGTGGGAAGGGAAAAAGCCTACAACGATTACCCAACAACTTGAAGTCTACTGGTCAGCCACCGGTAGCCTATTAGCTATCTCGTTTCCATGATAGAGGAAATGCTTTCTAGAAGTAGTCCATTAGCTTTTAAGTGGAGGCTAGTAGTGAAAAAAATCACTATTTGAATCCACCATACTATTAGCAGCCTGCATTATCTTTCCGATGGATATTTTAATGGATAGAACTAAAATTCTATAAACCTAGTATTTTAATACATAAAACCCTCTTTTCCAGTTTTTTTTTGGGTTGTGGGGACTAAGGATACTTTCCCCACCATTTCATTGGATTCCACGTTTGTTGGGGTAGTATTGGGTGTCATTTTGTGAAATGATTTGGTAATTTTATCTTTATTATGATCTCCATTATAATCCACCATGTCTATATTTAATTTTTAGGTCTCCCAATTTTGAATTTGGTAAATCATTTGACCATAGAATGATGGATTTGTCCTTAGATGACGGGGAATTATTTTCAACTATGATCGTGGATGCCCTAAGATAAAAAATATTACACTGTCGCCCATTGTTTCACGAGATGTATGTGATAGGGTATATTTTTCAGTGGTTTTGGGGAGAATTAAATTTTTTTTATTATAGTTATTTTTCAAAATTATTTGGATTTGACTTGGTTTTAATCCAAAATCTTTTTATTTCCTTTTTGAAGATTGTTGTTCTTTCTAAGGTTATGAAGGAAATATCTTATGTGTATTAGATTTCTTATAAATATTTTTTTGTGTTGTTTATTTATTTTTATGATGTTAATTAATTATAGTTTGATTGTAATTATTATTTTTTGTATTTTGGATGTATGTTAGAACCATGGGTAGTTCAGTGTCAACCGTTGCTCTAGAATAATCTCAAGAAATTATTTTTCATGATAAGAGTTAAACTGAAAATTCTTCCTATATATGGTTCGTATTCCCTCAAATAAATCCAGAGACATTCTTTATTTTAAATTGAATCAATTAGGGGGACCCTTCAAATTTATAGGTGGTCATATTGTAAATTAATTAGAGCATTCTATTATGTATTTCAGTTTTGAAATTACTTTTTCAATGTGTATGGACCTTTTTTGTTGGGAGGTAACAATGAGACACTTTATTGAGCCTATGAGAATAGTTTTGGACTTGTGAAATATCTCACATCTACAAATGGAAATGTGAAAATTTGGGTTTATAATTAGATTCCAGATTAATTTAATTGAATTTTACAACAGTCCATGAAGGGGTTCATAGTTGACTTGCATAAGAGTGACAGGTCTTGAGTATAATGGTCCATGAAGGGGTTCCTATTAAATATGTTTTTGGTTGATTTATATATGATACATAAAGAATGTATGAATTATTCATGCATTGTATTTTGTTTTATTTTCTAATAGCATGTCTTTTTTGATTATTGTCAATTTGTGCCTATATTCAAATCAATTTTCTCTTGTATACGGATTTTTTACCTTTTGATATTATTTCCAATGTTATTTTACTATGATGTTTAGGTATAGTATTCCCAAACTATGACCTTTTTAGTGGCTCTACTAAGTAAAAACCTTTTTTATATGGGGAGGTGTTCATAAGGTACAATAGTGACCATTAGTCTTGTTTCTAATTAGGTGTCTGAGGTAGTGGGGTATTAAAAATGGTTTCTATGATATTCTATTTTGTAATACTTATTTGGGATGTTTGAAAGGATTTTAGGAATGTTTCATAACATGGTATGGAGATTTTTCCTTTGACTATACACCTCAGGTATGATGAAAGACCATATTTCATGGGAGGGGATTATTAATCATTTTTTGAATACTGTAAGGGTTGATATAATTTCACCTTGAGTTTTGAACCTGATTATGAGGTTATTTATTTATGGCATTTTATATATTTTATTCATATGGTATGATAGGGATTATTTTTTCATTTTAATAATAAATTAGGATTCAAATTTTATTTCTTGATCTCCCTTGTCTGATTATTTGATTATTGGGATTTTGACATGTGTTAGTTATTTGAAGTATCAGTTACCATTTATAATGTATTCTCTTAAAAACATTTATGGTGTAATATTACATAAAAAATAATTTAAATAGATAAATGAAATATTTTATGTTTATCCTACCGGGATTGTTATGAGGTTTCTATTAATTAAAATTCCAATTTCATATTGAAGAGTCTGTCCTCTATAAATTTTAATTGAAATATTATTTAACAAAGCCTCAAACAAGAAATTTTTGTGTAAAATTAAATACCTAAGATTAAATTATTTGATAATTTTACTTGATTATTGTGGAGAATCACCTATGAAAAATACTATGTAGAACTTATGAAACATTTTTCTCTATAACTTGTTCTTGAATTTTGATTTAATTGATCCTCTTATTATATATTTGTTGATAAAGTAAATGGTTAAGTGTAAACCAGGGGATAAATTATTTTGGTTTTTACATGGTGTTGACTATATAATATTTTTTTGAATAATAACTTTATTTTTCATCAATAATATATTATTTGAAATTAATTTATATGATCTCATTTTAAAGATTGTTTTTGCATTATATAGAATATAAAATAGTAAATTTTTGAATTTTTCTTATAAATGGGGAATAGTTATAATGGTTCTTGTTTACCATATGCTTGGATATTTGGTGGTGTGAGGGAGTCAAGGTTATGTAATATTCCATTTATATTGGAGTCTTTATTGATGGAAATGAACTTTAATGTATGTAATGGTGTGTGTAGTCTGACCTTTAGATCTGAAAACATTGTGTTTAATTTGATGTCATGATTTTGGAGGATCCATGATGTGGGTTGTGTTGGATAGTGAAATATCATTCCCTTTGTATCTTTTTTTGGAAATTATTCCTAGGATTTTGGTGTGTATTAAAAACTTATGACCGTATGGGTTATTATTGAATCAGGAGTGAGTGGTCCATGATGGGCTCAAAACTATACTTGATAACCCTAGAGGGCATGTGTTTTGTATGTTGTATTTCATGTGACCATTGAGGGATACGCCTGAAAAGGGATGGATTGAGATTTAATCTCTTTTAGGTATGTTAGTTAAGGGTAGATATTTATACTTACGACATAAGTGAATTTCCAAGATTACTGGGTTTGAAATTTGGGAATGGTATATATCTTTGGGTTTTCTTAGTAACCCACTAATGTTATAGTGCTTTATGATTTGTGATTATTTTCAAAATGTATATGATTGTTCAGATACGTCTCCGAGTTAAATCCCTTGTGTTTCTTCTAGATTGTAGACCAACGGGAATCATGGATGGTAGAATTAGTACTAGTGAGGTATGGATTAAATCTATATTAGAATCCCAATTATAGTATTTTGTTGTGGATTTGATGTTTTACACATGTGAGATACCTAAGGAATAATAATACTAGTGTTATGGGACTACTAGTCATGCGATGGATCAAATTTGAAGTCCATGTGAATAAGAACACCCACAAATGGTGTTTTATAGATGGCATATAGAATTGTTGATAGTGTTGAAAGGAAAATAACACTGGTTATTGGTGATTTTTTAGCACATGAAATTTTCAAGGGTAGGATAATTGATGTCCCTATACCTGATGATAATGAATAGACATTTAGGAATACATGGAAGTCATAAATGAACACAATTATAATTTCAAAAAAAATATTGATTGATGAGGGGTAATATGAATAATTTTTTAATTGTTAGATTTTTTGGTTTTGGATGTTTTTTAGAGTACTCTTCACCATGTGAGACTTGCATGAAGTTGAGGTATAGACAATGGATTATGCCAAGGATCCAATATTTTGTTAAAAGAAACCGGGTGGAGTTTGGGGTAGTTATTTTTGTTGGTTTTCACTGTGATCTGAAATCATTGATTGTTGTTGGAATCCTGGAGGTGTGTTAATAATGGTGAGGCATTATTAAATTTGGATTATAGTTTTGGTTGTATGGATGTGTATTCTTCGTATTCTTAACAAGTATGTAGTTTTTTGTGGTTAAGAACTAGCTTAGGTTTTATGTAGAGTTTGAGGACATGGTGGAATATGTCATTGGTTGAGACTTATGGGTTTATAGGAGTAGTGATATGAACATGTAAGGATTTTTTATGGTGAATATATTAATTCATATATAAATATCAATAGATTCATCAAGGTTTGACATGAATAATGTGGGATAATAACTTAAGAGGATCATCACATATGCAGTTTAGATAAGATCATTTGGGTTAGAACTCTCGGAGCAGTAAGAGATGATTCAGATGGTATAATGTACACAATAATTCATAAAATGGTGTGAAGCTCATTGAAAATAGATTTTTAGTGAAATAATGGGAAAATTGTCTTGTGAGTTGTAATAATATGTTCTCTTTCCTTTTAGATTGATGCATATGGATTAACAGTCTCAGCCTTGTCTGGACATCATGTTCTATTATAGATGAAGCATGGGTTGTAGAGATTGAAAAAATATTTGAGGATTTGATGACATGGATGATTCTATGGTTGAGTGATGGATTTCAATTTTGGGGATTCGACACTCATGTGATGGGATTAAGGGTGTGTGAGATTTATTGATGGTTGGTCATTATTGTGTTTTGTGGTCAGTGGATAAATGATTTCAAATTTAACAGGTTCTTCATCGTATTAAAGTATAGACTATGATGCTATATTAGTTAGAGAATAAGAATCATCTTTAGGACAATGATTACAATATGTGATCTGAATGGGATCAGGTCATCATTTCATCAGTGCTCAAAATGTGGCACGATGTTGGAAATAGATGGTTTATGGTACAACAATGGTATGCAAATGGGTGTCAGGTATATACATTGGTGGTTGTGTTCAATGTATCAAAATAATCCTTTAGTGTTGCAATATATAGATCAGAATCGTTAATGAAATGTTGATGGATTTATATGAATTTTATTTGAAAATTCTTCCATTGTACGATTGATTTTTTTTCCTTTGGATGTAGTTGTGTGCGGTGGGACATAAACTGCATCAAGTGCATTATTTTAGGCATGGTGGAAAAATTTTGGATGTTTTCTGAGGATTATTGGGTAAAATATGTATTTTTTGGAATGATTATTTGATGATTAAATCTCATATATTTGTGTTATAGTTTGATTATTTAATATTGTACTAGTGTTGGACCTATTTTTTCTTAGATATTTGGTGTCATGGGCTTGGAAATTCATTGATGGAATCATTAAAATTTTATGATCATTTTCCAATTGGAAAATCCAATGGTATAGTGAATCACAAGTAGGAATTGGGATCTTTTAGCTCTGTTTTATATTAGGTAGAACCAAGATATAGGTTACTAGTTGGATAAAGTCATATCTTTTATTATCGTTTAATGAGAGATTGTGAGTGTCCTCTCAATATTTCAGTGATGAATTGAAATAATTGACTGCGTATAGTGACTTAAGAACTTGTAATTCTATTTGATACTTGTAGGTGTTTTGAGAATTATGGATATTAACATGGGCATTGAGAGGAATTTATTATCAATGTAGGTTAGTAGGTTCAACTAGAGGACTCCTAGGACTTTTCAGTGATGAAAAGTGTTACAGTTGGAAGTTTTAACAACCCATTCAAATAGAAATGTTTTAGCCCTTAATAGATGATTTAGTTCTGAAACTAATGACTATGTAATTTTTAAGAATTTCTTTTTTTAAAACATTCCTATGTTTTTGAAACATAAAAATTGAGTTTTTGGAGATATTTAAAGGTTTTTTTGTTATCCGGTGTAGAGAGAAGGCATTCGGGATTGGCAGAGTGGTGGGGGTTGTAGCCTACACCCACCAGCTTCCAAGTAGTCAGACTATAGGGCCTCTTATACTATATGGTTTCACTAATTGGAAAGAGTTAATCTTACTGGGAATAATTTCAATTCTTCCTCCTCAGATTTTTTTAGAGGGGAATCCCCCTTTTACCCTTTATATGGATCCTGCGGACTAGTGATACCTCTCATTTCTTTTTATGGTTACCCATTTATATGGGGTATTTTTTGTTGTTGTTTCTTGAAGATATTTGGGTTGTTTATCATTTTCTGATCTACCTTATTATTCTTATTTTTTCTATTTAATTTATGGATCCGACAATTATGTATTTAATTGATGATTATACCATAGAAGAAGTTAATCTTCATGGGATGATGGGGATTTCATTCATCCATGTTAGTTGTTTCCCCTATATAATATCTCCACACCACCACCCATAATTTCATGGTAGGTTGCTGGATGGGTATGTTTTTTATGTTTTTTTGGGATAATTAATTATTTTTAATAATGGATTTTGTTCTAGATGATAGATAATTGACCAAGTTAGTTTTAGAAGCGTAGCATGGTCCTTTATTGGATCAATGGTATTTTCTTGGGTATATGTTAAATATCATGTGAGTATTCGATAATTTATTCCAATGTATATAGAGTTGGATATTTATTTTTTTGTTGTTAATTTTAAAAAATTATTATAATTAACTAGTTTGAGTTTTTGGATGTGATTTAAGGATATGAGTGGTTGATTTTTTATGTTGGTCTTGGAGTAGCTTAGGAGGTGGGTTGCTAGGATAATAGTTAATATGGAAATTAATTTACACTTTTTTTGTGGACCCTCAAATTAACTCGTAGTATTGATTATATTTAAAGTAAATTACTTGTGGGGGATCAATTATTTTTAGGGAGACTACCTCATAAAATAATTGGACATTTCAGTCATGTATTTGATTTACCTAAAAAACATTTAGAATGTATATATACTTATTATAAAGGGTGGTTCCAAAGGAAAATTAAACATGGAACTCGAACATTTTTTTATCCTAGTGAAATATCTCATATATATTATTGGGAATATAAAAAAGTGGAATTATAAGTGTATGTTAGACTAATTTATTTAATTCAAAGAATGTTCCATGAAGAGGGACATAGGAGACTTCAACAATAGTGATAATTCTTGACTGGATAAGGGTTGATTAGCTGGTAACCTAGTAAGGCCACGTGAATTGAATAGGATTGATGTATCCCTATCCAAATGAATATAATGATAGTGAATGAAATTTTTTTATAATGGATTTATGGTATTAAAGAGATTAGTTTTCTTAATGAATTAAATTCAGTAAATGAGAATGTGTTGAAAAACTGGTTTTTGTGAGGACAGTAAATATTTATCTAAATGTTAAATGGTTTTACTTCCTTATTGAATTATGAATTTTTTTCTACAATTAACTTAGTGTAATTATAGGGATTACTTATGGAAATGTCTGGTGTGGAATTCCAAGATAAATCCTAGGATTATGATAGGGAAATTAGGAGAATTATATGGGTGATTACACCCTCATATTAATTGGGAGCCGATTATATGTAATTCACTGTTCAAAACATTGTATTACACTTAGATTAATTATAAAAACATATTTTTGTGGATCCAAATTCAATTAATGTAAAATTTATATGTAGAAAATCTGGTATATTAATATTAGGGACTCATATTATGGTACCCTTGTTGAACGCTTCATATTGTGATCCCTATATTAAGCTTGATCTATTTTGGTGGAGTTCCTTAGGTAAACTCCATGGATTAAAATCATATCATGATTCTGAATTTTTAAAAAATTCCATTGAGTTCTAACTAGTATAAAAGAATAGTGGAATTCTAGGGGTCACCCCCTTAGATTCCCCATGAGATATATTAATCTGGATTTCCAGGCTGATCCACGAAGATTCTCTCAGATTTAATACAACTATGGTTACATCAATTGTATACCTTAGATCCAATAGTTCTAGGATGTATACCATGATAAGATACTCATTATAGTGACCTATTATTAAAATATATGAACATTAAATCATTTTAGATGAATATTTAGTACATCATAAGAATAAATCCATGGGGACTGTAAGAGCTTAGTGTCATTGGAGATTTGGAAACAAAATATTCCATCCAGGTGAAAGATCATAAAAATCTACAATAATTATCTCCAACTTTATTAAATCTTCCTAAAATCTTTTTTTATAACTTGGTGAAATGAAAAATAAGAATGGGGTGAGTTCAGATCCTATGTAAGGGTAAATAAAGGAAATTCAAAACCATTGCATGAACAAACGAGTACGGAACTTAATCATAACACTTCAAGATCATAACCTTAATATTAGATATCATAATAAATATTGGAATTTCATGAGACATAGATCATAAGATAATTAATATCATAATTCATTGAAGCATAACATTGGAATAAGACATGGATTTTGTGGCATGCACCTAAGAATAGAAAATATTATGTCAAGGCTACCTTCCATGACTTTTATAACATGTTAGGCTTGGGCTATGACCCGTGAACCTACTTTGGTATTGGGCTAAATATCCATGTACCCTCTTACTCATATATATCGAGATACAACCATTATAACTTATTGTTTATGAACTTGGGATACAACCTATGTACCGTCCTACTTATAGGCTTCAGCTACAACCCATGTACCTTCTTGTTTTCAGGCATGTTCTACAACCTGTGTACCCTTGTACATTTAGTTTTGGGATAAAATCCATGTTCTTTATTATTTTCCATATTGGGCTCTAAGTCATGTACCCTCTTACTTTTTGTCTTGATATAAAAACAATGTACCTTCTTATTTTCGGTCTTGGGAAACAACCCGTGTACCCTCATACTTTTAGTCATGGGGTACAACCCATGTACCTCATTTTTTTTGTCATGGGCTACAACTTGTGAACCCTTTGAACTCATATACAAGTTATTATTACCCAATTAATTTTATGATGATATAGGTCCCACCTATCTCATCATAAAAACCTCTCAATATATGACACAATATAATTAATCATTAATCATATCAAGACCCATAAAAAGCTATAGGGTTTTTAAATAGAAAATCATAACCCATGAAATGAAATTGGTATCATTAAATTTCATCAAACAATAAACTATGAAAATATATTGGTTTCATAATCACTTCATTAAATAAAAAACCATGAAAATAAGTAGGTTTCAATAGCCTATAACATATAGAAGTGAAATGGGTGTCTTAAGCATAATTCCATAAAAAACATTCAAGAAAGAATATTAACAGTACATTTGGATAATTTCCTATAAGGTCATGAATTAAATCAAAGGATATTATCTTTTATTTAAAATAACTTGGATGGTTATTTTTTAAAAAATTATTGAGTTATTTATCACATTCTTCTTTGAAAAAGGAACAATAAAACATAAAACATTTTGAAAAACATTTTTCATAAAAACATTAAGAAAATGGAAATAATTTTCAAAAAGATTTGATTGAAAATATCTTATAAATAAAAATTGTTAATAATTATCCATTAAACAATTAATGAAATATTCAAATTATTTATGACATATATATCCGTACATTACATATGAGGTAAAAAGAACAAACATTTTTCATGGAAAAAGGGTTTGAAAAATGCCTCATCCAGAAAGAGTCGAAGAGATTCATTTGAAAACATTGGAAAAATACAGAATGTGAAAAGAAATTTTTTTAATTATCATCTGATATTAGTATAATATCATTAGAATCCATTTTTAGAAGAAATTTTATTTATGGAACACAGATTTCCGACCAAAGAGAGGGTAAAGTTAGGATTTCTTAAAAAAAATATTCTTAACTATCTAATGTACCAATGAATCTAATAAATGGTACTAATAAATGGAAATATTTCCAAGAAAAATAATTTTAGGAAACACATAACAATTATGGAGATTTTTTTCATATTATTTCATCAAACGAATAGTAAACATAAACAGTCTTTAAAGTGATCAATTTGTTTAAATATGATCTTACCACTTGGTTACTTGTGATCAGAATATACATGTAAGAAAATAAAATTACATAAAGAATAACATATCATTAAAGTAATTATATTAATGATATAAAATGTAAAATGGAATTATATTTACCTCTATAAAGAATTTATGTTCATAGCAAAACATGAGTCTCATTGAAAGAAAATTGAGAAAAAACATTTTTACTAATTTGGTAAATTTTGGAACATAAACACCATTAAAGAAAGATCATCAAATGGATATAAAAATAACCATAAATTTATGTATAATAATAATTTAATACATCCATGGGTAGTATAAACACCAAAAAAGGAATGGGTGGTGAATAAATATTGTATCTCATAGAAATAAAAAGTGAGATAAAATCCCCTTACTTTGTGTATTTATTCTCATTATTTTCATTATAACCTATGGTATGATAAATATGAATTTATTATAAATATTTTAAATAACCATATTACTGTATATAATACCATATATGTCTTGATTATGACAATATATTACCCACTTTTTAGTAATTTCATGTTATGGTTATGCTTGAGGTAATATTCACTTTTTTTTTAAATTTTTCTTAATTAGTTCTATCATTGTTTCTTATACTTATAACACAATTTAAATAATGTAAAAAATGATATAAATATCATTTATAAACATTATATTTGTATTGTTATAATATATAGGGTATATATGTATGAAACAGAATTCACTGTTCATGGAGACGGTTGGCTATACGTACTCATGAACGCTATTTCTGTTTAATTGTCCAATTGAAATAAGGTAAATGAAATATATTCATATATAATTACATATATATAATTATTATAGTAGATTAATTATATCATATACATAGTATATTTTCACTAAATCCATCATTAATATAATAAATGTACTGTATGAACAAATCATATTGCTTTGAATGGGTAGTTGTCCATATTTCCTCAAACAAAATTATCATATTAAAAAAATAGAATGTAAAAAATATATGTGGTGTAATAAAGAATAAATAATATTAAATACCTAATTGATATAATATATTACATATATATAGCATTTAAATCATTATTTCCATCATGAAAGGCGGTAATGGAAAAATGAACAATCATCATTTAGTGAGGCGGTAGTTCGTTGTACAGCTAAATAGTTTGTTTGTTACCGATTAGATGAATGTGTGTGCATGTTTGGGTAGAAACCATAGAATAAAAAGAACCTAGTATATTTAATATAATTATTTTTTCTACAATTGTAGAATAAATAGAGTGGAGGGGTGGTAAAGAAAATAAAAGAAAGGATCTTGAGAGAAGAGGTTACCACTTGATCAGGTAACTCATTTTGGTTTATTCTAAAAAGAGTAATTGGATTTAATTTTTCAAAAGGATAGGATTATATAAGGAATTTAAGGATTTATAAAAGATTATTTTTCAGATATTGGATGTACCTTTGTGGTTTTAGAGGTTTGAATTAGTGGGATAAGTGGTGCCCTTTTATAGGAAGGAAAATGGATCACTTCGAATTGTTTATAATATGTTAGGTGTACCTATGTTCTTAGCTAAAAAACGGAATACCAAACCAATTTAAATAATTAATAGAAGGTTTATGAACTAAATATGTCCAATAAATATCATTTTTGCATGTTGAATGGTCATTTGGGCCCCTAAGATTATGTTTTATCCTGAATTAATCATAATTATCCATTAATCGTTGCGATTAATTTTAATCAAATTTTATAATCATTTTCATAATAAATAAAAATGATATAATTGTAATATAAATTTTATTTTAATTAAAATGGACTATTAAAATATTTATTAATTAATTTTACAGAATAATTAATAATTAAATTTAATGTGAACCCCACTAACGTGACAAAACAATTTGTTTTTAAGTAGAAAATGTTCAAAAGGTTGTTGGTTTTTTTAATACAATTTAAATGTAAAATTGATTATAAGGACCTAAATAGAATTAATATATTTATAATTGATATCATTTTACCTTTGAAAAAAATTATTTTTCAATTTAACATTAATAATAATTTAAATAAAAAAATGGTATTTACTAAAATGCAGTAAATTTCCCAATTCATCAAAAATGATGTATCTTAGAAAAATACCAAAAATTCACCCTAAAATAATTTCATAATTATAAATTCAAAAATCAATTATTTTATCAAATTAAATTTATATATGGGTCTAAAATTAATTATTTTATATAACTACTTGAAATGTAGTTAATTTGAGAAATTAGTATTTTTAAACAAGTAAGGTCTTTAGCAAAAATTACATGTTTCATTATAAATATGTTTCATTGCTATAATACATTATAAAAATTATTTAAGAAGAATTTATTATGATTAAATTTTATAACCTTATTTTCTAATTTATAATTATCTCATTTAAATAATTTCAACAGTAAAATAATGTTCGGTAAAAACATCGGTGTTGCAAGTAACTTACACAAAGTCATGGTTTAATGTAACATACTCTAAGTCGATGTTCCATGTATCGTACTTAGAGATGGTTCACTGTAACTTATTCCAAGTCATTTTCATGTGAAACAAATTTTTGAGTTCTTAATTAAAAAATAAAAAAAACTATATTTAGAGATATGAGAAAAACCATAAAATTAACTATTAAATTAATTTTTAAAAAAAATCATAAAATCGAGGGGTGTTACATTCTTCCCACCTTAAAATAATTTTCCATCATAATTTTTTTATGTTATCAAAGGAAAAATACTAGAAAGTTTCATTCATTAAATACCACAAGATAAAATTAAATATTAATACTTCCATTAAAATGAGAATGCTGGATCAATAGACAGTTACCCAAAGTAACATATAACTTGGATTCCACATAGGTTAACATCGGTGGGAAGTGAAAAAATTGATATGGAAGAAAAATATAACTATCATGTTAGGATGGATATTGATAGAGAAAAATCTCATGTGAATGTTAAAAATCATAATGCCATAAATTTACGATGAACTAAGGGAAAATCTGATTTATCCAAAATGGAGGTACTTGGATAACATTTTTGGTTTCAAGAACCTTTTTATTAAACATTAATAACATTCAAATTAAGTTAAAATTCTAGGATTTCAGTACAACATCACCCTTTGTTTTTCGTTTATCCACTTCACCACATTTTATAAAAAGAAAGGAGACCTTTTCATTCCTGAAGTACTAAAAGATCATGGGATCCATGATATTTCACCCCATTTGTCATCAATTTTCATCAACACAAAGTAGCATGAATAGGTAATAGGGTATTCATAAATACTTATATAAGGAGATAATAATTTAATCTTATGGACTTCATCTTATGTTTAACTGAAACAGTCCCTAAATGGTTAACCTTATAACCTTTCCAAAAGATGAAAATTCACTTCTTTGTAAATAATGTAATTAAATTCAATTAATTTTGATCCCCCATATATCACAATGTACCCCATGGTTATCGCATTACAAACATGTGAATACCCTTATCATATATTACCTTGAAACATGGTAATAACCTGAATTATCCTCAATCCTTTAGAAAAACATGCATGCTTCTTTATTACAATGATCACTAGGTATATATTTTAAATCTATGATGTTATAATAATAATCCTGGATGATAGAGCAAACGTTTTCAATAATATGTTCTTGATAAACCCAAACAATCCAATTTTCTTATTCATATCCTTCTTATCATTTTCCATACGTCATTATCTCAACATCAAGCATTAATTTAGCATTACCTTAACTTATTCAAAATATCACCTTTTTATGAAATAAATTTTTGAAGTCTTCATCACCATTCAATATGTAAATTTGAATCCTTAATTAAAACATATATTGAAAATTCATTTTTTCCACCATTTTTATAACGCAATCTCTAAATTCCATTGCATAAGTACTCCATTCAACCAACATTATTCTTAAACCATTACTTGGGCTTCATTAAAAATTTTCTTAATAACTCTTTCTAGGAATATGAAATATGAATCTAGTATTAATATTCCAAAAACTCAATCTATCAATTCGTTTTATGTTTAATGTAAAAAAATACTATATGAAGCTCACATAACTTTAACATGTCGTTTGCAGTCTCTGTATCTTTATAAGTATAACCAATACTTGTACCACCTTCTTGACTTTATTTATGAGATTTCCACATGGTAAATAAATTATCATAATTCACATACTTTCCAAACAAGAAGCTTTAAATTTTAACCATGTTCTTTTTAGTTCTATCCATGGAATAAAACAAGAAATCATGTTATATGTAAAATTTATCATATTAGGATACCAGATAGTCATGAAAATTTACTTATATGGTGCCTAAATCATAGATACTACTTCTTTAATATATTATACATTAAGTTTATCCTATGTTATACAAATTAATCCTCTATAAAAATCCTTCATTATAGTTCTTAAAGAGTTTGTTAATTCCCAAATCATATCCCCCGGGTGTCTCAAACTAGGTGTGTAGCAAGACCCTTTGTCATGTACAAGATTAACTGAAGTCAGGACTGAGACATATTATTGGTGTTATTACCCTTAGCTACATCTATTCCAAAGCCACATCTACTTTTATCATCAATATAGGGATTTAAATCCAAGATAACACTCACTTTATCTTTTACCAAAAGTCCAAGACATTCTCTGAAATGTTAACTCATTCTTATACTTATCCTTAGAGACATCGCAAGACATATCCATATAAATATACCTAGGGATACAGATAATGATTTCTCATCATAGTAAAAAAAATTATGTATAAAAATTTCCTCCAATACCAACTATAGTGACCTTGATTAACATACATATATATTACATCATTTTAGATTAATGGTCAGTATATTTAGAAAAATACATGCCCAATGACCGTAATAGGTTAGTGTCTTTTGAATCTTGGAAACAAAGTATTATATCCTTGTGAAAGATCTTCAACATCTCCCATATAAACCTCCACATATAGTACATGTACCTAAAACCTTTCTTCATAACCTAGGGTAAAGAAATTTAATAAAGGTGTGTGATTAGATTCTTATTAAGGTTTAATAACGGAATTGCATATGCATACCATGTAAAAAATGATATAGAACTTGAGAATACCAATTTAAGAGCATACCATGTATATTAGAGATCATAATAATGATTGTAATATCATAATACATAGATCATAAGAGGGTAACAGAATAATTCATGAAATCATAACCTAAGAATAAGACATTAAATCTGGGTCATCCATATAAGAATATAAAATATTATGTCAAGGATACCAACCAATACCTTTATAACATGTTAGGATTTGGCTAAAACACATATACATGCTTCATTCATGGAATAAGAACTAGTGTACCCTATTACTTTTATGTTTAGGCTACAACTAATGTACCTACTTGTTTTCAGGGTTGGGCTAGAACCTGTGTACCCTCTTACTTTTATGCATGGGCTACAACCCACGTACCTTCTTGTTTTCGGGCATTGGATAAAACCCTTGTACCCAATTTCTTTTAGGATTGTTCTATATCCCATGTAACTTAATTTTTTAGGTATTGGGATAAATCACATCTACCCTCTTACTTATAGTCTTTGGCTACCACCCATGTACATTCTTGTTTTCGGTCTTGGGCTTTAGTCTGTGTACCCTCTAACATTTATCCTTGAGCTAAAACCCATGTAACTTATTTTTTAGGGTGTGGAATAAAACATGTGTACACTTTCATCTTATATAAAACTTATCATTACCCTATTAAATAGGTGTATTTGTTCATACCACCTAATTTTTAATAAAATCATTCATACATGTTTCATAAGATAATAAAACTTTCAGCATATCATGTCCAATAAAAGGGGTCTATTTTATAAACATGACATTATAACCCATGAACTAAAATGGTTATCATTACCATCTCTTCACATGATCTCCTATAAAGAGATATATGTTTCATAATCACTTCATTAAATCTCAAATCCTGAAAATAAGCGGTTTTCAAAAGCATAAAACCCAGGGAAGTGAAATAGGTGTCTGAAGCACCATTTATTAAAAACATAAACCATTCATGAATGAATATGAATGGAACCTTTGAATAATTTCTAATAATTATGTGATTTAATTTAATATAAGGTATCTTATATTGAAAATAACATGGAAGGATATTTTGAATACATTTCTTAAGATTTAAAAACCTTTATTATTTGAAAAAGAATCTTAAAAATATAAACCCTTTGGAAAAACAGTTTCCTTAAAACATAAAATGAATCCTAAAAAATTATTGAATACAACTTCATTGAAAATATATTATAAAAATATCTTCTTAAAAATTATCCTTTAATCATGAAATGAAATCTTAAAATTATTGATGACTGGAAAATCCGTACTTGTCGTGCGAGGTAAAATGGGAATTACATTTTTATGGTAATATGGTTAAAATAATTCCTCATTAAGATGTCACAAGAAGATTTTTTGGAAATAATTGGAAAAATAAAAAATTGAAAAAATTTATTTTAATTATCAAAAGATATTAGTTGAACATTCTTGGAAACCATCTATAGAAAACCTTATTTTTAAAGAACTGAGATTTCTGACTGAAGAAAGGGTAAAGTCGAGATTTCATTAAAAACACATAGTTAACTATATTATTTACTAAAGAGTGTAAAAATGGTACAAGTACATGGGTATATCTTGAATAAAAAATGATAAAAAAACTCATTTTTGTTATTAAGAAATGGATTGTAATATTTCATCAATGGAAGCATAAATATAAACCAATTCCAAAAGCAATGAGTTACTTTAAAAAAATTGTTACCACTTGGTTACTTGGGATCATACTCTCCATGTAAGAAAAGAAAATTAAATGAATATTATAATATCTTTAAAATAATTATATTCATGATATAGCATGTAAAATTGAAGTATATACACCTCAAAAAACAATTTAGGTACATAACAAAACATGATTTTCAAAGAATGGAAATTGAGACAAAACATTTTTTTCGATTTGTTAAATTTTGAAAATTAGACCACATTAATGAAATATAATAAAATGTATATGTAGATACCCATTAATTTAAGAATAATAATCATTTAATATATCCATGTATAGTATAGATACCACATAAAAGGAATGGGTATTGAATAAATCATGTATCTCATTGAAATAAAAAGTGAGATGAAATCCCAATACATTATGTCTTCAATGTCTTCACGATAATTCAAAACTATTGTATAATAAATATAACTTTATTATAAATATTTTAAATAACCATGTTATTATATAAAATACAATATATAGAATGATTATTCTTTTATATTACCTACTTATTAGCAATTTCAAGTTAATGTTACACTTAAGGTAATATTCCCTTTGTTTTTTGCACGTGTCTTAATTTTTTATATCTTTTATCCTTATAATTATATAATGATTTACATAATGTAAAATATTATATAAATATTATATATATAAATTAAATTTGTATTATTATTATCTATATAATATATACGTATGAATTGGAATACACAGTTTATGGAGACAATAGGCTGTACATACACATGAACACTATTTATGTGTAATTGAAATGTTAAAAAATGTAAATGACATATATGTATATGTATTTATGTACATATATAATTATTAAATTATCTTTAGGATATCATATATAATATATATATTCACTAAAACCATCCATAATACAATCCACATATTGTATGAATGAATGGAATCACTTTTAGGGGGTCATAGTCCACATTTCTTCAAACAAAATTATAGTACTAAAAAATTGAAAGTAAAAAAAAGATATTTTAAAAAAAGGGATAATGAATATTAATTACATAATAAATAAAATATTATAAATATATATAATGTTTTGACATCATAATTTCCATCGTGATAGGTGGTAATAGAAAAAATGAACAATCCGCATTTAGTGAGGCGACAATTCTCCATAAACACAAACAGTATGTTCGTTACCCATAAGATGGATTTGTGTGTAAGTTTAGATAAAAAACCTAGAATAATAACATCATATTATATTTTAGATACTTTTATTTATAAATTTAGGGAATAAATTCATTTCACGGGTGGATAAGTAAAATAAAATAAAGGAGCTTGAGAGAAGCGGTTACCTCTTAATCGGGAAACTCCTTTTGGTTTGTGCAAAATAGATTCCATGGACTACAGTCTTCCCAATGAATGGATAATAAAAGGAAGGTAGTTGGTTTTATATTTTTAATTTTAATATACTTTCCGAAAATAAAATTTTTTATAGGTGTGAATTAGTTGGAGAAGTGGTTGCCTTTTATAGGGATGTAAAAGGGCACACTTGAAACTTTTTAAAACAAGTTATGTGTACAAATGTTCTAAGATATAAAATTTCATAAATAAAGAAAATAAGTAAACAATGGAATTTTTATGGGCAAAATATGTAAATAAAACGTGTCCTGGAAAATAGGATATGTCATTTGGGCTCTTAATATTATGTTTTAGTCCCTAATTAAGATTAATTAAACCTTAATAACACTGATTAATTTTAATCAGTTTTAAAAAAAATTTGTTAAAAAATAAACATGATATAATTAGAATAAAAATATTATAATGGTTAAAATTGTGTATATATATTTTTTAAAATTCAATTCACTAAAGAGGAAACATTTAGATTAATGGTATTCCCCTAGAGGAGGAAAAATAAATGGGTTTTAAAGTAGAAAAGTAATCACAAGTGTGTATAGTTATATAAACAATCGCAATGTGAAATTACTTATCATTAGATAAATGGTATTAATAAATGTATAATTGATCAAATTTTATGATAAAGAAATTAAATTTTAATTAAACATTAATAATTATATAAATGAAAAATCAATTTCTAACTAAAATGAATTATTTTACAATATTCATCAAAAAACGAAGTTTCATAGAAAAATCACAAAAAATTAAACCTTAGATAATTTTGGAATTTTAAATTCAAAATTAAAGATTATATTATAAAATTAAATTTATATATTTTTATAAAATTAATTTTATTGTTTTTCATATATGGTTATTAAATGTAGTTTATTTGAGAAAATAGTATTTATAAACATAAAAGGTATTTGCAAAAAAATTATATCTTTTGTTATCAATATGATTTATTTCTATAAAAAAATTTATAAAACATTTTATAAGTATTTATTAAGATTCACAGTCCTTAGCTTAACTACTATGTTATAATTATATCATTTAAATAATTATAACCTTAAAACGATGTTTAATGTAAACATTAGTATTGCGTGTTACTTACACCATTTCATGGTTATGTGTGATGTATGCCGAGTCGATGTTCCATGTATCATACTCTGAGTTAGTGTCATGTAAGGTAATCCATGTTGGTAAAGTGTTAATGGAATGTTTGAAAAATTATTTAATAATTATAAGAATACTAATTTTATAGTTATATGAAATAAAAAATATCACATACTAAATTATTTCGAAACAAATAATTCACAAAATCATGGGGTGTTACACTCACCATAATGGGCCAAAATTGGTATTAGACTTATGTTGGGTTTAATTATTGTTCTTGGGGATTGAAATTTATTATGATTCCCTTCTTAAAAGAAAATTTTAAATTGAAAAACTATACAATTGTTAATTATAACACTATTTTATTTGATTTATGATAAAATGATAATTTTATGACACCATTGGTGGTGAAAAACTTGGTTAAAATCACATCCTACACAATAATCGGTGAAACATGAGAACATGAGAATCATTCCTATATTTTTTAATACTTGGTTGGTGAGATGAATCATGGGTTTTGGGATTAGCTTAAGACTCTGGTCCATTTTTCAAAACTCTTCCAATTTTTTATTTTGGCTTTATTTATGGTTGATGTACGTTTGACCCACTAAGAATTTATGAATTTATGAATCATTTTATCTCATTTTTGTTTTGTGTTACATGTCATATATTATTATTATTGATTCCTTCCAAGATGTCGGTCCATTTTTTTCCTTATCTAGATGTTGTATCTATTGGGTATTATTTATATTATTATTTTTACCTAATATATGGGTATAGTCTTTCCATAATACCAACATTGGACCACACTTCTAGTTAGAAGCCTCTAATAGAAGGGGAGGAATACCTGAGGCCCAATAGTGACTATTGTTCTTTGAACCGATTAGTGTTCTAGGGATCTGGGTCATTAAAATCTAAATGAATGGTTTTCTTGTACCTCATATATGACAAGAATTTGGATATTTATGAATATAGTTAGCATATAATTTTGGATAATAACTCAATATATGAGTTGTGTAAATATTTATACATTAATGTGATTATGAAATATAGTGTTTTTGGAAGGAATAATATTTCAAATTATATTTTTACAATGATTCATAGATACAAAGTAAATAAATAAGATACGTTGGTGAGATTAAATCCACATTAAAATACTACATGTCATATTACTCCCCAAGAGATACTGTTCAATACCTTGATCTTTCGGTATTGGTAACCTAAACCATTACTTTATAATGGATTTTTTTATGTATGGAAAATATTAATGAGGGGATCCACACTATTGGGAGACTTGTTATTAGAGTATTCATTGTGTTACACATTATTAAAATATCATACCTATTAGGATAAAGGAGGTATGAATTTTATTGGATCCATATCATGTATTTGGGTAAAAAGTTATATGCCCAATAATATAAAAGTCTTATATAGAAATATTGGAATAATTTTATACTAGATATAGTCATGGATAATTTACATTAATAATCAACGTATGTTATGATCAAATATAGAAATTATAAAAATAATGGATTTAATGAGTTTAAAAGGGTCCACAATTTTAGTTCGATAAAATTTAATATAATTAAATAATAAATGGATATAAAACATGATACTACTATGATAAAGGATTCCATTATAGACAAATATATTTCTCATAATCATACTAAACCTTGAGATATTATCTTATAATTAGGAATCTTAATGTAAGGATCCTCTTAGAATTGTACAATAATTAAGAATCAATTTTAAATTAGTAAAATTTTAGTTTTTTAAAGTAATAGGTTCCAATGTAATCTAATGTTGAATTTGTAAACATGGTGAATCTAGAAAATTATAAGTATTGAGTTGCGAATGTGCCCCTAAGGGGCACTTCTCCACTAGGGTTTATCATTGTCGCCTTATTCTGCCTCTAATCGACCTGGCTCCTCTCCCTGGCACTAGCTCGGCGAGTTTGTGGTGGTGGCATCTCCTTCAGCATTGGCATCGTCCGTCTCGACATCTCATCGTTGCTAGCCTGCTTCACTCCTCACTCCACCTTTACTGGATAGGGCTTCCAATGGCGGCGCAATGATGCTTAGGTCATCATCTTGATTCGGCTTCTAAGGGTTGCTGCATAAACTCCTGGTATGTTTTGGGTGGTCAGCTGTGTTCTCCGTGCGCAGGGATGGCGGTGACAGGTTATGGGTTCTGATTTGCGCTGGGGTCCGGTGAGCATGTATTTCGGGTGTCCGGATTTTGGTGAAGGTTTCTTTAACTCTAATTCATGCCATATTTTTTGATTTTGGCCTTTGCTCATGTGCTGGTGTTTGGTCGTGATCTATTTTGGTTGATCCGCTACTGGTATTGACTGCATCTGCTGATCCGGTTTTTTATTCTGGTATTCGTGGAATGTTTTCTTGGCAGAGGAGGTCTGAGGATTTGGTACTCATTCCATCTGCTTCCATTCTGATGAACAATGTTAAAATATCTTGTTGTCATTTTTCTGTTGATTGTGGCATTTGACGACCCTTCTGTTGATCTGGTGATGGTTCGTGGCTTCATTGATGTTGGTGCAGGGCTCGATGTGTTTCTTGTTTGTTTCTTGAAATTTGAATTTCATTTGCGGATTTTGGGAATTTTGTGTGGTTCTCTGATCTGCTTGAATCCACGATGGTGTCGGATGGTGTCAACGACAGTGGCGACGACACTAGTGGCGGCCTGTGGGTGTTTTTTGAATTTTGAAATTTGAAGTTTGTATTTGGGTTATTTGGTTCCCTCTTGTTGTGTAGGCTACCGCTCAGCCAGAAAGAGGCTTCTGAAAATCAAATAAAAAATCAGTTTTCAATTTAGAAAATTATTAGAATAATATAATAATTTTGTAAATGATTCAAATTCATTTTATGAAAGTTACCTATATAACATGGTTATACACTCATATATTCAATATTATTGATTAAGCTAATTACCTTGTGAGACTATATGTTTTCCATATGTCTTGTTCTAACTATTGAATCTATTCTAGAATCAATTTTTTAAATATTACATGAATATTAATGAGTTAAATAAATGTTTAAACTTTTATATCAATGTCAAAAAAATAAATGAACATGGCTTATAATGTTCATGTTAGAGTTCCATATCAATAGTATAAGTGAGTAAACATTTAATATGAATGATGAAAAGTTAGCTCAAAAGTCAAAAACTGTTTCCATAATTATTCAGATAAGGCTAGATAATCTTATATGGGATTCGAGTAATGTATAGACTATGAAATATCATAACCATTAATGGTATGTACCAATTTTACTTATTTTTAACCTTGTGTATTCTCTATGTATTTGAATGTTTCAGGTGTTTTTTGGGTAAAGGGAGAAGGTTCGTAAAATTCAAGTGGGGATTAGCTAAAAGTATAGACAAAGTCAATAAATTATAGCATGATGATAAAGTATCATATATAGATGAATTAGTGTCATATCTGAGGCTCTTTACCTTGATGAGGTTGTAGTGTGATTGTATAAGGCTGAAAGTGAATGTACTACAAAAGGTCACACCATTATCCATGCATTTATAATTATTTTGAGTTGGTTAATTATTTATTTTTTTAAAAAAAATTGTTTGGAATATTCATCTCTTTCAGGGATGACCTCCCCCAATCCTTTTCTTTAGTACCCCTTCTAATTGTATTTATCATAAATCACATGATAAAATCACTCACTAATTAACTATGTAGATATCTATATGAAAGGATAACATTCCTCATCTATCATATACCCAATTTCTACACTGTTTGGTGGTTCTCCACAATTTATGATCATTTATTAACTATTTTATGTATTTTTTCTACTTTAACGACTCCTCATAAATTTATCCTAAAATGTATTTACATTTTCACTTTATGAGTGATAATATTTCTTTTTGACACAAAATAATCATATATTCAAAAATAACAATATATAACACATGAGCCTTATTTATGAAATTTTATCCTACCCACAACATAACGAGGTTCGACCATGGAATTTCATTAGAGATTAAGTGGTGACCATAGGGGTTCCATACACTCAAGAGATTGACTAAAAGTGATATTCAGGATACCCAGGGTTTTTCTTATGACACGATGTGTACACTATTATGTTATTCCTTAAATAATTAAATTGACCGAGTTAATAAATGAATGTTATTATTGACTTGGAATGACTTGGATTGACTCATTGTATTCCACATTGATACCATTGATTGTGATTTCATGGGATATTCCCCTTGATTTATCCATGATCCTACTATCTTGGAATGACTTCGATAATCTCATTAGACATCACATTGAGTTGTTGGCTAGAAATAACATGGATATACTACTCATTTTTAGGGATAAAAAATTGAATTGGAATGACATAGTAAATCTTCTTAGATTAGTTATGATTACTGTTGACATGGAATACCTTATACATACCCCATGAAATGAACATTGGGTTATTAAAATGGAATTAAAAAATATTTTTATTTGATTTGTAAGTATCCTATTGAATTTTAAAGCCTTAAAAATGAAAGTGGATTAAATTTGATAATTATTGACTTGGAATTACTTATAAATTGAACATTGACGTAGAATTTCACCCATGGATTGTGTATTCATGAGATATACTCCTTGGATGTGTCCATGATCCAATAGACTTATAATGACTTGGATATAACTCATAGAATCTATATTGAGAAATTGATTAAAAGAATTGTAACATGATCGTTGAATTGAATTGTTAGCCTAGTGGAATGAAAGTCATTGGATATTCTACTCAAATTTGAATTGTATCCTAATCATATTATATATTGTGGTCAGATACATTAGATATTGACTATGTAGGTATGATTGATCCCAGGTTTTACCTTAGAACATGAGGAATGATATTTTGTATTTATTACGACTTCATTTATATATTGTACACATCCATGTGAACTTAATATTATATAAAATATATTTACAAACACTTTTATTAGTGGCCTACTATGTTGTAATCACACCCAATTCATGACTATATTGGTACATAATAATACATCATGGATTCAAGTCAGGAAAAATGAATATTCTCTATGACTAATTATTGATATGTTTAATGTTATGGATCATTAGAGATTGGACTGGACCCAGACTCATAACCTATATTTATTGATTGTTATAATTTTTAGCTTTTTTTGAATAAATTTTTATATGATATTCATCATATGTATGAATTTATAATCATATATGTAGTCAAATTTTTTTATCTCGTGACTTTTAGGACATATTGTCAGTATCTATGTTTTGTAATATTTTTCATATTTGGTTATATGTTATTGTCATTATTTTCAATGTTCTTTTAATCTGATATGAGTGTATGGTGTCCCCAATCAACAAATATTATCCCTTACTACTAGTCAGAATCCTGTAGCATACACGGAGGTGGACTGAGGTCATGTTTCTCTATGATATTGTTAATGTGTATTGAACTAGGATAAGGAATAAAAAGGTATCATAATGTCCCTTTTTCTTTTTTACTTTAATTTAGAAGAGTTTGGAAGGGGTTAAGGTATTTTGGTTACTCTATGGTGGCATATTATCCATGAAATTACTTGAATAAATAAAAAATTAGACTATGATTATAAATTTTTGTAACTCTATGGTATGTGTTAATTAATTAAAAAAATAAATCTTACAATGTGTGTTCCTCAACAACATATGTTTATATTTAATATAATTTTTTCCCAGTAAAAAAACAAAATTAAATTAAATTTTAAAATTTATGAAATGTGGATCAAATGTATAAAATGATGACTGGAGTTTGAGTATATGGATCTCAGTAGAGATCTTGTAGTTGTGAGACCTTTGTGATGTTGATCGTAACAAATAATGTAACATTTTCGTTGTTATTTATATCCCTAAACTGTGATATCATTATCTTTTATTGTGATGGGTATTAAGACATGTGTTTTAAATTATAAGGTGATGCCACAATGAAACCTTTATGATGGAATCTAGGAGGGTAACAGTGAGCATGAACCACTAGTGTTTTGGTTAGAGCCTCTGTAGTTCTAGGGATGTTAGTGGATTTTCATCACTGGGAGATCTAATTGGTAGTTTTAAAATCCTTGGAGAGAGATAATCCATGAACTATAACAATGTTATCAGATCTTACCAGGGAATTTTAGTTATAGAAACGTATTTCATTTTCAATGGATAATGCACGCCATGTTATATGGTTTTTAGTAGAGTCTATGTTAGTGATATTTAACCATTTAAAGGAACTCTAGGCATTGATGATGAATATATCAGGGTATACACTTTGATTACCATTAAAACATTGGTTGGATTTCATGGACTATGTAAACTGACATATTGGGATAACCTAGAAGGACATTCAAACCCTGTTTATTCAATATTTAATTCCAGTGAATCTGAACGAATAAATGGATAAGATGTTTATTCACCTCAAGTTTGAGGCATGATAGTGATATAATATGATTTATGATTTATTGTCTTGTGTCACATTTCCCTGATTGTCCTAGGTGATGTAGTGGAGAAATAAATATGTCTTCATGAGATAATTATGTATAAAATAAAAGTTGAGTTGAAACATTCTTTTTCTGGACTACATTCTATGAGGTTGTGAATTTGAATCTTATTACTCTGAACAAATTAGGGAATATTTATGTTTAGTTCATGTGGATTCAATTACATGGATTTTAATGGGATATCTAGGTCTAATAGGTTTCATTTCAATGGATTACACTGAGGTTGTGTTAGATCGAGTGGTCATGGTGTTAAATCTTCTCTTTGAGATTATAATTTAGTATGAAACCACCTATGTGGAAGTCCTGTCAACATCAATTTTCATCATGTCTAGGAACCACTATATTATCAATATTGTGGGACGATATGACACCTAAAAATCCTCTACATGAGAATTTAGAAGATTACTAATGAATGAGAATTTGGATAGGGATATGTAGCAGGAATATGCTTGACACCATATGAGGGTGGTTGGAGCTCCAATGACCTATTGTGTAAGGGTGCGTAGAGCAGTTCCCAAGGGCTAGGTAAAAACTTCAATTATGACATTGTAATTCATGATATTCAAGAAAGGAATTGGAATTAGAATAAAGTCTATCTACAATTAAATCACTTGACCCATATTAATTTGGATTTTGACCCTTCCATAGTTTCAGGTATAATTCTGGTAGCCGCTATGTTAGCCTGTGTAATTTTGTTCTTCCCCAAACCAGTATTTGATTCTCTTTCTAGAATTCACTATATACATAAAGAGTAAATCCTTGTATTCTAGAGGATTCCAACATGTTGTGAGGGCCTAAGAAAATTTTTGGGCAAACTATACCCTCTAGGTAAAATTTAAATTAATGTTGGAAATATTTATTATAACATACATTACAAAATTCAATTGGTGAAGAACAATCCATGAGCCATGTAATTAACATAAACTCAAGTAATAACCATGAAAAAAAAAATTCTAGTGTCATACATTATATACATTTTGTAAATCAAGTACCAATGTATGAAAAAAACCATACTCAACATTAATATCAAAATTCTCTAAATTCCCTATGCTCATTCCAGATCGAAATCTCCCAAATCTATACTACCGTAAATAAAACATATTTCATGGGGTGTATGTAACACCCTGAGATTTTATGAGATATATTATTTTTAAATTTATTTTATGTCTTCTATTAAACACTACACCAATATTAGCATTTACAATACACAACACCATTTTAGCTTGCAGTATACGCAACACTATTCTTGGTTCTTGTTACACACAATTTTATGTTCGTTCTGTGGAAATTATTTTACACAACATTAAGTATAGATTTTTTTAATGTATAAATGAAATAATATTTTATTATTTTATACGCAACACCAAACTGAGCTTTCACTACACGCAGCTCGGACTTGGCTTGGAATACACGCAATCAAGACCTTCTTTGATAGCGTGTGTAGTACGCAATACCAAGTTTCACTAAACGAGATTTTATTATAATATTATTATTAACTAGTCGTTATGAATAGTAATACCCACTTTTTGAAATTTTATAAATTTTATCATTCAAAATGGACCTCATTTTTGGATTCGGAATATCGAAATTAGCCTAGTGTGAATTTTTTGTGTTTTTCTGAAAACTTTCAATTTTTGATGAATAGTGAAAACACTGGGTTACTATTTAAAACCCAAATTTTTATTTAAATAATTATTTATTTTATTTAAATTTATTTTATGTCTAAATTGATATATAATACCTATACAAGTTCAATGCAATTCATTGGAGTCATTTTATAATAATTTAAGATATATAAAAATTTTATTTAACTTTTCACAATCCTAGGAGAATTTGAAAATTTACATAAAACACAATTTTACTGCTTCTATGAGTGATATTTCGAAAATCTGAGAAACACAGTTAATATCAAGGAGTAAAATTTGGTTCAATAAGATAAAAATATATTTTTGTGAATAGTAACTTTTTTCTTTTATTTATTGCGGTTAAAAGAAAATAGGGTAATTAAAGGTAAAAATGATATTATTATTATCCTAAAACATTTCCTAATTGTATTGGATAAGTCTAATTAGACCAGAAAAAAACCTTAGGAATAAAATATTTCCCTTTTCGTCCACTGGGATTAGATTCGGACATTTATTATTATTTTATTTAAAGAAGAGTTAAAATTGTTAAAATAAATGTTTAATAACTAAAAGTTTTTTAATATAGGGTTATACATTAGATAAATTGGAATATAAATATTCATTAGAAAGATAAAAAATTTCCTACATAATGGTATCTTATTTATAATTTTTAGACATTAAAGGATTTAATTTATTTATGACACAATAGTGATGCAGTAATTACCTTATTAATGAAATATTTACATAAATGATGTTATAAATACCCAACTAAATGTAATTTGAGACTTTTTATGAATTACACTAATTTTCGAGGTTAATATGACATGTTATTATTGATTAAATTAACTTTTTTAGAACTAATCATTCTGATATGATTTTCAAAAAAATCATGTACCAAATAGTGTCAAAATTGACATAAAATAGTTTTTAAAAGAAATATTATATTATTAATTATTATTATATTTCTAAAAATCTACGATACGGCCAAATGACTTATATAAGGTTATATAAATTAATAATTAACCACTTGGGGTTCTTTTGGCTTGTTATAGTATGTTTATTACCCATGTAGTGTAAGAAAACAAGAAGACACGGTAAAAGTTAAATTATTTAACTTAGTGTTAAATCTACATGATAAGGTTAAAATAGTACCATAAACTTGTCTAAATCTTATCGGTTGAAAGGATTTAGACCCGTACCCACTTTAGCTTCGAAATAAGTCAATTTTTAGCTATTATAAACCGAATATGACTTTATTATAAAATAATAATTTATGTTTTTTTCAAAGGTGCCTCTCTCCTCCCTTATAAAAAGGGCACCCCTTTGTTCTTCTCTTCACACCCTTTTAAGCCATGAATCTTGGCCAACCCTTGACCATTTCCCTTCTCATCTTTCATTGAATAATTATATATTTTTTGGTCTCCTCAAAATACCAACCCTAGTGCCTTAAGAGGAACTTAAGAAGAGGCGCGTCAAAGAAGAGGTAATATCCTTCACGGATTCTTTCCAATTTATTTCTTCTTATACTTCTAATTCTCTGTTTGTTTCATCATAAATTAATAACATCAGTACCAATCATATACTTATATGTTATTATAAATATGAAACAACCCAATTTCAACTTTTATCAATCCTATGGAAAACGATATCACCGCGCGTGCGTACGTACGGAATACCGTCTCCACGCTGAGGTGTAATCTGTTTTCCACCACCACCTTATTTGTATGGGTATAATGCTGTAAATAAATAACTATATATGATTATTTTAAACTGATAATTATTATAAAATATTATACAAACACTTTAATACAATTCCATGATCATGGGAATTATATCATCGTTCGTGCGTACGTACGGACCACCGTCTCCATGAACGCGATGAGATTCATTTTCCATGATTAACCATTCAATTATAATTACAAAGTATTATTAATAAATAATCATGAAAGATATTAAATAATAATGATACTGTATTTATTGACATATATTTTTCATTTACTAAATTCCATTTAATTCAATAAGGAAACGAAAACATCATTCATGTGTACGCATGACCTACCGTCTCCATGAACGGTGTATTTCATTGCATTTATTGATCTATAATATATATTTATATACTGAATATATATTATATAAAAATCATGTTTTAAATTTTTTAATTAAGTAAATCGGGATATATGTAATAATATCAAGAATAACATGTCAAAACACGTATGATAAATGAAACGATTTTACCCAAAAAATTGTTTCAAAATTGAATTTACAAAAGAACGGGTAATATAATTTCATAAGAAAACCATATATGATATCATAACAGTGAATATGATTCTTTAATAAGACTATGACATTATTTAAATCATTATATAGGAGGTTCAGATACGTACGAATGATATCGGACCTAAGGTAAGGGATAACTATTACAATCTCGCTCTTATCTGAGATTGTTTATTTGTAAGTATTTATTGGGGTTTTTGTTATCATCAATGTCCATGTTTTCTAAAAATGTTTTCATTTATGTTTAATGGTATTTTTACCCATTTTTGAATTTTACCACATTTTATGAAAGGAATCTTACTTTTGTTTACCACATCATAACATTTTGACTTTTCCGACTAAAGTATGAGGAGAATATTTTTTTAACTTCTATGGCGTGAATGGATTTTTACTATTTCATAACACCTCATTTTCATGAATATTACTCTACAATATTGCATGATTATTTTCAAAAAAACCCTTTTCTTTTAAAATTGAATGGAATTTTGTGAAAAGAAAATTATTTTGAAGAAGAAAGGATATTTTTCTCAAGAATTAATTTAAAGTGTTTTATCAAAACTATTTTTCATCTAAAAATGAAATTATTTAATATGTTTATGTTTCAAGTATAATGTATCGATTATTTACATGATTTGATTCTTCTTATTATGAAATGATATCCATTTTTTTATATGGATTATGTTATTATGGCATGATGTTTAAGAATATCATTCTATTACATGGGTTATGCTATGATGTATGATTTATGATTTTGTGGCACACGAAAGAATGATTTCATTATGAGATGGGTGGGACCTATATCACCCTCAAATTCATTGGGTAAAGATTTATATATCATGAGATAGACATGGCTGGAGCGGTAACTTAACCTGGTTCAGTGTTATATGACAGAAACGAGGAGTGAACTCGATTCAGAATGGGACTTTTTCCACTAAGATGGTCTTCGCAGCAATGCCTTGGCTACTATAGAAATATTAACATGTGGTTACTGGTTACCACAATTACATGTTTTATTCGCATGCTATTTTATCATGATTGATGTTTCATTATGATCTATGCCTTACGTACTGACATGTTTTATGTCATTTCTCAAGATCATGATGTTTAAACATTATGTTCATGTTTTTAAGTTCAAATGTATATGATTTGTTTTATTTTCTCCATGCTTACCCTTACTGAGAATTTGAGCTAGCCATTTTTTATGTTTTCTTTTCCCTAGGATTTAAAAAAAGGTTTTAGGTAAGAAAACAAAAAGGGGAAGATCTTTATGGGAGATATTGAAGATCTTTCACCACGATTAGAAGATTATGTTCCGTGTTTCCAAAGACACTAAACTATTATGGTCCTTGGGTGTTGGTTCTTGTTATGTATTAAGTATTCCTCAAAAGTAATGTAACTTTTATGTACGTCAATATTTGGGTCTCTATAGTTGGTATCTGAGGAATGGTTTAGTTATCCTTTGGAAACTAGGATGCGAAAACATTAGTGAGATCCCTAGAGATATTTCCAAGGAATGTCTAGGAATGTCCCTAAGGTTAAGTATAAGTATAGGTTATAGTCCTAGAATTATGGTAACTATCTTAGAATTGAACCTAAGATGTTAGATATTGAAGGTACTCCCCCTTTATTATGTTGTTTTCCATAAAATGATTCTTTCCTCTAACACTATTCTTTTTGGGTTTTAGACAATGGATGGAACCCGAAAGAACCCTATTGATCAATGTAATAGACAATGTAATGATTGTCCTTCTGAACAAACCAATGTCATGGGAGATGGAGTGAAAAATATTATTGTTATACTTACACAAGCTTTGAATCATTCTGGACTTCCAAATGATCAGAAAAGGGAACAATATTCTATTGAGTCCTTCATGAGGAAACGTCCACCTTCTTTCAGTGGGTCTTCTGATCCACATGTTGCTGAATAATGGACCAGTACCATTGAAAAGATATTTTCCATAATTCTTTGATTAGAACATGAAAATATATTCTGTCTATTTACCATTTAGAAGGTGAAGTAGATCAATGGTGAACTCTAATTAAGAATACAAGGCCCCAAGATGAAATTGAATCCATGGAATGGGATGAGTTCAAGAACTTTTTTTTTCAGTAAGTACTTCCCTCGTATTCTTCAAACAAAGATGGAAAATGAGTTCCTTGATCTTAAGCAGAAGGATGATGAATCTTTTGGTATATACGAAGTGAATTTTACACGACTCTCAAGGTATGCATATGGCTTTATCATCCAACCTGAAAGTAAAGTTGATCGATTCTTCAGTGGCTTAAAACCAAGTCTTCTAAGGGAATTAGCTATAAGAGACTTCTGTAGCTATGATGAAATTGTGTGTTGTACTATTAATGTAGAACTGGAAGTTGGTGTAACATGTCCATATCATGGTTCTGACATTAAACGAATGATACAGTTCAAGGAGAAATCTCAGAATAATGGTAAAAAGAAGATGAATTTTTCTTTATGCACAATGTGTAGAAAGAAGCATGGTGGAGATTGTCTTAAAGGTACTAGAAAATGTTTTAAGTGTGGAAAAGAAGTTCATCGAGCAGCTTAGTGTCAAAGTAATGGAAAAAGGGTTGCTAGTGATGTGAATATAGAAAAGACTGCAGATACAGCACCACCGACACATCAATGCTTCAATTGCAAGGAAATGGGGAATTATGCTAATCAATGCCCTAATCCAAGGTTTAATGATGATCAAAGTAAGAAACCTCTTAAAGGAAAAGGATAAAAGGAAGTCACATGCGATATCTGTTTGTGATGTTGAGTATGACAATGATGTTGTGTAATGATTAAGTGTTTATGTAATGGGATTTTAAAATAGTATCATGGAATCTCATTTATGGTATCGTGGAATATTGGAATATCTATGTATTGGTTTTCAATAATTATATGGTACCGGTAACCATGAAAAGTGATTGAAGTATTTTTGGAATGAAGATGATATGCTCATAATAAAGGTATAAGGAGAAAATGAAATGTTTGATAGTATTCATGAGCTCATGACTGATATAAGGACGAAGTGATATCATGGTTTCAGTATATAGAAATTTTGGCATTTTGGTATGTGGAAAGAGTTAACCTTTGACGACATTCATGTTTTCACTAAGGTTCTATAGTAATTCATGTTTCAAAAAAATCCATGATTAAGGTATTCACATGTTTGGAATGTGACCAACAAGATATATCGTATGATATATGGGGGATAAATGATGGTATTCACATGCTCGACACATGACATTTCTAGTAACTTTTTTCTTTATACTATGAGCTTGGACAAAAGTATTTTAGATAAGCCTAATGATTGGAATGGATTATGTTGGACATATGTAAGTATTGTTTAAGGATAGAACATTTTTCGATATTATTGATGGAATGTTATCATAACGTAGTTTTAGAAAAAGGACAACCTGCAGGACGGGCGACAACCCGTCACGTCGGACATGGCTGTGGGAATCGAACCCACAACCAAAGTGCGACCGGCCTTTATCACATACCACTGGCCTACAAGAAATCCCTGGTTAGTAGGAACTAGTTTTATTTTATTAAGCGGTATGATATATGAATTATAATTCCATTGTTGGAATCATATATGATTAATCTCACCATAGATGGACTTATGTATATATAATAACTTATGCTAACCTTTTTGTGAAAGAAACATATGGGATGACTTATCATTCTATCGCATCATCTGCTAACAATTCATGAATGAATAATTAAGCTTCATTTATTTAAATAGAGATGAAGTTTTAAGTGTTCATGGAATGACCAATGATGATATTACACTGAAATCAAGTAAGTATTTCTCCTTATGTAAAAGTTCATCAATGTTAGGTAAATGATCTTGGAAACCAAAACTGTTGTCCTAGTACTCTCATATCTGATGAATTAGATGGTACTTTAGATCATCACAAATTTACAGCTTTGCGATTGTTGGATTTTTCATAGCCATGTTCACATCGACTCTCCATCAGAACATGATGGTTATATTTCTCTTCCATATCCATATTTTCACCTATCTACTCCTATGTCCGAACCCATGTGATGAGTTACTTTGGGTATCGATTTTTTTATAACATTCCTTTTTAAAATGATGATTTAGTATTACTTTATATTATGTGGGTTTCTATGAATGAAATTTTCAAGTAGTAAATGATTTATAATCCCAATGAATTTCGAGGGCGAAATTCATTTTAAGGGGGGTAGAATGTAACACTCCGAGATTTTATGAGATATATTATTTTTAAATTTCATTGATGCCTTCTATTATACACTACACCAAGATTAGCATTTACTATACGCAATACCATATTAGCTTACAGTATACGCAACACTATTCTTGGTTCGTGTTACACACAATTTCATGTTCGTTTTGTGGAAATTATTTTACGCAACATTAAGTATAGATTTTGTTTAATGTATAAATGAAATAAGTTTTGATTATGTTATACGCAACACCAAACTAAGATTTCACTACAGGCAGCCCTGACCTGGCTTGCATTACACGCAATCAAGACCTTCTTCAATAGTGTGTGTAGTACGCAATACCAAGTTTCACTAAACGAGATATTATTATAATATTATTTTGAACTAGCAGTTATGAATAGTAATACCCAATTTTTGAGATTTTATAAATTTTATATTTCAAAATGGACTTCATTTTTGGATTTAGAATATCGAAATTATCCTGGGGTGAATTTTTGGTATTTTTCTGAAAACGTTCAATGTTTGATAAATAGTGAAAACACTATATTAGTATTTAAAACCCCGTTTTTTATTTAAATAATTATTTATTTTATTTAAATTTATTTTAGGTAAAAGATGATATATAATACCTATATAAGTTCAATGTAAATAATTGGAGTCATTTTATAATAATTTTAGATATATAAAAATTTTATTGAACTTTTCACCGTCTTTTACCCACATCCTAGGAGAATTTGAAAATTTACATAAAACGTAATTTTACCGCTTCTGTGAGTGAAATTTTGAAAATCTAAGAGACACAGTTAATATCAAGGATTAAAATGTGGTTCAATAAGAAAAAAATTTTTTTGGTGAATAGTAACATTTTACTTTTATTACCACGGTTAAAAGTAAATAGGGTAATTAAGGTTAAAAATGATATTATTATTACCCTAACACATTTCCTAATTCTATTGGATAAGTGTAATTCGACCAGAATGAACCTTAAGAATAAAATATTTCCCTATATGTCCACATGGATTAGATTAGGACATTTATTATTATTTTATTTAAAGAAGAGCTAAAATAGTTAAAATCAATGTTTAATAACTAAAACATTTTTAATATAGGGTTATACATAAGATAAATTCGACTATAAATATTCATTATAAATATAAACTGATTTCCTACATAATTCTAGTTTATTTATAATTTTTTGACATTAAATGAATTAATTTATTTATGACACAATGATGATGCACTAATTACCTTATTAATGAAATATTAACATAATTGATGTTATAAATCCCCAAATAAATGTAATTTGAGACTTTTTATGAATTCCACTAATTTTCTAGGTTAATATGACATGTTATTATTGATTCAATTAACTTTTTTATAACTAATAATTCTGATATGAGTTTCAAAAAAATCATTTACCAAATAGTGTCAAAATTGACATAAAATTGTTTTTAAAACAAATATTATATTATTAATTGTTATTAAATTCCAAAAAATACAAGGTTCATCTAAAGTACTTATATAAGGTTATATATATTAATAATTAATCACTTGGTATAAGTTTAACTTGTTATATTAAGTTTATTAACCATGTAGTGTAAGAAAACAAGAAGACATGGTAAAAGTGAAATTATAAATCTTAGTGTTAAATCTAAATGATAAGGATAAAATAGTAACCTAAACTTGCCTAAATCCTATTGGATGAGAGGAATTCGACCCATACCTACTTTATCTTCTAAATAACTCAATTTTGGGCTATTATAAACCGAATATTACTTTATTCAAAAATAATATTTTAAGTTCTTCCAAAGGTGCCTCTCTCCTCCCTTATAAAAAGGCACCCCTTTCCCTCTTCTCTTCACACCCTTTTGAGCCTTGATTCTCGGCCAACCCCTACCCATTTCCCTTCTAATATTACATAGAAACATTATAGATGTTCTGGTTTCCTCAAAAGACCAACCATAGTTCCTTAAGTGGAGGTTATGAAGAGGCGCGTCAAAGAAGAGGTAATATCCTTTTCCGATTCTTTCCAATTTATTTATTCTTCTACTTATTCTTCTCTATTTGGTTCCCCATAAATTAATAAAATAAGTATCACTAATATACTTATATGTTATTATAAATATGAAACAACCCAATTTCATCTTCTATCCATCCTACGGAAAATGAAATCACCGCGCGTGTGTACGTACGGAATACCATCTCCACGCCATGTTGTAATCTGTTTTCCCCCACCACCTTATTTGGATGGGTATAATGATGTAAATAATTAACTATATATTATTATTTTAAATTGATAATTATTCTAAAATATTATAAAAATACTTCAATGCAATTCCATGATCATGGGAATGGTATCATTCATCGTGCGTACGTACGGACCACCATCTCCACGAATGCGATGAGATTCATTTTCCATGATTAACCATTAAAGTATGATTATAAAGTATATATAATAAACAATAATGAAATATATTACATAATAATTATACTAGATTTATGAAAATATATTTTTCATTTACTTAATTCCATTTAATTCAATAAGGAAATGAATACAGCGTTCATGCGTACGCACGACCTACCGTCTCCTTGGACGATGTATTTCATTCCATTTATCAATATACCATATATATTTATATACTGAATATATATTATATATAAATCATTTTTTACATTCTGGAATTAAGTAAAGCAGAATATAAGTAATAATATCAAGAAAAACATGCCAAAACATGTACGATAAATGCAACGATTTTACCCAAAACGCTGCTTTAGCATTGAATTTACAAAAGAATAGGTAATATAAAGTCATAAGTGAACCATATATGATATCATAACAATGAATATGATTCTGTAATAAGTAAATGACATTATTTAAATCATTTTACAGGAGTTTCGGATATGTACGAAGGATATCAGACCGAAGGTAAGAGATAACTATTCCAATCTCGCTCTTATCCGAGATTGTTTATTCGTAAGTATTTACTGGGGTTTTTGTTATCATACAGGTCCCAGTTTTCTAAAAAAAAATTCATGTATTTTTAATGGCCTTTTTACCCATATTTGAATTTTACCACATGTTATGAAAGGAATCTTACCTTTTTTACCACATGATAAACTTTTTGACTTGCTGACAAAAGTACGAGGAGAATGTTTTTTTAAACTTATACGAAGTGAAAAAAAATTACGGTTTCATAACACATCATTTTAATGAAGCTTACTCTACAAGATTGCATGAGTATTTTCAACAAAACCCTTTTCTTTTAAAATTTCAAGGCATTTTGTGAAAAAAAATTGAATAAGAACAGTTATTTTCTTCAAGGAATCATTTCAAGTGTTTTATCAAAACTATTTTCCATCTAAAAATGACATTATTTAATATGTTTATGTTTAAAGTATAATATATCTATTATTTACATGTTTTTATTCTTCTTATGATGAAATGATATCCATTTTTTATATGGATTATGTTATGATGGAATGATGTTTAAGAATCCCATTCTATTACATGGATTATGCTATGATGTTTGATTTATGATTTTGTGGAACACGAAAGAATGATTTCATTATGAGATGGGTGAGACCTATATCTCCCTCCAATGCATTGGGTAAAGATCTATATCTCATGAGATAGACATGGATAGAATGATAAGTAATCCGATTCAATGTTACAGAACTGAAACGAGGAGTGAAATCGATTCAGAAAGGGACTTTGTCCCCTAAGATGGTCTTGGCAGCAATGCCTTGGCTACTATAGAAATCATAACATGTGCTTAATGGTTTCCACAATTACATGTTTTATTCCCATATTATTTTATCATGATTGATGTCCCATTATGATCTATGCCTTACGTACTGAAAAGTTATATGTCATTGCTCAAGATCTTGATGTTTAAACATTATGTTCCTGTTTTTAAGTTCAAATGTATATGATTTGTTTTATTTTCTCCATGCTTACCCTTACTGAGCATTTGATCTCACCCTTTTTTATGTTTTCTTTTCCCCAGGATTTAAAGAAAGGTTTTAGGTAAGAAAACAAAAATGGGATGATCTTTATGGGAGATGTTGAAGATCTTTCACCATGATTAGAAGATTATGTTCCGATTTTCCAAAGACACTAAACTACTACGACCCTTGAGTGTTGGTTCTTGTTATGTATTAAGTATTCTGAAAAAGTAATGTAATGTCTATGTACGTCAAGCTTTGGGGGACTATAGTGTATTCCCATATCCATCCCAAAAATAATGATATCTACGCAGGTAATAAATGGAATCTCATCTGGGAAATAAGTAAACAATTGTAGGTCACCACAAAAGAAATACCTAAAAAAATCCAATCGATAACATGCTTATACGAAGAATAGTAAGTAAAAAAATTCCATTCCTTGAAGACATTAGATAAATAAGTATATATAAGAACTCAAGATCCATCATGACACCCATGGATTGAACTATTTACTTAGTCCAGTGCAAGCTATCTTTGTGAATACTATGTCATACATTCCAACCAAAGGGTTGAAATTTTATCAAAAACCAACATACATGGAATGTATTCTCATTATAAAAAAACATCCAATATCTAGAGAAATATCAATAAAAAACCCATTCATATCGATTGTATTCTTTTTATTATAAACCCACACATATCGAGGTTATTCATGGTAACCACCATATACTGTGTGTATTATTTGTATAAAAACACTATATATTGAGTGTAATATTAGTGTAACTAACAACCACATATTAGGTGTATTTTTGGAATAAAAATAAATTCCCACATAACCATTTTGTTTTCTAATAGTAAACCAATTTCTTGGGAATTAATATATACATATTTTTCTGTTAAAATCCCCTCACCCTTCTATTTTAACGTTTATTAAGGAGTGATTCATAAAAAAGTAATTTTCTAAACATAGTTTTTAATGTAGGTGTCATTCTAGGAATGTTGTCCTAAAACAAAACACAATCACCCCATGAAAAATAGTGTGAATACAATAGAATATTAAGAACCACCACCTTTCTGTAGATGAGGATTAGAAACATGATATTGATCATTAATTTAGAATAAAAAGAGAGATGTCAATATACTATAAAATGAACCCAAAAATAGGACAAAATAACCTTAAAAAGATGTAATACATTAGGAAATGAAGATAAATAACAATGGTCGACAAAAAATTCATATACAAACACCTAGGATTTGACCGCACAACTAAGGAGTTTTAAAAACTCATAATCTATGGATTTTTTCCATGAAAGAAGTTGGAGGAGAGGGATTCTCTAATATGAGGGGTGTTGAACATTTTATGGGAATTGTTATAAAATTAAATGAGTGGAAATGTGGAAATTAAAAAAACTAAAAACAGACAGAGACAGGAACCCATGGGATGCCAGTGGGTATCACTATAATGTTTATGGTCCTCTTATTGATATATATATAGGTATCGAAATGCCACCAACAAGACAAAGGTCTACAAATGGTTATATGATACCACTACCACCTCTTGGATACATGCCTCAACTTTCTCCCTAGTACAATAAGGACTCTTGATAGCCACTGGATCCACATGGATGTTTTTTAAGGAAAAAATGGGTTTTAGAATAATTTTTCAGAAACTATTAGTATTTAGAAGGGTATGGTTTTATAAACTCTACACCATATAATAAATCATCCCTAGTCTAGGATCTTGAGTTCCATTATAAAACTAAATAAAAATCATTTCCCATTGGGCTAAAATTTCTTAATCCCATTCTTGTGTTTCCCCTAGTTTCATCCATGCGTCAATAACATACATACAAGTAGAATATTATTCCAATTAATTATTTTTTTTCTTAATTACATGATATAAAAATGATGTACCTTAATGGAAGAATCATCCTCATGCTTCATTTCAATAAAATAAATGATATGAGATGCGTCAGGATGATATAGTCAAGTTTGATAGATGAAAATCACATAATTAATCACTTAGTACATCTGTACAAGTTCTAGATGATAAGATATATGGGTTAATTCTCTCTATAATTATTAGTGATAAGAAAAATATCTATCCCAACAGACCCTTACTCTTAATTATATGTTTCCCTAACCAGAATGAAATGTTAAAGAAGACTCAGTCAAGAAACCCAAACTCCAAGGGGCAACATTATCTTTCAATGTAGGATTTATACTTTATTAAGGAATTCAGTAACCACTTCATGGTCAGATGGATCTACTTAGAGGTTTACTATACTAATACTAGACTACGAATATCTAAATCACCACCCTCAAACCAATATAAGGGTAGTAGACACGACCTGCTATACATGGTCTAAAATGGAACCATCTGAAAATAAAGTAGGTTAATATTATTTTAATAGATTCATACTAAGTCCAAATGAATTTCACAGTGACCACTTGAATCAAGGAAACATCATAAGATCATTTCCTTGAGTATATTTATGGTATACTCTGACTACCCAGCCATTTATTGGATGGTAAAATATTCTTAGAAGTACACGTGTGCTTAGGGCCATCTGAAATCCCTATAAGAACCCCATGGTGAGAAAATGATATCTATTTGATAATATTCTCTATAGAACCCAATACTCGAATACCACCACCATTACATATTGTATTCTAAACTCATCAACTGTAGTGGAATTCATAATGGGTCAGAGGTGAAATACCTTCATCAGATTATTAACGATAACCCTAGATGCAACATTCCTATTTGAGTCCTCGATTGGTCCACTCGAAAATCCATTTTGATGTCATCCAACATCGACTCTAGAATAGGAAATGACTAAAGTATACTTGCTGGGTGATGATTATCTTCCTTCACTAACTTGAAGGTGGAGAATCATGAAACAAAACTAAATTTGTCTTTGTATATTCTGGCCACCAATTTTTCCTGAACACATCACAATAAATTTTAGTCAGCCAGAGATGCACTACCCATCTCGAGGATTTTATATACCTCATTAAGTACACAAAAATTCCCACAAGGACCACTAACTATGATCAGAAATATAGAATCTCATCATCATCCATGGAATAATCAACTGTGTTCTACACACCATATGTAATATCCCTCTTCAACAGATATTTCTAATATTATAACTAACACTATTTAACCTTATCAATGTTTTTAGATTTAATAGATAGGCAAGACAAGGTCATGTTTCATTGGCATATCCAAACAAGAAGGTTCATTCCAAAAAATCTGGCTGAGATCTAACACTCAGAAGTAAACTTCTGAAAAACATGGGAATAAGTATCCATAATCAAAGTATCTTCCAAATACAAATGAATAAATTTACTTAATCCACCTTCTCTACTTGATATTAATGTCACAGTATGAGAAAAAATATTTTACGCACTTATGATCTATAGAGACCATAGACTTAACTTAAAGAAGGCAGTTCCACCAACTTCTCAAGGCATGCATGACATTGGACATCTCTTAGTCATAATTCAGGTAAGTATTCTCATGTGACATTATCAATATACACTCATAATTTCCTAACCTATCATTATATATCATCATTTCTCAGAAGGTGATACATTAGAAGAAAAAATAAAGAGTATAAAACTTAAATAGATATCTTATAGTGATAATGGAGGAAGAAATCCTTCCTGTCATTATCATCTTTTATTTTTTCCTCATATACATAAAATCTATTGAATTTCACAACATTATTGGTTAGGACTATCAATAGTGACACCAAGTGGGAAGAGTACTAGATAAATCTACGATAGTATCCATCTAATCCCATGATGATACGAATCTCATAATCATTTTTTTTTCTCTCCTCATAGACCATGACATTAACCTTCACATGATCTATATAATATCTAACCTCAGATATGATATTTCCTAATAAATTTACTTTATTTTATGAAAACTATAATTTTTAGAATTGGGAATAAATTTAATGGACCCAATGCATGATTAAAATTATATCCACGTTTCTAAAATGATCCTCTCTTGAAATGATGTACACAAAGAGGTCATTGATGAAAAATACCACTATAGATTCTAGATAAGGGTGGAAGGCTTTATTCATTAGATCCTAAAAGACAAATGAAATGTTTTTAGCCGAAATGGAATCTCCATTTATTTATAAATGCCATGTATACCCCTGAAGTCCAAAAAAGGGTCATCATATAGTCATACCTTCAAATGATGGCCCCTAGAATAGAGAATGATCTTTAAGAAGCCCAAATCCCACTTCATCTGATCAAACATGTGATATATATGTGGAAGTGGGTATCTATTATTAACATTCACTTAGTTAAGGCTCGAATAATCCACACATAACCACAATGACCCATATAATTTCTTCATAACAAATTAATGGAGTATACCAAGGGGATATTATTGGTTTGATAAACCATTTTGTTCTAGATCCTCAATCTTATATTTTAGTTTTGATTACTCTTTATGGGATTTTTTATATATAGGGATATACATTGAATCCGTACATAGAATGATCTAGATCATAAACTCAATACTAGGGTTCACTGATAACCCAACGAATTCCTCATATAAGACTTACTAGAATACATCAAACACTAATGAAAAAATATATAGGTGATTGATTGTAATGCCCCGACCCTAGTTACCCTGAGTCGGTGCATTATTATATAACATTGTCATCATAACAAGGAAATCATGTATCGAAAGACCAATATATTTTGTATTATTCGAAGCAAGATTCATACATAAGTTCATCTTTATAACTTGAAATGAAATACAACAAGAATATATTCCATTAGAAACATCCAAGCCTCCTAGATTATGCCTGCAAGTCACCCATAAATAATATATTCATATCCTAGGAAAATGAAACATAAGAAAGGGGTGAGCTCAAATTCTCAGTAAGGGTAATAAATACAGTGGAAGATAAAATAAATACTAAGCATGGTGAATAATTGAAACCACATGCCTTTACCAACAATAAACATGAATTCTTTTATGGAGGGAATATGAGTTGAGTAAATAATGCCATAATAAAATATAATAATGGTTATACTACTAGTCGAATGACCACATGAACCATAAGTATTATTTCCATAATGAGAGAATGTATAATGCCGGACATTCTGAAAAATTTTGTCAAGGCCTCGTCCAAGACGTCAAAAAATGATTTAGTCCTATGCCAAAACAATATATATCAAATTGGGAAAGGTCTTGGCCAATTATAAATCTAGTTGTATCATGACACTTTTCGATACATCGCGAAGCTATGACAGGCTCCACTCATCACATACTAAGTCCAATACATTCATCATATGGAAATGATGAAATATAACATAAACATTCGTACTAAAACTAGCATAAAAATTTTCAATACTTTAACCATAAACCTTGAATGGTATAAAAATAACATATCCCCAGTCAAACATATCACAGAACCTTCAATACAAAATGGAAGATTTGTATCATAATGAATCAACTTCAAACAAGATTAAAATCCATCCAAGGATGTTGACATAGATTAAATCAAAACTATTTGAGAGGAATATCTCTTTCTTTTTTTGAAATAATTTAATGTTACATAATTATATGGAATAAATTTATTTTTAAAATATTTTTATAAGATTGTAAGGGATGATTCGGAGATGTTATAATGGCGGAGAATAACCCCACCCGATGTATAAGTTAAAAAAACATTCTTACCTTAATTTTGTCGAAAACGTTGTAAAGTACCTTGTTTGAAAAATCACCGAAAGATTCCTTTCAAATCATATAAGTTCAAATAAGGGTATAAATGACTTTAATCCATTTTCTATTAAATATTAAAAAAAATTGAAATATATTTTTATGAAACATGGATGTGGATGATAAAGAGGTCCCAGTAGATATGTAAAAACAACCTCGGATAATAAAAAGATTGTAGAATTAACCCTTACCTTGTACTTTTCCTCGGTTGAGGGTAGGTTAACCTTCTACATAATTTTGAAATAATTGTTATTAAATAATTCAATAACTATATACATTAATATGATATCATATATGATCTTCTAATATTGCTTTGTTAATAATATTTTAGTATTACCGTTATTTCAGGTGTAAACTGATTTGTTTTCCTTTATATGCTTTGTTAAATATGAAATTTTTGTTCTGGATATGATATATCTTATTCATATTCAGAATGATATTAAGTCATTAAACATTATTTTTAATCATCAAATGAAAATTAGTCTTGAATGGTTACGATGGGGAATGAATCTCATCGTGTTCGTGGAGACGGTAACTCGTACGTACGCATGAGCGACAATATCATTATTTTGATATTAAAATAATATATAATTTGATGGTATAACAAATATAAAGAATCATTATCATGTTATATATATTATTTACCTCAATTATACATCATTATTATACACATCCAAATAATAATGTATTGAATAACAACTACACCACGACGTGGAGACGGTAAGCCATACATACGCACGTATGGTGACATGTCATTCAAAGGAAGGATAGAATAATGAATATGATTGTAAAATATTTATAAAAACATAACTATATATAGAAGTTACTGGATTTATTATTTTATAATGGAAAAAACAAAGAAAGAGGAAGTGGAAGAAGAAAGGAACTTCAAAGAGGTGATGCAATATTTACCTCTTCTTAGGGTTCTTCCTTTTGATTTGATCAAAAGGGCTTCTTAGGTTAGCTTCATGACTAAAGGAAGGCCACTAGAATGAATGGAGAATAGAGGAGAGGATATTTGGTCAGGGTTTGGCTGAGCCAAATGGCTTTGGAGGGGTGAATTTGAGAGAAGGGGAAGTGCCCATGCATAAGAGGGGTGAGGGGAACCTTAGGAAAAGATTGAAATATGATTTTATAATAAAATCCTTTTGAGTTTATAATGGGTAGAAAATTAATTTTTTAAAGGATAAGGTGGGGATGGGTCGAAACCTACTCAACCAATAGGTTTTAGATAGGTTTGGTTCACTATATTAACAACATAATTTAAATTTAACTATTTGTTAATTAGTTTGACATTTACCATGTCTCTTTGAATATTTATATAATATGGTTGACAAACATACTATAAACATCTATGCGAACCTCAAGTGGTTCATTAATGACATATATAATACTATTTATGACCTTTTTCTGTACAATAGATTTTTAGGATTAGAATATCAATTAATATTATAATATTCATTATAAAAAATTGTTTATGTCAATTTTGACTCTATTTGCTATTTTGTTTTTGTTAAATTCATAACAGCATTATTAAGTAAAAAAATTCATTTAATCAATCCTAACATGTCACATTAACCTAAAAAATTCGTGGATGGCATCAAAAAATTTAAATTATATTTATTTTTATCATCTATAATACCATTTATTTGATTCATTCATTAACAAGGACAATAATGCATCATCATTATGTCATGAATAAATATATTTATTTTTTTTCTAAAAATTATAAATAAAATATAATGAGGTATGAAATATTTTTATCTTTCTAATTACTATTTATAGTCGAATAGATCAATTATATAACCTCATACAAAAATATTTTTACTAAATGATTTTTACTTTTGTTATTTTTGTCTTTACTTTAAATTAGTTAAAATAAAGTGTCATTATCATTCTTAAGTGGCTCCATGAGGTCTGAAAATAACCCCAAGGATGCCCATGGTCGCCCATGACTCATACAATAAGGTTATGACAATTGTTAAGGTAATTTTGTACTATTATAATATTCTTTCTACCTTAAATTACTCTATTTACCATTAACCGCGGTAAATAAAAAGTCAAAAGTTACTATTCACCAAAAAAAATTCATCTTATTGAACAAAATTTTACTTACTGAGGTGAACCGCGTCTCTTGGATTTTTGAAATTCAACTCACAGAAACAGAAAAATTATTTTTTATGCAAATTTGCAAATTCTCCTTGGAGGTGGGTAAAAGACAGTAAAAAGTTCAATAAAATTTTTATAAATCAAAACGTTTTATAAAATGACTACAATTAATTACATTGAACATATATAGGTATTATGTATCTATTCTGACCTAAAATAAGATTAAATAAAAAAAATAATTATTTAAATAAAATTTTGTTTTCTAACCAATAACTCAGTGTTTTTCACTATTCATCAAAAATATAAAGTTTTCAGAAAAATACCAAAAGTTCAGTCTAAGCTATATTAGATATTTATAATTCAAAAATGATGTCTATTTTAAAAAATTCAAAACATATAATTTTCATTAATTAATTTAATATTAATTCTCGTTGTCAAAACAAAGACCGTGTTTTTATGAAACAATATCTATCAAAATATTGACACTTTTTTATGTCCAAATTCAAATTGAAATTAATTATAATGACCTAAATTGTATTAAATGATAAAAATATAATCTAATTATACTTCAAAACCATAAAAATTCATAATTTAACACTATAAATTATTCTAATTAAAAAAGTTGTTTTTAATTAAAATTTTTTATTTTTCACTATTCACCAAAATATGAAAGTTATCAGAAAAATACAAAAAATTTGTCAAAAATTAAATTTTTATTTCCCGATTCTAAAGAAGAAGATAATTTTGTCAAATTTTATATATTAAAGTCTCAAATCTTGGATTTAAAAAGGGTTCTCCATTAAAAGGCTGTAAAATTGTATTTTCTAAAAAACACTTCCTTTACCAGAAAAATTGAATTTGTTATTATATTATATCTAAGAAACAAATAATATGGATGTTGATATTATATAGAGTATATAACATTAAAAATGTAATTAATACTATCCATAACAGGTTTTTGAACGACTAGTTTGGTAAGTCGTGGTGCGCTCGAATTCAGTGTTGCATGTAGTGCAAGTTATTAAATTACATTGAAGAGATAACATACTGTGAAATAATGGGGTGTTAAATTCTTCAGTCATTCAATAAATTTCATCCTCATTATTTGAAATTGTTCTTTGAAAATAAAAGGTTGAAAATTGATACCATTGTGGGATAACCCACATCAAAAATAGGGTCAATAAGATTTAGTCCTAATAAGAGGAAAAGGAAAATGATAAAGTCAACAACAAATTATGATCTCAATTAGGAGCACAATGGTGGCGATTAGAGACAAATAATTGGATGAAAAACGTAAATATTTATTGGGAGTAATTGAGGTCATCAGTCACAAACAATTGTAGAGTTGAGGCCCTCAAAGCCACCAATTTATGATGATTCAAAATATCATTGGTTCAACAAAACATAAGGTATTAGGATAACACATTTTTAGTTTCAAGATTTCTTACCTAAAGTTTTAGAATTAATTTCTTCATAGAATATGAGAAGAAAAATAAATATATATGAAAAGTAGAGTTCCATCCATTAACTAATTTCTAGCACAAACTCATCTTTCACTCTAAAAGATAATAGAACGTAAAAAATATTTTATTTATCCTATTCGTATAGGGTTCCAAAAAAATTAATTTATAATTCACTTATCAGACCCTTTAAATAAAGAAAATACATTATACAATCCAGGGACTTCACGTAGTCTAGTGGTAGGTGATAAATCTCAATCACACTATGGTTGTGGGTTTTATTCCCACAGCTTTGTCCGACATGATGGGTTGCACACGGTCCGCGTGTTGTCATTTTTATAAAAATAAAAAAAATAACAATAACAATAGTATCCAATTTCAATATTAATCCATTCCAGCCTTTAGACTTATCCAAAATTATTTTATCCAAACTCACATTCCAAAATTTATAAGGAAGTTAAACACACTGAAGATCCTTTTTCCCACGTAATAACGTGTGAACACCTTTATCATGTATTATTTTAAAACATGGTAACACCCTGAATTACCATAAAACATTATGGATTATATTCATTCCCCCTTACCCATTATATAATTCTGGATATATTCCTTATATCCAAATATATTTAATATTCCAACAATGATGAAATACACAAACAATTAATCAGATCCAAGGAAGTCAATAATAACCAATATAATTTATCCAAATCAACCATATATTATTCCAAAACCAATACCTCATTATCAGGACCATATTAAGGATTATATTTCCTTTAACCATGTATTTTTTTAAAAAGTGGAGCTTACTATTAAGTCACTATTCGTAGAACCATATAATCTCAAATCCTTAATAAAATAGTACTGAATTTCAATCCTTATTTATCTCTATAATTCATATAACTAGTATATTGTTGATACAATAGTCAAATGATGTAATTCTATAATAAAAACATATGAACACTATTCAGTACTTTTTATGGTAGGAATATGAGTTGAGTAAATAATTCCATAATAAAACATAATCATGGGTATTCTACTAGTTGAATGTCTACATTAACCATAAAGATTATTTCCATAATGAGGGAATGTATAATGTTGCACATTCTGTAACATTTTTTCAAGGCCTCAGCCAAGACATCTAAAAATGATTAAGGACTCAGCCAAAACCATATATCAAATTGGGAAAGTCCTTGGCCAATTCCACATCTAGTTTTCTCATGAGACCTACCGATGCCTCGAGGAGCTATAGCGGGCTCCACCTGTCACTTACTAAGTCCAATACATTCCTAATATGAAAAGGTTGAAATATAACATAAACATTCATATTAAAAGTAGCATATGAAATGCCAATACTTTAACCATAAACCATGAATGGTATAAAAATAACACATCCATAGTCAAACATATCACAAAACCTTCAATACAATATGGAATATTTGTATCAAAATGAATCAACTTCAAACAAGATTAAAATCCATCAAAGGATGTTGACATAGATGAAATAGAAACTATTTGAGAGGAATATATCTTTATTTTTTTGAAATCATTTAATGTTAAATAATTATAAAGAAAACATTTATTTTGAAAATATTCTTATATGATTGTAAGGGAGGCTTCAGCGATGTTATATCAGCGGAGATTAACTACACCAGCCGTATAAGTTAAAAAAACATTCTTACCTTAATTTTTTCGAAAAGGTCTTAAAGTACCTTGTTTGGAAAATGGCTGAAAGATTCCTTTAAAAAAACATATAAGTTCAAATAATTGTATATTTAAATTTAACCTATTGTATATTAAATAGTAATAATGTTTTGAAATACATTTTTATGAAACATGGATGCGGATGATAAAGAGGTCCTAGTATATACTTACGTAAAAACAACCTCGGATAATTAAGAGATTGTAGAATTAACCATTACCTTTTAACTTCCCTTGGTCGTGGGTAGGTTAACCTTCTATATAATGGTGAGATAATTGTTATTAAGTTATTCAAGAACTATATACATTAATATGATAGCATATATGATCTTCTAATATTGCTTTGTTAATAATATTTTAGTATTATCGTCGTTTCGGGTATTAACTGAATCATTTTACATTATATGTTTTGTTACATATCTAATGTTTGTTGTGGATATGATGTATCTTATTCATATTCATAATTATATTAATTTTTTAACATTATTTTTATTCATCAAATTAAAATTAGTTTTGAATGGATACGATGTGGAATGAATCTCATCGTGTTCGTGGAGACAGAAATCCGTACGTACGCACGAGAGACAATATCATTATTTTGATATTAAAATAATATATAATTGGATGGTATAATATATATACATAATAATTATCATGATATATTTATTATTTAAATCAATTATACATTATTATTATACCCATCCAAATATTAATGTATTTAATTACAACTACACCACGACGTGGAGACGGTAAGCCATACGTATGTACGTATGGTGAAATGTCATTAAAATGATGGATAGAATAATTAATATTGTTGTAACATATTTATAATAACATCACAGTATATAAAATATACTAGAATTATGATTTTATAATGGAAACGACAAATAAAGAGGAAGTGGAAGAATAAAGGAACTTGAAAGAGGTGATGAAATATTTACTTCTTCTTCGGGTTATTACTTTTGATTTGATCAAAAGGAATATATTGGTTGGATTTATGACTAAATTAATGACTCTAGGATGAAGTGAGTATAGTTGAGAAGATATTTGGGTAGGGGTTGGCCGAGCCAAATGGCTTTGGAGGTGGAATTTGTGAGAAGGGGAAGTACCCTTTTATAAGAGGGGAGAGGGGCACCTTAGAAAAAGATTGAAATATTATTTTATAATAAAATCATTTTCGATTTCTAATGTCTCTAAAATGAATTATATAAATTATACGGTGGTTATGGGTCCAAAAATACTCAACCAATAAGTTTTAGAGGGGTTTTGGTCACTATATTAACCTCATAATTTAGATTTAACTCTTAGTTAAATAGTTTGACATTTACCATGTCTCTTTGTATTTTTATATTATATGGTTAATGAACATACTATAAACTTCTGCGAGAAACTCAAGTGGTTCATTAATGACATATATAATATTATTTAATACCTTTGTCTAATAAGTAGATTTTAATGAATATAATATCAATTAATAATATAATATTTGTTCTCAAAAATCTTTTATCTCAATTTTGACACAATTTACTATTTTGTTTTTGTTAAATTCATAAAAAATTATTACTTAAAAAAAATTCATTTAATCAATATTAAAAATTCACATTAACCAAAAAATGCGTTTATGGATCAAAACGTTCAAATTATATTTATATTAACATCAATAATACCATTTATTTGATTGTTTTCATTAATAATGAAAATATTACATCATCATTTTGTTAAAAATAAATATATTTATATTATTTTTAAAAATTATAAATAAAATATCCTGAGTTAGGAAATACTTTTATCATTCTAGTGACTATTTATAGTTGAATTTGTTGATTATATTACCTCATATAAAAATTGTTTTTCTAAAAGATTTTTTCTTTTGTTATTTTTGTCTTCACTTTAAATTAATTAAAATATAGTGTCATTATCATTCATAAGTGGCCCAATGGGGTCCCAAAATCGACCCAAGGATTCCAATGGTCTTTCATGACTCATACAATAATTTTAGGACAAGTGTTATTGTAATTGTGTATTATTATAATATTTTTTCCTTGAATTACCCTATTTACATTTAACCGCGGTAAATAAAAGTCAAAAGATACTTTTAACCAAAAATTATTTTCATCATATTGAACCACATTTTACATAATAAGGTTAACCGTGTCTCTTGAATTTTTGATATTAAATTCAAAAAAATGGGAAAATTAAAATTTATGCAAATTTTCAAATACTCCCAGGAGGTGGGTAAAAGATTGTAAAAAGTTCAATAAAACTTTTATATATCAAAACTTATTATAAAATGACTCCAATGAATTATATTTAACATATATAGGTATTATGTATCTATTTTTACCTAACATAAATTTAAATAAAATAAATAATTATTTCAATAAAAAGTCAGTTTTAACCAATAACATAGGGTTTTTCACTATTCATCAAAAATTGAAAAATTTTAGAAAAATACCAAAATTTCAGCCTAAGAAATATTTGGTATTATGAACTCAAAAATGATGTGTGTTTTACCAAATTAAAAACATATAATTTGCATTAAATAATTTAAATTAAATACCCGTAGTCCAAACAAATAGCGTGTTTTTAAGAAACAAAATCTATCATAAGATTGACACTTTTTTATGTCAAATTTCAAAATGAAAATCATTATACTGAACTAAATTGTATTAAATGATAAAAATATAATCTAATTATACTTCAAAACCATTCAAATTTATAATTTAACATTATAAATCATATTGATTAAAAATTTTGTTTTTAATTAAAATTTAGTATTTTTCACTATTCACCAAAATATGAAAGTTATCAGAAAAATACCAAATTTTATCAAAACTAAATTTTTATGTCATGAATCTAAAGAAGAAGTTTATTTTCTCAAATTAAATATATAAAAGTGTCAAATATTGGATTCAAAAACGGTTCTCCATTAAAAGTCGGTAAAATTGCATTTTCTGAAAAATACTGCCTATATCTGAAAAATTGAATTTGTTCTTATAATATGTATAAGAAACGCATAATATTGATGTTAAAATTATATAAAGTATATAAAATTCAAAAATCAGTTAATACTATCCAGAACCGTTTTTTGAATGGCTAGTTTGTTTATTCGTGGTGCGCTCAAATTCGATGTTGCGTGAAGCGCAAGTTATTGAATTAGTTTGAAGATATAACATACTATGAAATCATGGGGTGTTACATTGTCTCCATCATCAAAGAAAAAAAAATAGAATCTTAGATGAAGATTCCACCCAGTACCTAAAGGTCTATCCCAATATAACCTACTTAGAACTCCTACTCACCAATATTAATGAATATTTCTCCCTCATGTGCGGTGAATAATAATCAACAGAGAAACAATGACCCTATGCTTGATAAAAATAGGGAACTCCATCCCAAGAATCACATAAAACCCACCAAAATCCAGCATGAAGAAATCTAAAAATAATTCAAATTTGGAAATAAGCATGGAAAATATTCAACACATTCATATTACATCTTATTTTATGACTAATCATGCTTATATTTGTGGAAATTCAAAACGGTACTCTATGGGAAAATAAAATCCCATAAAAAAATTGAGTATTAATAGATGAATGTGGGGCCCCATATCATATTGAACATATATTAGAGTCAAATCTAATAAAATTATATTTTTCATAGTAGGTGGCCTCACATATATTTCTGTCTGGGTAGGCCCTATATCATGTAGTTTTCCAATACCATGGTCTTGTGCTCTGATCTGACTACCTTGAGTCACATTCCTCTATATCATATACTTCATCTATCCCTATGTCCTCCAAACACCAATATGACTTATACGGCGAGTAGAAGGCCAACATTTATTATGATGAAGATTATTGATTATATTAAAAGATCCATGATTGAATCACGAACCCCTATGATTTTTCTCTTGCTATCCCTATGTAGAAATGTAAGGAAGGTGACCCATTTTTCCACAATACCTAGGTGGTTGGTAACACCCCCCTCATCATATTCCTTGAATCTCCAACCTAATAAAAATATACCTCAGCACTTACCCATATAGGAAGGGAGTAGGTACTTCCTTGAATCATTTTACTATCACCCTATTGGAATGAACATTTAGTATGAAATTTCCTACTCATAAATAATCAAACAACACTGACACCTATATGTACGAATGAACCCATTGTCCAAACCATGATGAAATTCCTATTTGTAATCAAATATTGGTTCAGTATCTCAAAAAATGAGGTTAGGATGAATATATTTACCTGAACCTTGATTTCATAATGGAGTACCTCTTCAATTTACTTGGCCTTAGTGGCCTCATCATCATCCATAGTTGGAAAAAATGTAGTAGTCTAATTAACAAAGATGCATAATCCATGATTGGCATATCCCCCAATGTCTAATATTTGAACTCCAAATCCCAATTAAACCACAAGGTCTTGGGAATTAAATGGACTAATAAGTAAGCTTGCAGATCCATCTAGGTCATCCCGACATAATGATCCCATAGAGTTGGACATCCCACCATCATCATGCTTCCCCTCAAAAAATATAAACTTCCAACTTCGTCATTTTATATAGAAGATTTACTTTGTTTTCAAAAACAGATTGAATAGATTTCATCCAAATATCCACTACCTGTGGACCAACATCACTAATAAAAAATGTGGGGTGTGGACGCTGAATCTCATGCCTAATATCATATATGGATGATATATCCCAATGAGTATCCATCCCCATGAAATGAACCATGTGGAGAAGACCCATTCTTAAAAGGTCATCCATACATGAACCCTAGAGAAGAGGAGGATCTGGTCCACATTCTACTGGTCCTTTCTCACTCTCACCCTCCTAGTTTGGGGTCCTAGCCTTCTGAGGTATCATAATGCTACAATGACAACAAAAAATTCATAAAAACATAACATGGGTATAATCAATGCATAAATAAAACATGCCTGAAAAATTTCCCAATACTCTACAAACTCATGGATGAAAACTCACATAACTACACACTCCATCGATCCATATCTACTACTCAAAAAAAAATTAAATTTTTAATTTTAATATTCCCAATATTCATTGAGGATTCTAATTTATATTAATCAAAATCACATATTATACCATGTTAACAAGTCTAAAATTATAATTATTACTTATATTGTGTCCTATTTAAAATATCTAGCTTAAAAAACCTTATATGTTGCGTACATACACTTTATTCAACCAATGTAATCATATAATTTTTTTCTAAACCATCAACAATAATCAAGATCTAGACATGTATTTGTCTATGTATGATTCCCGAAAAATTTATATAAGATAAAATTATATAAATTTCTTCAGTCACTATAAATAATCAACATCCTTAATATCCATATATATATATATATGTATATCCGGAAATAATAACATGAAAACAAAACAAGTGACCCTACATGTAACATCCCAGTTCTGGATGCCGCCTAGAGGCGCCCCGTACCCGAGAGGTCATATAGCCTCAAGCGCATTTCCCTGGATTCTAGAGGCTGACGACTAGCAGCGATGGCCTTGGGTGTGATAGTGGGGAAACTATTCCCTCATTTCTAGAGTAACATAGAAGGAGTAAAACAGATAGTAATAGTGGAAGTAGTAATAATACCATAAACTATCAAACAGTGGAAAACTGGATGAAATAACAACCGAGCACACACACACACACATATATATATATGATGCATGAAACATATGTCTTGTAAATCAGCCAAAAAAATCACAATGATGGAATAAAATACTAACCCAAAGTATTATAAAAATAAAGTAAACAACATCACAATATCGCAAGCCTCAGCTTGGTCCCCTGCTCCCTAGCTTAGAGAAATCAAGTACCTGAAGTTGAAGGGCACTTTCCCTTATCCACACCTATAATAATATAATCATTTGGGCCTAAAATCATGTCCCAAATAAGGTGTGGGACTAATCCTAGTAGGTAACCACCGGAAGATCTGTGCCTAACTGTCAGTGAATATATATGGAATGCAATAATATAATGAAGCAGTAAACAAGGAAGTACACATAGTAACAATCCTACCAATTTAATTTCATTCATTTTCATATACCATGTAAGCAGTAAATCAAAATCAGGTAACCATTTGGAATGTACTAATAGCATAACCCCTTTAGTTCAAGAAAAAAACACAAGAAACCCTCTAGGAAGTACTCACAGTCTAACCACTCTGGTTTGGCTTTAGAAAAGACACTATGAGGAAACACAAACTGTCAATTCCCCATGTGTTCTCGTATCGATAACTAATAGGAACTCTATGGAAGCACTCAACGTCCAATTACCTTGGTGGCCCGTATCATGGAAACTATAGACTCTCTAAGGGAGAACTTCTGTCTATCCCCTCTATGGTATCTCAATGTAAAAGTAAACAAACCCTCTGTAGAAGCCATCAATGTCAATTATTCAAATGGTCTACTAAGATTGGTTCCCACAACCATGTCTAAGTCAATCGTGCACAAATGATACATGAAAGCCAAGGTAAAACTCAAGAACTACTTGGATAAACAACCTAAAACATATCACAACATTCAAGATAAAATCATTCCATACTAAAATACTAGGCATGGAAATCAAGGCAGCTTAACAGGAAAGCTAGACCAAATGGTCAAAATAAGAAAACATGGGAAAAAACCTACATATCATGGCATGGTTAACCATATTCACACACAATTAACCTCTATCCCAAAAAACAATGTATAGTAGTTAATAATAGGGCTAAAAACCGAAAGCACACAATAACCCGAATGAGGGTATTTGGCACTTTGGAAAATAAAATTCAAAGACTATCTATAGAAAGGAACAAACCACCTACATCACCATAGTTAGATCGATATACGTGATCCTTGGACTGTCAATCGCCCTAGAATTACATTGATCAATTGAATGGTAAAAAGGTTAAACCTTGAATAACTCATGAAGGGGAGAAATCATGAGAAGAGTCTCTATAAGAAAGAATATATTATCGTGGCAATTTCAACATAACCAACAATAGTCAAATCAGAGAACAGATCAAAATTTGGGGTCTAGGATAAGATCTGATGCTCTTCTATGCTCTTAGATGAGTCCGACCTAGAAGAAGTGTGTTCTTCATATTAGACACGACACTGGTCCTTTTAATGAAAAAATGTACATGGTGTGTTCTTTAAAAGCACACGACATGTACTTTCCTTTTCCAGCTTCAACTTTATATTGTCTCCAGGTCACCACACACAGTCAGGTACTCGGCCATTACCCGACTTGTACATGGTCACACACGACAACCGAGTACACGACGTGTACTTATAAGTACATGGTGTGTACTCATGAAATTTATAGAATCTCCACTTTTACTCAAAGAAAACCATAAAAGAAATAAATACCTAAAAAGTAGGATCCAGGTAGTTACAAACTTCTCCACTTAATGAAATTCAACCCTAAAATTCCCTAGTAAGGTGGAGTAGAAGAAGAATCCTCGAACATCTTCGACCACTATGATCGTAAATCGGTCTCCCACTCCCAGGTCTCATCAGCAACTCACCCATGCTTCCATATCACTCATAACAGATTAATAGACTAACCATGGAGAACCCTTTCACTTCAATCAACACACCATATATGATGCTTCTTGAAAGATGCATCCACCTCTAACTTAATCTCTTCGGGTTGGAAAACATGAGATGAGTCTGGGAAGTGATGTAAAAGCTGACCATATCTTCTAGTCCTATTGTGTCCCAACCCCGGTGTGACATGTAGAAAAACATTATCCTCAACCTAGAACTCAATATGACATCTCCTACGATCAACATAAGACTTCTGTTTGGACTGTGCATTATCCATCCTCTTCCGAATCAACTATATATGATCCGTGGTCTCCTGGACAAGACGATGTCCCAGCATAGCTGCCTCTCCGACCTCCATCCAGCAAAAGGGTGTTCGGTATGTCCTACTATACAAGGACAAATAAGGTTCCTTCTGAATAGTTACATGAAAACTATTATTGTAGTAAAACTTCACAAGGGGTATGTGCTTCTCCCCATAACCTCCAAAATCCAGGATGCATGATCGAATCAAGTCCTCAAGCACCTGGATTGTATGCTTCAACGAGCCATCTGTTTGGGGGTTGTATATTGTACTTAGATGTACATGTGTATCCAAAGCCCTATGAAGACTCTTCCAGACCCGAGAAGTAAAACATGAATCCCTGTCTGAATCAATTGTGTCTAGAACTCTACGTAAAAATACATTCTCTCAGATGTAAAACCTTCACAGCTCATTAACACTGAAGGTCTCCTTGATCAGCAAGAAGTGAGAAACATTCGTGAGTTGGTCAATGAAAACCCATGCTGGATCATTCCCTCAAGGTGACCATGGTAACCCTATCACGAATTTCATCATGACATCATTCCACTTTCACTCTGGAATGGGTAACTGATGTAAAAGACCTGTCGGTCATTGTTGCTCCGCCTTCACCAGCTGACAGGTGTGACACCACATAAAAAAACAACCATATCTCCCTTCATACCTGTCCACCAATACTGACGGTGTATATCCTGATACATCTTTCTGACACCAGGATGAATTTCCCAAACTGAGGAATGAAAGTCCCACATCATCTTCTCATGTATGTATGCTGACACCCATACTCACCCATGAAAACACATGATCTCATCCTCGCTTATGGTCTAACCAAGAATATGGTCCCTTACTGACACAATATCCCATAGGACTAGGCTTTATGAATCTGATAGATTCCACATTCACAATCGATCATAAAGAGTAGAGGTAACAGCTATAGAAGATAGAAACGTATACCCCTATATTGTGTTCACCTTTAAATGCATCTCAGTTAATAAAACCATAAGTTTCCACTCACTACCGGCCTTCGGAAATACATGTATCCGATTCCTCTTCCTCAGCGTATCAGCTACCACATTACCTTTCCTAGGAGTGTATGCAAGCTTAATGTCAAAGGACTGAAGATGCTCGTCCCCCTTTATTGTCTCAGATTCAGATCACTCTGAGTGAAGATATACTTGAGACTCTTGTGGTTGGTGAGAACCACAAAATTCTCTCCTAACAGGTAGTGTCTCCAATAGTGTAAATCATGAAGAACTACAGACATCTCCAGATCACACGTTTGGTAATTCCTCTCATGTGGCCTCAACTACTGAGAACCGTACACAATGACCCCTTTTCCCTATATAATCACTATTCCAAGCCCAATACCTAATGCATCACAGTATAAAATGCATCTTTTTTCTGGATTTGGAAATACAAGTATCGGTGTTAAAGTAAACATCAATTTCATCTCTTGAATGGATTAGTCACAAGAATATGAACACGAGTACTTCACACCCTTCTTAATCAGGCCCGTCATTGGCGCTGCTATGTGTGAGAAGTCCTGTATGAAATGTCTGTAGTAAACAATCAGCCCTAGAAAACTCCACTCCACAAAGACATTCATAGGATTCTCCCAGGAATCTACTTCCCTCACTTTCTCTAGGTCTACGGATACTCATGTCTCTGAGATAACATGACCCAAGAAGAAAATTTGGTCCATCAAAACGTGGAATTATGAGTGCTTAGCATATAACTGATGTTCCCTCAGTGTACTCAAAACGATATCAAGATGGGTAGAATGGTTGGGTCGAGTGTGAGAGTACACGAAGATGTCATTCATCAAGACTACCATGAATGAATCAAAGTATGGATGGAAAACTCATTTAATCAGTGCCATGAAAACTACAGGCATGTTTGTTAGACCGAATGGAATAACCACATACTTGTAGAGACTATAACTGCTCTGAAAGGCTGTAAGAAGTATATCTGATGGTCTAATTCACAATTGATGGTAACTGGACCTCATGTCAATTTTCGAGAACACCTGGGCTCCTCGAAGTTTATCATATAGATCCTGAATCATTGGAAAAGGACATCAGTTCTTGACTATCAACTGTTTCAACTTTTGATAGTCCACACAAAGTTTGAAGTCATCATCAACCATCTTCACAAACATGACTGTCGAACCCCAAAGAGAAGTACTAGGTCTGATGATCCCATTATCGTGTAACTCCTCTAGATAATTCTTGAGATCCTATAACTCTGTTGTAGCCATCCTATAAGGAGGTATAGACAATAGTTATGCTTTTGGAACAAGATCAATAGAAAAGTCCACCTCTCGTTCCAAAGGAAAACCTGAAAATTCTTTATAAAATACATCACTAAAATGATCCACCAATGGAGGAAGTTACATCTGTGAAGTCCCATGGTCATTCAGTTATAGAATAGAAATCTGGGCTGTAAGTCCTCCTAACTCATGATGCTCAGGTCCTGCTCTGCTCGGATGGACATCCCACACTCCCTTATGAAGAAATGATCTTCCCTATGGTGATGTGAAACACTCCCTACAAGAATAGAAATAGAAAAATGCTTGGAAGGGAACTAACCATTACATTATGAGATTAACATCATAGCATGTCATCTCTAAGATGTAGAGGTCCCATAAAAAGTGGAACACACCAACATTCAGAGGCACTCCTTGCACTGACGTACACATGCCATTCTAGTCCCCAACAGAGTTTCTAATGTCAAGATATCAGTAAAAGAAATGATACATAGCCCAAAAATATAAAAAAAAGAAACATATATATTCTATGAGAAGCCCCTATATCGAAAAGAGCAGAAGCTAAAACTGAGGCAAATTGGATCGTACATCGTACTGTAGAGGGTCCCGGATCCTGCTCCCATTGAGTCTGCGCCACTACGAATTTATGACCTGCACCATGGCCCTACGACCCCACCTGGACACACTAATCAGATCCACCCTATTTTTGTTGAAATCCGGACAACTGGTTTCCAAGGACGTGTCCCCCAACTTGGCGCAAATGGACGGAATAACTCTAGTTCCCAGATTGATGAGAAACTGGTGGTGTTTCTCTAAAATGTGGAGTCATAAAAGAACTCATGTCACCAGCTGCTGGTGAGAATAACTGACAGAAGCACTGAAGATGGCCCATCTTTCCACATGTTAGGCACTTCACTTGGTTGGTCAAGAAATGTGGCCTTGTATCCCTAGACTTCCCACACTGGTAGCATAACACCTGGATACCAAAATAAATGTCCCGCCTCCTCGGATCCCCATGGGTAGAATCCCTGCGGCTCTACCTACTATCAGCAGGAGGGATACCAACTCTAGATGTTGAGCCTCCATAGCTCAAAACTTTAGAATACCTCAGATTTTTCTCTGTGATTAGTTCCTGGTTGAATATAGAATATATGTAATTCAACCTAAAGTTGTAAACCTTATATCCAATGTCTTTCCTAATACCATCCTCTAACTTCCTTTCTAGAAATAACTCATCAAAATCTGGGATAGGCGTGAAGAATTGCAATTCTGTGAAGTTAAGAGAATACTCCGTAACAAAAAGAGTACCCTGGTCCAGAAGGCTAAGCTCTCAGGCTCGATTGGCCCTCAAAATCTCTGGGTAGAAGTAATCATAGAAGGCATGCTGGAACGCATCTCAAAGACATGACCTGCTAGCATCCCGCATGTGAGATCACATCCCACCACCTCTTGGAAGAATCATAAAGCATATATGTAGCATGATTAATACTCCTATCTGGAGGCGTCTCTAGATGCTTGAAGATATATAGCATGGCTTCTAACCATGAAACTGTAGCCTGAGGTCCTTCATCCTCTGTGAAGGTGGAGGATGCTGCTGCTTGAAAACCCGCATCAACTCTGCCAATGAAGGGGACGAATTCAGTACTCCACATAAAGTCAGAATGAACCTCATGAATCCCTCTCAGAACTATGCATCCGCACCAGTGTCCATAATAATGGCTGGTTCCAAGACATGAACGACTGGAGGATCTACTGAAACTTCCTGATCAGCCAAGTCTGGTGTTTGGTCACTACTCTAAAACTGGCAGACAACCAGAGGACATCTCGGTTGAATGACTATGAAAGTTGAAGCACAAACATTAAAGAAATATTAAAAGAACTCAAACATAGAAGTAAAATAATAAAAAAAGAGAAATAAAGAATTCAAGTTCATCAAAACAAGGATACATGGTGTGTATAATGCCTACACAATGTGTTCCCTTAAGCTATCTCAAGGGCATGTACTTCTACCATTCCAGGTCGTGTAACATCCCATACACATGGCATGTTGTCCAAACACACAATGTTTACATGAATCCTCTTCCCATTCCTGAGTTATTCTACATGGATAAGACACATGGTTTCCCTAGAACAAGACTACACAGTCTATTAGTGCCAAACATGAAGTGTACTAGAAGAGCTTCACCGACCTGTGTTGTTTGTTACACGTCCAATTACAAGGATGACTCTACACGACGTGTTTGTGCGAGACACAACATGTACTAGAAATATTCCACCGCCCCGTGTTGTTCATTACACTGCCAGATACATAAAATACACTTCAGGGTGTGTTCAAGGTTGAAACAGTGTTTATAACCTATGTTTTATCCTTATGTGTCGTTAGTCACATGGGTAGACACATGGTCTACACAACAGGGCATGTACATCCAGTACACGACATATCCCACCAAGATTTTCCCAACCTTGTGTCTCTTCCCACACAACCAGTGACACGATTATGGACTGCACGTCATGTGCATAAAGTACACGACGTGTACTTAATAAAAATAGTTCCTTCCCAAATAGAAGGATATATGGTGTGAATTTATCATTACACGCCTTGTATTATGGTTTTTTCTAGAATATAAGCCTCAAAAACTACTCCGTAACCTTAAAAAACATTTAATGAACAGTAAAGTGTAATATTCTAATCCATGAGGGCCCATAATCTTCACGAATCAAAGCTTGACATCTTATACATTTCATATACAAGCGTAACAATACAATGATCCAGAAAATTCGGATCCATAAGGGCCCATAACACCTCAAGAACCAAAGTTTGGCATTCATTCAAACAGAAACATGAAAAATTTAATACCCTATCAAATAGAAAGTATTCTATCAAGTCGTCTATCCCAACAACAGGAATATCTAGAACATCATATATCACAAAAACCTGTAATCACTAATGCACCCTAAATGCCATGGAAAGAATGCATGACATGTGATCTTTAACAAGGGCCTATATGATTCATGAGATGGAATACCCTCATCTCATCGGGTTGAAACATAAATAGAAACATAATAATATCAACGATAACAACCCAAAACATGTGAATCACCCAACGGTAAAAAAAACTCAACTGTAATACTTTCAAAACCAAAATAAATTGCAATAAGGAAGTAAATTGGATTTCCCTGTACACGAGTTAGCTACTCCCAAGCACAACTCATTTCTAAGTACTTATTCCGTCCTATCCCTGTCCATAGGCTACAAACAGTTTGTCAAGAAGAAATGAATTCCCCTCTACTACCAATTTGTAACGTCCCAGTTCCGGAAGCTTTCCAGAGGCACCTCGTACTCTGTTGGTCACATGGTATCAAGAGCCATTCCCCAAACAGCAGAGGCTACTGACTAGCAGTGAGGGCCTTGGGTTTGATGGTGGGGAAACTATGCCCTCATTAGCAGAGCAACACAACAGAAGTAAAATAGATAGCAATAGCATAAGCAGTTATAATACCATAAAACACTAAAATGTGGAAAACTAGAAGTAATAAAAACTGAGCATATATATATATATATGTGTGTGTGTGTGATGCATGATACATATATCTATGAAAGAATCCAAACAAGTCATAATTATAGAATACAATACTAAACCAATGTACAATGAAAATAAAGTAAACATCTCCACAGCATCACAAGCCTCAGCTTGGTCCCATGCTCCCCAACTCCACAATAATCAAGTACCTGAAGTAGAAGGGTGTTTCCCTTATCTATACCTAAAACAATATAATCTGTTTGGGGCCAAAAGCATGACCCATACAGGGTGAGAGACTGATTCCAGTAGGAAACCACCCAAAGATTGTTCCTAACAGTCAGTGAATATATATGGTAGGAAATAAACAAAATGAAGAAGTAAACTAGGAAGAAGACTTATTAACAATCCATAAAATTCAATTTCATTCATTTTCATATACCAAGTAGGTAGCTAATGAATAGAAAGTAACCCTCTGGGATGTACTACCATCCTAACCCATCTAGTTCAGCCAAACAAACAAAATCAACCCTCTGGGAGGTACTCACAGTATAACCCCTCTCGTTCAGCAATAGCAAAGACACTCTGAGGAAGAACTCACCGTCAATTCCCCATCTGGTCTCATATTGGTAACTAATATGAACTCAAAGGAAGCACTCAATGTCCAATTACCTCTATTCAACATATCAACGAATCTATAGACTCTCTAAGTGAGAACTTACGTCCATCCCCCTTATGGTCTCGCAACGTAAAAGTAAACAGACACTCTAGAGAATCCCTCAACGTCAATTCTCCCTATGGTCTATTACACCAGGTACCCGCAACCATGTGTAAGTAAATCATGCAAAAATAATGCATGGAGTCCACTGTAAACCTCAATAACTACGTCACTAAACAACCTATAGAATATCACAACATGCAATATACAATCACTCCATCCTACAATAATCGGCATGAAAAGCAAGACATACTAACATGCAACCTAGACAAATGGTCATAACAAGAAAACATGGAGAAAAAATCCGTACCATGGAATAGTTGTCCTTATTCACACAAAATTAACCTTTATCCAAATAGATAAGGCATAGTAGGTAACCATAGGTCTAAAACCATAAACACTCAATACCCCGAACGAGGCTACTGGGAACTTTTCACATAAAATTCAAAAAATATCTACGAAAATCCAAAAACCACCTACCATGGAAGATTGAGATCAATATACGTGAACCTTAGGACTTGAATCACCCTAGTATTCCATAGGTACAAAAAACATTAAAAATGTTCAACTGAGAGTAACTCGTGAAAGAGGGGAAATCATGAGATGTGGATCTACAAGAAGGAATATCCTACCATGACGATTCCAACACAACCAATGGTGGTTGAATTAGAGAACGGATGGTGAGTCAGGGGCTCAGAAAAAAACTGGTTGTATCTTACACTCCTGGATGAGTCTGACCTCGAAGAAGAGCATTTTTCCGATTAGATGCGACCCCGATCCATTTAATGAAAAAAAGAAACTACATGACATGTTCATTAAAAGTAAATGGCATGTACTTTCCTTTTCTAGTATCCTCTTTAGGCAGTGTCCTAGTCACCGCACATGGACATGTACTCAGCTATTACCCAGCCAGTACACATTCACCCGCGATAACCGAGTACACGTCCTGTACTTTGAATTACATGGCGTGTACTCCTGAAATTTATTAAAATTGCCCTTTTTCTCAAAGACAACCCGAAAAGTAAGACATACCTGAAAATTAGATTCGGGTTCATACACTACTTTCCTATAATAATGCATGTCCACAACCACACTATCATCCAATAACAGACCAATGGATAAAATTACCAAGAATCGATAGCAGAAGAAAACATTTCACCACTAATAGGGGAAATCCATAACCTATAGAGGAATACACAATTACCAAATTCCCATCCCTATTGACGTGATTTTTTTACCCATTCATGGGTTAGATATTACTAGGTATGAATCATTACCAATCCATGACACTTTACTAGTCTTCTATATGCCATAAAAATATTAATTCAAAAAATGGATTTGATAACAATTTTCAATTTAATTCCTCCCTAGACCATTGTATGGTTATTGTTCTATTATTCATTGTTGGTTAGAGTAGTTAACTCAAGATGGGATGGGTGAATTGAGTTACTATATAAAAATTTATGTTTAAAAGAATATTAGTTTTATATATAATGATTTCCCTAAAGATAGATACAGCCCAGTTAATCAATGTTATACTGTTATAAGGGTTTGAATGTTTAAAAAATTCTTAGAAGATTGATTAATTCTCAGTATTCTTAATTGGTATTATGAATATTACTTTTGATGTTATCCTACTAAGAAAAATCAAATATAACTTCTTTCTAAGTCTGACTATCAATGTGAATTTAGTGCTTTTCTGTATTAGCCAGTAAAGTAGTAAAATAGAGTAGACTAAATTTAAATAGCACAACTGATATAAAACAAGTGATTCAGTCTCAAGATGAGACCTAATACACTCCACATGTTGATCAACTGCCACCAAGATGTTTATATAAATAAACTCTGATCCATACCATGGATCGGGGTTTAAAATATTACATGGACTGTCTAGGCCACGTAGGGACCTCTTCCACAGTTCTTGTGGGCAATCAAAATAATAACCAGGCCACAAAGGGCCCTCTTCTACATTTTTTGTGGGTAAACAAGAGTAAAGAATTTGGTATGAGGATTTTGAAATCCTCTAGTTCAACGCAGGAGTTAGTGTGTGTGTGTAAAATACACAGAGTACACACACTTCTCGAAAGATAAATAAAAGAATCACTAAGAGAGAGTAAATATGAGTTTAGAATGCTCTAGTGATTAACAGTGTAGCTCTGGACTCCTTGGATAAGACAAAAATGATTTTGAGTCCTTCTCTGATTTTTGTGTTGAAAAACAGAGTGTCATGGTTCAGCTTGTGTTCTTCACGAGTGAATATGTTCTCTTGATCCCAGTGTACTTCATGTATTCTTCAGTAGAGTCAAATTGTATGCATGAGACAATTTCTTCTTTGAAGATCTTGTAATCTCCTCTTTGTAGTCATGCTTGTCATCTTGTTTTTATCTTTAGTATAGAGCACACTCTTTTCATGAGTTGTCGCACATTGGATTGTTTGTGTTGTCTCTGGCTCTTTGGCACTATTCTATTTATCTTTACAATGGATGAGCTTTAGCCGACATGTTCCATATATGTCATACCTCGTACCTCGTACTATTTCTACAAGAAAACATTAATTATGTCTGTTCATTAAAGGCGTCAAATATGACCGTTAAAAAGTTAAATTGAAAGATGAAAAAATGGGTTAAGAAACGGTGTCACAGTATGTTATGTAAACAATGTCTTCTTCACAGTATCTCCTTTTCACGGTGTCTCTTTCACGGTGTCTCCATCATGGTGTCTCATTCACGGTGTCTCGCATACATTTTCTAGTTTCCGGTGCCTTGATGACTGTGTCGCGCTAACTGTGTCTAGCACTTTGGCAAATAGAGTGTCTGGATTATGGTGTTTGTTCTTAGTGTCTTGCTTCGTGGTGTCAGTCTTAATGTGTCACGGTGTCTCGTGGTCATGGTTTCTAAGACATAGGCTTAACGGTGTTAGGGTTCATGGTTTCCTTCTCACGGTGCCTGGCTTACTGTGTCTTGCTTATGGTGTCTGGCTTCACGGTCTCTTATACTTAGACAAATAACTGTATTCAGACTTAAACAGTAATATGCATAAAATGAATTGAGCTTAACCATTATCATGTATGAGATAACATGAAACATAAATACACATGATTAATAAGATTTGTGATATTTGTGATCATTACTATGATTTGAAATTATTATTGAGATTTCTGATCATTAAAAAATGATTAATACATGAGGAGTCAAACAATATCCCCATTTTTGATGATCACAAATAAATTAAAGTTAAAGATTAAATTGAATACAACCAAAGAGAATATAACATATATAATAACAGATAACTTCTCACTTTTTCTCCCCCTTTTGGGATTATCAAAAAGTTAAAGTAAAGGGAAACTAGTGCATATGTCATTAATTGTGTCCAGAATACAACAGACAGTAGAAATATAAAAAATCAATGACATCCCCATCAAAAAATAGTAGTCACTGGGATTCTTCAGGGATTGGCCTTCTCTTTTACTTTATCAATAGCAGACGAAGAATCCATAAGGGTAGTTGTTGATGTAGAAGAAGCCATAGAAGTGGTAGACAAAGAAAGTAAAGGGAGACATTCGAAGACTGATGGATCTAATGTAGGAGATCTAGAAAATCGAAGCAGTTGCTGGTCAATGATGACAGGACTGATCTGACTAAGAGCCTAGCCAATAGACATGGTAGTGGAAGCTAAGGCATAATTGAATATAGGAAACCATGTCTGATAGTAGAAGCCACTCGAGAAACAATTGTTGTTCTTTGAACATGAAGATATGGTCTCAAATGTTTAATGAAGTCTGCAATAATCTCCCCTCCATATTGTATTACCTTTTCAAAATCATCTTTGTTTTCTGTGAACATGTCCAACAATCTGGTAATCATAGTGAGCTTCTGAACTTGTGCATTGAAGGCCTGAGTCACAAGAGGTATTTTTATATTCTCTACAAGATATTTAAAGTGATTTTTCATATCAGTTTTAGAGAAAATCTGATTGAAATAGGAGCCCACTTTCATAGAGATCTCATGCTGAGCATCATTGTCAATCTTGGAGTGAATTTGAACCAGGTCAAGCACTCTATCACTGTTCTTAATAATTTCAGATAAATGAGCCATATCAAATCCACTTAAGGCATTCTGAATCTCTTCCTTGACTATAGATCTGAGAAAAGTAATGTCCATAGAAGGAGTGGAGGTCTGACCAGAGGAAGTAGAATCATTAACAGCAGTGGTCAAAGATTTGACTGTTTCAGCACCCTTTGAAGACAACCAGTATATTTATCTGTGAGTTTGTTCAGGTTCTCCACAAGTTCTCTCATGCGGTTCAATATCTACGTGTGCCTTTATAAAATATTTTCATCAAAGTATTAGAGGTATGGATGAATCTGTGACACAATATCTCAAGAGATGTTTGAAACAGAAGGTTCGGGTGAAGCAGAAGCAGGTGCAGGAGCCCGCTCTAATCATGAATGTAGTTCTCTCTATAGGTCTTAAACCATGATTTTCAGAGTTGGAACTTCAGTATTGAAAACTTGTATTCAACCCTTACTTCTTGAAATTCATGAATCATTTTGGGTTTAATGTGTGAGATAAGCTTTTCTAGAATCATTGAGGCATCTTCCTGACTCAATTGGGTCACAAAACGAGGTTGAGAGGACAAGAGTTTCTCAACTCTAGCTAAGATAGTATCACCAAAGACTTTCAGATCATCATTGCTTATAGAATATTGTTGTTCAAGTAAAGGGGAAGGTGCAGGAAGTTGTACAGGGTCAAGCTCAGGAGCTGGTTCAGGTTGAGGTTTAGGTTCAGGTTTAGGTGCAAAGTATGTGGCAGATTTCAGTTGAAACAAATAAGAAAGATCAATTCCAGTGGAAGTAACCTGTTGAGATTCACTCAAAACATAAAAGCTAGGGAATATATACCAATTGTACACAGAATATGACTCAGTAGGTTGATATGCTTCAACAGAATCAGTTTCACTAGTCTCAAGATTTTGAGGTTCATGTCCCTCAACGAGTTCTTCCATTTCAGGTGGTTGAGGCTCAGGTACTTCATTTAAATCCACTGGTTCATCTCTGATTTCCTCAAGAATATCTTGTCTAGACAAATGAAAGGCTCTCTCCATCCTCTCTTCAGCAGAGGGTATAATATCAGGAACAGATTTCTCTTTATAGAGTTCTTCTTGATTTTCATCTTCCCTAATAGGGATTTCTTCAAGATTTTCTTCTTCCACAGCAGGGAGTTGTTCCATATTTGTTTATTCTATAACAATGAGTTATTTTTGAGTTTCTTTTTGCACAGTAGGGATTTCTCTTATTAAAGCCTCTTCCAGGTCATGCTGCTCAGATTATGGGACAATTTATTCTCTTGCAGCCTCAGGTTGGGTTTCCAGATTAACATCATATCTATGGGCCGTAGGTTATTATTCAAGAACATCAGGAAGAATAATTGTCCTTTCTTCCTCAACAACAAATTCATCCCTTTTAGGTAATTCAACATCTTCTCAATGTGGTACTTCAGCTGCCTCTTCCTATTCTTCTTTATCTTCTGGATAAACAACAACTTCTTCTAGTTCAAAACCTGGATCAGAAATGTCCTTTGGCCTTGTTGGATAATCCACAGGATTATACTTCTCATAAATATTATCATTATCTTCAACCCATTCCTTATTCTAGGGGTTCCAGTTTATTTTCATCCTCCTAATGTTAGGTTTAGATAATCAATACTCATAATATGTAAGTACTTCTTCATTGGGTCCAACTGCTCCTTTGGAAGCAAGCATTGCTGAAATCAGCCTAGAGTAAAACAGAGATCTGGATTTTGATGTGACCTTGATCAGTTCCCACATATAGTGAATGATGTATTTACACAGATTTATCTTGTGGAAATTCTTTTTAAGATGAATCATAAATACATCATGATACATTAAGATAGCAAAGTCACCTTTCCTTGGACTGATCAGAATTTGAACAAATTTGTACAACACCCTTTTCTCCCCATAAAGTTTAGCAGTTATGGCCCTTCTCTTGGTGCCATTTCCAGCTAGGGATGCTAGTGCATTTTCCAGGTCAATGAAATCGGTTGTATGTGGGGGGTATCTCTGATAATCATCACAAATCCCTTCGTGATGAATCCTAAGGCAAGCAGCCCATATCCTCGATGAGACTGAGCAACTTTGTTCATTGATCCAGCTTCTCACAACAAAACTTTCGCCAACATGAAAAGAAAATTGTACATATTGATAGAACTGAGCTACCAACCTCGGATAAACGGGTATATCCTTCCTAGAGAACCATTTGATCCATCCTTGTTATCTTAAAACTTTTAAAAACAAATATTTACTAGATAACAGACACTCATGGCAAATTTCCTTTTCAGGTTCAACAGTACGGTTCACCAGGTTTGGATTCAAGGGTCCTTCGAGCACCAGCTTCGGTGTTGTCTTCTTTTTATTCAAGCTACGCTTATCAGGAGTATATGAAGATGGAAACATCATCCTTGGAATCCACTGAAGGTTTCGATAAAGAGAGAGAGATAAATGGTTGCTAGGTTGAAAGGGTTCAGATAGAGTGAATAGGAGAGAGTTCAGGTGATGAATCGAGTGAAACCCTTTTGGTTTATCATTTGGGAGTGTCAAAAGTCGCAAAAGTAAAAACACGGGAAAGTAAAAAGTGGTGAAATAAAAATTACTATGATACAAATTAAAAGAAAAACATAAATAATTTTCATGGTGAGACCGTGAATAGTCATTACGATGCCATGTTAAATGGTCATCAAAGTGAAACAGTCAATAGTCATCACGGTGAGATAGTGAATGGTCTGTTCTGTCACAGTGAGATAGTAAGTAAACTTTTTTCAGTCACGGTGAGACTCTGAGTAATAGACTGTGAATACAATGTGTTAACTATGAGACCGTAAACATGAGACAGTAACTGAGAAACCGTGAACATGAAACAGTAATGTAAAAAGTAGTAAAGTATTAAATAGTAAAAACAGTAAGATATCTATTTTTTATTGATCATGCCAAAATCATGTATGATGTAGTCTATTCTCTTATAATTTAATGGTTTAGTGAATATATCAAGAAGTTGATATTCATTTCAAATGAATTCCAAGGTGATATCACCTTTTTTGATAATGACATCTCAAAAAGTGATGTCTTATTTCAATATGTTTTCTCCTAGAATGTGAAACATGATTTTTTGAAATGTTAATAGCACTTGTGTTATCAAAATTTATTGGTACATGTCTGAATTGATACCCATAGTCTAGTAAAGTGTGTTTCTTCTACAATATTTGTGTACAACAACTGCCCGCAGCTATGTATTCGGGTTCTGCATTAGATAATGCAACAAATATTTCTTTCTTACTACACCATGATACTAGTGACTTGCCTAAAAGGTTAATGTTCTAGAGGTTATTTTTCTATCTAACTTACAGCCTTCGATGTCAGCATCAGAATAACTAACTAGTTCAAATGATTGCCCTTTAGGATAGACCAGTCCTAGATTTGGTGTATGCTTGAGGTATTTGAAAATTCTCTTCATAGCATTTAAATGAGATTCTTAAGGATTTTCTTGAAAACGATCACACATACACACAATAAACATAATGTCAGGATGACTAGCATTTCAGTAGAGTAAACATTCAATCATTCCTCTATAAGTGGTTTGATCAAAAGATTTTCCATCTTCATCAAGATCCAACTTACAGGTGGTACTCATGGGAGTGTCACTATATTTTGTGATATCCAATCCAAAACGTTTTAGATGATCTCTAGTATACATAATTTGTGTCAAAACAATTCAATCATTATTTTGAAAGATTTGAAATCCAAGAATGAATTTTAGTTCACCCATTAAACACATTTCAAATTCGTTTTTCATCATTTTAGTAAAATCAATACATAATGAATTTTTTGAAGATCCAAAAATAATATCATCTATATAGATTTGAACAACTAAAAAATCATTAGAAATTTTTTTTATAAAGAGGGTAGGATTAGCTACTCCATTTTGAAAACCATAGGAAATTTGAAAAGTACTTAATCTGTCATACCAAGCTCTTGGATCTTGTTTTAAACCATATAGAGCTTTTGATAGTTTAAAAATAGGATTTGGAAAATGAGGTTTGGTAAATCCAGGGGGTTTTTCAACAAAAACATCCTCAGCTATATAACCATTGATGAATTCACTCTTAACATCCATTTGATATAGTTTGAAATTCAGATGCGAAGCATAAGCATGTAAAATTCTAATGGCGTCAAGTCTGGCTACTGGAGAAAAATTATCCTCATAGTCAATTCCTTCTTCTTGACTATAGCCTTGTGAAAATTATCTAGCCTTATTCCTAACTATATTTCTAGCTTCATCTACCTTATTTCTAAACACTTATTTAATGCCTATGTCAAAAGTGTCATTTGGTATTTCAAACTGTTTACAAACATTATTTCGTTCAAACTGATTGTGTTCTTCTTTTATAGGAATTACCCAAAATTCATCACTCATAGCATCATCAATGTTTTAAGGTTCAAGTTGTGACAAGAAGGCTTGATGTTCAACATGATTTCTAAGAGAAGCTCTAGTTTTTGTTCTTTTCTCTAATTCTCCTACAACAACATCTAATGGATGGTTTCTAAGGGTTCTAACATTTCTATAAAAACCGAGACTAGTGATTTGAGGTTCATCAATAGATTCAGGTTCAATATGACATGATTGCCAGAATTTCTAGAATTGGAAGTTCTCACAGATTCTTTCACAAAGGTATTGGAGGATATTGAGTTGATGTCCAGATTTGATACATCATCCTCCATATTTTCTTGGATGGTTCTAGGATCATGTGGATCTATTTCATCAAACTTGATATGGACAGATTCTTCCACACATTTAGTTCTCTTATTGAATACTCTATAATCTTTTCTTGAAATTGAATAACCTTGGAAAATTCCTTCATCACTTTTGGATGCCAATTTGTCAGGATTATCCTTAGTGTTGAGAATAAAGACTTTGCAACCAAAAACTCTAAAGTAATTAACCTTAGGCTTTCTATTATTCCAAAGTTCATATGGGGTCTTCTTGAGAATTGGTCTAATCTATACTCTATTGATTATGTAACATGTTGTGTTAACAGATGCAACCCAAAAGTAAATAGGAAGGTCATATTAACTAAGTAGTGTTCTAGCAATTTCATGTAGAGTTCTATTTCTTCTTTCTACAACCCCATTTTAATAAGGTGTTCTAGGTGCATAGAACTTATGAATATAACCATTTTGTGAGGAAAAGGATTCAAACTCTTGATTTTCAAACTCACAACCATGATCACTTCTTAAATATTTAATTTTAATTCCACTAAGACTTTCTACAGACTTGGAAAAATTAGTAAAAGAAGAGCAAGATTCATTTTTGTGAGCTAGGAAAAAGGTCCAGGTATATCTAGAAAAATCATCTACTAGAATATAAACACAGTTCTTCCCATTTAAACTAGAAACTCTAGATGGTCCAAAAAAATCCATGTGAACCAACTCGAGAGGTTGAGAAGTAGAAACTTCCTTCTTTGTATTGAAAGATATTTTTTGTTGTTTTACCTTTTGAAAGGGATTACAAACTTTTTTATTTGGAAACTCAAGTTTGGGTATGTCTTTGAGTAGGCCTTTTCTAGTTAACTTTTTAAGGGAGTGAACATTACAGGGTCCTAGTCTCTTATGCCAAATCCAATATTCTTTATAAAATACACTTAAGCATGAAAATTTTTGAGAAGTTAAGGAATCTAAATTAAAATAATAAAAATTCTCTTTCCTTGATGCAGAAAACACTAATTCATATTTAGAATTAAAGAAATTACAAGAATGATTTTCAAATTTAACATGATATCCATCATCAAAAAATTGTGAGATACTAGGAAAATTATATTTTAAACCATTAAAAAATAGTACATTAGAAATTTGAATTGAATCACAGTTACCAATCTGGCCTAAGCCAAGGATCTTTCCCATTGATTTGTCACCAAATGTGATATGTCCTCCATCTAAATTTATCAGATTCTTGAAGCATGAGTAGTCTCCTGTCATGTGCCTTGAACACCCACTGTCCAAGTACCATAGATTCTTGTAGGATCTCTTCAAGAAACATTCCTATAACATGATCATGAAAAGACAGATTTTGGTACCCATACTTGTTTGGGTCTAGTAACATTAGTAATAAGTTCTTTTGTAACCTATATTTGTCTCATAGGTTTCCTATAAGCATTATGTAAAGTATTTGAAAAGTATACTCTATTTGTTCCACAAAAAATTGAAACAGTAGATTGTGTATCATGACTCAAGCTAGATGAGATTTTTCCAGAACTGGGAACAAAATTTTATGTCCTAGTCTTTGAAACAAAATTTGTTCTACTGAGGTTTATTTCACCAGGTTGATAACCAATACCAGTAATATATTTTGGAGAAATTTGTATTCCTAGATTTTGGGTAAGGGTATTTTTACCATTAGTAAACATTTCTAAGTCACTTTTTAATTTCTCATTAGGAATTTTCAGTTCATTGTTTTCTTTGAGCAGTTGAGCATTTTTCTCCTTTTTAGTAGTAAGTTCAGATTTAACAGTTATAGTGAGAGCATGTTGTTTCTTCAATGATTTATATTTATCCTTTAATTCATTGCATGTCTCTTCAATCATGTTGTAATATTCAAACATTTCTTTATTAGTCATATTTTCATATTCACTTTCCTCTTCAGAATAGTATTAATTATGCATATAAAGGATTAGTGTTACCTTAGATATGTTTGTCTTGAAAGACATATTGGATTTGTTATCTTGTTCATCATGGGATGTGTCTGAGTCACTTGAACTATACTCAGACGCACTCCAGGTTTCCTTTATTTCCTTTCTATACTTCTTTTCCTTATCCTCATATTTCTTATTATATTTGAGGTTTGGACAGTCAGACTTTATATATCCTTTGTGCTTACATTCATATCATAAAATCTCATCAGTTTTGTCACTTGTCTTCCAGTCCTTTTTCCAGTTTCCTTTTGGATAATACTTTCCCTTGAAGTTGGGTTTTCTGAAGAAGTTTTTCTTCTTCTAAAATCGTTTGAATCATCTGGCCAGTTGAGCCATCTCCTCATCACTGTATGGTGATGATTGTTTAGTAGTGGAACTGTCTATAGAAGCTTCCAGTTTTCCTTTGCCTTTGTTCTTCGATAGGGTGGTCTTGAATGCTACAGATTTCCTATTTGGTTCACCCTCCTCTTCTTTGTTGACTTCCTGCTCTTCCTCATATATCATAATTTTCCCAATTAGTTCTTTTATTGGTAGACTTCTGATGTCGCATGACTCTCTAATTGAGATAGAGGTTCCCCTCCATCTGTCAGGTAGACATCTGAGAATTCTCATGATCTGTTCTTTGGCAGTGACTTCTCTTCCTAGAGAAATCATTGTGTTGGAAATCTCATTGATCCTAAGATACATATCATAAATAGTCTCATCGGGATTCATCTTAAAATTATCATACTTTATAGTATAATTATTAAGTCTCATTTCCTTTACACTAGATGTGACTTTATGTGTGACAGACAAGGTATCCCAAATTTCATGGGCTGTTTTACAAGAAGAAATCCTATTAAATTCTTCATCTCCTAAAGAACAGTATAAAGCATTCACGGCTTTGAAATTATTATTATAAGAAGGTTTGGTAGGTTCATCCCATATAATTCTATCAGTCACAAGAAGTTTTTATTCATCTATAATTGATTACCAGATTTCAACACTCATACTCTCTAGTTACATTTTCATTTTAATTTTCCATTGAGAATAGTTTGTTCCATTAAAGAATGGTGGTATTTTAGTTGTAGCACCTTCCAATCTATTGTACATACTAACAAATTACTTTAAAATAGGTATAAATTTAGAAATCATAGAAATTTAAAGAACATTAATGTACATCTACAATCACAGTTGAATGAGATTACACAAAGTCCTAATAAACCTTCCTCGGATACCGAATGTTTGTTGGAGTGGATAACTCAAGAGGGGAGTGGTGAATTGAATTAATATATAAAAATTTATTTTTAAAAGAATATTAGTTTTATAAATAATGATTTCCCCAAAGATAGATACAGCCCAGTTAATCAAAGTTATACTGTTATAAAAGTGTGACTATTTAAACAACTTCATAGAAGAATGATTAATTCTCAGTAATCTTAATTGGTATTATAAAAATTACTTTTGAAGTTATCCTATTAAGAAAAATAAAATATAACTTCTTTCCAAGACTAACTATAAAAGTGAATTTACTGTTTTTCTGGATTAGGCCGTAAAGTAGTAAAACCGAGTAGACTAAATTTAAATAGCAGAGCAGATATAAAAAAAGTGGTTTAGTCTCAAGTCAAGACCTAATCCACCCCACATGGTGATCACCTGCCACCAAGCAGTTTATATAAATAAACTCTGATCCACACCCTTGATCAGGGTTAACAACAGTACATGGACTGTCCAGGCCATGCAGGGACCTCATCCACAGATCTCGTGGGTAAAAAAAATAATGACAAGGCCACACATGGACCTCTTCCACAATTGTCGTGGGTAAACAAGAGTAAAGAATTTGTAATGAGGATTTTGAAATCCACCAGTTCAGCGTAGGAGTCAGTGTGTTTATAAATTACATAGAGTACACACACTGCTCAAAAGTAAAATAGAATAATCACTAAGAGAGAGTGAATCTGAGTTTAGAATGCTTTAGTGATTAGTAGTGTAGCTCATGACTCCATGGATAAGACAGAAATTCTTCTGAGTCCTTCTCTAGTTTTTGTGTTGAAAAATAGAGTGTCGTGGTTCAGGTTGTGTTCTTCATGAGTGAAGATGTTCTGTTGATCCCATTTTACATTGTGTGTTCTTCAGTAGAGTCAAATATGACCATTGAAAGGTTCAATATATGTCAAACCTCTTACCTCGTACTATGTCAACAAGAAAACATTAATTATGTCAGTGAATTAAAGGCGTCAAATATGACCATTAAAAAGGTTGAATTGAAAGACGACAAAATGGGTTAAGATACGGTGTCACAGTATGTTATGAAAATGGAATCTTATTCATAGTATCTCCTTGTCATGATGTCTCCTTCACGGTGTCTCCTTCACGGTGTCTCCTTAACGGTGTCTCGCATATAGTTTCTGGATTGTGGTGCCTAGATGACTGTGTCACTCTAACTGTTTCTGGCACTTATGCAAACAAAGTGTTTGTCTTATGGTGTCTGCTCTTAGTGTCTTGCATTATGGTGTCAGGATTACTGTGTTACGGTGTCTCTTGGTCATGGTGTCAGAGACTTATGCTTCACAGTTTCGGGGTTCACGGTGTCTTACCCATGGTGCCAGGCTCACTGTGTCTTTCTTACTGTGTATGGCTTCACGGTGTCTTATACTTAGAAAAATAACTATATTCAGAATTAAACAGTAATATTAAAAAAATGAGTTGAGCTTAACCATTATCATGTATGTGATAACTTGAAAAATAAATACACATTATTAATATGATTTGTGATATTTGTAATCATTACTAAGATTTGTAATTATTATTGAGAGTTGTGATCATTAAAACATTATTAATACATGAGTAGTCCAACAGTCATCATATACCTCAAGATTTCCTCCACATATACTAGTGGATTCCATCAAATAATGATGTTTTAAGTAAATTCATGTTGATGTTATACCATTGGTTTTAGAGTGCAAGAAGAGTGATAAATAAAGAAGATAACATATATCACATAATGGAAGATGTAAACAAAAAGGCATGAGCCAAGAACTGAACATAAAATTGGAAAATACATATGATTTAACTTAATACATATCTACTATCATATGTCAGGTTATTGATATACATTGAGTAAAAAATCTAGTCAAAAACCAAAACTTAAATGGAAAAATACACCCAAGGACATGTGCTCTAGCTGGACTACCATATACCAGCTCTATCTTATAATAAATAAAGAATCCTTCTTGGGGTGTTTTACCTTTTCTATAATTATAAACATGAAATCTATATGGGGACCAAAAATTGGGAAATTACGGTGTCAGTACGACTCCAATGGCCACTGAAAATAGCATCCTTAAATAAATCTATTTGATAATGTGTGCATGTGAAGATCAAAAAGTAAACAGTTTACACATGAAAATGTGATTTAATATATAAATAATGATTAAAACATAGGCTTCATATTGACACCTGAGGATGGGCCTACCTACTTCGGCTAGTTCTAGATATATATGAGAATATCAAAAATTCCATTCCAACCCAAGTAACCAAATAATATTAAAATCTCCATATCAGGTGTATTCTCACTATCATAAACCACCACATAATAAATGTATTTATATTATAAAATAAACCACATATATATTTAATTATTAGTATCATAAACCATAACATATCAAGTGTATTCTTAGCACTAGAAACCACCATATATCAAGTTTTTTTGGTATCACAAACCAAAATATATCAGGCGTATTATAAGCTTCACAAACTACCTCATATCTGGGGTGTTATTGGTATCCCAATTTATTCACACATAATGATTCCAATTTCCAATTCCAAACCAATTTTATATTCATTACCAATAACAATGCATTTCATTGGAATCACCTCACCCATGGATTTTAACTATTATTAAGGATTGATTTAACAGGATAAGGTCACATCATAATATTAGTGTATAATGTATGGTTCATTCATGGAAATATGATAATAAACATAATGAATTCACCTAATGAAAAAATTTGAGGTATGAGAGAAATAAAGAGACAACCTATCATAAGTCCAAGACAGTTCACAAGCCCAATATTAGCTCTGAATTCAAATTAAAATCACATATATCAAAATAGATTATAATAAACCCTAAATAATATGATGGAATTTTATAAACAATACGAGACACATAAGGAGGTTATGGAAAATGATAAAAGGTGAAGATAGATTTTAAAAATATTTCGATTATTTGATCACACCATCTAAGTGAAAAATAACAAGGATCCATGAAGTGTGTCCATGAGAGATATGAAGGAGAGGTTTTCTCCAACATGAGGTGTAATGTGGGTTTTGGGGGAAAATTGTAGTGATTGTAATTAATGAATGAGGGGGAAATGGATAAAATTTCACCAATTTTTTAAAAATATACATATGTTCCACAAACTGGATGATGTGTCTCACTAAATAGCTATTGTGCCTCTAGTAGCTATAGAAAGTTATTGGTATGTGGATTACTAGAAGGGGTTAGAAACTAGATAGGCAATGGTATTATAGTATCTTATCTGCATTCCCTAGATTTCTATCAGGTACCTAGAATATTCACTACTTTTTTAGAACCCCCTTTTAAATTTATTTATGGAAATATATGGTATTTTGGAGTAATTTAAAATAATTCATACCTCTGTAAATGGAAAGGTTTTATAAGTTATTTATTGATTGAAACATTGGATTTATAATAATAGATAATTATTTCATTGAGTTCTTGAGGATAGTTATGGAGTATATATATAGAGTGATGTGGATTGATACAATACTTGGGCAGAGATATGATAGAATTCTCTAATATAGAGAGTGTCCCTTAGATGTCAGTGGTCATATATTCCTACGAGATATTTTTATGCTATAATTTTCTAGTTTTGTTTTCATCATTTTAAATAATTTGTTACTATTTTATCTCAATCATATAACATTTACCATTAATGGATTTCTTTCATATCTCCCAACTGTGATAGTTATGTTCATTCCAGATAAAGGGACTTTTAGGAGGTTTATTTAGGTAAAGACCATAAGAGTTTTGGTTGGATTATAGATATGGTTTACAGTATTATTCTAGATGATATGGATAAATAGTAGATATTTTTTCTTTTGATGGTAGATCCGTTCAGGGATGTATTTCTTAAATGTTTCACAAGGATACAACATGATATTGTGATAAATATCATGTTTTCCAATTAGATTATTTTGAATGAAAATTCTATTTTTATTCTTCATTATAGGATGGATCTGGTAGAGATATGTTAGCTAAAGTATTGTCTTAGGGACATAGATTCCTAGGGCTTCATACAGCTGAGTACCTATTCTTGGGTTTTTATAGTCTTATTCACCATGAAGGAAGATGTATTTTTAGAGGTGGTATTGATTATACGTTTTCGAACATTGTGAATGTTAAGAACTAATATCAACTCCATCATATCGATGAATAATTTTATCCTATTAAAGGTGGTTGAACCTTTTTAAAGATAATCATTAGATCAGGTTATCAGTAGTTTTTGGTGAGGCCATTATACATACCTCATAATTAAATTAGAATGTGTTATGGTTTGTATGAGTAGATGGTGATGTCATTCATTTTTAAGAACATTCTAATTATGTTTATGTCAATAATGATTCAATTTTTCCATCCTCATCATGAAATATTTATAGTTGTTTTTTATGACATTATCATGTACTCTATGTTGGTGGAGGATCACACAAGTTATCTTTTAGTATTTTTGGGCGTATTTTTGGATCATTGAATATATGAAAATATCTTTATGTTAATGTTATCTATTACCCAAATACGCTTCGTGGTTCATATAATATCTAATGGTAGTGTTTCTAAAAACCCATATATTATTTGATTAGTGGTTTCTTTGGATCAACCCATATTTTTTTATGATATGTAGATTTTTTTGTTTAAAATCTTATTATTTAAGTTTCATTCAAGATATAACCCATATAGTGGTTTTATTAATTAAACATTTCAGGAAAGAGGTGAAAATATTTACTATTAAACTTGTGAGAGATCTTTTATTGAGTTTAATGGTATACTGGAAACATCACCTATCCTGATCGTACTCATGATAGTTATGGATTAAACCATGTATTATGATGCATCAAAGGTTATTCTTGGATAATTTATGATACACGATTTCACATGGTCACTTTTGATTCTCAGAATCTGAGGCCTCCTGAGAAGAATTATCTAACACATGATCTATATTTAGCATTTTTTGTATATTCTAAAATCTGTCAGTCGCCTTATCTATCGGGAGATATTTTTGTTGTGTACATTGATCGTAAAATCCTAAACGTTATTTTATATTAGTAGTAATTGGACATTAAACAGAAATGGTGGGTTGAGTATCTATATTTTATTGACATTGTCCTATATTACACCTTGGGAAATGTAAATGTGGTTTCTAATTCCTTATGCCAAAAGATTCAAAACATAGTAGTTAAAAATTCTAGAACCATGCTGTAGTTGATGACCCATTTCATTGAGATGCAATTAGATGTTTGTGAGTATCAAGGGTAAGAGACACATACATAATTTTCTATCATTTATCCACTGCCTATTGTAGTGAAGATGATTTAGTTATTTGATTTATATTTTATAGTTATGATACACTGCATATATTATAGGGATCCACCGCAAGATAGGTCTCTTGATGTAAACTAGATCCCTTATTTATGATCTAGATTTACGATCCACATGAGAATAAATGAGGATTTGATAAGGGATTCACATTATATGAAGTGGGTGGTACACCTATGTCCAAATAATACGTATTTTGACATGAACTGACGATACTGGTGGTCAGGGATGAAGATGGATATAGTTGGTTTTGTTACTTGGTTCCCCACACATCAGCATGTGATGGAACCACCCCATCAACAAGATGATGTTTTATAACCATTAACTTTTCTTCAATAGAAATGGAATGATGTAATAATTTATTTTTAGATGGGGTTTTAAGGGATCCCTGAAGAAGTAACATAGTGTTGGTTATTATGGATTGGATTAATAAATTGGGTCATATTTTTTTAATTAGGTATTAATTTTTAGTGAATGTTCATGGAAAGATCAATGTCCAGAAAATAGTGCACTTACATGTGGTTACTAAAAGTATCAATTTGGATAAGGATTCTTGATTAATGTAATGTATATATAAGGGATTCAATAATGAACTTATTATATAGGTAATTATGATCCATAACAATCATCCATAAACTAATAAGAACTTTGGGCACAACATTTTGAATATAGAGGAAATTAAGTGTGAATTATACCATAATATTTATGGTTCCTAGGAGACTATCTTAGCCTGAGAAAAAGTTTCCATCAATAATAGAAAATCAGATTTGATTCAAAGGGTTTTTTTAAATCCTTGTTTGTTAGGACATTCCATTCCCTGATATTTTGGTTAATGGTTGATAGTGTTATATGATTAGATTGAGTCTTCTATAGTATACCTCAAAGCATGTACAATTGGAAAATAAGCAGTTGGAAAGAGATCAGAGTAGGAATAGGTCATATGGTGATTGATAGTTCCATCCTCTCGAGTTTAAGGTGTGTGACTAATTATTTTTATGGGTTTCACTAATATTGGGATAAGGAAAAGTTTAGATTTAGGGGGACATAAATCCTAGATATTTGGGGCCATTTAAGATTATATAAAAGACCTATCTAGTGCCATTAAAATTGGATCTACCTCAATCTTTTATTTATATACACAATTTGTTAAATGTATCAAAATTTTGAATATAGTATTTTGATCCTTATGTTATTATTGATGTAAATCATATCAAAATTGATATGGATTCCTATTTGGAGGATAATATAATTCATATCATGGATTGGTGTGATAAAACCCTAAGAAATAAAAAAGTTCTCGTGTTTTTAGTGTTGTGGTAGCACAAGAATATCATGGAGGAAATTTGGGACTGAGGTTCTAATATGACATATCAATGGTGATAATTATTCATTGATGAAGATTAGTTAGATTTTTAAATGTACTTCGTTATAAAAACTATTATATATTGGTAATTTTTTTAACTCCATCAACATTTAAAGGGAATGAACGCATTTACATTTTTCATAATATCATGTTTTTCCTTATCTTTGAATGTTTTGTGAGTTTTAGGTGGTAATCGGATGATTTAATAAACATAAAGGAGTTTAAGATTAAATTTTAGTTATAGATAGTAAATAATAGTGTGATGGTTAATTGTCATTCTGTGTTGACTTCTGGGTAGACCAGAGGACCTCTACTCTGGTTATGCTTTTCTTAAACCATATGTGGTGAAAATATTGTATCAAAGTAGGTAAAATTCTTTTTTCCTATAAAAGGTAGTCCCACAACATAAAATTTTGTTACATAACCCATATTCTATGTTTTTATAAGATGATTAATTATTTATTTGGAATAAAAATTAAGAGGGGATATTCTTTACTAGTATGCATGACAACCCTAATTTCACTCCATGATTTCCCACTTCTATATTGATTTATCCTTTATTACTTGATGGAATCACTCATTTTTTGATCCTAGATATTATTAGTTGTATGAATAACACCCCTCTTATATTCTTTCTCAGAATTATTCCCATGTTTATTATATGTTTCTCCATTTAATCACTTTTTTCCCTATTTTATTATATTATTATTTCTCATATACTCCTACCATTAGATCTTGAATTTTTTCCATCACATGGTGAGATGTATTCTATGATTCCTAGGTAGTTTTCCAAAAATATATCCCTTTAATTAAAATTGTTTTCATTTCTTGTGTGATTTTTGGTTACATTTATGAAATGTGTGATTGATGTAATAAAATGATTCTGACCCTAATTGTAGAAATTAATTCTTCCCATGATCCATTCGTATTCTATTAGGTACTATGGACAAAATCCTTATCCACTGATTATGGTGGTTTAACCAAGGAATTTACATGTAAATTTAGAGGTGATCATAGGGGTGACATGTACTTGAGTTAGTAACCCAATGTGAAATTGAGGATACCTATGGTGTATCCTAGAATATGGTGTGTGTGTGTGTGTGTGTCTTTTTATGATTCCTTAAATAATTTAATTGACCCATTTAATAAATTAATGTGCCTAGTGACTTGTAATTCCTTTTAAATACTTTCTAGATTCATCTTTTATCATACTGGTTCCGAATTCACATGATATAAACATTCGATTCATCCTTGAGAATATAGTGTTGAAATTACTTATACATACTCCCTATAAATGGTTTTGATCCACTGACTGGGTTTTCCTAGGGTATTATCTTATGATTCAACAGTATCATATTTACTAGGAATATCTCTTAAAATCTAATTGGATTCTAATTTATTTAAATTTGTCTAAAATTCCATGTATGTACACCCAACAAACAACATTAATCCATTAATTAGGAATTTTTAGGACATTCTCTATCATGACCCGTCCTCGGGGCCCGTGCCGTGACTACCCCAAGCCCGCCTTCTATAGGCCAGGGGTTGGCGACTAGCACCAAGGCGTACATCCCAACTAAAAGGGAAGGCACTGCCTTTAAGAGTAAACAAACACCACAGAGTAAGCCAGCAGAAGTAAACACTATGTAAATTGAGTACAAGTAAGTGCGGAAAGTAAATGGGCCAGAATAGAAACCCAAACTGAAAGTTAAGTACAACTGAAAAAAAAGTACAACAACTGAAAGTAAAGCAGCAACATTGAGTCTTCCACTGGTACTCCCACCTGAAGGGTGGGTATAGATAGCTACGTCAGCTCCTCGGGTCCAGCCGTCCGCTACGTGTACGTCCCGCCTAGTGGTCCACCTCTAGGTACCGACTACTCCACTAGCCTCTACCATGATCAGCGATGTCTGTCATCTGCATCCAACACAATGTAGTGTGGGCATAGCCCATGCAGGGGTGAGTATAAGCTACTCAGTAGGGACCCCGAGACCCCCGAAGGTCTCCCAGAAACCACAAAGGATAATCCACAAAATAAAGATACAATCACGAAGTAACATCCAACACTACTAAGGTATATTCCCATATATATACCTAAGTCATCAATTCTAGTTCGGCTCCAGAATCCGAGCCCAACTTCGATCACATCCACACAGGATATCATAACACAATCCACATAGGCAAGCAAGTAAATCATATCGAAGATAATGATTGAAATTCAAGACTCATCTCACACAAGAATATTTCTTCGTAAGACGATAGAGATGATCAGATGTAGCCACTGATTCATCTAAGCCATCAGACCCACATAGGATCGATAGGTACTAACCCCCTCAATGACCCATGAAGGATCGATAGGTACTAACCCCCACAATGACCCACAAAGGATCGATAGGTACTAACCCAAGAAATGACCCACATAGGATCTGACCCACATAGGATCGGTATGCGCTGGCCCACCCAGGACCACTGAGCGCTGACCCACAAATGATTTTACCCACAGAGGATCTGTAGCACTGATCCACATAGGATCGCTGAGTACTGTAGTCGTCACTGTCGAATCCATGGAGGATTTCTGTACAGTCGTCATCATCGTCGCAGTCGCAGCCAGCTCTAGGGTTCACGCACACAGCAAGCTCGTTCGGGAGGGTCCACTCCACGAGCCGAGGGGCTGATACATCAACTGACACAAAGTACGGAGTTGATGTATCCAAAAGTTTCGTATCGTCAACAGGAACTCAACGTCACAGACGGCGTGTCAATCAGACGCCCGGTCTGAGAGTTATTGGCTTTTTTATCCCAGGGGCCCGGTTGGTTTTTAAGTCAAAACCAACATGACCATACTCCAACTACCTCCAAACCTCTATAGGAGTAATCCAAAAGGTCTGTCTCACTAAGAGGAATCCAACAAGGTCGACGGCACGTCAATTGGACGTCCGGAACTCACGTTATAAGCGTTTCTGCTCCGAGGGCCCGATTGGTTTCGTATTCGAACCAACCCGACTGAACCCAATGTTTTCTGAAACCTTGAGTATTATATACCTAAATGACCATCTCTATTCCGGGATCTCATTGTAGTGAACGGTGCGTCACTCGGAGGTCCATAGACCATGTTATGGGAAAAATACCGAAAGAAGTCCGTGAAATAGGGGGTTCGGGCCCGGTCCGACCCGGCCCGATACCCCTGGGTTGGCCCGAACTGGGTCGACCCGACCCGGGTCCAGGTTCGGCCCAATAGGAAGCGGCCCGGCCTGGCCTTTGCGCGGCCCGGCCCGGCCTAGCGCACTGTGCTTGGCCCATGTGGCCAGGTGGCTCGCACGTAACGGCCAAGCAGAGGGAACGGGGGGGGGGGCTGCCCCCTGTTTGGAAAACCGCGGCCCCCATGTGGGGGGGGGGGGGGGGCGCTCCTTCGGCCGGCTGGGGGTTATGACCCCGGATCCTCGTTTAGCTAGCCCGTCTGGCCAGCCGTGCTACTGCCGCGGGACCCCGCGGTCCCGCCCACCTGCTCCGGTGGCGGCGGCCGGTAGCCGGCCGCCGGTCCCTGCACCGTCGTGGCCCAAAGGCCGCGGCCTTGGTCTGACCAGCGCGGTGTGATGGCACCGCGCCCCTCCGGCGCGGCCCCGCTCCGGCCACAGTGTCTTCGTGGTTCCCCGGCATGGCATGGCGGCGCCGCGCTCCTTTTCCGCGATTCTCTAGTTTCCACGCGGTGCGACAACACCGCTCCGTTTCCATTCCAATACACAATGAAGGACATCAATAAGAAGGGAGGGGGGTCGGCCGTGTTTGTGCGGTCCAACCCCCATCCGTTAATCGATAGAAAGTGGCTAAAAGTTAATCGATGAATGCACAAAATTATTCACAACAGAAAACCAAACCCCTACCTCGAAGAAAAGTTCGAACGAAGGTTTGTCGCGGAATTGAACGTCGCGGAAGATGGGTCGTCGGTGTCGCAGAGAAACATTCGTCATCATCGCGTCTTCGATCTCCGAGGATGGCGTTTCTCACCGACTGCGGAGAGGGAAGAAGACGATATGACGAACTCCCCTTTATAGTGGTGGAGTTCTTCGTCGAAGGCTCGATGTTCTTCACGTTCTTCGTCGAGGAGGGAGAACTTCAAGACTTAGAGAAAACTCTCTCCAAAATCCTCTCACACAACCAAAAAAACACTAATAAAATAAGTGTTTCCTTATTTTATTACTTATGCCAAACGTTTTGAAATTCAAAATTGAATCATTCAATTAATTTAATTAATTAAGAAGTTTAAACCGCCCAATTAAAGAGGCGTTTAATATTTAGCTAAACGCGAGAGTTGACTTCATTTAAGGGGGGTGTGGGTGCGTTACCAATTAAAAGAGGGGGTTGAGGAAATGAATAGGTGGGGCTCGTGTGGGCCCCACCCCACAAATATCCTACCTAGTGGAGTAGGATATAGTGGGTCCCATTCAAACCACTTAGCCTAGGTTAAACTACTTTAAATAAAATAAAATTGGTTGCACCATTTTATTTTATTATTTTACGTAACCCAAAATTTTAATAACCACACCTGAGCAAACGCAACTCCGGAAAAGGTGTTCATATGCAATTACAGCAGCTGCAATTCCATCGGTGCCCTCAAAATTTGATTCCGAGCACCGGTTCGAATGTTAGGAAAACTCGCTCGTTCGTTCACTGAACGTACCCAAGCTAAATTTCGGAAAATGATTCAAGGCACACCGGACCTCGGAATCAGGTGCCGTCAAAAAATGTGTTCCTGTAAAATCTAAAATAAAATTAAGAAAAAATTTACCTTGAATTTTACGGGTCTTTACATTATTCCCACCTCAGGTCTTTACGTCCCCGTAAAGATACATAAAAAACTACGGAAAAAATGTGGGTACTGAGCACGCATCTGAGCCTCCCACTCCAAAGTGCTCTCCTGGAGGTTCCCGTGTGACCATCTGCTGTAAACTAGAGGAATAGACCATCCACGTAGGACCCGCTCCTGTTGATCCTCAATCTCCACCGGGACCTCCACAAATGTTTCCCCATCATCAATGTCCAGCTCCCCATGGTCAATGATATGCGTCGGGTTTTGCACGTATCTCCTCAGCTGAGATATGTGGAAGACGTCGTGTACCCGGTGCAACTGAGGTGGTAGATCCAAGTGATAAGCCACCTCTCCTATCCTGATGAGGACCTGGAATGGTCCGATGAAGCGCGGATATTACTTGCCACCTCGGCCAAATCTCTGTAAACCACGTCAAGATGAGACCTGCAAGAAGACGTGGTCGCCATCCTCGAACTCAAGTGGCCTCCGCCTCCTGTCATCATAAGAATTATTCCGGCTCTGAGAATTCCTCATCCGCTCCTAGATGACCTGGACCTTCTCTATCATGGCCTGGACCATCTCCGGTCCCACAAGTGATAACTCCCCAGGGTCTGTCCTGCACAGCGGTGATTTGCATGGTCGTCCATACAACGCCTCGTATGGTGCCATCCCGATGGTGGAGTGGTAGCTGTTTTTGTACACGAACTCCACCAAGGGTAGGTGGTCCTCCCAGCTATGACCAAAGTCGAGGACACATGCGCAGAGCATGTCCTTGAGAGTCTGAATTGTCCTCTCTGTCTGACCATCTGTCTGAGGGTGAAAGGCGGTGCTCAGACGTAGCTGCATCCCGAACGCCTCCTGCAACCCCTTCCAAAGTCAAGAAGTAAAGGGAGAGTCTCGATCGGAGAAGATAGATGATGGAACACCATGAAGCCATACAATCTTCTGAACATAGAGGTGTCCCAATCTCTCCACTGATCTCTGCTCTTTGATGGGTAAGAAGTGGTCCGACTTGGTGAGTCAGTCGACAATCACCCAAATGGAGTCGTGACCTCTGAAAGTGTGTGGAAGTCCAGTCACGAAGTCCATAGATATCCTGTCCCACTTCCACGCTGGGACCTCCAAGGGAAGTACCAAGCCTACTGGTACCTGGTTCTCTTCCTTCACCTGCTGGAAGGTGAGGCATCGAGAAACGAACTCTGTTACAGCCTTCTTCATACCCGACCACCAGTGTTGTCTTCTGAGGTCCTGGTACATTTTCGCCACTCCTAGATGTACCTATAGAGTGGAAATGTGGAACTATCTCAGCACCTCCTCCTGTAAAGCAGGAGGTACCATGGTATGTCCTCTGAAAAGGATGATGTGCTCTGCTCCCACAGAGAATCCATCTGGTGCCTGACCTGAGGATATCTGTGTACGCCGCGTCTCACAGTCCACGTCCCCACACTGGGCCTCTCTGACCCACTAAAGAAGTGGAGGAGTGACTATGAGTGACTGTATGAAGGTTGCTCCATCACTATCCATGAAGGATATCTGCAAAGCGGCTAGCTGCTCTGTCGCCTCCCCAAGTAACTGAATGCATGTCCTCCTGCTGAGAGCATCGGATACTACGTTCCCCTTTCCAGGAGTATAAAATATCTCAAAGTCATAGTCCTTGAAAAACTCAAGCCATCGTCGCTATCTCAGGTTCAGGTCCTTCTGCGAGAAGATGTACCTGAGACTCTAGTGGTCAAAGTAGACAGTAAAGCGCTCGCCCTTCAGATAGTTTCACCAAATCATCAGAGCGAAGACCACTACTGCTAACTCCAGGTCATGGGTATCATAGTTCTACTCAGGATGCTTCAACTGACGTGATCCATAGGTGATCACTGCCCACTCATGCATCAGGACACATCCGAGCCCGGTCCCTGATGCATCACAGTAGACTACGTACCCTACTCCCTCCTCTGATAGCCTCAAAATAGGCCAGCTGGTCAATCTCTGTCTCAGCTCTTGGAAGATCTTCTGAAATCTGTCTGACCACACGAAGGGTTTCCCCTTCTTCGTCAAAGCTGAAAGTGGTGCCGAAACTCTGGAGAAATATGGCACGAATCTCCGGTAGTACCCAACTAGACCCAAGAAACTCCGCACCTCTGTCACGCTCCTGGGTGGCTCCCAAGCTAGTACTGCCTCGATCTTCGTAAGATCCACCGCAACTCTCACCTCAGAGATGAAGTGTCCCAAGAAGTGGACCTCACGTATCCAGAACTGACACTTCTAGAGCTTACCATAAATTTGATGCTCTTGGAGTGTCTCCAGTACAACCCGCAAGTGGTAGGCGTGCTCCTCCTCAGTGGTCGAGTATATCAAAATATCATCTATGAAGACCACGAAAAATCGATCGAGGTATGGCTAAAAGATCCTGTTCATGAGACCCATGAACACCGTTGGAGCATTGTTTATGCCAAAAGGCATGACCAAGAACTCATAGTGGCCATACCGACATCTGAAGGCTATCTTCTGCACGTCCTCGTCTCGAACTCTGAGCTGATGATAGCCTGATCTAAGGACTCTCTTTAAGAATCACTGTGCTCCTTTGAGCTGATCTAAGAGGTCATCAATCCTCGGTAGCGGAAACCTGTTCCTCACGGTCACCTGGTTCAGGCGATGATAGTCGACACATAGTCGCAAGCTCCCGTCCGCCTTCTTGGCGAACAATATAAGGGAAGCCTAGGGTGAAACACTAGGTCAGAAGAATCTTTTGCCCTGCAAGTCCTCGAGCTGTACCCGTAGCTCTCGAGGCTCGGAGGGAGCTATCCAATATGCTGGGGTGGATATCGGGGTTTTACCGGGGTACAAGTCAATATAAAATTCTACCTCTCTGCGAGGAGGTAGTCCTAGAACATCGTCAGGGAAAACGTCCGCATACTGATCAACCACTGTAGGTAAGATCGGACTCCGCACATCAACTGATCCTAGGATGAGGCTAGCCAACTGATGAGTGATGGGATGTCCTCTCCTCTGCGCGAGTCCATCCTGCACTGCAAAGGCTCCCTTCTCGCTGGTGAAGGTGAACCTGCTCCCATCGGTGCGAACACATTGCACCTTGCGCCTAATGCAGTCAATCTGAGCATGGACTGTAGATAACCAATCCATGCCCAAGATGACATCGTAAGGCCTCGACACCGCTACAAGAAGATCTCATACGAAGCTCTCGCCACCTAGAGTAAGCTCCCACTGCTGGCACCAGTCACTACTGGAAATATAGGTTTTCCCAACGGATATATACCAACAGTTTGCTTAAACCATTGGTGTATATGAGTATACCAAGCATATACCAACGGTTTTTCAAAAACCGTTGGTAAAGGTATGTAGAGGTGAAGTTCTACCAATGGTTTTTGCAAAACCGTTGGTAAAAGTGTGTTTGTGAGGAAGATATACCAACGGTTTTTCAAAACTGTTGTTAAAAGTTTTTTTTGATGAAGGTATACCAACGGTTTTGTAAAACCATTGGTAAAAGTGAGTTTTTTAAGGGCTTTACTAACGGTTTTTTAAAACCATTGGTAAAATTTTTCATTCCCAACGGTTTAAAAACATTGTGAAAGATTTCCCAGAAATAGACAGGACCTGGGCTCCCCCATTCCAAGCGACTGGAGCCCTAAACCGAAGTAGAGAAGTGGGATTCTCTTTACCCTACTGTCCAAATCATTCCATCTTCAAAATTTCCTAGATTATCATTTTTAATCTGTAAGTTATACTTTGATTTTAATGTTATGTATCTTCTATTTTGATTTTATGTTTTCAATTGGGTGAAGAGGTGAATTGGGATTCTATTTACCCTAATGCGAAAATCCTTCATTCCGACCCATCTTCAAAATTTCTTAGTTCTACATTTCCTGTAAGTGATACTTTTATTTTAATTATCTACATCTACTGTTTTGGTTTTCTCTTTATATTTGGGTGTTTATGAATTTTGTTTTCTATTTGATTTGGGTGCGTGTGTTGAGATTTGATAGTGGCACACATGTGGTTATTATATTATGAGTTTGGTCTATTGGGATAAGTAGTAAAGTGAATCAAATTTGATTCAAAATGAATTGTGTGTTAATATCATCCATAAATTTTCAGTTTTTAGAAGGCTTGGTATTTCTGGGAATTTTGTGTTAATATCATTCATATTACACATGATTTACATCATCGTAAGAATGTGTGATGATGTTGTTTATATTAGAGAGAAAACTCATACACTCTAGGTTGTTTATAGTGGCATGGTTAGTCATGAGTGATAATTGGATTCCTAAGATGATAGTACTAATAAAGCTTTTAGGGTCAATTAAATATGGTTCTCAATGTACATTGTATATTATGTCTCATTCATGGAAAATACTCACTTTTATAATGGTGGGGTTCTTTTCAGTAGCCATGCAGACATGTGTAGTCATCCATAACAATTTTAGATTTGGTTTTATTGATGTGCAACTATGTTTTTTATTTTTCTCTTGTGATTTGGTAGAAATGAGAGGTATGTGGAAATTAATCATGGTTGTGGGTGGTAATTTAGGATGTAAGATAGTATTCCTTCATTATCCTTGATATATCCAATAATATTATTGATTTATGTTCAGTATGATTATCTTTGACAAATGATGTAGTTTAATAATTTTTTATTAATGGTTGTAATAATGACTACATGGGGATGTCCAGGTGTTGGGGGATGGGGTGTCCAGGTGGGGGGGGGGGGCTGTCCAGGTGGTTTTCCGAGGGGTGGGGGCTGTCCGGGGTGAGTGGGGGCTGTCCGAGGGATGGGGGGCTGTCCGGGGTGAGTGGGGAGCTATCCGAGGGGTGGTGGGTTGTCCAGGTGTTTGTACAAGTTAATCTCGCCTCAACATTTTATGTGAAAACAACTACTGGAATACGGAAAATAAACCAAACGCATTTGGATTGTGTTTATAATTTAGTAAAATGATCCATGGGTTATTTTTGATGTGTACGAGTCAACCTCGACTCATTCTGAGGCACTGTGTGGCCGATAGCACTCTATGTCTCTCACTTTTTTTTAAAATGAACACTGTTTTAAGTAAAAATAACTGACATACGGAAAGCTGACCAAACGTATTCAGATTGTGTTGATACTTTAACAAAACGATCCATGAGACATTTTTGACGTGTAAGAGTCAACCCCGCATCAATTCGAGTTGTGGTGTGGCCGTAACCACTCTAACCGTGTAACTTTTATTTGAAATGCACAACATTTTAAGTGAAAAAAACTACTGGCATATGGAAAACCGACCAAACGCATTATAATTGTGTTGACACTTTATGAAAATGATCCCTGGGAAATTGTTGACTTGTATGAGTCAACCCCACCTCAATCTGAGGCACAATGTGGCCTAAATCACTCAAAGAGTCTCTCTTTTGTTTAAAATGGAAACTATTTTAAGTAAAAATAACTGACATACGGAAAACCGACAAAACTTATTTGGATTGTGTTAATAATTTATAAAAACGATTCATGGGACATTTGTGACGTGTAGGAGTCAAACCCACATCAATTCAAGGCGCAGTGGGGCTGGAACCACTCAAAGTGTCTAATTTTTTTTAAAATGAACAAAATTTTAAGTGAAAGAAACTACTAGCATACAGAAAAATAACCAAACGCATTGGGATTGTGTTGATACATTAGTAAAACGATAAATGTGTCATTTTTGATGTGTAATAGTCAAAAAAACATCAATCTGAGTCGCAGTGTGGATGGTACCACTCAAAGTGTCTCACCTTTGTTTAAAATGGACTTAATTTTAAGTGAAAACAAAAACTGACATACGAAAAACTGCCCAAATGCATTTGGATTCTATTAAAACTGTAGAACAATGATCCATGGGTCATATGTGACATGTATGAGTTAACCTAGTCTCAATCCGAGTTGTGGTGTGGCTGGGACCACTCAAAGTGTCTCTCTTTTGTTTAAAATGGACTAAATTTTAAGTGAAAACAACAACTAACATACAGAAAACTGACCAAATGCATTCAGATTCTATTGAAACATTAGCAAAATGATCTATGGGTCATATATGACGTGTACAGTCAACCTTTCCCCAATCGGAGTCGCGGTGTGGCCGGCACCACTCAATGTGTCTCTCTTTTGTTTAAAATTGACTTAATTTTAAGTGAAAACAATAACTGACATACGGAATACCAACCAAACGCATTCATAATCTATTGAAACTTTAGGAAAAGGATCCATGGGTCATATGTGACGTGTAAAACTCAACCGCGCCTCAATCCGAGTCACGGGGTGGCCGGAACCACCCAAAGTGTCTCTCTTATGTTTAAAACGGACAATATTTTAAGTACATACGTAAAACCGACCAAATAGATTATTATTGTGTTGATAATTTATCAAAAGGATCCATGTCTCATATGTGACATGTACGATTTGACCCCGCCTCAATCTGAGGCGCGGTGTGGCTGGTACCACTTAAAGTGTCTCTCTTTTGTTTAAAATGGATTAATTTTAAGTAAAAACAACAACTGACATATGAAAAAATGACCAAATGCATTCGGATTCTGTTTAGAATTCAGCACAACCATCCATGGGTCATATATGACATGTACGAGTAAACCTCGCCTCAATCAGAGTCATGGTGTGGCCGTCACCACTCATAGTGTCTCTCTTTTGTTTAAAATAGATTTAATTTTAAGTGAAAACATCAACTGACATACGGAAAACTGACCAAATGCATTCATAATTTGTTCAAACTTTAGGAAAAGGATCCATGGGTCATATGTGATGTGTAAAAGTCAACCGCACCTCAATCAGAGTCAATGTGTGGACGAAACCACCCAAAGTGTCTCTCTTATGTTTAAAATGGACAACATTTTAAGTACTTACGGAAAACTGACCAATCGGATTCTGATTGTGTTGATACTTTATCACAATGATCCATGGCTCATATGTGATGTGTACGAGTTGACGCTGCCTCAATCTGAGGCGCATTGTGGCTGGTACCACTCAAGGTGTCTCTCTTTTGTTTAAAATGGATTTAATTTTAAGTAAAAACAACAAATGACATACGGAAAACTGACCAAATGCATTCGGATTCTTTTGAAAATTTAGCACAATGATCCATGGGTCATATATAACGTGTACGAGTCACGATCGCCTCAATCTGAGTCACAGTGTGGCCGTCATCACTCAAAGTGTCTCTCTTTTGTTTAAAATAGAATAAATTTTAATTGAAAACAACAACTGACTTATGGAAAATGGACCAAACGCATTCATAATTTGTTTAAACTTTAGGAAAAGGATACATGGGTCATATGTTATGTGTACGAGTTGACCCCACCTCAATCTGAGGCGTGGTGTGGCCTGTACCTCTCAAAGTGTCTCTCTTTTGTTTAAAATGGACTTAATTTTAAGTGAAAACAACAACTGACATACGGAAAACCGATCAAACGCATTCAGATTGTGTTGATACTTTAGAAAAAGGATAAATGGGTAATATGTAATGTGTATGAGTCAATCCCACCACAATCCGGGGGGGGGGGGGCTGTCCTGGTGGTTGTACGAGTTAATCTAGCCTCAACATTTTAAGTGAAAACAACTACTGGCATACAGAAAAAAGAACAAACGCATTTGGATTCTGTTGATAATTTTGGAAAACAATCCATGGGTAATTTGTGATGTGTAAGAGTCAACCCCGCCTCATTCCAAGGCACGGTGTGGCCGACACCACTCAAAGTGTCTCTCTTTTGTTTAAAATAGACTTAATTTTAAGTGAAAATAACAACTGGCATACAGAAAACCTACCAAACGAATTCAGAATCTGTTGAAACTTTAGGACAAGGATACATGGGTCTTATGTGATGTGTATAGGTAAATTGCGCCTCAATCTGAGTCACGGTGTGGCCGGAACCACCCAAAGTGTCTCTCTTATGTTTAAAATGAACAACATTTTAAGTACATATGGAAAACCAACCAAACAGATTCTTATTGTGTTGATACTTTATCACAAAGATCCATGGCTAATATGTGATGTGTAAGATTTGACCCCACCTCAATACGAGGCGCAATATGGCTGGTACCACTCAAAGTGTCTCTCTTTTGTTTAAAATGGACTTAATTTTAAGTGAAAACAAGAACTGACATACACAAAACTGACCAAATGCATTCGGATTCTGTTGAAAATTTAGCACAATGATATATGGGTCATATATGATGTGTACGAGTCAACCCTGCCTCAATCTGATTCACAGTGTGGCCGACACCACTCAAAGTGTCTCTTTTTTGTTTAGAATAGACTTAATTTTAAGAAAAAAAAATAACTGACATACGGAAAACCAACCAAACACATTCATATTCTGTTGAAACATTAGGAAAAGGATCCATGGGTCATATCTGATGTGTCAAACTCAACCGCGTCTCAATCCGAGTCACGGTGTGGCTGGAACCACCCAAATTGTCTCTCTTATGTTTAAAATGGACAACATCTTAAGTACATACGGAATACCAACCAAAAAGATTCTAACTGTGTTGATAATTTATCACAATGATCCATGTCTCATATGTGACGTGTACAATTTGACCCCACCTCAATCCGAGGCATGGTGTGGCCGGTACCACTCAATGTGTCCCTCTTTTGTTTAAAATGGACTTAATTTTAAATGAAAACAACAACTGACATACGGAAGACTGATCAAACGCATTCGGATTGTGTTTATACTTTTGAAAAATGATACATGGGTCATATGTGACGTGTAAGAGTCAATCTAGCCTCAATATGAGGTGCGGTGTGGCAGATACCACTCAAAGTGTCCCTCTTTTGTTTAAAATGGACTTAATTTTAAGTGAAAACAACAACTGGCATACGAAAAACCAACCAAACGCATTCGAAATCTATTGAAACTTTAGAAAAACGATCCATGGGTCATTTTTGATGTGTGAGAGTCAATTCTGCCTCAATATGAGCCACGGTGTGGCTGGTACCACTCAATGTGTCTCACTTTTATTTGAAATGGACTTGATTTAAAGTGAAAACAACAATTGGAAAACGGAAAATCGATCAAACGCATTCAGATTGTGTTGATACTTTAGAAAAACAATACATGGACCATTTTTGACATGTAGGAGTCATCTCCGTCTTAATCCAAGACATGGTGTGTCCGGTACCACTCAAAGTGTCTCACTTTTATTTGAAAAGGACATTATTTTAAGTTAAAACAACAACTTGCATACAGAAAATGGACCAAACTCTTTCAGATTGTATTGATACTTTAGGAAAATTATACATGTATCATTTGTGACATGTACGAGTCAACCACACATCCATCTGAGGCAAGGTGTGACCGGTATCACTCTATGTGTCTCTCTTTTATTTGAAATGGACAAGATTTTAAGTGAAACAAACTTGCATATAGAAAAATGACAAAACTCTTTCAGCTTTTATTGATACTTTAGGAAAATGATAAATTTGTATGTTTTGATGCGTATGAGTCAACCTAGCCTCTATCTGAGGCACAGTGTGATCAGTATCAGTCTAAGTGTCTCACTTTTTTTTGAAATGAAAAACATTTTAAGTGAAACCAATAACTGACATATGAAAAAATGATCAAAGGTATTTGGATTGTGATGATACTTTAGGACAATGATACATTGGTAATTTTTTATGTGTATGAGACAACCCCACCTCAATCCGAGGTACGATGTGGTGGAATCCTACTTTGACCAATAGATCGCACCATACTTGTACCATTTATTGTTCATAGCCTTAAAAACATTAATATTATTCTAACTAAGTTCAAAAAACTTACAATTCCATTTTTCTAGACCATCACAAGTTGAACTTGTGATCATTTCAGTTCTGCCTGAATTTTAAATCAAATAATGAGTTCTATACTTTACTCCTTTTGTAAGCACCAAGGAACCATGGGTATGTTTCCCAACACCATTTTCAAATTTAGTTTCATAACCACCATGGAACCATGGGTAAGTTTCCATACCCCATTTTGAGTTATTGAAACTATTATTCAACTCCACTGGATTATTCTTTTCATATGAAGATTGAAATAGGGAATTGTAGTACACCACATGGTTGGAAGCGTTTGATGGTTTTATGTGTTTTTTTGTGTTATTACAAGTGTTTTTATGCTATTTTAATACTTTGGAATAGTTCTGGTGCTTTTTATGCAGGTGGGGGTGCTGGTGAAATGGTGGGGGTGCTGTGCAATGGTTCTGGAAATACACAATACCAACGGTTTGAAACCGTTGGTATAGTATTCCATCTTCAATATATACCAATGGTTCTCTTGAACCGTTGGTAAAACAACACTATACCAACAGTTGTAAACCGTTGGTACACCCTAAAAGTGTATGTTTAAATTCTTTTAGAACTGTTGGAGTAGAGATTTACCAACTGTTTCAATGGAACAGTTGGTATAGGTTTGGGATGGAGTAATATACCAATGGTTTTTAAAAACTGTTGGGAAAACTTTCCCCTAAATTGGCAGTAGCTGATCTTCTCCCCCATTCGCGATCCAGAGCCCTAAACAGGAGCGATTGGGCGATTTTGGAGGCGATTTTGGAGGTGTTTCGGGTTCTCTTCCTCCATCCCATCCAAGGCTGGGGTATTTTCTTAGTTTTTAGTTTCGATTTTGATGTGGGATGAGACCAATTTCTATTCTCATATTCCAGCCGAATTTCTGTTCCAGCCCAATTTATGTTTCCATTCTTTATTTACATTCCATGCATATTCCAGCCCATATAGATTGCATTAGACAGTTGTCTAATTTTTTGATGTGCCTTTCAGGTTTCATTACCAAGAAATTTTTATTATAAGTTATAAAATTCAATCACATGTTTAGTTTTAACATTCATTGTTACTTTATTATCTTGTTTTAGTAATTTATATTAATATTCTTTTCATATATTCCATCGTTGAGTGTTTTTACTTGTGTAATAGAATTCGAATCTCATTTTACTTCATAGTGATTATTTAGATTTCAAAGTGTTTTATTTTTCATGTTAAATTTATTAAAAAGTTTTGGGGACTAATTAAAGTTATTAGATTCCAATTTCCGTGCTTTTATGCTTGTTAAGAATTAAATGAAATATGATGGTTGTAATTAAATGAAAGTCAATGTTCAATTTTTTTCATGTATGGGTGATTAATAAATTAGAATGTGATGAACCATATAATTGAACCATTGTTGATGCACATTATACACCAAAAGGTTATTGAATAAAAGTTATTCTTGTGAATTTCATTACATCATAGATAAAAATGGTTTTGGTTATATGAGAGATACCTCTGATGGTTCTTTGATCATTGTTTTATGGAAAATGAATGGTTTAGGTCCAGTATTAATAGTAGCTTCCAGTGAGACCATTTTAGAATAAGGGGAAACGAGATTATGATCTACAAGGGGGTGATTGAGTTGGTAGAGACCAAACATTGTTTGTTCCTTGTGTTCAAGAACCATAAATAGAGTGTTCCAATTAGGTGGTCATCAGTAAAGACATAGGTAAGATTTCCAAGTCCTGTTTCATGAAGTTGAATATGTGGTGCTATAGTGGTTTTGGATTGTTTGAGGTACTCTTAGTGTATTATAATCCCTCATTTGTTCCATATTCATTTAAATTGATTTAATATCATTTTTTCACACACACCATTATATCCTCTCAAACTATATTTAGAGTGTATTTTCATTCGTATGGTGTTAAATATTTTAGAAAATGTCCATACTAGGTTCTTTTATGTGTTCTAGGGGTTTAGACTAATGACAGGGATACATGATTATTGTGAGGGTATTCTTTTCATATAAATATATCTATACACCCTGACCCCCTTGGACAACCTGACCACCCCCACGGACAGCCCGCCCACCTGGACACCCCGACCCCACTAAACATCCCCCCACCCCCTGGACACCTCCGACCCCCCGGATGGCTCCACCACCCCCTAGACTCCCCGCACCCCCTGGACACGCCACACCCCCCTTGGACAGTCCCGCCACTCCCATGATCCTCATCCTACGCCTCATCCTGATCTACTTGAAGAAGTTAAAGTATAAAACTCATATACTCCCAACAAGACCCTTAAGGATTATGTATTCCTTGATCCACTTCCAATATCTTACTGGTCAATCATTGAATATAGGCATTAGAAATTTTGTATCTTATTTTCTTATATACACTGTATTTTGTTGTATTTCTTAATATGATTCTCATATAGAGTGTGTCAGTTATGCTTTTATATAGAGTAAACAATTGTCATTTACGTAAATATTTTTTTGATTAAACTTTAATATTATTGAATTTCTTTGAAATCACTTATTACGATTTTTTTACAGAATGGATAGAAGTTGGATGTACGAAAATGATCAGATTTCAACCGATTTTCAAGATAATTTGAAAAGATTTCTCGATTTTGCATTTGACAAGGCTTCAGATAGTGGTCGCATACACTGCCCATGTTTTAATTGTGTTGGAAGACCTTGGTTGGGCCGTGAAGCAGTTAGCTATCATATAACCAAATATGGTTTCCAAACAAACTATTATGTGTGGTATCACAATGGAGAGAAAATGGAATCTGAAAATGTTGATGATCCAAATGATAAGACTAAATTGGAGAGTTTGATATATTATCGGTTTCCATTTATTCGACATCATGAGAAGGAAAGGATGTCCAGCCAACAAGATTTCGATACAAGCACACATGATACGTCTAATGAAAATGATGATGTTGATAGGGTGAAAAAATTGAATGATGTTGCGACGAATCCAGTATATCGGCAATGTGATAAAATGAAAATGTTGTAATTTTTAATCCGATTGTTTCATGGGAAAACTATGTATGGGATTTCAAATACTGCAATTGATTACATTCTTACCTTCTTGAAGGACTTACTTCTAGATGATGCAGATATTCCCTCAAACCACTATATTGCATGGAAGTTGGTTGATGAACTTGGATTCTCAAAAAAAAATTCATTCTTGCCCGAATGATTGCATCTTATTGTGGGAGGAAAATGATGAAATAAATGATTGTATAAAATGTGGAACCTCCCAATGTAAGCCAAAAGATGATGGAACACCATTTCGTGTTCCACAAAAAGTAATGTGGCACATTCCATTGATCCCCAGATTATAGAACCTTTTCATGTCTGATGAAATATCCGTAAAAATGCGATGGCATGACACCGAGAGAAAAAAGAATAATGAAGAGTTGGTTCACCCTGCAGATGGATTTGCATGGAAGAGATTTGATGCTCGATATCCTGAATTTGCAGCCGACGTGCGTAATGTGAGACTGGGTCTTTCATGTGACGGTTTTAATCCATTTGGGCAGATGCTTACTTCGCACAACACATGGCCAGTTTTCAAACACATTTATAACTTTCCCCCTAGGTTGTGTATGAAAAAGCCTTACACTTTATTGAGTATACTTATATATGGCCCTTCTGATCTCGGCAATGATATAGATGTATACATGCAACCTTTAATAAAAGAGTTGAAACTTCTTTGGGATGTGGGTGTGCCCACATACAATGCATGTTCGAAAGACATATTTCAGATGCATGCTTCACTTATGTGGACTATCAATGATTTTCCTGCTTATGCAATGATGTCTGGATGGATCATAGAAATAAAATTGTCATGTCCTGTTTGTATGAAGAATACTCGATCGAGAAGACTGAAATATCTTCGTAGTTTTAGTTTTATGGGACATTGACGATTCTTGCCAATGAACCATCCATATAGAAATAATCATCGAAGATTTGACAATACCATGAAGAATGACGATCCACCTCAGCGTATGTCTGGAACTGATGTGCTTAATGAATTGAAATATTTCAGTTATTCATTTGGGAAGAGTGTAATGAAATCTAGAAAGAGGAAAAATGTTTCCAATGATACCTGTTACAATTGGAAGAAGAAAAGTATATTCTTTGAGTTGTCATATTGGTCAACCAACTTGTTACGTCATTGCTTAGACGTAATTCACATTAAAAAGAATATATGTGAAATGTTGCTTTTGATTCTTCTAAATGTCAAAGGGAAGACAAAAGATGATTTACAATCTCGGTGAGACTTTGTAGATTGGGGGATCAGACCAGAATTGCAACATGTCTGTATTAGTGAAAATAAATGGCAAGTTCCATGTGCTTCTTATGTGATGACTCCTGCTGAAAAAAAAACATTTTCTAAAGTGCTAGAGACTATTAAAGTTCCTGATGGCTATTTAAGCAATATATCAAAACGGGTCAATAGAAAAGAGTTGAAGTTGAAATCTTTTAAGACTCATGATTATCACGTCCTTTTGCATGAGTTGATTCCAATAGAAATCCGTCATCTCTTGTCCAATAATGTTAGAGTCTCTGTTATTCGGTTGTGCTATTTGTTTAGATATCTTTGTGCTAAGAGGTTGTCCAAATCCCTCGTGCAAAAACTGTTGGCAGAGACACCATTAATTTTGTGTGAGTTAGAGAAAATATTCCCTCCATCATTTTTACATGCATGTTGCATCTGACTTTCCATCTTCCGACCGAAATACTTCTTGGAGGACGTGTTGCTTTCCGTTAGATGTATCCAACTGAAAGAAACATGTGCACATTGAAATAATATGTTTGGAACAAAAATTATCCCGAAGGTTCTATTGTGAACGGTTACTTGGCTCAAGAATGTTTGGATTTCTGCTCAATGTATTTGTCTAATCATACTACGTGAATAAACAGACCAATGAGAAATGAAGAAGAACAGTATGGGCAAATTGAACCCAGTTTTCCATCACTTCCTCAGACAGGAGGAATTCTGGGATAATATACATTAACAACATTAAGACTTGAAGAGTGAGAGATGGCACATCGCACAGTGTTGTTCAATTGTGATTTGTTCGATGAGTATATCAAGTATGTTAATTGTACATGTATCTGTTATCTTATCTCTTGTAATTTTAAATATTTGTTAAACTATTATTATTTTTATCTAAAAGGAACATAAAGAATTGATATATGGAAAGCATCGTTCTTTATCTTGGAGAAAGAAGGAGACTTTGCATAGCAAAGGGTTTTCTGCTTGGTTGAAATTGAAGGTAAAAATATTTCTATAATAACTAAATAAAAATAATATTTAATTAAGTTTACTATTTTTTTATATTTCAAGTATAGAGTTTGCCTACAGACTCTGTTTCTGAGGAAATAAAAGCTTTGTATTTTGGTCCTAATACCATGGTTCGTGCTTGTAAATCACTTTTGATCAATGTATACAAATTTATTATCACTGAACGAGCAAGAAACATGAGAACACAGCATAATGGTGTTATGCTAACTGCCACAACATACTGTTATGCCAGTTCATCAGACACTAGACCTTGTTCTGAAAATGTTTCTTATTATGGTTTCGTGGAGAAAATAATAATTTTGGATTATTACTCACATAGTCGAGTCATGATGTTGAAATGTCAATGGTTTGATTCAATGATGAGTCAAAGTGCCTTTATTGATTATTGTTGATTTCGAGTTATTGACATGACTCGCACTCTTGCCACCGATGAACCATATGTATTGGCATCAATGGTGGAACAAGTTTTTTATGTCAAAGATCATCGTCATCCTAAATTCGGTGTAATTATTGAAGTAAATCCCAGACATGTTTTTGATGATGGTGATGATGAAGTTGACACTATCCCCACTGCAATTGGAAGCAATCTGTTTATTACATATGATGACCCCAACAGCTCAATTGTCAGAGTTGATTGTGAACCCAAAGTTGTGGTGGGAAATATATATAATCATACAGTTGTGTTCTCACCTACATGTTTCACCTACATCATTCAGAGTGTGTATCCTAGTACTTACCTTCATAACACCGTAAATCTTTTGTTTCACTATGTTCTTTTTATCATAATGGTTTTTCTATATTTTGTTTTTTGGGTTACACATTGGTTATCAGTTTCTAATTACTTCCATATTTGTTTTCATTGCAGGAAATGACACCCATTGAAGAGAGGCGGCGGAAAAAGATGACAGATAATAATCGTCGTGTGGTACAGATGGGTGTTCCTCCACTCATCCTTGTTGTGAGTATTTTATTTCAAATATAAATATTTCAATAACTTATATTATCATGTGTTTACTTTTCTGTCAAACTTTTTTTCAGGATCCACCCCCTAGACGACAGATATCTGATGAGGAGCCTGATATTGCTCCCAGTAGAGAGGTTGGTGGTAGGAGGGAGGGTGGTGTCAGAGATGGACGATCATCTAGTGGTCCCTGTACTGAGGCCGGTGGTACAAGGGCTCGTGGGGTGAGAGTTAGACGACCCACTACCACAGACGTATCTTTTACGCCCTATTTTGATCCTGGCGTGTCTTCAGGGACATATGAGATATTTAGACCTCCGATGTTGACACTACCAGCTGGCCAGACGTCTATGCCATCATATTTTGCTTCTGCTTCATTATCTACGGGCTATTATATTCCACCTTCTTCAACTCCAGCTGTGACACAGTATGTGGCTGAGGAGCATACACTGAGGTACACTCCACCTATACAGGATACTCCTTCAGCTTTTGCACCCATTGATCTGACTACCACAGGTATATTTATATAACTCTATCAAATTTTTATACCAAAATTTATTTTTATTATAACTTGTATTGATATTATTTTTCTTTAATAACAGATTCTTCTACAGATAGGAGGTGGGGGAGGGGGCATACTCACTTTCCTGTAGTATGGAACCTCCAGACACAGTTGATGGATGAATATAATGTTGATGGACAAATGATTGAGAAATCTGGGCAGCAATGTCGGGGTTTTTTGGAAATTCTAGCCAAATACTCTGATATCATTCTGGTCAGCCCTCTCTCTTGGAGACATCTGACACTCGAAGTCAAGGATAACACGTGGGCACAAATATGGGTAAAAAATCTATTGGATTTAATGTAGTATATTTTTGTATTTAAATGAACTAATCAATTTGGTTTCAGCTTCGGTTTAACTTCCCTGATGGCGAAGGTGCACGACCAGCGCGTTTAAAAGAGCTAGGAGAGCTTTGGAGAGATTATAAGCATGAGCTGTATGTTGGATAGTGTGATAGAGTGGGCACGGAGTTAGAGACATTACCTATCGTGGATGACTTCCCGATAGAGCAATATCGCCAAATGATTACCCATTGGGAAACTGCCAAATTTATGTTATTAATCTCATTTGAGTTATTTAAATGAGAGTTTTCATATTTTTCATTAATATAATCTTAATAATTATTAATCATTATTTAGGAATCTTCTAAAAAAACAAAAAAATATTGATTCAAAGAAATACCTACACACTTTGGGGCGCACAACTATGGCAGATCATGAGAGGCAGCAGGTACGATATAGTTGTTTATAATTTTTCATCAGGACTTTCCCTTTTTAGTAGATCCTACTTAAATTATGTGATTTATTGAATAATGAATATATGATTATACTTTCACTTTATATTGTTTCAATGTCATTACAGAAGCAAAAAATGAATATTGAATTACGTATCCCTGGAGAAAAATTGTTTTTCTCGAGTAGAAGAAACAAAAATGGAACTGCGGTAAAAGAACCGACCCAAGAGAAGATTGTAAGTTTTAATTTGTTTTTTCAATGTTTAATATCTAATTTTAAATTTAATCATCTATTAATATTTTTTATAGGCTGCTTTAGAGGCTCTTGATGCCCAGGAGCCTGACAATTTTGGGCCACATGATAATTTATATCAGGTTTTGGGAGATGAGCACTCTGGTCGAGTACGCTGCCGACCTGGTAAAAATATAGTCTCGACGAGGTATTGGTCGTCTCCAGGTATCCATTCTAGTACCACCGAGTTGGAACAGGTCAAGGAGCATGCAAGACAGTCTGATAAAAGGTTCACAGAGTTGGAAGTACAAGTTCAAACAAGAGATAGAGAATTTATGAAACTGATGAATGCATTATCTTCATCACTTCCACCAGAGGCTGGTGCGGCTTGTCAGACATTTATGTCGTCGATGGGTGCATCATCCAATGCACCAGGTGGCAGCTCTAGTGGCGATCGAGATGATGACGTTCCTGGTGATGATGAGGATGCTGAAGAGGAAGAGTGAGAGGATGAGGATGTGGACGAGGGAGAGGATGGGGCCAAGGGAGAGGATGGGGATGAGGGCGAGGATGATGCCGAGGATGTGTATGAGGCCGACGATGAGCATGGGGACGATGACGAGGATGACGACGAGGACAGAGATGGCGACGAGGATGAGGCTGATGATGATAGTGGTGATGGTGATGGTGATCAGAGGCAGATTGATCCATTACATTTTTGAATTCTGTATAACTCTTTATTTTTGAACATGGTTTTCCACTTTGGGGTTTTCCTCTACTTCGTAGGGACGTTGCATTCAAATTATGTTTTTTGCACTTGATTCTTATTGTATGATTAGTCTACTACCTAGACCTTTAGTATTCCTTGGTACTGTGATACTCATTTCTCTATTTTTTTTACTTAGCTTTCTTAGTTAGAAATGTATTTAATTTTTATGCATGTGGAAAATGATATGGAAAATGTGCTTTGAATTAGTGGCTGACACCACTCAAAGTGTCTAACTTTTATTTGAAATAGACAGGATTTTAAGTGAAAACAACAACTGGCAAACGGAAAACAGAACAAACGCATTCAGATTCTATTTAAACTATAGGACAATGATCCATGGGTCATATGTGACGTGTACGAGTCAACCCCGCCTCAATCCGAGGGTCGGTGTGGTCGGTACCACTCAAAGTGTGTCACTTTTCTTTGAAATGGATGTGCTTTTAAGTAAAAAAAACACATATGGAAAATGAACCAAACGCATTCAGATACTATTGATACTTTAGGACATGTATCCATGGGTCATTTGTGGTGTGTATGAGTCAACCCCGCCTCAATCCGAGTCAGGTGTGGCCGGCACCACTCAAAGTGTATAACTTTAATTTGAAATGGACAGGATTTTAAGTGAAAACAACAACTGGCATATGGAAAACAAACCAAACGCAATCAGATTCTGTTTAAACTATAGGAAAACGATCCATAGGTCATATGTGACGTGTATGAGTGAGCCCCGCCTCAATACGAGGGCCGGTGTGGCCGGTACCACTCAAAGTGTCTTTCTTTTGTTTAAAATGGATGCGCTTTTAAGTAAAAAAAACACATACAGAAAATGGACCAAACGCATTCAGATACTATTGATACTTTAGGACATGTATCCATGGGTGATTTGTGGTGCGTAGGAGTCAACCCCGCCTAAATCGGAGGCGCGGTGTACAGCCGGCACCACTCAAAGTGTCTTTCTTTTGTTTAAAATGGATGCGCTTTTAAGTAAAAAAAACCACATACGGAAAACTGACCAAACTTAGTCGGATACTATTGATACTTTAGGACATGTATCCATTGGTCATTTTTGACATGTACGAGTCAACGTCGCCTCAATCCGAGGTGCGGTGTGGCCGACACCACTCAAAGTGTCTAACTTTTATTTGAAATGAACATGATTTTAAGTGAAAAAAACAACTGGCATAAGGAAAACCGACCCAATGCATTCAGATTCTGTTGAAACTTTAGGACAACGATCCATGGGTCATATATGACGTGTACGAGTCAACCTTGCCTCAATCTGAGGGCTGGTGTGGCCGGTACCACTCAAAATTTCTTTCTTTTGTTTAAAATGGATGCGCTTTTAAGTAAAAAAACGATATACGGAAAACTGACCAAAAACTTTAGTATTCTATTGAAACTTTAGGACAATGATACATGGGTCATTTTTGACGTGTACGAGTCAACCCCGCCTCAATCCGAGGCGTGGTGTGGCCGGAACCACTCAAAGTGTGTCACTTTTCTTTGAAATGGACAACAGTTTAAGTTAAAACAACAACTGACATACGGAAAATAGACCAAATGCATTCAGATACTGTTGATACTTTAGTACATTTATCCATGGTTCATTTGTGACGTGTAAGAGTCAACTCCGCCACTATCCGAGGCGCAGTGTGGCCGGTACCACTCAAAGTGTCTAACTTTTCGTTGAAATGGACAACCGTTTAAGTTAAAACAACAACTGACATACGGAAAACCAACCAAACGCATTCGGATTCTGTTGAAACTATAGGAAAACGATCCATGTGTCATATGTGACGTGTACAAGTCATCCCCACCTCAATATGAGGTCCGGTGTGGCCGGTACATCTCAAAGTGTATTTCTTTTGTTTAAAATGGATGCGCTTTTAAGTAAAAAAACGACATATGGAAAATCAACCAAACACTTTCATATTCTATTGAAACTTTAGGAAAATGATTTATGGGTCATTTTTGACATGTACGAGTCAACCCCACCTCAATCCGAGGTGCGGTGTGGCCGACACCACTCAAAGTGTCTAACTTTTATTTGAAATGGCCAGGATTTTAAGTGAAAACAACAACTGGCATACGGAAAACTGACCAAACGCATTCAGATTCTGTTAAAACTTTAGGACAATGATCCATGGGCCATATTTGACGTTTATGAGTCAACAACGCCTCATTACGAGGGCCAGTGTGGCCGGGACCACTCAAAGTCTGTCACTTTTCATTGAAATGGACAACGATTTAAGTTAAAACAACTGGCATACGGAAAATGGACCAAAGGTTTTCAGATACTATTGATACTTTAGAACATGTATCCATGGGTCATATGTGACGTGTACGAGTAAAACTCGCCTCAATCCGATGGCCGGTGTGGCCGGGACCACTCAATGTGTCTTTCTTTTGTTTAAAATGGATGCGCTTTTAAGTAAAAAAAACCACATACGGAAAACTGACCAAACACAGTCGGATACTATTGGTACTTTAGGACATGTATCCATTGGTCATTTGTGACGTTTATGAGTCAACCCTACCTCAATACGAGGCGCGGTGTGGCCGACACCACTCAAAGGGTCGAACTTTTATTTGAAATGAACATGATTTTAAGTGAAAACAACAACTGGAATACGAAAAACCGACCCAACGCATTCTGATTCTGTTGAAACTTTAGGACAACAATACATGGGTCATATGTGACTTGTAAGAGTCAACCTTGCCTCAATATGAGGGTCGGTGTGGTTGGGACCACTCAAAGTGTCTTTCTTTTGTTTAAAATGGATGCGCTTTTAAGTAAAAAAAATGACATACGGAAAACCAACCAAACGCTTTTGGATTCTATTGAAACTTTAGTAAAATGATCCATGGGTCATTTGTAACGTGTACGAGTCAACCCTGCCTCAATCCGAGGCGCGGTGTGGCCAGCACCACTCAAAGTGTGTCACTTTTCTTTGAAATGGACAACAGTTTAAGTTAAAACAACATCTAACATACGGAAAATAGACCAAAGGCATTCAGATACTGTTGATACTTTAGGACAAGTATACATGGGTCATTTGTGACGTGTACGAGTCAACTCCGCCTCAATCTGAGGCGTGGTGTGGACGACACCACTCAAAGTATCTCTTTTATTTCAAAAGAAAATCATTTTAAGTGAATACAACTGAAATTTACACTCATCAAAGATAGCCGCAAACTATTTTTCATGAGTTGGGTAGTTTCAATCATGGGTTCATAAGTGAAGAGACTCCTAAGAAAATATCTTTTCACCATATATTATAAACAATACAAGTTCAATGTAAAATTCATCAAAAATCATTACATACACAAACCTAGTATCACAAAAAATGGGATTTGAGTCAATTTGAATGTCTTATTCAACTCTAATAGATATTTATCAAACTATTCTGCCTATTAGAATTTGATGGGTGAGGTGAATTACCATCGGATGGTTGTTGTCATATGTGTTTTTTTGGGCTATTTTAGGTGTTTTTTATACTGTTTGAAGTCTGTATGTGGCTTTTGTGATATTTTTTATGCAGGTGTATAGTGGAGGGTATACTGGAGGGCTGTTGTGCACTATTTTTTTATGCAGGTGTATGGTAGGGCTTCTGGAGGGCTTCTGGGGGCTGCAGTGCAGCAACTTTGGGAAATTCTTTACCAACGGTTAAGAACCGTTGGTAAAGCCTTTTCCTGAATTTTGGGAAAATCTTTACCAACGGTTCAGAACCGTTGGTAAAGCTCTTTCCAGAATTGTGGAAAAACTTATACCAACAGTTCAGAACCGTTGGTAAAGAGTTTCCCAGAATTCTCAAAGACCTATACCAACGGTTTAAATGAAACCATTGGTATAGGGCTTTCCTCATGGCTAACTGGCCAACGGTTTGGAAAACCGTTGGTATACCCTATACCAACGGTTTTCTAGCCTATACCAATGGTTATAAACCATTGGTATAGCCTACTTTTTCAGTAGTGAGTGCGTAATCATCGAGTCTGCTCCCATAGGAGTCTCTTGTCGTAAGGATCGAGCCAACGGCTCCGTTGGAATCTCCGAGCTCTGAACAAGGGCAGAGGAAATGAAATAATGACTCGCTTATGTGTTTATAAGAACTGCATAAAGGGTGGAATAGAAACATATAGTACCTCAAATCTTCGTGGGCACGCCGTGGTCGTAGGCCTCCACTGCCTGAAGCTGTGCCTGTATCTGCCTGCTAGCTCCCTGTGGTCGGGGTGGACCTCCTGGTGGTGGTGGTAGAGCCTCAAAGCCTCGCCCACCACCTGCTACTCGGCCAGCTCCTCTGCCTCATCCGCCTGCTCCCTGTGGGCCGCCACGGTCGACCCTCTGCCTCTGTATGGGTGGTCTCTCAACTGTCTGCAGCTCCTCCACATGGCGGGTCGGGCAGTCATGATCCATGTGGCTCTGTCCGCCACATGCGTAGCACTGTCTGCCTCTTGTAAGACTGGCTCTGCGCTGTGTGCCCTTCACCTCTAAGCCAGTGTCCTGAGGTCGTCCGACTGAGGGTCTCGTCTGCCTGGACCCACGTGTCATCCGTCGACTGCTAGCTATAGAAGACTCTGCTACGTGCCGCCCTGCGGTAGGTCTCACTACTGATGTAGGCTCAGAAAGAAAGTTCGCAATGAGAAGTGCTCTCTCCAGTACTTCTTCCTGTGTCTGAATGCTGAGGGAGATCAACGATGCCCTGATCTCATGCCTCAATCCATGATCGAAGGTCCGGGCCCTGAAGAATGGGTCTCGTACCATGTCCTTAAAATAGCATGAGAGATCAGTAAATCTCGCTGAGTACTGGACGACCGTCAAGCTATCCTGTCGTAGCTATAGAAGCTTCTGGATGCGCACCGCACGGAGGGTGGTTGGGATGAACTCAAAGCAGAAGAGGCTCTCAAAGTCCATCCAGAGGAGTGATGCCTCATCGTGCACCTGGAGCATCAAGCTCCACCATCTGCCTACCGCCGCGTGCAGGAGACTCGTAGCAAGGATCACCATGAGGTTTTCTTGTGTCCCTACTAAATGGAAAACTCGTACAACTATCTCCATCCAATCCTTGGCTGCCTGAGGGTCCGTCTCCCCGTGGAACCTGGGCGGTCGCTGATGCTGAAACTTGTGCAGTGCACCAAGGTGATGTGCACTCTCAGCGGCTGGGGCTGGTAGCATCGGTGGCTCGACAGGTAGAGGTACCGCTAGTGCCTCTGCTGTCAAAGGGCCCTGCACCGAGGCCTCGTCTCTTGGTGGGCTGTCGTCACGTACAAAACTCGGAACCCTAGCTGGCTGCCATCGTGGGGCCAACCTGAAAAGAAACAGGTGCGCCATGGTTAATACAGTATACTTGGTGAGCTGACACAGAGTAATCACGAAGAAAACATGAAACACACATACAATCAATGTTTTCGTGCACTAAGTCGGAAATCAGAAGTCAGGGTCCGGGTGTACGGATACGTCGGCCACCGCACCAACACTGGACTCCCTAGACTGATAACCACAATAAATACCCTTAACACTATTGCTTCACATAGAAGAAAGATCAGATTCATGAGTTCTCCGGTAGAACCAAACTCTTTTGATACAAATTTGTCACGACCCGTCCTCGGGGCCCATGTCGTGACTACCCCAAGCCCACCTTACATAGGCCAGTGGTTGGCGACTAGCACCAAGTCGTACATCCCAACTAAAAGGGAAGGCATCACCTTTAAGAGTAAAAAAACACCACAAAGTAAGACAGCAGAAGTAAACACTAAGTAAACTGAGTAAAAGTAAGTGCAGAAAGTAAATGGGCCAGAATACAAACCCAAACTGAAAGTAAAGTACAACTGGAATGAAAGTACAGCAAGTGAAAGTAAAGCAGCAACGTCGAGCCGTCCACTGGTACTCCCACATGAAGGGTGGGTATAGATAGCCATCTCAGCTCCTCAGGTCCAGCTTTCCGCTCCGTGTACGTCCCGCCCAGTGGTCCACCTCAAGGTACCGACTGCTCCACTAGCCTCTACCACGATCAGCGCTGTCCTTCGTCTGCATCGAACACAATGTAGTGCGGGCATAGCCCATGCAGCGGTCAGTATAAGCTACTCTGTAGGGACCCCGAGACCCCCGAAGCTCTCCCAGAATCCAGAAAGGATAATCCAAAAAATAAATATACAATCATGAAATAACATCCAACACTACTTAGGTATATTCCCATACATATACCTATGTCATCAATTCCAGTTCGGCTCCAGCATCCGAGCCCATGTTCGATCACGTCCACATAGGATATCACAACACAATCCACATAGGAATGCAAGTCAATCATATCGAAGATAATGATTGAAAGTCAGGACTCAGCTCACACAGGAATACTTCTTTATAGACGATAGATATGATTAGATGTAGCCACTAATTAATCTAAGCCATCAGACCCACACAGGATCGATAGGTACTAACCCCCGCAATGTCCCAAAAAGGATCGATAGGTACTAACCCCCACAATGACCCACACAGGATCTTACCCACATAAGATCGGTATGCGCTGGTCCACCCAGGACCGCTGAGCATTGACCCACACAAGATCTGACCCACACAGGATCGGTAGCACTGATCCACATAGGATCGCCGAGTTCTATAGTCGTCGCCGTCAAATCCACAGAGGATTTCTGCACAGTCGTCATCGTCGTCGCAGTCGCAGCCAGCTCTAGGGTTCCCTCACACAGCAAGCTCATTCGGGTGGGTCCGCTCCACGAGCCGAGTGGCTGATATATCAACTGACACGAAGTACGGAGTTGATGTATCCAAATGTTTTGTATCGTCAACAGGAACTCAACGTCACAGACGTCGTGTCAAGCGGATGCCCGGTCTAAGAGTTATTGGGTTTTTCGTCCCAGGGGCCCGGTTGGTTTTTAAGTCAAAACCAACCTGACCATACTCCAACTACGTCCAAACCTCGATCGGAGTAATCCAAAAGGTCCGTCTCACTAAGAGGAATCCGACAAGGTTGACGACACATCAATTGAACGTCCGAAACTCATGTTATAAGTGTTTCCGTTCCGAGGGACCGGTTGGTTTCGTGTTCGAACCAACTCAGCTGAACCCAATGTTCTCTGAAACCTTGAGTATTATATACCGAAACTACCGACTCGATCCAGGGATTGCATCGCAGCTGACGGTGCGTCTTTCGGAGGTCTGTAGCCCATGTTATGGGAAAAAGACCGAAAGAAGTCCGTGAAATAGGGGGTTCAGGCTGGGTCTGACCCAGCCTGATACCCCCTGGGTTGGCCCGAACTGGGTCGAAATGACCCGGGTCCGGGTCCGGCCTAATAGGGTGTGGCCCGGCCCGGTGTGGGCGCAACCCGACCTGGCCCGCTCGGCCTGGCCAGCATGGCCAGGCGGCTCTACCGTAACGGCCGAGCGGAAGGAACGGGGGGGGGGGGGGGGGCTGCCCCCCTGGTTGGCAAACCTTGGCCCCCATGTGGGGGGGCCGCTCCTTCGGCCGGCCGGGGGTTAGGACCCCCAGTTCCTCATTCTGCCGGCCCGGCTGGCCGGCCGTGCTACTGCTGCAGGACCCTGCGGTCCCGCCCTTCTGCTCCGGCGCAAGCGGCCGGTAGCCGGCCGCGGCTCCCTGCACCGCGGAGGCCCAAAGGCTGTGACCTTGGTCCGACCAGCACGGTGCGATGACACCGCTCCCCTCCGCTGCGGCCCCGCTCCGACCACGGCGTCTTCGTGGTTCCCCGGCACGGCGCAACGACGCCACGATCCTTTGCCGCAGTTCTCTCAGTTCCTCGCGGTGCGACGGCACCGTGCCATCTCCGTTCCAATCCATAATGAAGGACATCAATAAAAATATAGGGGGGGGGTCGGCAGTGATTGTACAGTCCGGCCCCCTTCCATTAATCGATAGAAAGCGGCTAAAAGTTAATCGATGAATGCCCAAAATTATTCACAACATAAAACCAAACCCCTACCTCGAAGAAAAGGTTGAACGAAGGTTTGTCGAGGAATTGAACGTCGCGAAAGAAGGGTCGTCGGTGTCGCGGAGAAAGATTCGCTGGTTTCGCGTCGTCGATCTCCAAGGATGGCATCTCTCACTGGCTACGGAGAGGGAAGAAGACGGTACGACGAACTCCCCTTTGTGGTGGTAGAGTTCTTCGTCGAAGACTCGACGTTCTTCACGTTTTTCATTGAGGAGGGAGAACTTCAATACTTAGAGAAAACTCTCTCCAAAATCCTCTCGCACAACCAAAACAACACTAATAAAATAAGTGTTGCCTTATTTTATTACTTACACTAAACGTTTTGAAATTCAAAATTGAATCACTCAATTAATTGAATTAATTGTGATGTTTAAATCGCACAATTAAAGAGGCGTTTAATATTTAGCTAACACGAGAGTTGACTTCATTTAATGGGGGTGTGGGTGTGTTACCAATTAAAAGAGGGGGTTGAGGAAATGAATTGGTGGGGATTGTGTGGGCCCCACCCCACAAATATCATACCTTGTCGAGTAGGATATAGTGGGTACCATTCCAACCACTTAGCTTAGCTTAAACTACTTTAAATAAAATAAAATTGGTTGCACCATTTTATTTTATTCTTTTACTTAACCCAAAATTTTAACAACCACACCCAAGAAAAAGAAACTCCAAAAAACGTGTTCCTAAGAAATTACCGGCATTGCGATTCCATAGGTGCCCTCAGAATTCTATTCCGAGCACCGGTTCAAAAGTTAGGAAAACCCGCTTGTTTGTTCATTGAACGTACCAGAGCTAAACTTCGGAAAATGATTCCGGGCATACCAGGACTCGGAATAAGGTGCCGTCAGAAACTGGATTCTTGTAAAATCTAAAAGAAGATTATGAAAAAATATACCTTGAATTTTACGGGTCTTTAAATTCTCCTAGGATTTGGAGGTAAAATTTTTATGTTGAATGTCTTGTGAAATCACCTTGGATTTGGATTTATGCCTACTTACATGGAATTCCTTTTATATACCCATTAGACTTGAAATTAATACCATTACTGGGGAAAACATAGGATATTCTCTTTGGATTCATCCATGATCCCATAGACATAATATTCCGTGGAAACACCCATTGGACTTGTATTGAGGTATTGACTTGAAATTTATAGGATATGATAATTGGATTCATCCATGATCCAAGTGAATCAGTTTATCATGGATACGCTCATATGATATTACTATTAGAAAACTCACCCAACGTATAGTTATTCTAGGCATCCAACATTTGACGAAGTGTGTACAATGTATCACACATGTCATATTTGAACCTAAGGATTGAAAATGGTGTATTTATTATTATTTTATTCATATTATACACACCAATATGTACTTTCTCTCCAATTTCATATTTTTATAGACATCATTTTTGGTATCCTACTGGGTTGTACTCGCACCCTACTCGGACCATTGTTAGTACCTGATAATACTTCATACTTTCTATATAGTAAAAGGGAAATAACCCTCTAACTCATGGTAGATCTATTTGATGGCATGGTGTATGAGATATGGGATAACACCAAGACTCAGGAGTAGTTTTTATAAAGTTTTTTTTTAATTTAGTGTTTTGTAATAATGGTTTATATAATATTCTTTTTATGAAAGACTTTTTTAGCATGTATGAAATCTCATTTTGATAATTCATGAGTTATATTATTTATTGTGACATTTTATGATGTATGATATTTTACCTATTTGGTTGTATATGTTTATTATTATTTATTATGTCATTGTAATATGAAGGTATAGTCTCCCAATTGTACCACATTAAACACTCAATACTATTCTACTTCCTTTGGTGAATGGGGATTCACATGTGTGGTCAAGTTGCCCATCGTTTAGGTTATTGTGGAGTGAGTCTAGATAAGGTTTGATAAAGATATTTTTTCCATATTATAGTATTTTCACTAATAAGAGAATAAGTTAGGGAAAATCTATGGAATTCTTACTTCATGAATTAGTGTTATTGATATCAATTTCTATATTTTGTTTTTTATGATATGAAATGTATTCTTTACATGTCATTTAAATATATAAGAGTTAAAAATACTGGAAATAATTAAAATAAACTATATTTTACATTTTATTGATAAAGAAAAGGGTTTTTGAGTTATGTATAATGAATTATATCAATCTTATATGAATTTAATTAAAGGATATGTGTAGTTTTCTCATAACTCTTATCTGATATGGGAAGTTATTATTTTAATGAAGATTTATTAAGAACAATATCATATGGTGAATTTAAAACCCATGGATTATGATTCATTAGATTCTATAAAATACATTAGAAAATGATATTGATGAAAACATATTATCTAGAATAAAATTGTTAACATTAATATTTATTTGAATATGAGGGATATTATCTGATCATTAGTGGTATATTTTAAATAATAGTATTATTTATCAATTAATTTATCCAAATATATATATTACCATATATAATTTTTATGGTAATAATTTATTTGTTAAATATTTCTACTTAAAGTAAATAAGAGTTATTTACATGAAAAAAATGGTTTTTGTAGCTTAACATGAATATCGTAAAGGAATATATTTTATAACAGGATAATAGAATTATTTCTATACACATATTAGTTAAAATTTTACTAATAAATGATTATTCGAGTTAAAATAAAAATTTAATTTCAGTACATGTCCTTTCAAGGTTTAGGATATGTTGGTAAAAGATTACTGTAAATCGATACATTAGATGGAAAAAAAATTCAAGGTTAAATTAAGAATGGGTATCATGGATAAGGATGATGATAATCATATACATTTTTCTGGTTATAAAAAAAATTCAATAACAATGTATGATTGAATGACGTAAAACCTAGGTAGTTCAAAATATAATTCATGGAGTTGAATATTCTGAATATGGTTCCTAAATGCTATTATTATTTAAAAAAGATCCACACATATATATTAATCACTAAATTTTTTACTGGGAGAGATTTATTTTATGTTCATATAGAGATGTGAGTGGATATTACTTAGATATGTAAAGAGATTGAATATCCAGGAAAGTAATGAAAAAAGGCTAACATGGTATTCTGTCATATGAGATATGATGAGGAATGTTCATATTTATGTATTTTTTGAAATAATTTAATGATTTTGGAAATAATAAATGTCTCATATTATATAGAATACAATCTCTATATTTTAATTCTATCATGTTGGAAACACACACTCATGAATTGTGATGATAATTGACCTTTTAAAGTATAACATTATGTTATCCATAACTGTTGTTCATGATGGAGTACAATAGTTTGGGATGAAATGATAAATTTATTATGAGCATGATTATTGTATCATGAAAAAAATAATCTCATAAGGAATAAAACATGATTTTTCTTGATGAACCACAAAGTATAACATGTGAAGTGCATATACTGGGTATTTTTTATAATATTTGGGAAATATTTCAGTTATTATTTTCTCTAATTTATATGGATTGAGAGAAACCTCACATGTGGACCCTTATTCTATGAGAAAATTTTATAAAATATCACAGGCCCTGATAATAAAGGGGTGGTTGGGTATGTTCCAGATCATATCATTAAATAGAGCTTAACCAAGATGTGATTTTTCCTCACATATGTTGAGTATGAAATCTAGGACCTCGATTGAGATAGAAAAGTGAACTGGTTGTCCATACCTAGAAGAGAAATAATATTTTATTATCTATTCAGCAAGGGGTGTGTGATGTTATAATTCATAAAGGTTAATTACATGTGATTTATTCAACAAACTGATCATCCCATACTAATAGAACCATGATTGTATCAGTAACTATATATGATTGACATAGTTCATGTCTTATGGTTATTTGATTTCATGGAAAAATAGGTCATATTAAATTCATGTTTCCATATAATGAAAATAGTGGAAATATTAATAGAGATATATGAGATTGGTGGATATCACATCATATCTTTTTTTGCTAGAGTATCATTGATTTTTTTTAAATATTATCTTTTCATACATTTAAGGAATCAAGAATTTATATTTTTTGTCAATACTACTAAGACCTAAGGATAAACTTTTATGGTTGGATGAATGAAAATTTTGTCTCACTTAATGATATACCTAAAATTAGATTAAAAAATTTTCCAAAAGGAGTTTTGGATTCGTATTAACAAGTTATTTCCTAAGATGTAATTCATAGTGGAATTTATGATGTAATTACATATGTGTTTAAATAAGATATCAAAAATAAGTTTGGGTATATTTTAATAAGTAATATATTATATATAAAAATGGTAAATTACCAAGTTTCTAAAAGGGTTTAGTGAAATTGTTATATTGGAAGATATACTCCATATATCCAGTAAGCATGTGATGAATTTTTGATATATAAAAAGTGGATAAAATGGTATGTTATAAGGTATTCTATTGGTTTTCATTCCCCCACATTTGGAAAATCATATTATATGATTCGGTTATATCATATTTCATAAATGTTAAAAATACTATTATATAGAATCTGACAATTTATAGGGCAGTTAAATGACAATTTTTATCATTTGAGAATTTCTTCTGCATTTTCAATCATCATCATGAATGTTTTATTTTATAAAAATCTTGGAAGGATCGTTTCACTCTTATGATAAATTCATGTATAGGAAAAGAAAAAATTCATACATTATGTAATGTATGAGTCAATACATAGAAAATTAGGTTGATCATTTATATCTATATTCAAATTTAATCACTATCAAATGGTTATAATTCATTATTTTTTATTCTACCAATTGTTCCTCCCTCATCAAGTGTTCAATTATTATTGATTCAGTTACTATAATAGTTATGAGAATTTCACGGGAAAAAGAGAGTCCCACTCACATTTCGAGTGAATATTATTGATTAGTGGATACAACATAGAGGTAGGAATCCTATAGATATGAGTCATGGATCTTCACTAGACAAATAGAATGAGGATGGGAGTATGATCTATTTATGAAACAAGGTAAAAAAAATTCCATATTTTTTTTACACGGTTTTAGTTTTATAGATGATGGATATTTGGAGTACTGTTTCTAATTATATCTATTGATTTAAAAGAGTGTCATTAATTTCTTAAAATCCCATAACTATACAGTGAAGTAAAATTCGTTGTTGAATTATCAAAAACAAATATTTTAACGAATGCATTTTTATACTAATGTTGTAACAAAATATTTCCATCTAAAATATAAAAAATTATAACCACCAAATCATGTAAGTTCACCCATAATAGTCATATCAAATTTACATTGAATGTGTTTTATAAAAAATTCAATAAATTATTTTTATATGGATCCAAATATTAATTACATAAACATATATTTTTATGTTAATTATATCAAAAGAGAATTTCATGAAAAAAGGTGTTTGTTTATGTCATAGATTTAGAAAGTTTTTCACTAATAAATAAAACTAATCTATGATACTCGACATTAAGAGGATCTTAATGTCTATAAATTTATTTTTTAGTCCATAAACATGAACCAAAATTTATGTATTCTTGAAACTAGGAGGGTTTTCAACATAAAATATTTATTAGATATATCCATTGCGAATATACAATTAATATATATTTAAAATATAATTATGTTTTTATGTACAATAATGGATCATAGGATTTATAAATATTGTAATATTTCCATCAAAAAAATATTCTTCATACTTTATACATTATTTGTGATTATATCTTTTATAAAAAAGTTTATTCTTATTAAAAAACATTCTTCCATTCTCATTACTTTTTCTTTTAATAATTTCACTTCAGTTTATGTAATTCAAATATTATCTGGCCATTTATAAATACATAATCAAATATTATATTTAAATATATTGACTTATTCATCTATATATTATTTACAACTTTCATCACCTAATTCATTTCCTTCCATTATATTTTTAAATTGAGATAAATATTATATTCACACATTAATTAAATATGTAAATTTTTGTTTTTTATGGGTTTTACAACATCACCAATTACATTGTTAATGAGACCGTCCTTTAAAATTTTATATTTTCATAGAAAAAATGATATTTTTTCTATATCCACTATATTATCACCATTCTCAATAGTAACCTCTGGTTTTTTGACATTAAAAATTTGTTTTTAAAGTAGGGTATTTATTATAAAATATGTTGATTTAAAAAAATACATCAAAATAACTTCTATAATCTGGATATTCAAAAATTAATCTTAAAAAATGATCAGTTTTATCAAACCTCAGATGTACTATTTCATCAATAATATACATTTATTTTTACAGTACCTAATAAACCTTTTCAGGATAATTTTATAGAAACGTGTTCATTATATTGTAGACTAAAACTAGTAAAATTATCATTAGTATTTAAGATGAAAATTTTGAATCTAAACAATCTAAGGGAACCAACTTTTTGTTTCCTCTTGTAACATAGTTATTGAGAAATTTCCATGCCAAAGTAGTGATGTAAAATAAGATATATATTTTGATAGAAAATATTTATAGTTATATTTGAAAACAATTTAGAAAATAGGTATCCACGCAACATTGATAAAGTTATCAATTAATTAGTTCTATTTAACATTTCTAAAAATATATTTTTTATAATGTTCTGGTTGGCATGGATTTATTTTTAATTTCATTATCGCTGAAAAATGATTCACACTATGAATTATCATACATGAATTCATGTTAACTTATTATTATTATTGAATTATGGTTTTATAATTTTTTTCTACAGAGGAATATTTTTATGTAACTTGAGTAATTTTTATTTACATGTTAGAAATGAAACCCAATTATAATAAGTATAGTCTTATATTATGACAAAAATATACCATTTATCTCTAGTACTTGAAGTTTTAATGGGTATTAAAATTTCCATTTGAACAAACAATAGAACCCATATGATTATAAATCACTTATTATTTTAAAAAAAAATTGTATATTTATTTCTATATTGGGAAGGATCAAATGATTTTGGATACATAAGATTGAGTTCTAGAAGGTCATTCAATTTTTTCTTCATGAAAAATCATGTTTTGGTTTGAACATTACAATTTCATTATATTATATTTAAAATCAATGAATTATCATATATTACACCAGTCCAATGAATTTCTTGATAGGTTATGTCTACTACAACTATGGTGTAAAAATTATAATATTTATTTCTATATAATATGTGAACTCTATTTTAGCCTAATATTTAACTTGTATCATTAAAAAAGTTTACAAAGTAACATTCATCACAAGGATAAAATAATGTTAAGAGGTTGTCCTTGATTCCAAAAACATAAACATTATTAAAAATTAATATATCCACATGGATAAATATATCCCCTAGACTAATAATTTCACCTTGTGAATTCTATCTAAAAATAACATAACCTATTTCACGTTTATTCAGGTTATTGAAGTTGGGAATAATTTTATTAAGTTTCTAGAGAAACTAATATTCATGTATGATATATTTTTTCAGCTTGTACTTGGGATTTAACCTTGATATATTAAATAGTTGAAAATTTTGCTGCTTATATTTTCGCAATTCTGGTAAAATTAGTAAATAATATTGTAGAAGTTAAAGTACAAAAAAAATATTGGGATGATATTTTTACACATAGATTTACTTGGCTAGGGTAGAATACATGACGTCTATGGAGAATCAATATAACAATTCTAAAAGTGTAATTTTTTTGATATAATATAACCACAAAAAATTCCAAAAACAATAAGTTTTTAATAATTATGAAATTAAATTTAATAAATTATCGATTTAGAACTTCCTTCTGAGTGAAATAAAATATCATCTCCTCTATGTGTACATAAATTTTAAAATTAACATCAATGGTCCCAAGTGAACCTCATGTGAGTGTTTTTCTGTGACCATGGACACACCCCTTGTAAAATTGAAAATTAAATGTCCATATTCCATTTAAACCTAGTATAAAATTTTAATTCCTAACTAAGAATTATATGTCATCTCTTTGTGAATGTTTTAAAAGAAAATTTTCATATACCTTGTATTATTTTTAAAAAATAATTAATGCCCTTGACCCCCTACACTTATAGACTTTGGGTTCTGTAGTCCTATCCCCCTACTCCTCTATGTAACATTAAAATTGTGTTCATACATCACAGTTCTCATACGTTGTATAGTATAGATATTATTAAATAATTCGTCACCCACACTATTATAATCCCACTCAATGAATATTTATAAAGATAATCTCCTCTTATAATATTTTTATATAATAGTCCTTATTGCATTGCTCCCATCCCCATTCAATAATCTCTGATGTCCAATTGAGGTGATGAAAAGAATCAATTTCTCAATGCCAATCAGAATTAAAATAATACCATCTAGATTCGGGATTCTATGAATCTTCCTTACTTTTAAAGAACTAACCATTAATGATCCAATAAGGAAATGATAGTTTAGATGAATGTACTTTATCCTGGAATGGGAAACCAGAAACATTGAAAAATTAATCAAACTATAGTTGTAAAAATAAAAAACATTCTCTTTGTGTACTCTATCCTACTCATTAATTAAACCTTTCATCCATATAATCACATTTATTTCTTTCATAACATCATCATATTCTCACTCTATAGTCAATAGTTCATTAATATTATTAAATTATGGTAAAAAATTAATAGTAGTGTCCTATATGTATAATTATTTCCAACAACACACCTATGATCAACATGAACTATAATGTCTGCAAAAATATATCCATTCAAATGAATTCCAGGAATAAATAATATTGGAGTATGTTTTCCCACTTTATGTATCTCAAGAACCACTTCACATCTTCCCAATGATTAATTTTAACATTATCCATATACCTACTGAAAATAACCCCTCCATATACTATATCTAGTATAGAAAAAGTCATTTTGTACATCATCCTCCACACTAATGATTCATAAGATAATTTTACCATGTACACATATTCATAATCAGTCTTTGATGAAAAAACCTTCAATAAATTGATGTGGATCGCATGTGAAATATAAATCTATTTTTCCTCTAGCATGTTTAATATAATCAAAACCTTCTCCATGTAGGCTATTTGAGATAGATTAAAGGTTCTATAAACATGATCTAATTTGATTTTCATTCCATGAATATTCTTTTCCAAACAAAGATCCTTAATTTGCAATCCAGTTTTCAATTCCATATTCAACTCATTTATCATATACTCACTCTATAATGAAATGAAATATTATTAAAATTATATAACAACATGATATTAAAATTATTAAGATATTTTAAATAGAAACACCAATAAATGTCACCACACTAGTAGTCATTATATCCCAGGAATGCAGTTAAGTTGTTCATCCATAAGATCGATTCTTATTCCATCCCATATATACAATTATTATGTTTAAAAAAAAGATCCTATTTTCTAGAAATATATGGAAATTTAGGTTTTACCATTTTTATATCATCCTCCATGTTTATATAAAGGATGGAGTTATGAATATCAATCTACTTTCAATGTAATTAATTTATAGCTAAAACAATCAATAAAATACTGATCATGTTTATCATAAAAATAGAGGAAAATAAATATTTGTGTGAGGTTCACCCTACCTAGGTTGGAATATCAGTACAATAAGTCTTGGTTTTTAATTTATCCAGCCATAATATTCTTCATTAACAATTTATATTCATCTCTTTCCAATTTTTTCCCTTCTGGTGAAGTATAAATTTCCTAGGTCTGCTTTGCATAAAATGATAAAATTTCATCCAACATTTTAAGCTTTTGATTTTTGAAATAATTTACTTTTACAATTTTGTAAAACCAGTTCAATTATCCACCATCATGAAATAAAAAATAATGTATATAATATTCATATATATATATATAGTGTTTTACATACCCTCACTAAACTCTTATGAGGTATCACTATACATAGGTTCACTAGTTGATTAATAGTATCCACAATGACCATTATTGGATTCCTTAAATCCCAATTTTCTCACAAGATAATGGTTTATTTATCCTAAATCAGATTTGACCTCATTTTTATCATTATAAGGAACTTTTTGTGTAACATTACATTATCTAATATAATGATATTTCAATATTCATTATTCTGGAGGGAGTAAAAGAAAAAATCCTTTTCATATCCCAGGGAAAAATTTTCCTAGGACTTTGATTCAAACATATCATTAAAATTAGATTAAATATAAAATGAATATTGATAACCAAGTACCTTTAAATTTCAAATATTTTACCTCTTTCTTTTCCATACTTCCATAGTCAATTTATCTGAAAATCATATACATTGTAAATTATTTATGATGTATTCTACCAGGTTAATGGATTCATTTGAATAAACCTTAGACATTCGATAATGAAGCATCATAATTCTACCACCCTCAACTAATGTTATAATAATTCATTCAATGATATCATTCTTCTTAGGTTTTTCATGAATCACATGTACAAACATATTCTCTTTGATACACTAAACAATTTTTAATACATAAATTTCATACACTCCACCATTTTCACATTTCAAAAACTTTACCATCATCTATATTTATGTCTCTAGAAAAATCATTTATCTATGAAATATATAAAAAATTAATATTTTTTATAAAACATACACATAACTTTCAAATAGATTCATCAATGACTGTCAGGTAATACTGTTATCTGCTAAGGTATTGTACGAGAATGGGTCCTCATTCACTAAAACTTTATCTAGTATGTGTTTCTTTACATGAGATTTTTCATCTATTTTATAGGAAACATTCATCTACTATCCATGATTACAATCGTTATAAAATACAATGTCCCAAGATTTCATATCTGGTATAATTACCTTTATCATAAGAACCTTCATCACCTCTTACTCGTATTTCCTAATTTTCCATGACATGTTTTGGGAATCAATTTATTAACTAAAGGAATTTACCATTTTATTACAATATATTGTCATGTTAAATGTTACATTCTTTACTCCACAGTCTATATCCATTAATACTTTTGATAATTTCCAGGATCCCTTAAAAAATGTGGTCAAATGTCCCTTATCATTAATCTGTATAATGGATATTAAAAAAATCTAATGTATGGGAATTTATAAATCAATATTAAACATGTAAATTTTTTAATTATTGGTTATAATTATCACATCAACTTTTCTGAAAATATTCAGAGGTTCATCAATAATGAGATGTGTCTTCCAAAAATATTAGGAAATAAAATTTCAAGTACATTATTTTTCCTTGGTTTAATGGAATGTAGCACTTGATTCTAATATCGAAGACTACATGGATCTATCTATGTTGAGAACTAATGGTTCATCAAATATTTTTACTTTAGTATTCAAAATCACACTACTTGAATCCTTTTTCTTCATCTTTTACCCATTAACTATATATACCATATTCACATAACTCTTACTTATAAGACCTTCTTCTTTGGATTTTTCTTATCTTCACCTTCTAAAATTTACTCCACCTCTCATGTTTCCATTAAAAAATGATATACACGTTCATATAAATTTCATAGAAGTTTAATTAAATTTCTTCATTCTGTTATATGAATAACTTCAGTAGGGATTTGATCACGAACATTGACTAATTTCAATTTCTAAGTTAAACAAGAACTAATCAATGATATAAAAGACACAACCAATATTCCGGACAGGATGATTTTAGGGGAAATAAAATGATTTCATCCATGAAATCAATATATTTTCAACTCAAATAGCTTGAAATAATATTAAATTCATTAATATATTATATTACTGATTTTTCATCACCTTCATACCGCAATAAACTCTCTCTGGATCACAATAAACTCCAGAAGGGATAAAATAAAACAGATATTACTTTATTATTCATGGTATTTAAATAACCATATAAATACTATCCCAACATAAAAATATATTTTATCCACCTAACAAGATATTATTTCCTTGAAATTCAACTAGTCCTTAGTTGAAAACCATAAAATAATAAAATAATAATATTTATCATTAATATTTCTGTACAAATAATTATTTATAAACTATAATACTTAATTATTTTTTAATATAAATTTCTTGTGACCCCATACAACATTTAGTAGAAGAGTGAATGACCTCTTGAGAATGGAATGGCCCTTGTCTATCTTGGAATGGACCCATGTTATCCCATGATCTAAATGTATAAAATGAAGATTAATCTTTGCGAAAATGTTACCAAGTGTTTATAAAACCCTATTTCATTTTAGAATATCCCATTATAAATGTTTTATAACCCCCTTTGAAACATCTATTGTGAAGAGATCAAAATTTCTGTTCTATACACTAGCACATTATCAGACACTCTAAATATTTTGAATAACAAATCTAGAATAATATATACTATATTACATACTAATTAAGACCAAATTTCTACCCTTTGTTCAATATTATTCACAAGGTAATCCATAATAGAAAATATATATATGAATAGATTTTGTTTGATATGAGAGAAAATATAGTATAGGTGTTTTAAAAATAGTGGATCCTTATTCATTATTATAATCACATTTCCCTCTCTATGATTAACCCACAATGGAATAATTCAGCAATAATAGGGATAACCTCCATTTTCCTTTTATAAATTCATTCCACCGCATCTTCTCTATTATTAACTATATTACAATTTACCATAGTTAACTATAATCACTCACCAAGTCAAATATCAACCAATTACACAAATAATTATAATTGACTAAGGATAATTTCATGTCAACAATACAAATAAAAAACCATTAAATATCCTCCTAATTAAAATAACAAAATTAGTACATCGATAATGAAAATCATATTAAATTATACCTCATGATTAAATAATAAAATTTAGTTATAATTATGTTTCAGTATATCTAATTTAAAAAATATCCAATACACTACATTTATCTTAACTAGTAACATATAATCCAGCTATCAAATTTATTTAAAAATTATCCTAAAATAATTTTGTAAATTATAAATTTATTTATATGTCCTAGGTAATTTTTTTGTAACTAAAATCAAATTAATTTCCATATATATTAAATAATTAAAAACAATATGAATCAATAATATTCATGAAGATTTTGATAATTGATAATTGAAGAATACTCTCTTATATATGGTCTATTATATAGTGCACATTTTTTATCCTTCATGGAAAACTTATAATAAACTAAATCATTGATTTTTTTATATTAATTGATATTTAAAATTTTTTATAACACCTACTAAACCCACTGATTTGGGAGATTTATGTTCCCTTATTATTTATAAATTTATATTAAAATTTTAATTCATAAAGAAATTATTAGGTTTTTATAATAGAAAATAACATTATGTGAAAATATAATAATTTGATAAATTATTAATAATTGAGAATATTTTTGGGTTTTAAAGAAATAAATTAAATGTAAAACTATATAAATATAAATACATATATGTATATATATATATCAACTCCTCTATGAATATGTTTCTCAATTATGGGAAAACACCATCAATAAATTTCATATAGTGTTATTACCCTAACAAATTAAAATATACATGTCGTGGGTTTTATGTTTCAAGGAACTAAATAATATATATATATATATATCAACTCTCACATGCAATGGTTTTTCACTTATGGTAAAACACCATCAATGTGTTTCATATAATGTGAATACCCTACTAAATTCAAATATACATGTCAAGGTGAGAGAACTATGCTATCTCTTTAATCAAAAAATTTATCATGCTAATTATTTTCTCTAATTTCTCTTTAACAAATTACCTTCACTAAATTGTTTTAACCATTTATTATTATTCATGTACATTTCTGATCAACCTTATAAGAAATTTATTAATTTCATTACTAAAGGATCTTATGAGTGGAGTTATTCTCAATCATCAACCAACTACAATTTTTTCATTATCTTGGAATTATCCTAAATTCTCTATGACCTAAGAATATGTATACATTAATCATGGGGACCGTGATTATAGGTTTATGGTAGTTTCAAACAAAGAGAGAAATTAAAAAATTCAAAATAATGAACTTTGGTATATTTGAGTAAAAAATCATGATATAAAATTTGAACAATGTCATGATTCCTAGTCATTACCTTACATTGTATCACCTAACTCTTCCCTTTTACATTTTTTTGGGGGAGCCATAAACATGAAAAAATATATAATGATTCATCCAATAGTTTTTATTCTCTTTTTTTTATTTTGGGGTTTTTTCACATGTTTTTTAATGAAAATAAAATTAGTAAAATTATGTTAAATTGTGGACCTACATGCACTCTTCTTATAATAAATATAAACATTTATGCTGAAATTAAGAAATTTGATTCCTCCAAAATATATTAATGAACATTACATCCCCCCAACACATTGAATCAAAATATCATATAACATATTAAGAGATAGATTGAATAGGTAATATTTTATTATAATATATTATACAAATAATAAAATTTGGGGTTTACGTGGGATCAAACATATATAAAATAAAATGTTGGTTTTAATTTATTTTCAAGGGATTAAAATTAAATAATAAAATGCATCATATTAATGAAACATATGTTTTATAATGTTTGGAATGAAACAAGGAAAGTTCACATAGAATAGAAATCTAATAGCTTTTAAGTTTGAGGTTATTAGAGAGTATATATCAAATTGGGTGTGAAAAATAATAAAATGTTCTATTAAAAATATTGGATAATAACTTATTTCATGAATTAAAATTACTAATTAATTGATCAAAAACATATAAAATTATAAATAAAATGGTGGAACACTTGAGTAATTATTGAAACACATTTTTTGAAAATATGTTATTTTCTCATCAATTAAAAAGTATTCAAAATAATGCAGTAAAATTTAAGATCTTTTTTAATTATTATTTTAATTTGAAAAGAAATTAAAAACAATCATTATGAAAAATTAAAAATAAGGCATTAACATAGGTTTATCCCCATACAAAAAATAGTTTATTGTATTATCTTAAATATTTCTGAAATTTAATCTTATTTTTAAATAAATGTAAGGGTAATACAAAAATTAAAAAATTTAAAGGAAGAAATTAACATAGTGATTATTTATAGCTGAAAACATAAAAAAGAATATACATACCATTAATATTCTGACAAGATAACATAATTATTATTAATTATCAAAATTAAATCTTAAAAATATAAAAAAAAAATTAAGAAGAATTGATTTTCCTTCAAATTCGTATATTATTTACTACTTATAATCATAAATTGTTAAAAACTATCTATAATATAATAGTAAATGCGCTCTATTTGATTTGTACCACCACATAATTGTTTCTCTATAACTCCAACTAGACATATAAATTTAAAGTCACTATGTATAAGAAATAGTGTATCTATCACCCTTCCAATGTTATTTATGTTAACTATATGAGGTATAATAATTATGTCAGGGTACTTATTCTTCGATTTTGGAACTATATAGTATATTGAATATTGGATTTTTAATCAATGTAGTGGATTCTCATTTTAAACTTAAGAAGCCTTTTATTTTTAAAAAATAAAGCTCAATATCATCAACAATATCATCCTTAGTGGTAATTATAACCCTTTTTATATTAGATTTCAATATAATCCCACATATTAATGGAATATTCTTTAACATCATCCAAATAGAGAACTATTTTTATTGATTTTTTAATACTTAAATTGGGGGATTTAGTATGTAATTCAATATTGGATAACTAAAATTATAACCACGTATTAAAAAATTTTCCATATCTTTTAATATTTTTAGTTGTAATATATTCTTCTTCTTAAAAATAATCTTGAAAATAACTGGTTTATTAGGACAAAAATGTTTATCAACTTATATAAATTTTTCTCAAAAAACATATATTTTGTGTAATTAGTAATTTTCTTCTATATAATACTAAGAAAAAACAATTGTTCAAATAATCCAATGTCAATATTGGGAGGATTTGTTTTCACATAATATTATAAAATAATTTAATAGAATTCATATATTATTCCTTAGTCTCCTAGAAATTATTTAAATATCATTGTCTCATTCTCATGAAATAATTATGTAAGGATAATGAAAATGTTAGATAATTATGGATTTCACAAATTGTTCTCTACCAGCATAATAAAATTTTCAAATTCTATATGTATTTATTCACCATTCCCATATAATTTCCATTTTTCTGTCCTTCACACATTTTAAATTTATTATATGGTGGGGGAATTGATTTTTGAGGGATGTGACTCTATATAATACATGTCAACCTTTGTGATTTCTCACTAATTATATTATTCATTTATCTTTATTTATTGATTAATATTGTCCTTTTTTAATAAGAGATGTTAATTTTTTTTGAAATTGATAGTGCCGTTGTTATTGAATGAATTCCAATATTAAGTATGAAGTGTCACCATTATTGATTTAGTAACTATTGTTGAGGGTATTTTGTGTGTCGTTCCCATTTAAATTCTCCAATAAAGTTCAATGTTTCAAATATTTGTGAAAAAAACATATTGCTTAGTGTATTGATTCATTTAAATTCATCAAACCATTATAGTGTGTTCATCCAAATTAGTTTAAAAATCTAGATCAATCTTGAATTACAAGGACCACACAGGGATATAAAATTATAAATAAAGAATTAAAATAATGATTTAAAGAATACACAAAAAATAAATTAGAACATAAGCTATTAGCCTCCCCAACATCAAAAAAGAATTTGTGATGAGGCCATCACATGATATAATAAATAATATTTCATATCCATGTGAATATACCATTATAGTATACCTCAGATTGTCTCTCCTTGTGTCCTAGAAACAAAATATTTCTTTCATTTTCATTTATTATATTTTTTGGATATTTAGTATTTTAAAAATAATTAAAAACAAGTAAATATTATTTTAGTTTTTAATTTAATAAAAAAATAAATGAATGTAATAAAAAATGATAAATTATTCAAAATACAAAAAATTCTTTAGTGATATTTGAAATTCATTCCTTAATTTTTTTCATAATTTTTTCATAATTTATTTTCTCTTTCTGTAAATACTATAACTATTAAACACCTATCACTATCTATCATATAGGTGTAAACACATTCTAATATCCAGATAACTAACAATTATATCATCATATGTGAAGTAGTTTGGGGAACTTAAATAAATTATAAAAATAATTATTTAGTGATTCCATACATTATACATCTCAATGCATAGTTTAATGTGTGGTGCATTTATCAAGTAGTAATGATCCAAATATTTCACCACAAGCACAAAACCATGATTACACAATTATTTTTATAACACCATAATATGAATGTCAGATTATGAAAATGAATTTTTTGGACATGTATATGGTTATGTAAGAAAAAATTATATCATAATTAAAATATAAATAAAAAATAGAAAATCCATTATTCAAATAATATACAATGAAATATTATATTATTTAAATTCAATATAAATATGGAAATATTATCACAAAACCAAGACCTATATCTGATTATTCCACTGATACTAACTACAAAGTGCGATATATTTCTGAATAGAGATATAAAAATGGGTGATGGACTATATAATTTAAAAAATATTAGATGTAAAGTTCTCAAATAATCATATTAGGGGGAACTCCCATATATCAGGCTAATAATGTATTTTGGATGTGATATTAATATATTCTATTCATTTCATTAGCATAATCTATTATTGTGTGCTACATTGCTGTAGTTATATCTACACAAGGATTTATAAACTTATGAAATATATTGGTTATCGATATATTAAATAGCCTAGTTTCAATTACCTATATATATGTTACAATATATAATAATAAAATGTGTATCTGTATATTTTTTTAAAGAAATAATGATGATACATTCATTTTTATCTTGTTTATTTTTTTATTCATTGAATATATGTTATTATTTTGAATGTATATAAGAATGTTGCATTGTCAATAGTTATACTAGAGAATATTCTTGGTGATTTAATATGAATAATTATTCTTTGTTTATTTTTATAATATACTATGATAATTAATATTTTAGAATATGATTTTCCATATCTCAGTGCCCTACAATAGTTACCTTTGATGAACAATGTTATTGTAAATAATATTATTATTTTCATGTATATCAACAATAATGACATATGAATGTCTTAAACAATTATGGAATCATTATTAACTAGATTAGGTATTGTATGATATATTATACTCATTTAATTTAACGAATATTCCAATCCAAAACATCATCTTACAAATAAGACAATCATAAATGATTATATGTTTTCATGGAATTTTATAGGAAAAACAATGTTCAGTGGATGATTATAAATATCACAGATTCGTTATTTTTGGATTATTATTATCATATAATATCAGCAATCATAACAGGATACATAAATGTATCTTTAGAACTTATAGTGATCTTTTCATAATATCCCTCACTCAAAGTATATGATATCCTTATTGTTTGGGTTGAATTTTTTCTCCAAGGTCAACTGGGGGATTGATTTTATTCTTTAGAGACACCTCTACTAGATTTTTGGAATAAAGTAATCTTATTTATAGATTAATATACTCTTGAGTAGGGTGGATGGTGCCAGAATATTTTTTATTCTTTTATGGGAGACATAGAATGAATTACATAATTAACTATAAATTTTATTTTTCATTATAATATAAAATCATTCCTAACTTTACCCAAAATAATCAAAGTGAAAAAAATAAGGTTTTACAATTTCTATAAAATTCAAAAATAATATTTAAATGAAAAATTTAAAAAAATTATTATTTTATAAATTAATAAAAAATGATATAAAATCCTGAAAACGTGATAAATGACTAATAATTGAGATTGTATCGGATTTTTAATATAAATTATTATTATTATAAATATATATAGTAATTTGGATTTACTTGTGTGTTTCCTTTGAATATTTATGATTTTAAATTTATATTTATTTTTTTAATATAACATTTCATCTTCCCCTAATTTAACACTATAATATAAATAAAATAAAATATATAAAAAATTCAGGCCTTTATATTATTCAAAAATTCAAAAGTGACAATTTCAAAATAGGGAAAGGGATCAAAAAAAACAAAACCAATATATGTAGTAACACCAAAATAAAATTTCACTAAAAAATACCAACTAATTTTAAATTAGTATTCAGTATTTCACTTCATGTTATAAGAACCATTATTTAAAAAACTCTTTATGTTTTATTATTCTTATTAAAAAAATATGAAAAACGCTATAAGATGGTGAGTGTTGAATTAGGGTTTTAAATTTATTTAGTATGCTGATTTTACATTTTTAATTTTTGTGGGTTATATCCATGGAGAATACACTGATGATGTGTCGATGAACTAAGAAAATCAGTATGAATTATAGTGATTAAAATGATTATAATAGTCTCATGACTAAAACCTAGGCCCATTCGATCTATCAAATTTAACCTAACCAAATGTATTATAATGTAACAATTATTATTACATAAAAATCTTTATCCCTATAAAAATCAAAATCATTTTTTCGGATGGACTCTCAAGATATAATTCATAGACCCGAGTAATATCTTTTTTAAAATGAACTCCATGTTTATGAATCTAGAGGTTTCATTAAATCATGAATCCTAATTATATTCAAAAACTTTTTTCGGTGGCTTCCCATTTTGATATCTTTCATAGAGCCTAACAACTATCCCCACACAATCTTCTTTTCATCTTTAATATGTATGGTATGATGCACGCACTTTTTCAGGAGTATAATTGCTATAAAAAATAACTTCTCAATTTCTCTATTACTTTAAAATCTGAGTATCTAGAAAATAATTTCCAGAGGTACATTATCTTATCATTCTTAAAATTATGTGACATTTTTTTTGTAATGTTAAATTTTCATCCTGTTTTTTGTATAAAATTTATCTCTTATAAAATTTATGAAATAAATATAATGGTGTGAATAATAGTATTACAGTGTGATATTTTAATTCAAAAAAAAATTTCTCTATTGATTCTCAAATAAACTGTATCCATGAATTTTGAATGATATAATATTACCATTATTAGTTATTTCTTTAAAATAAACCCATTTTTCATGCTTCAAAAATCTATTGTTTGTACTCGTTATTCGACCCTTGAATAAATTATGTTCCAAATACATTCATCTGTAACTCTCATTCCAATCTACATTCCTCTATGTCACCATGCCTCCATAGATTAATTACCAATTAAATGACCTATCGATGGAATACCTTCTCTCCATAGTCTTTAACATTCAACAACCACTCAGTTAAATTCCTAGTCTCCTTAGTGTCATGTTCACCCTTACTAATAAGAATAGAATCATCCTGAAGGTATGTTTGAAGCTATATTACATGGAAAATATCAAGAATCTATCCCACCTTGGGTCAATGTAAATATGATATATGTCCACAATAACATATTAAACTACCATGAAGGATTTAAAGAACAAATTATTAATATTTTCATCTTGAAAAAATATACACTATATACACTTAGGTGAACTCCTCAAGAAATAATGGTTATCTAAAACAAACTATAACAACCTACTCCTTATATAAACACATTAATTCTAATGATCATGTACATATTTCATTCACTCCAAAATCATTCATAAAATTTTCATTATATCCATTTAAAAATTATTTACAAAAGTTTAAAAATCAATAATATTAGTCCCACAAAAATAGTGAATGAAAAGGCCTCCCATATAATTCTTTTAATGGTTCCTCTCCAATGGAATATTGATATATATTATTTTAAGAAAACTCAAGTTGTGGAATTCATTCAGCCCAAGACCAACTAATTGCATGGATACAAGCTCTTAGCTTGTCTTCTAATGTTTTAATCATCCAATAAGTTTATGTTTCAATTAGGTCGTGTAATTTTGTTCTTAGATAAATCCAATTTATTTAAAAATGATAAATTTTAATTCATATCCATGTCATATAATTGAGGTCAAAATCTAAAATTTTCATCCTCAAAACTATACGAATCCTTATTAATTATATATATGTAATTTTTTACAAAGTTATCCATCAAAATTTATTCTATATTTTAAAATAAATGATCGTAAATCATAAAAAATTTAATAATTTCATATAATATATTATGAACCTTTCATGTGTGAGGAAAAAATATATTTAAATTCATAGATATTTCCTCCCAAAAAAACTATAGATCCGTCAATGTTTATAAATATCATAGCAAGAAGTTGTTGTTCAAAATTTACATAATTTAATTCAAATTACATTGATTCAAATTCAACCCTATGTAAATTCATACCATGATGATATAACTAAAATTTTAGGGTGTTATTCGTCAACCAAATTTCTAGATTCACTAATAATATTGAGATATAAAATTCAGAAAAAAAATCCCCCATATATACATGGGAACATATTACATTCCATGGATGAACACATAACGTTCTTGAATCATTACAAATCCTTATAGAGCATCTCTAATGAATATTTAATATCAATATTCCTTTACCATAGGGAAAATAAGAGGACAATCTTCAATTAATTGTAATAATTGATATTATACAATCATTAAATATAAGTGATCCCCACCCACAAACTCACATAAATCAATCTATAAATATATGATATATTTCACCCTATTAAATTCATGACTCTCTTCTTGAGAAACATCACATTAATTTCTCATCCTCAAAATAAACAATATACAAACAATTTTTTCTAGAGAATATGATATCTAAAATTTATAAATCTTGAGGAATTAAATATTTTTGTACTGATTTTGATTCGAATATCTTTGCAATAGAACTTAACACACAGTATTGTGTTTAATGAATTATATAACATGGCTTCCAAAAAATGACTATATTACGTTAAACTAAATAGAAAAACTATAATTTCATTTTCATTGGTATCAAAATAAAATTAATTTGGTTTCAATTTATAGAAAATGTTTGATATGACTTACTTCTCTTACATGGACACTTATCCCTTTCATAAATGAGATTCATCATAATAAACCAGAAAAATAATTCCTTATATATGTATCCATAGAATAGGTAGACACTAAAATTCTATTTTAAATAAAAATAATCCTGGTATTTCTAGATCTACACAGAAGCAATATCCTTATTGGTTAAATTGGATAAAGGGGTTACAATATGAGGAAATTTAGAAACACAAATTATATAATAAACCATTATATAACAAAAACTAAAAACCTTAAAAAAATCAATACCTTATAAGAGATATATTTCTTTTTCTTCCTCTGATCCATAGATACACACTATTGAAAACAAAAAGGCCATGAAAATTGACTTCTTTCACTGAAAAATCACACTTAGACATATTACCATAAAAATAATAATGATAAGTAATTCACAAAACCATTATCAGATATTTTATATATTCATATACGATCATAAATAGATCAAGAAATCATCAATTACCACTGCAAAAAAATTATTGAGGTATAGGAAAAGAACCCAATGCATTAATTCTAAAAACATCGTGATTATATTCAAATTTTAAGTGGAATCACAATTTTGGAAAACTGTCCATATTTATATTGAAAATGATCTTCATAACACTATTTTCCCTTATCCTTATGTGATGATATGATTATTATGAATAAAAATTTAAAAACAAGTTAGTTCCATTCAACAAAATGTATTAATTATCAATACATGGTAAAATATAACTTTTCATTATTTTCACATTATTCAAACATTAATATTCGGTGATAAAACTAAAATCACAAACATTTTCGTTAGAAAAAAGAAATATGTGTTCCCATGCTGACATAGTAGGATAGATAAAACCATTTTAAAAAAATAATCATTTTTCAATATGAAACCATTAGTGCTTTGTTGGAACCATCAGATAAGGTTATTTTGAAATTAGAGAGACACATGACTGTAACATTATATCAAATTAAATCTCTTTAGGATGCGTTCATGTTCAAACATCCTTATAATAAACATAAACAAGGTCTTATAAACCCTTATAAAAATATATCATTTCCATTATTTACAAAAAAACATAAGATTATCCAATTATGTGTGATATGATCCTCAAATGCTTTTATATTGAATATTCGTTCTCCCTAAGGATATTCATGCCACCACCTTCCATATCATATATAAAAAATGAATCTGTAACAATATACATAATTTTTCATATAACACATCAATTATATGAAAAAAATATTTTATAGTTTTATATATAACAAGAGTTGATATTAATTTGTTCTATATATTCCCATCACTAGTTAACACATATAAAAAACATCCGTAAATGTATTTTCATATCAAATGCCTATAGATAAAAAAGGGACTAAGAATCTATATATTCTTGGATCCTTATGCATGAACTAATGAAATAGAAATAAAAGAATATAAATAACCAATCTCTATCTATTTAAAAGGAATGGTAAAATAGAAATTGATAGCAGGTCATATAATATTTCTTTCTTTTATTGTATTTAAATCCAAAAAATTAATCCTTCCATGCTTATCTCATTCTCTTAACTAAATTCAATGTATGTAACCACATCACCCCCATATTGATTAATATTCTTATAGGTAAGGATCATCTTTCACTAATCATACCCATGAACCACCAAAGATTGGTTATCTAATCACTTGTTTGTATGGCTATGTAGTGTATTATTATGAAGGTAACTATAATTTCTATTTTGCCTAAAATTGACTATCCCCGTTAATAATAATTCTTATAGACCAATACTATTGACTACTAAATAATGGAAACAAGTACTATAAATAACCATTTCCACCACATATGTATAACAACATATTCAGACTCCTTATTAATGTTAGAGAACTATATAATCTATAAAATTAAGGTAACGATCATTATTTTCTCTTTTATAATCATTGTAATGAAAAATGTATCATTAAATGGGAACTCTTTATTTGCTACCACTTTTATAGAGACATGTGGTAAATATCTTCTACAACCAAATTTGTTTGAGCTAATGTATTTTTAAAGAACTTTTCTTTTATTCACAAAGTTAAAGTGACAAAAATTATTAAAAATCTATGGGCATAAGGCCATCTAAAAATATCATTCTATCTGGTATTTATTCACCAATAAATTAATTTACTATCAAATATATTCATGAATAAAATAGTAAATTACATCATTCCATTCATCCTTTGTTAAATGGTTTTCAACTCTTTTTATAGATCTATCTAGAGATTCAATTAAAACATCCCTCTACGAAACATCCATCAAAAGTTGTCATTTGATTCCATAAATACACATTAATCGTTAAAATAAATAATATATATATATATATAATTTTGTTACACATACTAAAATTCCATCTAATGGTATTCAATACTAATAATTTTCCTAATTCATCAAATTAAATATTTACACGTTCAATTTATTTTAATTTTTTTACATATAAATATAAAACTTATATTGTGATAATGTATTATACTAAAACATCTATATAGAATCCCACTATTTATCAGAACCCCATGAGTAATTTATTTGAATATATGACTCGATATTACCCTCCTACACCTCTAGAAAAATGATAAATTAATTTCATAATAATGAAATATCTATAGTTGATAAGAGGATGTTCTGAGACCAAAGATATTGAATCTTTTTTATTTCATTAACAAATCTCATTTTTAGATAAAGAAAAAATAATCACAATATATGTAATAATAAATACTTAGTACTTATAAATAAATTCCAATTTTAACATCATGCCTTATAAATAGTAATCATTTACCTATGTAAATTCAAAAAATAATCAAGGATCTGATGTAAGAATGTGATGGATTTTACACCGTTTATGAGTTAACTCATATATTTCCATCATATGATTAGACATTAAACATTCATAGAAATATAATAAAATCATAACTAGTAATAAATAAAAAATCCATCCTATATCTTATTTTGAGAGTCACATCACATCTAAAAAACACTAGGACTCCTCAAAAGTCATCAGTGAGATGAAGAGTAATTCTTGAGGCCCACCTCCCAAAGGACATAGGGTAAAGTATAGTACATAGGGTGAATTATTCACATTATGTGATACATTACCCATTATATTTATCCAAAACACACAAAATCATCAACCTCAAAAACCTTAATATCCCAAAAAATATATAAACCCATCTATGGATGCTATGGAATGAAACCTTTGTATATAATGGATTCCAAATAACTAAATAAACTAAGATAACACTCCCCAAAATACCGAATATAAAATAAAATATAATAGAAATGTTATAAATTTATCTAACCAAAATGTTTTCTTATATAATATGGCTCAATTTAATCTCTGACATTGTCTTAAAAATATGTAATTTAAAAAAGTAAATGAGTTTATTCAAAAATAATTTTAAGAATCCACCCCAAAAAACCTTGTGCAAGTTTTGATAAATCATAAAAATTACATTGTGAATGAAATAAACTAATTTACATTATTTCCCAAACTATGTTAAGATCAACACAACCTAAAAAAATACACTCTCAAAAAAAAACAACGACAACATATAAGTGTATGATTACAATCAAAATGATATTATTAATATATTCCTAAGATCGTCTTCAAACCAAATCTACCTTTGAGGGAATTTTACTTCCTTTTGGAGTAAATTACCCCATGTGTAAATATATTAATTAATTAAAATATCTATTATGAAATAAAAGAAACTAACCAATAAATATTCCATACGAATTTCATGTATTATTGGTACATGGATATTTAATAAAACAACAATACTAAGATTCACTCAGAATCAAATTTAACATAAATTTTGTCCATTATATAGAAAACATAGGTATTTGTTTCTTTAATAATATATAATATCATTACAAAAATTATTATAAAAATAATTTATTCAAGGTTATAATATAATTAGATTCATATATCATCATTTCTACAACATCCTAATTTTCCATCATCATCCACAATGAATTTAATTCAATTGAATCATTATAAATCATTCATCTAACTCAATTATGTTTTCACTAATTCAATCACATGACTCCCACATATTTTTATCTAGAACATACTATCAAAAATTTAATATTTACCTCTCCAATAAATTAATATAACCATTTCCTTAATCATTATATAAAAACCACAATTTCCTAATTAGAAGAACATATTATGTCCAAATTTATTTTCCTATTCATCTTTGGAATATTTCATTTAGTCACCATATTTCATTAACTCATAAATTGAACCCTATCTAAATATGTTATTTTAAAGAAGTTTTTTATTGATAGATAACTTGAGAGTGGGTGAATTTGGGTATAAAACCTTTTCCAAATATAATCCAATTAATCCTTAATTCAGATAACAATAAAAATGACGACACCTTTATTAGTAGTTTCAAACATAAGTTCTATTTTCAATGATGATTCACTTGTTATTTGACTTATATATTCATTAATAAAATTTTATTAATGATTACTTAACCAACAAACACCAATTAATTTCTGGTAGAAAGAAATTATTACATGCCCAAAGTACATAAAAATGTTAATTTGTATACCCATACTGGGATAATCTAGGGGGCATACAAGGAAATTTTCAATTATAGTCGAATTTAGTAAACAATGTTCAATTTTTTGTTTCGGTAGAGTCCCTCCAATCATGGGGTCAATATCTTTACAATGATATAAGGATAGTGAACTTTCTCTCAAGGGTTAATCTCCAGCTTTTATCTTTATTACAATTATATAATTAAATAAAAACATTATCATTCAATCCAATATTTGAATATCACTTCCATCGTTATTGATACACCAAGTGTAGATATGTTCTTTTTGATCTACATCCCATTCTCCCTCTTCACAAGCATGTTATGAATACCAAAATTATACCATATATAATATCCTTGATTCATCAATGAATTAATATATCATCTTCAACCATGTAAATACTATCAATGAGTGATATAAATTTCTTATGTTTATAATATTATCTCCTTTAATACTAAAAAACATTCTTCCACATTTTTACTTAGTAGAAAACTACTCTATTATAGAGATATGTAATCTCTACATAATTTTAGATCTATAGAATTTCCTTCACTCCAATTAAAAGAAATTACCCATGTTTCAATTTCATTAAATCCTTAAAAATCTATGCGTATGATGCGAAAATATTTTCATCCACCTTCTCCAAATTGGAGTCAAATTCAACCATAGGATACTTCCATAATGATCCAGATATTCGAAAAATATATCCTTCTATAATCATCAAAAATATATTAATTAAATCATAAATTTAAGCTTCAGCGTACACTATATTAATATATTTATATAAATATATTTATTATATTATATATTAATGGTTCATTAATTATTCCCCGTATTTGGTCATACTCAATCAGAAATATCACCATTGAACACCAATAAAGAATTCCTATGAATGTTTCTGAATATATTACAAGTTGTTCTCCATAAACACTCCATGATTTTATAAATTCAAACCAAAATAAATTTTATCATAAATTATTTTTCGTTATTATATTTAAACTCGTTTAATTTTTACCTTAAAACATCCAAAAATATGGGAACATAGAATTCTAAATATTATTCTTGACTGAACTAGGTTGCAGTGAGAGATACAACATCCGAACATGGTGAATTCCATCACTTAGAAATCCAAAAATAAGTTATTGAAAATATTGGTACCACCATGATACATGCATATAATTTCTACTGTAATGATGATAGATTTTAAAAGAACATTCTATTTTCTAGTGTATATGACTCACATCACAATGTTTAAACCACTTGTGAAATTTTTTATTTAAATACGATCGTTATAAAATAACAACTAGATGGGGTGATATTAATAAAAAGACATAAATTATAAAAACTATATTGTTTAACCATGTATAAAAAAATTCATTGGTTATTAATTTATTTTAAATGAATATGAAAATCATTTCAAACTAAAAGAAATGGTTTTTTGAAAACCTTCTTGTTTGCTCATTGTCTGTTTATATAAAAATGATTTAAATTAATCACAACTATTTAATTGTTTAAATGAGATTAATATATTATATATTTTTTAAAATGTTTCATTATTTATGTAAAGACCCGTAAATTTCAAGGAAATTTTTTTCTTAATTTTCTTTGGAATTTTACAAGAATGCAGTTTCTGACGGCGCCTGATTCCGAGGCCCAGTGTGCCCGGAATCATTTTCCGAAGTTTGGATCGGGTACGTTCAGTGAACGGATGAGCGGGTTTTTCTAACTTTTGAACTGGTGCCCGGTATCGAATTCTGAGGGCACCGATGAAATCGCAGCGCCGGTATTCGCTTAGAAACGCCTCTTCTGGAGTTGCGTTTGCTCGGGTGTGGTTTTTAATTTTCGGGCATAAAGTTAAGAAATAATATAATTTTGCGACAACTTTATTTTATTTCACTTAAGACGCTTTGAAGCCACTTGAAGCCACTTAAAGGTGGCTTGAACTGAGTTGAACTGGATAGGGTGCTATCCAGGAATATCCTACCCCCTTGGTAGGATATTTGTGAGGTGGGGCCCGCACGAGCCCCACCGTTTCTTTTCTTCTTAAGTAACGCACCCGCACCCCCCCCCCCCTATAAAAAGAACTCAACTGTGCGTTTTTCTGGTTAAGAAACGCCCCATTTAATTAGGCTGTTAATTTGTTACAATTAATTCTTTGAGATTAATTGATCGTTTCTTTTCTTTTGAAATTCAATTTCTTATCTTGTGTTAATAAAATAAGACTTAGTCTTTTTTTTTTGAGTCTTGTCACGTTGGGAGGACTTGGGAGGCTTGAAGAACATCTTCTTCAACGATGAAGAATGTGAAGAACGAATCGGTCTCCGACGTAGAACGTCGTCACGTCCTTCTTCCGAAGAACGACGACGCGCCATCCCTCGTTCTTCTTTCCACATCAAAGGAAGGGAGACACCGTTCCACCTCGGACAACCTCTGTCTTCGTCTACAAATCCTCTTCCGCGACGACGCGACGCCTTTCCGCGACGACGCGACAATCCCCCTCTTCCGCGACGAGCCTTTCCGCGAAGAACGCCCGCGCGCGACGATCAACGAGGTAGGGATTTATTTTGGGATTTACCCCCCCCCCCCTTTATTTATTTCCGTGAACGTTCTTTAAAAATTAAAGAACCGGAATCAAAAGAAACTATTTTATTTTATTAAAATTGTTGGTTCATGTGTTGAACAATTTATCCCGTTGTTTTTATCTAACGCGAAGGGTGCGGGTCAAACGAACACGGCCCGTCAACCCTCCGCTGTTCTTCGTGTTTTGCGGATTTGGCGGGCGACGACGGAACGTGCCGCAACAGGTGTTTGATGATCCCGCAGTAAAGAACGGAACCCGGGAGGAACAACGGTGCAGACGGGAAGGAAAACGGGCCACCTGAGCGACTCCGGCGGCCGGAGGCGGCGGCACCCCGCGGGTGTCTAGCGCGACACCCCGCGGGTACCGCGGGGTTGTCACGCGGCACCCCGCGGGTGTCCAGCGCGACACCCCGCGCGTGCCGCGGGTGTCGCGGGGTTGTCCCGCGGCACCCCGCGGGTGTCCAGCGCGACACCCCGCGGGTGCCGCGGGGTTCTCACGCGGCACCCCGCGGGTGTCCAGGGCGACACCCCGCGGGTGGCGCGGGGTTGTCACGCGGCACCCCGCGGGTGTCCAGCGCGACACCCCGCGGGTGTCGCGGGGTTGTCACGGGGCACCCCGCGGGTGTCCAGCGCGACACCCCGCGGGTGTCGCGGGGTTGTCACGTGGCACCCCGCGGGTGTCCAGCGCGACACCCCGCGGGTGTCTAGGGCGACACCCCGCGGGTGCCGCGGGGGTGTCACGCGGGGCGGCGGCTTTCCCCCGCGTCGGCCGCTCGGCCGCTCGGCCGAGCCGAGCCGGACCGGCCCTAGCCGGGCCGGGCCGGGCCAACCGAGTCGGACCCGACCCGGTTCGGGCCAACCAGGGGGGGTCGGGCCGGGTCGGCCCGGGCCCGGACCCCCCGTCTTCGGACGGACTTCGTTCAAATGGCCGTATCTTGAGCTACGGGCCTCCAAACGACTCGCCGTCTGCGGAAACGCAATCCTTGGAGCGAGTCGGTCGTTTCGGTTTATCGCACTCAAAGTTTCGGAATACTTGGGGTTCGGCCGGGTTGGTTCGTACACGTAACCAACCGGGCCCTCGGAGCGGAAACGCTCATATCTTGAGCTACGGACGTCCGATTGACGTGCCGTCAGCTTTGTTAGTTTCCTCTTAGTGAGACGGATCTTTTGGCTCACTCCGCCCGAGGTTTGCACACAAGTGGAGTACGGTCGGGTTGGTTTTGCCTTAAAAACCAACCGGGCCCCTGGGACGAAAAAGCCAATAACTCTCAGACCGGGCATCCGATTGACGCGCCGTCTGTTGCGTTGAGTTCCTCTTGATGAGATGAAACTTTTGGCATCTTCCGCCCGAGTTTTGGATGCAGATGGATAGTGGCCTGGTTGGATCGCACTGAAATCCAACCGGGCCCCTGGAACGGAAAAGCTGATATCTTTCAGACCAGACGTCCGTTTGACGAACCGTCAGCGGCATTGGTGATCACGTTGAAAAAAGGTCCCTATGAGTATACCCTATGAGTGTTCGGGGTATAGTTGAGTTACGGCCGGATTGGTTCGCTCACGAAACCAACCGGGCCCCTAGGACGAAAAGGCTAATAACTCACAGACCGGGCGTCCGATTGACATGCCGTTTGTTGCGTTGAGACCCCAATGACGAGGTGGTCCTTCGAGATACTTCCTTGCGGGACTTTTTCATACATGGATTATCGACCAGTAGCTCGTGGAGCGGACCCTGCCGGAGACGAGCGGGCGGAGCACAGAGACCGTGTAGCTGACTGAGACCCGACGACTGCTGATCGGACGACCCGGTGTGTTACAGAGCTGCTCTTGGTTGTAGCGGCACAGGGGAGCGCTTGGTTGTAGCGGCAGACCCACGACAGAGTTGCGCTTGGTTGTAGCGGCACAGGGGAGCGCTTGGTTGTAGCGGCAGACCCACGACAGAGGTGCGTTTGGTTGTAGCGGCACAGGGGAGCGCTTGGTTGTAGCGGCAGACCCAGGACAGAGGTGCGCTTGGTTGTAGCGGCACAGGGGAGCGCTTGGTTGTAGCGGCAGACCCACGACAGAGGTGCGCTTGGTTGTAGCGGCACAGGGGAGCGCTTGGTTGTAGCGGCAGACCCACGACATAGGTGCGCTTGGTTGTAGCGGCACAGGGGAGCGCTTGGTTGTAGCGGCAGACCCAGGACAGAGGTGCGCTTGGTTGTAGAGGCACATGGGAGTGCTTGGTTGTAGCGGCAGACCCACGACAGAGGTGCGCTTGGTTGTAGCGGCACAGGGGAGCGCTTGGTTGTAGCGGCAAACCCACGACAGAGGTGCGCTTGGTTTTAGCGGCACAGGGGAGCGCTTGGTTGTAGCAGCAGACCCACGACAGAGGTGCGCTTGGTTGTAGCGGCACAGGGGAGCGCTTGGCTGTAGCGGCAGACCCACGACAGAGGTGCGCTTGGTTGTAGCGACACAGGGGAGCGCTTGGTTGTAGCGGCTGACCCGCAATACTCGATAGGTGGAGTACTACAGCAGTCTTAAGTTTGTGGGAAGTACCTCGGAGTTGTGACAGGACCACTGTACACTCCAGAGACGTAGCTCTTCAGCAGTTACGGTTTCGATGATGAAAATCCTGGTTTGAGCTGAGACTTTTGACCTTGTGTTTGCCTCATGATTGAGATGGGTTACTTGATAACTTAGGTATATGTACGGGCATATATCTAAGTAGAGGTTATCTGTTGAGATCTTCTTGTGGTTATCCTTGTTGGTTTTAGTGAGACCTTGAGGGTATCGGGGTCCCTACTGAGTATCGTTATACTCACCCCTGCACGGGCTATGCCCGCACTACGTTGTGTTGGTTGCAGGCGGCGGACAGCGCTGATCATGGTGGAGGCGTGCGGAGCAGGACGGTACCTGGAGGTGGACCACTGGGCGGGACGTACTCGGAGCGGTCAGGTGGACCCAAGGTGTAGTGGAGGCTATCTGTACCCACCCTTCAGGTGGGACTTCCAGAGGACGGCTCGACGCTGCGGCTTTTCCTTTCAGTGGCTGTTTTTTTTCCTTTTAGTTGTACTTTACAGTTGGGCTTTTATTTCCGGCCCCTTTTACTTTCAGCACAGCTTGTACAGTTTTTACTTAGTTTTTAGTTTTCCGCTTGCTTACTCTGTGGTGCTTGTTTACTTTTCAAAGGCAATGCCTTCCCTTTTTTTTGTTGGGATTTACGCCTTGGTGCTAGTCGCCAGCCCCTGACCTATGGAAGGAAGGCTTGGGGTAGTCACGACACGGGCCCCGAGGGCGGGTCGTGACAATTTGTATCAGAGGTGGTCGGTTCTACCGGGGACTCTTATTTTTCTTCTATGTGAAGCAATAGTGTTTAGCGTATTGAGTGTGGTTATCGGTCGAGGGAGTCCAGTGTTGGTGCGGCGGCCGACGTATCCATACACCAGGACCCTGACGTCCGATTTCCGACTTAATGCATGAAGACACTGATTGCGTGTGTGTTTCCAGCAGTTTTTAAAAGTCATCTCAAACCAGGTCAGCTCACCAGGTTCTTATCGTTTGACCGTATCACGTTGTTTCTTTCAGGATGCCTCCCCGCGGACGAACAGCTAGGGTTCTGAGGGTTGAGCGTGGCGATTGCCCGCCCAACGACGAGGCCTCGGTGCAGGGCCCCTTGACAGCTGAGGCACCGACAGTACCTCTACCCGCCGAGCCACCGATGCTTCCAGCGCTGACCGCTGAAGATGCACGACGCCTCGGAGCTCTGCACGAGTTCCAGTGCCAGCGACCACCCAGTTTCTGTGGGGAGACGGACCCCCAGGCAGCCGAGGACTGGCTGGAGGCGGTCGTCCAAGTTTTCAGATTAGTGAGGACACCAGCAGACCTCATGGTGATCCTCGCAGCGAGTCTCCTGCACGCGGCAGCGGGCGGATGGTGGAGCTTGATGCTCCAGGTGCACGATGAGGCCTCCCTCATCTGGACGGACTTTGAGAGCCTCTTCCGCTCAGAGTTCGTCCCGGCCACCCTCCGTGCGGTGCGCATTCAGGAGCTTCTTCAACTACGGCAGGGCAGCTTGACGGTAGCCCAGTACGCGGCGAGGTTCACCGGCCTTTCTCGCTACTCGACAGACATGGTACGAGACCCCTTCTTCCGGGTCCGGACCTTCGAGCAGGGATTGAGACACGAGATCAGGGTATCGCTGATCTCCCTCAGCATCCCGACCCAGGAAGGAGTGCTAGAGCGAGCCCTTCTGATCGAGAGCTTTCTGGCTGAGTCTACAGCGAGACCTACCGCAGGGCGGCAGGTGGCGGAGTCGTCGGCAGCAGGTAGCCGACGGATGACTCAGGGTTCCGGCAGACGACCTCGGGACACTGGCTCAGCAGTGCGGGGCACACAGCGCGAAGCCAGCCTCCCGAGAGGCAGGCAGTGCTACTCGTGCGGCGGGCAGGGCCACATGGCTCGTGACTGCCCGACCCGCCATACCGAGGAGCAGCAGACGGTGGAGGGGCCACCCAGGCAGAGGCAGAGGGTCGACCGTGGCGGTCCGCAGGGAGGAGGCGGACGAGGCAGAGGAGCTGGCCGAGCAGCAGGTGGTGGGCGACGCTTTGAGGCTCTGCCATCACCACCACCAGGCGGTCCACCCCGACCGCAGGGGACATGAGGACATGGGAGAGCTCATCTTCAGGCAGTTGAGGCCTACGATCATGGGGCTCCGGGAGCAGATGGACAGGAGCGGGACTAGCTCCAGACCTGGAGACTTTTGTTCATGTTGCTTCTAATTTTTTTGATGTATGTTTGTAGATGCTTTGTGTCTTTGTACTTGAGCTGCAGTAAAAAAAAGACACCTTTTCTTGTGGCATTTACTTCCCTGTCCTCTCTTGTGTTGTTACTAAGAGGTTCCAGTTTTGACTGTTGACTTGACCCTCACTTGTGAGACATCTACTGGAGGAGACCCAGTTACCACACACTGATGCCGACAGTGTGACTCAACCCTTGGAGGCGAGAGTAACGGTTGGATCTCTTGGTAGTAGCGTCGAGGCCTTACTACGTCATCCTTGGTATGGATTAGTATCATCCATGTCGGGATTGACTGCATTAGGCGAAGAACGTGGTTCATCCAGGGGATGAGACCAGATTTCTCTTATCGGCAAGGAAGAAATCATGGCAGCTCTAGTGGGACCAGAGGTGGTCCGGGCCACGATAGGGAAGGTCCAGGTGAGCACATGGGAGCAGAAGGCTCAGATGCGTGCTCAGTACCGCCTTTGTATCCCTAGTTTGTGTTGAAGCTTTACGGGGACGTAAAGCCCTGTGGTGGGAGTAATGTAAAGACCCGTAAATTTCAAGGAAATTTTTTTCTTAATTTTCTTTGGAATCTTACAAGAATGCAGTTTCTGACGGCGCCGGATTCCGAGGCCCGTTGTGCCCGGAATCATTTTCCGAAGTTTCGCTCGGGTACGTTCAGTGAACGGATGAGCGGGTTTTTCTAACTTTTGAACCGGTGCCTGGAATCGAATTCTGAGGGCACCGATGAAATCACAGCGCCGATATTCTCTTAGAAACGCCTCTTCTGGAGTTGCGTTTGCTCAGGTGTGGTTTTTAATTTTCGGGCTTAAAGTTAAGAAATAAAATAATTTTGCAACAACTTTATTTTATTTCACTTAAGCCGCTTGGAAGCCACTTGAAGCCACTTAATGGTGGCTTGAACTGAGTTGAACTGGATAGGGTGCTATCCAGGAATATCCTACCCCCTTGGTAGGATATTTGTGAGGTGGGGCCCGCACGAGCCCCACCGTTTCTTTTCTTCTTAAGTAACGCACCCGCACCCCCCCCCCTATTAAAAGAAGTCAACCGTGCGTTTTTCTGGTTAAGAAACGCCCCATTTAATTAGGCTGTTAATTTGTTACAATTAATTCTTTGAGATTAATTGATCGTTTCTTTTCTTTTGAAATTCAATTTCTTATCTTGTGTTAATAAAATAAGACTTAGGCTTATTTTTTTTTTTGAGTCTTGTCACGTTGGGAGGATTTGGGAGGCTTGAAGAACATCTTCTTCAACGACGAAGAATGTGAAGAACGAATCGGTCTCCGACGAAGAACGTCGTCACGTCCTTCTTCCGAAGAACGACGACGCGCCATCCCTCGTTCTTATTTCCACATCAAAGGAAGGGAGACGTCATTCCACCTTGGACAACCTCCGTCTTCGTCTACGAATCCTCTTCCGCGACGACGCGACGCCTTTCCGCGACGACGCGACGATCCCCCTCTTCCGCGACGAGCCTTTCCGCGAAGAACGCCCGCGCGCGACGATCAACGAGGTAGAGATTTATTTTGGGATTTACCCCCCCCCTTTTTATTTATTTCCGTGAACGTTCTTTAAAAATTAAATAACCGGAATCAAACGAAACAATTTTATTTTTTTAAAATTGTCGGTTCATGTGTTGAAAAATTTCTCCCGTTGTTTTTATCTAACGCGGAGGGTGCGGGTCAAACGAACACGGCCCGACAACCCTCCGCCGTTCTTCGTGTTTTGCGGATTTGGCGGGCGACGACGGAACGTTCCGCAACGGGTGTTTGATGATCCCGCAGTAAAGAACGGAACCCGGGAGGAACAACGGCGCAGACGGGAAGGAAAACGGGCCACCGGAGCGACTCCGGCGGCCCGCGGAAGCCGGGGGTGGCGCGGGTCGCCGGCGCGGCGGCGCCGGCGGCCGGAGGCGGCGGCACCCCGCGGGTGTCCAGCGCGACACCCCGCGGGTGTCCAGCGCGACACCCCGCGGGTGTCCAGCGCGACAACCAGCGGGTGCCGCGGGTGTCGCGGGGTTGTCACGCGGCACCCCGCAGGTGTCCAGCGCGACACCCCGTGGGTGTCCAGGGCGACACCCCGCGGGTGCCGCGGGTTTGTCACGCGGCACCCCGCGGGTGTCTGGCCGACACCTCGCGGGTGCCGCGGGGGTGTCACGCGGGGCGGCGGCTTTCCCCCCCGTCGGCCGCGCGGCCGAGCTGAGCCGGACCGGCCCTGGACGGGCCGGGCCGGGCCAACCGAGTCGGACCCGACCCGGTTCGGGCCAACCAGGGGGGGTCGGCCCTGGTCGGCCCGGGCCCGGACCCCCCGTCTTCGGACGGACTTCGTTCAAATGGCCGTATCTTGAGCTACGGGCCTCCAAACGACTCGCCGTCAGCGGCAACACAATCCTTGGAGCGAGTCGGTCGTTTCGCTTTATCGCACTCAAAGTTTCGGAATACTTTGGGTTCGGCCGGGTTGGTTCGTACACGAAACCAACTGGGCCCTCAGAGCGGAAACGCTCATATCTTGAGCTACGGACGTCCGATTGACGTGCCGTCAGCTTTGTTAGTTTCCTCTTAGTGAGACGGAGCTTTTGGCTCACTCCGCCCGAGGTTTGGACGCAAGTGGAGTACGGTCGGGTTGGTTTTTCCTTAAAAACCAACCGGGCCCCTGGGACGAAAAAGCCAATAACTCTCAGACCGGGCGTCCGATTGACGCGCCGTCTGTTGCGTTGAGTTCCTCTTGATGAGACGGAACTTTTGGCATCCTCCGCCCGAGTTTTGGATGCAGATGGATAGTGGCCGGGTTGGATCGCACTGAAATCCAACCGGGCCCCTGGAACGGAAAAGCTGATATCATTCAGACCAGACGTCCGTTTGACGAACCGTCAGCGGCATTGGTGATCACGTTGAAAAACGGTCCCTATTAGTATACCATGTGAGTGTTCGGGGTATAGTTGAGTTACGGCCGGATTGGTTCGCTCACGAAACCAACCGGGCCCCTGGGACGAAAAGGCTAGTAACTCACAGACCGGGCGTCCGATTGAAGCGTTGTTTGTTGCGTTTAGACCCCAATGACGAGGTGGTACTTCGAGATACTTCCTTGCGGGACTTTGTGATACTTGGAGTATCGACCAGTAGCTCGTGGAGCGGACCCTCCCGGAGACGAGCGGGTGGATCACGGAGACCGTGTAGCTGACTGAGACCCGACAACTGCTGATCGGACGACCCGGTGTGTTACAGAGCTGCGCTTGGTTGTAGCGGCACAGGGGAGCGCTTGGTTGTAGCGGCAGACCCACGACAGAGGTCGCTTGGTTGTAGCGGAATAGGGGAGCGCTTGGTTGTAGCGGCAGACCCACGAAAGAGGTGCGCTTGGTTGTAGCGGCACAGGGGAGCGCTTGGTTGTAGCGGCAGACCCACGACAGAGGTGCGCTTGGTTGTAGCGGCACAGGGGAGCGCTTGGTTGTAGCGGCAGACCCACGACAGAGGTCGCTTGGTTGTAGCGGCACAGGGGAGCGCTTGGTTGTAGCGGCAAACCCACGACAGAGGTGCGCTTGGATGTAGCGGCACAGGGGAGCGCTTGGTTGTAGCGGCAGACCCACGACAGAGGTGCACTTGGTTGTAGCGGCACAGGGGAGGGCTTGGTTGTAGCGGCAGACCCACGACAGAGGTCGCTTGGTTGTAGCGGCACAGGGGAGCGCTTGGTTGTAGCGGCAGACCCACGACAGAGGTGCGCTTGGTTGTAGCGGCACAGGGGAGCGCTTGGTTGTAGCGGCAGACCCACGACAGAGGTGCGCTTGGTTGTCGCGGCACATGGGAGCGCTTGGTTGTAGCGACAGACCGACGACAGAGGTGCGCTTGGTTGTAGCGGCACAGGGGAGCGCTTGGTTTTAGCGGTAGACCCACGACAGAGGTGCGTTTGATTGTAGCAGCACAGGGGATCGCTTGGTTGTACCGGAAGACCCACGACAGAGGTGCGCTTGGTTGTAGCGGCACAGGGGAGCGCTTGGTTGTAGCGGCAGACCCACGATAGAGGTGCGCTTGGTTGTAGCGGCACATGGGAGCGCTTGGTTGTAGCGGCTGACTCGCAATACTCGATAGGTGGAGTACTACAGCAGTCTTAAGTTAGTGGGCAGTACCTCGGAGTTGTGACAGGACCACTGTACACTCCAGAGACGGAGCTCTTCAGCTGTTACGGTTTCGATGATGAAAATCCTGGTTTGAGCTGAGACTTTTGACCTTGTGTTTGCCTCATGATTGAGATGGGTTACTTGATAACTTAGCTATATGTATGGGCATATATCTAAGTAGAGGTTATATGTTGAGATTTTCTTGTGGTTATCCTTGTTGGTTTTAGTGAGACCTTGAGGGTCTTGGGGTCCCTACTGAGTATCGTTATACTCACCCCTGCACGGGCTATGCCCGCACTACGTTGTGTTGGTTGGAGGCGGCGGACAGCGCTAATCATGGTGGAGGCGTGCGGAGCAGGACGGTACCTGGAGGTGGACCACTGGGCGGGACGTACTCGGAGCGGTCAGGTGGACCCGAGGTGCAGTGGAGTCTATCTGTACCCACCCTTCAGGTGGGACTTCCAGAGGACGGCTCGACGCTGCGGCTTTTCCTTTCAGTGGCTGTTTTTTTCCTTTCAGTTGTACTTTACAGTTGGACTTGTATTTTCAGCCCCTTTTACTTTCAGCACAGCTTGTACAGTTTTTACTTAGTGTTTATTTTTCCGCTTGCTTACTCTGTGGTGCTTGTTTACTTTTCAAAGGCAATGCCTTCCCTTTTTTTGTTGGTATTTACGCCTTGGTGCTAGTCGCCATCCCCTGACCTATTGAAGGCGGGCTTGGGGTAGTCACGGCACGAGCCCCGAGGGCGGGTCGTGACAATTTACAAAATATTTTTTATATTAATGGGATAGTATTAAATCATGTTTTATGTATAAAACGTATATTTTTTTCTAAAAAGTGGATTCCTCAGTTTTTTTCACAAATTTTAAATATTTTTTAACACTTTTAGAAACATTATTTTGAAAATGAAATAAATTACTTAAATAAACGAATTAAAATTATCTTTGCCTTATTTTGTTTATAATTTTCTTCAATGACTAATTTTTCTATGAGTATTAAAAATACATAGTTTTATTAAAATATTCCTTTTCAATTAAAACATTTACCAAATCCCATTTTCATAAAAAATAGTTTTTAAAATTAAATTTAGTTAAATCATATAATTATTAATATAATTCATATTATAGAATGTTAATTTATGTTTAATTTTAATATAATTTTCTTATAAATATTTTCATTTTAAAAATAGCATTATGCGGCTAGCATGAGGGTTCGAGTTTTAATTCAATTCGAAAAAGCCTATGAATTTAATTTTATATAATGGATTACATATTTGGAATTAGAATAATTAATATTATTTAATAATTTAAAATTAATTTTATTTCTCAATAAATACTAAAGATGGTAAAAAATTATTTATAATAGTTAAAAATAAAATAATTTTTTGCACAATAAAATTTACTACGATAATATTGATTCTCAACAGATATTTTAATTTTAATTGATAAATTCTATTTCATATTTAAAATTATTGGGTATGTGCACATGAGCCTTAGCCAGTTGTTGAGGACTCAAGAAGTTAATTCATTTGACCCGAGATCAAATATGGCTGTAGATATATATCCGAGTTATTATAGCAGTACTGTAGCAAGTACATTTCGATAATTTAGCAGCTGGAAATATTCACCCATCTAGGACATTGGTCTATCAGTTTGGCCTTCCAGTTCTGCAAGGCATTCGGGCCACCAAAGGCCTTCGAGCCATTTGTTTATCAATGCCATCATGCTAGTTTTTTATCAAGTCATTTGAGACATCGTAAGGCCTTAGGGCCACCCCATGGCCTTTGGGCCACATGATGAAGATGTTCCAGTCAGACTACAAGGGACAAGGCTTTCGATGAGACTCAGGGAAGGTGCATTCACTAGTGTAGAGTTAACTAGAATTGGATGAATGAGAGGGTATTTCATTGACATTGGTACCAGGCCTATGAAGCTTTTCATAGGACAGCTAGCTGACTAGCCCTACGAAGGTGGAGTGCTGATATCATGACATATTCTTGGGAGGGAAGTTCCAACTTTTCTTGTCTGGGTGATTCCCTCTAAGACCAATGAGTCATGTAACTATCTTTAAGACTTCGGGCCTTCTAAAGGTTCAACCTCACCCCTTGATAGGTATATTACCAAAAATAATAAAAAAATGAATGCCTTTGGTCCATTCCGACCAACTTGTTTTAAATTATCTAATAGGTGTCATTTATTTTTAGTCTTAAATGATATATAACAGAGGTCAATGAATTAAAAACTATTCACCTTGGTGATAACGAAAATGGTAAATATATGTAAAATTATTGAATATGAGATTAATATAATTAAAGAAGGTTTATTTTTTTGGTTGGATGTTTGGATAGAGGTTAATTTACCTCATACCCATTATGTTTAAATTTTGGAGGCACATAGGTTGATAGGGACTTCCTATTATTGAATAGTTTTAGTTATTTTAAAAAATGGCACTCCCCCGGAATTATTAAGGGAAACCGCTACCCCCACTTATTCAAACATATTATGATATTTAGCTTGAAAACCCCCTATATAATATTTCCAAAATATCTTCAGAGATTATGGTCTTCTAAAAATATCAATCCTAGTATCCTTAATATGATATCCATATGAGGTTTTTCTATGAGAATCTAATCGTCTTCAAAAACCTCTTTAATTTTTACTTCTTCTTTTTGAACATTAAATTATGAAATATCAATTACCATATAATAAAAAAATTTATCCCCTATATTGTTATGTTATTATGTTTATGGAATTATATTTATTCATATCTTCATCCATAAAATGGGAATAAATCAATCACACATGTGTGCGGTGGACTACCGCCTCATGAAAAGATGTAATTTGTTTCGATCATCGAATCACATGGATACATATAATGATGGAAATAATGAATATATAAGACACATATGAAATGAAATTAATTATTTAAAATTATTATATCACACACTTATATACCCTTTCACCCATTAATGGAATGATATCATCTCTCATACTAAGGTATGACCTACTTTCTCCATGATCAGATGTGATTAATATTTCCTATACAACATTCATGAATGGTTATAAAAATGGGTATAATAAATAAATGTGATATTTGTAACATTAATATAATTTTGGGGATGAGGGATCTACATACTCTGTAAAGTAATAAAAACATACATTACAAAACATGCCGGAGAAAACAAAGTAGTTAACACTCCAAACCATGGTAATAATGAAATATTATTAACAGGAAGGTTGTAAAATTATTTAAAAGAATAATATATGATGTAAAAAATATGAATATGGTTTTAATGAATTTATAAAATTCTTAAAATCATAGTAAAATATGATAAATCATGATCAACAAATGTTAATCGTGCAATAAAGGATTCCATATCAATTTACATTCATTAACACATATTTTAATGTTAAACACTTAATTTATATTTATGGTTTCTAAAAAACCTTTTAAAACTTTATATCATGAATCCATACTACTTTATGGCACTTCTTCATTCAATTAATATTATTTTATCCACGGGTATGGGACTCTAATGTTATCAAGTGGTAAGTGTTTTATAACTCAATTTGTTTCATTGGGTTATTTGACATCATTATTGAATTTTATATTATATTATTATTTTTTAATGTATTTTAATTATTAGATTTTTTATTTATAAATTTATATGTAAATTTACATATTATTGAAATAATCTCTTCAATTATTATTTATCACTTCAACGATATGTTCTTTGTAAAGGATTTCATCTCAATTTAAACTCTATTGATACATATTTGACATTATTCACCTTTTCAATTTTATGTGTTTTATATAATACTCCATTAATTTATTTAATATTAATAAATAATTATTCAAGATAATTAATTTATCAATTATAGTCTAATCCTTTAGGGGGTTACTGTTTGCATCGAAAAATGCATCCACAAAATTTTCCAAATTATTCCATGAATGATTCAAGGTTGTATCCAATTTTGAAAACTTATATTTGATAGGTCATAGAGCCCAAACGAACTTATGGATTAGAGGTTAGGGTAAATTGATGTTGAGCTGCAAAACTAGTTCATGGAGCCCATTCACGAAGCTCCCTCTATGATCATGGAGTGGAGGAATTTGACTTGATCCCCAGCGGTCCCGCGCCAGCACAAAGCTCCTCCTTCATGAAGATGCTATAGAGAAAGGAGGTGGGATGATCTGCGAACCCCTTTGACATTTACGATCTATCACGGAGCAAGGAGGCAAGAAGCTTCGTGAATCGCTTTGACGTTCGTGAAGCTGTTGCAGAGAAAGGAGGCGAGGTGCTATGCAAAACCCTTTGACGTTTGCGATTCATTATGGAGCAAGGAGGCAGGATGCTCCGTGAACCCATTTTACATTTGTGAACCCACCATGGATCAAGGATATGGGATGCTCTACAAACCCCTTTGAAGTTAACGAACCCTCTACGGAGAAATTTCCATCTTTGCGCCATGCGAGATTTTCTTCGTGGTGCCTCTTGCCTATAAATACCTGGCTCACCCACCTTCACGATGACTGTCCCCCTGCCCCTTGGGCAGTCGATCTCCCAGTTCACAGAGATCCTCTTTTCTTCGTGAAGCATCTCCCCAATTCCATGCTCTGTTAGTAACATCATTCACAATGCTGCTCTTTGATTCCATGTTCTACGAGCATCTTCCTTTGTGAAGATGCTCCGTGACTCCATGATCCGCGAGGAGCTTCCTTCGTGAATCTGCTCCATGAGTCCATACTCCATGAGCACCTTTCCTTTGCGACGATGCTCTGCGAGACTGCATGCTCCACGATTCCCCTTTTCTCTGCGAAGATACTTCGCGAAGACCTACACTTTGCGAGGATCCTACCTTAGTGTTCACTGGTCTATACCTCGGGGGCTGCTCCGCCGCACCCCCACTATGGGTTAGTGCCGGGTAGGAGTCCTGGCCCTCTGGGCAGGTACCTTCGCTATTATCACAGACTCTCAGAAAAAATGGAGGGTTTCACAATGAACATTTCAGGCCGGGATGTCTACATTTTCAATTGAGATATTATGCACATCCACCTTCCTCCTATGTAATAACATGATTTCATATACTCTTCCGCACACAATTAAACACCTTCAGTCGACATATTCCTCTTGGTTCATTTCTCATGTCGTGACATCAGATTATCATCATCAATTTCCCGAGTACCATGAGTCAACCCAATCCTCAAGTAACACATCCAAACCACATCATTTGGCTCATATGCCATGTTGAACTTGAAAGGGCCACCCTTGCGTAAGTCCCGACACCAACCATTTATAGCTTCCTTCTTCCCAACATTCCTCTCTACATGACTATAAACTATTGTACACCCTATATGAAAAACAAAGGATGCCACTTGATCCAAACAAGAGATGCCTTATGCTCCAAGTATGAGATACCTAACCGTCCTCTCTATATGACTATAAAATGTAGTACACCGTATATGACAAACATAGGATGCCTCTTGCTCCAAATAAGAGATGCCTTATGATCCCAGTATGAGATGACCAGTAGTCCTTTCAATATTACTATAAATTGTAGGGCACCCATTGTTCCAAACATAAGATGCCTCTAGCTACAAACAGGAGATTCCTTATGCTCCAAGCATGAGATTACATTAGTCCTCTCTACTTGACTATAAACTATAGTTCTCCCTAGGTGACAATCATCAGATTCCTCTTTCTCCAAATAATAGATTTATTATGCTCTATGCATGAGATGCCAATAGTCCTATCAATATGTCTATAAACTATGGTATACCCAATGTGCCAAAAATATTACACATCTTGATCTAGACAAGATATGCCTTATTATCCAAGAATAAGAGGCCTAATACTTTGATTACAATGGCATAATTTCAAGCGCGTTGGAGTCCATTCAAACATTCCATCACTCCACCGCATTCTTTGTGTGTCCTTCATTCGGATCTTTATCCACTTCCATGTCTGAAGGGGCCCCCTAATGGCCTAGTCCCATGCCTCATCGGCTCACCTACCGTCCTGGGCCAACACCTCGTAAGACTTTGGACAACACTTTGAGTCAGGTCATGTGTTTCGAACATTGTCAGTCGTAGACCATCATTTTTTTGTCCCCATTTCAGGCTAACGCGATATGTATGTTGTGTTTCATACACAGTCAATAGTTATCCACCATCTCCAAGCCACCCTCATTGCGTTCAAAATGTCGGGCATGTGATTCACACATTTCATATTCCATTGTCTGAACATGTTCCTACACCCTTGGAATTGTCCCACTTGTGCAATAGCACATAGGTGAAGGCCTGAACCCACCTGTGGGTTGGGATTCCCTCATGGCTAGACATGTGGAAGACACCTGGGAAGCTTCCTTGCAAAAGCCCCATGCACCATTTTCGCTCCATAGTGGCACCCAGACAAATTCTTTGCAATAGCCCTATCCACCATTGTCGCTCAATAGTGGCACTCGGGCAGCTTACATGCGTAAGTCCCATCCACCAATTCTAATCCAATGTGGCACCAGGGAATCTTCCTTGCATAAGCTTTATCCACCATTTTTGCTCCATAGTGGCACCCTGGAAGCTTCCTTGCATATGCCCCATCCACCCTTGTCGCTCCATAGCGGCACCGGGGCTGATTTCTTGCGTAAGCCCCATCCACAGTTGTCGCTCCATAGCGGCACATGGGAGGCTTCCTTGCATAAGTCCCATCCCCCATTTCCACCCCATAGTGGCACCCGAGCAGCTTCCTTTGTAAGCTCCATCCACCACTACTGCTCCATACCAGCACCCAAGCAGCTTCCTTGCATTAGCCCCATCCATCTTTGTCGCATCATAGCGGCACCCGGGTAGCTTCCTTGCGTAATCCCCATCTACCATTTTCATTCTATAGAGGCACCCGGTCAGCTTATTGTGTAAGACCCCTCCACGTTTCCACTCCATAGTGGAACCCGGGCAGCTTCCTTGCATATGCCTCATCCACCATTGCCGCTCCATAGTGGCACCCATGAATATTATTTGTGTAATCCCCATTCACCATTGATGCCCCATAGCGGCACCCGTGCAGCTTCCTTACGTATACCCCATCCACCATTTCCACTCAATAGTGGCACCCAAGAAGCTTCTTTCCATAAGCCCCATCCACTGTTGCTGCTCTATAGCGGCACCCGGGCAGCTTCCTTGTGTAAGCCACATGCACCATTGCCTCTCCATAGCGGCACCCGATTAGCTTCCTTGTGTAGGCCCCATGCTCAATTGAATCTCCTTAGCATCACCTGGGAAACATCCTTGCGTAAGACCCATCCACTATTTTCACCCCTCAGCGGCTCCCAGACAGCTTCTATGTGTAAGCCCCATTCACCACCCATCATGACCTCACCTTTATGCCATGATCGTCATGTCCTTGCCAACTCCTGTTTCTCACACCGAGCATGATTCATGTGGTCATAGAGTATTAAGCATTGAATATGGAATCATACCCAGTCATACAAGAGTGTAAGACCCAAACCCAACAAGAACTACGGGGTCTTTGATCATTTCCAAGGCAAGGTACGTAGGAAACACCCCTGAGGTTCATGCCCACAATCCATTGGTTCCGACCCCCTTCAAGTCGGCACCCACTCTTTCTAAACTACGCCGACATTGATCCTTTCCATGGAAAGGTACGTAGGAAGCCTACATGATGGTTCTATCCCATAACCCATCCATGAACTGCGTGTTCTTTGTTCCTTGGCAGGGCAGGGTACGTAGGAAGCCTACCTAAGGTTCAATCCCAACAACCATTGGTTCCAACCCCCCTTCCCGTTGGAACCCACTCCTCCTAAAATACAAGGTCTTTGATCGTTGCCAAGGCATGGTACGTAGCAAGCCTCCCTGAGGTTCAAGACCCCACCCATCAGTTTTGACCCCCTTTATGTCGGTTCCAACAACATGAACTATGTGGTATTTGATCCTTGCCAAGGGAATGTACATAGGAAGCCTCCCTGAGGTTCAAGACCACAATCCATTGGTTCCGACCCCCTTAAAGTTGGAACCCACTCCTTCTGAACAAAGAGGTCTTTGATCCTTAGCAAGGCAAGCACCGCACGAAGACTTCATGAGGTTCAATCCCACCATCCATTTGTTCTGACTCCCCTTCACGTTTGAACCCACTCCTCCGGAACTACGTGGTCTTTGATCCTTTCCAAGGCAAGGTGCGTATGAAACATCCATGAGGTTCAATCCCACAAACCATTGGTCCCAACCACCATCATGTTGGTTCACTAAACCCAATAAAAACTATGTGGTCTTTGATCCTTTCTATGGAAAAGTACATAGGAGGCCTCCCTGTGGTTCAATTCCACCATCCATTAGTTCAGTCTCCCTTCATGTCAGTCCACTCTCGTACTTCATGACATTAAACTGCACACCCCCTTTTGTCCCACATGACATTAAATTGTCTCTCATTCAGTGACAAGCCATTGTCAACCCCATTCAGTAGTAAATGTTGTGCGCCCCATTCGGCGGTAAGCCGTTCAAGACCCATAATCGACGGTAAGTTGTTGAAGTCCCCAATTGTCGGTAATCATTCTTCAGATTAATTACGTGGACTTTGATTCCCTACAATGGAGATATATAAGAATCCCCCATGAGTCTCAAGACCATAAGTCATGTCTCATCATGGTATCTCCCTAGAGCCTATGTGTTTTGGGAATGTCATGAACCAACCTGTAGGTTCAATTTCATCCAAATTCCATCCATGTATCCATTCTGAAGGGTCACCTCCTCCGGTGTCCCATCGTCCCACCGAACTATGAAGACTTTGATTCCCTACCATGGGGATACATAGGATGTCTCTTCAAGTCTCAAGACCAACATGATCGTCGTCCTCACGTCGGTTCCATCTCATTATCCCTCCACTTAATTCAACTCTCCATCATCCATCTTGGTTCTTACCCAGGATGCCACATCCCGGTGGGATCATGTCATCCATCTACTCACTGCTCCAAGCAGATTTGGACCTTTATCCATGTGAATGCCCCTACATGTGTTTGGGTTTTTCTCCTCTTTGTACACCCTGTTTAGTCACCCCTTCGAACTAAGTGGGTTTTGATCCCGGTTGTCTATAAAAGTTATGTTGGAAACCTCGACAAGGTATAATCCCAGCCAAAGGTAAACCTTGGTGTTCCCCCACTTTGGGGTACACTCTCTCTGATCTCCCTCTGGGTGTCCAGATCAGCTTTTACAGTGTGACATATTCCCTTTTTGGGACACAACATTCTGGGTGTTCTCTTATTGAGTTTTCATACCCACCTACCTAGTAAACACTCATGGAGCTCCCGCATAGTGATGTACCAATCTGATCCATCTCTATGGGACATTATGATCACCCTCATTCTATCTCCGCAAGATGTTAAACTCTCAGCCTACCTCGTGTTGAACATGATATTCCTGAGGAAAACCTCAGAAGACACGCCTTCGGCATAACTGTCCCTGCAATAGGTTAAACTCGCGACATACCCTGTGTTAAACATGGGAAGCTATGGAAAACCTTGGATACATGCCTCCAACATATAATAACCCGCGATAGACATGCGATGCCTTGGGTTCTGCACCCTTGAGATGCCATCTTATAAGAAAGAATACAGGTTCCCCAATGTCCACTCATCCAAATATGCCCTGAGATGCCTGATGTTACCATCTACTCCGACCGAAGGTTGATACCCTATCAAGACCCCATGGAATGTCATGACTGAAGTAGTGTAATTAACTATAATCTATAAAGATATGGCACTTGGAATGAGATTGACGAACCACAACTTAATCTTTATGGGAGACTCAGATTAGGTGATTGTTTTGATGAAGAATCCATGGAATGAAGAACTGACATCCCATCATCCCATTTTGATCAAGGGGAAAATGTACATGAATAAGGAATGGATGACGCCCACCTTTGGAAAGTGGGAATGCGGGGCAAAAAATAGCTGCACGGCCTCCATGAACGGATGTTCATGCCCCAGTGAAAGCGTTAGAAACATTTGAACCTTAAAAGTCATCAAATATGTAAGAATCTATTTTTCAATCTCACATTATTTTGTGATAGATTTTCTTTTTTCTGGATGAAATAAGATAATTTCACATAATAAGCACCAATAATTTTACTATATTCTATATTTATAAAAGAAATTAAAATTCTATTCCATATTTTACTCTATTTGGAATTGAAATCATAAAATAAAAGTTTAATCAAAGACCCACTTTTATAACTCTTTTAATCAAATATATCTATTTTCCATGTACATGTTTTATAAAATTATTTTACAATACTATTTTTTTCTAAAAATATTTTTTAATTATATCTTTACACATTCGTGATTTTTTAATTTTTTTAGAATAATATTCCATTCATTTTCCAAAAACTATTTATTTTAAACCACATATTTTTTTACATATGTTTATTTAAAATCAAATTTATTTTATTAAATTGAGAAATATTGATATTTCATATTATTTATTCAATACTAATAGTTATTGATAAAGAATATTTCTTATGAATTAAATCAATCATTAAATATATATGGAATGTGTTGGACATGCAGTGAAGGGTGAGGGGTGAAATTTTATATCCCCTTCATGAATCTAATTGCCTCATGAGACAGATAAGTAAGCTATAATTAAATTGGTTTTTAGTGTATACCTACCCTATGTTTTAAACTATCTTGGTGCAAGGTTATGATGCTAAAAATATCAGGAAATATTAGAGAATGATGTCCAATATTTTGAATTTCCTTAATTTTTAATTCATTTATTATTATCCATGATATTAATACCATGATATTATACATAGAATAGCTCAAATATCACATGATTATTTATAGGGACTTCTTTGATCATCATTTATTCCTACTATATTATACTTATTTCCCATGTTATTGATTATATTACATTTTTTTAGTTATTTTACTTTCTATATTTATTATGTGTTTTTAGTCATTATATATTCTATGGTACATAACCCTTAATTTACATTTATGCTTACATTTATTTTTTCTATTCCACAATATATGAAAAATTAATATTTGAGTGATTAAAATGATAATGAATGTTTTCAACTAATATATTTTATATTTTAACCCCAATGTAAAAAATGTATCTTTGATGTATCATGATATCCATGACTACTTATTGGGTCGGTCCTTTTTGATTTCACCCCAGTATCTATCCCAATGTAAAAAAAGTAACTATAGGCTCTAAGAAACTATGTTCGGGGTTTTATAGCTTATATAAAATGATGTTTAGTAGAAAAACATTGAACTAGATTTATGAAAACACATATTTTTGGTTTTATCCCTATTAAATTTTTTTAGGATATGTATACCTAGATTATAAAATTCTATTGTTTTTGTAATGTAGAGAATATGTTGTGTCATGATCAGTACATCCATATACTGATTCTAAAAGTGGATGTGTCTCTTTTATAGTTATACCTAGAGGTATTAACTCTGAAAATTTCATTTTAGTATTTGACAAGATCATAAATTTGTGAATGAAAAAGGGCATTTCTACACACTTGGTTCGGAACTCTCGATGGATGCACTGGTGTTAATTTACATTTTCATCATGAACCATAAAAAAGAATTTGAATAGATAATGTTAATGAATAAAAAATATTAATCCTAAGGTATTTTATATTGAAAAGAAGGATTAATTATATATAAATCTTATAAATGATTATATGGTTTTCCACTATGATTAGTGTAACACAAACCATGGTTTTTGGTTTCAGTCAATGGATTGAACATTAGAGAATTTTGTTAACATTGAATATAATGAAAAATGTGGTAATTATGAGAAAGCCAATGGGATTTTGATTCGAAGAATAATATCATGATTATTATTAAGAAAATTTCTCAATATATGATTTATATCTAATACCTTAACCATATCTCTAACTCAAAAAATTAGAGAAGGATTGAGTCCTCAAAGAGCTCGAGTTGTGGTGATTATGGGGGAAAGTATTATGTATTTCATTTATGTAATAATTTGGATAGATAAACCCACGAAAATTCCTAAAAATAATAATAAAAATGTTTTATGAGAGGAAAATAAGGGCATAGAGAAAATAATTTCGGAGTAAAAGTGAGGAGTTCATGGAGAGGAATAAATTTCATCATATAGATCCATTTATAGTTTTTTTCTTGAATGTCGGAAACCATTTCATTATAACAGTAAATTACCAATTTTAAAGGATAACACCAAGTCTAGGAATGACCTATGCTGATGTAAAATGGTTGAAATATTTATATATTGGTATTGAAGAATTATACTATAGAATTAATTTAATACCTGATATTGTATTATAAGAATCATGAATGTTTTATGGGTTTTGCTAATTTTTTTAGAATCATGTATATATTCAACTATGAATAAATCCATAATTAGGGATATCATTAAGGGATTTTGAGATTAAAGTTAATGATATGTTCAAAATCTATGACATTAAATTTGAGGCATCAACATATCGGATTTTTATGTGATTAATGAAATTTTGGGATATGTTTTGTTGTGTTTAGGTATATATAACCCTTAGGCCCAACATGAAGTATTATTTCAAGATGGTTTTTATATTTACGATTATAAAGGTATTAACCACCTTTTGAGTTAATATGATTATTGATTTTAAGTTTAAAATATTCAATTAATATTATGTAATTTCATGGAAAAAATAATATATATATATATATATATAACCATTGTGGAAAAAAGTGTTTTGGTTATTAATATAATTTTATAGAAAGCTTATTATATTTTTGTGATTGTTATATAGGATATAGTAATATAGTTCTTAAAAAAGGTTAACTATCATACCGAAACACCCCATGGATTTAGGAAAGGTCATTCTTACATGATGTACTAGTTATAATTAGTATTATTTTTAACTTAAACGAATCGACTGATAGATGCTTATGGTTTTGATTAAGATGAATTTTTCGTGTTACTATTGAGGGATTCGAGATTTATATATTATATTGGATATCTTTTTCTCACCATATTCATTTTCATAAATATTTATAGATAAACAAAATGACTTATCAATCTTTAATGGATCTTATTATCTATTTATAATTAATTTTATATTTTAATGACTAAAAAAATTTATTGGATATTAATTTCTAGGACAAATAAATGAAGTGATAATTGATTGAAGCACATCCAATGGATGAAATTATGGTTTTTATATAAAAAATATCATATATGTATATTTCTTAGTGTTCTATATCCTGATATTAAAATAATATCTCAAATTAAGGAAAATTACCTTGAAAGATAAATGGTATACCATTACCTTCATCTATAATGAATCAAATTTATTTTTCACAGTTCATCAATTTATGGTTTTTTTGACCTTAATTATATCTTGATATTTCAATTTATTATGATCAATGATCTATAAAACTATTCATAATTATATATGTTATTCATCTAAATCCCAATTTTTACCTCTTATTAATTGTTTGATAAATTTAAACCTTTTTAGGTGTTATTATAAATAATATTCGCACATAACTTTCTCTATTATCATTAAGATATTTTATTAACACTTTTTATGATTGCAGATTTCAAAAAAGGTACTTTCAGATGGAAAACACCTGATTTATAATAACAAGTTTGTATCATGAGGATATTATTTATAGAATAATGGGACAATGTAACAACCCAAGATCAATTTTTTTTTCTAATTCCATATTCAACATGAAATAAAGAGCTTAAACAACCCATGAAATATATTATTTAAATAAAACTATTATAAACTACCCACTATATTCATGGATATTAATAATAATATCTAAATTAAAAATTTTATATTGTTTATACATGTGTTAAATAAATTCAATATTTTTTAAATGATTTGATATGAATATTTAAATCATCTTAAACTAAAAGATTAATTTTCTAAAAATCTATTTGTATGTTGGAAGTGTGAATATATCATAAAATATTTAATTAATAACCCTTAATAGGTTGTATTATTAAATTTTTTATATTTTATTTTCAATAAATTTTTTTATCATTGATCTAATATTTTTCATAAAAATTTGATAAGTATACATCTACTGTGATTCTTAAAAACAACATTTCTCTAACAATAATTTTCATTGAGTTTTTCACAGTTATTTTAATTATATTATTACTAATTTTAGATATATTTTTTCGAAAAAATAGACATTATTTTTTGAGTAATCTTGAAATAATTATCTTATACTATATTTTTAAAAAATTTCTGAAAAGATTATTTTTTTGATGAATAGTTAAAAATAATGAATTTTTTTTATTGAGAACATCCTTTTAATTTAAAACATTTAAAAATTCTTATATTTCATTAAAAATTTCCTAAAAGGGAAATAAGATTAATAATATTATTAATAATACAATTTAGGTCATTTGAATGAATTTTATTTTTAATTTTTATATGAAAACATTTTTCTATTCGGGAATGCCATTTCATTGGAAAATGAATTTTTTCATAATAAATTCGACTTTGATTTCAAATATAATTTTTCCATATATATAAATTGAATTTGGTAAAATGGAATATATATTTGGAATAAAAAATTAATATTATTGATTAATTTTAGCCGAATTTCTTTCATAATGAATAGTAATAATATTAAAAAATTAATTATAACATTTATGGACAAAATAGGGTTTTTATACAATACATGAAATTATATTAAAATTAATTTAGAAAAAATGGACATTAATTTATAAATTATATTTAACACTTAAAATATAAGGGCACAAACTATCTAATAAGGCTACATTATTTTTAGTTTAATGGGTAAATTACCTCTATAAATAAATATAAAACTAGTTACCATTGTGAAAATTAAAATGTTATAGTAAGTAAACCTGGATAAAATGGAATAATATAGATAAAATGTATTTCTTTTCTCGGTTTGGGTGTGTATCTATCGGACCTTCCATCCACTTGATTATTTATCAATTTTGGAGGCACTTTGGGTGAGAGTGACTTACAATTATTGAATAGTTTTCAGTTTCTACGAAATGGCCACTCATCCACATTTATAAAATGCCAAACCCTACTAAACCGTCTCTAAAAAAGACTTATCCAAATTATATAAGTTTTTTTATTCCAAAAACTCCAATACTAGGATCCTTAGTACAATATCCAATGGAGGTCTATCTTAGAAAATGTAATCATTTTCACTAAAATACTCTTTTTTCCTATACCATTATCACAAACTATCTTGTCTTAAAAATTCCAATATTATAAAAAAATATCTCCCATATACTTATATTTTATTATGTTGATGAAATAATATTTTTCTATTTCCTCTATTAAATTGGAAACAAATCTATTTCTTATGTGTATGGAGAACTACCCCCACATAGACATATGTATTTTTTTATAAATCACTGAATCACATGGACAACCATAATTTTAGAAATAATGAATATTGTAATAATATGAATTGTTATTAATATTGGAAAAATAATATATAGTATTCTCTATTAGCCTTCCAACCATTTTAAGAATTATATTGTCACACGTGTATACGTATGACATACTGTCTACAAGAAGTGATGTGATTCATTTTCCACATATAACATTCATGAATGGTTATAAAAGATTCCTAAAATAAGAGATATTTAAAACATAAATAATGTTCTAGATATTATGGTTCTATATCCTACTAATAAAAAATAAAACATTTGTGATAAAACATGACTGAGAAAATGAATATGTTAACTCTTATAAATGAAAATTATAAAATATAATTAAAAAATGGATGGAATGATATAATAAAAGGATAATATATTTTATTATAAATATTATTATTGTTCAGATATAAATTAATAATTTGATTAAAATCATTATACACGAGGTTAAATTATATTCTACTATTATGAATCATGATGTATCTGATTTCGTCTCAATTTCCTTTCATCGAGGAATATTTTAATATTATACACATAATTTAATTTAAATTTGGTATAAGCTTAATCTTTACAAAAAATGTCATGAATCCTTCATAATTAATGGTTTATATGTTTCAATTAATATTATTTCATCCATGGATATTTCACTTGAACGTTATTAAATGGCAAGTGTTTTATAAATCAACATTTTTTCATTAGGTGTCATAACCTTTTCATTGTCTTTGATATTATAATAATATCTGTGTAATGGATTTTTAATATTATAAGTTTTATTTAAAATTTTTTATTTGGATTTAAATATTAAACAAAAAATTAATTCATTGATTAATTATCTCATCAATGGTATGATATTTCTAGGAGATTTTGTCTAATGTTAAACTCCATTAAGACATGTTAGTTATTATGAACCTATTGAATTTTATGTGGTGTGTATACTAACCATTTGATGTATTAAACATGAATACCTTATTATTAATTATTATTGATATTCTAATCCAAGTATATTATTTCACGTTTTTTTAATTTACATGTTTATAATGTAGTAAGAATCTATTTTACAAACTTACTTTATTTTTTAATTTATTTTATTTTTATTATAGGAATATTTTCATTTACATATCATAAGATCAAATAATATTTTTATCTACAATTTAATTAAGCAGTTTAAATATTTTCATTCAAAATTTCCTCTATATGGTAATTTAATTAATAAAATAATTTTTCATGTTGAAAATTAATTCTATATCTCTTTTTATTAGAAAGTTTTTTCTTCCATGTCCATGTTTTCCCAATTTGCATTAAAAATTAATTTTTATATCTAAATTGATTGATAAAATAATTTTTTTTACCAATTTTAGTTCATTTTAAATTTATTAAATTGATCCTCCTTTTTGTTTTATTAACAAGTTACTTATTTATGTTTTACTAAAAATGTGAAAGTAATCATTGTTGAAACATGCTCAGTATGAACATATTTTTCTTGGAAACCTAATCACTAATTTATTTAAACCTCCCATTATGATTTAATATATTTATATGAAAATATTATTACTTTCCTAATATTATAGATAGTTTTTTAAAAATTTTCTTTAAAAGTGAAACATTTATTTTTTGGATAATCTTTTTAATGATATTTTTATGGTATTACAATTTATCACTAATAAAATTCCTTTATTTTACATATACGGCATTGTTGATATGTTGGAATGATATAATCCTTATTATTTATATGGATGTTTTATGATCATTTTGACCATGGAATGTATTGATATTCACTTTCTTGAATTATTTTTTAGTCATTAAATTTTCCTAGAAACATTCATGTTCTTGTTATCATGGAACATTGAATTTCCCATAAATATCCATATTCTTCGTATGATGGATATGATTATTTCTAAAATAATATCACATTTATAAATATAGTATTTTAAATTGAATGTTTTATTATTTACTTGATAAATATTGATATTACATATTCACTATTCAATTCATGAATTTACTAATAAGGAATATTGATCATGAATTAAATCGATCATTCGCTTTATCATGAATTCGTTGAACATTTAGTGATGGGTGTGCCCAAAAATTTTATTTCACTCAATTCCCCAACACGTATCCTAAGAAAAATTAGTATGGTATAATTAAATAGTTTTTTGGTGTATACTTATCCATACTTTTAGACTTTCTTAGTGCACGCTCTTGACGATATAGTCATAATGATGTCCAGGTTTATGTTTTCCAATATTATGAATTTTCTTCACTAATAATTCATTTATTATTATCTATAAGATAAATTCGTTGATATTATATATGGTTTATATTTTTTATCATCTTATTATTTATATGTAATTATTTAATCACCTTTTATTCCTCTAATATTATTCTTCATGTACAATTTATTGATTAAATTTTATGTGGATTCATTTATTTACCATGAAATATATTTTATCCCAAACGTAATATGGGTATCATTTATGTATCCATATCTCCAAAAATAATAATCTTATTATTTTTTCTTGAAATCACCCCTTTTATCTATTCTAATGTAATCAAATAACCACTTACTCTGGGATACTAAGTTCGGGGTCTTTTTGTTCATAGTGACAGCCTTCATCTAGAAAATTTATATTGTGGAGTCTTACATTCATTAAATAATATATATTGGTTCCATACGGTTTCCCATTGATTACTATATATTATTCTTATGTTTGTTGATTTAATCTCATGAATGAATCATTATACAACGACAATGAACTACCAAAACCGAAGGCATTAACCTATTTTAGACAACTCTATGGCATTATTGGGAATAAAATTTTTGTGGGAACCATTCTCTACAATAAAAAGCTATAGAATATGTTATTCTAACATTCCATAATTTTGGAATTACACAATGAATTACAGTGTGGTATATCAGTCTTTAATATTTTGTGACATTTAATTTTTACCTTTGTGATCAAGAATGATTCTTACAAAGGAATTTTGTATAGCCACCCTACTAATCATGTATCAATCACTCTTATATACAAAAAACATTTATATGATGTGAAACATGATTAATCTTCATTCATGGGGTTTCAACATGATTTCTATACTATAAAAGGGGTTTTCATAGATTCCTCCCATCCCTTCCATACATGGAAACTCACAGGATAACTAAGATAATTACAAAAATATCCATAATTAACATCAAATTCATTCCTCTTAAATGTGATTGGAAAAAACACCAACAGTTGTACACTTACACTATGGTTGAAAATAAATCAAACACCAATATCAATTTCCAATTAGTTATTAATATTCCCCCTTTGGATTAGTTTGAAATAATCCACATTAATCTAACACAGTCATATATCTTTCTATGATTCCAATGGATCTCAAATGGGACTTCTATCCTTCTACATAGATTAATGATTTTATCACCTCCCACCTTGAAATTATATCGAAATAAAAAAGAATATAAAACTTAACAGTGTAAACTATTTAGAAAAAACATTACCTTGAGAAATAGGGGAACTTCAAGATGATTTGATTTATTTTCTTGTTATCTTATTGATGACAGAAAACAGAATCTCCAATCCTTTGAAATATCTTATTTTTTACTAGGGATAAATTCTTATTATTCCAACAGTTTTGTATAAATATTGATACCAATGTTTAGAAGAAAATATTATATTTTTTCTATGAAGAACATAAGTGTATCGAAAATAGATATTCTTTCCATTTAAAAACATTTTACATACATATCTTATAAATCCGTTCTTCATTAATTGGAATAAAAACCATATTTTTATGATTAATGGGAAATTTAAGAAGTTATTCCTGACTAAGTAACATATTGTTAAAATTGTTATGTGGTTCCTTGATTAATTTTATGTTTTAATAATTAAAAAACACTAGTTTGTTTTATAACTAATAACAAGAGTCATATATGAGTAATAGTGTCTTTATTATTCTTCAATTAAATATTTATTATTTCCTATATATGTAAAAATAATCACCAATCATTGATACAAGTCGTATCTATGTGTATTAATGTTACATAACATATAGAATTGTAATTTTTCATTAGTTCGGTAATTTATTAAAAATCTATAAGATGGTAAATAATAATATAAAGAATGAGTTACATGATAAATAACTTTATTACATTGGATATATGTATAGATCAAATTTTCCTATATTTGGAATATCATATAAGTTAATTGGTCTTTATAAGGTATTTTGATTATATAGGTTTCATTTATGGGTAAAATTTGATTACAAGATGTATTTTAAGTTATATAAAATATCTTATGTAGATAAATTCCATTAAAAGATTATTTTTTTTATATTAGAAATAACTAAATAGAGAAAAATTCTTATTTGGTGAGAATCATCTACATGAATCACATGATTATGTGAAAATTGGGAAAAATTCTAGCTTTTACTCATTCTTTATCATTTTGATTTTCTATTAATTTTTTATACTTATTTACCTTGATCTAAATTATATAATTATATATTAATTTTTAGGAGTATTTGAAAAATATGTTTTAGTTATTTTAGATATAATTATCAAATTATCACACATCTGGAGTATTCATAGTTCATCCTTGGAAAAAAATTCCAATTTTGAAATTTATTTAATTTGTAGTGTTAGTCTCATATGGTTTATAAGATCATTGCAAGGATTATGAAAGTTAATTTTTTGGTATATTAACTACATTATTGTCTGTTTTAATGGGTCTCAATTAGTATATATGACATAAGTTTCTAATCATAATTATTATAAGTAAATAGTAGGACTGCCTAAGAAATTTTTTAGAACTATGGATATGCTTGAAAATTTAAATTATTGAAGATTTTGTACTTAATTAAGGCTAGAAGATAATGTTTCACAAGACCATTATATCAATTATTACTTTTAAATGATAAGTAATATCGATGATATAAAAATTATGATTCTTTGAAACATTTTTTATATCATGTGATAACTACTCGTATAATAATTTTTTTGACTTCATCATGAATTACATATTTCCTCGACATTTAGAACATTGTTTTATATACTAGTTATGTGGTGTTTCTTATTTTAGTTATATCCCTATTATTATGCGTTAGGTTTGGACCCCCATTAATTTTCAGGTTTGAGTGGGTTCTGATTTTTCATTTAAAACTTTTTCTCGGTTGTGTTCTCTTGTTGAAAAAAGAAAGACTATTATTATTGTGTCACCAGTTTTAGGATTTAAGGATTAGTTTGGGTCCCACCCCTAGGTGGGAAAATGTATTTTTAGATATTTTGGGACTCTAGGTGTGAAATAATATTTTCAAGGTTGTTAATACCCTCAAAATGCATTTATTACATGTTTATTGGCTAATATTTATTTTTTATATTTGAGATAAGTGAAGAGTATATGTGGGGTCACCTTGATCTAAACTACTATAATAATATATTATTCCAATTTTCTTTTTTATTTTTCTCTACATTACTTATTAACTCAAATATAATTTTTATAATTTTTTTAAAAGGTCAATTCACCCACCTCTTAACCATTTGGCCGCCTCACATTTGGGTCCAAACAATTTTTATGTGATAATAACCCTTAACACATGTATTTATACTTATAATTATGGTAATAAATTATGGACTAAATAATTAATTAGAAATTATTTATTCGATATTGAATCAATATGTTTAAATTATGTATATATTACTCAAACACCTTTTTTACTTTCATAAAACATAAAATAGGTATTAGAAGTCTAACACATAATATTTCATAAACTATCCTAGCCATGATAATTAAAATATAATGGTAAAACCATACAAGCTACCAAAGGTCAATCATGATTATTTAATTGGTAAAAATGTGTAAAAGTATGAGTTTAATTAAAATTTAATAAATATATTATATATTTTTATCAATATATTTGTGTATAGTCATATATCTTCATGTAAAACTAATCATGATATTTTGAAACATCTATGGGTAACGCATCTTGGATCAGATAATTTTTCGTGAACTATTTTTTCATGTTAATCTATGAGAATAAATAATTTATAATGGGTGATGTTAAAAGTATAAATAAAACTTTTTATATTTAGTATTATTTTAAATTTTATTATTTCTTTATGAGAGACATTAGATAATCTAGTTTTATTTGAAAGAGTTATTAAAGAACTTCTGAATAAGTCACATGCTAAAATTGTTGGTACTGATGAATGTAGAAATTTAAAATAAAATATTAGCATGATAAACATATTGTTAATTTATACAATATCAATTGGAATTAACAATTGTTACTAAAGAAGAAACAATAAAGAATAAATAAATTTCATTTAATTAAAATGTTTCTACATACTCTTAATATTTTGAATTTTATATCATTAACTTGAATGAATTTGGTTATATTGCAAGGTTATAATTCCAAATAAAGAAACAATACACAAGAAGTTCATGAAAATATTACACAAGATATTTTTACATGTATAATAGGAAAGGTAAGAATGATGATAACGGTGTTACATGTTATAAATATATGAAAAATGGTCACATGAAAAATGAATTCCTATGTTAGATGAAAGATAATAACATGTGGAGAAAGTACATGAAAGAGTTGTACAATATTAAAAATGGATGGAGTTTTACCTCATATACGAATTGATTTTTGGATTGTAGTTTTGGAAAGAATTAATGAGTCTCTAACATAAGGATTTAGTTAAATAAGTAATAAAAGTTAATAGTTAGTCTTTGTTTGAATTGGATTCTGAAACTACCATTGAAGAACCTACTGGTTTAAAATTCAAACTTAATATAATAATATTCTTAATGAAAAAAAGTATATCTATAATAATACATTATATTATAATAAATAAAACATTTCTTAATGTATATTTTGTTCGGGAGATGCTCGAGATGATTTGAAATTTTCATTTCATGAATTTAAATATGATAATTCATAGAATAAAATTTTAAGGAATAAAATAATATTAAAATTGACTTCATATATAATGTAATTTAGTCTAATATAAGAACATTCAATATTTTTTTGATGAAAATGAAATGTCAAATCAATAATTGAAAATTTGATATCATAATTTTCCACTTTTTTAATGGAGTGGAAAATGTTTATATGAGTTTCTATGGAAAATAATTAATTTTTAAATGATCTTAGATGTGATAGTCTTATACAGAATATTTTCAAATATATTATTGTTATGTGCTCAAATAGAATTATATCAACTTTTATTTGATTAAAATTTCAATTGTGCGTTCCTTGATATTTTAACAATCTCTAGGACAAGAAATATTTTATTTAAAAATATTAATCTTCTATATTACCTATAAATAAGTTTTTAAAATAATTTTGGGTTCACCAAAACTATTATTCTAATCCCGTAGGATACATAATTTATGGTTAAAAAATTTGTAAATGTGCCCTACAAGTTTTAAGAAGATACAATTTACATTGATAATATTTTCTCACAACACATAAATTGTGATGCATTAAATTTATTATCATTCAATAAATGTGATGCATATAATGTAAAAATTGACGATAATTTAAATGTGATGATGGTATTTTCATATAATATTCAAATAATAATAATTATTATAGAGTATATAATAAAAACCAGTGGTTTTGATGAAGTAACTCTGGTTATTCTTGAAAATTAATCCCTGAATAAAAGTGAAGATTTTTTGGATCAAAATTTGGATACATTTAATGATTTTTATATCTATGGGAAAGAGTATAAAAATAAATAGAATTAGGATAAGTGGAAGAACATTCATTCTCATGTTCAATATATTGGTTAGGAAATCATAGAAGAATCATATAGATCATCCTCCACATATTATAATTGAAATTTTGAATCAAGTGTCCAAACATGGATATTTTCTATGAAATTATTTTCATATAATGAAATTGTTTTATGTTTTTTACATATTGATATTGATGATGCATTAAATTAATTGAATTGTATTGTGTATATGCATGAAGATCTAAATAATATTTTCAAAAATAATGTGATGTACTTACTCCACCTAATGATTATCATGTCATTGGAAAAAATGGATATTTGAGATATATCTTGAAGAATATGAACATTTTGTTACAAATAATGCTTTATTAGTTTCTCAAGGATATTATCAGAAATAATGAATTTATTTTAAAGATTCTTTTACATGATTCTATTTTATAAGTAATTAAAATGTAATTATATTATAATTAATTTCATGGTTTTCAATTATTTCAAATATATTTCAAATGTGATTTTCTAAATGGGTATATTTTTGTATACATATATGTTTTACATAACCATTGATTTAATAATTAAAATAATATTGAGCATGTTTTAAAATTTTCTATTGCACCATATGGTTTAAAACAATCTCTTGGATATTAGTATGATATATTATCAATTATCATCTAATCTTATTCCCAAAGGAGAGGTTGATCCTACATTATTCCTTAAGAAAAGTTATAATGATATTATAATTATGGAAAAATATATTTAAGATTCTAATTTTCATCCTCATGGGAAAATAATTATAATGAACTGTTCAAATTTATGGATTCGAAATTTAACTTTAGTATGACTGGGGAATTGAAATTCTTGTATAGTCATAAATGTGTTCGGAAATATGATTTTATATTCCTTAATAAATTAATGTTGGATTAAAATTTAGATAAAATATTTGTATTTGATTCATGTAGGAGTATGAATACACCCATTATTACTAATTGTTAAATATATTAAGATGATTCTATAAAATTTAATAGTATTAATTATTATTGATGAATGATTGGTAGTTTGTTAGATTTTACTACATTAATTCCTAATTTATTGTTTACATTTTTAGGTGGTCTTTATTTTAAATAAAACCATAAGAAATTCAATTAAAGGATGTTGGTAGGATTATTTATATGATAATGGAATTTTTAATCTTTTTTTCATATCATACTAATATGTTTTATGTTGTTATGATTATTTATGTTGTTAATGATTGGTAGTTTGTTAAATTTTACTATTTTAAGTCTTAATTTATTGTTTACCTTTTTTAGGTGGTCTATTTTTCAAATTAAACAATAATAAATTAAATTAAAGGATATTGGTAGGCTTATTTATATGATAATGGGATTTTTAATCTTTCTTTATTTTATCATAATAATATGTTTTATTTTTTGAATTGATATTCTAATTCTGAATCTAGTGGATTATGGTTAGATAGAAAAGAACTTCAAGTATGTGTCATTTTCATTTAAAATTTTTTTATTGGAGTTTGATGAAACCAAATATGTTTTCTATTTTTTACTTCTGAAAGTGAATGTAGAGAAACTAGAACATATTTCACACACTCATTGATTATTTAAAAAAAGTTATTATTTTAGAATTAATATAAAAAGGATTCCAATTTATTGTGACAATCACCATGCTATATTAATATATATGAATCTTTGTAGTAATTTAGAGAAAAAAAATTTAATGTTAGAATTCATTTTCATATGGTTAATTTTCAAAAATAAAATAAGTATTTTGAATTTGTTTCAACTAAAAATATTATGTCAAATATATTTTCCAATGATTAATAATTATATAAGTTTTATAAAAAAATTAAATTGTTAAAGTATTTCTTTAATATTATATCATTTTGATTAGGAGTGTTCGAATAGTTTTTTTGAGCTAAAATCTCTAGATTCAGGAATCTATTTATCAACATAAAAGTATATAATTTATGTAAATATTGGATAACTATATTAGTCTATTACCATTTTTAGTGGATATTTGATTTTGTATACTTATAGTATAAACCGTTATGTATCCTCAATAGTAATTTTTTGAATGATTTTATCATTATTTTCACCAAAATGATTTCAAAATATGTACCCAATTTTTTTAAAATAACATTACATAGAATCAAAACTTTTTGATAATATTGAGATGCCTAAATCTATTTTGAAACTTTCACAAACAATTATTTTAATAGTTATAACAATTTGTTAATTTAAAATAATTAGTTAATAAATTTAAAAGTATTTTTTCACTATTTTTCTATAGAACAAAGTGAGATACAATTTTCCCTATTGACCATTTTGAAATTTTTATAAAGTGGAAGAATGTTTATGAAATTATTTGATATCATTTACAATTATAAAAAATGTGATTTTGTTAAGTGTATCCATGAACATATTTATGTATTTAATAATTACGAAAAAAATATTTCTTTACCTCCTCTAGCTTGATTAATTTTTGACTACTTGTGTTTTAATTATTCTTAAAAAGAATAATTATAACTCCTCACAACGTTGAAAACATTATGTATGTTTTTACATGGAATATATATGATTATTAAGGTTACATAAATTATATAATGGTTATTTTTATTTAATTATATTATAACATCATGAAATTTTATTTCTTTTTTGTTCATTTTTAGTGATATTTTCATCGGTTTTCAGAAGTTTTGGTCATTAATTTTTTCTTATATAGTTTTAATAAATCCAATAATTTTTTTTGATCTCATATTTATAATTATTTTTTATGAAAATTGTATAATGTTTTTAAAAAAAATACTCGTACACAATTCATAGGGTATTCATAAAGGTATGTCCCACTATACCTTTACTAAGTGTGTTTTTAAGAGTTTTACAATGGTATCTCTTTAATTTAATGACTTTTGTACGGTTCTTAAAAAGATTAAATGGACTATAGATTGGTACGGTAGCCCTTACAGAGGATTAAATGTAATTTAATACATAGTACATAAGGTTAAACCTCTATTTATAATTGTTGAGTAAAGATAACCTCTAAATTATATGGGTTATATAAGGGTATGGTATTTGTTGTGGAAGGTTAGTCATATATATATATAGGTGACCCCATTTTCAAATTTTTTGTAAGGGTACATATATACAAGTAATATCTTGAATAAGGGAACTTTTGTAAGGGTATTGGATTTTATAAGGTTACTTGTGTTAGGGTACTATATATTTTCAGTGTTTTCAAATGGGAATTGGCTTACTCAACGGTCCATTGTTCCAATGACTTTCATAATGGAATTCCATACATGCGTAAGTGTAAACCGTAATTGCATAAGAGAAATCCAAACACACATAAATGTAAACAATATTATCATAAAGGTAACCCATATTTTATAAAGGATATATAAGTGTGACCTCTAAGTATCATATAATTAATAAGAGTAACCATATACAGATACATGAAATTTTAGTAATTCATAATGGTTAAACTATTTTACACTTACAATATTCTATTTTTGTGGAAAAATTAATATAATTTTTTAATTTTTCATTTCATGTTCTCCAATATGACTTATAAGGCTATTTAATTTTTTTTAAAATATATAAATTATGGAACTTCCACTGTCATTATATTTTAATCATTTTAAATAATGTTGTAAAATGTTTTAAAACTTCAAAATTTAAGGTTTTATTAAAATAATTAATTGAGTTGTTTTTTTATTCTTTACTGCTTTCACTACAATCCTGAACATGACCAACATTTCTTTTTAGATGACCAAACCTCCAGTGCACTCATTTTTATCTAGATGTTTTATATAATGATTTTTCATTATACTTCGCTGAGGAATGAATGGGAGGGAGTAGTTTTTTCTTAGTGATTGATCCATGATTTTTCATCAGTGGTTTCAGTGTTTGAAACTGTTGACCTTACAAAAGGTAGGTGTTTATATACTTTGAAGCTTACCCATTGAAGACAAGAATTTAATGATAATTATTTTTTTATAGTTTATATTGTTAAAGATTTTATGTTATGAATATTATTATTTAATTTCCATGACTATTAAATGATTCTTTTAAATGTGTTTTTATCTGAAAAAATAATTATAAATTTTTAGTGTTTTCCAAAATTATTATTTGAAGAATTTTATTTTAATGAGGATTTTCAAATCATGGGAATGGTGATACTTCTATTGAAAAAATTGTGATGATAATTTTTTTTATTCTAAACTATATTTTAGAGCATGGGTGTCGTGATATATCACATGAGAAAATATATTTTAAATAATTAATGTGGTTTATGATTTGTTTTTTATGAATACAAAGGACCTGAAAAATCATAGAAACCTTGTATATAGGAATATTTAAAAAGGTTCTTATGTTAGGTATCCTAATACCAAAAGATATTGATAGGAATTGATATAATTATTATTCAATTATAGTAATACTATTCCTAGTTTTCTCTAGTTATTTATTCCCACAAGCTAGAGCCCAATTTTGTTTCAGGAATGATGGTATAAATTATCAAAGATGTTTTATATACCCACATGTTTATATTTTTGTCCCAAATCATTAATCTACCATATATTAATATTTAATTTTTGATTCCTTTATATGCCATGATTATATGCTCACCATGTTTTCTTTTAGAATGTGGTCTCTTTGTTTCTTCCCATAGATTATCATTTTTTTATATTCAATGTCTGTTGAGTTTTTATAAGGAATGATTTGAAACCAAATGAATTTTTGTACAATTATTTTCACTGAGAAATGTCTTTAAAACTGTATGTTTTAAGGATTTAACTAAAGGATTTGTGATATATGACTATATAGATTCAAAAGTGGTGTCCTATCAGGATCCTTTCTCATACCCTAATTTTTTCTTTGGGTGGTTGTATAACGTTTTATTATACACATGTAAATCGATATAAATCATGTAATTTTCAATATTCTACATAGAATCATCACTTTCATTATGAGCCAATTTACTGGTGATGGATGGAGGCCATGAGGATTTGATTTTATCTCACACTAATTTATTTATTTTTGATTTTAGCCTTTTTTTATATACCATTGATTATATCAATAATATGTTCACCTGTTCCATATTATAATATGTCAATTTGTCTTTATTTGGTTATACATGATTTTTCTTCTTTTATCTCTACCCTGTAGCGGGTCATCTCAGGTTATGTACGATGTGACACAAATTTTTTCATTATAAAAAGATACTAGAGTGATTACCCACATGAAATTATTATGAAACAAATGTGTTTTCTTTCATGGTATTTAATAAATTAGAGTTTGGGTTCTAAAAATAATGGAATTATATGCCATAGAGTTCATGGAAAAATCACTTCCATGTCTGAACCTGAGATACCATGGGTGGTCTAGGATTTTAATCAATCTTTAGCTTGGTTATTGAGGAAATTAGGTTAACTCTTCTTGGAGTTTATTTAATAATTTTCTATATTTATGTCTCATTCTTGTTTCATTAAATGAATGTTATCTTCCAATTTTCATCATTTAAAAGTTTAATATGGAATATATAAAGCATTCCATTTGATTCTGAAATTTCTCTTAAGCTAATAGGATATTACCTTTTATGCCTAATTAGAAATTGAATCCTACAGGATATATTATAGTTCAATGGGTGAAAAATCAAGATAAGTTATTATCAGTGAATCCTCTAGTAGATCCCATGGGGGTGGAATAATTTATCCATAGTATTAATACTTTTAAAGGTTATTTCATTTTATGATAACTATAAAGGTTACATTGGTAAATTTTTCAACATACATGGATTATGGAATAAGAATTAGATATTGATCCTCCATTATGCATGTTTTGGTACTTGAGGATGACAACTAGATCACTTTCAAAAGGTAATTAAATTCAAAATTATATCCTAAAATATTGCGAGTGGAAAAGTATAGGAAATATTAAACCTCATATCAAGTGGATCATTAAATTATGGAGTGTTCCACCTCTTTTTTTATTAGGATCAAATAGAACCAAGGAGTTTTTCTAATTATTACCCCAACTATAGAAGGTTTGATATGGTTCTAAGGGATTAAATTTAGTCAATAAAGATTCAATTATGTATTCTAATTTTTTTGAGGTAATTAGATATGGATGAGGCTAACATAGAAATACACGATATGAGTTAGTGGGGTTGTGACTTCAGACCATAAACAGAAGAAGAAGGGTGTACAGTTTTTTTAGGACCAGTTTTTGGAGCCTATTTAAGACGCAAAATTGGGTTTCTACCAGTGTGCAATGTTTTTTCACACCCATATAAAGTGTATGTAGTTTTTTATAACTTGTCATAATTTTGGATGATCAACATCTTAGACATTTTTTATGGAAAAGTTTCTTAATGTATCAAGGTTGGGTTCACTCTTACTGATGGATTAAAACTTCATTCTGACACATCAATGAGTGGTGAATCTAAATATCTTTCTAAGGGGAATAGTAAAGATATGAATAATTCTTGAGGACGAGTTGAGGCCATAAAATTTATATAGTGGAGTTTCAAATAGACGAGTCTAATCCATATCCATCTACTATTAGAGGTACAATGTTTATTTCTTCCTCTATTTAACTATATTTATTCAATATTGGTTCCAATCACACTTTTACATCTATTTATATTGATTTTCTGGTCTTACATTCATATAATATTTGGTTTATGTTGTAATATCCCTCTCCTATGTAAAAGAAGTTTGAATTGGGGTTTAAGTGTCCCGTGTGATGCGTGATTATAACCGTTTCATGTGGTGTGGGATTTATTAGTTCTTGAACATGATATATTTTATATTATCATTTTGAATAAATTGTATAATGAACTTTTATGGCCATATTAACTATTAACATCATCATCAGAGTTTATAATCTATCCTTTGATGGGGTCAGTAATGTATTTCATGGAGTGTGAGATTCATGATCGGGAAGAGAAGGGACTAATTTTCCTTATATAGGAATGATATCATGTAAATTTTTAGAGATTCTCCATGATGAAATTGATCCTCATTTGGATATTCCACTTCCTCCCATAGTTATTTCATACCGTAGGGTATTTAATTATTACTTCTCTATCTTATAGAGGTCATGATTACTATTTTCCTACTCCCTATGATGATTCCAATCTATATACCATCATACCATGTGGATCCTTCTAAATTACTTGATCATTATCATTAACATTTAGATATTTGGTAAATGGATTTCCTTATCTTTGCTCCCCACCATTGGATTCTCCTACTACCTTCTCAAGGAACGATAATGCAAGCCTCCACATTATGTTGAATACTGAAATATTTAGTATATGGCCATTAATAAAAAACACCCTTCTCATTATTGAAAATATTTTTGATGTGCTCAGGGATCTTGATGGTTTTCTTAGACTGACATGTTATTGGGGTATCATCAATTGAGATTATGTGATGATTATATATTAGAGATAATATTTTTTACTAGTAAGGTAATTTTGAGGTTTTATTTATTCCAATTATTCTCCCAAATGTTCTTGAGGTATTTATACAACTGACAAATAATATTTTTCATCAGTTTTTGACTATTTTTTTGTTTTTTTGTGGATGATTTTCTGGATTATTCTGAGATATAAAAAGTACAAATGCATCATTTAGATATCTTCTTTAAAATATTAAAGGAACTTTTCTTATATAGGAAAATTTTTAAATCTTACTTATCAACCTATAAAGTGATGTTTCTAGGCCATGATGTATCTAATAAGGGTGTGTTAGTGGAGCCTGAAACGAATCAAGAAGTAATTTCATTAGAGGAACCCACATGATTTTTCATGTTTTGGAGATTCATAGGACTAGATGGTAGAAAGGTGTTTTATTAAGTATTTATCCATCTTTTAATCTTCTATGACAACCATAACCAACAAAGGAATTAAATTTTCTTGTGATGATAAATGATAGAGATCTTTCATGAAACTAAAAAATGGGTAGAATTTGGCTCTAGTTATGATTATTCCAAAATAGAGTTTATGTTATGAATTTTTTTGTGATAATTTTGGTATATGATTAGGATGTATCTTGATGTTAGAAAAGTATGTGGTGGCTTAAAGATTGTTATAACTATTCACTAAAAGAATAAATACCCAACCCACAATCATGAGTTGGTATCAATTATGTATACACAAAAAAGCATGAAAAAATAATCTTGGGGATCATTTCACATTTTATTCTGATCATAAAATATTATAGAATATTTCTAATTAGAGTTATATGAAAATTTAAAAGATATATTATAATGAGTTTCTTAAAATTTTATGTTACTAATAAAACAGGAAAAGGGAATGTGGGTTCTGATTCATTTTGAATGAAGTTATTAAGACAATATATAAAGAAATATGTAGAGGACTATTCTTTGATGATCTTATTTTCCAATATGAGTTTGGGAATGGAATAGTATTGTAGACATGTTCTCTTAGCTTATGTGAATTCTATTTTACTATTTAATGATATGGTTTAGCTGGAACATGTATAGTACCATAGTGATAGTTAAATCATTAAGGGTGGGGAGTCCATAGGTGATTGGCCTTGGTCTCCAAATTATGATTTTTGTTTTCAAGGTAGCTTGAATGTGCTTGTAACATTGAAGAAGTAATTTGTGTATAGTGTAGAATAGTCTTATTGGTCTCTTCACCCAAGGAGTATGGATATTAATCCTAATTGGTGATGTTGGTATTGATAAAAAGGGATTGGGAATTATAATGTAAATTTTTTCATGATACCTTTTTTATCAATAAATATAGGAAGAACACTAGATTCATTATGTTATATTTTATTCATTACCCATTATAGTGTGGAAGTTGGACGAGGTATCTATGTACTTTATTGATATACTACCATCAACTCCTCACCAGAATGATGCTATTTAGGTGGTTATGGATCAAGATACAAAATCACCCCGATGTCCATTCTATTAAGGATTCAATGAAGGTTGAATAGATCATATAATTATATATTCAATAGGTTTTAAGGACACATGTTGTTCCCTAATAAATTGTATCATTTAGAGACCCTAAATTCACATCATGTTTTTAAGAGTCATTTTATACCTAACTAAAGATAATAACCTCTTATCACCCATTGACAGATGGGGAGACTGAAGGAGTTATCTATATTATTGAGAATTTTTCCAGGCCAATTTTTTAGAATTTAGTTTTTTTTGGGAAAGGAAAATTACTTAGGTAAAGTTTCTATACAATAATATATATAAGTGTTCAATTAAAATGGTACCTTTAAAAGCATTGCATGGGGGAACTATTAAATCATCCTTTTACTAGAAATAGTCAGGTTAGTATCCCTTAGTTGGTTCGAGGCTTGTCCCAAAGATAATGAAAAATTAAATGTTGATATGGATGTGGTATGGGATAAAACATTGTGAGAATATATTCTATGAAGTTAGTTATCACCACTATATAGAGTATTCTATTAAATATTGGCGTTTTCTTAGAGTTTCTCCTTACTAGGGACATCATCTATTGGTGAAATACGGTTAGTTGGTACCAAGGTTTGTTGGAACTTATGATATTTATGAACATAATATAATTTTTTTTTGATTAGTTAGACCTTCTATAAGGATTGGAATCAATTCCGGATGTATATTATGTCCCCACGATAAATTGGTTCCAAGCATATCTTTACCATGTGATTAAGTTAGAATATATTTACCTTGAGATTGATACCATTATGACTAAACAATCGGTTCAGATTATGGATCACCTAGACAAGATATTACATGAGAAAAATATTCATTTAGTTAATGAAATATAGTATTTTGGAAAGGATAACCCTGATACATGGGATGAAGAAACATTAATGAGGCATCTCTACACATATATCACTGTGAACTCATAATCTTGACCTCTTTCTGGGGGAATGAAGAATTGTGGTGGAGAAATTTTAACACCCTAACATTTTCTATAAGATATTTTCTTTGGTTAGAGATGTTTTATTAATTTTCTTGATGTTTTGGATATTATTTTTATCTTCCTATATTTATAATTGATCCATAAAACCCTTTTTATTTTATTTTATAAGCCTATTTAATGAAAAGTCAATAATTTTTAACTTAATTGTTACCTTACGCATGATATATGGAATGTGTAAGGTTAAGTGATACTATACCTTTATAAAGGGTGTTTTTAAGAGATTTATATTGTTAAATCCATAATTCTATGATTTTGGTAAGGGTGGGAGGAAAATTCATGTGGTATATAAGAGTAGGGTATCTACTGTGGAAGAGTAAACAAAGTTTCTTATACACTGTGTAATGGTATGCCCCTATTTCTAATGGGTATGTATAGGTAACCTCCTAATTATACAGGGTGTGTAAGAGTATGGTAGCCACAACGTAAGGGTAATTAATCTTATACATAAGGGTAAGACCCAGTATTTAAATCAATTATAAGGGTTCTTGAGTAAGGGTTTGGGAATGTGTATGGGTACTTCTATAAGTGTACTTGTGTAAGGGTAATTTCATGCTTAAGGGTAATTTATTTCATAAGTGTACATTCTCATGTAAGGATAAAATCAATGACTACATAAATATAATTACCTGGTTTTAATTACTTGCGTATGGGTGATATAGACTTGCGAATGTCTAAACCAGAATTTTGTAAGTGTAATCTAGACTTATTAAAGGATATGCCATAGATTTAAAAATTAGACCTAAATTTTATAAATCCAATGTAATGGTGACCTATTAGTACCACATAATGTGTATGGTTTACCATATAAATAGACACAACACATAAGTATTGTGTAAGGGTAATAAATTTTTACCCATAAGAATTTATCTTTTAGGAAAAAAGTTAATAATGATTTTTTATCTTCATCTCCAAGATAACCTGTAAAACTATTTAAGGTGTTTTAAAAGTTAGAAATCATGAGATATAAATTCGCATGATATATTAATTACTATAACTCCTTGTTTCCTCTAGAAATGGGGATAACCTCATTGATTTAAGGTTCAAACATTCCCAGCGGTTTCTAACAGGTTTTTTCGTAGAACCAGAAACATATAATGATTCTATAGACATTTGTACCTACATTCCAAAGGTAGGTGCTCACTAGTTATGAACCGATGAGGCTTAAGAATTTGCATTGGACAAGAGTATGGGAGGTTGGACTCATCACACCCTTTTTGGGGGAATTATTTTCTACTCCAGGACTCTCTTTATTGATTTAAGTTATGTTCGTGAATCCTTAATAAATTACCAAGTATGAAAATGAGATTTCCTTTAGATCTGACAATCAATAATTACTGTGAATGAGATTTAGAGAATATTTTATATGTATTTGAGGTTCTTCATCGATAGAGAATAATATATATTTTTCAGAGATTCTTAGTCAATGGTAACCTTCGACAAATTATATTGAAATCTCTTGGTCATTATGATAACCATACTGGTTTTAAATCCACTCAGTGGGGCACTTGAAGTTTATTGTCATTCAGAAGGACATAGATTATTTAAGAGTTGGGATTGTACCCGCAGATGGGCTACCTACGTATCCATTTTTTAGAAAATGAATCAAAACCCACGTAGTTCGAGTAAATAAGTATGAGGTTTATGCATGATTTATGGATCAAAGAAAGATGTAATAATTAATCTTACACTCTAAGCTCACGTGAGTCATGCTCGGTGTGAGAAACAAGAGGTATTGGTAAAACCAGACAATTCTTCCATGAAAGATGCAATTATAATAAATTATGTGGGGATTATGTATGTATGACTACCTAGATAGATGAAGATTAGGATTTAGTTCAGATAAGAAACTCGAGAAGAAGTTCTATAAAGGTATATGTTCTTTATGGAGATTTGGATACATAACTTAGGACTTAATCCCGGGAAGGATTCCCAAATTAAAGAGGGCTTATGATTGGGTTTTACTATTGAGAAGGAAGCCCAAATCAAATGTAAATTAAGAATGGTTAAGAGAAATTATGACTGGGGCTTACTCTTAAAGAAGAGGCCCAGGTTAAAGGGAACTATGGCTGGGGCTTACTCCTGAAAAGCAAGACCAGGTTAAGAGAATTTTTATTTCGGGAACTTGGGGCTTACTCCTAAAGAGGATGCCCATAAAAAAAGAATTATGATTGGGGATTACTCTTGAGGAGGATGCCAAAAATTAATGGAACTTGAAGACTAGGGCTTACACCCGAAAAGGAGGCCCAGATTAGGGGACTCGGGGTAACTCCTAAAGAGGATTCCCAAATTTGGGATTTTGAGATTGGGACTTTCTTCTGAGAAAGAGGCCCATATTAAATATCCACTCATCTTTAAAAGATGAGGTTGAATGAATGAAATCTCTAACCTTAGTGACATAAAGATATGTAAGTCACTAGGTTTTAAGAAATTTTCCACATAATTCTGTTCAGATAAGGATTCCAATAAAGAAACCATGTCATAAATGACTTTGAATAGGGGTTTTAAGGCTAAATCTTGAAAATGAGAGGTGGATTTGAAGAAATCCTGTGAATTGGTAGGAGGGGCACCAAAAAAGATAGAGGCGCGCAAGTCTTTCATGGGCGTGAAAGTCCTGGTCGCGCATGTATACTTGCGCGACACATGGTTACTTGCGCGACGGTCAACCCTTAGGGTAATACTTGGGAAAGACTTGGCTCAATCCCTTAGTATTATCCCGAAATGTTTCCAAAAGATTGGCGCACATGTTTTATTGAAGGGATAAGGTGGTGTGAAAGTGTGGCCATTTACCTTAAGGGCAGGCCACTTAGGCATGAAAGTGTTGATGAGTTTCAACAGTTAGGCCTTGTTTCCCCTGTTTAGAGGATCCATTCTGGGTAAGAAATTACATTAGAAGTGTTCCTAAGACATCCAGAAGAGACTAGGGAACTGGGAGCTCGAATATATGTTTTGGAATTTTTCTGTCTTTAAATGGGGGCCCACAAGGGGGTATTTATAGGCTGCCAAAGACCTTTGGCGAGAATCAATGAAGGCACGCAAGTCACCTATGCGACCACTATGCGATGTGCATGTATACTTGCATGACCATGATGAAACTTGCGCGAACCAAGTGGGAAGAAATCCTTCTTCATGCCTTTGTCGATTTATTATGTTTCTTCAAAGGATGAATCACTTTGGACTATGGTATTTCCCTTTTTCAGTCATTTAGATGTTGTGACAGAAAGGAGTGTCAACAAAAGTCCCCCCTCAGAGTTGGATCTGAAAGAAATGAGGATGTGACTCTGAGGTAAAGAAGAAAACCAAGGAACATGCGGCACACAACTGTTGTGCGCACAAATGACGTTGCGTAGGTGTTGAGTGCGTAGATGGAGTCGCGCAGGATTCGGCGCGCTAGCTTCGGCGCGCAGGGTTGTGTCCATGACTATAAATATGGCTTCATTCTCGCGTAAAGAACCCGACTTTAAACAGTTTCATGCTCTCGCTGCACATTTTTCCTCAGTTGCGCAAGTTACTTGTTTTACGTTGCTTCTTTGTGTCGCGCTTCTGTAGAGGTATTTTGACCTACGTAGTGATACTTGCGCGCCAAAAACTTGCGCGGCATAACTATACTTGCGCACCAAAAATAAAACATGCGTGACTTAATGCCTTAGCCATTTTTTTCACTTTTAATCATATTTTTATAAAAAATCAACAAACTTAAAAGTAAATTATTCAACTTATGTGCAGATTTAATGTCTCTGAGGTGAATGGGAACTGCTGAGGAACTGGATAACAAACGAATTGATGATATGATGAGCATCATTGGCCATGATTATTATACTATCTGCGACATCACTCTTCCAGATTTGTCCATGTACCTGAAGAAGTATCATATTGACTTCCCACAGAGTATTTATATACCTTTGTATGGCTATGGTCATCTGTGAGAAGTCCTCATCCAGAGGCAAAGAACTATCTCCCAATTTATTGGTTTCAGAATTACACAAATTTTTCTTCTGCAAATATCTCAAGTGGAGGATAAGTTATAAATACTGGAACAGTAGAGAATTCTTACATAATACATCATAGCCCACATACCTTAGATCTGAAACCTCACAAGCCTGATATGCAACCACATTGTTATCCCTCAATTTTCTGAAACTCTCATATGGATTAATCCAAAGGCTGGAAGAAGAGTTGGGACTTTCGTCCTGGAGGAGGTGTGAATCCAACTTGGATGTGGGAATACTCGGTGCAACAAACCTACTGAGAGTTTGTCTATGATTTGAATGGAGCTACAATATATAAAGCCGTCTGGGCTGGGAAAACATATGTTTATAGGAATGATGACTTTGTGCTGGAGATACTCATCCATTGAAGCCCATAAACTAATTCCTTCCATCTGAATCATGGAGAAGTAGGAATCAGTCTATGGGACGTCCACAAGATCTCAGGGGCTCCGATTCTAGGCGACATATATGATTAATTCATCCCCCCAAGGCTACATGGAATGACTTGGAGAAGACCCTGAATTTGGATCGGGAATTATTGAAAATATTTCACAAGCTCAATAGTTCAGAGACCTCCTTAGCTCATTCTAGAATGGATATTCATCCAAAAGAGTGGATGAATATGCTTCTTACTAAGAAGCATGCGAAGGAGCTGAAGGAGAAGGTATTGAAGGGGAAGGGGCCCAAGGAGAAGGGGCCCACCTGTACTCATCCTACCACCTGCCCCAAACAGAGAAGAGGGGTGCTCCTGGAACATTCTGAAAAACTCGAGAAGCCGGAGAATTTGAGATGTGGGGATATGAAGTGAATAAGGGAATCCCAAAAAAGACTCTTCTGGTGGGTTTCTTGGCCTTATGGCTTAGTGTTTATGTTTTTCCAGTCAGGGACTTGAAGGGAGGCGTCAGAATAGGGACTTTAGTTGTTGCAGCCATGTTTGCTGTGGGGAAAATGGTTGGGTTGGCTACCCCCATTTTAGAAATGATTCATAGGAGCTTACTCCATGTCATTATGGGTAAGTATCCTTTTAGAATAGTGGGACCATCCTATGTTTTTTGGGGATGGATCACCACTCACTTCAGGACGTATAATGTACAGAACGAAGTACAGGTTCCTGGAATTTCTTTTAGTCCATCAGTGCAGACATTCTCTAGAGTTGCTCCGCTAGCTCTCAATTCCTATGAAATGAAGGTGAGGCTGAGCATGTATAAGGAATTAAGTTTCTTTCCCTATGGAAACACACCAACCGGACGGTTTGTTGATGATGGAACAACCAGCATGGAATTGAGGGCAAACATGCTGGCCTGCAGAGATGGTGTACTGGCCACCAGGATTGAAGGAGAGACTATATGCGAGGCCTATGCTCCATACAGATTTTCACATCAATTAAGGTGTTTACAGAAGACAGTTGTATCTCCCCCTGTGCATGTCAGGTCAGAGAAACATATGATGCTTTCCCGATAACTATGGTTTTTGAAATCTTGGTAGAAGATCGGGGTAATGTTTGATCTACCAGTTGATAAAGCAGCAAGTAACTTAATAACATGGTATGCTGAGAACTAGACAACATCATACCCTGGAGGGGTGTTGAATCACCCGGTTTATCAGGTGGGGAAAATGAAAAGAACCGTAGAGAAAGAAACCCTTCATTTGGAAGGTGATTATTCTACACCACCTGGAGAAGATTCGCTGAGTTCTTCACCTAGGGCCGACTCATCCGTTTCCCAGGATGGGGATGATGAGGCACAGTATGTGGAAAAACAGCCTCGTTCCAGATATAATCCCCTTGTCAGGATCAAGAGACCAACTCCATAGACTCCAAGAGAGTTACTTTATTGGGGAAATTTAATCACCATTACTTTATAGAGCAACAAGTCTTATTTTATTACCCTTTATCTTCAGTTGAAAGAACTAGGAAGAAGCTGATGTCTAAAATTTTAGGACCCTCCTCAAATCCATCTGGTACACATCTTGAATATCTATTACAAGAGGTTGTCCAGACATGACGAAGTTTATATTGCGGTGCTGAAACTGCCTGGCAGGATTTGTGCAAGGGGCTACAAATCTTTAGAATAGGGAATCTTCGGGCTTCTATAGATATCCCTTACAAGGATAACCCCGATGAAGTGTGGTCTTACATCATATAGATGTAGATGCTCATATATGCCACCGATGATTCCATTCCTGTCACCAAGAGGGTGAAGGAAATGATAGATCGTGGTGCCACTAAGGGTGGTTCCGAAGATGAGGAGGGGCATGATTACGTGGCTCCTGAAGATGTAAGTTTCCTTCCTTATTTTCTTTGTAACATGATTTCAGTCAAAGCTTTGTTACTCAAGGAAATTATTTTCTTTATCCTATAGCTTTCAATGAAAGGAACTGTTGAGGTTCCTTCACCATAGTATAGCCCTAGTGGTACTGGCATTGGTGCTAATAAATCTCCTCACGAGTCGGGTGAGATATCTTTAGGCTAGGAAGCCATGGATGAGGAGTTGGACATGGATTTCCATTATCCAATTCATGTACCTCTAAAGGAGACTTTCGACACTCCCAGAAAACCAAAGAGACAAAGTCATCGAAGGAAGAAGTCCACAACTAAACGCTTCATCAGTAGTGATAAGTCCATCAGATAATCATGAGTCTTAACCCATTAAAAGGTTGCTCATACTTTTTAGGATTGCAGGGGATTATTCAATTTCCCCTCTGAGGGAGAGGATTGAACATCCTCTAAGAACAACAGAGGGGGCTGGTGAACAATCAGAAGCTCATGCTAGCTTGGCTGCTCCTGAAGAGGGACCAGCATCTGTTCCCAGAATGAATCCTACTGCTACTATAAGAATTGAATAATTAGCTTCTGGTAAGTTAACAATGCTTCATAAAATGGTGAATGAAATATCAACTGACTTCCATTCCGTGGTACTTTAGGTTCAACCCCTATACTAGAGGTTTTAGTGTTCATTGCAACTAATGCCGCTATTTTATCTAAAGAATTTGTCCCAGGTTAGAGGCCGCAAAATGAAGGTCTCCAAGAAGACATATAGAATGCTCCCATGGGTGAGATTAACCAGGATTTTGATATTACATTGGATGAAAAGATAAAACTTGGCGCATCGTTTGAAGATTTTTTCGATCAATTCAAATTACCATGTAATTTAGAAGATTATGGACGTGAGTTTTATCCTTCGTCCTATTAAAAATAACTTCTTATTACATCTCTAATCATGATCGGTTGAAATGAGCAGTTCTATCTAAGAAAACTGCTGAACTGCCAATGCCTGAAGGGGGTAAAGAAAACCCTACTCATGTAGAGAGATTAGCTCAAGTGGAGCTTAACCTGGAAGAGCTTCCTGAAACTCGTCCTGAAAATCCTATTGATGCTAGGAAAGATGGGGAGGAGCCTTCTCAAGTTACCGATCTACCGTTGGGAAAGAGAAAACAATTTTTGTGACTGTACTTAATTTACAAGACAACGAATCAACTTTTGTTATCCTTTGAAACTAACCAAAACTTTCAACTGATTATGCAGGGCCATCAATTTTAGTGGCTAGATCTGGAGGTGAAACCGTAGATTCCACCCTAATGGGAATAAAAAGTGAAGAAACATGGGTCATGGGGGAAGGAGCAGAATAGGGAACTTCCCTAAGTGGGTTAATCCCGGATTATATTCCCCCCTGTGATAGTGATGCTGAATCAGACCCGGAGATACAAAAGGCATTCAAATTTTCACGACGTAAGGCATGGCAGAACATATGGAAGATCATATCCAAATTGCCTTTAGAAGAGCTTTCATTGAAGATTCCCTGACTATCATCCCTTTTCGTCATGTTGGTACTTGGTGTTTTTGGATATCAAAAGATCCATACCGCGATAAAACAAGTCATCTTAAGAAGAGAGGAGGAGCAGAAGTACCATTATGATTTGACCAGAGTAAGGATGTCAGCAAATATTGGAAAATTTGAGGCTGTAGTATCCCGAGCTGAGGATGATCATGCTTCCAGGTTGAAGGAGCTGAAGCATAAGATCAAAGAGAAGGTTTTCAAGCAGATTCACCTTCAGCAATAGTTAGATGCGGTTACTAGGGAACTTGACCAATGTAATAATTTACTGGATGGTGGTCAAAGAAATGGTATGAAATCCATCTCAGATTCCATGAAAGAACTCCATCAAGCCGAAAAGAGTGAAGTTGGTCGAGTGGATGAGCATCAAGTGGCTACTGATGAATCTCGGGATGCTGTAAATAAAATTAAGATTTATGTTGACGGCCTTTTGTAATTCTTGGAAAAGAGAAGAGACTCCGATCTATGGATCTCCTTATAATTTTTGTGTATCAAATGAAAAAAAAATTCATATTCAATCATTTGTGCATGCTTTATTTTTCTTCCTGCTTTAAATTTTTATCTAAGCCAATGGGCCTAGTAATAATAGTTTGATTTTTTCTAGGATTATTATGAATAACACTACAAACATTGAATCATTTTATTGATCAATATTATCTAAATCAAATAAGGTGCATGTTTAGTGAGCTAGGACTTGACTTTTGTTCATAGTTACCTTGTCTTTTGTGGGATGTTTAAACACATGCACGTCGAACATAAAAAAAGGGCTAGTGTTTAAGGTCTAAATCGCTTTGACTGAATGGATTAAAATTGACTCAATTCCTTGATAATTTATCTAAAAACATTTTAAAATATTCAAGTATGGAGGAAAACATGTAATCTATGGCTTAAGAAAATTTGAATATGGGGAATGATATGAAAAATGGATAAAAGTAATTAGAAGTAGTAGTTCCCAAGAATGAAGTTACCACTATTTAACAAACCCGTTAGCGGTTGAATTATACAGGGCCACCTAAGGGAATTGGCTGCATAGTCAAATAATATCATCTTTTGGCTGACATGTCTATAATGTAGAATAATTATGCAAGGCCGTCTAAGGGCACGTGATTCATAGTTAGGTAAGATAACTCTTAGAAATTTACTTTTCTACTTCTAAAAAGCCAGTTGGAGTTTATGGGGATTCAAATTTTCCAAAGCATAATGTTTTCTGTATGGAGAGAAGTACTTGTATATGGAGAAGATATTTCCAAACAATATTGTCTAAGAACTGGATGAATGTCACTCCTACTATGGTCTAACCCAAACGTAGGTAAGGGAAATGTAAACCATAGACTTGAATACGTTTAGCTCATGAAAAAGAGTATGAGACAAATATTTTAAGGATAGCTATTTTTTTTGAGAATCTCTATGTATTGTTGTTAAAAAACTAATAGAAAAAAGGATTTCCTCCCAATAATGAAGTTACTATTATTTGAAAAACCTTTTAGAGGGTTGAATTATGCAGGGAAACCTACGGGCATTGTCTTCATAGTCAAATAATAGTATCTTTTGTCTGACAAGTCTCTTATGTAGACTACTTATGCAAGGCCTCCTAAGGGCACGTGCTGCATAGTCAGGCAAAAGAACTCTCAAATATAAAATATTTTGTGACCAGAAGTCATGAAAAGGGTTATGGAGATCTGTATGTATTTATGTTTAGGAGTATGATATGTAAAAATGGTCATTTGTTCAATGCATGTAGAGATACACAGACCAATTCTAACCATAATAATTTTGTGGCTGGGTCCTGAATTGAAATGATGGTATTCACTACGTATCCCATATGAATCAAGCTATATGTATTTATTAAAATAACGTTTAACATCATGTAAGAAAAGAGTATAGGAAATATTATTTTAGGGTCATAGAGCTCGGACTAAAATAATGAATACATTGTGTGTGTTTTCACAGGGACTTTTCATCCAGGGGACTAAAAGTGGAATTTGGGGTTAGGACCAAAGACTTGCTGCTAGATTTGAGGGATGCTCGAACATTACTATGTATCCCATAAGGATGGGAATAAAGCCATATGTAGTTATTAAAATACCCTCTGTACAGATTTGGTTCGAACATATAAAGGGTGAAAATGGGACTTTAGTGCAATGATGGTTTGACCCAAGTTAAAAGGTTCAGGAATTGCCATGTATACACGTAGTCTTTGGAATATAACATGATTGGAGATCAATGTAAATAATTATTCCCTCTCAGGTGAGGGTGTCGAAAATGTTGTAGTTTATTTTCGTACAAGGAAACATTGCTAATAGTTTATGGTCATATGCATGGACAGCAATGAACCAATGTAAAAATATTTGTTCTGGGGGTTGCTTCATGGATCAATATCATATGAGATAGAGGTGAACCGACGTGAAGAGATTGGTTTTGGGCTTGAACCCCAGAAGTTTTACTATGTTCCCATCCTAGAAGGCAAGGATCAAAGTCCGCATAGTTCAATTAATGAATGAATTGGTGATCAAGTTGTTTTTTAGGACAGTGACCTAAAAAATGGTGTCAGGACTTACACATGGTTAGCGGCCCAGAGAGGGTGTTATTGTTGAATTTTACACTATGATCACGTGAGTCATAATTGGTGTGAGAAGCAAGAGGTAGAAATAACCATAATGATGCATAGTTTAAGGTCATGCAGGACATATGAAGGGACAATGCAGTTTAATGTCTTGCAGTGAGGACTATTGGTGTTGTACAGTTTACTGTCATGTAGGAAGGAAAACATAAAGTTTAACGTCATGTAGGAAAAATATAAGGACATAGTTTAACATCATGTTAGATGTATTTAATACTTTTTCATAGTTTAATGTCATGTTGGACGATGGCACAGTTTAACGTCATGTTGGACGATGGTGTGAACAGTTTAAGGTCATATGCATGGACCAGTGATTATGCAGTTTAAAGTCTTACTATACGTAAGGGAATTCTGTATATTTTTGTGTCATGTAGTTAGGGCGTCACAGTTTAACGTCATGTTCGACATAGAAGGGACTGTGCAGTTTAATTTCATGCAGTAAGGACTTAATAAGGGCTGTATAGTTTAATTTCATATAGAAAGGACGACATAGTCTAACATCGCATTGGACGTAAGTGAAAATAGTTTAAGTTCTTATGCATGGACCATAGATAATACAGTTTAACGTCTTTCTGGATGATGACATTTGCGTTACACAAAATACTTCTTCAGAAATCTAGCATTGGTAGGTGTAGTGATGAGTTCTCCATCCATTGAGATTAAAGAATAAGCTCCATTAGAGTAGACCTTATGTATTGAATAAGGTCCTTCCCATTTTGGTTCTATCTTGGGAGGTTTCTTTCCTAGTATCATTGGAGTTCTAATAACCAATACAAATTCTCCCTGAACGAATGAATGAATACGAACTTTTTTGTTGAATGATTGTGCTATTCGATTATGATAGACTTCCAATTGGTGCATGGTGCACAATCTTTTCTCATCTAACCGTTCCAATTCATCAAATCACTTTTGAGACTGTTCATCTGTAGATGACTGATCACAAATGTATACTCTGAATGATGGTAATTGAACCTCAATGGGCAATATTGCTTCTGTTCCATATACCAATGAATATGGAGTTGACCGCGTTATAGTGCGGGTGGTGGTCTGATAAGCCCATAAAGCATGAAAGAGTTTATTAGGTCATTATTTCTTATCTTTATCCACCATCTTTTGCAGTATGTTTGAAAGAGTCTTGTTGAAAGATTCTATCTGGCCATTGGCCGCTGCATGATACCAAGATGAATGATTGGATTTGATTTTGTATTCTTGATACAACTTCCTCACCTCGGATAAATTGAAGTTTGTGCCATTGTCTGTAAATATGGTATGAGGGACACCAAATCTGGTAATGATGTTCGACTTGATGAAGCTAAAAATTCATTTCGAACTGACTTCTTTGAGAGGTATTGCCTCTTCCCATTTGGAAAAGTAGTCAGTAGAAGTAAGAATATACTTAAACTACTTTGCTGTAGCCGAAGGATAAGGTCCTACTACATCCATTCCCCATGGGGAAAATGGCCATGAGTATTAAGCTGTATAATGAAACTATGGGGGTTGATGAATAAAGTTGTCATGCACTTGGAAAGAATGACACTTCTTTGTGAAATCAACACAATCTTTTATCATTTAAGGCCAAAAGCATCCAAGCCTACGAATTTGATCAGATAGTCTGTGTCCAGACTGATGGACACCACAAAATCTTGCATGTACTTCATTCAGGACCGCCATTGTCTCTTCACCATCAATGCATCTGAAGAGAACTTCATAAAAACCTGTTTTGTAGAGAATTTCCTCTAGGTGATCTGGGATATCATAAACAGTGAAATTGACCACACATCACCGGATTTATTCTTTCCCAACTCTATAAGGTGGAAGTGTTCCATTTTGAAGGTATTCCCTGATTGGTGTCATCCATCCTGTAGTATGACCATACGGTTCAGGAATAGGACTAATTTCCTTGATTTCCTCTGTTCTAATTTGAACATAAGGTGAAATTGCACGACAGTGGGCAATAATGATGCTTGTCTCACCTTGATTTGGATCTTCCAGAGCTTTGGCTATATTAGCCTGTGCATTAGCCTGGGCATTTTGTGATCTCAGGATATAAGAAAATGTCAGTTCTGAAGGAAATTCTGCCATTAACTTGTTGACATAATCATACAAAGGGTTTAGTTCTTCTTTTCGAATTGTATAATCCCCATTGACTTTTTTGATTACCAGGTTTGAATCAACTTTCACCTGTAAGTGATTAACATGTGCTTGAAGTGCCAACTCCAATACTATGATAAAAGCATGGTATTCTGCTTCATTATTTGTACCACCTCCAAACAATGAGAAGGAATAAGGTAGCACTGCCTTTTCCGGGGAAATGATTACAATTCCTATCCCATCTTTGTTGAATTTAGGATCTTCGATTTTCATCCCTATTGGACTTCTAGAAGCACCATCAAAGTACATTTCTCATATTTGAAGACTATCTTGAATAGAAAAGGCTTACTCATTAGGAAGTTCAATATCTGAAGATGTATCTTCTATTAAAGGATGTTCAGCAAGGAAATCAGCCAGAGCTTGGCCCTTTATTTCCTTTTGAGACACATAATGAATATCAAATGACTGCAAAATAACTTCCCACCTTGCCAGACGTCCTGTAAGCATTGGACGACTAAGGATAAATTTGAGCGGGTTATTGCGAGATACCAATTAAACCTCTTGATGTTGCAAGTAGTGTCTCAACTTCTGAACTGCAAAAATTAATGCTAAGAAGCACTTCTCAATATTTGAATATCGGGTTTCTGCTTTATGCATAGTCCGACTGAGATAGTAGAGACTGTTTTCATTCATAGCATCATTCTTCCGGGAATGAAAGGCACCCAATGATCTCTCTAAATCTGTCACATAAGCGATAAGTGGTATTCATTCAACAGGTGGCATTAACACTGGTGGACTCAAGAGATATTTCTTGATAATATCGAATTCTTCTTGACATTCTTCAATCCACTGGTAAGTGACTCACTTCTTCGTCAATTTGGTGAAGGGTAAATTTTTTCCTGCCAAATTGGCGATGAAACGCCGAATGTCGGATAAGTGTCCTTGATGTCCTCTCAATTCAATCAAACTCCGAGGAGGTGACATACCAAGGATTGAATTTGTCTTCTCAGGATCGAATTCGATATGATGATTCCGTACAACAAAGCCGAGAAATTTTCTTAAGGTTACAACAAAAGAACATTTTAAGGGGTTCATCTTCAAATTATGTTTCCGATGTTTGTGGAATATGACTTCCAAATCAGCCATGTGATTAGAACATTGCCTGGATTTAACCACCAAATCATCCACATAACATTCATCAAAATTCCCTAAAATGTGTTTGAAGATATGATGCATGACACACTGATATGTTGCGCATGAATTCTTCATTCCAAAGGGCATTGCCTGATAGAAAAACACACCCTGAGGGGACCTGAAGGTTGTAGATTCCTCACCATCTGGAGCCATTCAGATTTGATTATATCCTGAATATACATCCATGAAGTAAATTGCTTCATAGCCAGCTGTTGTATCAATTATGTGTTCTATTATTGTAATTGGAAAATCATCCTTATGACAATGCTGATTAAGATATCTGAAATCAATGAAAACTCTAATTTGTCCGTTCTTCTTTTTCACAGGGACAATATTATCCAACCAATTGGGATATTGAACTTCTCTGATGAAGTTATCTTTGATAAACTTATCCACTTCAACTTTAATTTTTGAAGCATAGGTTGGGTGTGTTCTTCTTGCGGCTTTCTTAAATCCTCAATGTTCTTCTGGAAAACCCAAACAATGAGTAGCAATGTCAAGATCATGCCCTGGAATCTCTGTATAGTTCCAAGCAAATATATATCGATTTTTCTTTAAAAATGAAATATAAATTTATTTCTCTTCAAGTGTCATGGATACACTAATTAAAGTGGGGCGTGGATCTTCTTTTGTACCCAAATTTATTTCTCCGAGTTCTTCCACGTTCGTAGAGATACCCTCTTCAAATGCTGGAGGAGCATCCCTGAGATCTTCCTTCTCTTCTTCAACATGTGTTATTTCTTCTATTTCTACTTCCATGGTAGATGGTGAAGTATAATTTCCATGATCAGAAGAGATATTAAAAGTTGAACATCGTGAAGAAGAAGCTTCCATTTCCGACCTGATTGAGGATGAAGGGTCTTCCTTGGGTAATAAAGAAGAGATGATGGATTGAGAATCGACATCATCATTCACCTCTAACATTTCTACAACTTCTTATGGCCAGGTTGGCGAAGTATATACTTGCTGGATTTCAGAAGATGAAATGAAGATATCCCCATTGGAGCTTTCATCATTGCTTGGTGAATCACCAATTTTTCCCATGTTTTCTGGATTAATTGTTGTAATTGACATTATGGAGGTTTCCATAAGAGTATTTTGATTTGGGTCTATCATGTCAATTTTACTGATAGGAAACACATAATCTGCACTCACATGTGTAAATAGATTTACTGGAATCTTTTCCAAACCAAATGGAGCATTAACCTTTGTAACCTCCCTTGTTGTGGATTTCTCCTTACCCTTCATGTGATAGAATTCCGCGTCAATTTATTGAGATTCAAATGTTTTGAATGGGGCTTTATCACCATTCAATGTCCCAATTTGACCATAAAAACAATATTTGAGACATTGATGGTATGATGAAGGGATAGCCACATGTTGATGTTGCCAGGGTCTTCCAAGCAAGATGTTGAAGGCTGTGTCATGATCAACAACCATTAAATCTGAATTGGATTAAAGATCTCCAAACTCAGTTCTGAGTATAATCTCACCCAGTGGTTCTTGTTCATTTTTATCATATCTTTTCCACATCAGAGTAGAATGAGATAAATTAGATTCTGTGATGCCCAATCAATGAAGTGTACGAATGGAGATGAGGTTAACTCCTGAACCATTATCAATGAAAGATCTTCATACGTCTACACCATTTACCTTTCCAAATAAGTATAAAGGTATGATATGTCCATGCAAGACATCATCTTCATCTTTATCTATGAATGATATCACTGCATGGCATTCTGCAGGATTATTCACTACATGGTAGACTTCAGCTGCAGCAATTTCAGTTTCAAATTCCCGAGGACTTGAAAAAGCCTCAATGAGTGCCTCCCGAAGATCCTTTGATAAATTTAAGGCATCCAAAATTGATAACTTAGCCGGTACATGGGCCAAGTGTTTCAATACATCCTACTTTTGATCCAAAGTTCTACGTTTCTAAACAGGAACATATGGTTTCGCAGGTACCTTAGAAGTTGATGCTTTAGAAGTAGATGCATCTTGTATTGGGGTAGGATTTGTCAATACTCCTGGCTTTAAAAGATTAGACCGAATAGGTCTATTTACTTGCTGAGAAGAAGAAGGTGGAATCTCTAACCGATCCTCTAGAATAATTGTTTGAGGACTAAGTATGCTATTGGTGAAAGAATTTTCTTGTTCTTGTTGAGCTCGTTGAAGGGCTATGACACGCTTTTCTATGGAATACACAGTTATAGCAGGGGTAGAATTGGAATAGTGGCTTCTGGGATATCAACGTCTTCCTATGTATCACAAACCTATGGAACTCCCTCTAATTCCTCTATTTGATATAGGGAATTCAGTCTCATAAAAATCAAAATTGCGACTGGAATAAGGATCTGTTAAATGAATCATATTAACAGAACCAAAGATCATCACTTCATCCATTGAAGACTCTTCTTGATTAGCCAATTTAGGTTGTTCTGTTTGGTGGTGCGGTGCCCGTAGCTTTGAAGTAGATGGCATAAAATCTGCCAGAGTCAGAGACAACTTGGGATTTGACACGATCTCATATTCTTCTGATTTCAATCATTTCTTTGAATTTTGTTATTTCTTTGAGGATTTTCCCTCTGATGAAGGGGGATTTGTTGTGGAATTCAAAGCAGAATACACAATTGGTTTCTTCAATTGCGTTCGCAAAATGGCATGAGTTCGGTTGATTGTTTTCTTGACCATCCAATCATCATATTTTTGTGCATTTTTTTTTGAATTCTTGCCACTAGCCTTATTCCTCTGGATTTGTAGCAGTTACACATGCTACCTGAGCTGAAGAACCTTTCAACTTGACTTGTCCCGAGTACACCATTTTTTTGTAGGAGGTCTTTGAATAAAAAACACTCCTGAATGAGATGCCCCAACATCTGATGAAATGGGAAATAATTGGAACAGTCTTCATCTCCTTCGATGTTTAGCATCTTGGGCCTTGGTAATTGAACCAAATTATTTTCCAAAGCCGAAATGAATTAACCAGGAACTTGTTCATTTTGGAAAGAGTAAACTTTTATCTTGAGATCCGTAAATTGTTTCCGTCTTTGATCTCTTTGATCATCTTGATGAAATGGCCTCTGTTTTTGATGCTCAAGAGGTGGAACCCTTCGAGAAGATGATGATTTTGAGGTGAAAGAAGTTATAGGTGCTTATTTAAGCATAACTGTAGCAGTATCTACATCACCTATTCTCCTTCCTAGAGCTCATGGATTACACAAGTTTTATCCTTAGTATTTGTAAGAGAGTATTCAATCTACTGAGCGATCAAAGTAAGGTCTCGAAACCCTCCTGTGTATTTCACAGGGATCAACGTTGTGCATAACTCATCATGCAAATTTTCCACACAGATTGTCAACAATTCTTCTTGAGGGAGTGCTAACCTCAAGGTATATGTTAATCCCTTCCAGCGAGCAATGAAATCTGAAACCCTTTCATTAACCCTTTGATTATAGTTTGTAAGTTCAAAAACTATTGTATTTGGCAATGATTAGCTGAATTGGAGAAGGACTCGTTGACAGAGATCCTCACATCCGGTAATTGACTGGGATTTCAAGCTTGTATACCAAACAAAAGGAGGTCCTTGTGATGACTGCACAAAACACCTGAGCTTAACTACTTCTTATTTCTATGGGGTTCCCATCATAGGATTTCAATGAGAAATAAAATATTTTATGTGTTGCTCTGGGTCTCCCGAACCATTAAAGATTGGAAATGTGGAACTTTAAAAATTTTATGGGGGAGTAATTGCATCAACCCATTCAGGGTAAGCTCTCTTTTCGAGTTTAATTTGAGCTCGTTTCCCTCCATAGCTTCCAACCGAGCTATTAATGACTCAATATAAGTTATTAACTTTTGAGAAACATCCAGTTGAGCTTGGACCTGAGCAGGTGCAATAACTGGAGCTTGGATAGATGTGGTGGCTGGTACTGCAACTGATGATAACACCACTGGTTGTTGTTGCACCTGTCACATAGGATTAGACCTATGAGGGTGTACTGAAAAAGGAGGATATTCTGGATCCATCTCAGTAGTGGCAACAAATTCCCTTGGCTGACTAACTTCAGCACGCTTAGGAGGAATACTACCTTGAAGTAGTTCTGCATTCAACCTCCTTAATTCCTTCATTTCTTCCTCTTGTTGTGCGAATCTTTGATCTAATGAGAGTGATTGGCCTTCTCCAGAGGAAGGGTATGTTACCTGATTCTTACCATTCCCATTATTGGACACCTTTTTGAGATGGTAAAGTGGGTTACTTGACGGATTACCTAGATTCTGGGTAATCATTTGATTTTGTGTATGCATACCTTCTTTATTTGTGTCTGTGCGTACAACCTCTTGAGCAGAATCTTCATCATATGATCCCTCTGAGTGAGCCTCATCTAGGGGACTAGAAACAAAAACATTGATGACATTGATTGATGCATAACACATTACATTTATTCTATCAGCATTTCTGCGATATTTTCTTCTTCTAGGTCCTTGATGAGATATTTCCTTTTGTTGATTCGATCCCTCAGGAAATTCTTGACGAACCAAAATGTGGAGGGAATCTCCTGATAATTAGGCTCTTCGTTCCTCTTGTGGCTTCTTCCCTAATCGAGAGAAGACTGACTTTCTTTGAGGGAGATATTGAGGATTTGAAAATGTCCCCAGTCATGTGGACTAGGGCTGTTCCTTCTGTTTCTACTCAGCTCCTCGAATCCTATTTGTTTATTCTGAGGGTTGGGTTAAAAGAGTCCCCAGTCTATAAAGATAGGGTGGTTTTTGAGATTCCACATATGAGACTTTCTTGAAATCTCTCTTGATCTTTCGGACTTTAGTTCGGAAATTGGATGGATGCATCAACCTACATCCACTCTTATCACCCGGTTCAAAAGACTATTGGATGATTTATGACACTTCTGTCACATGATGATGTGCACACTAAAAATGAGAAGCCTGTTCAATATTCTCGTTTGCTTGATTCATGAGTAATTTAACAACTTGTTCTCTGTATGATTTATTTTTAGAGGAACTAGTTGAGGCATCTTCTTGAGCGAGCCTTTGATTACAAACAAATCCAATTGGTTGTGGCTGGCCATGGGCAATATCATTTCATGAGACCATTATCAGCGGGCTTTGCTTACTGGAGAGAACAGTGAAATGTAGTGCTCCATAAACACCCAATCCCTTAATATGAATACTAGATGGGGAATTGGAAATTAACTTGAACAATTTTCTTAGTGCGCTAAGGAATGAATGCTGAAGGGCTCTCTACTACTTTTCAGCCTTCGGATATCGAGAAACTGAGATAGATGCCAAGTCAATTTGGCGTTGTAACACTTCTATTATCTTGACATGATTTTCATATTCATCATAAGATAATATTAACTTTTTCAGCTGACAATGATTTTTCCATATGTTGAGATGAATATCATGAATTCCCTCTTCCTTTAACATATCTGGAATGTTATATTGAGAGTCATCAAAAGGCCAAAACATAACTGGAACTTCACCTTTTTCCAATTGTTTTCTCATATTTAGTACGTCCTCTTTATCATTCAATGAATATTATTCTACCTGATTAGACCCAAGTCGGTTCTTCCTTGATGCTTCATCAGATTCAACAATATCAGTAGAGAATTCACTGATCAATCTATAAGATGAACGACCCATGGGTGGTTCGAAAAATGACCTACACCCTGGGCTATCTTCTGATTAATAAAGTATTTCACCTACTAGGGATAAAGCATCAGACATGACTAGATTCACATTTTCATGTTTCTCAAGATAAGAGGGATTTCTCTTCAATACATTGTCTATTGGAACATTTTCTAGGAAATGTGAATTACCACTGTGGAGAGGACATTCGTAGCTAAATTCGTCATCATGGGGAGGACCACCATGGTGGGTTACAGCTAAAGATGAAACATTTTTCTCCTTGATCTTCTGTCCACACACAGGGTTCTTGTGGCTCTCATATGAATATGAATCTTTCAGATTGAATGAATTTTCATTAAGCAAGCCTTCATGAGGAAGTGTCTGATGAAGACCTTCAGAATTAATGTTCCTACTATTGGGAACTGAAAGAGTAGAATACTGAGTTGAAACAGATAATTTTTTGAGTGCATCAAGAACTCTAACATCGAGCAAGGACTTGTTACAGATTGGAACTTAATTTCTTGACTGTGCTGGATGGGTCTTTTTCTTAGACGCCTTCTTACTCACTTTGGGAACCACTTTTTGACGAAAGTAGTTATTATGGGTAGGTGTATGTTCCTAATCAGGATAAATGATCAGGTTATGCTGATTATCTCCACTTAAATCAAGTGTATGTGCCTGACTTGGTTGTCTGTATGATATGGGGGAGTACGCCCCACAACCCTATTGGACTGGAACAGAGGTGTGTGTCTGTTCCGGAGAAAACTGTTGATGTGTCACTCCACTGGTAGGGATAGATTTTCATTTTATTCCCTGTGATGCTGCTGAAGCTGTTATAATATCTTGGATGACATCCAAAATATGAGCAGAGATTTGCTTCTACTCTTTCACCATTGAAAAAATATACATGGTGACTTCAGCTGCTGGAATAGGAATATACATCCATTCTGTTGATAGAGTATGTGTATTTTACTGCTCCTATCCTCCTTTTACTATAAGTGAATTCTGACAAAACTCAAGTTTGGGGGCTGAAAATTGAGTATGCCTCTTATTCGTCACCGGAGCTTTCCGACTGACTTCTCCGGGTGCTACCAAACAAGTCTGTTGGTAGGCTTGATCAATACTGGAAGGTGTATGTGCTTTCTTATTACACTCCACTGAATGTGGTTGACGATCATCCTTCAATACTGACATAAGAGGCTTCTGGAAGGATTTATGAGTGTAAGCTGGTGTATGTGCATGTTTACCAATTGTCAACACATTGGGTTGGCGGGATTCATCGTATGTAGTCAGACGAGCCTGCTGACTAGCTGATGACTTCTAAACAGGTGTGTGTTCTTATCTATACTACTCCGCCAGAATTTCTTGGTGGGGTTGGCGTGTTGCTGCCAGACAAGTCTCTTGGACATCAGAATTGAAACGGATGGGTGTGTGTGCCCGCTCGTTGCTTTCCACCAAGTTAGGATGGTGGACTTCTTTGGAAATGGAAGAGATAAGAACCTTCTCACTGTTGACTGGATTTCGCCTCTGGCGGTACGCCTTGTGTGCTCGGGTCTGAGGGACCTGAGCTGAACCCTTGAAGGCAATACCCTCATCATGTTGAGGGAGCACTGCCACATGAGTCTGGCGGCGATTTTTGATGGGAACCCTTGGGAAGGACTCTCGTATCTTTGAATTAATGCCCTCAGGGACCAGATCATTCACCTTCCCAAAATATGGGACGGACTTGTGATTGCGTTCCAAGGATAATGACCCGAAATGGTTGGATATGGTGGTTGGCACCACCTGCTTCTTAATCGTTGGTCATCGCTTTCCTGACGACCAGGGTGAATTATTGACATGGAGGGCTTGTCAAGCGGCATCCAGAGTCATAATATTATCGTTTTGATGGTATTTATTAACCAACGCATTTGATACCCAGCATTAATGACGCTGAGTAGGTGATGTCATCCTCATAGAAAACGATGATCCAACACGAGTAGCACCAGAGGCATTCACAGCTGAGGTATTCATATGCGTGAACATAAGATAAGCCATTTCTGAAATGTAGAATATTTTGGAAAGGAATGCCTGTTTGATATAACAAACATAATCAAGATAAGTTCATCCGCTACATCTTTTGGATGAGCACATAAGTTATTGATTGTTCTATTAGCCCGCTCATTGAGTTTAGATAGGGGCCTAACAAAATAATTAAAACATCATTTTAACTTGGTTAAGGATTCACGTCGGGTTCACCGGTTTTTTTTCCTCTGGAAATGGGGATGGCCTCATTGATTTAATGCTCAAACATTCCAAGTGGTTTCTAACAGGTTTGTTCGTTGATCCGGAAACATCCAATAATTCTATATCCATTTGGACCTACTTTCCAAAGGTAGGTGCTCACTAGTTATGAACTGACGAGGCTTAATAATTTGCATTGGTCGAGAGGATGGGAGGTCAGACTCATCACAACCTTTTGGGGGGAATTATTGTCTACTCCAGGACTTCCTTTATAGATTTAAGTTATGTTCATGAACCCTTATTAAATTACCAAGTATGAAAATGAGCTTTCCTTTATATTTGACAATCAATAATTAGTATGAATGAGATTTATAGAATCTATTATATGTATTCTAGATTCTTCATAGTTAGAGAATCGTCTGTATTTGTTAGATATTCTTAGTCAATGGTATCCATCGACACATTATATATAAATCTCATGGTCATTATGATAACCATACTGGTTTTCAAGCCACTCAGTGGGGAAATTGATGTTTATTTTCATTCTGAAGGACATAGATTATTTCAATGTTGGGATCGTACCCGTAGATGGGCTAACTATGTATCCTTTGTTTTAGAAAAGGAATCAGAACCCACATAGTTCGAGTAAATAAGTAGTAGTTTTATGCATGATTAATGGCCCAAAGAAAGATGTCATAATTACTTTTACACTCTAATCTCACGTGAGTCATGCTCGGTGTGAGAAATAAGAGATATTGGTAAAACCAGACAATTGTTCCATGAAAGATGCAATTATAAGAAATGATTTGGGGATTATGTATGTATGACTACCCAGATAGATGAATATTAGGATTTACTTCAGAGAAGAAACCTGGGAACAAGGTCCATAAAGGTATATGTGCATTATATAGATTTGGATACTTAACTTAGGACTTAATCCTGAGAAGGATGCCCAAATTAGAGAGGACTTATGATTGGGTTTTACTCCTGAGAAGGAATCCAAAATCAAAAGTAAATTAAGACTGGTTAAGAGAAATTATGACTAGGGCATACTCTTAAATAAGAGGCCCAGGATAAAGGGAATTATGACTAGGGATTACTCCTGGAAAGCAAGCCCAGGATAAGGGAATTTGGATTTTGGGAAGATCGAACTTACTCCTAAGGAGGATGCCCATATTAAAAGAATTATGGTTGGGGATTACTCCTGAGGGGGATGCCCATATTTAAGGGAACTTGAAGATTGGGGCTTTCTTCTAAAAAATAAGCCTAGGTTAGGGGTCTTGGGGCTTACTACTAAAGAGGATGCCCAAATTTGGGATTTTGAGATTGAGACTTACCCCTGAGAAGGAGGCCTATATTAAAGATCCTCTCATCTTTAAAGGATGAGGATGAATGAATGAAATCTCTAACCTTAGTGACATAAATATATGTAAATCACTTGGTTTTATGAAATTTTCCATAGAATTCCTTTCAGATAAGGAATCCAACAAAGGAACCATGTCATAAATTTCTTTGAAGAGGGGTTTGAAGGCTGAATCCTAAAAATGAGAGGTGGATTTGAAGAAATAAATTGAATAGGTTGGAGGGGCACCATTTTTTGTTTCATATGGAAATGAGGATGACCTCATTGATTTAAGGTTCAAACATTCTAAGCGGTTTCTGATGGGTTTTTTCGTAGAACCGGAAACATCCAAGGATTCTATATCCATTTGGACCTACTTTTCAAAGGTACGTGCTCACTATTTATGAACTAGCGAGGCTTAAGAATTTGCATTGGTTGAGAGGATGGGAGGTCGTATTCATCACACCCTTTTGGGGAAAATTATTGTCTACTTCGGGACTCTCTTTATAGATTAATGTTATGTTCGTGAATCCTTATTAAATTACCTATTATAAAAATGATCTTTCCTTTAGATCTGAAAATCAATAATTAGTATGAATGAGATTTAGAGAATCTTTTATATATATTCGAGGTTCTTAATCGATAGAGAATCATCTGTATTTATTAGATATTCTTAGTCAATGGTATCCTTCGACACATTATATAGAAATTTCTTGGTAATTATGATAACCATACTAGTTTTAAAGCCACTCAGTGGGGCACTAGAAGTTTATTGTCATTCAGAAGGACACAGATTATTTCAGAGTTGGGATCGTACTAGCATTTGGGCTACCTATGTATACTTTGTTTTAGAAAAGGAATCAGAACCCATGTAGTTTCAGTAAAGAAGTATGAAGTTTATGCAAGATTGATGTCTCAAAGAAAGATGTAATATTTAATTTTACACTCTAAGCTCACGTGAGTCATGCTCGGTGTGAGAAATAAGAGGTATTGGTAAAACCAGACATTCGTGCCCTGAAAAATGCAATTATAATAAATGATACGGGGGTTATGTATGTATGACTGCCCAGATAGATGATGATAAAAATTTACTTCAGGGAAGAAACCCGAGAACATGGTCCATAAAGGTATATGTGCTTTATGGAGATTTGGATACTTAACTTAGGATATAATCCTGAGAAGGATTCCCAAATTAGAGATGACTTATGATTGGGTTTTACTCCTGAGAAGGAAGCCTAAATCAAAAGTAAATGAAGACTGGTGAAGAGAAATTATGACTGGGGCTTACTCTTAAAGAAGAGGCCCAGGTTAAAGGGAATTATGATTGGGGATTACTCCTGAAAAGGTATCCTAGGTTAAGGGAATTTGGATTTTGGGAACTTGGGGATTACTCCTAAGGAGGATGCCCATATTAAAATAATTATGTTTGGGGCATACTCCTGAGGAAGATGCCCAAAATTAAGGGAACTTGAAGACTGGGGATTACTCCCGAAAAGGAGGCGCAGGTTAGGGGACTTGGGAATTACTTCTAAAGAGGATACCCAAATTTGGGATTTTGAGATTGGGAATTACTCCTGAGAATGAGGCCCATATTGAAGATCCTATCATCTTTAAAGGATGAGGTTGAATAAATTAAATCTCTAAACTTAGTGACATAAAGATATGTAAATCAATCAGTTTTAAGAAATGTTCCACAAAATTCCTTTCCGATAAGGAAGCCAAAAAAGGAACCATGTTATAAATGACTTCGAAAAGGGTTTTAAGGCTAAATCTTGAAAATTAGAGGTGGATTTTAAGAAATCAAGTGAATAGGCAGGAGGGGCGCCCAAAAAGAGAGAGGCGTGCAAGTCCTGCGTAGGCGTGCAAGTCCTGGTCGCACAAGTATACTTGCGCGACACATGGGTACTTGCGTGACGGTCAACCCTTAGGGTAATACTTGGGAAAGACTTGGCTAAATCCCTTAGTATTATCCCTAAAGGCTTCCAAAATATTGGTGCACAAGTTTTATTGATGGGATAAGGCAGTGCGTAAGTGTGTCCATTTTCTTTAAGGGCTGGCCACATTGGTGCGCAAGTGCTGATGAGTTTCAACGCTTAGTCCATGTTTCCAATGTTTAGATATTCCATTATAGGTAAAACAATTACCTTAAAAGTGTTCGGAAGACTTCTAGAAGAGACTAGGGTGCCGGGAGCTCGAATATAAGTTTTGTATTTTTTCCGTCATTAAATGGGGGGCCCACAATGGGTATTTATAGGCTGCTGAAGACCCTGGGCGAGAATCAAAGAGGGCATGCAAGTCACCTGTGTGACCACTATTTTGCGCGCAAGTATACTTGTGAGACCATGATGAAACTTGCGCTACCCGAGTGGGAAGAAATCCTTCTTTATGACTTTGTCGATTTTTGATGTTTTTTCAAAGGATGAATCACTTTGGACTATGGTATTGACCTTTTTCCAGTCGTTTATAATTTGTGACGGAAAAGAGCGTCAACACTCATATTTTAAAAAGTTTTAAAAAAATTAATATTTAATATATTATTAATATAATGAATTAAATGGTTGTTTCAATTAAAAATATTTTACACTACAAGCCATAATTTCACCCAAGTTTATTCTAAAATAGCCAAAAAATTGTTTCCTGTGTTTTTTCTTGTATTCTCTTGTGAATGTTTCTAGGATTTGTTTATTTTTTCTACCCCAGGTAATCAATCAGATGGAATTTTTGTTGTTTTGTGTTCTGCTTTTGAGCCTTGAATTTTCATTATAGTTTTTAGTGTTAGAAACTATTCACCATATCTAAGGTAGGAATTTATAATCTTTGGTGATAACCCTTGAGAATTTAGATTTCATGATAATTCCTTTGGGTTATGTTATGTAATTATAAGGAATATTTTTTTTTTGATTTTATTTATTTAATTTCTCTAGGTAGTAAATGATTCCCTTAAAATTGTGTCTTAATGAAAACATAATTATGTATTTATAATGTTTTATGAAATTCCAAAATAATGAATTTTTTCATTAATAGGATATTTATTGAATGGGAGTGGTGATAATTCTCTTGTGTTAACTAGGTATATAAAATGTTTTTATTCTAAAATTCATATCCAATGCATGAGAGTGGTGGTACCTCACTTGGGAAAAATATGGTTAAATAAAAAATATAGTTTAGGTTTTTATAAAAACATCTCAGAAGGGAAATCTTGGTATACGTTCATGTGGATGTATTTAAATAGTATCTTTTTATGTGTATCATGATACCAAGATACTATGATAGAACTTGGTACCATTATGACACAGTTTCCAGTATATTAGTCCTTGATTTTTCTTATTTATGTATTCCCATATTCTAGATCCCAATATTGATTTTTTTTATAATGGTTTCACTTATGTAACATTTTTTATATTGAAACAAGATTTTATTTTGTGCCATGGGCATTAAACTCCTAGACTAGACTATTTTATCTTGGTTTTCTTTGTATACCATGCTTATATACACAACTAATAGACTTTTGGAATGTGGTACATTATTTTCATTCCATTGAATATCATTCTTTATTATATTCAAAATTATAAGGTTTCAAATATGGATTTTTTTGAAACCATATTACATTTTGTAAAATTACTTTCATATTGAAATAGCTTTAAAAACCATTTGGTTTTAAATCATGGACGGACAATTTCAATTTTTTTTACATTGTATAGATTTATTGGTGGTATCCTATATGTCTCGATTCAAACACTATAAATTTTCCTTTTAGTGGTTGTATTTATTATTTTATATGAAATAAATAATAGTAAAGGTTCCAGATAGTTCTCCATATTCTATTTGGGTTCATCACATTTATAATGAGGTGGTTTGGTGGTGATGGATTGTAACATGGAGGCTTGGATTTGTATCACTATGTTTTATTGATTTTCTATTTCACCCTTTTTGGGTTATCAATTTTTTCACAAGTATGTGTTCACTTATTTTGTTTTTTACTCTTTATGTTTGTCTCTTTATGGTTATACATCATAATTTTTTGGGACTTCTTTAGATATTTACTTTGTGGTGGGTCGTCTAAGATGATGTATTATATTGTCTTGGGATAGTTCATTAAATCTATAATCTATTAAAAAATGAAAAATATTTATCATTGGATATATGTAATAGGTTTTATTAAAATTTATTTCAGTATATATTATCATTGGATATGTACTTGTTTCATACATACTGGTGTTTGAATTCAAAAAAATTTCTGCAAATTGTAATTATGGTTGTGTGGATTTTAGCTACATGTCAAATTAAATTCTCTGATTTTTTGTAGTTACATGAAATATATTATGTAGATAAATTCATATATGTGAATATTTATTATAAATTTAAATATTATTATATAGATATACATGCCCATGTGGTGAGAGTCGATAATGTAAATGAAATGCTTACATTATATCTGGAAAATGTGTTATGTTCCACTCATTCATTTTCATCTCAATAAACATCAATTATTTTATAAAAATTTATCTTTACTAAATTTATCAATAATTATATATTAATTATTTTTATCATTGTAAAATGAAAAAGGAATTATTTTAGATTGGATTAATTAATTATCACATGTCTTAAGCTTTCAAATTGTCGCTTTGAAAAAAATAATGGATTTAAAATTTATTGAATATGAAGGGTTAGTCTCGGGTGAGTTGTGGGAGCATTTCAATTTGTATTAAATTGTTTTTTTAAATTATATTAAGTTATTTATTAATTGTATTAACTCGATTTTTATTACCTATTACAATACATTGAGATCATAATATTTTGAAGTGTAGAGAGTGGCTCCCCAGGACTAGTGCATTCAAGATGATGACGATGATATGAGAAGGACTGTTGAGGTCATAATTATTTTGAAGGGTGGAATCATTGATCTATACAATGCGATCACTGGTGGTGTGATTGTTTTTTCTACAATTCTTCATGGAATCATTTCTTACTCAACATTAATAATTTTATTTTCACTACTGGTTTTGTGGTTTTTCTTATTTCTATTCATTTTATGTGATGTACTATCATGTTTCAGTACATAGTAAAAGTTAGATTTTAGGGAGGTTTTCCTATCATTAAAATTAAATTGTTTCTGTACTGTCAGGTTTAAAAAAAGTGTTTTTTGGGTTATTTTTTCAATTTAATAAAGAAGGATTAGTTTGGGTTGTTACACCAAGAGAGAAGCAGTGTAGTTGGGTAGCGATTCTAGGTGTGAAAATTTAGATGCATTTTGACTTCCCTATAAGAGTGTCAGATTACATAGTTAGTGCATGTAATTTATCACTTAGTTTTACATAATTTATCTTTATATTTCAGATTACATTTCTCATAACTAGTGTAAAATTTTGTTCTGTCATTATTTATTTATATTTTCTATTTTATTATTCTTTAATACTGATAGAATCTTTTTTATATAAAAAGGTAAAATCACCCATTTATTTATGATCTATCTACCTCACATCTAGGACCTAAAAATGAAATTTAAAATTCCACAAAAAATATAATCAATAAAAAAATATATAAAATTCAAATGTCAACATTAATGGACTAACATGGGTGGTGTCGAGGGAGAGTGAGCACATTTCAATGTTGTGTCTAAAACCACTATGGGTGACTGAGGCAACACATCACCCAAATTATACCATAATCTCCATCATCATATTCATACTGATGATGAAATAAAACATAGAGGTACCACCTTCCCCAAAAAATCCATACCTATACATGTGACGAAATTCCATTGAATCATTAAATTTATTAGTAATAAATACACCTATTAGGATCTGAATTATAACCATATACACAATCACACTAGATGGTATAAAAAATCACAATAAATCCAAAATATCCACTGGAAATAATAAATATTAGACCATCACAACGTATTAAATGCCTCCATAGGGAAATAATCAAATATGAAGCAAGATCAGCCGAAAAAAATTCCATATGATAAAGCTAAAGTAATAAACTCTTAATTAGAACCACTATAATGTATCATAACTAAAAGGAAACCATTAAACCATAAGAGGACTAAAATAATATCATTTTATTGTTGATAAACTATATAGTGTCTAAAATATAGAGAATGATGATACCCCAAGGAAAATCATACAAGGAATTAATAAACTATAAATCACTAAAACAATTCACTATCAAAAGATCCTCTAATACCATCCTAAAATTCACAGGGCGATGTTTCACCACTGAGGGGGGAAGGTTGAATTAATGGTGAATTTTATAATTTTACTATCATTTTAAATAGACCCCTATTGAACAATTAGGATCAGATCAACTCTTATGATAACTTAATCTCACCTGTCTGTAGTAAAAGTAAATAGCTGAAGAACACATTATTTTGACAAGGTTCGGTCTTCGTGTGAGCCTACACCTAGTTTTGATTGGTTAAACTCAATAATAACACAATATCTACCGTATTCATAATATGTTACAATATAAAATTCTTCAATATCATATAGTATCACTATTGTTTATCACGTACTGTCAAATAAATTCATTAAAAAATTATTCTCCACGACTAAAATCAAAGAATTTAATGAATCATCACATAGAAAATCATATTTTTAGATTTCATTTTCACCATAAATTAGAGTGAAGTAAAATGGAAAGGAGTTTCTAAAAAATACATTAATTATTTAACCTCTTTGGGAAAATATACAAGGAAAATTAATGATATTTCTTACAATTACTTCATATCCAGATATTCACTGCCTAATCCAAAAATTAACCATCTATTTGTAGGCCTCAAATAAGTATTTTAAATGTAGTCAATGCATGAAAATCCTAAAATATATGGAATTACATTTAATTATATATTATTATAAAAAACATATCACCTCTACCTATAAATAATCTTTCCATTGAGAAATGCATGTACTAAAATGTAATTTTTTAAACTCATCTTTCCAGTATGTAGACCATTGTATATTGCATGGTATTATTATCATGGATAAAAACTACATGGAAAAGTAACATGTGTATTTGAAAAAATATATAAATATACAACATGTCAATAAATATCACTAAATACTGCACTATTATATTCTTTTATAAAGGAGATTTACTATATACTCCATTTACCACATGGAAAAGAATATCTTCTTCATTGAATCTCACTCAATTGGTTTCTTATATGGACTATAATTTATTGTAAATCACAAAATCCAACACATAGAAGTATTTTATTCCATAAATGTACACACACATCTTCAACAAAATCCTTTTCATAAATAACCCTAAATTGAAATTTATTCTTAGGCTTTGTGGAAATTCATTCTTAACCGATTTTTAAAATCCAATTGAGTTTAGGATTATATCATATACTGATCAATATTAAATTTGTAGTCTACATGAAAACCTCATTCACAGAAGTCTTAAACATAAGGTGATAGAAGATGACCAGTACACATAATAAGACATATTTTATTAACATGATTGGATAACCATGAATTTATATGTATCATTTGGGAGATGGTGAGTAGTATACCCATTGGGTGAGTCCCACGTCAATTTTCCATGTGTTTTGGCCTACATGTTATAATGAATCATTTACCTTTATATTGAAATAAGTAATTACATGGTCGGCTCACTGCCTCCATGCCTCTCTACACTTCCACCCATGTAGTGCAACCCTATTATCCTTAGTGCACCCATGCTGTGTACTCTTGTAGGACAATAAGTATCCTAATAACTCTTCTAACTCCATAAAGGCTAACCCATATGGATCCCATGGGCATGGTTGATCCAAACTCTTATAAAGCCTTGGTTATAAAAAATGGCTTGGCTTTCTTGGTTGGTCACAATTCTTATGGTGAAGGATCATCAAAAGAGTTATCCAATTTCACATATAATAGCATGAAATATTTTCCACTTCAATATATTTTATAGTAAAATATATAAATATATTATTTGTGTGGCCCTCTATTAATATTATTCCATTAAAAATTTATCATGAAAATGAATATTTTCATGGTCTTCCTCAATTGATATTAATCCAAGCATGGAATGGAAACTTATTATAACATTGGTCACTAATTAGAACTTGGAATTAATCAGTAAATATCATATAAAACATCATCAGAGTTTATATCACAATTGTGGTTTGAAAAATTATATTTTGATCAATAAATCCATTGGTCAATCTATATCCCCCTTTTTATTTTTTTCTAACCATAAAATAATGTTAAATAACACTCAGTATATGTAATAAAAGTTCATACTTCCTAAAATAATTTTATGCCCAGTAAATTAGATGCTACCCCTTATATCACATTAATATTGATCCCCTTTATACAATAATATCAACAATATATTCATATAAACATAAATATTCAATTCTCTTAGATGAAGAAGAATACACTTTTTCTCTCCCTTTGAAAATATAATCCAAAGATAAGTAGGGGTTTCATCCATATAACTTCAAGTTAGAGGATAAGGATAAAAATAAAGCTTTATCCTTAATACCAAAAACCTCTCTCGAGGCATATTTTTGGGGGAAATATCTAGAACCTAATATTTTCTAGAAATGTATTTGATCTTGATATATCTACATGCATCCTTTTCATTGATAAAATGACACCTTATATTAATATTCTTGAATCTTGAATTCCATATTTAGTTTTTAGACAACCCTATTTCACTTTGATTATCACTTGAAATTTCTAGAGGTCTCTCATTCTTAATTTTTAAATTTAAAAATTTCACCTACATCCATATCATCTATGTATGAGAATGTTTAGCTATAACATTTTCTATCTCTATTTTTCTCACATCTAATTAGTTTTACTTTTTGTTATACCAAGGAAAACACCCCTATCCCAGAAAAAATGTTCTACCAAAATAGGATCTATTTTATATACCATCACCTTCCTAAACTAAATATCTAAATCCTAATAGTTTCAAATTTTCACTGAGTCTATATGGTATCCAGTATTTTAGAGTTCCGTTCTCAGTGATTTCGTCAAATTAATCTACATTAATGTTCTTCATCATTATAATGAAATTACTTTAAAAACAATAAATTATTTTAAATTTTTATTTCTCTTGTAAAAAAATTAATATGGTGTCTTTTGTCTCTATGGACTCAATATTACATAGTATTTTATATGTTTGGAATTATATACTTTTTATCTCTATAAATGTTTCATTATATTTTTATTTTGGTAACAAAGCTTTTCCCATATAATCTATGATTCTATCCTATCTTTAAACTACCCCATTTATTGTTGTGGATTATATGGTGTGATATACTAATTAATTATTTCATGTTTGGAAAGATAACTTCCAAAAGCATCAAAAGTAAATTGCTTACTACTATTTGATCTCAGATTATAGATATATTGAATTGAGTCCTTCTCAGATTGACTTTTGAAAAGTTTAACCATTTTAATTTCCATTGACTAGTGTTTAATAAACAGAAAATTAGTCATCAAAGTATAGTTATAAATTAATGTAATGACACATAAATAACCCCTAGTATATATTTTAGTCATTGGAATAAAAAAAGACTACATGAATATGCTCAATTTGTATGTAAGATATAATGTTCACTTTATTATGTGAAATATACATTATTTTTTATTTTTTATAACATTCCCAAATTTCATCTTATTCTGTATTTATACTGGGAGGTTATCTCACAATATCATGGTTGAAAATTTTACTCACACATCTTTGAATAGGATGAAAAATTATGCTATTCCATAAGTTATTTTCATCTTTCTCACTCATGTAACAAGAGTTCGTAGACATGAAAATATCAAATAGATTTCCATAATTTATTTTCCCTTGAGTGATGATCCTACCATACTATTTTCTTTTGATGATACCTGAATTCTTTTTTAACACCCCTTCATATCCATCATCACAAAGTTGTATGATTCTTTGAAAATTTCTCTAAAACCCTCAAATAATTAATATATCCTTATAAATAGTATTTTTGGATCAATCTCTATTGAGAAAACCAATTTAATTTTCTCGGACAATCATTTCCAAAATTCACTGCTCCCAAATCATGATTCTCAATGTTTCTCATGATTTTTGTTTCACCAATCAAGTTTGAAGAATATTGACTATCAAGTATCCATGACATAGTTATTATAATAGCCATAAAGGAAACATTTCCGAAATATATTTTTACTTCATTCATTTTTTGAATTACCTTTCATCTATCAAGTTTAGATATTTTTCTTAGAAGAATACTCATGAAGTTTTAGTAATATAGACTTACTAATTTCATCTTCAATATATTTCATCTATGTATACAAACTTGTTCAGTGTTGGAATATAAGATAAATTTTTAGATACAACATTATTTCTCTAAAATATTCTTATACTTTTCTCAGTCTTGAACCACCTTGGCTAATGTATTATCTTTAGTAGCGCCATGTTATACCAGCATGGACACACAATATTTCCAAACACATAACAACCCTTTCATTATCCCTTAAAAATTTATCTTTCAATATAATAATAATAGTTCTATCATGATTATTGATGATGTTTCCTTCGCATATATTGTAGGTATCTTCCATATGTGAGAAATGATCTTGTTTAACAATCCATTCATTCATTTGATCTAGAAGATAATATTTCACTCACCCATGTGGCCGATAAATATCCAAAATTGATTTTAGAATCTACAATACTGAAGGAAAAATGTTTATTTTATAATTCACAATAAACATAATTAACCTTATTCTTTGGACCCCACTTTTTACAAATGATTTTTGATATATCATTGATCTCAATAAATGTATTGAAATATTATCTACTATTCAAAATATATTTCTCAGCATTAAGATATGTTGATTGTTTCTTATTATTTGTAGGATTTTTTTATTCATGTTGTTTTACGGTATTATAAATTTCATATACTTTTAGTTTCTATCTATTGATATATTCTACGTAAAGAACCACATTAATTTCATATTCGTCTTTACCCTAAGATATATTTCTTTCTTTCAATAACCGCCTTTTCACCTTCTTGCGAATTTTATTTTGATCAAGAAAAGACTATGTATCATCTTTCATCATGGGATACAACTGTATTCATTCATATCTATCATAATCACTCTAAAGTTATCAAACCCATTTCTTATATAATACATAAAATTAATTTCATATTCTAATTGGTTGTATGATGTGAAGTCATATTCTTCTATTATTTCACATAGCTTCTTCTTTTAATTTTAAATTTATTCATCATTTCCACCAATTTTGGATGGATGTTTCAACATTTTGACTTATTTCAACATTGAATGTTTCTAATCATATGACTTTTATTGGATGACTTCTTCCTAGGAAAACATATGGAAAATTTTCCTATGTATTTAAAATTATAAATCAGAATTGTATTTTTTTAATACACATAAACATTCCCTCCTAGTATTTCAATAATATTAGAGATATGATTCTATTATAATACATAGCTCCTATTTATAATCATATTCACTTGATTTGATAATTTCATCATGTTTAATTTTGATAAATCTTGTGACCTCAAAATCTATCTAATCATTGATCTGGATTGAAACTATATGATCAAACCTATCATAATATTTCTCATTATTATTTTTAAAAATGGTTTCTCATTAATCTTTTCTCCAAAAAACCTCAAATATTACTGGAAATTTCCTTAAATCATCAATTTTATTCATCATCATTTTCTTCGTTATCCATATTGACATATTCAAATTTACTTCACTAAATTTTCAGTTTATCCATCTTGAATTTGACATTGAATTCATAATTGATTTCCTATTTAGCCAAAATTTTCATGGAATATTTAGTCTCGTAACCATTGTGAAGTATTTTTCTAAAAACAACACCAAAATGGTATTTTAATCTTCTACATCAATATCTATACTTATCTTATCAAACAAATTCATGAGTGAGTCTTCAAAAAGATTTGATAATCCAACTATTACTGCATTTTAAACCTCAAGACCAGGACATAAAATGTAGGGAACCATATTATTCTTATATTTGTGATATTTTATACCATATAATGTAGGAATACACCTATTGTTGATAGAATTATTATGAAACATAATCAACACTTAATGAATCATAGATGGGGTAACATGCCTCTAATATTAGTTGATGTGCCCAAATAATTGTTTCACTAATGAGAAGTGGGCTTGAATCAGTTGTAATTTTAAAATTTTAATTTATTTTTTTGAAATAATCCTATTACTAACTTGTAAGGATGTTATCCACTCTTATGATTACTCAACCTTTCCCTTTTGATGTTAAAGTATATATAATAGGATGAAAATATTTTTACAAGGTTCAGTAATCCTAATCCTTCTTATGATTGGTTAGTAACTCTAATCACAAATTCTATACTATAATCAAAAGTTATTCTGATATATAATTTTTAGATACCATATAGTCACACTATGATTTCCAGAGTCCCACTTATACCCAATATTCACTTTGGATGATAGTAAATGTACACAAATAACAAAATAAAGACCACATTTGAATGTTGACTACTTATATAAATAATGATTTAATCCTATATTTTTATCCGTCATGAATAATAAAACATAATATGTTAAATTCTTCAACAATTCTGAAAAGATATTTTTCTTGTAAAACTCACTTTTAGAAGAATAATACTGAAATGGTTCTTCCTAAAATATTAGAAAACATTTCATTATAAAATATACAATTCTCAAATAGGGGTGAAAGTATCATTATGTACATTATATGATTACCCCATAACATATTTTTCATGCCTGGTAATACCAATTCAATTATTTAATTTTTACAATTTTATTTTGCATTGAGAATATTAAAGGATTTAATACACCATCACATAACACATAATATTTTCCAATAATTTATTCTTTTCAATGGAGAGGTCAGTGAAAAAGGATGTTTGTCTCAAAATAACCACTATATAATGTTTTTTTACCAACTTTATAAAACTCAACTTGATTAATTAATGATATTTCTTACAATGAATCCTTCTCCAAACATTCACTAAATAGTCTAAATATGAACTCACAATTTATAGGACTCAAATAAGTGGTTATCCAAAAGCTAATGCATTATAATCCTAAAAGATATGGTATTCCATATAATTGTATGAATCCCTAAAAAACCAATTTATGCTCTCCAAAAACAACATTTCCATCACATACCTCTTGAACCACATGGAGTTATTGAAAACACATCTTAGAATTATGAAGAACATCACATATTACATGGTATTTTGTCATTTCCACAAACTAAATGGCCACATAATAGTTTTCTCTCTATAAAAACAATATATGTATAGTAAATATATGTAAATATAACTAAATAATACAATGGTATATTCCTATACAATGTAGTTTCCCCCCACACATCATTTAATATATTTAAATGAATCTCTTCCACATGGAATCTCCCTTGAATGGTTTCTTATGAAAAATTATCTTTATTTAAAAACTAAACATAGCTCACATACATATCTATTATTACCCAAACTATACGTAAAAATATTTCACAAACTACATAGAATATGAAAAATAAGCATCAAAGAATATTTATATGCCATGTGGAAATTCATATATTGAATAGTTTCAAACATCCATTGATCATAGAAAATATCATGTGGGTATTAATATAGTTTGATGTCCTGGAATGAAAAAATTGTTCACGAATCCCTAGATATATAAAGAAATTAAAAGACATGAAGCATAATTAGACTACTTAGATTAAGTCGATCAAATGACTGGTCTTTCATGGATATCACTTTATAGAGGGTGAACAATACCCACATATGGAATGTACCAAATAGATTTACCACATATGTGGGACTATACTTTATAATAATACCCCTCCATTTTGAACTGATAAGAACGTATGATGTCTAATCCTAGCCATTATTACTTATTGCACAACTACCCCAATAATATGATTGATTTTTCCACTATACACCTTTGATGTGCTCTCATTAAGGCCAATAAATGTCCAAATATGACTTCTTCCTCCATCTGGGCCTACAAAACTGGTTCCCATGGGTTTTGTTGAGCATAGATCTCACCAAGCCTTGGTTAATCTATATTTCTAGGATTTCTTGGTTGTCCCCTATTTTTTAGGTAAAGGTCCATCAAATTCTTATGAAAATTTCTCATTTAACACAATTCCATATAATGAACATAAAAATGTTCTTAATGAAAAATATATAAATATATAATTTTTATGGACTTATTTAAATATTATTCTTTAAAAAATCATTAGTCAAATGAATATTTTCAGGGAATTATTCTATTTTTCCTCACCCAATCATGGAATGACCACTTTTGTGACATTTTTAACTCTTTAGAACATTTATTTAATAATTATAAACCTTTTTAACAAAAAATATATTTTTTCCACAAATATTGGTTCAAAATAATTACAATTTCATCAAAATAATCCAATGGTTATTTACATACCAATCATCAATGTTACTTATATTAATGAACTGGATTGGAGTATAATTAAATGTATTATTAAATACACATCTAGTATCCTTAAATTCCCAACATGATCAAAACTCTTTCACAATGACTCTAGATGAATTTATAGATTATAAAATTCATTCTACTATAGATGACTTACAAATTTTTTTTTTCACTAAATTGACCACTAAGAGAAGAGTCATTATAAAAAATTCCAAACCCATTAAAATGAAACTAGTTATAAGAAATAAAATTTTATATTAAATAATTCAATGTTTTACATTTCTATCAATTAATTCAATAAATGAAATAAGAAATGGGAAATTAATTTACAACAAGAATCTATCAATGATCTCAATCAAACTTACAAAAAACCATTAGTTAATAAACCATGAATAAGTTTTGTTTCTTTAAATATAAGGTTTTATCATATATATTTTATAATTCCTCCATCAAGTGTATTTATATTTATTATGGGGATTCCACTTTTTGAATATTTAGATGAACATTTTCCATATAATTCTTACATCGATGTTTAAATACATAATTTTCATTTAACAGGACTGTCCTCCATCTATTATATATTTTGATATCTTGAAAATAATTCAATTTTATCACATATTATACCAAAATAATAATATTCAGAAAAATATTTTTATTCATCATTCGTTATAAAATAGTATTACTCTATCTCCAGATATTATTCCAATATGTAACTGTGTGGTTTTAAAACCAAAATTTCAATTAGACAATGATAAAAAAAAATTTAATTCATTTCACTTATTGGACTCTTATACTGTAATTTTAGATTCATTAAGGAACCACTTTTACTACTCCAAGACAAATTAGAATATAAAAACCATTAATTGACTCCATGTGTGTTTTCATATTAAATATCCCATTGTATCATATCTACCACATTCACATAACACTTCAATTGTATTTATAGAATTTAAATACATTGGTACATGGTATCTTCCAATTTATTAAAGGTTATAAAGATAGTGAGTCATTATACACTATGAATTTTCCATTTTCCATCAATTTTAAATCCTTTATGAGATATGAAAATGGATTTTATAGAATATAACTTCTATTCATTTTCCTTGATATTTGTTTATTCGTGGAATAATTTAAAATCATTATCTCCTTGGATTCTCTTTCCTTCAATGATCTATTGACACATCTTTGTTTGACCTTTTATTTTAAAAACCATATTAGGATATTGTTTATCCATACATGAATTAGTAGAATTCAAAACTAATACTCTGTTTTGGGATACGCCTTTCACATGAGAATATTTTTAAATCATTTTACATTATGTATGGTGATATATTTAAACAATCCAATGAAATATAAATCATGAATGCAATTATTTTTCATTGAAATCATGTCATATTTCTACGTTCATTATATATTAGTTTCTTCTAATATATCTATTATAGATATTAATATTATAGTACTAATAACATGAATAAAATGTATACAATCATTTTTTTGAGTGTTAACCCTACTTTACATAATTCCTTTCATCTTTAATAAAATAAAAATATTCAAGTAATTTGTATAAAAAGATCTAAATATTCCATGAATTCTATAAAAATGTCTTTTTACAACTTTCCACCTCTTTAAAATAATTTTTTTCCTTATCACTAATGTGAAACTTCTTGGGTTTTTTTTTCATTATATCCACTATTGCCCATTTTTTTCGGAATGCCTGCAATTTTCATCGTCCTTTACTTTTAATGGAATCTTCAGGGACAATGCTATATCTTCCCTTAGAATATGGAAATTGTGACATAATAATTTTTTTATAATTATCCATAAATTTAATATACCTTATATTCATCTTAACATCTCATTATATAGAATAATTAAATAAAATATGTAAAAAATATGTTAGAATAAGCTTACCTTCACAATTCAATTGTTCTAATTTTTTTGATAGACACTAATACAACTTAACATTTTTATATCCTTTTTATTCATGGTGTTCATATAAATAATTGAATATTTAAGAATCCACCTCTATTTTTTGGGGATTTTATTCCCCCTAACCAACTCTCCCATATGTGTGGAATGTTAATCAATAATGGACTTTAAAATTTTAACTTCTTTTGAGACAATCCCCATTCATTAGAACCAAACTAAATGTCCTCTAATTTTTAAGAAATATCTTTTAATTCCTTAATCTAAGACTTATTATTTTACCTTAGAATAAAATTCACTTAAACCAACATTTTATTCAAAAAAAATTTCAATCAATATTATTCCCTCAAACATGAATCCAATGTGACTTATTATCATTTCTCAGCATTTTGTGTTCGTATTATATCCGATGATCGAGATCTTATAATTGCTGGATAACTTCAAACATTGTTGTTTTTGATAAATCATCATCTTCATTTGATAAAACATCACTTATGACATTACGCTATGCAAATAATATTATAGTATCATTTAATTAATTAACAAATACATAATAAAAATCATCCTTGCCTTCTTTTTAAGAGTTGATGGCATTTTTCATCAAAATCACACCTTTACCAAAAACTATTAGGCTGTATAGAATTCCAATGGATATTTTATTCATCATAATATTGTTTAACTTTTTCATGTTCCCAAAAGAATATAAGATAATGTTAGAATGTTACACAAGGAAACAATCGGGTTAATTCAATAAAGAAAAAAAATCAAAAATAATGATAAACAGTCTAATACCACTTATTGACCCACAAGGGATTCATTTTGAGACATAACATGGGGGTGGGGAGAATATGGGTTTGAAAATTATTTTAATTTAAACCACTTAGTCCTCTACTAACAATACCCTTAAATAACATGATCTTGTTTTTATTTGGGTAACTATTATGTTCTTATATTGATAATGATATGGTTTTAATTTCACATATATTTGACTTTATCCAATTTGATAAATGAATACTTATTCAACATAAATTTATTTATGTATTACATAAATTTTTTTATGAATTACATAAATTATAAAAATTGTGAACATAAGACAACAGAATTATTCATAGTTCACATACACTAGCTTAATCCAGGTAATATACAATGATATTGTGTTGATATTCTAGAATAAAAAAAATACTATTTGGTGGTGGGTTTAATAATGGTCACTCAAAGACTATGTTCACTCCCATTATTAAAATATATGGACAACATACTACCTATAATGGGTTACTTACTCACTCATATATTATTTCTCACTCCTCCAGAAAATAAAATACACTGGTATGGAATCCAAAATAAGATCAACTTCACCATCTTTGTTAATATACTGGGTGTAGAAATTTTTTTGTTGATCTCCATATCACATATCATATTCAAAAAATATATCTAAAAAAATATGATCACATATCTATATTCCATGATTATTCAAAGAACAACATCATCTTCTTCCCCCTTGGAAATATCTTCATCGAGTATCCAATCCTCCCATAAACATTATTTTTTTCTATAATCCTAACTTCTCAGATCCTTGTATAGATAACATCCATATTTTTTCAAAATCAAAAGTTATTTTATTTTATAAACAAGTGATATCTATGTAATTATATATTTATTTAATTTATATATAATATTAAATTTAAATTATCAATGTTTCCCACTCTTTAGGTCTTCAATTAACCATGATAACTATAGGAATATTATTCCATCCAAATTCTTCGAATTTGGTTCAAACTATTATGTTTTTAATTTCAAAATTGGTATATATATTCCTAAAATATCACCTTATTAAATTATCAATCTTATCAAAAATATATTCCTTTTTTACTTTATGTGAATCCCCCTTTTATATTTCAAAATATATCTAGTCAAATATTTTATATAAGTATATACCAATATTTATTCCCTTTAATTAATGAGTACTCTCTCCAAAAAATAAAATTTAAACTCCTTTAATTAATTGTTATCAATTTATCTTAAATGTAAGTAATATTTTATCTATGATGACACATAGATTATCATTATGTTCAAATTGTTATTAATTATCATATAAATTTTTATTGAAAATCCATGTCAACCTATTTCAATTGGGATCTCAAAAATTGTATTAAATATTGGTATATTGAATACTAAATATTGTAATTAACTCAAAAAGGTCATGCTTTGTTTTTCATCATCATAACACAATTCTTTCCTTCATCTAAAATCCATAAATCAGCCCACTACAATTTTGATATTACTATATAACAAAAAAAAACAAGAAAGAGTGTGAAAACCATATTTATGAAATCATGGCTAGGAGTTATACTTTAAAAACCTGATGAGAAACTTGGGAAATTAAATTCATAATCAGGATATGGTGACTTCCTTCCATTTATTGGGAAAGATCCATCTTTAAGGAAGATTAATAAATATCAACATCTCCTACTTCATGATACAACAAGTTTAACTATTTTGTGGTTTCAATTAGAGTCATCTAGATGTATTCTTATTTGTTTTTTTATTTATTCTCATGTAATAAATGCCACAGTGTGACAACCATCTCTCATAATATAAAAACTTTACCACATATGAAATCACTACATCAAAAAACCATGGGAATACAATGGCGGTATAAAATATTAAATGATTTATCCACCATCATAATTGATGATTTTGACATATCATAATATTAGTTTGACCTAAATCAATGCATTATGGTTTATCAATGTTTACCATTGAACTGATTTCAGTTAATATGACATAGAAAATAATTTTTCTTAAATAATTATATTTTTTAATGATCTTACCATCATAGTTAAATCATTCTTTTTGAAAAATAATATTATTTAACTTGAACCAAGATGTTGCATGATTATGGGCTCATGGAATTATTTCTATCCTCTAAAAAATTTCCACATCTTCAACCAAATACATGTATGTAAGGAAGCTCAAAGAATAACTCAATTCATTTCAAAAAACAAATCCATCATCAATAACATTTTCATTATTTTTTAATGTGTTTAAAAATAACTCGGACACTTGTAAGTGATCCACTTACGTGCATAAGGTATCTCCATTATTTTATACTTATTGAACATAGTTTTTTGGATCAATTATCTTGTTTTAGAAACCCATACATGTCTTGATAAGTGGAATTTAGTCATTAAAGTATGGGACAATGAGATATGGAATAAACTATGAAATTTTGATCGAAATAATTTGATTTTGGTCCATTTTACCATGGTTCATGATTTCCCCTAAGACACCAGAATCATGAACCCCAATCTACATTACGGTGTGATCCTTGTGGAATCTAGAGAGAACCACCACCATGGTCTTTGCATGGTAAAAAAGTGTGTTGACCCTCAAGTAAACCATGTGGGGGTGTGATGGTTTGGAGGTAGTGTCTTACCGTATGTCTCCACATGGTTTTCAAATATTGTTGACTCGCCTTGGAAACCATGTTCCTAAATTCGTGATGGCAGAAACCTAGACATGGTTGGTGAATGGTTTATCTAACATTGCACCTATACTGTGTGAGGGTGAAAAATTGGCCACATACCTTCTATCTACCACTCCTAACCACCATTTGACCTAGGATTTAGACACTCAACCACCCTTGTATAGTGTGGGAAGTCCAATTAATGCTAGATAGTCCATTTGGAGGGGCTCCATCATCTAGAGGAAATCCATCTCTGAGGTGGAGAATATTAAATCTCATTCTAGAAATTTTTTAAGGATCTCTATAGTTGTTTATTAGTGTTTTTCATTTCTTTATTAGCTATAATGATAACTTTAAGTATTATGATATTGTTTTTTATAATTTATTCAATGAGTAGATAATAAATATTTTCAGGTGGGACTAAAAGTAAGGAATATTCTTGAATAATTAAATCAAAATATTTTATTTATGTTAGTTTATTTTATTTCTCATAATTATCCTATAATTTCTTTCTTCCTGTTTTGAAAAACCCTAAATTAGATCATGAACTGTGTTTACATGTATCTATAGTGGAATTACAATATGTAATACCATGATAATTGGGTGAAATCTTCATATCAAAATGGATTTTATTTTATATAGTTATTAAAATCCAATTCTTGGACCATGAATTTAATTTCTTTTAACATAATCAGAACTCACCATACCAAGGGTGTTCTATTACACATGAATCCAATTGATCAGAATTATTATTAACAACAACAAAATTTAAGTTAATTAATTTAAGAAAATATTTAAAACCACCCACATCCTCAATACATTTCCTCCATTAATTATTAAAAATAGGATCACATTTCCTTGTTATAAATGAAATAGTTATATAATTTGAATATCTAGTCATTCGACCATCTAGAAAAACATTCAAAAAACTGAAATATCAAATCTAAATTTAGAAAACATTCACTTCTTTAACCAAGACTCATGGTAAAAATGATTAAATATCTCCCAATAGATAGACAACATACACACACTTTTTAATTTGTGAGAGTAGATAATTCAATTTGCACTTTTGAATGTTAATTTTTGGTTGTAACAAATCCAAATTATGGTGTCGTTTCCAGGGAAAAAAATTAGTTTTTTGTCAATTTGAGTTTTAATAGTTTTGTGAATGAAAAAATTATAAATTCTAAAAACATATATTATTAACCCCATTTAAATTTTTAGCTTCCCCTTTAATGCTTAGTGTAGTGTTCCATGTTATGCAAGAGCGTAGGTGCATGTGTTGAGGGATTAGTCATTCTAAGAGTGCTAACATAGATAGAACACTCTTCTTTGACACCAAAATTTAATGAACAATCTTCAGAAAATGTCAAGAAATTATGGGAGAACAAAACGTGTATGAACCCATGGAAAATTTTGAGGATGAAGAACAATTTTTTATCCAAGGAGTGGGACAACATTTTTTACATGATGGGAATTATACCCAACAAGTCTCTATTAATAGTGAACTAAACCAAAATCCACCAACCATCTCTATGGAATAAGTTCCCCAAAACCATAAAAGGCCAAAAACCTAATTTCTGCTAGGATATGGCCAACAACATCCCTATACATATCTTCCAATAGAAAGGATAATGTATATTCCTCAAAATTAGTGACCCTATTCTATAGAATAAAAGCATTATATTCCATAACATTCTCATGAAAAAATGCCTCAACTCTATTCACTTATGGAGTACAGATTACCCTCAATTCGTGGAACAAAAACGATCATTATTTGTCTTATGATACAGTGACAACATTTTGAGATTATATTGCACATTATACAACTCATTTAGAATACTATTCCATTTGTTTTTTTTTCATGTGATAACCCCATTTCCTATATCTCAAATTTTCTTGCAATATGTGACATGTTTCATTACCAAGGAGTGTCATAGGATGAAATTCAACTCCATTTATTACCCTCACATTAAGAGACAAAGAAAAATATTATATTAAAGGGATACCCTAGTGCTCCATCCTCACTTGGTAGGAATTAGATCAATTCTTTCTGTCCAAATACATTCCTCTCTCCAAGAGAGTGACATTATGAAATGAGATTCCATACTTTCACTAGCACGAGTAAGAGTATTTTTATGAATCATGTGAGCAATTTAAGGATATTTTAAGGGAATGTACTCATCATGGAGTCATTCTATGGATGCATGTTAAAAGGCTTAATGTGGGTCTTATGATTAAAAACAAACCAATGGTGGATGTGGCTGATGGAGGAATGGTAATGGGAAAATAATATGAAGGACTATTTGACCATTTAGAGGATATATCATCAAATAGTTTTCAATGAAATTATGAGATGGGGAATTAAAATAGATGTATAAAAAACATTTACTACACTATGATGATTACTTCTTAACCTGATATCATGTCAATGAAAATTAATGATTTGAATCTAAAAACAAATTCAAAATATCAAGAAGTAAACCATCCATATTGCAATGAATGTGGTCATAACCACATCATGGTTGATTTTACTGGGTTTGGGGTCGGCCCTTCGAGAAGTGATTTAATTAATGTTTCTCAGAACCGAGGCCCATATATGTATCTCATTATCAGAACCATGCAAGAAATGATAATGAAAATGATGTTTTGGGATAGAAGCCATGAAATTCCCAGCCACAACCTCATAAGACACATAGTTATGGATAACAACATTATAGAAATCAATATCTCAGACAATAAGTGGGAAGTCAAAATCAACAATGTCTATATCAATATAAAGGGTATCAAAACCCTTATCTGACAAACCATCCTCAAAAACCACAATAATATCAAGTTGTTCTAAAACAACCACAGTAGATAAAAACACAATAATTGTAAGAAATTACATCTATATTTGTCACCACTACTGAATCTAGATTCCAAATATCAATAAAAATCTAGTCAAATACATTAGAACCAAATTGGAAAGCTAGCCCATAAAAATTTTGTGAAGCAACCCAGTATACTTCTGGGTAATGCAGATAAATACCCTTGGGAGGTATCCAATTCAATAACCCTGTGAAGTGGGAAGGATCTGACTCATCATGTGACCATAATGATTGGAGAAGGTAAAGATGAAAATAATAATAAACCCACACCCTCTTTGGAGAAAATGATGAAACATAGGAGTTTTCTTAACCAAAAGATACATCAAAACAGAAGGGTACCAGGGATGTTAAAGAAAAGGAAATAATCAAGACTTATGATCCCAACCTGTCCATTTCAAAATGTATGAAGGAGTGGAAATTGGACCATCAGTTTGGAATATTTATGGATGCTTTTAAGAATCTCTACATCAACCTACCCATTATAGACACATTAACTGAAAATCACAAACACACAATGTTCATGAAGGATATTCATTCCAAAAAAAACAAAAAATATTGTATTTGGGTACCATAAATCTCAATAAAGAGTTCTCCTTTGTGGTAAAACATTCGATTCCTAAAGATCTTCAAGATTCTGGGAGTTTTTCTATTCCATGTGAAATCAGATCATGTGTGATTGGGATGGAACTTTGCGACATGGGGGCTAGTGCAGACACAATTTATTTCGGTGTCATCAAGAATATAGGACTAAATGAGATAAATCATGCTTGTATTTTGCTAAAACTAGAAGATTTCTTGATTAAATAACAAAAAGTGGTTCTTAAAGATGTTTTGGTAAAGGTTGGGAAGTTAAATCTCCCAGTGGAATTTTTTCCTTAGCATGGGGGAAGATGCAGATGTACCACTGATTTTAGGTAGACCCTTCTTAGCTATGGGAAAAGTATTTATTGATGTCCAACATGGTGAATCAGTCTTCTGAGTAGGGGATGTGAGATATTACTATACTATTTTGGAGGTAATTAAAAAATAATCATTTGTGGATAGTGAGAAATATTATGATGTATTCGTTGTTGAATATCACATGGAATTCATGGTAATGTACATGGGAAGTTTTCATTCTATCAATGAGTTGAATACACTACCCATCATTTTGATTACATACCTCTCACTAGAGAAAGAGGGTTCTCTTTTATAGGTTCTCAAAAGATTGAACCGATCTATTGGATGGATGATTCTGACCTTAAGGGAATCAGACTAACCATTTGTACCCACAATGTACATCTGGATAATGAAGCCAAAACATGTTGAAAACTGAAATAATTATTAAATCATCAAATAAAGTATGATTAAAAAGAGAGGTGATCATGTTGTCAAATGCTCGAATTATATATTCCATTTTTGACAGTCTGTGGTTCATCAATTTAAAAGTGGTGCCCAAATATGGAGGTATCAATATGGCATCCAATAAGAAAAATGAGTTAATCCTAACTCAGATAGTTACAGGTTGGAGAGTATGCATCGACTTCCAAAATCTCAATGATGACACATGGAGAGACCCCTTCCCACTCCCATCCATGGATCAGATATTTGATCATTCAGTGGGGCATGAGTTTTAATGCTTCATAGATTGTTATTCTTGATATAACCAAATATCTATTTCCCCTGTAGACGAGGAGAAGAACACCTTCACATAACCATATAGAAAATTTTCCTACTGAATTATTCCATTTGGTATGTGTAATGCTTCGCCACCTTCCAGCAGTGTATATTATCTATCTTCTTTGAGATGGTAGATCATATTTTATACGTTTTCTGGGATGGATTATCCTTATAGATAAATTCATTTGAGATATTCTTGAAACACTTGCAAGTGGTACTAGAATTGTGAGTGCATGCTAGTCTAGTTTTGAATTGGGGGAAAAGTCATTTTATAGTGTAGAGTGGAATTGTCATATGACACCAAATCTATGAGAAAATCTTTGATGTATATCTTGGAAAGATATATGTGATAGAAAACCTAATCATTCCCACATTGGTCTGTACAATACCGATCTTTCTTGGGAATGTGGGATTTCATAGATGGTTCATGCACGATATTTTGATGATAGATCAACTATAAACTAATATTATTTGAAAGTATGCTATCATTGAATTCAATGAAACATGTGTTGAGGAATATCATCTTTAGAAAAAGAGATTGGTGGAAGCAATGATCATGATTTCTCCAAATTGGGATGATCAATTTGAGCTTATGTGTGATCCTAGCGATTACGAAATGGGACCAGTCCTTTGGCAGAAGCCTGATCAAATTTTCTGGCATATTTACTAGTCTATCTACACCTTAAACAAATCCCAAAATCAGTTATACCCCCTCAAAAATAAAATGTTTGTTGTTATATTTAAATTTGGCATATTTTGATCTTATTTGGTGATATCAAAAGTAATTATGTACACCTATCATTCATCACTCAAATACCTCTTAAACAAGATATATGCACATCCATGATTGATTCATTGCGTGATCCTTCTCTATGAGATTGATTTGGAGGTGCATGATAAGATGTGTAGTGAAAATTCATTTATTGATCATCTCCCTTTCTTGGAGTTTCCTAAAATGGGAAGAGAAGAAGTTAGAGAGATCAAAGAAGACATTGTAGATGATGATTTATTTTCAGTTGCTACTACACCCCATCCATAGTTTTTTTATTTCACCAATTATTTGGCCACAAGAGTGCTTCATCCAGATCTCTCTTACTAGAAGTGAAAAAAAATAATTATATGTAAACAATACTTTTGGGAGGATCCACTATTAATCTGATCATTTGGAGATGACAACATTCATCTAAGTGTGTTCGAAGTTGAAATCTATGGCGTTCTGGAATTTTTTCATTCATCTCTCACAAGAGGGCATGTAACGCCCCGACCCCAGTTACCTAGAGTCGGTGCATTATTACATAACATTGGCATGATCACAAGAAAGATCAAATATTGAAAGACAGATTGGTTTAGTATCCTTGGAAACACTAGATATATTCATAATGTTATACATTACATCATAAAGTGAAAAACTACTACAACAACATAGTATCCATATTACACACTCATATCCCCACATACTATCCCTGCAGGTCATTCATAAATTACTTTTTCACATCCTAGGAAAAATAAAACATAGAAAAGGGGTGAGCTCAAATGCCCAGTAAGGATAACAATATAGCGGAACTTTCATAAATAAGAATAAACATATAAGGAAATTTATAACTAAAAAAATCCTTTTAAACTTGATCTTCAACATAGTATGGAAAAAGTAAAATTAAATAATGCCATTTACTTATTCACATTGATATTATACTAATAGAATAATCACATGCAATATCAATAACCACTTTCATAATGATGGAATGCATAATTCCAGACTATCATAACCACATAGCCTAGGCCTCGTGCAAAGACTACAAATAAGATTTTTCCATGGCCTTGTTCCAAGACACTAGTTTGTCTCATGAGAACTACCGATGCATCGAGGAGTTATAGCAGGCTCCACCCGTCACATATTAAGTTCAATGCATTCCCATATGAAAAGGTTTAATCATAACATAAACATTCGTATTAAAACTAGCATACGAAATGTCATTACTTTCACCACAAACTATGAATGGTATAAAAATATCACATCCATAGTAAAATATATCAAAAAACCTTCAATAAAATATAGAAGTTTGTATCATATTAAATCAACTTCAAATAAGCGTAAAATCCATCAAAGGATGTTGACATAGATGAAATCAAAACTCTTTTTAGAGAAATATCTCTTTCCATTTTGAAATCATTTAAGAGTCATATATTTATAAAATAAAACATTTTATTTGAAAATATTCTTATAAGCTTGTAAGGGAAGCTTCGACGATTTTATAATGGCGGAAAATAGCCTCACCCGCCGTATAAGTTAAAAAAAACATTCTTACCTTAATTTTGTCGAAAAGGTTAAAAACACCTTGTTTGGAAAACGATGGAATGATTCCTTTATAAACCTCTTATAAAAAGTCAAACAAGGGTATACATGACTTTAACCCATATTCTAGTAAATGGTAAAAATGGTTTGAAATTTATTTTTAAGAAACATGGATGTGGATGATAAAGAGATCCCAGTAGATTATTACGTATAAACAACCTCGGATAATGAAGAGATTGTTAAATAACCCTTACCTTGTACTTTTCCTTGGTTGGGGTAGGTTAAACTCCTGTATAATAGTGATATAATTGTTATTAAATTATACAAGAATCATATACATTCATATGATATCATATATGATCTTTTAACATTGCTTTGTTAATAATATTTTTGTATTATTGTCGTTTCAGGTGTTAACTTACTCGTTTTTTTATATGTTTTGTTACATAATCCATTTTTTCCATTGATAGGTTGTATATTATTCATATAAAGAATGATATAAAGTCCTTAAACATTATTTTTAAATCATCAAATGATAATTATACTTGAATGGATACGATGGAGAATGAATCGCATCGCGTTCGTGGAGACGGTAGTCCGTACGTACGCACGAGCGACAATATCATTCTTTTGATATTAAAATAATATATAAATGTATGTTATATCATATATACAGAATCATTAACATGTTATATTTATTATTAAATGAGTTACACATCATTATTATACCCATCTAAATAATAATATGTTGAATAACAATTACACCACGACGTGGAGACGGTAAGTCGTACGTACGCACGTATGGTGACATGTTATTTAAAGGGTGGATAGAATACTGAATATGGCTGTACCATATTTATAATAACATCATAGTATATATATTACACTAGAGTTATTATTTTATAATGGTAATAACAAATGAAGAAGAAGTGGAAGAAGAAAGGAACTTGGAAAAAGGGTGGTGAAATTATTACCTCTTCTTCGGGCTCTTCTTTTTGATTTGATCAAAAGGGCTCCTTAGGTTGGCTTTCTGATCAAACTAAGGCCTCTAGGTTGTATTTAGGGATGTTGGGAGAGTATTTGGGCAGAGTTTGGCCGAACCAAAAGGCTTTGAAGGTGTGAAGAATTGAGAAGGAGGAGTGCCCTTTTATAAGAGGGGTGAGGGGCATCTTTGGAACAGCTAGAAATATTAATTTATAATAAATTCATATTCGGTTTCTAATGGCTACAAAGTTGATTATTTAAATTTTAAGGTGGGGATGGGTCAAAAACAACTTAAAAAATATAATTTAGACAGGTTTGGGTTACTATATTAACCTTATCTTTAAGTATTAACTCTAAGTTAATTAGTTTCACTTTTACAATGTCTCTTTGTATTTTTATATTATATGGTTAATAAACTTACCATATACATCCAAGAGACCCCCCAAGTGGTCCATTAATGATAAAAATATCATGATATAAGTATCTTGTCTGATCCTTAGATTTTTAGGAATTTAATATCAAATAATAATATAATATATTTTTTAAAAACTCTTTTATGTCAATTTTGACACTATTCAATAGTTGATTTTTGTGAAACTCATAACAGAATTATTAATTCTAAAAAAGTTAATTAAATCAATAATAATATGTCATATTATCCTAGAAAATTATATGAATTCATTAAAAGTCTCAAATTATATTTATTTGGGTAATTATAATATCAATTATTTTAAATTTTCACTATTATGGTAATTACTGCATCATCATTGTGTCATAAATAAATTAAATTATGTAATCTGTAAAAATTATAAATAAAATATCATTATGTAGTAACTCCTTTTATCATTCTAATGAATATTTATTTTCGAAAATGCAACATACATAACCCTATGTAAAAATTGTTTTGCTAAAAGATATATGCTTGTGTCATTTTTGTATTCATTTTAACTTAATTAAAATAAAGTGTCCCTATCACCTACAAGTGGCTCCATGGTGTCCCAAAATCGACCCAAAGATGCCTATGGTCGAACATGTATTAACAAATAAGCCTAGGACACGTTTTAGGGAAATTTAGTATTATTATAATATTATTTTATAACCCTTATTTACCGGATTTACCCTTAACCATGGTAAATAAAATCTTTACCGAAGTAATTATTCAAAATGTCTAAAAATAAAAATTACCTATTTATAAAATTTGAAAATCCTGATTCCAAATATGGAATCCATTTTTCCAAATTCAAAACACAGAATTGGAAGAAATTAATTTAAAATTAATTCCCGTTGTTTAAACAAAACACGTGTTTTTAAGAGATAATAACTATCAAAAGATTGACACTTGTTTATGTCCGGTTTAATTGTAAAATTATGTCCAATGACCAAAATTATATTAAATGGTAATAATATATTCTAAATATACTTTAAAACCACTCAAATTCGTAATTTATCACTATTAATTATTTTGATTTAAAAAGTTGTTTTTAATTAAAATTTAGTAATTTTCACTATTAATCAAAATATTATAGTTATCTGAAAAGTACCAAAATTTCACCTTAGGCTAAATTCGATATTTCGAATCCAAAAATGGAGTCCATTTTAAAAAATAAAATATATATAATTTCAAAAGGTAGGTATTAATATTCATAATGGAATGTTTGATTGGTTATGATGTGTTAGAACTCGGTGTTGCGTACAACACACGCCATCACATTATTCAATGAGAAGCGTACCGTGGAAGCTTGGGGTGTTACATTCTCCACTCCTTCAAATAATTTCGTCCTCAAAATTTCTAGAATATTATTGCATGAAAAGACTCGGGTGGTTCTTCATCATAAGTTCCTCGGGATCCCACGTTGCCTCTTCCATCATATGGTTTCTCCACAAAACTTTTACCAGACGCGTCGTCCGATTTCTCAGTACTTGTTCTCTCGTATCAAGAATCCTTACAGGCTCTTCACAATAAGACAGATCGGGTTCCAGTTCTAACTCCTCATAGGTGATTACATGCGTTGGGTCAGGCATGTATTTCCTCAACAGAGATACGTGGAACACATCATGAACATTGAAGAGACTTGGCGGCATTGCCAATCGGTAAGCTACAGCCCCAATGCGTTCTAGAATTTCGAATGATCCGATGTACCTGGGACCCAATTTACCTTTCTTACCAAAAAGTATAACTCCCTTCCATGAAGATACCTTCAGGAAAACATGATCACTGACTTGAAATTCCAAATCCTTCCTTTGATTATCGGCATAGCTTTTCTTCCTACTTTGAGCTTCTTTGATGTGATTTTGGATTACCTTCACCTTTTCTATCGTTTCCTCCACCAGTTCTAGACCGACAAGTTTTCATTCACCAACATCATCCCAACAAGTTGGTGTGAGACATCTCTTTCCGTATAATGCTTCATATGGTGCCATCTGAATACTCGAATGGAAGCTATTGTTATAGGAAAATTCTACCAGAGGTAAATACTGATCCCACATACCCTGAAAGTCAAGTGATCAGGATCTCAACATGTCTTCTAAGGTTTGAATAGTTCTTTCTGATTGTCCATCTGTCTGAGGGTGGTAAGTAGTGCTCAAATTAAGTTTAGTATCCAGGGATTTCTGAAGACTTTTCCAGAATCTTGAAGTAAAATGGGGATCACGATCTGAAACAATCGATAGGGGTACTCCATGAAGTCTCACAACTTCATTAATATATATTCTTGCTAGACGTTCCAGGGGTAGATCTTCTCTTATATCAAGAAAATGTGCTAACTTGGTAAGAAGATCAACAATAACCCAAATTGCATCGTTCCTTCTAGGAGTCTTTGGTAGCCCAATAACAAAGTCCATCCTAATATTGTCCCATTTCCACTCCGGTATGGGAAGAGGTTGCATGACTCCTCCATGATGTTTCCTTCCATCTTTCACTTGTTGACAAACCATACATCTTGACACAAAATCATCAATCTCCCTCTTCATGTTTTCCCACCAAAAATGCTCCTTCAAATCTCTATACATTTTGGTGCTCCCAGGGTGTATAGAGAAATTGGAACTATGAGAATCATCCAACAATTCCCTTTTTAGATCAGGTATATCCGGAACAAAAATCCTCTTCCCAAAATTCAAAATTCTATTTTCATACACAAATTCTCTCAATCTCCCATCATTCACAACTTTAATCTTCTTTTGAAATTCATCATCATCGGTCTGAGAACCCTTAAAACTTTCTAGTAAACATGGTTTGGCAACCATTTGAAAAATCATTGATGTTTCACCTTCCCTGGTTATTCCCATGTCCATCTTCACTAGATCCATGAAAATTGGATCCCTTTCAATTCTCATACTATTCGAAATTCCATGATCTTTTCTGCTCAAAGCATTTTCTACCTTTTTTGGCTTCCCCTGGTGTTGTTGTATCGTGAAATCATAATCCTTGATTAATATAAGCCATCTCCTTTGCCTCATGTTGAGTTATTTTTGTGAGAAAATATACTTCAATCTCTTGTGATCAGTATAAATCTCACATTTTCACCATAGAGGTAGTGCATCCATATCATCAAAGCAAAGATCACAACTGCTAACTCGAGATCATGAGTAGGATAGTTTTGTTCATGAATTTTCAAATGTCGTGATGCATAGGAAATAACCCTATCATTCTGCATAAGGACACAACCAAGTCCTTTCTTCGATGCATCACTATAAATAACGAACCCATCATTCCCCGATGGTAGAGTCAATATAGGAGCATTGACTAATCTTCTCTTCAGTTCTTTGAAACATTCTTCACACTCTTTTTTCCAAACAAATTTAACCCCTTTACGTGTGAGCTTCATTAATGGGTTAGCCAATCAGAAAAAATTCTGGAAAAAACGTCTATAATAACCTGCTAAACCAATAAAACTATGTACCTCGATTATACTCGTAGGTGCTGGCCATTATTGGATTGACTTGGTCTTAGAAGGATCAACAGAGATTCCATCTTTAGAGACAATATGGCCATGAAAAGAAGTCTCTTGAAGCCAGAATTCACATTTGCTAAACTTCCGATATAATTTATGTCTTCTTAGAGTCTTCAAGATAATGCGCAAGTGATTTTCATGATCTTCTTAGCTTTTAGAGTAAAACAAGATATCATCAATAAATACCACCACAAATTCATCGAGATACTCCTTGAAAACACTATTCATTAGATCCATGAATACAGAGGGTGCACTAGTCAATCCAAAAGGAATTACTGTAAACTCGTAATGCCCATACCTAGTTCGAAATGCTGTCTTCGGAATGTCTTCCTTCTTCACACACAACTGATGGTATCCAAATCGAAGGTCAATCTTTGAAAAGTATTGAGCTCCATTCAGTTGGTCAAATAAATCATCAATGCGAGGTAGGGGATACTTGTTTTGTATCGTTATAGCATTGATCTCCCTGTAGTCAATACATATCCTCATAGATCCATCTTTCTTTTTAACAAAAAGAACAGGGTCTCCCCATGGAGAAACACTAGGGCGAATAAATCATTTATTACTCAATTCCTCTAGTTGTTTCTTTAGTTCGACTAATTATACAGTGGCCATTCTATAAGGGGTATTTGATATAGGCCTTGATCCAGGAATTAAATCAATGGAAAAATCAACTTCTCGTTCTGGAGGATGTCCAGGTAAATCTTCCGGAAATACATCTACCAATTATTTCACAATAGGTACATCCTCTATTTGAACATTCCATTCCTCACCCAAAGTTATTTCATTCTCTTCCTCCCCAATAATTGAATTTAGTTGAGCTACTGGGGCTGGATTTGGATAAGAATTAGGTGGTGACAATTCTGCTCTAAAGATAAGGTGTTCCTTATCATCATCATCAAGAATCGTAACCTCTTTCTTCTTACAATAAATTTTCGCATCATAGTCCAAAAGCTAGTCCATACCGAGGATTATATCAAACTCAATCATAGGTATGACGATGAGATCAGCAGATAAAGAACATTTATGTGCTCTAATGGGGACTGATTCACAAAACTTTGTTGCAATGATACATCCTTAGGAGTTCTAACTGAAAACTCCCTTGTTAAATCAAATAGGAAATATCTAATTTTCTTAGAAAACTGGTAAGATATGAAATAATGCAATGATCCAGAATCAAATAATGCATTTTCTAAACTTGATGAAACCATTAAATTACCTTCCACCACGTCTTTCAGAGCTTCTACCTCAGCAGTAGTGATAGCATAATCTTGGCCTTGATCCCTTGGATTTTTTTGAGGTAAGTTCCCCTAACGCTTAGGAAATTCATTTGCATAATGACCTATCTCCCTGCAATTGTAGCACTAAACATTGGTAGCTTACTTCTTCCCTTTACAATCACGAGCTTGGTGGCCTTTTTCACCACACTTGTAATAGACTCCCGTTCCCTTCAAGCAAGTACCAGGGTGTTTCTTCCCACATTAACCACAGGATGGATATTCAACATTTCCCTTCTTCTGCTTATTTCCATTCCCAGATTGATCAGCAGATCTCTTCTTCTCTTTCTTTGCTTTAAAATCATAAGACTTAGAGAATTCCTTTTCGGTCTTGATAGCACAACAGACAATGTCTTCGTACGATGAGAAGGATTTTGATACTAATGCTCGACAGAGAAATGGGTTTAACCCATCAAAGAAACGATCAATCTTACTTCTTGGGTTACGTATATAATCTCTAGCATACCTTGATAACCTTGTAATGTTAGCCTCATACTTTGCGACATTCTCATCCTCCTTCTGTCTCAGACTCAGAAATTACCTTTCCATATTTGCTCGATGGTCACGAGGAAAGTATTTTTCTAAAAACAGATCATTGAACTCCCTCCATTCCATATTTGATACTTCATCATCTTACTTCGTGTTTTGAATCATTGACCACCATTTATCAGCATCTCCAGGGAGGTGGTAAACTACCATGATAACTTTTTCCGTTTCACTACTCCCCAAAGCATGAAATATCTTCTCTAGGGAATTTATCCATTTCTCAGCTACTAAGGGATTTTTAATCCCATTGAACGTTGGTGGTTATTACCTCATGAATCGATCTAAAATTGATCCTCCATGCTGCGGATCAGGGTGCTCCATATGGGTAAGGTTATTATTCATAACCTCAGTGAGTTGTCCCAGTATGGTGATTAGCTGTTCGGCACCAGTTGCATCACCAGCTCCACTATAATTATCTTGAGTAGGAGGGAAATACCTACATGGAGTGCATTCATTGATATGGGTTCCATTTCTTCCACTAGGTTCCATTTATAAACAATGGCATAAACTAGATTAGTTTATGAAACAAAATACATAATCCTATACTTATAAAACACTTAACATAAATTGAATTATTTAAGGATATAATCCATAATCATAAGAATGTTTTCTTTGAGGAAGTATATACTCATAAACCCTTCATAATTATTTGTAATGAAAATGAGAGTTATCCTAAGAATATCCCCCGGGAGTGTCGTAACCAGGAGTGCAGCAAGGCCCATTGTCGTGCACCAGTTCCCGTTCGAGTCTAGCTCAAAGCGGTGTTTTCAGGTTTTACCCCTTGGTACATCTGTGCCAGAGCTGCCTCTACCTGCTCGTATCCAGAAAGGGAGGTATTCCTCGGAAAACTCACAAAATCTATACAATACCAAAATTCTAGGAAGTTCTTCTATAATAATCCTCAAAGTTCATCTTAGGTCTACGTGCTCTAATCGGAGTTTATCTAAATCTAGCTTCCAAGGATTGTACTAAAATTCCTCTGATACCAACTGTAACGCCCCAACCCTAGTTACCTAGAGTCGGTGCATTATTATATAACATTGGCATGATCACAAGAAAGATCAAATCTCGAAAGACCGATTGGTTTAGTAGCCTTGGAAACACTAGATATATTCATAAAGTTTTACATTACATCATAAGGTGAAAAACTACTACAACAACATAGTCTCCATATTCCACACTCATATCCCCACATACTATCCCGGCAGGTCATTCATAAATTACTTCTTCACATCCTGGGAAAAATAAAACATAGAAAAGGGGTGGGCTCAAATGCCTAGTAAGGATAACAATATAGCGGAAACTTTCATAAATAAGAATAAACATTTAAGGCAATGTATAACTAAAACAAAATCCTTTTAAACTTGAAATTCAACATATTATTTAAAAATTAAAATGAGATAATTCGATTTACTTATTCACATGGATATTCTACTAATAGAATAATCACATGCAATATCAATATCCACTTTCATAATGATGTAATGCATAATGCCAGACTATCATAACCACATATCCAAGGCCTCGTGCCAAGACTCCAAATAAGATTTTTCCAAGGCCTTGTTCCAAGACAATAGTTTGTCTCATGATACATACCGATGCATCAAAGAGCTATAGCGGGCTCCACCTGTCACATATTAAGTCCAATGCACTCCCATATGAAAAGGTTTAAACATAACATAAACATTCGTATTAAAACTAGCATACAAAATGTAAATACTTTCACCATAAACTATGAATGGTATTAAAATAGCACATCCACAGTCAAACATATCACAAAACCTTTAATACAATATAGATGTTTTGTATCATAAAAAATCAACTTCAAATAAGCGTAAAATCCATCAAAGGATGTTGACATAGATGAAATAAAAACTATTTTTAGAGAAATATCTCTTTCTATTTTGAAATCATTTAAGAGTCATATATTTATAAAATAAAACATTTTCTTTGAAAATATTCATATAATCTTATAAGGGAAGCTTCGACGATTTTATAACGGCGGAAAATAGCCGCACCCTCCGTATAAGTTAAAGAAAACTTTCTTACCTTAATTTTGTCGAAAAGGTTAAAAAGCACCTTGTTTGGAAAACGACGGAATGATTCCTTTATAAACATCTTATAAAAAGTTAAACAAGGATAGAAATGACTTTAACCCATATTCTAGTAAATAGTAAAAAAAAATTAAATTCATTTTTAAGAAACATGGATGTGGATGATGAAGAGATCCCAATAGATTATTACGTATAAACAACCTCAGATAATGAAGAGATTGTTAAATAACCCTTACCTTGTAATTTTCCTTGGTTGGGGTAAGTCAACCTCTTGTATAATAGTGAAATAATTGTTATTAAATTATACAAGAATCATATACATTCATATGATATCATATATGATCTTTTAACATTGATTTGTTAATAATATCTTAGTATTATTGTCGTTTCGGGTGTTAACTTACTCGTTTTCTTTTATATGTTTTGTTACAAAAGCCATGTTTTTCATGGATAGGTTGTATATTATTAATATAAAAAATTATATCAAGTCCTTAAACATTATTTTTAAATCATAAAATGATAATTATACTTGAATGGATACGAAGGAGAATGAATCGCATCGCGTTCGTGGAGACGGTAGTCCGTATGTACGCACGAGCGACAATATCATTATTTTAATATTAAAATATTATATAAATGGATGGTACATCATATATACAGAATCATTAACATGTTATATTTATTATTTAAATGAGTTACACATCATTATTATACCCATCCAAATAATAATATATTGAATAACAATTACACCACGGCGTGGAGGTGGTAAGCCGTACGTGGGAACATATGGTGACATGTTATTCAAAGGGTGGATAGAATACTGAATACGGTTGTACCATATTTTTAATAAAATCAGAGTATATATATGATACCGGAGTTATTATTTTAGAATGGTAATAACAATGGAAGAAGAAGTGGAAGAAGAAAGGAACTTGGAAAAAGGGTGGTGAAATTATTACCTCTTCTTCGGACTCTTCCTTTTGATTTGATCAAAAGGGCTCCCTAGGTTGGCTTTAGGATCAAAATAAGGCCTTTAAGTTGTAGTGAGGGAAGTCGGGAGATTATTTGGGCAGAGTTTGGGCGATCCAAAAGGCTTTGAATGTGTGAAGAAATGGGATGGAGGAGTGTCCTTTTATAAGAGGGGTGAGGGGCACCTTTGGAAAAGCTAGAAATATTAATTTTTAATAAATTCATATTCGGTTTTTAATGGCTACAAAGTTGATTATTTAAATTTTAAGGTAGTGAGGGGTCGAAAAACACTTAACCAATAGAATTTAGACAGGTTTGGGTTACTATATTAACCTTATATTTAAGTATTAACTCTAAGTTAATTAGTTTCACTTTTAAAATGTGTCTTTGTATTTTTATATTATATGGTTAATAAACTTACCATATACATCCAAGCGACCCCCAAGTGGTCCATTAATGATACACCTATCATGATATAAGTCTCTTGTCTGAACCTTAGTTATTTAGGAATTTAATATCATGTTATAATATAATATTTGTTTTAAAAACTCTTTTATGTCAATTTTGACACTATTCAATAGTTGATTTTTTTGAAACTCATAACAGAATTATTACTTCGATAAAAGTTAATTAAATAAATCCTAATATGTCATATTATCCTATAAAATTGTATTAATTCATTAAAAGTCTCAAATGTTATTTATTTGGGTATTTATAATATCAATTATTTTAAATTTTCACTATTATGGTAATTAATGTATCATCCTTGTGTCATAAATAAATTAAATTATGTAATCTATAAAAATTATAAATAAAATATAATTATGTAGGAACTCTTTTTATATTTCTAAGGAATATTTATAGTTGAAAATCCAACATATATAACCCTATGTAAAAATTGTTTTGCTAAAAGATATATGCTTCTGTCATTTTTGTATTCATTTTAACTTAATTAAAATAAAGTTTCCCTATCACCTACAAGTGGCTCCATGGGGTCCGAAAATCGACCCAAAGATGCCAATGGTAGAACATGTATCAACCAATAAGTCTAGGAAACATTTTAGGATAATTTACTATTATTATAATATTATTTTTTAACCCTTATTTACCGGATTTACCCTTAACCATGGTAAATAAAATATTTACCGAAGTAATTATTCAAAATGTCTAAAAATAAAAGTTACCTATTTACACAATTTGAACAACCTGATTTGAAATATTTAATCCATTTTTCCGAATTCAAAACACAGAAGTGGCAGAAATTAATTTAAAATTAATTCTCGTTGTTAAAACAAAACATGTGTTTTTAAGAGATAATAACTATCAAAAGATCGACACTTGTTTATGTCCGGTTTAATTGTAAAATTATGTCCAATGACCAAAATTATATTAAATGGTAAAAATATATTCTAAATATACTTTAAAACCACTCAAATTCATAATTTATCAATATTAATTTTTTTTATTTAAAAAATTGTTTTTAATTAAAATTTAGTAATTATCACTATTCATCAAAATATTAAAGTTATCCGAAAAGTACCAAAATTTCACCTTTGGATAAATTCGATATTCTGAATCCAAAAATGAAGTCCATTTTAAAAAATAAAATATATATAATTTCAAAAAATAGGTATAACTATTCATAACGGCTAGTTTGATTGGTTATGGTGTGTTAGAAGTCGGTGTTGCGTACAACACACAGTATCACATTATTCAAAGAGAAGCGTACCGTGGAAGATTGGGGTGTTACAGGGCAACATGGTTCAGACCTCCCAATAAAAAATATATTTAAATATGTATTTTTCTAGACAGTGATGCACAATGATGCTCTTCACTTCGTGGCAAGGTGTCATAAGTACAATGGACGTACAATATGGGGCGCAGACCTGAGATGCCTCAAGAACCCATTCATGAAGTTGAAGTCCTTGAAGTGTGGGGTATGTACTTTGTGGGGCCATTTACACCATAGTATGGTAACACATACATTTTGGTTTTTGTGTATTATTTTTATAAATGTGTTGAGGCCACCACTCCATCCAAAAACACAGTGATGGTCTTTATCAAATTTATAAAGAAAAACATATTCATTTGGTTTAGTGTTCCCCAATTGATCTATAGTGATAGAGGATAAATATGGATAATTCTTTGATGAAAATATTTATCCAAAAACCTTGGGTTGAATTACTACACTAGGAAACTGAAACACAGTATTTTATTTATATAAAACAATCTCCACATCATTAAACTGGTTTATGAAATCAATGTTTGTCTGTAAGATAAACTACCTCCTCACATACTGATGAAGTTAATTTTTAAATTTCCTCAACTCAAGGTTGTATATTATTATATATCTAATATATATATATATATGATATATATGACATAATTATACATCATCGGTCATTATATAATATATAACTTATTACATTCCATTCTGAATGAGACATGATAATGTCGCTCATGTGTATAACAGACTGTTGCCTCGTAAAACGATGTGGGTCATCTTTCTCTAACGAAGGTGATACAGAACAATGTTAACAATTATAAGTCATATAAATGGAATAATTATTATATTAATGTTAAATTTATCATTTTATAAATATTATATATCATTTTATTCAGTTACACATAAAGATGATAAGAACATTCGCATACGTGTGGCATGTGGCCCTCAAGAAGCTTGTCTAATTATTTTCATTAGCAAACCGCATGAATGATATATATATATATAGGTTTGAGTAATGAAATAATATGTCATATATGATTTTATTATAATTATTTAATGATAAAATATTACATAGAAAATTTCAATATTGATCATTAAAAAATGGAAAACCTTACTCATGCGTACGCACGACCTACCATCTAGATGATTATAATTTACATAATTTTTCATAACCATCATCCATGATTGGTTTTAAATGTATAATTGATTTATAAATATGATTTTTTTCAATATTAATACTAATTAGGTGATATAATCTAACGTCCCGACCCAACTTACCACTAAACCGATAGTCGGACTGGTTGGTCACATAGCCTCAAGCACATTTCCTTAAACACCAGAGGTTGTCGACTAGAATCAAGGGCATAGTGTTTATAGTGTGGAAACTATTCCATCATTGAAAGAGTGTAACAGAACAGAATAAATATTAACCAACAACAGATACAATAAAAAACATGAAACTGAAACAAATCATCTTAAGTCTGATGGAATAATATCAAAGTCTCAAACCATACAAATGATAATGCAACTTTTTTATATGATCTAAGAAGGCAACCAAAATAGGATACACTGAAATCAAATATAAATACAATACAATTGTATAAATAGAAATAAAACTCAGATGCATCATGAGCCTCATATTGATCTCGTGCTCTCCTTCCTCTAAGTAGAAATAAAGTACTTGTATAAGGTTTTTCCCTAAGCAACACCTGCACTCATATAATTTGTTTGGGCACAAAATCAAGACCCAAACAGGGTGTGAGACTAATTACAGTAGGAAACCACCAAAGATATGTTCCTAAAAATCAGTGAATATATGAAATAATATTAAAATAAAATAACAACTAGGAAGTACTTAAGTGAACTATCAATTTTATTTTTATGTTATTTAGTAGTTCAATTTCATTAAGTGAAACTATCTCATGATTCGACCTTATTCTTCTGATCCCCTGCATTGAAGCAATCATCACAGATGTCTCAAAAGATAATCTAGATAAGTTAAGTGAGAGCCAACACCATGCTTGTGATTTGGCTTGGAAAATGCATCATAACTCATTCCATGTCATTTAACATGTTTTGTGAACTAATGTATCGAAGTCCAGCCTTGGCCTATCGACCCCCTGTACCAAAGTAACCGTCAAATTGTTACATAACAATTTAACATTTATGCATATTCACATTCAATGTTCCAATAATTTTTTCTATTTCCAATATAGACCACTCTAGGTATCCCTCATTGGATCTAGGGTTCTCTCATAATTTATAAAGAAGACTCAATGAGCCTGAACACCAAAGTTGTAGTTCGCTCATGGAATTTATGTAATTAACCTCTTGAGTAGTTCCATTGAATTGTAACCAAGAAAATGGTCATCCAAGTTATACAAGATATAATTTGTCACATGATCCTGACCTTGTATTTTAATTGATATTATGGATCTACTATGGCTAATTACCCCTTCTTATCATTTATCATTTCTTTTCAAAATCAACACATGTGAATTAAACTATCACATGGCTTTAAATCATAATAGCTCATGTAGGAATTCACATTGCAGAAAACACATGTAAATTAAACTATTATATGGTTTTAATCATAATAACTAAAGTGGGAATTTCACATAACAATATATCATTCTATTGAACCCCAAAAAGGGAAAACATTCACACGCCCTAAATGCATTCTTTCCAAACGTCTAACAACAAGAAGACACCCATGGGTGTCCCTAAATCAAACAACTCAGTAACCACATACTTTAATTTCATATAATAAAATACCTAATCATCACTAGGAAGCAACAAGTTTCCATTCTAGAGAAATGAAACAACCAAAAATAGTTTCATTCCATTTGGCACATATAATTAACTCTAATTTTAATGAAAGACACAAGGCCACCTACCACGATGTCACACGAGCAATATAAAATGACGATATCCCATGAATAAACATAGAATGGCTTAGATCTATGAAAATATGTATATCATTCAACCTTGGAGAAATTCCTCAAGAACAAAAATCAACCAAAATGGATCAAGAAGAAGAAAATATTACCGAGAAAAATCCAATGATACTGACAACACTTGAATCGGGTTCTAGACGATAAAACGGGAGAATAAAATGTTCTTATGGCTCATTCTTCTTCACAGAGCAGCTCATTTATCCAGAATAAGATAAAACATGGTTACTTCCCATTTTAATCTGAAATTTAGTAGTACACGACATGTAAATCCATAAACACAACGTGAATATCATTTTACTATTCATCAATTTTCCGAATTACATTACAAGTCTTGAACTGACCATTCTGACATGACTACATGGAATATACTAGGAAGAACACGACATGTAGTGTCATCTTCTTCTCTTCCGGGCCAACAGATGAACACACTGTGTAACCCCATCCTACATGGATAGACTACATGGAATTTATGCAGTAGTACATGATGTTTTCTACTAAAACATAATATTTTTTTTGTTTTCATTGTTTTCACAAAAGAAACTCAAAGGAAAAGAAAAACAAATAAATCATAAATCATAAGAAGAACTGGGTTCTTATAAACTTCCCCCTTAAAGAAATTCATCCCAAAAATTTCCATTCAAATGGTGGTGAAGGAATATATGAGAAAAACTATGGCCACTAAACATGTACATAAACCTCCCTCTCCCAACTCTCGTCTTGTACTTGGTCATGCTACTATTTCACCCATACAAGAGGAACTAACTGGCCTCCCCATTGTGATCCTACCATCTATACGAATTAGAGGCTCCTCAAAGGATGTATCAACCTAAAGCACAACCACATCTGGATAAAAACATGAGAAGGGTCTGAGTGATAGTGTCACAACTAAGATATTTAGTTGATGTCGTGAATGGATTGGTACCTTTGAGGAAAATTTAACTGATATGAAACTGACCCGACATGTTCTAGAATCTAAAATGGTTTGACATATCGTGGTGAAAATTTTCCCTATCTCATGATCCACATGATTCCCAACCTTGGTGAAACATGTAGGAAGACCTGATCCCCAACCTCGAACTCAAGAGGTCATCTTCATCGATCAACATAAGATTTATTACGAGACTGTGTAGTATCCATCCATATTTGAATCATGTGATCCTACTCAGTAGTCTCTTGGACAGGACGAGGTCAAACATAGCTGCCTCTTCAGCCTTCAGCCAACATAGGGGTAATTGACATGGTCTACCATACAGAGCCCCATATGGCACCATCTGGATAGTGCCCTAATAGATATTATTATAGGAGAACTCGACCAGGGCTATATTTCTCTCCCAAGAACCCCCCAAATCCAGGACATAGGCATTAAACATGTCCTACACCTCTAGAATCATATACTCTGACTGGACATCGGACTGAGGGTGGTATGTTGTGCCCAGAAACACGTTTGTACCCATTTCCCTCTAAAAGCACTTCCATAAACAAAATGCAATGTGGGAATCCCTATATAAAATGATTGAACAAGAAACACCTTGAAGTCATACCACCTCTCGAATATACAGCTTTCCGACCTCATCAACACCAAATTCTCCTTGATCAGCAAGAAGTGAGCGACCTTCATAAGCATGTCAACAAAATCCCACATAGAATTGTTTCCTCTAGGTGACCTTGGTAACCCTTTCATGAAATCCATAACAAAATCATCCCATTTTCACTTATTAATGGGTAGCTATTGTAAAATTCCAGTAGGGAGATGATGTTCTACCTTCACCTGCTGATAGTTGGAACACCTCCTGACAATGCTTTATCTCCAAGGCATTTGGACACTACACGAATCAGTGTGTAAGTTAATAGAGTATACCTTGAATGATTCTATCAGAAAATAATCAAGTTATGATACTACCTTAGATGAAGAGGAATGACTTGTGTTCTTATGTTGTTATTATAAAATTATTTCATTTGAGTGTTGTATCAACAATATACTAGTTATATGAATTATGGAGATAAATAAGGATTGTACTGTAGTACTATTTTATTGAGGATTTGAGATTATATGGTTCTAAGAAAAGCGACTTAATAGTAAGATACACTATTTAAAAAAATACATGGTTAAAGGAAATTTAATACTTAATATAGTCATGATAATGAGGTAGTGATTTTGGAATAAGGGATTTTTTATTTCGATATATTATATTGGATATTATTGACTTCCTGGATCTGGTTAATAGTTTGTTTATTTCATCATTGTTGGGATATTCAATATTTTTCGACATAAGGAATATATCTAGTATTTTATAAAGGATAAGGGAGAATTAATGTAATCAATATGGTTTTATGGTAATTCATGGTGTTACCATGTTTTAAAATAATACATGATGAAGGTATTCACATATTATTATGTGGGAAAAAGGATCTTCAGTGTGTTTAACATCCTTCTAAATATTGGACTGTGAGTTTGGATAGAAGTATTTTGGATAAGTCTAATGGCTGGAATAGATTATGTTTGAAATTGGATACTATTGTTATGGTTATATGTTGACTTTTATAAAAAGGACAACACACAGACCATGTGACAACCCGTCGTGTCAGACAAAGTTATGGGAATCGAACCCACAACCATAGTGTGATTGAGATTTATCGCCTACCACTGGACTACGTGATGTCCCTGGATTTTATAATGAAGTTTATTTCTTTAAAGGGTCTGATAGGTGAATTATAAATTCATTTTTTTGGAACCCAAAATGAATAGGCTAAATAGAATGTTTTTTAAGTTCTATTATCTTTTATAGTGAAAGATGAGTTTTTTGTATAAATTAGTTATAGGATGGAACTCTACATGTCAAGTATATATTTTTTCTCTTCTATTACTCTATGAAGAAATTTATTCTAAAACTTTAGGTAAGAAATCTTGAAACTAAAAAAGTCTTATCCTAATAACTTATGTTTTGTTGAACTAATTATATTTTAAATCATCGTAGATTGATGGCTTTGAGGCCCTCAATTATACAATTGTTTGTGACTGATGATGTCAATCACTCCCTATAAATATGTACGTTTTTCCTCCAATTATGTGTCTCTAATTTCCACCAATGTTCTCCTAATAAATATCATAATTTGGTGGTGACTTTATCATTCCCCTTTTCCTCCTATTAATACTAAATTTTATTAACCCAATTTCAAATGTGGGTTTTCCCACAAAGGTATTTTCTTTTTTCAAAATTTTATTTTCGAAGAAAAATTTCAAATTGCGAGGAAATTTTTTTTAAATGAGGAATGATTGTAACACCCCATGATTTCATACTATGTTATCTCTTCAATGTAATTCAATAACTTTCCCTACCTGCAACACCGAATTCGAGTGCACCACGACTTACCAAACAAGCCGTTCAAAAATTGTTTATGCGTAATATTAACTCTAATTTTAATTTTATATACTCTATATAATTTTAACATCCATATTATTTGTTTCTTAGACATAATATAAGATCAAATTCATTTTTTCAGATAAAGGAAGTATTTTTTAGAAAACCCAATTTTATCACCTTTTAATGGAGAACCGTTTGAAAATCCAATATTTGACACTTATGTATATTAAATTTCACAAAATAAACTTCTTATTTATAGTCGGGACATATAAATTTATTTTTAATAAAATTTTTGTATTTTTCTGATAACATTCATATGTTGGTGAATAATGAATAATACTAAATTTTAATTAAAAATAACTTTTTTAATAGAAATAATTTATAGAGTTAAATTAAGAATTTTAAAGGTTTTGAAGTATAATTAGATTAAATTTTTATCATTTAATACAATCTAGGTCATTATAATTAATTTCACTTTGAAATTGGAATAAACAATAGTTAATATTTTGATAGATATTTTTTTCTTAAAAACATGCTATTTGTTTTGACAACGGAAATTAATTTTAAATCAATTAATGCAACTTTTGTGTTCTGAATTTGGTAAAATAGACATAATTTTTTGAATTTAAAATATCAAATATAGTTTAGGACGAAAGTTTTGTATTTTTCTGAAAACTTTCAATTTTTGATGAATAGTGAAAAACACCGAGTTATTGGTTAAAACCAGATATTTATTTAAATAAATATTTATTTAATTTAAATTAATTTAAGGTCAAAATAGATACATAATTCCTATATAAGTGAAATATAATTCATTGTAGTAATTTTATAATAAGTTTAGATATATAAAAATATTATTGAACTTTTTACCGTCTTTTACCCACCTCCTAGGAGAATTTGCAAATTTGCACAAAACATAATTTTACTGTTTCTGTGAGTTGAATTTCAAAAATACAAGAGACACAGTTAACCATAGTATGTAAAATGTGGTTCAATAAGGTGAAAATAATTTTTTTGTGAATAGTAACATTTAACTTTTAGTTACCGCGGGTAATGGTAAATAGGGTAATTCAAGGTAAAAAGAATATTATAATAATAAAAAATTAAATTAACACATGTCCTAACCTTATTCGATGAGTCATGGACGACCATGGGCATCCATGGGTTGATTTCGGGACCCCATGAATCCACTTATTATTGATAATGATACTTTATTTTAAATAATTTAATGTAAAGACAAAAATAACAAAAGAAAATATCTTTTCGTAATACAATTTTTATATGAGGTTATATAATTGAACTATTAGACTATAAATAGTCAATATAAATCTAAAATAATTTCATACCTCAGGATATTTTATTTTTATTTTTTAGACTTAAAATATATATATTTATTTATGACAAAATGATGATGCAATATTTTCATTATTAATGAAAGAATAAAATAAATGTTATTATAGATGTTAAAATAAATATAATTTCAATGTTGTGATGCCATACATGATCTTTTTAGGTTAATGTGATAGGTTAGGATTGATTAAATTATTTAATAAGAAATAATGCTTTTATATAATTATCAAAAACAAAATAGAAAATAGTGTTAAATTTGACATAAAAGATTTTTTAAAATAAATATTATATTATTAATTGATATTCTATTCCTAAACATATAAGGTTCATCCAAAGGACTAAATAATATTATACATGTAATTAATGATCTAATTTAGTTTCTCTTGTATGTTTAGAGTATGTTTATTAACCATATAATATAAAAATACAAAGAGACATAGTAAATGTCAAACTAATTAACTAAGAGTTAAATCTAAATGATGAGGTTAATACAGTAACCCAAACCTGTCTAAAACCTATTGGTTGAATAGTTTTTGTCCCATACCCACCTTATACATTAAATAATTCTTTTTTGGAGCCATTAGAAATTGGAAATGCTTTTATTATAAAATAATATTTCAATCTTGTCCTTAGGTTCCCCTCACCATCTTATAAAGGGGCACTTCCCCTTCTCTCAAATTCAAACCTCAAAAGACATTTGGCTCAGCCAACCCCTTCCAAAATTTCCTCTCAATTGTCCTCCCTTCATCCTATAGGCCTTCATTTAGTGAGAAAGCCTTCCTAAGGATCCATTTTGATCAAATGAAAAGGAAGAACCCAAAGAAGGGGTAAATATTTCATCACCTCTTTCAAGTTCCTTTCTTCTTCCACTTCATCTTTCTTTGTTGTTTACATTTTAAAATAATAACTCCAGTATCTTATATATATTTTGATGTTATTATAAATATTGTACAACCATATTCATTATTCTATCCATCCTTTGAATGACATGTCACCATACATGCGTATATACGGCTTACCGTCTCCACGTCGTGGTGTAGTTGTTATTCAATACATTATTATTTGGATGGGTATAATAATGATGTATAATTGATGTAAATAATAAATATAAAATGATAATTATTCTTTATATATGTTATACCATCCAATTATATATTATTTTAATATCAAAATAATTATATTGTTGCTGGTGCGTACGTATGGATTACTATCTCCACGAACACGATGAGATTCATTTCCCATCGTATCCATTCAAGACTAATTTTCATTTTATGGTTAAAAATAATGTTTAAATACTTAATTTCAGTTTGAATATGAATAAGATACATCATATCCACAACAAACATTACATATGTAACAAATCATATAAATGAAAACGGATCAATTAACAACTGATACAATGATAATACAAAAATATTATTAACACAGCAATATTAGAAGATCATATATGATATAATATTAATTTATATAGTTCTTGAATAATATAATAAAAATTATTTTACCATTATACAGGAGGTTAACCTACCCTCAACCAAGGAAAAGTACAAGGTAAGGGCCAATTCTACAATTTCTTTATTATCCGATGTTGTTTATACGTTAGTATCCACTAGGACCTCTTTATCATCCACATCCATGTTTCATAAAAATGTACTTTAAAATATTTTTACTATTTAATATAAAATGGGATAAATTAATTTATACACTTATTTGAACATATATGTTTTTAAATGAATCTTTTAGTTGTTTTCCAATTATGGTACTTTACGACCTTTTCGAAAAAATTATTGTTAGAATGTTTTTTAACTTATACCTCGGGTGAGGTTATTCTCCACCATTATAAAAGTGCCAAAGCATCACATACAAGCTTATAAGAATATTTTAAAAATAAATGTTTTCTTTAAAATTATGTAAATTTTATTGATTACAAAAAATAAAGAGATATTCCCCTCAAATAGTTTTGATTTCTTCTATGTCAATATCCTTTGATGGATTTTAATCTTGTTTGAAATCGATTCATTATGACACAAATATTCAATACTGTATTGAATGTTGGGTGATATGTTTGACTGTGGATGTGTTATTTTTTTACCATTCATGGTTTACGGTTAAATTATTGTCATTTCGTATGATAGTTTTAATATGAATGTTTTCGTTATATTTCAACCTTTTCATATAATGAATTTATAGGACATAGTAAGGCACGGGTGGAGCCCGCTATAGCTCCACGATACATAATTTCGTCTCATGAGACAACTAGACTTGGAAATTTCTGAGGCCTTTCCCAATTTTATATATAGTTTTGGCCGAGGCCTTAATCATTTTTAGAAGTCTTTCCTGAGGACTTGAAAAAATGTTTCGGAATTCCCGACATTATACATTCCCTCATTATGAAAATAATATTTATGGTTCATGTGGTCATTCGACTAGTAGAATACTCATGATAATGTTTTATTATGGAATTATTTACTCAACGCATATTCCTTCCATAAAAGTATTCATGTTTATTATTGGTAAAGGCATGTGGTTTTAATTATTCACCATGGTTAATATTTATGTTATCTTCCATTGTATTGCTTACCCTTACCGAGCGTTTGAGCTCACCCCTTTCTTATGTTTCATTTTCCCAGGATATAAAGATGTTAATTATGAGTGAATTTAATGAATAATCAATGAGTGTTGGATGTTTATAATTGAAAAAATTCATGTTTTATTTCCTTTCAAATTGTAAAGATGAACTTATGTATGAATCTTATTTCCAATAATACTAAACTGATCGGTCTTTCGAGACATCATCTTCTTTTTGATCATGATAATGTTATGTAATAATTCACCAACTCTGGGTAAATAGGGTTGGGGAATTACAGTTGGTATTAGATGACGTTTAATACCAACCTTGGAAACTAGATTTAGATAAACTTTGAGACCTAAGATAGAATTTGAGGATTAGTATAGAAGAACATCCTAAAATTTTGGTACTGTTGAGATTTTGTGAGATTTCCAAGAAAATACATCCATCTTTGGATACGAGCAGGCAGAGGTGGCTCTTGCACAAATATACCTAGTGGTAAAACCCAAAAACACCATTTTGAGCTAGACTCGAATGGGAACTGGTGCACAACAATGGGCTTTGCTGCACTCTTGGTTATGAAACTTCCAGGGTATATGCTTAGGATAATTCTCATTTTATTTACAAATAATTATAAAGCATTTACGAGTATATACCTCCCCAAAGAAAATATTTTTATGATTATGGATTATATACATAAACTGTTCAAATTATGTTAGGTATTTTACAAGTTTGGATTTATTCATTGCAATTCATAAACTAACATAGTGTATTCCATTGTATAAAAATTGCACCCAGTTCAAGGAATGTGAACTCCAACAATACGTATGATCCAAAGAGTAAGAAGGATTATATCTTTCACTGTATTAAGAAAATATTTAGATGGGAAATAGTCTCCCATGTATTCTAAACATATAAATAAATAGTATCATGTGTTAATAAAATAAGTAAAGAATTCTCTGAGTCCTATGGATTTGAAGGGAAACAAGAGAAGAAAAAGATAAACGAGAGAAAGATGGACAAAGGGAAGAGGGAAAAAGAAGGATTTTCCCATATGTGATAACTGTGGAAATAATCACCTTGTTAAGTGCTTGAAAGGAATGTGAGTTTGTTATAAGAGTGGAGAAAAAGGATGCCAAGTATGTGATTTCAAGGGTAAGAAAAAAGTTTCAAATGTACAATGCTTATCCTTAAGGTGTTGGGACACTACACGAAATAAATTTCCCAATCATCAGAGAATACCTTAAATGATGCTATTGGAAAATAATCAAGTTATGTTACTTCCTCAGATGATGAGGAATGAATAGTGTTTTTATGTTGTTATTATAAAATTATTTCATTTGAGTGTTGTATCAACAATATACTGGTTATATAAATTATGTAGATAAATAAGGATTGTACTGTTGTAATATTTTATTGAGGATTTGATATTATATGGAACTAAGAAATGTGACTTAATAGTACGCTACACTTTTTTAAAAATATATGCTTAAAGGAAATGTAATCCTTAATATGGTCCTGAAAATGAGGTAGTGATTTTGGAATAAGAGATGGTTGATTTAGATAAATTATATTGGATATTATTGACTTTCTTAGATCTGGTTAATAGTATGTTTATTTCATTAATGTTGTAATATTCAATATTTTTGTATATAAGGAATATATACAGTATTATATAAAGGATAAGGGAGACTGAATGTAATCAATATGGTTTTATGGTAATTTTGGGTGTTACCTTGATTTAAAATAATACATTATGAACATGTTTACATGTAATTATGTGGGAAAAAGGATCTTCAGTGGGTTTAACATCCTTTAAAATTTTGGATTGTGAGTTTGGATAGAAGTGTTTTGGTTAAGTCTAAAGGCTGGAATGTATTAATTATGAAATTGGATACTATTGTTATGTTTTTTTTTGTTTTTTTTTAAAAAGGACAACATGCAGATCGTGTGACAACCTGTCACGTTGGAAAAAGCTACAGGAATCAAACCCACAACCATAGTGGGAATGGGATTTATCACCTACCAATGGACTACGTGAAGCCCCTGGATTTTATAAGGTAGTTTCTTTTTTTAAAGGGTCTGATAGGTGAATTATAAATTCATTTTGTTTGAACCCTATACGAATCGGCTAAATAGAATATTTTTTAAGTTCTATTATCTTTTAGAGTGAAAGATGAGTTTGTGGTAGAAATTAGATAAATGATGGAACTCTTATTTTCAAGTATATATATATATTTTTTCTATTATTCTATGAATAAATTAATTCATAAACTTTATGTAAGAAATCTTGCAACTAATAATGTGTTATCATAATACCTTATGTTTTGTTGAACCAATATTATTTTAAATCAACATAGATTGATGGTTTGAGGCCCTCAATTATACAATTGTTTGTGACTGATGACCTCAATCACTCCATTTAAATATTTATGTTTTTCCTCCAATTATGTGTCCATTAATTTTGACCAGTGTTCTGCTAATCGAGATCATAATTTGGTGGTGACTTTATCATTCCCGTTTTCCTCTTATTAATACTAAATTTTATAAACCCAATTTTCGATGTGGGTTTTCCCACAAAGGTTTTTTATATTTTGAACCTTTTATTTTCAGAGAACAATTTCCAATTGTGAGGACATAATTTATTGAAGGAGGGAGGAATGTAACACCCCATGATTTCATAGTATGTTATCTCTTCAAATAATTCAATAACTTACGCTACACACAACACCGAATTTGAGCGCACCACGACTTACCAAACTAGACATTCACAAAACGGTTATGGATATTATTAACTGCATTTTGAAATTTATATACTCTATATAATTTTAACATCTATATTATGTGCTTCTTAGACATAATATAAGAACAAATTCAATTTTTCAAATAAAGGAAGTATTTTTCAGAAAGTGCAATTTTACCACCTTTTAATGGCGAACCCTTTTTAAATCCAATATTTGACACTTTTATATATTCAATTTCACCAAATAAAATTCTTCTTTAGAATCAATACATAAATTTTTTGTTTTGATAACATTTTGGTATTTTTTTGATAACTTTCATATTTTGGTGAATAGTGAAAAATACTAAATTTTAATTAAAAACAACTTTTTTAATTGAAATAATTTATAGTGTTAAATTATGAATTTGAATAGTTTTGAAGTATAATTAGATTATATTTTTATCATTTAATACAATTTTGGTCATTATAATTAATTTCACTTTGAAATTGGACATAAACAAGTGTCAATATTTTGATATATATTATTTCTTAAAAACACACTATTTGTTTTGACAATGGGAATTAATATTAAATTAATTAATGCAAATTTAATGTTTTTAATTTGGTAAAATAGAAATAATTTTTTGAATTCGGAATATCAAGTATAGTTTAGGCAGAAATTTTGGAATTTTTCTGAAAACATAAAATTTTTAACGAATAGTGAAAAACATAGAGTTAATTGGTTAAAACATACCTTTTATTTAAATAAATATTTATTTTATTTATATTTATATTAGGTGAAAATAGATACATAATACCAATATATGTTCAATATAATTAATTGGAGTGATTTTATAATATGTTTCGATATATAAAAATTTTATTGAACTTTTTACCATATTTTACCCACATACTAGGAGGATTTTTAAATTTGTGTAAAACATAATTTTATCATTTCTGTGAGCTGAATTTCAAAAATCCAAGAAACGTGGTAAACCTCATTAAGAAAAAAGTGTTTCAATATGATGAGAATAATTTTTGGTGAATAGTAACTTTTGACTTTAGTTTATAGCGGTTAAAGGTAAATAGGGTAATTCAATGTAGAAAGAGTATTATGATTATAAAAACTTTCATTAACACTTGTCCTAACATTATTGGATGAGTCATGGCCGACCATGGTCATCCTTGGGTCGATTTTGGGACCCCATGGAGCCACTTATGAATGATAATGACACTTTATTTTTATTAATTTAAAGTAATGACCAAAATAACAAAAGCAAATATCATTTAGTAAAATAATTTTTAAATGTGGTTATAAAATTTAACTATTGGACTATAAATAGTCATTAGAAATATAAAAATATTTCCTAACTCAGGATATTTAATTTATAATTTTTGGACATAAAATAAATATATTTATTTATGACACAATGATGATGCCTTATTTTCCTTATTAATGAAAGAATCAAATAAATGGTATTATAGATGTTAAAATAAATATAATTTGAATGTTTTGATACCGTCCACGAATTTTTTAGGATAATGTTACTTGATAGGATTGATTAAATTTATTTTTGTAATGTAATAAGGCTGTTATATGTTTTTAAAAAATATATAGAAAATAGTGTTCAAATTGACATAAATGATTTCTTAAAATAAATATTATATTATTAATTGATATTCTATTCCTAAAAATCTAAGGTTCGACCAAAGGTATTAAATAATATTAAATATGTCATTAATGAAACACTTGAGGTTTTCATGGATGTTTATAGTATGTTTATTAACCATATAATATAAAAATACAAAGAGACATGATGAATGTAAAACTAATTAACTAAGAGTTAAATATAATTAATGAGGTTAATATAGTGACCCAAGCCTATATAAAACCTGTTTGTTTGGTATTTTTAGACCCCTCAGAACCTTATACTTTAAATAATTCATTTTAGATCCATTAGAAACCGAAACTGATTTTATTATAAAATAATATTTCAATCTTTTCCTAAGGTGCCCCTCGCCCCTTTTATAAAAGGAAACTTCCCCTTCTCTCAAATTCACACATCCAAAGCCATTTGGCTCGGCCAAAACCAGCCCAAATATCCCATAAAAATCATACCTTCATCCTATAGGCCTTCCTTTAGTCACAAATAAAACCTAAGGAGCCCTTTGATCAAATCAAAAGGAATAACATGAAGAAGAGGTAAATATGTCATCATCTCTTTCAAGTTCCTTTCTTCTTCCACTTCCTCTTTGTTTGTTGTTTCCATTCTAAAATAAGAACTCTAGTATCTTATATATAATGTGATGTTATTATAAATATGGTACAACCCCATTCATTATTCTATACTTCCTTTGAATGACATGTCACCATACGTGCGTACGTACAACTTATCGTTTCCAAGTCATGGTGTAGTTTTTATTCAAAACATTATTATTTGGATAGTTATAGTAATGATGTATAATCGATGTAAAAAATAAATATAACATGATAAGGATTCTGTATATATGTTATACCATCCAATCATATAATATTTTAATATCAAAAGAATGATATTGTCGCTCGTGGGTACGTAAGGATTACAGTCTCCACGAACATGATGAGATTCATTCCCCATCGTATCCATTCAAGACTAATTTTAAATTGATGATTAAAAATATTTTTTAAAGACTTAATATCATTCTAAATATGAATAAGATACATAATATCCACAACAAATATTGTATATGTAAAAAATAATATAAAGGAAAACGAATCAATTAACACTCGGAACAATGATAAGACTAAAATATTATTAACAATGCAATATTAGAAGGCCATATATGATATCATATTAATGTATATAGTATTTGAATAATTAAATAAAAAATATTTCACCATTATAAATGAGGTAAAAATAGCCTTGACCACGTAAAAGTACAAGTTCGGGGTTAATTCTACAGTCTCTTTATTATCTGAGGTTGTTTTAACGTAAGTATCTATTGGGACCTCTTTATCATCCACAACCACGTTTCTTAAAAATGTATTTCAAAACATTTTTATTATTTACAAGACAATGGGTTAAATTCATTTATACCCTTATTTGAACTTATATTTTTTTAAAGGAATCTTTCAGTCGTTTTCCAAACAATGTACTTATGACCTTTTCGAAAAAATTAAGGTAAGAATGTTTTTTAACTTATATGGCAGTTGTGGTTATTATCCGTCGTTATAACATCGCCAAAGATTCCCTTACAAGATTATAAGAATATTTTTAAAATAATTTTTTTCTTTATAATTATGTAACTTTAAATGATTTCAAAAAGATAAAGAGATATTCCACTCAAATAGTTTTTATTTCATCTATATTTACATCCTTTGATGGATTTTAATCTTTTTTGAAGTGGATTCATTATCACACAAATCTTCCATATTGTATTGAAGGTTTTGTGATATGTTTGACTGTGGATGTGTTATTTTTATACCATTCATGGTTTATGGTTAAAGTGTTGACATTTCATATGCTAGTATTAATAAGAATGTTTATGTTATATTTTAACTTTTTAGTATGAGGAATGTATTTGACATAGTAAGTGACGGGTGTAGCCTGCTATAGATCCTTGATGAATCGGTAGATCTCATGAGACAACTAGATTTAGAATTGGCCGAGGCCTTTCCCAATTTGATATATAGTTTCGGCTGAGGCCTTAATCATTTTTAGACGTCTTTGCCGAGGCCTTTACAAAATTTTTTAGAATGTCCAGCATTATACATTCCCTCATTATGGAAATAATATTTATGGTTCATGTGGTCATTCGACTAGTAGAATACCATGATAATGTTTTATTATGGCATTATTTACTTAGTTCATATTCCTGCCATAAAGTATTCATGTTTATTATTGGTAAAGGCATGTGGTTTCAATTGTTCACCATCCTTAATATTTATGTTATCTTCTGCGGTATTTCTTACCCTTATTAAGCATTTAAGATCACCCCTTTCATATGTTTCATTTTCCCAGGATAAGAAGAAGTTAGTTATGAGTGAATTGAAGGAATAATCTAGGACACTTGGATGTTTCTAATGGAATAAATTCATGTTGTATTTCTTTTCAAGTTGTAAAGTTGATCTTATGTATGAATCTTGTTTCCAATAATACTAAACTGATCAGTCTTTCGAGACATGATATCCTTGTGATCATGCCATTGTTATGTAATAATGCACCGACACTGGGTAACTAGGGTTGGGGCATTACAGTTGGTATCATAGGAATTTTAGTACAAACATTGGAAACTAGATTTAGATAAAGTCTGATTAGAGAACATAGACCTAAGATAGACTTTGAGGATTAGTATAGAAGAACTTTCTAGATTTTTGGCACTGTAGAGTTTTTTTGAGTTTTCCATGAAATTACATCCCTCTCCCGATACGAGAAGGTAGAGGCGAATCTGGCCTAGATATACCTTGGGTTAAAACATGAAAGCACTGTCTTGAGCTAGACTCGAACGAGAACTGGTGTATGACAACGGGCCATGCTGCACTCTTGGATACGACCCTCCTGGGGGATATGATTAGTATAAATCTCATTTTCGTTAAAAATTATTATGAAGGATTTACAACTATATACCTCCTCAAATAAAATATTTTTATGATTATGAATTATATACATAAATTGTTAAATTTATATTAGGTATTTTACAAGATTGGAATTATTCATTGCAATTCATAAACTGACATAGTGTATTCCATTACATAGAAATGGCGCACAATAGAAGGAATGTTAACTCCAGCAATATGTATGATCCAAATAGTAAAAAGGATCACGTCTTTCATGGTATTAAGAAAAATTTAGAAGGGAAATAGTTCCAATTTATTTTCAACATATGAAGAAATAATATCATCTATTAATAAGATAAGTAGAGAATTCTATGAGTCTTATGGAATTGAAGGGAAAAAAGAGAAGAATAGGATGGATGAGAGAAATATGGACAAAGGGAAGAAGGAAAAAGAAGGATTTTCCCATATGTGATAACTGTGGAAAGAATCACCATTTTAAATTTGTGAAGGGAATGGGAGTTTGATATAAGTGTGGATAAAAGGGACACCAAGTATGTGATTGCAAGGGTAAGAAAAAAATTTCAAATGTACAATGCTTCATCTCCAAGTTATTGGGACACTACGCTAATCAATATCTCAGTAATTAGAGTAAAACTAAAATAATGATATTGGATAATAATCAAGTTATGATATTATGTCAGATGAAGAGGAATGACTAGTGTTCTTATGTTGTTATTATAAAATTATTTCGTTTGAGTGTTGTATCAACAATATACTGGTTATATGAATTATGGAGATAAATAAAGATTATACTGTAGTACTATTTTGTTGAGGATTTAAGATTATATGGTTCTAAGAAAAGTGACTTCATAGTAAGCTACACTTTTTGAAAAAATACACGGTTCAAGTAAATTTAATCCATAATATGGTCTTGATAATGAGGTAGTGATTTTGGAATAAGAGATGGTTGATTTGGATAAATTATATTGGATATTCTTGAATTCATTGGATCTAATTAATAGTTTGTTTATTTCATCATTGTTGGAATATTAAATATTTTTGGATATAAGGAATATATCCAGTATTATATAAAAGATAAGGGAGCATGAATGTAATCAATATGATTTTATGGTAATTTAGAGTGTTCCCATGTTTTAAAATAATACATGATGAAGGTGTTCACATGTTATTATGTGGGAAAAAGGATCTCCAATGTGTTTAACTTCCTTATAAATTTTGGACTGTGAGTTTGGACAGAATTATTTTGGATAAGTCTAAAGGATGGAATGGATTAACATTTTAATTGTATATTATTGTTATGGTTATTTTTTTATTTTTATAAAAAGGAAAACATGCAGACCGTGTGACAACCCTTCACGTCGGGAAAAGCTGTGGGAATCGAACCAACAACCATAGTGCGATTGAGATTTATCGCCTACCACTAGACTACGTGAAGTCCCTGGATTTTATAATGTAGTTTCTTTTTTTAAAGGGTCTGATAGGTGAATTATGAATTCATTTCCTTGGAACCCTATACGAATAGGCTAAATAGAATATGTTTTTATGTTCTATTATCCTTTAGAGTGAAAAATGAGTTTGTGGTAGAAATTATTAAAGGATAGAACTCTAATTGTAAAGTATATATATTTTTAATTATATTATTCAATGAAGAAATTAATTCTTATACTTTAGGTAAGAAATCATGAAACTAAAAATGTGTTATCCTAATAACTTTATTTTTTTGAACCAATGATATTTTAAATCTTCATAGATTGATGACTTTGCGGCCCTCAATCCAACAATTTGTTTGTGACTAATGACCTCAATCACTCCCTATAAATATTTACGTTTTTCCTCCAATTATGTGTCTCTAATTTCCACCAATGTTTTTCTAATCGAGATCATAATTTTGTGGTGACTTTATCTTTCCACTTTTCCTCTTATTAAGACTAATTTTTATTAACCCAATTTCCGATGTGGGTTTTCCCACAAAGGTATTTTCTATTTTCAACCTTTTATTTTTGAAGAAAAATTTCAAACTTCGAGGACGCAATTTATTGAAAGAAGGAAGAATTTAACACCCCATGATTTCATAGTATGCTATCTCTTCAATGTAATTCAATAACTTGTACTACACGCAACACCTAATTCAAGCGCACCACGACATTTTAAATAAGCCGTTCAAAAAACGGTTATGAATAGTATTAAATTAATTTTGAATTTTATATATTCTATATAATTTTAACAACCATATTATGTGTTTCTTAGACATAATATAAGAACAAATTCAATTTTCCTGATAAAGAAAGTATTTTTTGGAAAATGCAATTTTACCACCTTTTAATGGAGAACCCTTTTTAAATCAAATATTGGACACTTTTCTATATTTAATTTTAAAAAATAAACTTCTTCTTTCGAATTGGGAAATTAAAATTTAGTTTGGATAAAATTTTGGTATTTTTCTGATAACATTCATATTTTGGTGAATAGTGAAAATTAATAAATTTTAATTAAAAACAAATTTTTTAATCGAAATAATTTATAAAGTTAAATTATGAATCTGAGTATTTTTGAAGTATAATTAGATTATATTTTTATCATTTAATACAACTTAGGTCATTATAATTAATTTCACTTTGAAATTGGACATAAACAAGTGTCAATATTTTGATTGATATTGTTTCTTAAAAACACTATTTGTTTAGACAACTAGAATTAAATTTAAATCAACTAATGCAATTTCTATGTTTTTAATTTGGTAAAATAGACATCATTTTTTGAATCAGGAATATCAAATATATTTTAGGCAGAAATTTTGGTATTTTGCTGAAAACATTCAATTATTGATGAATTGTGAAAATCACCGAGTTATTGGTTGAAACTTAATTTTTATTTAAATAATTATTTAGTTTATTTAAATTTATTTTATATAAAAATAGATATATAATACCTATATATGTTCAATATAAATCATTGGATTCGTTTTAAAATAAGTTTAGATATATAAAAATTTTATTGAACTTTTTACCTTCTTTTACCCACCTCCTAGGAGAATTTCAAAATTTGCATAAAACATAATTTTACCATTTCTATGAGTTGAGTTTCAAAAATCAAAGAGACACGGTTTAACTCAGTAAGTAAAATGTGGTTCAATAAGATGAAAATAATTTTTGGTGAATAGTAACTTTTGACTTTTATTTACCGCGGTTAAAGGTAAATAGTGTAATTCAAGGTAAAAACAAGATTATAATAATAAAAAATTACATTAACAGTTGTTCTAACCTTATTGGATGAGTCATGACTGACCATGGGCATCCTTGGGTCAATTTTCGGACCCCATGGAGCCACTAATGAATGATAATGTCACTTTTTTTAATTAATTTAAAGTAAAGTAAAAAATAACAAAAGAAAATATCTTTTAGCAAAAAAAATTTTATATGAGGTTATATAATTGAACTATTTGACTATAAAAATTAATTATAAATATAAAACGATTTCCTTCCTCATGATATTTTATTTATAACTTTTATACATAATATAAATATATTTATATATGACACAATGATAATGTAGTATTTTCCTTATTAATGAATGAATCATATTAATGGTATTATTGATGTTAAAATAAATATAATTTGAAAGTTTTGATTCCATCCACGAATTTTTTAGGTTAATTTGACATGTTAGGATTGATTAATGGAATTTATTTTGAAGTAATAATGTTGTTATGAATCTAACAAAAAGAAAATAGCTAATAGTGTAAAAATTGAGATAACAGAATTTTTTAAAACAAATATTTTATTATTAATTGATATTCGACTCCTAAACATCTAGGGTTCATCCAAAGATCTTAAATAATATTATAAATTTCATTAATGATCCACTTGAGGTTCTCTTGAATGTTTATAGTAAGTTTATTAACCATATAATATAAAAATACAAAGAGAAATGGTAAATTTCAAACTAATTAACTAAGAGTTTTATCTAAATGATGAATTTAATATAGTGACACAAATCTATCTAAAACGTATTGGTTGAGTATTTTTTGACCCATCCCCACCTTATATTTTAAATAATTCTCTCTGGAGCCATTAGAAACTGGAAATGATTTTATTATAAAATAATATTTCAATCTTTTCCTAAGGTGCCTCTCACCACTCTTATAAAAGGGCACTTCCCCTTATCTCAAATTCACACCTCCATAGCAATTTGGCTCAGCCAACCCCTGCCCAAATATCATCTCAAAGGTCATACCTTCATCCTAGAGGCCTTCATTTATTCATAAAGCCAACCTAGGTAGCCCTTTTGATCAAATCAAAAGGAAGAACCCGAGGAAGAGGTAAATATTTCATCACCTCTTTCAAGTTCTTTTCTTCTTCCACTTCCTCTTTCTTTGTTATATAAATTCTAAAATAATAACTCCAGTATCTTATATATACTGTGATGTTATTATAAATATGGTAAAACCATATTGATTATTCTATCCATACTTTTAATGATATGTCACCATAAGTGTGAACGTACGGCTTACCGTCTCCACGTCATGGTGTAGTTGTTATTCAATACATTATTATTTGGACGGGTATAATACTGATGTATAATTGATGTATATAATAAATATATCGTGATAATAATTTTGTATATATGTTATACAATCCAATTATATATTATTTTAATATCAAATGAATGATATTGTTGCTCGTGCGTACGTACGGATTACTGCCTCCACGAATACGATGAGATTCATTCCCCATCGTATCCATTCAATACTAATTTTCATTTTATGATTTAAAATAATTTTTTAAGACTAAATATCAATTTTAATATGAATAAGATACATAATATCCACTACAAACATTACATATTTGACAAATCATATAAAGGAAAACGTATCAGTTAACACCCGAAACGACGATAATACTAAAATATTATTAACAAAGAAATATTTGAAGATCATATATTATATAATATTAATGTATATAGTTTCTGAATAATTTAATAACTATTATTTCACCATTATACAAGATTTTTACCTACCATTAACCAAGTAAAAGTATAATTTCAGGGTTAATTCTACAATCTCTTTATTCTTCGAGGTTGTTTTTACGTATGTATCGACTGGGACCTCTTTATCATCCAAATCCGTGGTTCAAAAAAATGTATTTCAAATTTTTTTTACTATTTACTAGACAATGGGTTAAAGTCATATATACCCGTATTTGAACTAATATGTTTTGAAAGGAATCTTTCAGTCGTTTTCCAAACAAGGTACCTTACGACCTTTTCGACAAAATTAAGGTATGAATGTTTTTTTAACTTATACGACGAGTGCAGTTATTCTCCTCCGTTATAACATCACTGAAGCTTCCCTTAAAATATTATAAGAATATTATCAAAATAAATTTTTTCTATATAATTATATATCTTTAGATGATTTTTAAAAAAAAATAGATAGTCCACTCAAATAGTTTTGATTTCATCTATGTCAACATCCTTTGACGTATTTTAATCATTTTTGAAGTCGATTAATTATGACACAAATCTTCCATATAGTAATGAATGTTTTGTGATATGTTTGACTATGGATGTGTTATTTTTATACCATTCATGGTTTATGGTTAAAGTATTCACATTTCGTATGCTAGTTTTAATACGAATGTTAATGTTATATTTCAACCTTTTCATATGAGGAATGTACTAGACTTAGTAAGGGACGGGTGGAGCCCGCTATAGCTCCTTGATTCATCAGTAGGTCTCATGAGACAACTAGACATAGAATTGGTCGAGGCCTTTCCAAATTTGATATATAGTTTTGGCGGAGGCCTTAATCATCTTTAGATGTCTTGGCCGGGGCCTTGAATTTTTTTTTCCAGAATGGCCAGCATTATACATTCCCTCATTATGGAAATAATATTTATGGTTCATGTGGTAATTAAAATAGTATAATACCCATGATAATGTTTTATTATGGCATTATTTACTCATCTCATATTCTTTCCATAAAAGTATTCATGTTTATTATTGGCAAAGGCATGTGGTTTCAATTATTCACCATGCTTAATATTTTTGTTATCTTCTGCTTTATAGATTACCCTGACTGAGCGTTTGAGCTCACCCCTTTCTTGGGTTTCATTTTCCCAGGATATGAAGATGTTAGTTATGAGTGATGTTTAGGCATAATCTAGGAGGCTTGGATGTTCTTAATGGAATAAATTCCTTTTGTATTTCGTTTCAACTTGTAAAGTTGAACTTATGTATGAATCTTGTTTCCAATAATACTAAACTAATCGGTCTTTCAAGACATGATTTCCTTGTAATCATTCCAAGGGTCGGGTCATTACAGTTAGTATCAAGGAATGTTTAGTACAAACCTTGGAAAATAGATTTAGATAATCTCGGATTAGAGCACATAGACCTAAGATAGACTTTGAGGATTAGTATACAAGAACATTATATAATTCTGGTAATATAGAGATTTTGTGATTTTTCAAAGAACATTCATCCCTCCATAGATATGAGTAGATAGAGGTGGATCTGGAAAAGATGTACCTAGGGGTAAACCCTGAAAACAGCATTTTGTGATAGACTCGAACGGGAACTGGTGCACAATAACGGGCCTTGCTTCACTCTTGGTTACCACACTCTCAGGGGATATACTTAGGATAATTCTCATTTTCATTACAAATCATTATGAATGATTTACAAGTATATACCTACTCAAAGAAAATATTTTTTATGGTTATGGATTATATACATACACTATTCAATTTTTTTTAGGTATTTTACATGTTTGGAATTATTAATTGTAATTCATAAACTGACATAGTGTATGCCATTGTATAGAAATGGAACCCATTAAAAGAAATGTGAACTCCAGTAATACATATGATCCAAAGAGTAAGAAGGATCATATCTTTCATGGTATTAAGCCACATTTATAAGTGAAATAGTCTCCCATGTATTCTCAACATATGAAGAAATATTATCATGTGTTAATAAGATAAGTAAATAATTCTATGAGTCCCATGGCTTTGAAGGGAAACAAGAGAAGAAAAGGATGGAAGAGAGAAAGATGGAAAAAGGGAAGATGGAAGAAGAAGGATTTTCCCATATGTGATAACTGTGGAAAGAATCAACTTGTTCAATGCTTGAAGATAATGGGAGTGTTTTAAGTGTGGAGAAAAATGACACCAAGTACGTGATTTCAAGGGTAAGAGAAATGTTTCAAATGTACATTGCTTCATCTCCAAGGTATTGGGAAACTTTGTGAATCAATGTCCCAGTCATCAGAGTATACCTTAAATGATGCTATTGGATAATAATCAAGAAATGATACTACCTCAGATGAAGATGAACAACTAGTGTTCTTATGTTGTTATTATAAAATTATTTCATTTGAGTGTTGTATCAACAATATACTGGTTATATAAATTATGGAGATAAATAAGGATTGTACTGCAGTACTATTTTATTGAGGATTTGATATTATATGATTCTAAGAAAAGTGACTTAATGGTAAGCTATATTTTTTGGAAAAATACATGGTAAAAGGAAATGTAATCCTTAATATGGTCCTGATAATGAGGTAGTGATTTTGGAATAAAAGATGGTTGACTTGGACAAATTATATTGGATATTCTTGACTTCCTTAGATCTGATCAATAGTATTTTTATTAAATCATTGTTGGAATATTCAATATTTTCTGATATAAGGAATATATACAGTAATATATAAAATATAAGGGAGAATTAATGTAATCAATAAGGTTTTATGGTAATTCAGGGTGTGACTATGTTTTAAAATAATACACGATGAAGGTGTTCACATGTTATTACGTGGGAAAAAGGATATTCAGTGTGTTTAACTTCCTTATAAATTTTGGAATATGAGTTTGGATAGAAGTATTTTGGAAAATTCGAAAGGATGGAATGGATTAAGTTTGAAATTGGATACTATTGTCATGGTTATTTTTTGTTTTTATAAAAATGACAACACACAGACCGTGTGACAACCTGTCGCGTCAGACAATGTTACGGGAATCGAACCCACAACCATAGCGCGATTAGGATTTTATCACCTACCACTGGATTACGTGAATCCCCTGGATTGTATAATTTAGTTTATTTTTTTAAAGGGCCTGATAGGTGAATTATAAATTCATTTTTTTGGAACCCTATATGAACAGGATAAATAGAATATTTTTATTATTTTATTATCTTTTAGAGTGAAAGATGAGTTTGCATTAGAAATTAGTTAAAGGATGGAACTCTACTTTTCAAGTATATTTTTTCTTCTCTTATTCTATGAATAAATTAATTATTAAACTTTATGTAGGAAATAATGAGACCAAAAAGGTGTTATCCTAAAACCTTATGTTTTCTTGAACCAATGATATTTTAGACCATCATAGATTGATTGATTTGAGGCCCTCAATTATAGAATTTTTTTAACTGATGACCTCAATCACTCCCTATAGATATTTGTGTTTTTACTCCAATTATGTATATCTAATTCAAACCAATTTTCTCCTATTCAAGATCATAATTTGGTGGTGACTTTATCATTCCCCTATTCCTCTTATTATGACTAAATTCTGTTAACCCAATTTTCTATGTGGGTTTTCCCACAAAGGTATTTTCTATATTCATCCTTTTATATTTGAAGAACAATTCCAAATTGTGAGGATGCAATTTATTGAAGTAGGGAAGAATGTAATACCCCATGAATTCATAGTACATTATCTCTTCAAATTAATTCAATAACTTGCGCTACATGCAACACCAAATTCGAGCACACCACGACTTACCAAACTAGCCGTTCAAAAAACGGTTATGGATTGTATTAACTTCATTATTAATTTTATATAATTTATATAATTTTAACATCTATATTAAGTGTTTCTTAGACATAATATAAGAACAAATTCAATTTTTCAGATAAAAGAAGTATTTTTTAGAAAATGAAATTTTACCATCTTTGAATGGAGAGCCCTTTTTAAATCCAATATTTGAAAATTTTATATATTCAATTTGACCAAATAAACCAATTCTTTATAATCAAGAAATAAAAATTTAATTTTGGTAAAATTTGGTATTTTTCTGATAACTATCATATTTTTGTGAATAATAAAAAATAATAAATTTTAATTAAAAAAACTTTTTTAATCGAAAGAATTTATAATGATAAATTATTATTTTTAATGGCTATGAAGTATAATTAGATTATATTTTTATGATTTAATACAATTTAGGTCATTATAATTAATTTCACATTGAAATTGGACATAAACAAGTGTTAATATTTTGATAGATATTGTTTCTTAAAAACACGCTATTTGTGTTGACAACGATAATTAATTTTAAATTATTTAATGCAACTTCTATGTATTAAATTTTTTAAAATAGACATCATTTTTTGAATTCGGAATATCATATATAGCTTAGGCTGAAATTTTGGTATTTTTCTGAAAACTTTCAAATCTTGATGAATAGTGAAAAAACACTAAGTTATTGGTTAAAACCGACTTTTTATTTAAATAAATATTTATTTAATTTTATATTATTTTATGTCAAAATAGATACATAATACCTATATAAGTTCAATATAATTTATTTGAGTAATTTTATAATAAGTTTAGATATATAAAAATTGTGTTGAACTTCTTGCAGTCTTTAACTCACCTCCTAGGAGAATTCGAAAATTTGAATAAAAATTAATTTTACCATTTCTGTGAGTTGAATTTCAAAAAATCAAGAGACATGTTTAACCAAAGTAAGTAAAATTTGGTTCAATAATATGAAAATAATTTTTTCTGAATAGTATCTTTTGACTTATTTACCACGGTTAAAGGTAATTAGGGAAATTTAAAGTAAAAACAATATTATAATAATACAAAATTACCTTAAAACTTGTCCTAACCTTGTCAGATGAGTCATGGACGACCATTTCCATCCTTCAGGTCGATTTTGGGACCCCATGGATCCACTTATAAATGATAATGACACTTTATTTTAATTAATTTAAAGTGAAGACAAAAATAACAAAAGAAGATATCATTTAGTAAAACAATTTTTAAATGAGGTTATATAATTGATATATTCAACTATAAATATTCATTAGAAAGATAAATAGATTTATTACCTTGGGATATTTTATTTGTAATTTTTAGACATAAAATAATTATATTTATATATGAGACAATGATGATGCAGTGTTTTCTTTATTAATGAATGAATGAAATAAATGGTATTATAGATGTTAAAATAAATATTCATTGAATGTTTTGATACCATCCACGAATTTTTTAGGTTAATGTGACATGTTATTAATGATTTAATGATTTTTTTGAAGTAATAATGCTGTTATGAATTTAACAAAAACAAAATAACAAATAGTGTTAAAATTGACATAAAAGATTTTTTAAAACAAATATTATATTATTAATTTATATTCTATTTCTAAAAAATATACGTCTTGGAAAAAGGTATTAAATAATATTATATATGTTATTAATGAACCACTTTCTGTTCTCTTGGATGTTTATATTAAGTTAATTAACAAAATAATATAAAAATACAAAGAGACGTGATAAATGTCAAACTAATTAACTAAGGGTTAAATCTATATGATGGGGTTAATATAGTGACCGAAACCTATCTGAACCCTATTGGTTGAGTAGTGTTCAAACCCTCCCCACCTTATACTTTAAATAATTCATTTTGGAGACATTAGAAAACTAAAATTATTTCATTATAAAATAATATTTCAATATTTTCCTAAGGTGGACGTCACTCCTCTTATAAAAGTGTGCTTCCCCTTCTCTCAAATTCACACATCCAAAGCAATTTGACTCAGCCATCCCCTGGACAAATATCCCATCAAAAATACTACCTTCATCTTGGAGGCCTTCATTAAGTCATAAAGCCAACCTAAGGAGAACTTTTGATCAAATCAAAAGGAAGAACCTGAAGAAGCGGTAAATATTTCATCACCTCTTTCACATTCCTTTCTTCTTCCACTTCGTCTTACATTGTTGTTCACATTCTAAAATAATAACTCCAGTATCTTCTATATACTATGATGTTATTATAAATATGGTAAAACCATATTCATTATTATATCAATCCTTTGAATTACATGTCACCATACGTGCATACGTACGACTTACCCTCTCCACGTCGTGGGGTAGTTGTTATTCAAAACATTATTATTTGGATGGGTATAATAATGATGTATAATTGGTTTAAATAATAAATATAAAATGATAAGGATTCTGTATATCTGTTATACCATCCAATTATATATTATTTTAAATTCAAAAGATAATATTTTTTCTCATACATACGTACGGATTACAGTCTCTATGAACACGATGAGATTCATTTCCCATCGAATCCATCCAAGACTAATTTTCATTTGATGATTAAAAATAATTTTTAAAGACTTAAAATCATTCTAAATATGAATAATATACATTATATCCACAACATACATTACATATGTAATAAATAATATAAAGGAAAACGAATCAGTTAACACCCGAAATGACGAAAATACTAAAATATTATTAAAAATAAATATTAGAAGATCATATATGATATCATATTAATGTAAATATTATTGAATAATTTAATAAAAATTATTTCACCATTATACAGGAGGTTAACATATGCTCGACCAAGGAAAAGTACAAGTTAAGGGTTAATTCTACAATCTCTTTATTTTCAGAGGTTGTATTTACGTAAATATTTACTAGGACCTCTTTATCATCTACATGCATGTTTCTTAAAAATTTATTTCAAATTTATTTTACTATTTACTATAAAATGGGACAAAGTCATTTATACCATTATTTGAACTTATATGTTATTAAAGAAATGTTTCAGTCATTTTCCAAACCATGTACTTTACAACTTTTTCGAAAAAATTAAGGTAAGAATGCTTTTTTAACTTATACGGCAGGTGTGGCTATTCACTGATGTTATAACATCACTGAAGCTTCCCTAACAAGATAATACCAATATTTTCAAAATAAATGTTTTATTTATAATTAAGTAACTTGAAATTATTTCATAAAAAGAATGATATATACCTCTCAAATAGTTTTGATTTCATCTATGTCAACATCCTTTGATGGATTTTAATATTTTTTGAAGTCGATTCATTATGATACAAATATTAAATATTTTATTGAAGGTTTTGTGATATGTTAGACTCTGGATGTGTTATATTTATACCATTCATGGATTATGGTTAAAGTATTTACATTTTGTATTCTAGTTTTAATACGAATGTTTATGTTACATTTCAACCTTTTAATATGAAGAATGTATTGGTCTTAGTAAGTTACGGGTGGAGCCCCCTATAGCTCCTTGATGCATCAGTAGGTGTCATGAGATAACTAGACAAGGAATTGGTCGAGGCCTTTCCCAATTTGATATATGGTATTGGCCGAGGCCTTAATCATCATTAGACATCTTGGCTGAGGCCTGGACAAAATGTTTGAGAATGTTTGGAATTATACATTCCCTCATTATGTAAATAATATTTATGGTTCATGTGGTCATTCGACTAGAAGAATACCCATGATTATGTTTCATTATGGCATTATTTACTCATCTCATATTCCTGCCATAAATGTATTCATGTTTATTATTTGTAAAGGCATGTGGTTTCAATTATTCACCATGCCTAATATTTATGTTATATTTTATTTCATTTATTACCCTTATTGAGAATTTGAGATCACCCCTTTCATATGTTTCATTTTCCCAGGATATGAAGATGTTAGTTATGATTGACTTGTAGGCATAATCTATTATCTTTGACGTTTCTAATGGAATAAATTCGTGTTTTATTTATTATAAATATGTAATGTTGAACTTATGTATAAATCTTGTTTTCAATAATACTAAACTTATCAGTATTTTGAGACCTGATTTCCATCTGATCATGCCAAAGTTATGTAATAATGCACCGACTCTGGGTAACTAGGGTCAGGGTGTTACAAGCAGTGACAACAGCCTTTTCTACCACCACGAGTATTATTTGATATATGGATTCCTTAACAAGCCGTAACGGTTTTAAAAGGACCTAAAGATGAATGGGGTCATGTATGGGATCAAGGAAAAGTCTTGTTGTCTAAAAAAGGGGACTAGAAACCACTATTTTTCAATAGTTTTTATTTTAGGAAAAAATGGATGGTGAGTAGAAGTGTCTACCTTGTAATTTTTTAGATGTAATATAATAGTTTTGGCCTAATTATCTAAAATGATAAACCTTAAAAGATCCTCAATGTGAATTATTCATTTAATTCCAGATTATGTAATGTTTAAGGTCATGTCTTTATAGTTGGTATCATAGGTCAGTTTAGATAACTTCCGAAGTAAGGATATTGATAAATTAATGTCCATAAATTAATTTATGGTAAGACTGAAGTGATATAGAATATATATATTACCATGTTGCTTCGTCTAAAAAATTTCTGTGTTCAGAATGATTTTCTAGAGAGGAAATAGGGCAGTAATCTTGGGATGACATCAGGAGGACGATAACCTTCCAAATCAGCAACCTGATATGGTTGGAATCAGAACTAAATAGTTTTTTGCAGTGATGGTACTGTTTACTAAGGGTATAAATGTTGGAGGCATACATTCACAAGATCATTCTGATCAACCATAGAGGAACATATCAGTAGTGGACCATTTCAGAGAGCAACATCCCCCATCATTCAGAGGATCATCGCACCTTGTTCTAGATGAAGGGTGTATTAAAGTAGTATAAAATATTTTTGATGTCATTGGGTGTTCAAAACACTAAAAGTTTAGTCTTTCTATTTACTGTTTGGAAGGTGAAGCTGATCAATGGTGGTCGATGGTAAAAAATATCATGGATTGTAAGGAGATTAATGCTCTTGATAGGGATGAATTCAAAGGTAAGTTTCTTAAGAAATATTTTCCTAAGGTGGTTTGTATTATAATGGAAAAATAATTCCTAGAATTTAAGCAACATGATGACTCAGTGGCTGCTTATGAAGAAAAATTCACTCGACTGGCATGATATGGTTCAAATTTCATACCGGATCTTGATAGTAAAATAAACTATTTTTTAGTCAGGATTAAAGCCAGATTATCGAAGGGAATTAGCTTCTCGTGAGTTCAAGAGTTATGAAAAACATATTCGATGTGCGGAGAAGGTGGAAATGGAGTTTTTGATGATCTAGTATTTTTTGACAAATAATAGAATAAGAGGTCAAGTTGGCAGACGAATGTGAGAAAAGCTTCAAAAAAGTCTGATAGTAAAAAACATAAGTTTACAGTTTGTGAAAACTGTGGTAAAAATAATGTTGAGGAATGAATTTTGAATTCTGGTAAGTGCGACTGATGTGGTAAAATGGTATATGAGGATCATAATTGAACTGAAAAATATCAGGGTAATGCTAAGACAAAATTTGATTTACAATTAGTAAAATATATTAAGTGCAATGAAGTGGGTCATTATGAAAATGAGTGTCCAATAAAAAATTAAACTAAGGGAAAGCAACCAGAATACAAGAATAAAGGGGTGGTGAAGTCCATTTCATCCACTTCAGCAGATGTTGGGCCATCAAATGAAGTACTATAAGGTACACAGTTTGTTTTTTCATATTATGCCAATGTTTTGTTTGATTCAGGGTTTACACATTCATTCATTTCTGAGATGTTTTCTAGTAAATTTGGAATTACATCTCAAGATATGAATCCTGAACTAATTGTAAAAACACCTTGAAGAAATTTTGAAACAGAAATAAAATATAAGAACCTTCTTGTCATTGTTTGAAGAAAGAATCTACCTCCAAACCATATTGTTTTTCCTCTAGTAGTGTTTGATGTTATTTTGGGTTTGTATTGGATTTCTGTTTTTCATGCTAAGATTGAATACAGATCTAAAGAGCATTCTTTTAAGTAATATTTTCAGTTTTTTTACATGAATGAACCCTTACTTTTGATATCATATCAGGAAACTAAAAAACTACTAAAATGTGGAAATGAATGTTACCATGCACATATTGTTGAAAATAAAGGAACTGTTACGATTAATGATGTGCAAGTGGTAAATGAGTACCTTGATGTTCTTCCTGATGAGTTTCCTAGTATTATACCTGATCAAGAAGTTAAACTTACAGTTGACTTAGTTCCTAATGCAAAGACAATTTCAAAACCCCCTTATCGAATGGCTCAAATTGAACTATTAGATTTAATGAAGAAATTATAGGAGTTATTAAATAAATTATTCATTCGACCTAGAACATAACCATGGGGTGATCTTGTCTTATTTGATAAAAATAAAGATGATTCAATGAGAGTTTTCATTGATTATAGTGCATTGAATAACATCACTTTTAAAAAAAGTATCCTTTTCCTCATATTGATGATTTGTTTGATCAGCTCTAGGGAGCTCATTAGTTTTCATAGATTGACATGGGGTCAGAGTACCATCAGTTGAAATTAAAGAAATAAAACATTCCAAATACCGTGTTTCTTACTAGATATGGCCATTGTGAATTTTTAGTTATGCCTTTCGGTTTAAGCAATTCACCTGCTATATTCGTGGATATTATGAATAGAATTTTCTGTCAGTACTTGGATAAGATTATGGTTGTGTTCATTGATGATATTTTGGTTTATTACAAAAGTAAATAGAAAAATGAAATTCATTTAAGTGTTATCTTACAAACCATAAAAGAAAAGAATCTATTTTGGGAATTCATCATGTGTGAGTTTTGGTTACTGAAAATTTCATTCCTTGGTCACATTGTTTCAAAAAAGGCATAACTGTTGATCCTACTAAAACAAAAGTTGTTGAAGAATCCCCAAGACCAACAAATATAACTGAGATCCATAGTTTTCTTGGTTTGGAAGGTTATTACTGGAGGTTTATTAAAAAAATTTCATGGTTATCCAGTCTAATGACCAAGTTAACTCAAAAAGGTGATAAGTTAATTTTCAAAAAATAATGTGATGACTGTTTTTTGGAATTGAAAAGAAGATTGTTGAATGCTCCAGATTTGGAACTACCTTCTAGAAAATGTGAGTTTGTTATCTACAGTGATGCTTCATTGAATGGACTTGGTTGTGACATTATGCAGAATGATCAGGAAATTGCTTATTCTTCAGGTCAGTTCAAACCTCATGAGTTAAATTACACTACACATGATTTGGAATTAGCTTCTGTTTTTTGTTTGCTTTCAAAATTTGGAGGCATCGTCTGTATGGAGTAAACTGTAAAATATATACTGACCACAAAAGGTTTAAGTATATATTCACTTAAAAAGAATCGAACATGTGACATATGAGATTGATGGAATTAATCAAGGATTATTATTGCACGATCTGTTACCATCTGCGAAAGTCAAATAAAGTGGATGATTCTTTTATTCAAAAATGTAATCCTTTTTTGACCATGCTACATTTGGGACAATATCACCTGGTTTTTTATTTTATAAACTTTGGAATAGAAGTTTTTTGTGTAAGAAATTCTTCTGTTTTGTTTCAGGTGTCATTGATATCCTCTCTATCAAATAGAATAAATCAAGGGAAAAAGGAAGACAATGAGTTGCAGAAAAAAGGTAGAGTTGGTTCAGAAGGGTATGTTGCCTGAATTTAACGTTCATAATGATTGTGTTTTGATAATTGGAAAAATATTATGTGTGCCTTGTGATTCAAAATTGATGAATGAGTTGTTATGTGAAACTCATAGTTCCCCGTTTTTAATTCATCCTAACAGTAATAAGATATAATGAGAAATTCATGAGTATTACTGGTGGGATGGAATGAAAAAAATTATTTCTGATTTTACTCTGAAATGTTATACTAGTCAGTTTGTTAAAGCAGTGCATCAGTTACTGAAAGGGATACTTCAGTCTTTTCCGCTGCCAGAGTAGTAATGGGAAAATATATTCATGGACTTCGTTGTGGGATTACGGATGAAATCTCAAGGTAATAATGCAATATGAGTTATTGTTGATTTATTGACTAAATCTTCTCATTTCCTTCTTATTCGAGATACTTTATCTCTAGATATACTTTCTTGGTTGTATGTTTAAGAGATAGTCAGGTTTCATTATGTTACCCTCTCCATTGCATCTAATCATGATCCCAGGTTTACATCTAACTTTTGGAAAGGCCTTTAGAAGTTGTTGGGTACTTAATTAAATTTTAGTACAACTTTTCATCTGAAATTAGATGGGTAGTCAGAACGAAAAATTTAGACCTTGGAGGATATGTTACGTACTTTCTTGATGGATTACTGGGGAAGTTGGAACCAAAATCTTTCATTGCTTTAATTTTCTTATAATAACAGTTTTCATTCCACTATACAGATTTCTCCATTTGAGGCATTATATGGGACACAATGTCAATCTCCATATTTTTGGGATAATGTAGGTGGATGGAAGATGATGAGACTATAATTGGTATACGATTTGTAAGAAAAAGATCCGTTGATTCAGATGAACATAAGAAAAGCATAGAGTCAGAAGAAAAGTTATTCAGATAATCGGAGAAAGGATATTTCGTTGGAGGAAGTTAGTCATGCCTTTCTCAAATTTTCTCCATATAAATGAGTGATGCGCTTTGGTAAGAAGGGAAAGTTGAGTCTGAGGTTCATTGGATCTTATGATATCCTAGGAAAAGTTCGATCAGTTGCTTACAGAGTGGATTTGCTTCTATATGTATCCCAGGTACACAATTGTTTTCATGATTCGATGTTGAAAAAGTATATTCCAGATCCATCTCATGTTTTGAGCCTAGAGAAAGTTCAATTGGAAGAGAATCCCTCTTTTTGGGAACAACCCATCTACATTATTGACCGAAGAGAGAACGTATTGCAGAATAAGGTAATTCAACAGGTAAATGTTTTTTGGAAAAACTATATGGTTGAAGAGGCAACATGGGAATCTAAAAATTCTATGAGGGATAAATACCCCCATTTATTTGATAATTGAATAAAATTTGGAGGATGAAATTTCCAAAAGGGGGGAAGGATGAAACATTCCAAGCGAATAAAGAAATAATACATTTTTATTTTAATTAATATTTTTTGAATTAAATATTAATTTTACCTTAAAGGGTTCTTATGTTCGATGGAGTACCCGATATGCAACTACAAGTTTCTTTGAAATCTTATGTTTCACAATAATAATTTAATATTATTATTTTAAATGATAATTGATGCCTAGCCGTTGTATTGGATGGAATAAATATAACTAACTAAAATATGTTTATACTTGTTTGCTAAATGTTTTTACATTTTTCCAATAATAGTTAGAGGCATAAAATGTGAATGAATCTAATTTTATGCATAATTTACATGAAAAGGATGATTTACCTCCTTTTGATGGAGAAAGCTATTTAAATCTAGTTTTTTTCACTTTTATATGTTTTATTTTAAAAAAAAAATTAAACATTAGAATCGGGACATCAAAATTTAGTTTGGATGAATTTTGTTTTATTTTTTTGATAAAATTCATTTTTAAATGAATAGTGAAAAATACTGTATTCTAATTCAAAACTTCCTTTTAATATAATTTTATTATATAGATAGACTATTTTTTTAATTGGTTTTAAAGTGTAATTAGAATATATTTTTACCATTTAATCCAATTTAGGTCATTGGAAGTAATTTCTCATTGAAATTGGACAGAATCAAGTGTCAATCTTTGGATAGTTATTTCTTAAAATCACGCTTTTTGTTTAACGATGGGAATTAATTCATATTAATTTCTACCACTTATCTTTTTTGAATTTAGAAAAATGGATTCTATATTTGGAATCAGGAGGTCCAAATTGTGAAAAGAGATAACTTTTATTTTTAGACATTATGAATTTTTACTTCGGTAAATATTTCATTAACCATGGTTAAAGGGTAAATATGGTAAATAATGGTAAACAAATATTACTATAATAATTCAAAATTACACTGACATGTATCCTAAAATTATTGGATGATTAACTTATGACCATGGGCATCCTGGGGTCGATTTCGGGACCCCATGGGGCCATTTGAAAGAGATAATGATACTATTTTAATTAACTTGAAGAAAAGGCAAAAATGACATAAACAAATATCTTTCAGTAAATTAATTTTTACATAGGGTTATATAAATAATATTTTCGACTACAAATATTATCTGGAAAGATAAAATTATTTCTTACATCATGTTATTTTTTAATAATTTCTAGATATCAAATAAATAAAATTATTTGTGACACAATAATGATGCAGTTTTTACCTCGTTAATAAATAATTTAAATAAATAAGATTATAAAGATGAAAATAATATCCAAAACTTGTGAAATTGTTATTGGATGATTTTATTTTGACCATGAGTCTTCTAATATTTTACATTAATATGTTTTGGAGATTTAGAAACCGAAAATCATTATGTAATAAAATAATATTTTCACACTTTCCTAAAGAGCCCCTCCTCCCTCTTATAAAAATCCATCACCTCTAACCAATTCATCACACCTCTCAAGCCCCTTGGATCATCCAAAATCTCCCCAATTAAGATTAATACACCCTTATCCTCCTCCCAGAAGCCATAAATTATTCATAAGGACCTCCAACAAACCCTTTTGGTTCAAACCAAAGGGAGTTACCCGATTCATGGGTAACTTCTTCTCTTAAGTTATTTTGTTTTATTTTACTTTTCCAACCCCCTATACTTTTTTTATTACATTATTTTATAAAAAAACTAGTTTCATTAATATACTATGATTTTATTAGGTGATTTATTAGAACTACACTTATACACACCTCCATCTAATGGGTAAAGAACATACTGATTCTGTGGATGGAAAACTAATGCCTCACGTAATGATGATTGTTCAATTATCTTCTACCGCCTCTCATGGTGGCCTTTATGATGGAAATATATTCATATGTTATTAATATTATGTTTAGTTTTTCTTTATGTTTTGGATTTTTCTATTTATAGCATACCTCTATGGTTTCCCTTATGGGTAAATGTGATAATTTCATTTGATAAAGTGCAGAGTACCGCCCCCTCAAAGTGATATGAATCGTTAATTCCATATGTGGGATGTATAAAGGAACAAGTTAATTATATTATATATGATATTATGCTAGAATTATAATATACCAATGTATCATTATTTTTTAATTCCATTAAAATACTAAATAAAAATGGAAGTAGCGTTCATGCGTACATACGACTTGTCGTCTCCATGAATGGTGAATTTCATTTATTACCTCTAAATGTTATTTAATATTATAAATAAATGTATATACTGGAAATATATGATATATATTATACATAAATCATTAATATCATTATAGATATAATGGAATTTTTACCACATAGACAACTTGTAAATATAAGAAGTTCATTTTTGACTCAAGTACCAAATATCGACAAAACAACCATTATTATCTTAAATGATTACATGATGTTTATAAAATGGAAATAATTGATATAAACGGAATAATAAACATGAAAAAGGCTCTTAAGAAAGGAGAAATTAAATTTAGTTTATTATTCTAGATATTAAAGAATAAATAGGTCAAGTCGGACACGAGGTAAGGGACTTCGTCTCATTCTCTTTTCATTGAGGCATATTTTGTTTTAATACATGACATTATATTATATGCTGTATAAAATCATTTGAAATTTCATTTCATTCAAATGGAATCTTTTTCTATAAAGTGTTTTACTAAACAACAAAAAAATAATATATTTTTTAACATAAGCGGTTATAACGACCCTTCCGGCCGCCGCGAGTATTGTTTGATCTATGGCTTCCTTAACAAGCCGCAATGTTTTTAAAAGGAAAATAAATAATATATACTCTTTTACATATTTTGGTATTGAATATGGTTTTGATAATGGATTTGTTATGTCAACATATTTAAATGATATATTGTTATTGAAATGTGAAAATGTTATCTTTCCTATGTGTATATTTTATGTGTTATGAATATGGTTATTTGGAATTGTTACGTATACGGGTGGTCCCATGATAATCCTAGAGTGAGTGAGCCTGAGATATCTCTCCAGGGACTTAGGTAATGTGACATAGGTAAACATGAATGTTTCTACTATGATAGTTATGGAATATACTGTGATATGTATTCCAAATGTGACTCCATACATAAATGTGATAGCTAAAATGTAAGTATGATATGGATGCCACAAGTTACCTTTATGATTTATGATTTATATGTGTTATTCATAAATATTATGATTTAATGAGGTATGTTAAAGAGGTTATGTTATGTTTTTAATGATGAACTAATGATTTCTTTTATTGTTTTAAAACCCTTACTGATCTTTTTATGCTCATCATATGTTCTGAAATGTTTTTCATTGGACTTAAAGATGAATAGGGTCAGGGATGGGATGAAGGAAAAGTTATATTGTTTAAAACATGGGATTAGACATGACACTTTTTTTCAAGAGATTTTATTTTATTAAAAAAAATGAAACTGAGAAGAAGTGTCTACCTTGTAATTTTTGAGATTTAATGTTATAGTTATGGCCTAATTATCTAAAACTCTAAACCTAAAAAGATCCTCAATGTGAATTATTCATTTATATCAAGATTATGTAATGTTTGAGGTTAGAACCTTATAGTTGGTATCAGAGGCCAGTTTAGATAACTTTGAAAGTTATCATATTGTTTAATTAATGTCCATAAATTAATTTATCGTAAGATTGGAGTGATACAACATTTTTATATTACCATGTTTCTTTGCCTATGATATTTCTGTGTTCAAAATGGTTTTCCATAGAAGAAACTAGGAAACTATGTTGGGACGACATTAGGAGGAAGACAACCTTCCAAATCAGCAACCTGGGATGGTTGGAATCGAAACTGAATAGTTTTGTTTCATTAATGTCATAGCTGACTTAGGCTATAAATGGTGGTGGTATCCATGCACGAGATCAGCTAGATCAACCATAGAAGAACTGTCAGCAGTGGAACATTTCATGAGGCAACACCCCCCATAATTCAGAGGATAATCGAACCTTTTGCTAGCATAAGGGTGTATTAAAGCACAAGAAAATATTTTTGATGTCATGGGGTGTTCATAACATCAAAATTATAGTCTCGCTATTTATCTTTTTGAAGGTGAACCTGATCAGTGATAGTCGATGGTGAAAAATATCATGGATAGTGAAGAGATTTATGCTCCTGATTGGGATGAATTCAAAGGTATGTTTCTTGAGAAATATTTTCCTATGGTGTTTTACTTAGGATGGAAAAACAAATCCTGGAATTGAGGCTGGAGGATGACTCAATGGATGATTATTAAGAAAAATTCACCCGACTGACAAGATATGCTCCAAATTTCATATGAGACCTTGATAGTAAGATCAACAGTTTTTACTCAAGATTAATTCAAAAATATCAAAGGGATTTAACTTCTCTTGAGTTCAAGAGTTATTAAAAACAAGACTGATGTGTAGAGAAGGTGGAAATGGAGTTTTTCGATGATCAGATTGTCTTTGAAAAACAACAGAATAAGAGGTCAAGGTGGCATGAGAAGTGTAAAAACTCTTCAAAAATGTCTGATGGTAAGAAACATAAGTTTATAGTTTGGGAAAATAGTGGTAAAAAGCATGATGGGGAATGGCTTTTGAATTCTATTAAGTGATACTGATGTGGTAAAATGGGACATAAGGCCCGTAATTGCACTGAAAATGATCAGGGTAATGGTAATACAAAATCTAATTTACAATCAGTAAAATGTTTTAAGTGAAATGAAATGGGTCATTATTTAAATGAGTGTCCAATGAAGAACTCAAATATGGAAGGCAACCAGACTACAAGCAGAAAGGGGTGGTGATGTATTTTGGAACTACATTAGCAGATGTTGGGCCTTCAAATGAAGTAGTAGCAGGTATTTTGTTTGTTCATTTAGATGATTCCAATGTGTTATTTGATTCATGGTCTACCCATTAGTTCATTTTGGAGAGGTTTTCTATTAAATAGGGAATTCCATCTCAAGATATGAACCCTAAAATTATGGTAAAACACCTAGAAGAAATGTTGAAACAAGAAGAAATTAAAAGAACCTTCATGTCCTTGTTTGTAGAATGAATCTACCCGCAAAACTTTTTGTTTTGCCTCTAGTTGAGTTTGATGATTTTGTGAGTATGTATTGGCTTTCTGTTTATTATATTATGATTGAATGCAGGGCTAAATAGGTTTCTTTTCAGGAATATTTTTCGTTTGTGTACAATTATGTACCCTTACATTTGATAACATATTAAGAAGCTGAGAAACTAATAAAAGATGGAAATGAATTTTACCATGCACATGTTGTCAAAAATAAAGGAACTAATCAAATTAATGATGTTTTAGTGGTAAATGAGTACCTTGATGTTTTTTTATGATAAGTTGCATAGTATTATGCCTAATAAGGAAGTTGAATTTTCTGTTTTATTAGTTCCCGATGATAAGAAAATTTCAAAACCCACTTATCGAATGGCTCAAATTGAACTTTTAGAGTTAGAGAAGCAATTACAGAAGTTATTAGTTAATGGTTTCATTCAACTCAGAACATCAACATGGGGTGATCCAGTCTTATTAGTTAAAAATAATGATGGATTAATGAGACTTTTCATTGATTATAGAGCATTTAATAACAAAACTAGTAAGAACAGTCATCCTTTTCCACATATCAATGATTTTTTTGATCAGCTCCTGGGAGCTCAGTATTTTTCAAAGATTGACTTGAGGTCATGGTACCATCATTTGAAAGTAAAGGAAGAATACATTCCAAAGACCATGATTCGTACTAGATATGACCATTATGAATTTGTAGTTATGCATTTTGGTTTAACCAATAGACCTGCTGTATTCATGGATCTTATGAATAGAATTTTCCTTGAGTTCATGGATAAGTTTGTAGTTGTGTTCAATGATGATATTTTGGTTTATTCCAAAATTAATGTGGAATATGAAAGTCATTGAAGGGTTTTCATGAAAACCTTAAAATAAAATAATGTATTTGGGAAATTTAGAAAGGGTGAATTTTAGTTATAACAAATTTCTTTCCTTGGTCACATTATTTCAAAAAATGGCATAACTATTGATCCTACTAAAACAAAAGTTGTTGAAGAATGGCCAAGATTCACAAATATAACTGAGATATATAGTTTTTTTCATTGGTCAGGGTATTATCGGAAGTTTGTTGAAACGTTTTCACGGTTATCTTGTCCATTGGCTATGTTAACTCTAAAAGTTTTTAATTTTGTTTGGACAAAAGAATGTGTTGATTGTTTTTATGAATTGAAAAGAAGATTGGTGAATGCTCTAGTTTTTACACTACCTTCCAGAAATAGTGAGTTTGTTATCTATAGTGATACTTCATTGAATGGACATGGTTGCGTCCTTATTCATAATGATCAGGTAATTTATTATGCTTCATGTTAGTTGAATCCTAATGAGTTAAATTAACCTACACATGATTTGAAATTAGCTAGTGTTGTTTTTGCTTTTAAAATTTGGAAGCATCATCTGTATGGAGTCAAATGTGAAATATATATAGAGCACAATAGATTAATGTATATATTAACTAAGAATTAATTGAAAATGAGACAAAGTAGATGGATGGAATTAAAAAATGATTATGATTGTATTAACATTTACCATCCGAGAATGCAAAATGAAGTGGTTGATTCTTTGAGTTGAAAAATTAATTCTTCATTGCCAATGATACATTTGGAACGTGAAACTTTGGTATCATATTTGATGAACATTGGCTTAGAATTTTTTGGTGCTGGAAATTCTTCTATTTTGTTTCGAGTGTCAGTGAAATAATCACATTCAGACAGAATAAAGTAAGCACAGAAGAAAGATAGTGAGTTGCAGAAAAAAGGTAGAGTTGGTTCAAAAGGGTAAGTTGCATTAATTTAACATTGATAATGATTGTGTTTTTGAGATTTAGAAATATATTATGTGTGACTTTTGATTCACAATTGAAGAATGAGTTGTTATATAAATCTCATAGTTACCTATTTTCAGTTCATCCTGGCAGTACTAAGATGTAGAGAGATCTTCAAATGTATTACTCGTGGGATAGAATCAACGAAGATATTTTGGATTTTACTTTAAAGTGTTTGAATTGTCAATAGGATAAAGTAGAGTGATAGTTACCGAAAGGGATGCTTCATTATTTACCGGTGCTAGAGTGGAAATATGAAAATATATCCACAGTCTTTGTTGTGGGATTACCGAAGCAATCTCGAGGAAATAATGCAATCTGGGTTACTATTGATCAATTGAATAAATCTTCTCATTTCCATCCTATTTTAGATACTTTGTCTCTAGATCAAAATTCTCGGTTGTATGTTAAAGATATAGTCAGGTTGCGTGGTGTTCCCCTCTCCATTGCATCTAATCGTGATCCCAGGTTTACTAATAACTTCTAGAAAGGCCTTGAGAAGTCGTTGGGTACTGAATTAAATTTTAGTACAGCTATTCTTCCATAGCAAGATGGGTAGTCAGAATGAACAATTCATACCATGGAGGATACATTACACGCTTACTTGATGGATTACCAAAGAAGTTGTGAGATACATCTTTTTATGGTTTAATTTTCTAATAATAACAGTTTTCATTCCAGCATACAGATGGCTCCTTTTCAAGAAATATATGGGAAGTAGTGTCAAACTTGAAATTTTTGGGAAAAAGTAGGTGAAAGGAAGTTGATGGGACCATAATTATTATAAGAGATGTGAAAAAAAGACACATAGATCCAGAATCACATGGGAATAGCTCAAAGAAGGTAAAAAAGTTATACAGATAATTAGAGGAAGGATCTTTTTTGAGGTAGGTGATCATGTCTTTCTCAAAGTTTCTCTACAGAAAAGTGTAATGAGTTTTGTTATGAATGGAAAGATGAGTATGAGTTTCATTGGACCTTAATGAAATCCTAGAGAAATTTGGATTAGTTTCATATAGAGTGGCTTTACTTCCATGTATATCCTAGGTACACAATGTTTTTCATGTTTAAATGTTGAGAAATAATATTACAAATCCTTTTCAGGTTTTGAGCCCAGAGATAGTTCAGTAGGAAGAGAATCTATTTTATGAGGAACAAACAGTCCAGATTCTTGACTGAAGAGAGAAAGCATTGCAGAATAAGGTAATTCAGCAGTTAAAGGTTTTTTTGGAAAAAACATATGATTGAAGAGGAAATGTGGGAATCTGAAAATGCTATGCAAGATATATACCCCCATTTATTTCATAAGTGAATAAAATTGCAAGGAAGTAATCTTCCCAAAGGGGGGAATGATGTAAAATCACAGGTAAAAAAAGAAATAATACATTTTCTTTTTAATTAATATTTTGTGAATTAAATATTAATTTTATCTTAAAGGGGTTTCTATGTTTGATGGCATACCCGATACGCAACAACTAGTTTGTTTGAAATCTTATGTTGCACAATAATAATATAATATTATTATATTAAATGGTAGTTAATTACTATCCATTGTATTGTAATTAATAAATAGAACTAACTTAAATATGATTATACATGTTTTTTAAATGTTTTTATGTGTATCTAAAACAAGTTAGATGCTTAAAATGTGAATGAATCTAATTATAAGCACAATTTACTTTAATAGATCGATTTGTAGAATTTTGATGGTGGACCCTCATTAAATATAGTTTTTTTCACTCTTATATGTTCTACTTGACAAAATAAAATTCTCCTTTCGAATAGGGATATCAAAATCTACATTGGATGAAATTTCAGTATCTTTCTGATAAAGTTCATTTTTAATGAATAGTGAAAAATACTGTATTTTAATTCAAAACTACCTCTTAATTTAATTTATTTATATGGATATATTTCCTTTTTAATTGGTTTTAAATTTTAATTATAATATATATTTACCATTTAATCCAATTTTGGTCTTTGGAAGTAATTTCACATTGAAATGGGACATAAACAAGTGTCAATCTTTTGATAGTTATTTCTTAAAAACACGCTTTTTGTTTTAACATCAGCAATTAATTTTAAATTAATTTCTTCCAATTCTATGTTTTTAATTTGGGAAAATGTATTCCATATTTTGAATTAGGAGTTCCATATTGTGTAAATAGGTAACTTCTATTTTTTTACATTATGAATATTTACTTCAGTAAATATTTTATTAACTATTGTTAAATGGTAAATCTGGTAAAAAAGGGTAATAAAATATTACTATGATAATATATAATTACCCTAACATGTGTCCTAATCCTATTATTTTATAAAAATCCTACCATGAGAATCCTTGGATCGATTTTTGGACCCCATGGGGCCACATGGGAGTGATAATGACACTTTATAAGTAAAGAAAAAAATGACATAAACAAATATCTTTTAGTAAATTAATATTTCCATAGAGTTATATAACGTATCAATTTAACTATAAATATTATTTGATAAGATAAAAGTATTTCCTACATCATGGTATTATTTTTATAATTTTTAGAAATCAACTAAATTAAATTATTTATGACACAATAATGATGCAGTGTTTACTTCATTAATAAATTATTTAAATAAATAAGATTATAAAAATTAAAATAATATAAAAAACCTGTCCAATTCTTATTGTATGATTTTATTTCGATCATGAGTCATCTTATATTTTAATTTAATATGTTTTAGAAATTTATAAACCGAAAATCATTATGTAATAAAATAATATTTTCAAACATTCCTAAAGAGCCCCTCCTCCCCTTATAAAAATCCATCACCTCTAACCCATTACATACACCTCTCAAGCCCCGTGGATCATCCAAACTCTAAAAAATTAAGCTCCCTAAATCACTCTACTCTTCTTAGAAGCCTTATATTCGGAAGAAGGAACATCAACAAACCCTTTTGGTTCAAACCTAAGGGAGTTACCCGATTTAAAGGTGACGTCTTCTCTTAAGTTATTTTGTTTTATTTTACTTCTACAACCCCCTAAACTCTTTTTACTCCTTTATTTTATAACAACACCAGTATTCTCAATATACTAGTAATTGTTTATGAGAAATATTCAATATATAATTACACAAACCTCCATCAAATGGTTTAAGAACATACTGTTTCTATGGATAGCAAACTAACGCCTCACGGAACGATGATTGTTCAATATTCTCTTATCGCCTCTCATGGTGGCCATTATAATGGCACTATATATATATATATATGATACATATTATGTTTATGTTTTCTTTATTCTTCTGTATTTACAATTTATATCATGCTTTTATGGTTTCCATTATGGGTAAATGCTATAATTTCATTTGAGGAAGTGCATACTACCTCCACTAAAAGTGACCCGACCCATTAATGCCATATGTGGGACATATATAGTATAGAGTTAATAATGTTATATATTATATAATACATAATGTATAATATAACTATGTATCATTATGTTTAAATTATATTAAAAAACTAAAGAGAAATGGAAGTACTGCTCATGCGTACGTACGACTTACCGTCTCCATGAACGGTGCATTTCTTTTCTTACCTCTAAATGTTATTCACTATTATACATACACGTATATAATGGTAATATATGATATATATGATATATAAATCATGAATATAATTCTAGTTATAATGGACTTTTGACCACAGAGATGACTTGTAAATATAAGAAGTTCATTTTTGACTCAAGTACTAAATATCGACAAAACAACCATTATTAACTGAAATTATTACATACTGTTTATAACATGGTAATAATTGATATAAAAGTATAATAAAAATGAAAAAGGTTCTTAATTCAGTATAAATTAACTTTAGTTTATTATTTAGGAGATTAATGAATGAACGTGTCATGTCAGACATGAGGTAAAGGACTTCGTCTCAATCTCCATTCATTGAGGCATATTTTGTTTTAATACACGACATTCTTTTATACACGGTATAAAAAACACTGAATTTTCATTTCATTCAACGGGAATATTTTTCTATGAAGTTTTTAACTAAATGAAAAAATAATAATTTTTCTTTTAACGTATTAGAGACAACGACCATTTCCGCAACCACAAGTATTATTTGATATATGGCTTCCTGAACAAGACTTATAGTTTTTAAAAGGAAAATAAATACCATATAATATTTTTTATATTTTTTGTATTGAAAATGGATTTGATAAATGATTTGTTATGTCAATATATTTAAATGATATATGTTTACTAAAATGTGGAAATGTTATCATTCCTTTATGATTATTTTATGAGTTATGAATATGGTTCTTGTGCATTGTTATGTATACGGGTGGTTCCGTTATAATCCTAGGGCGGGTGATCCTGAGATAGCTCTCCAATGCATTCGGTAACATGTTATAGGTAATCATGAATGTCTCTCCAAAAAGATTTAGGAAATATACTGTGATGGGTATTCCAAATGTAACTCCCTACGAAGTTGTGATAGCTACAGTGTAAGTATGATGTGGATGCCTCAAGTTACCTTTATGATTTGTGATTTCTATGTGTTATTGATAAATCTTATGGTTTCACGAGGTATGTTAAAGACCATATGTTATGTATATAATGATGAACTATTGTTTTCTTTTTTTATAACCCTTACGGAGATTTTTATGATCGTTCTATGTTTTGAAATGTTTTTCACAATACCAAAAGATGAATAGGGTCGTGGATGGGAACAAGGAAAAGAAATGTTGTCTAAAACATGGGACTAGAAATGAATATTTTTTTCAATAGTTTTTATTTTATGAAAAAATGGAAATTAAGTACAAGTTTCTACATTGTAATTTTTTAGATGTACTATAATAGTTATGACATAATTATATAAAACTCTAAACCTGAAAAGATTATCAATGTGAATATTTCATTCCATTCAAGATTTTAACGACCCAATGTTTTTCAATAGAAATTACCTTCTTATAACTATATCATAAAATCACATGAAAACACGACATAATGAACTACTATGTGCTATGTGAACATTAAACATAAGTTTTTCACTTCTGTGTTTGGAATTTCAAAAATCTGACATACACGGTTGTGTTCAAGATGATTTTTGGGGTCTAATAAGAAAATATTAATTTTTGGTGAATAGTAACCAACCCTTATAAATATTAACCTACCCTTATATAAATTAGTATGACCATTATTAATATTAAATCATCCAATATAATAGTAACCTTACCCATGAATAATTAAATAAAATTTACACATCTTAGAAAGTGGCAATTTGACCATAGTAAATGATTCGGTATTTTTGTAAGTCATAAATAATTAATTATAATTAATTATTTAATTTAAAAAAAATATTTGCTTAAAATGTGTTCATAAATTAAAAAATATATTTCTTATAGTTTTTAGATAATTTTATAAGACCCCACATAATTTTTGAATGCATTATAAAATAAGGTTTAATTTTAAAAACTGTTTCTTTCATGTAAATTATTATTTTAATTGAATATTAAATTAATCATATTTAGAAAATAATTTTTAAAAATTGGACTTCATTTTTGGATTCTAAACATTGAAAAATGGTTGGGGAGAAATTTTGGGATTTTTTTGAAATACTTGAATATTTTATGAATAGTGAAATACCGTAATTTAAAAAAAATAAGCTAAATAATCTATTTATAAAGTCATGTGTGATATTCTGCTGACGTAAGACCACATGGTTCGGGATGAAATTATAGAATTACTATTTTTGGTCATGGAAGACTCACTATTCATTTTATTGAAGATAAATAATAAATTAATGAATATTATAATAAGAAAACCCCTCTCCCCTCCACTATAAAAAACTACCCTTCACACCCTCATTCCCTCACACCTCTCAAGCTTCAAGCCTTGTCTAAACACTGACATGAATATTACCTAGCCCCTCCCCTACGTCCAAAAGCTTATAGTATCATTAAAATACATAGCATAGGCCCATTAAGGGGGATCTGAAGAGGAGGATTCAAGAGGTAATTTCTCTCCTTCTTTTCCTTTAAATTCCTTTCAATTTCAAGTTCTTTTCTTATTCTATACCCACCTATCTTTGTCCAAATGGTGTGGTAAATCCATTATCATACATACACTTGAATTTTATTATACTAATCGGATATTATACCCTCCAAAACCTTTCTACTCTTCTTTTTATTTTATAGAAAAAAATCGTTGTTCGTGAGGTGTTAATCTATCACCTTCGAGAACGACAAGTTTTGTTTTTTTCATTTATACATTAAGATCTGGAAATAAAACCATTTTTATGGTCGAAACAGAATATTTTATATGTATTAATTCATATATAATTTTATGTAACTAACTTATTTACATATTACTAAATGATTAATCAAAACATGATCGTTGTGGTCAAAAAACCGTCCAAATTAACTCAAACAATCATCATTTAATTCCAATCTAATGATTCACCCACACGGTATACGAAGTCATTAATTATAAGATAATTTTAACTTCTGTAATATCATTAACAAAATGTGATATCAGTTTTGGATGTTTACCCATGTTCTACCTGAACATCATTTTATGAATACAAGTGAACCGCTCAAGAAAACTGTAAAAACTAACATTCCTGAGCAATGTTTTCGAACTCTATAACTTATAAAAAGGCCCATAAAATAACATAATGAAACCAAAATGACCTTATTCATGTATAAAAGGTTCTGGATTTTCTAAATAATGAATTTAATGTCATAATATAGGACATTAAAGTGAATCAAGAGTTCTGGTATAAGGTAAGTGGAAAATCTAGGACCCAATTTTCATTCTTCAGGTTATCCCTCTTTGAAACCAAATTTGGTATGGTCACTCCATGAAAATAATTTTTTCATAATTATCACAACTGTTCTGGGATATTCATGTTTTATACTAATGTTTCTGTCAAACCAAATGTTTTTCAGAATAATACTTCTTTTAAGAACACACATTTTACCTCCCATTCGAGGTTGATGGTTCTTGTATCAAGTATGTTATATTGATTTTTGTACATTTATAAGGATTATAATAATATAATTTTGGAAAAATACAACCCATAGGTCCAGCAACAATATGTAACATCTGGGGATATTATGAGGCTTGAACACACAACCAAAGGGATATATGGTTTCATCATCTACCATTAGACTATGTGATGTCTTCATTAGAATAATTTTTTTTATTTATTTATATGGTATTAAAAATAAAAGATAAGTTATTTTTTAACCCTATATGTTTAAGATAAATAAAATATTTTTTAATTTTATCTGAAGAATAATTGGTTGAATTGTATTTTGAAGAAAAAGATGAGTTTGTGGTGGAAATTGATTAAAAGATAAAAATATAACTATATTGTAAGTATATTTCATTATACAATTATTATATGAATTAAATGTAATCCTAAACTCTCATAAAAGGATTTTGGAACAAAAACATTATATGTTTAATTTTCTTAGCAAGAAATCAATGGACTTGTAACCCAACATAAATTTTTGGTTTTGTGATGGTAAAATTTTTAATGAACACATACTCAATCACTCTGAATTAGAACAAGACAATTTGGTTTATTTTCCTTGTTTATTTTTCAACTTCCCAATAATTCTCTCCTAAAAAGGTTTTTTTGGTGACTTTCTCATATTTCTTTCCCTATTTTTAAGAGGAAGAATTTGTTAACCCTTATTATGATGAGGTTTTCACATAGAAAAATTTTAAAATATCAACCACTCTTTTTAAAAGTGAAATATAAAATTTCAATGATGGAATTTTTTAAAGTAAGGGTCATTGTAACACCTAGGGATTTTAAAATAACACTATGTCCAATTGTTTATGGTGCACTAGACATAGGGCTTTAACAAACTCCAAAATTTTATTATTTTTATTGGACCATTATAATCATTCCATAAAATTAGAGGGTATTAATGAGATTAAATATATTATGAAATAAATATTAATTTCATATTCAATAAAAATTTAATTATTCTAAGAAAATGAAAATATAATTTTTAGTAAATTTATTTTATTCTTCAAATATATGTTTTCTTTAAAAATATATTTTTATTTATTTCTATGATAATATAACTATATTTAATTTAATAAATTTTTATAAATTATATAAGATAAATTAAACATCAATTTTTTGACTAATCATGTGAAAATTATCTTATGATTTTTTGGGAATTTTTTAAAATGTCGATTTTTACTTTAAAAATCTAATATATGGTTTTCATAAAATACCATAACTACTATTAAATAATTATTATATAATCATTATTTTAAATTTATTAATGCTTATTATTGGTCAAAATAAATTTATCGAATAATATGACACATAATTTCCTAAATTTATAAACACATGCCAATCGATTTTAAAAATCATGATTTTAACAATTTAAATAACTGTTTTTATAAGTTAGGCACATAACTTTTTTAGAATTTTTTTCACTTATTTAAACTAAATAAATTTAAATTGAATATATATTTTTCATAAATATGTATAAATGTTTTCATAATGTCATTTTAATTTTTATACATTAAAAAGTTACCATGGTAAAAAATAATTACATCAATGTATGTAAAATAATGTATCTGGTTAACGTTAAAAGGTAAAGGCTCAAAACACCTAAAATCTAGAGCATTAAACTGGTGTTTTATTGTTTTTGATCCTTAACTATCATTTAAAAATATAATTATCAAAAAAAAAATTTGGAATTAATGCCACCCGAATTTTCTTCTCCTTACATAAAAAATAATCATGATTTAATCACATAAAACCACTTGTCCTCATGTTTAAATAACACTCGTCACTGCCCACTTTCTCATAATAAGCCGTTAATATACTCAAATATATTCTAAACACTCTCCTTGAAACTCACCACATGTATGTGTTTTCCTGGTCACATCCAAATTACAATTACAATTTCCTTAGGAGGTCCACCAAGGTAGTGATATTCAAGAGGTATATTTCTCAAACAACCACTCATTTTTTCATTTCATCTCAAACTTTCTATTCACCTCCATCATATATCAAATAAAAATAACACTAGTATAAATTTAATATATTAATTCTATATTTCAAATGGAATATCTTCTACCAACCCCTTCTCTCATATCCTCTTATTAAATGAAATGAAACCAGTGTCCAAATTATAGAAGAGAGCCATCTCAAAAAAATGATATTTAATTCTCCATTACCGCCATCAAGTCTGGTTATAATTTTTTTTGGGTTATGTAAAATTTTAAAAGGTATATTATAATCTAGTTCATATTCTAGAACACATATATAAACATAATAGAAAATAAACTAAAATGAGTTTGTGATGGTTGGAAAACCCAACAAAATAAACGAAACATTTATCATTAACTTTTTATAATATAAATAATCATTATGTTATAAATAAAAATTATATTTGGGACTATTTAGAATTATATAAGTGTAGAAATACCATTTTATTTCACTTCTGTAGTTTTATTTCCATTTGGTATGAAAATTGATAACTATACACAACTTAAATCACAATGAAACCATGAAACAAATGCATATGAAATAATCAAATAATAGAATATTAATAATTAATGAGTGGTAAGATATAATAAATTTATCATATATGGTATTATAAACATGAACATATTCCCTAGAAAAAAATTAATAACATTAATTAAACCAGTATACATGATTTTTAAGTATGCAAAGCTAAAGAGAAGCATTAGTTAAGGGATTTATTTACTCAACTTCCATTCATTGGTTTAGACATATAATTTAGTGATTATATAATTATATGATTATATATTAAATTAATATTTTTTATATTTTTTATAATTTAATATTATTTTAAGTGGAATTATATATGACACACAAAATTAAATCATTATATTTACACTCCCCATAAAGATTTGATATGTTTAAGATTCCTTCTTTTAAAAGGAAACAATCTTTTTAATGCTTCACTTTAAAAAATATATTTCATATCCATGTTTTCTAAAAAAATAATTTTTTTTACTATAATCCTATTATTTTATAAATATATTTTTACTCATGTTTTACTTTTTACTAAATGTTTTGAATGGTATATTTTTTGGATATTAAAATAAGGTTCCTTGATACTTTTCTGACATAAATATGAAAGGTTTGCTTTTAACAAATATTTCACAAGTAGATTTTCAAGATGTAATGAAAAAATAATTATATTAATCTTCCTTTAAACATTTAAATGGACATTTTCAAAGATTATGTTTTGTTTTATAATTTTGGAGCATTTTAAAAGTAACTGATTATCAATTTTAAAATGGTTATTTTCTTTAATAACGTTTCAATTATCTCATTTAAAGTATTTTTATATATGTCAACATAATTTATTTAATATTATGTTTAATTAATTTTGATATATTATTATAATATATTAAATATTATAGTAAACGGTTTATGATCAGTTTGGTCGGGGATACACTATTGTGATACCATTCACCATATTAACCTAGATGATTTTTTATTATGTTTATTGACTGAGAAATTATTAACATTTGGAATTCTAGTTTAATTATAAATTTTTATGTTGAATATGATTCACCCCTAAATATGATGAATTTATTGGACTTATAAGTGATTGGAATGGCCCAATATATCCCCTCGATGTATCAATAGGCCTCATGAGTCTAACTAGTTTTGGAATTAGTTGATGTATTACTCATTTATGTATGGTGTCATAGCCCATCCCCTGATGGTATTTTAATGATGTATGAGGTTATGAATTCCATAATTATGGTATTACATACTTATTTCCATGTGATTATTAAATTAGTATAATATATTTGGTTAGGTTTTCTATATTATGTGATTATTTATATAGAATTATTTCATCATCTTTTTTTCTGGCCATATTATACTCAATTTATTGATTAAATAAAAAATGTTTTAGTTATTTATATTGAAATAATTGTTATTTATTATTTAGGATAACATTTATTGTATACAAAACCTTATTTATAATTTTAAATCACCCCTTTTTTATGTTTTTCCCCCATGATACTAAAATGTTTATTAAGGTTGGCATCTATGATTAAGATAAGAGAATAATGGGGGTATCAATAGATTATCTAGGTAGTATTTTATATTTTCAATTTTAATATAAGGTTTAAGATTTTATATAGTTTTCTAAAACAACTAAAATCTCATGTCCTTTTGGATGTGTTTACTTTTATATTTTGTTAATGTAATAATGTTACCATTAATTTAGAGCTACTAGGGTCTCGTATTTTAAAACTCAATGGGTCGGTAATATTATGAGATGAACTAGTTGGAAAAATCAATTGAGTGTCTACCCATAAACATAAACTGTCTTGAGGATTGATCTAGAATGTAACTATATTGGTGATAGATCATGAAAGTTCATAAATCCAACATTATTCATTCCATAATTATGAATGTAGTTATTGATATTCCATGTAATAATTTTGTTAGTTTTAATATAGATGGTTATGTTATAAATATAATTATATTACATATATATAGAATAATTGATCATCATTTATTCATGACATATTATACTACATTTATTTGTAAAATTTAATGTGTTAGAGTTACATAACATTCCATATTGATTATGATTATTCATTCCCGATATCTTCCACTGTAATTAACCCTTTCTGGGAATTTGGTCTCACCCTTATTTTTTGTATTCAATAATTTATGAAGAGGAATCCATTGATTGTATTTTCATTGATGTTGATTATTTTCTTTTTTTAGGTACCATGTTTTAATCTCTATTGAACATGAAAAATGGGCATCATATATGCATCTATTTCTATAAAATTAATAAACTAATTTTTTCATCAGTTTTATAATCATTGTATCTCTGTAAATTTAATAACATTAGGGACGAAATCATGGCCACTGGGATTGGGTTTATTTTACAATGTTCGTTTCTTACATGTTAAAACAAATATTTCTTTCACATTACAAAAAAACAAAATGTACTTGTTTGGAACAAGACCTGAAAATTTCATTTAATTTTTTTTAAAGATCTAAAATGGATAAAAAATAATTTAGAATCATAATATTATATTATAAACCAACATTACAAATGTTTTAGAGAACATTTATATGGGAGAAAAAATATACTTCTACCGAAGAGAGAAATAATGAATTTTTTTGATCAAAACATTTTTTTGGTTTGTTTAATCACTTAAAAAAGAAAAATGAATGGAGAAAAATTATTTCCCCTATGTAAAAAAAGGATAAGAAAATTATTGTGTTTCTTTAGTAGTATATTATGATATCTCCCATTTAAATCCTATCATAAACAATCTTACTAAACAATGAGATTGTAACATTAACCCTTTACCACTTTCGTATATTTTGACTTGTAATCCCCATGAAAAAAGAAGATTATATGGATTTTTTATCAAATAATTTCCATTAAAAGGATTATAAAATACATTATTAGTCATTATATAAAACATACAAAATTAAAAAGTGTTTTATAAGTCATGTGTCCAATAGGAATAAAAGTGAAATGAAAATCCCTTATCATAGTAATGAATTCCTATGTATAAATTTTAGTATAATGTATAATAGAAATAATATCATTAAAAATATATTATATTACAATAATAAAATGTATCACACAAAATATTATTTACTTGTTACCTTTTATTACTTATCTATTAACAATTCCTGGTTAAAATCGTGTTCCATGTAATAACTTCTTTGCTTTCATGTAATTTTTGGGTTATTATTTTTCGACTTATACATTGATCATGATTACATAATCTAAAAACCATACCAATGATAAAAATTATATATATATTAATTATATTTTTATTATATTAATCTAATAATTACAGAGATATAAAATTAATTACAACGTTTATGGTTATAGTAGGATGTGTTACACATGAATGTTGTTTCCGTTTCATCAATGGATGAAATAAAAGAAATGTAAATAATATAATACCTTTAAAGAATTATTTTTATGTCATATATTTTGTATATTTTCATTAAATATATCATTATTACATTACTTATAAAGCATGTGTGAAGAATGAATCACATCATTTCATGATGCAGTGATCCACCTTATACATAATTGGTGTTATCAAATTCCCATAGAAATGAAAGTAAGAAGGTATATGTGATTTTATAATGAATAAATATTAATTATTTATTAAATATAATATAAATATTTTAAATACATGATTAAATTAATCCATGATATGTTGTTATGTAAAATGAATTACATCGGTTCTTGAGGAGGTAGTCTTCCATACATATGATCGACAGTTTTCTTTCCCGTTTGATGTAAGGGGAGGTGGTTATAGGTTTTTAAATTAATATAATAACATATCATAATATGTAATATAATTGTGTTATTATATGATAATATTTTAAATATATTAGAAGGATGTGGAATATGTAATAATATAAAAACAAGATCTTATGGATTTTTTCTCTTCTTTGTAGGACCTATTTAGGTTTATATGTAAAGAAATCATATTTGGGTTTAATAAAAAATAATATTTCTAATATGTGGTAATATATGTAACGAATATATTTTTAAAGTTATTTTACAAAAAATGGGTTTCTATGTGTAAATAAGATATGAGAGCAGTTTCTCTTTTTTTAGAGAGGACACACTTTTAAAATTTGAAAAGAAAAATGTGTAACCATGTTTTACACATTCCATAAATACTAAAACTGGGTCATTATAGAACCTTGGAGGTTCAAATTAGTAAATACGGCCATATATTTCTATTTTTATAATTTTTATGTCATTTTACCCTTAATAGTTTTAGTTTAACCTCTAGTAAACATGTCTTATCCTTAACTGTATAATTAATTCTAAATGATTTTACTATTCATTATGAGAAAATATTTAGTTAAATTTATTATATAATATTAATAATTATTATTCTAAATATGGAATTATTTTTCCAAAACTCTATCATAGATATGGGAATTTTTAACTTAAGATTAATCACCCAAATGCGATCAAAAAGTGGTTTTCAAGGAGAAAATCATAATAAGAATATAATGTTTCAATAATAGGAGTAAATAAATCGTTCTATAAAATAGAATTAATTCGGTTAATAGTAACATAATTTATCTAATTTAACTTTAAAAACTATTTTAAAATATAAATTTACTATTTAAATTCATAGAACGATATGAACATTTTCAATAAAACGAAATTATTTTTCACTATTCATTAAAAATTTAATCTTTTTTGAAAGTTACGAAAAAATAAAAATAAGATATTGTTGAAATGATTATATAAAAAATAAATATTATTTTGACAAATAATTTTTATAAAATTTTCAAAAATTATATATAAATTAAGCGTACAAAATTCACAGGAAATTGTTTTGCAGAAAATGAACTTTTTCAAGGAAAAGTTGATTTTATATTAACTCTATGACTACTAATCATTGTTACATGAATTTAAATTAATATATATGTATAATAATATATAAATTTAATTTATATAATTCCTTATTAAGGGTTATTTTATTTAATTAATATAGAAAAACATTATGCCCATAAAATAGCATCTAGAAAAAATGCATTTTTTGGTATGGAAATTTATTTATACCAAAATCAAGAAAATTTCTAATACAAATTAAATTATTTATATTCTTAAATTTTCAATGTAATATAATTTTAATTTTCTATTTTAAAAGATGGTGGACTTTTTAGAGAATATAATTACTTAAAATAGTATAAATTAAATATAATATCCATGAAAATGTTTAATAAAAATCATTTTTAAATAAATATATTTTGAAGCATAAAATTAATTTTATTGAAATTTGTGTGTTAAATAATAAGAGTTAAACAATACATTTTTATTGATTAGGACCTATATATATCATAATATTTTTTGTTAAAACTCATTTTTTATGTAACACATGCTTTCAATGTTATTAAATTAATTTAAAAAATTATATATATTATAAAATAACAGGTTGTTATATATCCTCCCTTAAAAATTTTCATACTCATAAATTGTGTATTAATTTTTATTAATATCAAATTTTAAAATTTCTATTGCTTTTTTTGTAATTTCTACTGACATTTTTACTCAAAAAACATTATTCACTATAGTTCATCCTCAAGCTCCCTTAAAATTACTCGATATCCAAGTACATGAACAATAAATTCCTAAAATATATGTACATAGTCACAATAATTTTCAACATGTTTTAACACCTTTTATTGAGAATATTTAACCTCAAACATAATTATTGGCATTTCTAAACATATGTTGGAAACCAATTTTTGTTACCATGTTTATCTTTTCTTAAATTATTTTTGATATTTTCATTAATATACACTATTTCATATTTTTTTTATTTTTGTGTTTAGTAATATAAATAAATGATATTTTGTGAATTTATATAGGATAATTTTATTAAATAGATAATGTAATAATTCTTATACTATCATTATTTTAGAAATAATAAATATGTGTACAATTATAAACCCCTAATTCAATCACAGTCCTCACCATATTCATCAATAGAGAAAATAAGTATTAGTCAATCTTCTTTATTTAATAAAAGGCTATATATAACTTCTATAAGAACAATGGGATACTTTTTATTGAAATAATATATGAACCATTTCATAAAATTTATTTTCAATTAAGTTTATATAAATAATTATTATTATAAAAATTTAGTGTTTTTTTGTTGAAATTATATAATAAATTGATACCATAGAAATAAAATATATTAAACAAATTATAGGTAATGGTGGAATAAATTATAATTTTCATAAATAAAAAAATATACTTGATGAATATGATTTAACTAGAGAAATTAAAACAATATAAATTTTAGATTATCTTATTTGTTTAAAATATTTATTTGCCTAATTTATCCAACATTTATAGTTAGTTATTCATAATAAAAATAATCACCTATGGTAGTAGTAAATTTTACATCCAATCATCTTCTTATCAATTTAGTATCAATAAATATATTTTACGGTGTATATTAACTAAAAATAATTCTTAGATTTATATGAAAACCAAGAAATTTCTTTAAACAATTAAAAGTATTTAAATTTTTAAAAAATGGATGATGAAATAATATGTGGCAGTTCATGTCCTGAAAAACCACATCCACCATCAGGAAATTCATGATAATTTAATAATGTTATGATAATAAATTTAATGAATAACCTTATGTATAGTAACATGTTGTGTATGATAGGTTTTTCTGATTTATAATTTTTTTAAATAAGACCCCTAATTTTCTAGTTTTTGGAATATGGTCTATTACAATTCAACATAGTTTAGAGAATATCTCTATCCATAAAAGTTATTCACACACAATCACTCTCCATTATATTATCAAATAATACCCCATAATGTTCTGCAAAAGTATAACTCCATACTGAGAGGTATTTATTTATCTTTTTGTTCGTATTTTCAATTTTTTATTTTATTTAAATTTATTTCATTTAATTTGTTAATTTATTATGTTATAAATTATTTTAATTGAATTTGATACTTTTTTATTCTCCTATTTTTCTATTAATTTTTTAATTATTAGTTGAAAAGACTCTAACTTTAGATCATCATTTAACTGATATGATAAGTTAATATATTTTAATGAGAAAATTATAAAAGAATAAAACACATATACATGGAAGATATCATGAAATTGAATATTTGAGTACAATTTTCTAGTATATAAATCCAATGTTTAAATGATGGTTGAATATATTCCATGCCTTTGAAGATAACTTTTTACAATTTTTTATTTTGAAATTATTATTAACAACCATTTTTATTAGTTATTTCTAAAATTTAATTCCATACATGAGATTACATTTATCCCTTATTATAACATATTATACATGTATTTCATGATAGTATATCAAGACAAGGTTTCACATCCAAAAATGATTTTTTATATATTAAAATCTAATACTTTATAAAATACATTTAAATTACCAAGGAATTCGTTAATACTCTCCTCGAATCATCGAACCATCATCTTTTATTATTAAATTTTCAACAGACTATTTCCAATTTCATCATTATCTTCTATTTTACTTGTGGGAGAGATAGCGTCATAATAAAAATGCATTAAATCATAGCGGGTTATTTATGTTAGGATTTTAATCCCATGTATTCATTTTCAACATAAATAAATTTAAAAAATATATATTTACTTTATAAATTTAAATTATCTTTGGATTTAAAAACAATTATATTATGTGGTTAATTTTATTCAAATATTTTTATGGAATATTTAAAAAATTAACAACCTGTAACCTGAGGAATTGAGGTATTTTATATTATTCATTCCTAATAAATTATATATGTATTTATTTCTTAATTTTCAATATTTTTTTTCCTTTTAAAATTTCTATATTTCGTGTGGAACATCAATTATATAAATATATAGGAGTGAAGTTTGAGGGATTTATTTAAATATATATTTCATGATTATTTTTTATGATTTAGAACCAAATTTGACAGGTTTGATTGATTTTATATTTCCCACCATCCCTCATTACTTGATATATTTTCAGACAAATAAAATATTTATTTATATGAAAACAGTATTTAAATTATCAATTGTAAGGATGTGAAATTTATTTCAATGTTATTGTAACTATCTATGTTTTATTGAATTTAGTGATACATAAAAAAAGTATTTTGGAGGGAATATAGTATTTTTGAGCTATGGAATAATTAATAATGGGTTATTATAACTACAACTAAAAAGAGTAAAAATATAAAGTTGTATCACCCCAAGTGTCCACGGTATGTTTCTCTTTAAATAATACAACAGTGTGTGTTGTACGCAACTTCGAGTTCTAACACACCACAACCAATCAAACTAGCCATTATGAATATTAATCCCCACTTTTTGAAATTTTATAAATTTTATCTTTCAATATGGACTTCATTTTTTGGATTTCGAATATCGTAATTATCTTAGGGTGAATTTTTGGTTTTTTCTGAAAACATTCAATTTTTGATGAATAGTGAAAAACACAAGGTTATTGTTTAAAACATATTTGTTATTTAAATAATTATTTATTTTATTTAAATTTATTTTAACTCAAAATAGATATATAATACCTGTGAAAGTTCAATGTAATTTATTGAAGTATGTTTATAATAATTTTGGATATAAAAAAATTTTATTGAACATTTTACCGTCTTTTACCCACCTCCTAGGAACATTTGCAAATTTACATGAAACATAATTGTACTACTTCTGTGAGTTGAATTTCAAAAATCCAAGAGTCACAGTTGATATAAGTAAGTAAAATATGGTTCAATAAGAAGAAAATATTTTTTTGGTGAATAGTAACTTTTTCCTTTCATTTACCACAGTTAAAAGTAAATATGGAAATTAAGGTTAAAAATGATATTATTATTACCGTAACACATTCATAATTCTATTGGATAAGTATAATTCGACCGAAAACAACCTTAGGAATAAAATATGAACCAATTTGGTCCACTTGGATTAGATTAGGACATTTATAATTATTTAATTCAAAGAAGAGTTAAAAGAGATAAAATCAAAGTTTAATAACAAATACATTTTTAATATAGGGTTACACATAAGATAAATTCAACTATAAATATTCATTATAAATAAAAAGATATTTCCTACATAATGGTATTTAATTTATATTTTTTAGACATTAAATAATTTAATTTATTTATAACACAATGATGATGCAGTAATTACCTAATTAAAAAAAATATTAAAATAAATGATATTGTAAATATACAAATAAATGTAATTGGAGGCTTTTTATGAATTCTAACAATTTTTAAGGTTAATATTCCATATTAGGGTCGGATAGATGAATTTTTATTGAAGTAATAATGTTGTTATAAATTTAGAAAAAACAAAATACCAAATAGTGTCAAAATTGACATAAATGAGTTTATAAATCAAGTATTATATTATTAATTGATATTGTATTCCTAAAAATATAAGTTTCGGCCAAAATTCATAAATAATATTATATATGTCATTAATGAACCACTTGAGGATCTATTGGAAGTTTATAGTATGTATATAAACCATATAATATAAAAATACAAAGAGACTTGGTAAATGTCAAACTATTTAACTAAGAGTTAAATCTATAAGATAAGGTTAATATAGTGACCAAAACCTGTCTAAAACCTATTGGTTGAGTGGTTTGTGTCGCATACCAACCATATCCTTTAAATAATCCATTTTTGAGCCAGTAGAAACCGAATGTTATTTTATTATAATATAATATTTCTAGCTTTTCCTAAGGTGCCCCTCACCCCTCTTACAAAAGGGTACTCCCACTTCTCTCTAATTCACACTTAAAATCCATTTGGCTCGGCCAAACCCTACCAACTTCCCTCTAAAATTTCCAAAGTTCATCCTAGAGGCCTCAATTTAGTCAAAAATCCAATCTATAAAGCCCTTTTGATCAAATAAAAAGGAAGAACACGAAGAAGAGGTAAATATTTCATCACATTTTTCAAGTTCCTTTCTTCTTACACTTCCTATTTCTTTGTTGTTTCTATTCTAAAATAATAACTCAAGTATATTCTATAAACTTTTATGTGATTATAAATATGGTACAACCATATTCATTAATCTATCCATCATTTAAATGACATGTCACCGTATGTACGTACGTACAGCTTAACGTCTCCACGTTATGGTGTAATTGTTATTCAATACATTATTATTCGGATGGGTATAATAATGATGTATAATTGATGCAAATAAAAAATATAACATGATAATGATTATGTATACCATAAAATTATATATTATTTTTCTATCAAAATAATGATAATGTCGCTCATGCGTATATACAGATTACCGTCTCCACGAACCCGATGAAATTTGTTCCCCATGGTATCGATTCAAGACTAATTTTCATTTGAAAATTAAAAATAATGATTAAAGATTTGAAATAATTCTGGATATGAATAATATACATCCCATCAATAACAAATATGACTCACATAACAAAGAATAATGAGGAAAACGAATCCACAAACACCCAAAACGATGATAAAACTAAGATAATATTAACAAATCAATGTTAAAAGATTATATATGATATAATTTTAATGTATATGATTCCTGTATAATTTAATAACAATTATTTCACCATTATACACGAGGTTAATCTACCAACGACCAAGGAAAAGTACAAGGTAAGGGTTAATTCTACAGTCTCTTTATTATCCGAGGTTGTTTTTACATATGTATCTACTGGGACCTCTTTATCATCCACATCCATTTTTCTTAAAAATATATTTCAAAAAAAATGTACTATTTACTATACAATGAGTTAAAGTAATTTATACCCTTATTTGAACTTATATGTTTTGAAAGGAATATTTTAGTCCTTTTCTAAACAAGTTACTTTACGACCTTTTCGACAAAATTAAGCTAAGAATGTTATTTTAACTTATACGGCAGGTGTGGTTATTATACACCATTATAAAATCGTCAAATCTTCCCTTGCAAGATTATAAAAATAATTTTAAAATAAATTTTTTCTTTTATAATTATGTAACATTAAATGAATTCAAAAAAATAATGACATATTTCTCTAAAATTGTTTTGATTTCATCTATGTCAACATCCTTTAATGTATTTTATAGTTTTTTATGTTGATTCATTATAATAAAAATATTCCATATTGTATTTAAGGTTTTGTGATATGTTTGACTTTGGATCTGTTATTTTTATACCATTCATGGTTTATGGTTAATGTATTGACGTTTCGTATACTAGTTTTAATACGAATGGTTATGTTATAATTTAACCATTTCATATGAGGAAGGTATTTGACTTAGTAAGTGATGAGTGGAGCCCGCTATAGCTCCTCGATGCATCGGTAGGTCTCATGAGACAACTAGACTTGTAATTGGCTGAAGAATTTCCCAATTTGATATATGGTTTTGGCCGAGGCCTTTATCATTTTTTGAAATCTTGGCTGAGGCCTTGAAATTTTTTTTAGAATGACCAGAATTATACATTCCCTCATTATGAAAATAATATTGATGGTACATGTGGTAATTCTACTAGTAGAATACCCATTATTATGTTTTAATATGGCATTATTTACTCAACTCATATTACTACTGTAAAAGTATTAATCTTTATTTCATGTTGTTTCAATTATTCACCGTGCTTAATATTTATGTTATCTTCCGCAGTATTGCTTACCCATACTGAGCATTTGAGCTCACCCCTTTCTTATGTTTCATTTTCCCAGGATATGAAGAAGTTAGTTATGAGTTACTTGTAGGAATAATCTAGGAGGCTTGGTTGTTTTAATGGAATAAAATCATGTTGTATTTCTTTTCAAGTTGTAAATTTGAACTTATGTACGAATCTTGTTTCCAATAATACTAAACTAATCAGTCTTTCGAGACATGATTTCCTTGTGATAATTCCAATTTTATGTAATAATGCACCAACTATGGGTAACTAGGTTTGGGGCATTATAGTTGTTATCTGAGGAGTTTTAGTACAAACCTTGGAAACCAGATTTAGATAAACTCTGATTATAGCACATAGGCCTAAGATAGACTTTGAGGATTAGTATAGAAGAACTTCCTAGAATTTTGGTATTGTCGAGATTTTCTGAGTTTTCCAAGCAATAAATCCCTGTATGGATACGAGCAGGTAGAGGTGGCTCTGGTACAGATGTACCTAGGGGTAAAACCAAAAAACACTGCTTTGATCTAGACTCGAATCGGAACTGGTGCACGTAAACGGGCCTTGCTGCACTCTTGGTTACGACACTCATCTGGGTTATGATTAGGATAATTCTCATTTTCTATACAAAACATTATGAAGGGTTTATGTGTATATACTTCCTAAAAACATTTTTATGATTATGGATTATATTCGTAAACGGTTCAATTTATGTTATGTGTTTACATGTTTGGATTTATGTATTGAAATTCATAAACTAATCTAGTTTATGCCATTGTTTTGAAATGGTGCCTAGTGGAATGAATGGAAACTGTATCAATGCAAACACTCTATATAGGTATTTCCCTCCTACTCAAGAAAATTATAGTGGAGTTGGTGATACAACTGGTACTGATAAGCTTATCACCATACTGGGAAAACTCACCCGGGTTATGAATAATATCCTTACCCGTATGGAGTACCCTGATCCACAATGCAGAGGATCAATGTTAGACCGCTTCATGAGGAAACAACCACTAACATTCAATGGTGGTAAAAATACATTAGTATCTAAGAAATTGATAAATTTCTTAGAGAAAATATTCCACACCTTGGGGAGTACCGTAAGGGAAAAAGTTGTCATGGCAGTTTACCGCATCCCTAGATATGATGATCAATGGTGGTCACTGATTCGAAACACAAAGGAAGATGATGAAGTGTTAAATAGGTAATGGAGGCAGTTTAAAGAAATTTTCTTAGAAAAATACTTTCCTCTTTACCATCGAGCGGATATGGAAAGACAATTTCTAAGTCTGAGGAAAAAGGAGGATGAGAATGTCACGAAGTTTGATGCTAACTTGACAAGGTTATCGAGGAATGATGCATATTATATATTTAACCAAAGAAGTAATATTAATCATTATTTGATGGGATAAAACCATTTCTCTGTCGAGAATTAGTATCAGAATCCTTCTTATCATATGAAGATATTTTCTCGTGTGCTATCAAGACAGAAAAGTAATTCTCTAAGGCTTATGACTTTATTGAAATGTTAGAGAAGAAGAGATCTGCTGAAAACTCTCAGAATGAAAATAAGTAAATAGGGAAGAAGTGAAGAATTTAATTTCCACCATGTGATAATTATGGAATGAAGAACCCTGGTGCCTGTCTAAAATGAGAAGTAGCATGCAAAAAATGTGGAAAAAAGACTATCTTGTCGGTGATTGTAAGGGAAAGAATGATGCTACCAATGTTCAATGCTGCAATTGTAGGAAGATGAGACATTATACGAATTAATGTCCTAAGTGTCAGGGAAACATACCTCATAAAAGGCCAAGAGATCAAGGCCAAGCGTATGCGATTACTACTGTCGAGGTTAACACCCCAAAAGACGTGGTGGAAGGTAATTTAATGGTTTCCTTATGTTTATCCAATGCTTTATTTGATTCTGGATCATCACATTATTTTATATATTCTCAGTTTTCTATGAAAATTAGATATTTCCAATTTGATTTTACAAGGGAGTTTTCAGTCAAATCTTCTAAGGGAAGTATCATTGCTATAATGTTTTGTCAATCAGTTCCCATTAGGGAATATGAATTTTCTTTATCTACAAATCTCATTAGGTAATACCCACTTTTTGAAATTTTATAAATTTTAGTTTTCAAAATATACTTCATTTTTGGATTTGTAATATCGAAATTATATTAGGGTAAATTTTTCGTATTTTTCTGAAAACTTTCAATTTTTGATGAATAGTGAAAAAACTTTGAGTTATAGTTTAAAACTGAAATTTTATTTAATTAATTATTTATTTTATTTAAATTTATTTTAGGTCCAAATAGATACATAATAACTATATATGTTTAATGTAATTTATTGGAATCAGTTTATAAAAATTTTGCATATATAAAAATTTTATTGAAATTTTTAACGTATTTTACCCACCTCCGAGGAGCATTTTCAAATTTACATAAAACATAATTTTACCCCATCTGTGAGTTTAATTTAAAAAATATGAGAGACATATATGATATCAGTAAGTAAAATGTGGTTCAATAATATGAAAATATGTTTTGGTGAATTGTGTCTTTTTTACTTTTATTTACCACGGATAAAAGTAAATTAGGTAATTAAAAGTAAAAAATGATATTATTATTACCCTAACAGATGTCTTAATTCTATTGGATAAAAATAATTCTACCAAAAAACTCATTAGGAATAAAATATGAACCTCTTGGTCCACATGGATTAGATTAAGACATTTGTTATTATTTAATTCAAAGAAGAGTTAAAAGAGTTAAAAGAGTTAAAATCAATGTTTAATAACTAAAGAATTTTTAATATAGGGTTATAGATATGAAAAATTTAACTATAAATATTAATTATAAATATAAAAATATTTCCTACATAATGGTATTTTATTTATATTTTTTATAAGTTTTATAATTTAATTTATATAGGACACAATGATGATGCAGTAATTTCCAAATTAATGAAATATTAAAATAATTGATATTATAATTATCCAAATAAATGTAATTTGGGACTTTTTATTCATTCCACTAATTTTACTGGTTAATTTGACATATTAGGGTCGTTTAGATGAATATTTTATTGAATTAATAATGCTGTTATGAATTTAGTAAAAACAAAAAACAAAAGTGTCAAAATTGACATAAAATAGTTTTTAAAATAAATATTATATTATTAATTGATATTATTTTCCAAAAAAATATACGGTTTAGCCAAAGGTCTTAAATAATATTATATATGTCATTAATGACCCACTTGAGGTTATCTTTGAAGTTTATAGTATGTTTATTAACCATATAATATAAAAATACAAAGAGAGATGGTAAATGTCAAACTATTTAACTAAGAGTTAAATCTAATATATATGGTTAATATAGTGACCCAAACCTATCTAAAACCTATTGAGTGAGTGGTTATTGACCCATCCCCACCTTATCCTTTAAATTATATATTTTGGTTCCGTTAAAAACGGAAAATAAATTTATTATAAAATAATATTTCTAGCTTTTTCTTAGGATCCCCTCAGCACTATTATAAAAGGACACTTCACCTTCTCTCTAATTCACACAATAAAATCCATTTGGCTCTACCAAACCCTGTCTGAATACCCTTTTAAATGTCCTCCCTTTATTTTAGAGTCCCTCCTTTAGTCATAAAGCCATCCTAAGAATCCATTTTGATCAAATCAAAAAGAATAACCCGAAGAAGTGGAAAATATTTCATCACCTCGTTCAAGTTCCTTTCTTCTTCCACTTACACTTTCTTTGTTGTTTCCATTCTAAAATAATAAATCCAGTATATTATATATAATTTGATATTATTATAAATATGTTACAACCATATTTATTATTCTACCCATCCTTTGAATGACATGTCACCATACGTGCGCACGTACGGCTTACCGTCTCAACGTTGTGATGTAATTGTTATTCAATAAATTATTATTTGGATGGGTATAATAATGATGTTTAATTGATGTAAATAATAAATATAAATGATAATTACTCTATATTCCATCCAATTATGTATTATTTTAATATCAAATGAATGATATTGTCACTCATGTGTACGTATGGATTACCGTCTCCACGAACGCGATGAGATCTGTTCCCCATTATATCCATTCAAAGACTAATTTTCATTTGATGATTAAAAATAATGTTTAAAAACTTTATATAATTCTTGATATGAATAAGATACATCCCATCCATAACAAATATTACTCACATAACAAAGAATATAATGCAAAATGAATCCGTTAACACCCTAAACGACGATAATTCTATGATATTATTAACAAAGAAATGTTAAAAGATCATATATGATATAATATTAATGTATATGATTTTTTTATAATTTAATAAAAATTATTTCACCATTATACATGAGTTTAACCAACCCTCGACCACAAAAAAGTACATGTTAAGGGTCAATTCTACAATCTCTTTATTATCCGAGGTTGTTTTTACTTAAGTATCAACTGGGACAACTTTATCATCAACATCCATGTTTCATAAAAATATATTTCAAAACATTTTTACTATTTACTAGGCAATGAGTTAAAGTCATTTATACCATTATTTGAACATATATGTTTTTAAAGGAATCTTTCAGTCATTTTATAAACAAGGGACTTTACAACCTTTTCCACAAAATTTAGGTAAGAATGTTTTTTTAACTTATAAGGCAAGTGCAGTTATTCTCTGCTATTATAACATCGTCAAAGATTCCCTTAAATTATTATAAGATTATTTTTAAAATAAATTTTTTCTTTATAATTATGTTTCTTTAAATGATTTCAAAAAAAGAAAGACATATTTCTCTCAAATAGTTTTTATTTCATCAATGTCAACATAATTTGATGGATTTTATTGTTGTTTGAAGTCGATTCATTATGATACAAATCATCCATATTGTATTGAAGGTTTTGTGATATGCTTGAATGTGGATGTTTCATTTTTATACCATTCATGGTTTATGGTTAATGTATTGACATTTTTATGATACTTTTAATACGAATGGTTATGTTATATTTCAACCTTTTCATATGAGAAATGTATTAGACTTAGTAAGTGATGGGTGGATCCCACTATATCTCCTCGATGTGTCGGTAGGAATAATGAGACTACTAGACGTGGAATTGGTTGAGTCATTTCCTAATTTGATATATAGTTTTGGCGAAGGTCTTAATCATTTTTAGACTTCTTGGTCGTGGCCTTGAAAAAATGTTTCAGAATGTCCGGCGTAATACATTCCCTCATTATGAAAATAATATTGATGGTACATGTGGTCATTTGACTAGTAGAATACTCATGATTATGTTTTATTATGGAATTTTTTACTCATCTCATATCCCTGCCATAAAATTATTCATGATTATTATGGTTAAAGTAATGTGGTTTCAATTATTCACCATTCTTAATATTTATGTTATCTTCCGCTGTATTTCATACCCTTACTGATCATTTAAGCTCACCCCTTTCTTATGTTTCATTTTCCCAGGATATGATGAAGTTAGTTATGAGTGACTTGCAGGCATAATCTTGGATGCTTGGATGTTTCAAATGGAATAAATTCGTGTATTATTTCTTTTTAAGATGTAAAGTTGAACTTATGTATGAATCTTGTTTCCAATAATACTAAACGGATTGGTCTTTCGAGACATTATATCCTTGTAATCATTCCAATGTATTGTAATAATTCACTAACTCTGGGTAACTAGGGTCAGGGCATTACAAAAGTATTTCATTTTTAAAAATTGACATTTTAAATTGACTATGATATTTTTTTCAGTTAAAAGGATCCACAATTATTCAACATATATATATTTTGATTGATTTAACTAATTGGTTTTTACTAGTTTTTACCATATGCATAATTTTTTAAATATGAGGTAATTTGATATATATTATCATATTAAAAAATTTCAAATATTTTTATATCATACTTTTGATTATTTTTTTAAATAAATTGTGTATTTATATCATATTTTTTAGGTTTTTACTCCAAAAATATTTTAAAATGAAAAACGTTGAAAAAAATTAAAATTAATCAAATTATATGGAAAAAGTCAAATTTTAAATTATGAAATTTTATTGAATAGATAAATAAAAAATGGAATACATTTATGCCAGAAATACATACAAATCTCATGAAATACAATAATGATATCTTGGGATAGTGACTTCAATAGAACATATGTAAAGTTCCATGTTGAAATTGCACAATACCTATCCAAAAATTGAAATCTTATATACCGAATTTAAAAGACCACATTCTATTATTTTTAATTAAATACATAAAGTTAAATTTGTTTTATTCACTTATTATCTTGATTGATGGAGTAATTATTCCATTAGAGATAAAGTTCAATTATGTATTTTATATAATTACATATAGATATTATCCAAGTTATAATTATATGATATCCATGAATTGAAAAAAAATAGGGGGATATTAAGGCTAAAATGAATTATTTTTTATATTTCACAAAATTTTCTCTTTCTCCACATTATTCTAAATGAGGCTGTTCAATTTGTAAAAATACCTTTAAGGTCAAGAATTAATTAAAAAGTATATTTGACAAAAGTTATATAACTTTTCATGGGGTCATGTCATTTTGGAATGCTTCCATATTAAAATCCATAACAAATAATTACTCAATCATTATATGAGATACACTGATAAGATAGATGAAATCATTCATGAAAAAACTAAATTGGATATTCTATCAATATAACATCAAGGATAAAGGGGTAAAATTTTAATATATTTTTATCACTTGAATATTTTGAGTTTTTGTTTAAGGAATATTTATAATTGGTTTCATTTGGTAAAATACTAGGAGAGTGAAATCAGAAAATCAATATTTTTTAGTGTTAAATAATACATCATATTATAATTTTATTATCATTATTTTAAAAAATCATTTATAAATTCAAATTTAATTCTTTATTGCTATTATTATCAAATTTTATATTAGATTATAAATGAAACTTTGAAAACATACTTGACGATTGGGTTGATAATAATAAAATAAGTATCACCACTCTATATATTTTGTAGTTATCATGTTCAAATTTTTTTCAACATTTTAAACAATGAGGGTATACATTTTGTAAAGGTATAAAAATAAAATTTCACAAAATAAAAATTTTCTAATTTTTATATTTAAATATTTATTTTTACCATGATGACTATATTACATGATATATAAAAATTCATTGAAATGAGGGAACCCATAACCCGAGGATTCACATAGAAGAAAAAATTTTATAAAAAAGAAATTAAAATAAACTGAAACCAAATGAGAGAGAAACTAAGGTGCTAGAATAATGAAATCACCAACCACTATACTCACAATTACAATAAATCACGACTAGGATTGAGATATTTGGAGGAATAAATTTCATCAAATGAAAAAACAGTTCTAAAATGAATATACCTCTTAAAAGAAAACATTTCTACTTTAAATGATCCATAAAGAGGAATCATTATCTAAAATGTATTAAAATACATGAATGCATAATATTTATAAGAATATTTGAATTTATTATTTTTTCTATATTCAAACTATAAAATAGAATAACACTAATTTAATATAATAAACAATCCATTCATGAATTTGACTTATTTATATTTAGAATTATTGTGTGGGTCTCTAACTACTTTTACTTCTCTATTTGTGTACCATTTGTGTAGGTTGTAATGACTCCATTAGTATCAGCATTATCAATGCTGGTTGATAGATTAATAAACAATAACCTGTCAACATTCCCTAAAACAACACCAATTAAAAGAAATTACTTGAGTGATTTTATTCTTTAACCATCCTATAATATTTATATTAATCATCAAAATGTTCTTCAACTAAACATAAAACAACAAAGAAAGTGTCCCCGAAAGGTATATAACTACCAATTAATAAATAATTAAATAAATAATATCCAATCATCATTGAAATATGCCATGTGATTTCTATCTCATTAATGATAGGGAAATAAATAACAAATGTGGGAAATTTTTATGTTTGAACAATCATGTATTTCTTGGATGGAACAAACCTTTTTATGTATCCTTCATAAGACAAAGTAATTATAACATCAAAAATCAACATGTTTGAAAATCTAGTATCCACCATCACATAATAAGAATTTAATGATGAAAAGATTTCATTTATGTTTCCATCTTGATCCACCACTATAAAATTGAATGATTGATTTCCATTCATCTAGAGAAAAAAAGCCTTTTGAGATGTTTCGTCATCTGTTACACCAAATTACATATTCTCTAATTTTACCAAAACCATTGACATGGTAAAACCTTAAATATCCACTTAATACAGACATACTTCTAAAAATTATACAAACCTATGTTCATAAAAAAAATCCATATTCTCTTTCATAGACCAAATATGAGAATTCATTTTCTCTACCCCAACAACGTCATTCTTACAACTACTAGAATATAATTTATTGAAACTCCTAAACTATATAAAATATGTTATATAATATTCATAAGTAACCATTCATTGCATTTATAATCCAATGTAAAGAGGTAAAATCCAGTTATATGTTAATGAAAATTCTGATAAAAGAAACCGAAGAACTAAAAAATAACATAGTTAATGAATTAAGCTTGATTTGTGACCATATACTGATTTTAATTGATCATAGTGTATCATTAAAAGAATGATTTGTAGGCATGATAATTATTCCAACCAAAACTAGGAAAACCATTCACTCATATTATTTTAAATTTTTTTATAACACTTATAAATAACCATAAGAAAACATTGAATCATCGATGTTAAATGATGGAATCATCAATAGAAATTTACCTCATATTCAAACCACACTAGTTCATGGAAATAATATTAGATACCCACACAAAAAATCACAAATCTGATTAAATATGAATTATACCCAAATGTACATAAAATTATTAATAATTAATTAAAACCCAAATAAAGGTAAACATATAAAAACTATATAAAATCCTAATCACGTCTTCTCAAAAGGAAATATTCTTAATTCCAATGACACAAAATGGATGTGAATAAGGAAGGTTAAACAACTTAAATAAAACCAATGAAGATCTATAAAATATAATGAAATAAATTAAATAATATTTTCCTTAAAAATAAATTAATTACATTCATATTTCCTCTAGAGAGATAACTTTTCAGTAACTTTTTATTAAAAAAGAAGTTCTTTACTATGCTCACATTATATTATTTATTTATTTTTAAAATTAATATAAAAATGATCATATAATTTAAATAAAAATGAATATTATAATTTCACTAAAGTTAAATTATATTTAAAAAATAATTTTTTCTAATAATTTTTTTAAAATATTTTTCAAATATATTCATTTCCTCACAACTTATTCTAAATCAACTAGTTTCATTGATTAATGATCCTATAAAATATATAAATGAATGTTACTATAATTTTTTTTTTAAATTAATGATTTAATATATAAAAAATTCACTATTAAATTCATTTTTAGTCTTATTAACCAAGAGGTTTAAAAGGTTAAATTTTATGAACATTTAAAAGGACCACCTGGTAAGTAAATTATAAAATGGATTTCATTATAAGCTTATAATGTTTTACTTAATATTGAAAATTTATATATATTATTATATTATTTTTAAAATATTTATAAAAAGGTCGTGATTAAATAATTAATTATTATTATATGATTGATATCAAATATAGTGACATCTTCACATTTCAATTACATTATATGATGAAAATAAATTTAATACAGCAATACTAAAAAACAAAACCGTAATAACACAAATTGCATATGTTTTACAGTAATCCAAATAGTCATTTAATGAATTATAGAATATATTAATGGGTCATGGATTAAATAAAATTACATTGATGTTATGAAGGTATTTAGATTTAATACTAAAATATTAGCTATTATTTCATGGGAATGTATGATAATAATATACTAAAATGTAAAAACATTATCCATACCTAGTTTAATATTAATATAAGAGAATAATGGACATAAATTTTGTCAATACAGAAATAAAGGGACATTATTTTATAATATAGAAGTTCAAAAATTATATTTTGGAGAAAAACCTTCGGAAAACTAGTATGATTTCAGTATTATAAAAGTTTGGTATAAATACTATATCAATATTTGAAGTCCAAATGAAAAAATGGCCTTATAGTTTTATTCATTTTTGGATAATTCTATTTTTAACTCGGTTGAGAGGGAACACCTACATAACCCATAGGCCCAAAACATTTCAAGGTATAAATTTATTTGATATTTCCCCACTATCATGTCACATTTTTTGTAAGGATATATTTACATTTTAAGGTGAATAATTATTATATAAGTATTATTATTTAGAAGATATCATGGTTTTTGAAGTGATTTTTTTTTTGAAACAAACACCTATTAAATCATTGTTGTCAACCAGGGTCATATCCTAAGGAGCTTTCAATGGCTAGCCACTATTCTGACTCACTTGTTATTGTTTTTAGTGTTTTCAAAAATTAATAAAATTTAATTTAATGTTTACGTAATAATGTGGACTGAATAGAAACAAAATAACATTAAAATAAATTTAATTAAAAGTTAATAAGAATTGGGGTCATCCATAGGTTGGGCTAACACAGGTCCTTCAATGTCTATATATTTTATTATGAATTTCTAATGATCCAAAAAATATCATTCATAGGTAAAATATTAACTTATATTAGCAGGATTGGTGATCATTTATAGATATATAGTGAAGAGTTATAAATGAAAAGGAATGGAAAATAATGAGTTGGAAATAAATAATAATCTAGGATATATTAAGAGATTGTAGACAATCGCCTTATAGTCCCGTAAAAACAATATTGTTTCACATATAAATTAAAAATATAATTTAATTAAAGTGTTTTGAATTTTCATAAGGATGAAAACTCCTCTATGACCTGATGTATTTTTAAAACTCATCCATTATGATGTTTTAGAAGAGGCACAGTGGGGGGGAATAAGAATATGAAATTAGAATGAACCAGAATATACAATATTAAAATTACAGAAAGAGATTAAAGAATAAAATAAAGATTTAATAATCAATAATGAAATATAAATGGATATGAAATCCTTGTAAGAGGTGTAAAGGCATCCTGTATAGGAAATACCGAATTTAATTCGAGAATTATCTTTATAGGGGAATAAGTTCATCTAACATATGAATTTGGGGATGATTCAATGTAAATACATTATTGATTCTTCCAAAAATTAACTTTATTTAATTCTAATCTATGACCACTTTAAAAAATTAAATAGAGGCTATGAGGATCAAACACATGGTCCTATTTTTATTTGGCTATAAAAAAAATGAAAAAAAATTATATTTACCCTGTAACCATGTATCTACATGGACTATTTTTGGATAAATGGTCAAAATGGAGTTTAAGAAGAATTAAAGTTTGTGGAAATGGATTGAAATTATTTTTTGGGATACATATAATGAATTAGAGATTTTTAATGCATCACAATTTGAATGTATTCTTTTCTAGGGAATGGGGTACTACCCGGAGAAACATGTATGATGTCTTTATTAACATGGTTATAATGGGATGATAATGAATTGTTTTCAAGGAATATAGTTTTTTTAATGGTATAATAATGACAGTTCCATAATGAAGCACCATTCATTGGTGTCTGGAAGTTTAATTGGAGCTTATAAATTAATTATTAATGTTGTTCTTTTCTCAAAGGTAACACTATATTTTTTGGAATAAACTTAATTATTGAAGTTGAATCTCATGGATGGAAAAAATAGGGGGTGGGCCTCAATGTGTTTTTTCTTTAACGAATTCTTCATAATTCCTAAATTTGTTATCACATGGCAGTGTTGGTTCTTTATAAACAAATATGTGTGATATTATTTTATTAAATTTTTTGTATAGAATATGATGTTTCTGTGGGGATATGTGGGATTTTGTTAGAATATAATAATAAACAATCACAACATGCCATCATTTTACCTTGTACATCCATTTTAAAAACAATATCGATCTCTAGGATTTTTATTTCAAGTTGACATGTGTAGGTCTATGGGAATTTATATATGGGATAAGATTAAGATTATTTTTTATAACTATTATGAAATCATCTATTTTCCATTGGCTATTAATGAATTTAGAAATAGAACTATATTATCTTCAATAAAATTCATATTATAATTTCATTTCATATTAATAACATTTTTTAGTTTATAAAATGAAAATGAATTTATTTTCAATGTTCACAGATAAAATATATATCAACACACTAAATTATATGCTGAAGACACCTAAAAATAAGGATTAGTAACTGCCCTAACAATTGAACATTTTCTTCTCTTTAAAGAATGTCTATCAATAATTGTATTTCATGGAATCCATTTTTTCCCATAATAAATCCTAGATAAAGGAATAATAATTGTTTAGGTTTCATGTAAATATTAATCTCAATTTCCAATCGCCTATGCAATTTATTTTTTTTCATTTTTCTTATACCACTTCTAAATATGACATACAATTAATAGTCACTATAAGATTAGATTTTAAAACTTCATTTCCATCTGGATCATCAAAGTACGGCAGTAAACTACACCTTCACATATCCATATCCCAAAACATTTACACACGCTTTTATTTAATCCAATCAAGGGAATAAAACATAATATATTTATTTAGAATTCTATTTTTCACACTCACAAACTATGTTTTTTATATTTTGAGAGAATTATGTTTACATCGCAACCGCTATGAAATAAAAACTTGAATGAATTTATAAAATGTATTCTTCATTACTAATTCCTTGAATATATATTTTTTACTACTTTATTCGTTGATTTTCATTATCTCTTATCCATTATATGAATACTAAATTATGTATAGAATAACTGACATTCAAATTAATATTTAACAAAAAATCCAAATAAAGGATATCCATATTTTCAAAAGTTAATTATGTATCATAGAGAACACAATAAAAAATTTATTAACGTGAATTTAAAATTTTCAATTCAATTAAAATAAATTAAAACAAAGGAAAATTAAAAAAAATTATGTAATTAAAAAATACGATGAACATTTCACCAGGAATGAGAATTCACTACCATCTTATTAGGAAAAAACTCAATTTTATTGGTAAATTAAAAACATAAAAATTAGGAGGTGTGGCCATGTTATATGCTATAGTGGAATTTAGGTAGTAATATAAGTGGAAGATTCCTCTACCAAAAAATAATGCCCTAAAAATATTAGTATACTTATTCAAATATTATAAAAAAGAAAACGAGGAATATTGAAAAAATTTAGGTTTAATTCCCCAACTGTGTATTGGGTTTTTCATTACTATAGTAGGTAAGTAACCATTTATTAACCCTAATATTAATTTGGATGGGGTCTACGTAATATAGACCACAATATATTATTTCTCTTTAAATCTAAATGTGGTTTCTGATAGTGAGAAACCCATAAGAAAAATAGAAAACTAGACTAAACTAACATAATTGATAAACTATAAAAATGGTGAAAGGGGGAGGGGAACATAATTTAGAGGGGCTACCAGGATGTAGTTCCCTCCTATAGTTTCGTTTTTTTTACATGATTACATAGAATCACCTCATTCACTATGATTTATTCATTTCCATTCTCTACTAAATGGGTGGTTCCATTTTGAAATCCCTAGAAATAAACTCCATGATGGTTGTATCTCATTATTTTTATTTTTTATATTGTTCATACTCTAATAGTCCTTAATCAATAGTCAAATTATGGAGTGTAAATTTTAATTGAATTTTAAATAAGTTTAAATAAAGGCAATATAATTTTCCAACACTCCATTAAAATTGTTATTGGATTCTTTATATTCATGGATTTATTATGGGTAAATCACAATGACAAGTAAGAGAGTAGAAGCTTATAATAAATCTTCTACCTTTTTGATGTATCCTTCAAAAATTATAAAAACTGCTTTAACATTTTCTCAGTTTTAATGGTGATGAATCTTAATGATGTACTTTTGGTACTCAATGAGATCTTCGGCTAAGAATATATAATTTTTTTGTTGGAGGACCTCTATTAGGTCATCTATAAGATGCTTAAACATTTTAAAAGCATATTTGTGAGATTTACACTCACATTACAAGTGTAGATAATAATATTATATTTTTACATAAGGGGAGGTCTATTCAAAAATTAATTCATTTACAAAAAATAATTAAATACATGTATGAAATATGTTCCTATTAATACTAATGGTGATACAATTTTATTTTACCCCTAAAAATTCTTCAATGTGATTCATAGTCTTCCATCAGAACAATATAAACAAATATTTCATAAACTCATAATGGAACCCAATGATTAACTAAGATTGTTTCCTGATGATATCTAACTAACTAAATAGTATTTAACTTATATAATTATTAATTTAGTGTTTTCTGTATTTAATTTAATGGAATAGAAGATTATTTTGTGTGTTGTGATGTAAATATAATGAAATTAAATAAAATGAAATCAATAAACCAGTTAAAAAAATATAGGGCATTCATAATTTTTGCTAGCATGGTTACTTAATTGTCTATTTGATTAATTAATAGTTACTTATGATCTAATGAAAATCATTCATGGACCACTGACCTCAATTTATATCATAGGACTTAATACATTTTTAGACATATATTAGTTATTCTATGTTTCACCACTTAAATATTTTAAATTTATGAATATTTCATGATTGAAGACATACTCGAACTCTCCACCCATTACCATCACAGATCATTCATCTCATGTACTTCTCAACTCTATCATGTGAATAATTGGGTGAAATAATGGATATAGAAATATTGAGTTGAAATTTGGATGATATCATGGGAAAAAATAATAAAATCCGGCAATCGCCTCATGACACCCTGTAAAACCCACAACTTCATTACACGAGAATCCAAAAAAGAATGAAATTAATTAATTGGGGAATTGTGGATCCATTAATCTTACCGTAGAACTGAATACCTTGTTAAAACTACACAATATTATAATTTAAGAATTTTATTATTTGTGGAAACTAGAATAAGTGAAGAGAAAGAATGAGTAGCAACTATATTAAAATTATATGAATAAATTTGAAAATAAAATAATGAAATGGAAAAATATTCAAATATTATCAAAGATTTGAACTCCTTATAAGAGGGATGGGGGCCTCAAATATTGTAAGAGAAGAAAATATTATGAAAATTCAATATTTAAGGGGTGATATTTGTATATCATTCGAATTAGGGGATGATTCCATTCAAATACATTATTTATTACTTCCAATATCATTTTCCCCTATCATTATCTTATTTTCTAAAAATTATTATTGATGGCCACATGGATCTCACAGTTGATATTTTTATAATTTTTTCATTATTACTAAATAAAAAGTATTCTAAATTTCACATTATTCATGAATATTTTCACGGGGAAACATATAAGATTGGTGTTTGTGGCAGAGTTTAGGATGATTGAATGAGTATAGTAGGGGATTAAAACATTATTTCATTTCAAAAATATCATACATTTGGATTTGGGGATATATTACATAGGTTAAGAAACCTATTAAATGTCTTGGGATATATTCAATAAAATAATGTATAATAAATTTATTTGTAGGATTAATTTTGGAGAAGAATGGTAGCTTTTTACCGAAGTGAAGTGAAATTTCCAGGAAATGTAATGTGCATAGGATCATGGTGTTTCAATCGTATGGGTTTTAAATTTGAGTGGGAGAACAAGATGCCATTTGTAAACAATATGTTCTGTATTTGGTTAGTACTACATTGCATGGAATTTTTGGTGTCACTAACTTTAAATTTTGTGGGAGGAATATGATTTATGAGCACTCAAATGAGTGTTTTTTAACTATAGTGCATGTTTCACTAGCCCCAAATTTGAAATCACATGGGAAGATTCACTTAATTATAAATAAGGGAACCAGATTTAATCTACCAATGTTTGTATTTAGAATATAGTGTGTGTTTTATGATACATGGTCTTATTTAAGGCCCATACTATGAATAATCACTATTGGATAACATATTACCCTAAACCTCCACTTTCCTATTCGATCCTATCTCAGGGACTCGGTTGACTAGAATACATGGTCTAGTATCTACTCTTGGATCGATGGACTATAGTTGAGCCTATATTTATAAAATACATACAATATATATATATATATATATATATATATCCATTTATTCATTTTAGCATAAAATTATACTTTCATCAAGAAATATGATATTTTAAACCATTTTGGTTTTCAGAAGACTATTTACTCTATAAAACAATATTCACTTATATACACTATTTTATTATCAAATATATAGATTAAATATAATAATTTTATATAAAAAATATTAAAAAATATGGCTGAATTAAGGAATAATCACTCCTCATAATCATTCCTCATGTTTTCACTAACATTACTCCGATATGGACATTTTATTAGAAACTAAACATATGTCCAAAAATAATTTTTTCTAGATTCAATAACCATTATTTGAAAAAAATAATATTTAAATTAGTTTTATTTTTATGTATCCAAACATCCATCGCCACTTCTTGAATATAGTGATATTGTACACTAATGTATTTTATTATAGAATGATATTTTTCAATCATTTTATTATAAAAATCACTTTGATTATTATAGAGTACGGTAATGTTATCATATTTTTTCTTGATATCCTTTAACAATATTTTTATTCAAATAACATATTTATATTATTCTTTATATTCTATGTCTTTTTCTTAATTACATAATGGGACACTACTTATTATAGTTTTAAAACCCAAAATTTAGCTCCACATGAATGAAAAAAACACATTCCTAGAAATATTTTTTACATTATCAAGGCTACCTTCCAAATGTAAATAAATAAATATTATAATTGAAAAGTTAAATCTCCCAAAACATAATATAATACCTTAGGTCTCCATCTTGTATTATATCATCTTATCCATCATATTAAAATGAATAAATCATTGATTATCCAGATACTAATTGACCGTTTCCACAAATAGAAAAAGGAATCTAGTCTGATAAAACTATATTGAATATAATACCCTAAATATTTATTGATTATTTTTATAGGTTTATAATGAATCAAAAATGATAAAAATATAGTTATTTTGAGACAAAGAATCCATGATCTTTTGGAATAATATTTAATAGGTGTTTTGTTTAAATAAAATAAAAAATTAATCAAAACTGCCCGGTGTTTATTTTCACTAAACAAAGAAATTATTGAAAATGACCATGAAAAAAATATGTCATTTATTGTATATTTAATACAAATGTTATAGAGTATATAAAATATTTTTAGAAAAATATTATTCACTTCTATGATATACTCTTATATCAATATAATATATGAAGAAAGAAGAATGAAAAGAGTATCAAATATGTGTTATTTTTAAATTTTTATTCATTCTAGTGAACAAATTAACTCCTTATATATAATTTCCATTTTTTTATTAAGGATAAAATGGAACATCATGGGTTTCAAAAATTTATGGTTGACACTCAACCATTAATGTTATATAATATAATATATCTGCTCAAAGATCATGTGTTCATTAAAATTGTTAAAGATTCAAATAACAAGTTACACTCCTCAAAATGTATCATTAAATGATGCGTAATTTAAATATATAATAGTATACATACAAATAAATAATATAATACGAAAAATATATCCTATATATCAAGGATGTCATACCAAGTGACACATATTTCATAGAGTGATTTATTTAATATCCCAACATCAAATGTGAGTTTTAATTAATTTTATTATCAATCTACCACTTTAACTAAATCATTTATAACTTATAATAATGTTATAAAAATTTGTAAAATAGTATCCAAACTCTTTTAGGTAATACATTATAAAACTATATAATTATGGAAAGTGTTTTTCCCAAATATAAATCCATATTCTAAAGCCTTTTGTGTAAACTTGTAAGAATTTGTATTTTAGAGAATTATTGTGAATTTATAACTTGTATCTATATATAAATAGTAACCTCTTTAAATATTACATTACTACTTAATCGATAAATAAATCCACCACGATCTCCATCAAACATATATATCTCTTTATTTGAATTTCCATCAACATTATTACCACACATCACAAGTATACTAATACAATCACATTGTCCAAGACATCAAGTATAACTATCATACACGGAATATGTCAATATTATGTAGGCCAAGTCATATATTATAAGTTATACATAGTAAACTACCTAATTTAGTTGAATGGATCACATTCCATACATTCATATGGATAATAACATCAATTGACATATAGCAAGGAATTACTATACATTTCTTTAGTCATATTTAATCATGGTCCTATATGTCATGACTATCATATTAGGGAACTAATCTCATTTTGTTAATAAAACCCCAATGCATGATCAAATTGAAAGATGAACATACCCTAATTAGCTTTACTTTAGGGCTAAAATATCACAGATAGGGTACCTTTTATTAACCTCTGGTATTTTGTGCTAAAATAAAGTTCCCACCCAATGTATATTAAAAATGTATATCTAAAACATTAAATTTAGTAGCGTAAAATAAAATAAATCCAGACTATATTTTAAACATGTGTCATATCATGGAAATATTCATATCTATATGATCAATAACTCACAATATTATTAATAAATCATTATAAACAATTATTTCAATGATAATAAGGTATTAGAAAAATAGTTTTGTTGACCCTAAAAATAATTTATATTAAGAGGTAGTAATTTCAATGAATGGTTTTCTTAATTTTATGAGATAATTGCTATATAACCAAAATAATAACTATATTTTAACCACAATCAAGCCATATTAGGCTTGATATGTTATGAAATATGTCTAGTTCGATAATTAACTTCTCATTTTAAATATATTTCTTAATATAAATGGCACAATGATGTAATAAAATTCTATTATTGAATCACACATTATAGGTTTTCTATAAATATTTTATCTAACTAATTCACTATTGATTCCTAAAAAACAATAAATTGAGATATAGAGACATAATTATTAGTTGGACACCCAAAATCTATGTAAATTATTAAAATAAGATATTCTTAACTTTTAAAATCTAAGGAAACATCCTTAATAATTCATTAGCATGTTAGGGAATTATTAACAATGAACCGGTGACATTCACCAGGATAATTCAATAATAACTAGTTATTCTGAAATAAAACATAGATCAAAATGAGTATATAACATGGAATATATGATGGGTATAAATTTATCATCATAAGTACTAACATTCATATGTTTCCTTCCTATATTATTAGAATGATATTGTTTCTTCAAAATTAGTTCAACATAAATCTACTAAATTCATATTTTTGGTGACTTTATGATAAAACTCCCAAAAAAATTACAAATATAATTACCTAGTCTCAATATAAAAAACCATTTTGGTCAATCAATATTGGTCATCATACCCACTATATAGTTTGTTTCACCCAAATCATTTATTGAAAATAATTTCTCCCACTAACCATTTATTATCTTTAATACACAAATAACATTTATAATGAGTGATATTTTCACTATACAAAATTTAAAAAAATTAATAATTCCCCAAATATATTTCATGTTTATATAAGACATATATATTGTTTAAATAAAAATGAACTATTTAATTACATCATCAAAAAAATATTTTAACTCTACAACACCTATTTTAGTTCATAAATATCTCATTTTAATTTTTAAACCATTACAACTCCATTTTTATTTATAAAAAATTAATTATGTATCACAAACTCACTATAAAATAATTTTCCTTTATTGAGAGTAGATTTTTACATTAAGTATGTAATTTTTATTACCATATGATTTTTAATTAAGAATAATATGTATGAACATTATCATGACCTTTATTGAACAATTATCTTCATAATGAAACTATGAATTTGTTAATTACAATTTAGATATAAGAAATACTTATAGGTAGACATTTTACCATCATTATAAATTTTTATTATAAAAAATAACTTACATATAATTTTATTTCCACCTTCAAATGATCAACTATGTCACAAAAATTATTTATGTATATTGATTTTCTTTTATATTTCACAGAATATTAAAATTTGTTGAAATTAAAATCTCTTGATAGAATCATGATTGGATGTAGGTTTATATTTATTAAAATATAATTCATTATCATTTACTACCAAAAATCCATTTCTCAAAAGCTATTGATGATTCTTATTAGATTATTGAGGTGTTTTAATAATTAAGTATGTTTTGATTTCACAAACTCTTAGGAAATCATCTCATATTCTATCTTAGAAAATATTAATATTTTTCTGTGAACTTTACTAATTTCATTATTTTATCTTATTCATTAATTTTTAAAAACATTAATTATTCGTAAATAGACTATTTCAATCCACTCACACTTTTTTCTTAGTAGGAAGATAAAAAATAATATGCTTTAATCTATCTAGGATATCCAAACAATATTTATTTATTGAATTTAACAACATAATATCAAAAAACATATATTTCAAAAATTCATGACAACTATAATTTATGATAAGAAATCATTTTTAATGATTTTTGGTCTATATATAATAGAGATTATTTTCAACTACTTTAAATAGTATTTGATTTTATTGGAAAGCGTCAATTTGGTAATAATAATCAAAAAATATATTTCACTGTTTGATTGGTACATCATTTTTATAACAATTTCTAACATGGTATTATTATTTATTTCACATACACCCCTCCATCATGATAGAATTGGATAAGTTAGATGTGAAACAGTTCCAATATTTTTTATACAATTTTAAAATTCATGACTTCAGTATTACACACATTTTTTAGTTTAGTGTTTTTAATACTTGATCCAAATTAATTATCTAATGTATTTTTAAAACAATAATAAATTATAATATTTGAAACATTCCTTTCAATATAAACATATAACAACATTAATTTTATTATTCTGTAAAATGCATAAATTAATTAAAAACACAACTATCTTTTTTATAATTAATCCACATACACATGAATCTATTATTCCCAATTGTTCGTGATCTCTTTAACTTTTTTTAATTAATGTATATTTTTTCACCTTTATTACTAATTATGACTCATAAGTATAAAATGATTTATAATAAAAAAATTATTCTATTATTTCATTATGAAGTCTCTGGTTCATCTCACACATATATGTCCAAGGTGAAAATATTAATTATCTATGATGAAAAAATAAATAAACATTACCTTTACATATTAAATTTTCTAATAAATATAATTGATTTATAAAATGTATGAAACATTATCCAAATTCATTATTCTTTAAAATAGGTTATTTATGTATATAAAATATATTTTTTATATATAATGAAAATCATTTCATATTAATATTAAAAAATAAAATAAAATCTGTATTTATGGATGAAATGTAGTCATAATTTTATAATTAAAAAATCATTCCTAAAATAATATTTAAATAATTTGTTCCTATATATAATTTAATAATAACATCTCCATTTATAATAGAGAAATGTATTTATAACTGAATTAGAATCCAAGATTCTGTACTATATGATCATATGAACATATCCTTATATTCTTGATGTTTCTAACATGTAACGATGATTAAACCACATGATTGGAAAGACCATGACTTCAATTATGGAAATAATACCAAATTAAAGTGAAATTTATAAACGAATATGTCCATGCATAATAAATTTATAAAGTGAATTTACATTGAAATAGATTATTAAGTTTTTATTAGAAAATATATAAATGAAAGTAAAACACAAACTAAACATGGCCTCAAAACAATATGATCCATCCTTTTGCTGATAATCATCTATTATAACTCTAATCTCCCTGGGAAACCAATCAACAATGAGTTTCTTAACTATTTACACAATATTGTTCTGAATAATAATTTCAATTGATTTTTATAATTTTTAAATGACCATAATATTATTTATAAATATATAATTTTTTGGGTAAATCAGTTGACCACAATAATTCCATCAAAATTAAAATACATATTATCTCCATTTGATTTAATCACTTGAAACCAAAATTTTATGTGAAAAATATCTCAACTTTACTTTCCTTTCCTAGCTATGAAGAACCCCCATAATTTTTAAAGGTATAATTTGTTTTTCAACCATGCATGGGGGCATTTAAGAATATTTTGAAATTTTTAAACAATATTTGAGAATAATTAAGGGATATATGGATGTTTCTAAATAATTTTAAAGTGTTTTTAAGAATATTCGAGATTCTATGTAATAAATTAAAAAGATTATATAGATATTTTTTGAATTTTTGAATGATATAATTTATTCTATAAAAATTGATATGTCTTATATTATTATACTTCTCAAGAATCTCGTAAGACTATAATGAACTTTATAAGAATTTTACATGTTAAAAAGAAAAAATTTGGATTTCTTAATACTTTATTTTCCATTCATAATTATTTGGTATCACATTATAAGTATTTATTGATACTTTAGAAGAATTTTTTGGGATGTCATATGACTCATTAGAATTTTTATAAGCATTTAAATTTATCGATGAGTGGAAATGGAATACTCTACTAGGTAATTCATGTGACATTTAATGTATTATGGTATATAAATTTCTTTAAAAAAGTGAAAATGTTATGGAATTATAATGATTTTATAAGACTTATTTATTCTTCTAGAATATTATTTTATCATTACAAATATGAGGCTAATAGTATGTTAACAAATGAGTTATATCAAAAAACATTAAATATCATAGAAATTATTAAATTAAATATTCTAAGGATAATCGTATCGAATTATGACCTGTATAATATTTATTTTTAAAATATCTAAATTTATATAGTGAATCCAGAGGATTCAGGTGTATAACATAATGTGTTTTTAATAATTAATTATTATGTGTTATTAAACACACTTATTTGAAATGAGTCAAGGGATATTAGGGATAATTAAACATTAGAAATTATATTAGATATTGGTATTTTAATAATAAATTCTCGAGTCACATAAAGATCATTGTGTTTTAGTTCTAGAAGAGTTATTAAGTGTTAGATTTATCATGTGGTTGAGTTATTATATATGTCTCACATCAAACATGTAATTTAATCTCTGAATTAAATTTTTAATAATACATCAACCAAAGTATACCTAATGGTAAGATGAATCAGAAATCAATATTGAAATATTTTTAAATTCAATGAAAATATTTGTGAATTATAACAAATTTTAATCCCAATAATGATTGATTTTTAATTTATTTTAATTAGATGAAATAAAATAAATGGTTGTATTGTAATAATACTTGACAATGAAATTAAAAAATAATTGAATATTTGAAGATCATATGAGTTGAACCATGTGGTAAATTTATTGTATAAATTCATTAAGGATCTAATTTCATAATTGTTTTTGATTTTTATCTATAAGGTTAGTTAGAAATTGGATTATTGAATTTTTATAACTCCAAAATTATGGTAATGGTTTATTAAGGGAGTAGTTTGATAGAGATAGAGACAAAAAATTGAGATAGATAATCACTAAGAAAAATTGTACTAGAACATGTAGTTTAAAAGAGTGTATTAAAGTTTATATGATCCAGAGAATTTAGTAATTGGATATTGAGAAGAAGTTCACCAAACTGATTTTGCATAATTTGAGGAAGATCAATTTCGATAAATTATTGATGTGATATTAGTGTTTAATGTTGCATAGAATTTGAGTATATATATTATTATAATTTCTTAATTCTAAAAGATAATAATCAATATCAATTGTTGTAGAATTGTTGATATACTTATTATCTTTCTCATATTGTCAATATCACACTATAATTGGGGGAAGTCATTATAATATTCTTGAGCGGTCATATAAAACCTTCATAGGTAGATGATAATGCATCCATGTACTTTTTAATTAGTGGTTGACTATAATGGAAAATATATATACAATAAAAACAAGACGCAATAAGGAGTTGAATCCCAATATTGGACTGAACATTTAAAAAAAATATGTGACATGTTCTCTTTCATTTTAGTTTCATTTAGGAAAGGATGATTAATATATTTTAGAATATTTAATCACTTCTGATTGTAGAATTTTTTAAGAGATGTAAATAATAAAAGTTTACTAGTGTTGATTCATACCCTCACTCTCTTAGTGGATCTCCCATTCTTAGAGTACATCAAGTGGACTCATATATTATAGGTTCATTTTTTCAGATCCTTATATAGTTAAAATATACAATATGAATTTATTGATCACTATGGATGTACCTTATTTTTATGATAACAATTATTATTGATGGAATAATATGATTTTACCTCAATATACTATCACTTGGACAGAAATTAGTTGATGTAATAATAATAAAATTTAAAATTATAAACAAAAGTTCTCAAATTTACATTGTACAGAAGAAGAGAATAGAGGTTGATGAAAAAAATGAAATTTATCCTAATGTTCTTATCATAAAATGCCTACAACATGATGGTGGGACATCAGAAATTAATAAATATATCTGAGAAGTTGAAAAAAACATTTAAGGAAATGTAAAAGTTAAAGGTCCAATGATTCAAATCTAAAGATGAACATGTGAAGACATAAAATTAGATGAAGGAAAAAATACAAATTACTAAATTATAAGAGTCAATGATATTGTCTAAAAAATTAAGGTAAAATTATAAAAGTTATAGAACATTACCATTTTATAGATGGGGTTGGGAAATTTTTTATATTGGATAAATCTGAAAATTTCAGTGCTGGAATATAGAAATAAAATTACCCATGACTAATTGAATCCTATTTCGAAAATATAAAAAATTAAAATGGATCCAATATTCAAGAATAAAGCTAAAGTGTCAATATAATTTTAATCAATTAGAAATATTAAAATTAAAGATAATGATGTTTATGATTCTGTTGATTCTAATGATGAATTTGAAATATATTAAGACTACATGATAATCATGTCACTTATCATAAATAATGTCATAAAATCCAAGGTAATGTATAGAGTAAAACTCCTGCATTATTTTTCAAATCATGTTCCATTGGAAACATTTTTATAAACTCTCCATATAATAAAATTAGTTAGTGTATATTCAATGATCAAAATGGGAAACCTTGAAATTAGAGTTGGGGTAAAAACTGAAAATATGTTTCCAAATCTATTGATAATATTAATAACAAAATAAGAATAAAAAATAAATTATTATTATTAAAGTGGATGAGGATGGACTCTCTCTAACAATATAATCAGAAGAAATTTTTTTGAAACTCAAAAAAATTATGGATCATGTAGGGAAGTTTTAATAATCATCAAGTAGAGATGAAGATAGATATAAAATAACATACCTGTGAATATGTTGAAATAAAAACTAGAAACTTCTCATAATGGGAATACTAAAATGAAGAATGAAATAATTTTATTAATTATATAATATTTACAAAAAAACTATTTCCATATAAGATATTAAAGAGAATATAGACGATCACTTTGATGAAATAAAAAACTCATGTTAAAAGATACTAATAATGGAATGATTTTAAATTATATTAAATATAAACTCATGTTACAATATTATGATCTAGGATAGACGCAATCAACACATCTTAAAGATGAAAAACATTGAATAAATGAGATGGGGTTTCAATAATGTAGTAGATTTCTTAAATAATCCTTCAAAATCAGTTGATATAATTAACACCAAGAAGTAGGTTGGGTCATTACCAAAAGTTTATCAAATTAATTTTTCATATCTATAATTTTAGAAATACACTCTATGTTTGGAAAAATTTAATCCAATAATTTTTTTGAGAAATTTAATTCCATGTAAAAGTAAGAATGAGTGTGGAAAAAAATCATCCTCCCCATGTAAGAAGTAAAAAATTGTATAGATTTCTAGAACCAATATAATTGTAGACCTCATTTTTTTTATCATGGAAGAACCTAATGTAATGTCTATTATTAGTGTTTGGGTGGGTTTTGAGTAAAAACATATATTCATGATGTCTCAATAATACTCTAGTTGGGATAGGTAATAATGTGAGGGTAGAAAATAAAAGATTCAAAATATAAGGAAATTGTGATAAGAAAAACATCAAATCAATCCACAAAAATAGATTTGAGTGTTTAGATGAATGTTTTTTCAAATATTACCTGTAATGAAATGGTTGGAAATACATTTTTGAAACATTTACTATAAAGAATATTTTAAATAAATTAAAAAGAAAAATAATACAGAAACATATCTTCTTATTGAGGTTTTATTCAATTCATGAAAGAAATGAAAATAACAGTTTCTTGATAATGTTGGTTCATAACCCAATTTTTGAGACACAAAAAATTACAAAAACAAGTAAGTACAAGATATAATGGAATTAAATTTTTTTAATTGTAGTTCATTACGGATTAATGGTGTTGGTACTACTGAGATTAAGTCCAAAAAATTTCAAATAAAATATTTTCACTATGAGGAAATACTTAAACCTTATCTATTAGCTCTATAAACATTATATTATGATGAAAATAAATAATTATTGAATAAAAACACATGAATAATCGTGAACATATAATATAGGGAATATTATCTAAAGGATAATGGAAAAGTATTAATGTATTTCAATTTTTAGATCCACCCAATTATTGCAACATGATTACTAAAGAAGTGAGTAAACAATGGAACATGAGTCTTGGAAACCATAGATAAAGAAAGATGAGTAAAATTTTAAAGCTTTAAAAGGTGAGAAATATTAATCATTATAAAATATAGATAGGAATAATCTTTTTATGAAAGTTTTAAGAATGAAGGATGGTTTGGGGAACTCATAAAATAGTAGAGTTCAAGTAAACTAAGCCACTTGAACTTATTAATTATGATTCGAGTGATCCTATGGGACAATGATCTTCTAAAGGTGATATTTAATTCATTAACTTCCTTGATAATTATAATTTGATAAATAATGTTATGTTTATGATGCACATGACTAGAATATTAAGAATCTACTATATCATTATATGAAAATGTTAGAATGTTTGGTGAGTTTATATAGTTAATATAAGACCAGATAATGGAAGGAATGAATATACAATTATTTTTAAAGTTATATTATAAATCATAGAATTAAGAATAATAAAATTATAACATACACGCAACATTAATATTTTTGGTTTTAAAAATAACAAAATCATTATAGAGATGAGAATAACTATACTTTTTGATCATAAAATTTCAAAAGTTTTCTATATAATGTATTTGTTTACCAGAATAATAAATCAAAAAATATTTGTTAGGAGACATGAAATTCCATTTACACGGTATGATTTTTTTTAACAAAAAACCAACTATGAAGTACTTTAATTTTTTTGGAAGTCCTAGTTTCATGATGATAAAAAACTATAATCATTGAAATTTTAAAGTAAAATAATAAGAAAGAATTTTCCTGGTATACTTATCCAATGGTAGAGTTTATTAATGAATGAATAAAAGTTTCAACAAATTTTGGATTATTTAATGTGAAATTTGTTTCAAATTATTTCCAAATTGAAGTGATAGTTGAATTATTTTATAAGAATACAGAATCTAGAATCATATATATATTAGACAAATTATTAAAAGAATTAACTGGAAGTGAATCGAATTTTGATTTTCTTAATTATATAAAAAAGTTTTGTAAATATAAAACTATAATAAAAAATGAATAAGGAATTAGATATTAATGAAACATGTTGATTCAAAAAATATTATTGGTAATCAAGAGGCGCTAGTTAAAATAAGAATTCAATTGACACTTGAAAAAAAATGATATAATTTATCATGTTAAACCAAAAAATATATTATAAGTAGTTGACAATAACTAATAAATCAATTCTATGATTGATGAAGATTATTATACTGAGAATAATACCACCGTTTTTCTTTTAATAAGACACAAACAAATATTTAAAACTAAGAGGGTTTTTTATAAAAAAAACAAATTGAATGAAAAGTGTGAAGTTTTAATAAAGAATGTTTCCTTGAATGGAAAGGCTACTCAAAAAATGAGGTAAATACATTGAAGAAATATTTTCTCCAGTAAAATGGTAATAATTAATCAGGATAATATTTTACTTGCAACCACAAGATAATTATAAGGTTTATTAAATTGATTCAAAATCCTTTTCTCCAAAACGAGAATTAGAAGTTGTATTTTTCATTTATAAACCAGAAGGGTTTATTTTAGAAACATTTAGAATTTTTTTTTGTAAGTTGGCGATGGATTTATGTGGCTTAAAACATGCAAAAATTTTCTTGTATTTTAAATAAGATAGATTGTTGTGAAATAAGAATATTTCAAAGGGATAGGTTATAAGTTACCAGAATGTAAATGTGATATTAATAGACACTCTACTTTCCATGGAATATATTATATAATTTTGTGACAAAGAGTATCATTGTGAATAATTTATAAATCAGTTGAAGAATCACCTAGATATTCCAATATTGGGAAAGATGAACTACTTTATCAGATGGGAGATTACATAAAAGATTACTTTAATTTATTATCCCAAGAGATATGTTCTAGATAGTTATAGATTATATTTATCATGTAATATTTTATAAAAATATTTACACCAATTAAATTTTTCTCCAAGCTAAGTGTTACTATAGTAGGAAATGCTGTGAACCAAAAATCATTTATGAGAATCATTAGGATACAAATTTATCAGATAGCATCTTGAAAAGCTTATTTTCTTTTCTTACACTATTTTCATGGTTTTAGAGTGATCCTAAACAATCTAATATTATGTAATTTAAAATAACCTTGAGATAAACCAAACATAGTCTAAATAGTTTCCGGATTATATTTTTTGTATTTATTTTCACAATGGGGGGGGGGTGTTCCCTTATCAAAGGGGATGTACACTATTTAATTATATAATTTTTATTTTATTGTTTGATTATTTTTTAATAGAGAAGAAATGGAATTATGAGTTTAATGGTAGAACATATAAACAAAATAGATGAAAATTTCTTATCAATGAGATATGGAATTCTCTAAAAAAATAACATAACCTGCTTTTATAGAGCTAAGACACTGATCATGTGATAATAGATGTGGTTTATTTATTCTAATGTATCATGCTATGTTCTTGAGAGATAATTGAAAAGATATCAATGTGTTTAGTTGAAATTGACATGGGGAGTGATGTAGGAAAAAATACTAAAATTAGATCAAATAATCCCATGGAATTATTGATGGTATATATTAGTTGGAAACTCTGCAAGGTAAGATTTATGAACCATTTGAAATTTTTGAATAGTGTTTGAGAATCGTTATAGGCTCTTAGGATGTTATTAATTTATTTAATAATGTTATTGAGAATATTTTGGATGTCTTGGGATGATGGAAAGAGGATATTCTGATATTTGATGATGTTTGGAATTCTATAATTTAAGATAGAAGTAATACCTAGATCTTATTTTTTATGTTTATCTTTAATTTATAGGTCTATGAGGAACTTTATAACAATTTTTCATGTTCATAATACATATTTTAGATTTATTAATCCCTTTTTTCTATACTCATTGTACTTTAGTATCACTTCATAAGACTTTTTTTGGACTTCATATGTCTTTTGAGAAACCTCATAAGTTATTCCAATTTGTCAAAAACTTATAAAGGCATGATTTAAAAGGGACATCCTGAAAGATTAATAATCTTATGATATATTATTATAAATATAAACTTTTATAGAAAAGGGGAATTATATGGATTTCTCATGAATTTTTACTTCTTGGGAAATATCATGTTTTTCAATAAATCTATGGTCGACAATTAGTGAGAAAATATGAAATATATATGTCGTATGGATTAACAATGAAATTATATAATTAAATATACATAATTTAATAAAATATAAGTGCACCCTATATACTCATTATTTTAAAATTTATCACAATTAACCTAGATAATTTATATTCATTATGTGAGAAACATAAACAGAGATCACTAGTGATATTGTTTGAAAATTTTCAAATACATTTATAAAAAATATTAATCGCGATAAAGGATTGATAAAATTTGAGAAATTATATCATATTATTCTATATTGATATTAAAATAATTAATCACATGAAAATCATTTTTTTATAATTCAAATTGAGTTATCAAGTGTTATAATTAATATATGGATGATTTATTCTATGTGTTATATTGAGATGATCTTTATCACACCATGAAATAAAATTTAAAAGTATATTAACCAATGAAAATATGAAGGAAATATAAAGATTATATTCAATAGGATATTTTTAAAATTATAAAATACATTTATTTATGAATTTCATTAAATAGTGAACACTACTAAAATTTACTATAATGTTTATTTTCATTAGTTGAAATCAGAAAAATGGAATTACTAGATATACACTATAGATAATGGTCAAATTAAAATTTTAATACTAGGTAATCATGTAAGAAGGCCCATATGGTCAATTGGTTGAGTAAATGCACTGAGGATGTCATTTTACCATTTGGTTATGAGATTTATCTAGATGGTGTGATGAAAATTTAATTATTAATTTTTATAACTATGGAATTTTCAGAATGAATGATTAAGGGATTAGATTAATATATATTGAGAGAGGTAAAGAGAGTAATTTCAGAGAATAAGAAAAATTGATAGAAACTACGCCAAATAGTTGAGTTAGAGTGAAAGATAAATAAAATTCATGACATAGGCTATTCTAATATTTCATATTGTGAATAATATCACTAAAATAATTCTGTATTATTTGATAAATACAAATTAACATAAAATTATCAAGTCATATCATAAGAAAATGTTCTTAAAAATGTGAGAACCTCTCTTTTGATTATTTCAAAATGCTCGAATATAATGATCTTCATCATTTTCATGAGAAACACAATTCTTATAGTGGTGGATGTATTTTTTGTTTTGTTTATGGGAGTGTTCGTATGATATATAATGTATAAAGTAAGAGGTTTTGCGGGTTATATGGTTAACATTAGTATGGGTTGTGTTCTACTTTTTGTTGTGAAAAGTTTAGTTAGTGTGGGATTAAGTCACAGTTTTCTAGTGTCGTGGAATACGTTTGGAATTAATGAAATAGGTAATGGGTGATAGGATCTCATAAATACATAATGTATTAGAATTATTAAAATATATACTATTAATGTTTGTATCATAATGATTAGAATAATTGGGTATAATAAATAGTAAAAGATAATTTAAATGTAATTAATGATTAATAAGTGGTTATATGATAGAAATGGGTTTTATAAATGGTTTAGAATTAAATATGAATAATATAATATAGCATGACATGAAATATTGTATTATTAATTTAATAATGTTTTTTTAAATGAGGTTTTGATAATGTTTTTATGGTTGTATTGGGTCTTAAACTAGGACTAGTTGTGTATTAGTTATGGGAAAGCTAATTCATTAGAAATAATGATAGAGAGGTGGATTATGATAGTTGTTATTATATTACATTTAGTGTGCTTTATTTGGAACAGATTCTATGTGACTACTATATTCACTACAACTTATTGTTATTTATTATGAATTAACACCTATGTATGGTAACCTAACTAATTCATATCTGAGGAAAGGTGTTCCATGTGTTTTATGCATTATCTAGGTTATATAGGGAATGTATAGTTGAGTCCTCTATACTTATTTACCCCGTATGAAATATTACAGCCAATAATATCTCAAATTAGGTGTGTATATATATGATATAATGAATTTAGGTTTTTGTGTATATATATACTATTTCAATTAGTTATGTGGTTGAGGTGTGAATACATGACATGGGTCATGGATGGAAAAAGGATGACACAAGGTTGATTTCATTTGTGGTTATTATATCATACTATGAAGAAGATTTAATCTGAGGTTACAATAGTATGTGGTTGTGGGTATACGGATATTTGATTATTTAGTTATATGAATGTGGTTTAATAACATGATGTTCGATATTAGGGTGTGAGAGTGAAAACGTCAATGGGTAAGTGGTTATGAGGTTCATTATTGAAATATATTCTTTTGATATTATGTTACTATAGTCGTATTTGATATTGTTTGAGTGATGCTTGGCGAGGATGGGTGGTAAATGACTTGATATTGGCGTATATTGGTTTGGATTTTTATTTAATTTTGTACTTGTTTGTTTCTTTCAAATTTCTATGATATGATTTTGTGATGATCTGACTAAGATTACTTATGTGATCACCCTTGTATATATACACCTTTTTAACGGTATCGATGGAGGATTGGGTTGTAATAAACCAAACCGGGTCAATAAGACCAGTGACACTAACTAGCCCATTGTGGAGTGTTTTATAACAAAGATTAAAAAACATGTCTTGAATATAAGAAAATAAATCCATACAAGTATAGTATAAAGAAGGAAGAAGGGATATATTGCTAATCCAAATGGTATAAACCTAGAAGAATAAAAATTCTAGACTAACAAGTCTCTATGTTACCAACTGTAACATCTAAACCTTCCCAAACTAGAACAGTGATGTAAAGAGAAGATCGAATGCTATAAAATTCCCTTCCATTTACCCATTCCCTACAAAGAAATGCCTACATCCACCCAAAGTCAGATTTATGGTGTGAGAAAAAAAGTACAATATAAAACAATCGATAAATTTAGACAATTTATAATATCAATAATTCATATGTTCTATAGTTAAAAAAATTAAAATAAGTTTTATAAATATAACAATTTGAAATCATTTATCAAATATTACTTGGCATTTCTACAAATTGCATATCATTTTCCCAAAAAAATGAATCATTCTACTCATAAAAAAATTCAGTTAAACATATATAAATATAAATATACATGTGATCCAACATCCATGAAATAATATATCATGAAATAAACAACAAAAAACAACAATGGACCTTACATTTAGTCTCTAGCCTATGAGAAAATACATTCGAGACACTCACTAGCCTAAAAATACATAAGGTTGGATCTAACTAATATCGATTCCTGCCATAGTCCATTAATGTATAAGAGGTTACCTCATACTTGTTTCACACATAGTAAACCAACCCACATCCCGTTTTTGGCACAAAAAAAAGATCCTAATGTGCAAATTATCTCAAATCCGATATTAAAAACTAGGGTAAACTTCTTATAACCCTATTTCAAATCCATGCCAATATTCATCATGGTTTGAAAATTATTTTTCTTTCAAATCATGAAAATTACAATTTCAAATTAAAAACCACTTTAAAACAAGAAAAACTGACCTTTTTAATTTCAACATATTCAATAAAATTTTAATTCTTAATAAATCAACAAGAACAAGAGGAAATTTAATAAAAATGGAATGATATGATAGATCCACCATCCTCAAGGATTTAGAAAACCTAACTTCTATTGATAATGGAGATGGTATACCCAA